>JALPQD010000042.1:4938503-6360439 GCA_023101885.1 Typhlomys cinereus | reverse complement strand
TAAGAAAAGTTTCTTTTACAGTTGATGAGGGACTTTGGCTTTCCTGTGAGCTCTGAGCCTGGGGATGGTCTCATGACTGATTGCTACTGTGATCACTAGATTAGCTACATCAACTTAAGACCAAGGCCTAAAAAATAATATATGAAAACTAGTTTTGAACTTAAAGGATCCAGTGATTTAGACAGAGGTAATCATGGGATGGATAGAAAGAAGAAAGAGAAAATAAAATAAAACAGACAAATACAAATGTGATCTTCAAACTCATAGATGAAATAAAATATCAAACATAATAGTGAAAGCTACTGTGAATAATTAGATAAATGTTCAGTTAAAATAAGATTAATTTTATAAAACAATTATATGGACTATTTATGAAAATATTTAAGATATTCAAAGAGCTAAGTGAAAAATTGACATCTGTAATATAAAATTATTAATAACAGCAACAAATGGAGAAAAATAGTAAGTGGCAAATGTGAAGAAAACATTAAACGACATTTTTGGAAATAAAAAGGTAATTGAGATTTTAAAACATGATAAGATAAACTTTAGATTCATCATAGTGAAACAGTAAGTGAATGGAATAAATGTAACATGGAAGAATTTGCCAGGAAGCAATATTGAGGGTAATAAAAAATTGTAAAACCCTGAAAACACATTTGGGAAGCACATCTGACAGAAGAGCAATTTTTGAATACAGAATAGCTGAGGATACTTTGAAACTGAAGATTCAACTCTTGTTAGAAAGTGCACCCTGAGGGCTGGAGAGATGACTCAGAGGTTAAGACTCTGCCTTGCAAGCAGAAAATGCTGTGTTTGGATCTCAGGTCCCATGTAAAAATGTCAGGCAGAAATAGCAGTGGCCTGCACTTCTGACCCTGGTAGGCAGATATTGGGATATCCCAGAATCAAGCAAAAAGGAGGTAGAAGCAATCCAGGATGATTCCTGAAGTCACCTTTGGTTCTTAAGGACACACAGTGCCCCCCCATACTAAATAAGTTAATTAATTTAAAAAACTTAAAAAAAAGAAAGTGTACTCTGAGAAATAGGTAAGATAAATAAATAAAAGCACATAGACACAAGGTGGTCAAACTGCAAGGTACTGATGATATAGCAAGAAAGGAGGAAAAAAGATTTAAAAAATAGGACATTTTATCTACTAGAGAAGCCATTAAGACAATCAGCCAACTTCTCAGCAGTGTCATTTGCTAGAAGACAGTAGATTACTTTCTCAAAGCACCAGAGGAAGTGGCAGTCAAGTTTGTAGTTTATAGCTGTTTAAACTGTCACTCAAGAGTGAGAGAGAAATAGTAAATTGCTTAGCACTTAGAGATTAAAAACCTTTGCTGCCCTCAGAATGTTGAAACATAATCTTTTATAGAAGACTCGCAAGTGTATTTTTTTGAAAAGCTGACATACTTAATGATTTATTTCAACATTAAATTTATTTTTATGTGTTTAAAATTTCAAGATTTTAAAAGAAGGATGGGTAACTGAAGGAGGGAGGGAGTAATTAAAATTTAATTAAAACGTGAAATCCTATCCATGTGCTTAAGGAGCATAAGAATAAAAAACAGATACACACTTGTGAGAAAATTTATGTCTGACTCTTCATGGTAAAAATTGAAAGGGAACCACCAAAGGAAGATAGACACCAAATATGTTCCTAAGCCAACAAAGGGTAAATATAAAAAGGTGACCAGTCCATGAGAGGGCAGTAAAAAATGAGAAGGAAAGACAAAGTAAGCAGAAAATAAGCTGGACTGTTGGAAATGACTCCAATAATATTGGTGCCCAATATCATTGTAAAGTATTGGGTATTGTAATAAATGTAAGAAGGTTAAATTCACTCTAAAAAAGACTGGCTGATTGGATTTCAAAAATACAGAGACAGGTTATATGGCATGCTCAAGAAGTGAGGGTATAGTTCAAGTTGCTATTAGTAGTTATATCTCTTTATGCTATTGTGAGATAGTACTCATGCACAACTTAGAGAAGAAAGAGATGTTTATTTGGCTTACAATTCAAAAGGTACAGGATCATTTATAGTTGGAAGTACATAACAGAAGGTCTGACTGAAGGCAGAAACAGGAGGCTGGTTCAAGTCACCGCAGCTGTCAGGATGTACCGAGTGCAAGAGATGGTGGGAAGAAGCACAACTGTGTTAATCTTTGAGACGCATCACAGGTGATGCTGTGATGTGTCTTCACTCAGTAAGGCTCTACCTTTTAAAAGTGCCACAATGTTCCCAAATATTAACACCATATGTATTAGTCAGGGTTCCCTGAAAGAACAGAATTGCTAGAATGCTATATATGTATATATATATATATACACATGTTTATTAAATAAGCTCACAATAAAGCTAGAGTCCTTCAAAGAAGCCGCCCGTAGCTGCCTCATTCTTGACCCGAATGTCTCACAAGTTGAAGGATCCTGAGAAGGTCTCAAGCCTCTGCCTCCCTGGAGGGTTGAAGACACTGGGCTCTGATGTCGGTGATGAACAGCGAAAGGCAGCAAAGCCTAGAGACCAGGCTCCAAAGGCAGCAGAAGAGCAGTGAGGAGGAAAGGGCCGAAGGTCAGAGCAGAGGATCCAGCCAAGGACAGAGGCAGACAGCGAACAGCAGCAATAAAGAAGGCAAACAAAGCTCAAAAAGTCAACGACTTGCTCGCTCAAAGGGTTCGAACTAATAATAAGTCAGCGCTGGATCAAAGGAGAGCAAGTCCCTCCTCCTTGCACTTCCTGTATCTGTCCACCACTGGAAAGTACCACCCACTATGGCTGGATTTCCACATCAATAAGCAAGTACTGCAGGACTTGTTCAGGCCTAGTCCAACCACTGATTCTTCCCAGCTGTGTCCCAAACAGCCTGCAACTGTCAAGTTGACACCTAGACTCTAACCATAAACACCATGTAAGATTCAAACACATGAGCCGATGGTGGACAACTCACATTCAAACGCATGGCAGTGGATGAATACTTGCTTAGCATGAGGTGAGGCTCTAGGTTTGAATCTAGCCCCAAGATTAATGTGAAACATAAACAAATAAAGAGCCAAAACAACTAAAAGTAAAGGGTTAGAAAAATGTGTATCAGGTATACACCACTGGAAAGAAAGTTGGATGTTTCACTTTACCTGAATTGAAGGCAAAACGCAGATGCTTCTCAAATCTAGTTGTTTTTTTTTTTTTTTTAATTTGATCTCTCCTAAAGGTTCTATGGCAATTTACTGCCTATCCATACAGGTCTCACAGACTTCAACTCATCCCTGCAGAATTGATATTGTTTTCCTTTGTAGACTGCCTCTCAATCAGTTCCTGACTCTACCACTCCATGTGAGTCCAGTTACCTTTGGTCCCAAGGCCTGCCGCCTCTTTCACTTGGGCTACCTTTAGTATTAGGGCAATTGAGACACAACTGCATGGTTGCTGATAAATCACTGTTAAACAACTTAAGGGAACAAAGGGTTTATTTTCTTATGATAGTCCAGTTACAGTTCGTTAGTCCAGCTTGATGGGAGAGCACGCACCAACAGCAGGGCCGAGAGAACTGGTCCACACCAATCTCTACATAACAGCTGAGAGAGGGACAATCCTTACTTGCCAGACCAGCATGGCTGGCCAAGTACACACAAGGATGCCAACCTCTCTCAAACCAGCTCTCTGTATTTTATTTCAGGGCCTAATCCTGCCTACCACGTGCTGGCCTTCCCCATCAGCTAGACAATCTCCTGCAGGTTTGCTCTGGGCTTAACTTCAACCACTAATTCTCTACAAATGTGCCCAGAGCACAAACCCTCCACTATCAAGTTAACACCTGTGCCTAACTATGACAGACTTCATCTCTCAGGAAGTCCCAGAGACTTCTGGAGGTAATTAGTTCCCTAGAAGAAATCACAGTGCCCAACTCACTAAGTACAATAGTGGGCAGCCACAAGAAAATGGCAGCTTCCACTAGGTACAATTGGGCCCTATCACTCTATATTGTGTGCCCAGATCTCTCCAAGGGGAAGGATGAAGCTACTCTGCTCACAAGCCATCAGAAAGAAAAGGATGCTCTGGAAGTGGATTTAGGAGTTAGCAAGAGGCATGCTGTGGCAAGGGGTTGGTAAAGTTTGAGGAAAAGATCTGCTGGGTTTCAATCACTGCAAGAAATCAAGTCCAATCCCAGCTTTGGGCTCTGAGAAGTTGGTGTATGTATGGGGGCAGGGGGTTAGTCTGGAGTCCTCATATATTTGGTCTATGCTTTTTGTATTTAACCATGTCAGTTCTAATGATCTTTCTCTCTCTCTGAGTGAGACCGCACAAATCAGATATTCCATTGGTTTGACGCAGAATACTTATTAAGTGACCTGCCTTAGGGAATTGACGTCATTGTTGTCAAACTGGTGATTTCCTGTCAAGTAGGAACAAGCTGGGCCTCCAGGGCACAGTAATTTCATGACCCCAACTCAGTCGCAAGGACCCTTGTTAAATCCACTTTGGTTTTGTGCAGATCAGCCCTATGTCTTAACTGAATCATGTTTTTTTTTTTAATGTGACAAACAATTGCTTAAGTGGATTGTACATATTTTTGGATGGCTCTTTTTTTCTCTCTATCCAAGGGGTCGCAGCCAAGGTAACCTTCAAATACTCCGCACGCAGGGAGTGGCCAGTAATAAGGGAAACCTCTCTGAAAGAAGGAAGTAGTTGAACTTCCCCAGGTCTGTGGGGTTTAATCATCCTTTGTTCCGCTCAGTCTGAAGGTCTGTCTTTCCATTCTGATCCCTCGTAAGGGGAAACCCGCAGGGACCGGGACCCCAGCAACTTGGAGGAGGCTGCAGTCGCTGCTGTAGCGGGCACCAGGACCTGCCCATCTGCCATGTCACCTTGCCTTTAATGAGATGTGTCAGTGAGGGGCACCTCATTATCCGCACCGGCCTGACGGGCTGCTGTGTTTACTCTGCAGCTGCCAGCTCCTGGAATACTCACGCCCCTTTCAAGTTGCGTTTGCTTTTTCACCCCATCATTTGTTTTTTGCAAACATTTTGGGATTAATTGAACACTCCCCCTTCCAACCCCAAAACACAAGCTCACCTTCCCCTCACAATATGGCCATTTTGGCCTTTGATTGGCTGTGTACATTTTCATTCTGAGGCTCCAAGTGCTAACAAAAGACCAGTCTCAAGTAAACCCAGGCTGCTCTGTTGGAGAAAATTGAGTTTCATCTCAGATTAGCCTCTTCAGTTTCAGTCTCTGAAAAGCTCATTTTCTATAAATCTAGGTTTGGATATCTTCGGGCTCACCTGGAGCATGCAGCTGCATATCTTCGGCTCGTCTTTTTAATTATAACTGTGGGGTTAGAAGCGTCTGTGGCATGTCATGTTTGAGTAGAGGAAGAGGCGGCAAAGAGCTCTGGGCAGACTTTAGAAAGTGTCGAATAAAAAATTGTTTTCGCCAGCATAATTTCACTGTATTAAGACCTCTGCTGAAAGCCCAGCAAAGGATTGCGATGATTATGTAGTTTATATGACTGTATATCCTAGCTTGTGACACCAAAGCATCCTAAGTCCTCAGCTCTAGCACCGCCCGCCTCCTCCAATGCTGCTTAATCCTGTTGCTCCCCAGAACTCAAGGGTGTTGAAAATTTTACCTATGTGTGGAAGGCAGAATAATGGCCTCCAGAGATGTTCACATCTGGTATGGTTTGTCTCTAAAACTCATGCATTATATCAAAATGTTTGCTTTATTCTTCACTCAAGCTAGTAATGCAATCTTAACACCAATGCTTACTTCGGTCTGAAAGGTCAAGGTTCTGATAACTGAATAATCTATAGAGTACAATAATAATACTAGCTGTTTTTTGTACTTCTTGTGAAAGGTAAGTGTTGTGTTTGAAGTTGCTGTATCCAATAACAAAAAATACAGTAAAAATTTTTTTTGGAGATTGGCCCCCACTGTGAAGTGTAAGGAGGAAACTTTATACTGCTGTGTTGTTTAAAGGAGAGGTCTTTGGGACGTGATTCACATTAGACGTATAGTCTTCTGAGCAGAACCTTTACGCTTGAAGCTAGATAAGAAGTGGGAGGGAAAGCAGAAGACATGAGCAACACATACAAACACACACACACAGTCACACGCAGGCTTTCACACATACACAGTCACACACAGGCTCTCTTACACACACACAGTCACACACAGGCTCTCTTTCACACACGCAGTCACACACAGGCTCTCTTTCACACACACAATCACACACACAGGCTCTCTTACACACACAGCCACACACGCAGGCTCTCTTTCACACACACACAGTCACACACAGGCTCTCTTTCACACACACACAGTCACACACACAGGCTTTCTTTCGCACACACACACACAATCACACACATATTCTCATACTCTCATGCACATCACTCTCACACAGATTACACACACACATTTGCATGTAAAAATCACATACACTCATACACATGCTTGTAGACATTTTCAAACACACTTCCACACTCATGCACACACACATGCACACACACATTCACAATCGTACAGATCACATATACACATACATGCTTACAGACATGCTCACACACTCATGCACATAAACACGTACATGCACATAGATCACATACACTCATCCTTACACACTTATACTCATATACACACACTGAAACAGATCACATATACTCACATGCTCACCGACATGCTCACACTCACAAGCATACACATATACAAATATCACACTTGCACACAGATCACACACATGCTCACAAATATGCTTATACATTCACACATATACACGTGATTATGCCCATGTGCACTGCTTCACTTTCATCATGTAATACCCTGAGCTGCCTCATGACTCTGCTTGTACAAAAGCCATTAACAGACATGGACCTTGACCTTGGAACCTCAGAACCATAAGTCAAAATAATTTTTTTTTTAATTTCTCTAACATTCTGTGTTACTGTGTTATTGGAGACTAAGACATCTAGAATCTGTTACCTTGCAAACCATTAAGTTAGGGATCTTGGGTGAGAAATTATCCTAGATGAGCCAGTGAGGCCCTAAATGTGAACACACAAATTGTTAAAAGTGGAAAGGAGAGACACAAGGAGAACAAGAGCGAGATGTAACCATGGCAAAAGGGCAGGGAGATGCGGTGTGGAAGATGAAGGAAAAGGGTGTGCAGAAGCTGGGTAAAGTAAAGGAGCAGCTTCCCGCCTGCTTCATCCTGCCTTGCCGTTCTCGCGGTTCTGTGTTCCTCTTTTCCTTGGACTGGTTCCTAAGTACCAGTGCAGTGAGGTTTCCATTCTAGTCTTGTCTCTCCCCATCCTATACTCTTCTCCTGAGATCTTTCACCCATTTCTTTGACTTCCATGAAAACTTAATTCAAATCTTCTTCTTGACTTTCAAAGCCATGTGTTCAACACTCCACTTCTAACTCAGCGTGCTTGATGATATTCTTACTTTCTCTACCTTAACGCCCTCTATGTAGTGCATTTTTATCCATATAACTTAAGTCAGAAAACTGGGATCGTTTTGTCTTTTCTCTTTACTTTCCTTTCTCTTACCCTCCCCCCATTTAATTAATCCCTTTTCTCCATCTACTTAGCCTTCACCTGGGCCTGAGTTATTGCAGAATCCAAAGTCATGGGTTGGAAATAAAAATGTCATCATTCTACATAAAACATTTTTGCATTATCAGAGTAGATTCCAAGCTTTTCACTCGTCCTAAAGACACGGTGTCACCTTGGCCCTGTTTAATGATCTAGCATTATATCCTTCCACACTTGGTCTTTTTACTGAGGCACCTTCCCTTCTCCAAGCTCCACATCCCAGTCACCACACATTACTTTTAGCTGTCTTCTTCTTGTCCTGCACTGCTCAGTGGGATCCTCCTTCATCTGAGTGTTTGTTCTCTGCTGTGGGACCAGCTGAGCCTCACCTATCCACCGTGCCTGTTGCTCTGGCACCAGCTCTTCCTTTGTCCTTCTAATCTCCACCGGGAGAACTCACCATCTTTTCCTTTGTTTTCCTGGGAAATGCAGTTCCTGGCATCTGTCACTGAAGGGAGTTCATTCCTTTTTCTCATGGTCATAATACAATCAGGTAGATGAACTTGTCCTAAATTGTCCAGCAGATTTTTTTTTTTCAGGACAAAGCCACAAAGATGAAAAAATTAGAAGCTCGTCCATGCCACTAGTAGGTTTTGGACCAGAGCATTCTGATTTCATATCAATTTCTAATCTCTAGCCCTTCAAAGCTACCTTGATTTCTGCTTGCTTTTAAGCCCCATTCTTGTTTTGTACGCAATTCCCTCCAAATAAATGATAAATTTGAGTTTGAAAACATTGGTTTCAGGCTGGGGAGATGGCTCAGTAAGATGCTGAGGAAGCCTGATGACCCACAGTTCACATTTTCAGCAACCATATAAAAATCCAGGTGCATTCATGAGTGCCTGCAGCCCCAGTGCTGGAGTGGGGCGTGGAGGAAGGTAGATCCTAGGGGTTCACTAGCCAGAGAGGTTACTCCCCCCAAAAAAATACAAGCTCCAGATTCAGAGGGAAACTCTGTCTCAAGGAACTAAAGTAGCAATAAAGGAGACCACCCAGTGTTTTCCTAAAGCCTTCGAAGGCATGCACATGGGCATGCACACACACACACACACACACATAAATAGATGCATGTGTTCATGTACACACACACAAATAGATGCATGTGTTCATTTACACACATACACACACACACACACACACACACACACACACACACACACACACACACGTAAAGGAGACATTTCATTTATAAGTTTTGTTTTGTTTTGTTTTGTAGCTTCCTAGCCTGGAATAGCCTGGAATAGAGTCCCTCAGACCTACTTATCCTGCTCAGAGTACTTACTGATTGGCATGGAAATGTCACTTCTCTGTCTCTCAACCAAACATAAACTTCTTGAGGGTAAGGACCACACCCTGCTCATTATTACTCAGAACCAAGGACAAAGTCTGCAATCTAGAAAGTATGTGCAAGCATTTAAGGAATGTAGATTCATTTCCTTCTCTGATGCGAGCAGAGTAAATGTAGACAAGATCACAGTCTGCTGGTTCCACAAAAATTCATCAGAGAAAGAAGCCAACAGAAATTTTAGACCTGGAAAATATAAAAACCAAAATGAAAGATTCCGTTATTGGCTCAGCTGCAGAGCTAGGAGGACAGAAGAAGGAAGCAATGAATTGAAGATAGGATGATAGAATTTCCTCACTGGAACAAAAGACAGAAGACAGGCCTTAAAATGCAAGCGAGACAGCTGGTTCAGTAGTTTGGAATACCAGCAAGGTAGAAAGTATTTTCCTTAGCTCTTACGTGGATTGGTGTGTCTGGTTCCCTCAGTTTCTAAGGTTAGTATAAGCTCTCCTGCCTTACTGATATACTGTAACTGAGAATAATAAGCAAGAATAAAACTGCTTGTTTCCTTAAGTATTTTTGAGTCCTTTGTTCATTCAGCAGTGGAAGATGAAACTAACACTTCCCCATTGCCTCTCTGAATAATAGAGGGATAATGTTTTGTTGGATTCATTAATGGACACATGACTAATGAAAACAAAAATTTTTCAATATTGTCAGGATGTTCAGTATATGAAGTCATACTCTGAAAAAATATTAACCTCCAATGCCTGTAATATTGAAGTTAGTGTGGAGATAAAAGGATCTGTGCTGTAAGCCTTCTGCATTTTGTTGGAAGTAATAAAATATTAATTTAAAAAAGTGATGATTTCGATAGGCAAATTTGTAGCCCCTGAAATATTCAGTTAAAGGGTAACAATTCAGAAATACAGCTAAAATGTCAATAAAGTAGAATATCAAAATATTGAAACAATCCAAAAGAAATCAAAAATGAAAGAGCAGAGGGAAAAAAAAGATAGACAGAAAACAGTAACATGATGGACCCAAATCCAACCATACTAATAGTGAGCACAAACTATCTAAACATATCAAGAAACTTGCTCTAAATACAAAGACATGCTAATTTAAAAGGGGAGAAAAAGATGCATTGAACAAACAATAATTAGAAGAAAGATGGGGCATCATATTAGATAAAGATTTCAGAACAAGGAATATTACTAGCTGCAAAAGTGCTATCAATCCACCGAGAAAATAAAACCATTTTAAGTATGTGCTCAGGATTTGTTATTATGTGACAGAATAGCTAGTATGTACCACATAACCTTTGGTAAACAACCAAAACATATATAGCAGTGGTTCTATGAGATTATGTCACCTAGTAACACTACAGTTTTAGTTTTTATAAGTATACTCTATGGTGTTTACACAATGAAGAAATTGCTTAAGACACATTCCTCAGAAAGTATTCCATAGCTGTGACTATAGTTTGTGATTTTTTTTTCCCCTACATTTCATTTTGCTGCTTTCAAAACCGTCTATTTGGGGTATTCTACACAGATTCTCAAAAGAATGAATATGATATTTATCAGAAATAAAAAGCTATGAGTTGAAGAATTGGCCCGGCAGGTAAAATGTTTGTTGTACAAGGACCTGTTGCACGACGACCTGAATATGGATCCCGAGCCCCCACATTAAAGTCAGGCGTAGCAATACACAGCTGTTATCTCAGTGTTAGGACAGGAAGTGAGATAGGAGTGAGGGGATTTACTCATCAGGTAGTTTAGCTGAATTGCTGAGTTACAGGCTCAATGAGAGACCCTGTCTCAAAAAGTAAGGGGATGAGTGATAGAGAAAGATACTCAAAGTCAACCTCCATACGTGCGTGTGCAAACAAACACACTTAGGCATACATGTGCACACACACATAAGAAATAAGTAAGTCAATAAATAAAACATATTACATCCTATAAAAACTTTCTAGAAATAACTCCTGATTGTTTTCTAGTTAGTAAAGCACCTCATTCAAGTGTGTTCTGTGTTCATTCAGGATAGGAATTTTGAGCCAACATGATGAACTCCTTCTCCTAGGCTGTCCCTAAGGAATATGGATATTGGGAACTGTAACTCAGGCCTGTAGCAAGGAATAAACAATCTTACATGTTAATAATACCTACTTGTCACCTTCAGCCTTAGCTTTCACGATGTTTTCTATTTACAAACTTGATAGAACCCTCGTGGAGACCAAATCTCCACTCCTCTACTGTCTCCCAGATCCCAGCTTGTGTGGCCACATCCTTATAGCTTGCAGAGACCTCGATGGGTAATCGGTCAGGGTTTGACATGCCTGCTACGATTCTGGCATGTGTATCTCTCCATAGTTCAAAGATACATGTCAAACCCCAAGGCAATGGGATTAAGTCATGAAGAATCTGGCTTTAATGCTATGATAAAACAGCCTGCATGTTACTAGAAGGTTCTTCCTGGATGTCCTTCCTTCATGACTGGAGAATCCTTTTCCGATTCCTTTCATATTTTGTTGTGGTTAAAGGTCAGCTCAACATTGGCTTTTGATACATCTGTCATCTTCAAGCTACAGAATAGAATCTACTGAAACAATCACATCAAAAGGATGCTGATTAACTGCTGCAACAGATAAAAGCATGAAGTGAAATTTTCAGGAACAAGGATGGAGTTGAGTATTTGTGTTTGAAATACCAGTTTCATTAGAATTGCAGAAGCACAAAGGATGGGAGCAAGGTGACTATCCGAGAGAGAAGCTAGTAGAAATTAGAATGCGCGAGGGAAGGAAGCTCACACGACACACGTATACAAGGCCCACAGCTAATCTCACTCATGACAAGCACCGCGACAACTCTGAATAAAACATGTGCAAACAGAAAGTATATGAAAATATTAATATTTCATGATCAAAGGAATGTATTCCCTAGAAGTGAAGCCATTTCAATATTTGTATTTACTAATATATTTCACATTAATGGGTCAAATAGGAAAATCGGATGGCTATCTCATGCATATTTTTTCAAGGAAATCCAATACCTATTTCTGATTTAAAAAAAAAAAAACTTCACAAAATGGGAATCAGTAGCTGTTAATCTATTATACAGAAATCTAACTTTGTGCCTAATGAAAGAGTAGAAGAAGTATTATTAAGCTAGAAGCTTGGAAAGGATGCCCGGTCACTAATTTATCACAGTTGGTAATTTTTAAAAAAAGCAATTGGAGAAGAAAAAGAAATCAATGGTTTGTTTCAAAAGTTAGAATAAAGCACATAAAATTATAAATATTAGCAGATACTATGCTTTAAAAATGTAACTGAATAAATTGAGATATTGTTATAATAACAGAATTTGGCATGGTAAGTAAAAAAATCACATTGAAATTGATAGACTTTATATGAAATAAATTATAAACAATAGAGACACCAAAAGCAAATGCAAAACATATGAATGCTGATGAGTAAACCTAGTGAGAAACACGATAGGTAGGTAGGAAGAAAACTCTGAGTATTTTGGTGAGAATCACCAGGGACTCATATAAATGAACTATGCACTAAATTAATAGGAAATTGTATTATCACAAAGATCTTGGTTCTCTCAAAGATAAGCTGCAATTAAAATAAACTCATAATATAATGGAAACTGGATTGTTTTGGAACTAGACAAGCTAATTGTAAGATTTATATGGAAAAATTAATCCTGAGAAATTTAGAAAAATTCCAAAAATAAAATTATAGTGGAACTGGCTCATCAGGAAAATGTAATATTCAAAACGATGTTTTACTGGACCTAAATGGATAAATAAACTAATGGGAAAATTAGTTTCAAAATAAATCTTCAAGCACAGAGGCATCTTTTGATGATACACACGGCTTTTCAAATCAGTGGGTAGGCTGTGCGTGCTCACACTTTGCCCCATTCCACCTTGCATGCTGTCATCCATTACAAAGGTCCTGGCCGGGGACCAGGGCGCTGTCTCCAGATTTCCTCATCAGCTTCCTTTAGCTGAGTTTTGCAATGGCGAGGAGCTCACTGGTTGAGGCAGAATGCCAGAGGAAAGAAAGATCCACATTTCTGCTTTTGGTGCTTTTGGTGATAGCAGGGACATCCGGGGCAGGCCACTAGGACACAATGAGAATCAGTGAGATTTCAGCAGCATGGTTCCTGACAGGGGTCTGCAGTGAGGTTCCCAAAGCATCAAGGCACCCATAGTTTCCTGATCTTTCAGTTTCTGTCTTTGTCTTTGTCACCAAGTCTTTGTGCTAAACTACTCTCTGCTGGAAATATCCAGAGCACTTTTAGATGTCCTGAGAGGACACCAATTGATTTAAGGAGAAAAATGACACTGAATAAATGCTATTGGTGAAACTAGACAGTTAGTCTCTAGGTTATGGGTGGTCTGATTCCCTACCTCTTACCTTATGCTGAAGTATTTTTTGGATGATCAAAATGAAAGAAAAAGAAATAAATCATAAAATAAAGAAGAAATGAGATGTATTTCAAAACACAATGTAAGAACTTAAGGTATTTGTAACCTCTAAAATGCTCTGGATTATGGAGACACTGAAAGTTTAATTTCAAAACAAATTTGGAAAGAAAGAAGAAAAACCACTACCAAGGAAGTCAACACTTGTTATGCATAGCCACTGACAAACATCATAACCCCTGTAGCAAAACCAACTAACATCATGGACACATGGTTCACAGAAATCAAAGATGAACAGGCATTAAGAAAGACAAAAATTCCTCAGACTTCACTAATGAAGCATGGGCTTTCTTACTAATTCTATCTCACTATTACTGGTTTATTCATATTTTTATATTTTTTCATGATTTGGTATCCATAAATTCCTATATATCTAGGAATTTATCCTTTCCTACTGCTATCTAATTCAAGAATAATTATGATTCTTTTTATTTATATGATTATTTTGAGTTGAAATACCTGTTCCTTCATTTCTGATTTTATTAATTTGACTTTTTTCTTAGTTACTCCAGCTGAAGTTCTGTGAGTTTTGTTTGTCTTGGGAAGTGCTAGAGTGCTGGGCATCAGCAAGTGGGCATCAGCCCCCATCCTACCTCATCAAGGTTTAGAAAAATGACATGTACAGTTCTTTGAATATCAATTACACCTCAATAAAGTGCTAAAAAGACAGCATCTGATTCCACTGCACAATAAGGAAATTACATATGAAAAATCACTAGATTTTGTTCTATCTAAAGAGTTAAGGTTTAAAAAAAAAATTGGCATGACATTTAGTTACACGTGTTAACTTGATGACTGAGACCAAGCCTTTAGGCATACTTGTGAGAAAATTATTCAGTTAAGGCAAGGCTTAGAGTGTCTAATTGGTGTGGGAAGACTTAGCCTGTGCTGGGAGGGACCATTGGCTGGGCAGGAGGTTAAGATAGGGAATTAGTTGGCAAGCTGGAAGGTGCCCCCCCCACCTCAGCTCTTCCTATGGATACGATGTAGCCATTCCTTGGATCCCAATGCTGGTGTAACTCTTCTGTCATAATGGACCAGTACCTAAAATCCTAAGCCGGAATAAAAGTCCCCTGTTTCCCAAAATTGTTTGTGTCATGTATTCCTTATAATGAGTCTGTTAGAAACCCACTGTGGTTTCAAAATATATTTGTAAATTCTTTTGCGTTATTCAAAGGTAGAGTTTGATTTTGCTCCTTTCCGCATGTGGGATGAACGTGGAGATTTCCTTCTTAACATAGTCGATATGATGGCTGTGAACTCAGACCAGATCTTGAAAAGCATTACTGTTTAATGCCTGCCAATTTTCTTCCCTCTTGTCTCAGTCTCTCCAAGGAAGGGTAGGTATGATATCATGAGGGCACTCTAAAAATCTCGTGGAGAAATCCATACAGCAAGAAATGGAGGTTTTCCACCTGGAATCAAGGCCTTCCTGATCTCTCCCCATCCTGAAGCTCAGGGAAATTTGCGGAAGAGGGGGCAGTAAGATTGTAAGAGCACAAGGATGGGAGGAGCAATGATATGCAAGATACTCCACACAAATTAGGGCCGAAGCAATCATAATAGGACTCTACATGATCTGCACGATGACCAACATGTCATTGACCCCTCAAAGTCTAGCATGGACTAAAGGCACTAGGATCCTTAGAAGCACAATAATGTCACAATAATGACTTAAGCATCATAATAGGACTCTGCATGATCTGCACGATGATCAACATATCATTGACCCCTCAAAGTCTAGCATGGACTAAAGGCACTAGGATCCTTAGAAGCAAGGGATTAACAGTCACAATAATGTTCTTGTACTTAAGGGGAACACAAGAAAGAGTTCTAGGACATGACACTGAGTCCTTACACCTCATCAGAGAGGAGGACCCAGAGGAAAGTTTGACATACACATTAAAGGATGCTTCAGGGATGGGGAGAGGGGGCACTGGGAGAAAGGGAGGGAGGGGAGAAAGGAAGGGGAAAAGGAGGGAAGGAGCAGAGAGGTCCAGGGAGGGGTGGAGGGAGGGAGGGGACAGGGGTACCTTTTATGTTTGTATGAGTGGAAAAATAAACAAATAAAAAGAAATGGAGCTCTTCTGCTAGTAGTCATGTGAGCAAGAATTCGAAGGTAGATTCCCAACTCCCGTTGAAACTTGGATGACCTCTTCATTGGTCAGCTTTGTGCATGACAGCAAATGGTATCACCCAGCCAACCTTCTTGGAAATTTCTGACTCACAGAAATGGAGATAGTACATGTTGTAAGTTATTAAGTACTGTGGTAATTTGTTACACAGCAATAGATAACTAATGAAGTTGCTCAGTGATAAGTGTGTGGGAATGTGCAGGCACCCTCATAATCTGTCGGAAAGAGCGTAAGTCAGACTGGTGCCATGGAGACGCAAGAAGCAACATCGCTTACAGTGAAAGTGTAATCATACATTTAGAAACGCTTCCAAAGATACACTTGCCCAGGTGTGAAATGTTAATTAACCGTTGCTATTTATTGTAGCTATTGTTGGAGTAGGGAAGGAAAAAGCAGTAACGTAAGTGTGCACTGTTACTGGGATAACTGGATAAAAGGGTGCAACCATACAGTAGAAGTCTATGCGTAGACTAAAGATAAAAGCAGAATTCTACAACCAAGAAACAAAAAGTGCATATACCATTGCTATGCAAGGCAAAAGAAAGGGATATGGGTAGATTATTATTGAAGGGTCACACAAAAGATTTGTAACAGTGGAAAAAATGGAAATCAGGAGTGGGGGAGAACTTTTTATAGTATGCCTTTTTGTGATTTTTAAAAAAAATTCTTTTGCCATGTACATGTACTATTTTGAAAAATTAAATAATTTGAAAACTACGGTAGAAGAAAAGTCACTCCCGTTAAGGAACCAATTTCAAAAGCTTTGACAGTATGGATCTAGAAAGCCTTCGACTATAATCATAGTAGGTAGGGCCTTCAAGTATGGAATATGACTTAAGACAGTTACAACTTAAGCCAATGTCTTTTTTTCTCTCTAGGGAAAGAACAGGAGGCAGAATCTCTGTCTAGTGCTTAGGTGAAGGGAGCTTTGCCAGTGTTTAGCTAGCCCAAGGGAGGAAGACAGTGTCGACGTCACAAGGACTTGAGGACTAGGGAGGGACACTTTGTATGACTCAAGAACAGTTGATTCCTTTTGTTTAGATTCTGTGTTCAGAAAAGCAAACTTCAATTACTCCATTTTAATTTCCTGGGTTTTTATGAGAGATCTTCATAGTAGAAAAACGTATCATAGACATTTTAAAGTACAGATATGATTAGAGAACTTAAAGAGGTATTTAATATCCACATCAGTCTTTTAGGAATTCAATTGTTGAATTAGACCAAAAGCTGAACAGCAATGACTGATCTAGTATGACTCAAAGAAACAGACACAACGTATAAGGCAGAGGGTAGGGAAAGGTGCTACCAGACTAGCTGGGGACGACAGGGCTGCTGCACCCATGAACTCACTCAGCGTGACTTCCTGAACAAGCTCTTCACAAGATTTGGCCTATCACTATTTCAACTGTTCTAGTTTGCCTGCACAGTTGCTAATAAATCACCCTCAAACAGCTTAAGGGAATAAGGGGTTTATTCTCTTATGATTGTCCAGGTATAGTTCTCAATCCAGCTTGATAGAAAAGCACACACCAACACCAGGGCCAAGGGAACTGGCCACATTATCTCTTTATAATGGCTGAGAGAGGGACGATTCTTACTTGCCAGACCAGCATGTCTGGCCAAGTACACACAAGAATGCCTCCTTCTCAACCAGCTCTCTGTATTTTATTAGAGGTCCTAATCCCACCCACCATGGGCTGGGCTTTCCCCATCAGCTAGACAATCTCCTGCAGGTTTGCTCTGGGCTTAACTCAACCATAATTCTGTACAAATGTGCCCAGAACACAAATCCTCAACTGTCAAGTTGACACCTGTGACTAACTATGACATTAACCATGAGTGGCACCATCCTTCTCTGAAGAACTATTGAGAGTTAATATTGTCTGTGGGAAGGGGAGCTACATTCCTCAGTGGGACACCCACTGATATATCATCCATGCTCCAGCAAGTAGTCAGGTATATGCCAGTAAGGCAACCCAGATGAAACTCATCGGGCCACACTCACAGAAGATAGAAAAAGTAAGAGGAAGGAAGAATGTTTACATTGGTTTACAGAGGATGGGTTAGGTAATAAGGGTTGAAGAGATGTAAATTCATTGCATTTAGATATGACTGTCCCAAGGCACAGAACCCCTTTGAGGGCTAGTAGAGCAGCCAGACTGTCTTTGTGAATATTATCTTTTAAATGTAGTAAGAACAGTAAGTCAGAAAGAGAGAGAATATGTATGCTGAAACATGATTTGATGAAGATCTCCCTATAATTTAGTGGTGTAATATGGCAGGAAAGGCTGGTGGAAGCCCAAGTCTCACACCTATGTAAGGACTAGACTGTGAAGAATCATCATCTCACTGGCTTCTCTGTCTGCACACTTGGAAGCTCTTTCACTTTTACAACCTGAGAGGAATAAGATCTCAGATCTTTGCAAATTTTCAGAATTTCTGATACCACTCTGAAGTGTCATTTGCACCTGAAGCACCTGCATAAAAGAGGTAAATGAACTCGGATACTGGGAAGTAAGCTAGGCTTACTACCTAGATGGTTTAAAAGACCCAACTGTCACCATAAGCTCATGATTTCAGTCCAGGCTTTTTCTGTAACTTCAAATTACTATGTTGTAGAAGGTGTTAGAGTAACTCAGAAATGATCGAGGGTGTGAAATGTTAACCTGGTGACTGCTGAAAGCCAACTGTAATGAGTCTAGGACTGGCCACATCACTTCAAAAGAATGATGGACTGACTTGAGGTAGTTTGACGGTACTATTTGTGTCCCCTCCATACATCACTCATCCATTCTTTTATTTTGTTGTTTCTATTTTGAGACAGAGTCTTATACTTTAGTCCAAGCTCACCCAGAACTCACTACATAGTCCATGCTAGCCTTGAACTAGTGGCAATCTTCCTGCCTTAGCTTTCTCAATGCCTGAGATTGTAGCTGTGTGTTATCACGCCTGACTTCATCCATATATTCACATATTTAGCTTGCATTTATTGACCCTCCCCTGTTCACTAAGATTTAGGGTATGTTTTGGCATAATCTGTTATGAAAAATGGAGGTGGGGGTTAGGAAGGGATTTCAGGCATACCTCTGAAAGAGATTTAAAGGGAACCTGACAGCTGTTTTTAAGTGTGTCAAGAGGCAGAAAGCTTATCGGTGTTTTTCCAGAGAGCACAATTAGGGAGAATGAGTGGACGATAAGGGAAGTCAGACATGGGCATAAATTACAGAGGAATCTTCTGATGTCCTGAGCTGACCAACAATGGAATCTGTAGCCTTGCAAAACAGTGATCTTCCGGTGGGTCAAGGGAACTGCCAACTCAGCGATAAGAAGGACTGGGTCCAGAAAGATGAAATAGCCTGAAACAGGATACATGGCCAGTTTCTAGTGTGTCTGGCTTGGAACCCAGAAAGTGAATCAGGCAAGGCTGATCAATGCGTGGCATGGGGTGAGCTTCAATTATGCTTTCGTAACCCCCGAACTTCATGATATTTTGCAATTTCCATGAAGCGCAGGCTGCAAGGTCAATGTGGGAGAGCGCGGCCCTGAGCCAGCAGGCAAACTCCACCTCTGAAGCTGACTTCGAAGCTCGGTACTTGTGGAATATGCAATCTTTTTGGTGATGTATTACGTTTTTAAAAATGAAAGTAGATAATGTTCATGGAAGAAAAATGCAAAGCAAAGCAAGAAAGCGAAGGTTTCTAGCAAATAGGAGTTTTGGATAAATTAGAGAGGCATAATAAATCCAGTACTGATGAAGTCTGTACAATTGTTTCATTGGATGGTCCTGAGTTTCCATTATCTAAGGAAATGACTGAGTAAATGTTCAAGAGGAAAGACTATCTTATATGCACCCATCTGTAATCTAGGTCTACTGGGGTCTTCTGTTCAAAGTAATTCAAACTACTGCCTCTGAGGAAGGAGAAAGACCTTTGATGAAATCTTGCTACTTAGATGAGAAGATAGGGATGGAATTGCACAAGGGTATCTTGTGGTGGTGACTTTTCTGCAGGTCTGAGTGATCCCTGGAAGAACCCAACTCTATCTTACTTGCCAGATGTTCTGGTCTTTCTTATTACAAAGAAGGCCATGGACAGACATCCACACCAAGATGTTTCTGCCTTCACTTTCAGAACAGGCGGTGTCAGCAGTGCACCTGAGGGATTTTTTCCAGACTCAGTCTGTTTTTTCGGTTTCCCCAGTATATCAAAGGCCATCCCGCTTTAGGTTGAGAAGTAACAGAAAACTTTTATGGAGTTTCCTAATCTCCCGAAGTCCCCTAATATAGCAACTCTCCATGTGTGATCACTGGATCAGCACAGCGGCATCTGAGAACTTGTCAGAAGTGTGAATGTTCACCCCAGAAGCTCTGAATCACCGACTGGGGGAAGGTCTCAGTAGTATGTGTTTTAACATCACCGCCTGTGGTGCTGTTGCATGACAGAATTTGAAAGCTGAGAGACTTTCAGGGGCAGTAAAAGTCACTTGGGTTTCATGGTTAATATCCAGACTCAACCCCCCAGGCTTCTTGGAAAAAGTAGAGTACTTACGGAAGCTCACATGGATCCCGATGTCTCAGTCTGTATCAAGAATCTACACGGTTTGCCTAGAACACACAACTGTGAGTAGAAAATGTTGGGAGGCTGAGGAGCTGGCTCAGTGAGGCAAGCGCTTGCCACACAAGCACGAGGATTTGTGTTCAGGTCCTTAACGCTCGTGTAAAAAGCCGGGCATAGTGGCACGCCTGTAATCACAGTGCTGAGAAGGTAGACACAGGCGGATCCCTGAAGGTTGCTGGCCAGGCAGTCTAGCCGAATCAGTAAGGTGTGGGCGTGGCAAGAGACTCGTCCCAACAACAAAGTGAAGAATGAGGAAAGAACCTGGAGATCAAACTCTGGCACACGGCTGTTAGGTGCTTTCCTTGTGGCCCTTCCAAGGCTTATGCAGCACCCAAATATTTTGCAAGTGCAAATGGAGCTGTCAGCACAACCCATGAAGAGCCCTGAACAACGACTGAGTTGCAGAAACTGTTCCGAGACCCCCACACGGGCTGCTTGTTGCATATTTCTACCTGCAAAGCTGTCGAGGCAGCACTTTTGCCAGCTCCAAATTTTATTTGAGAAAGCCCAAACCTGACCATTTATATGATTCATATCTTTGATTACTAGACCTTTACCAAGTTACATGTCTAAGAACGGAAGTAACAACCCTCTACCTGCGTGCGAGCACGTGGGGTGAGTGTGAGCGGTGAGTGTGGGCGTCCTTTGCCCAGGACACAGCTCAGACTCCTTCCTCCCTCACTGTGTTCTTGCTTTGCTTCTTTATGGTGGGCTGTTTATGTGACAGCTGTTTTACATTGATATAAACACTCGCCCCTCTCTGACTGAATAAAAGGAGAACAGCAGGAAGCCTATTCTTCCCCCTTCCGTCCTATCTTTTCTGGCTACATCCTATCCCTGCCATAAATGGGGACACTTGCCAATGACAAGCCACATCTGCAGAGTCCACTCCTGGACCCCATTGAGAGAAGTCCTCATTATAAGCCACAGTGAAGCCTCTACCCCAGCACAAAGTCACATCTCTCCGTTTTCATATGATCATTGTTTACAGAGGCCAAGATGAGCAAGCAGAATGTGGACAGTCTACCCTGAGGCCCAGAGTTTACCTAGATAGCCTTACAGTTCCCCCTTCATGGAGCGGCTAGTGATTTCAGGAGACATTGCTAACACTTCAGGATTTTTATCTGTGTAGAAGTCCTTATCTGTCAGCCGCCAAGTGTCCTCTTTCCAGGTGGTACTGTGGAAAGCAGACGGCTGCTTAGTAAAGTCTTTTTCTTCTTGAAGGCAGCTGATTTCACAATTTACCCTCAGATTTCTGCTTTGTTCCTTATGGCCTGAGGAAAGGCACCAGCGAAGAAAAGAACCAAATACCATAACTTCAATATGCTCATAAGTTCAAATCAAGAGGCCCAAATACTCACGCTCATTGGAAAATTAACTTTCAATACCTGAGATGTGGTCCACTGTGGCTGGAAAAGAACCTGACAGGCTATTCTCTCAGCTAAAGTACCCAGTTCCAAATGAGGACCTGATCCTCCTTCCGTAGCTTAATTGATGCCTGCTGACAGCCTGTATGAAATCCTAGCTTTCTGGATGAAAGTGGGCCTCTTCCTATAAACTCTCTGGTAGTTAAAGAAAGGGCAATCTTTAATGAATAGACCAATCTGGGTTGGCCTTTACCTGGTTGGCAGAATTCATTCTGCTGGTGTGCGCATGTGTTTTTATACAAAACCTCTGTGTGCTAAACAAAGGTCGCTGCAACAGTAGGTAGCCTGTATTCATCCTATTCTGTCCCTGTCTCCTTACAAACCGGCTTAGCCTCCAGACTTTCCTGACAATACCCGGCTTTGAGGGAGGCCTCACCACAGAGCTCTGTGCAGAACTGCTGTCCTGCTGTTGTGTTTACAGCTGTCTTCCTGACCCACATCTGGTTGCCCGTGCACCCTGGGGTGGGTGGTATTGCCCATGGACTGCGAGACAGCATCCACTCAAGCTCTTGGATGGGCTGGTGCTTCCACAGCCATCTCTGACATGGAAACTTTGTCCTCCATAAAAGAAATCCTGGGGACGAGGGAACCAGCAAGGGGCCATTTGAAGGAAAGACCCACAGTGCTGTGTAGGTGATGAAACAGGGCATTTCTAAAGAAATCCCCCCCGCCCCAGGTGTGCTAGCCCCTTGTATTAGCTACTTTTTTCATTGCTGTGACCAAATATCTTGCAAGACACAACTTTTTTATTATTTTATTTCTCTAGTTTTACAAGCATATTAAGTACTCATCCCTGCTTCTCTCCATCTCCCTCCCTCCCATCCCTCTTCCTTCGCTTCATCAATCTATCCCACTCCCTCCCATCCTCCTGCCTGTCTGCTCCTGTGGACCCCAAGGTTCCCTCTAGTTTGTTTACTCTTGTGGGGGTTCAAGCCTCTTGTGGCATACAAAGTTGCCTCTCTTCAAGTCATCCCACTGATAGGAGCATTTCCTTTCACTCATTCAACTTTAGTCCCCAAGATTTCCACTCTCTGTTCTTATCTCTCTTGAGTTCCTCTAGAGTCTATGGGGACATATTGGTATGTCAGTCATTATGTAAGTCTGGTAAGGACAGGTCTCATTGCAGTGAGTTCCTAAATGCAGTAGTCCTTCCTGGGAAGGGAAAGCATGGTGGCAGGAGTAGCTCTTGTCTGGGGCAATGGGAACTTGTTCACCTCTGGGCAGGTCTGGATCATCTCCCTTTCTCCCTTTTCCCTTGTCACTGATTTCCTGACTCATAGCCTATGCGATGCGCCATCCACTTTCAGGACAGTTCTTAGCTACTCTGGAAGCATCCAGAATATCTCACAGATGTGATAAGCATACCCAACAAAGTCGACAGTTGAGACACACTTCCAGAATATTTCACAGTGGAGAATAAAATTAGGATGCTTTAGGAGGGGACCTGAGTGGCTCACGGGAAGCCCCTGTTGCTACTAACCATGCTTCATAGCATGCATGTGAGTCGTTTCTCGTAGTTCTAAATATGGCAGAGCCTCTCATTCCTCTTCATAAGAATCATCCAGTGCTGATCTTCTCATTGTCACTGGTTAAGTAGATGAGTGAAAAGAGTTTGAGTAGTGTTAAGAATCACCAGGAGGGACAGAAGGGAGAAGAGGCGGGCGTTTAACTAGAGAGCAAGAGACCGTAATTCAGGTGCTATAAATCTAGCCTCTTATACTCAACTGCTATTAAGAATGTATCTCTTCTGCTGTTACCAAGGTCATCATCCCTTTCGGCGCTCCGGTTACCACAGTTCCACAGTCTCTTGCCTAACATTTTTGAAGGCAGGTGTTTTAGTGAGTTAAGAATTGCATATTTGTTCTGTGCTGTGAACAGAACCTAGGGCCTTTGTTTATCACTGAGCTGCATACTAAGCCAAGAAATAAAAGATTTTTAGAACCATCTACCGCACATCCTTCGCCCTTTCCCCAGCGGGAAGGGAATGGTACTCAATGAGCAACACTATTTCTACAATATGAAGGGCTGATACAGCTGGACAGTAGGGATGTTTGCTTAGCACAAGCAGGTCCTTGGGTTCAATTCCCAGTACTGTGAAAAAGTATGAATATCTATATTTCATAAAGGGCTATTTACATAATTTTACATCATTTAGCTCTTGACATCCAATAGATTGAACATAAAGCTTACAAAAGAAAAAAAAAATGTACCTCTTGATAGCAGTAGATGCTGATTTCCGAGGTCAGATTTGAGACCTAAGATTCTGTATTCCTAGCAGGCTCCTGGATGTTGTCAGTGCTCGGCTACTATGGTCTTCTAGAAGCTTCCAGACCTTGGCCTCTTGTAGCTTCGCTCTCTTCACATTGTACCCTGTAGCTGCCCAGCTCTTCCTGCTGATCCAGGGAGAAAACTGGGGAGGGGGTGTCCAGAATCTCCACTGTTGACTCTTACTCTCAAACTGCTGAGGTCTTTGGACCCCGCCACATGCCGGTTGTCATGTCCCTAGGGATGCCAAGGTCATGCCCCTAGGGACGGATATGCAGATTCAAGAACATCAGCGCCTTCCTGCTTAATGCCATGAATGACACACCCTGGGGCTTCTTCCCAGCTGTGTCCTAGTATTTCAAGCCACATCTTCCAGCCAAGTAAGACAGCCATGTGCATCAGTCATACCGGTGTGATGGAAACAGTCCAGGATGGAGAAGCAGGGCTCAAGTTCCGTTCCCAGTTTATATCATCCTTTGCTTAGTGACTGAAGCTAGAAGCTTAACCTTTCTGGGCCTTCTTTATTTCTAAATGGAGCTAAGGAAAAAAAGCATCTCCAATCTGTAGCCTAAGGCTACTCTAAGAATTAAAGAACTTGCATCCATAAAAATATTTCAGCACTCTCAGAAATAAAGTTATTATAGAAGTGATATATAATAATATGATTATTTCCAGAGTCTGGACATGCTTTCTGTGGCATCTTTGGGCTTAATGAATGCTCTTTGTGTTGGCATTAAGGTTCTCTCCTCGTTACATACAACATACAGCAGTCAAAGCGTGCCTGAAGTTTACACTCAGTTTTACCATTTATACCTCTGTTAAATTCCAGAGACACTGCATTTTCAGAGAGGACTCCATGTCACCAACCCAGATGATGGCAATACTTAAATGGAGTTCTTCATGAAACAGGCAAAACCAAGGCTCTTCCCTCAGCTGTGAGAGATGAGGCCAGGCTGTGGTAGAACTAACTTGCTTCTTGTTTTCCTAAAGATAGCTGGTCGTTCCGTGAGTTCCAGGCAGGCTCACAATCCCGTGGTCAGTTTGGCACTAGATTAAGTTGGAACAGCAACAAAGAATTCTCCAGGTTGGTAGATGTCCAGAGCCTGGGAAGGAGGCAGACTGCACAAATGTGTGTGACAGGCACTTTTAATCTCCATCCAAAGTGACACTTCTCACTTCCTCTGCAATATGCAAGGAAATTGTTCTTGTCTGAGGGGCACAGTTGCTTTATTCAGACAAGGAGCCCTTTGCCCAGAGTATTGTCTGCCTGGGAATCAGGCAATCACGAAGATTTATCTTGTTCCTGGGAAGTCTTAACAATCTTTCTGTCATTTCATTACAAGGTCATGCTTTTGCTCCTCTGCCTCTGGACAGACAGCATGGAGTTCTCCCGCCTCTCCCCTTTAGATGTTCATTTGTTCTCCTGCCACATGCATTTGCAAAGTTAGGGGTTCACATTGCTGGTGACAAGGATGTGGACTCTGAAGTTATTTATAAGCAGCCGGGGCAAGGCTACATAAATCCATGCAGAAACCTAGAGGGCTGGTGAGTTTGTTTCCTGCCAAACAGATGATCTTTCTTTTTCGTGTGAAGGGGTGAACCTGCAGAGAGGGGTCACCATGTTCCAAATGCCCTTCAATTTAGTCAGTCACTCTGGTGTGTCTGCCCTGCAGGCCGACAGCAGCGCTGGGCTGCTTCTCTCCTCTGCTGTGTTCACTGGGGAACCTCTTCATGAGGTCCCTCTGCTTTCTCTTCCTCCCACGTTATCCCCTTTTTCTTTTTCCCAGTCCATGCTTTATATCAGGGCTGCCTCTCTCTCCTTGCCACCAAACTTGACGGCTGTGACTTCCAAGTGGTTTTCCTCTGGCAACTCTGACCAAATAAGTCTAGATGTAATCCACTGTGCAATCCTACCATGTTTACCTCCTTTCTCCCTCCAGCTTCCAGTGAAATCTCTTTGTAAGTCAGAAGTGACATTCCACCGAGACCATCAAAATGCTTTCGATATGAAATAGTTGAAACGGAACAACCCCCTCATGAGGGGAATAAGGTTTCCTGCTCCCAGACGTGTTCTGTTTCCAGCAGACTGTGTTATCTTCTCCCTGTTCCTTTTATGCCCTCTTCTGAGAGGAGGACGCTTAAGGACTGGAAGGAACTGGCTTATTCCAAAGTTGAGATTGGGATGTCCTGCATGGGATGCAGAACCTGACTAATGTGGGCTTCTCAAGCTGCTGGCTAGCATATTATGGGGGAGGGGACTAGTTTTCACCTCTTCTGTCTACACACACACACACACACACACACACACACACACACACACACTAAATAAGTAAGTAAGTAAGTGTATTAGTTAGGGTTCTCTAGAGTCACGGAATTCACAGAATGAACATATATATATTATATATAGTAAATTTATTGAGTTGGCTTACAGATATGGCTCAGGTAGTCCAGTGAAGGCTGCCAGTAGCTGAGGTAGTTCCAACGATGGCTGCCAATAGCTAGCTGCTCAGTTCAATAGTCAAGTAGATGATGGCTGAAGGCTGGAGAACTCCTAGAGTCTTAGTCTAGTGGAAGTCTAGAAGGTCGAAGAAACCGGGTGGCCTGAAGGAAGAGCGATTCCTAGCACAGCTGCAAGAAGGCATCTGTTCTCCTTGGTGGCTCCTTTTTTGTATGAGGCAGTATTGGGAGAATCCTTTGAGAGCTTTGGAGGTTCTGATAGGATCTGGGCGTGTATAATCCTTTCAAGTAGTCTCAGTTGATCTTTCCAGAGGTGGTCTCAGCCCAGCTTAGTTAATACCGGGTGTGTCAAGTTGACACCCCGGCTTAACTATCACAGTAAGTAAGTAAAAATAGAACACAGGAATGATAGTCTATCTCACATAAGATTATCATGAGGCTAAAATGAAATAATTTAAGTAAATACTTAGGATGTACTACATGCATTATATAGATATGGTGATTTATTAATTCTTATATTGATCAAATACCTACAAGGCATGAAGATTCCGTTTTTGACATTAAAATTCCTTTTCTATAGCTTCTCTGCCAGACATGACCTTCCTTGCATTCCTCTATATGGAAGAAGTCACAAATCATTCCTCCCTTTTCCCCCCCAGATTTTTATCCTTGGCCCTGGATAAACTGGAATTGACTCCATATGACTGAATTCCTGAATGAAATATCTCTTTTTCTACAACACAAAAGTATTTTTTTCTGCCAGCAAAGAACCATTATAATCTACCATTATAACTGTTATTGTTATGATATGAACAAGTTCTCCTCATAATGTTTGGTAAGGATTTGCTCATGCGTTTAGAGATGAATAGCTAGGAAGAGTGAATGTTAAGCCTAGCAAATGCTTCACATTTTTTGTCATGTGATCAGACATGCTTCTCTCTGATTCAGTGTACTTGGTAAAGTGTGGGTTTTTTTTTTTTTTTTGAGAAAACTTTTCCATCAGTGAAGCCAACTGTTGGACAGCTTTTATTTCTTTCTAATAAAAACTCTTATAAGCTGGGTGCAGTGGTGCATGTCTACAATCCCAGTGCTCAGGAAGTGAGGGCAGGAAGATCGAGAGTTGAAGATCATCTTTGGCTTGGACGGAGCTTGGGGTTAGCCTGAGCTATGGAGGCCAAACAACAGCAACCATCAGGACATTGCACTGCCCCTCTTCTGTGTGTTCCTGACAGTAATATTCTTTAGACATGCCATTCTGTTTTCCCTACTAAGTTCTCTAGGTTTTGGGGGACTGAGTATTTTATTTGTTATAACGTATGTGGTGATGGTGGTGGTGCGTAGTGGTTGTACGTGTAGTACTGATGGACACCCAACTTGTCCCTCCTTCAGTCCCTATTGTCAATCTTTTATGGAAGTTTTTCTTTTTTCTAACCCCAAATGAAAGAGTGGATGATAGTCTGCATTGATTGGTATCTTGCTTCCTTCTCAGTCTGACTCAGCATCAATTGAACTTGAGAAAGCCTTTTCCAGTTATTTAAAATAAAGAAACACAGCATGTGGTCTCATGTCATGAACCCCATCCAGGTTGCAAACCAGTTGATTCAGCCTTCAATATTCTGACTACTCACAGCTCAATTGCTCTGTAATCACAGAGCCTTGGTTTGATTTGAGATACCTGTATTGACCAGTTTACCTCAACAGCTTAATTGTTCTGTAATTAAATGCCTTTTTTTCTTTTGCTAGTTATGTTTGTAGAAGCAAACCATTAGAGAAGAATTATTGATAGACATATAAAGATGATACTTCCAGACAGCTGATGAACACAGAGCTCTTAAGCATGGCCAGGATGTTCTGTCTACCTACCATCTTCTGCAAGAAAGCCTGGGAAGTTCAGTTTCCATCAGTTTCCCTACAGTCTATCAGAAATTACTTTGATGGTTAAAGTGCTTGCTGTGAACTGGAGCTTGGACCCCCCTCCCCAATCCCACATAAAATGGTGGGTGGACCTGCCTTGAGTGCCAGCCTTGGAAGGCAGAGACTGGCAATCCCCAGTGGAATTAATTAGCCAGAGTTTTGTGTCCCAAAAAGAATAAGGTGCGAGAGCTTTCTAGGATGATTTCTGATGTCAGCCCTGGGCCTCTACCCCTCCAACAATTTGTATATACAAGACCCCTCCCCCAAACATATTCATGAAAAATGGGAAGTGGGGAAGAAATTCCTTCTAGGTTAAGTATATCACTGCTGTTGTACGCTTTTCCTTTTTAGAAAGACTTTGTTTTGTGAAAGACTGCATGAATGTGCAGATTTTTCTTAAAGCTACAGAAATATTTGGTAACTCCTTTGTTCATTCATTCAGACACATCTTCTCTAGTTTTTTTTCCTCTTCTTAGTGATTTAAGGAACTCTTTTATATTTTCCTCCAAATAACGACTATTGTAAACAGAGCTCATGCAAGTGCTCAGACAAAAGTCTGTTTCAGGATGTGGAGATGAAACATTCTTACCATGAATAAAGTGTCTCTTCCTTCCAAGTTCTACTTCTCAAATGGCATTTTTATTGAATCTCCCAAACACTGTTCCCCAAAAGCAGATGCCTTTGCAATTCTGACAGTTCCAACCACGCAATGTGTCTGGGGTGAGTTTTGGTTTCCTTTCAAAGGCTTTATTTTTTTTTCCCCTTCCTTTCTGAAATCATCTACACAGAGCATCTGAAGCAGCTGGAATTTTCCATCGTTTATTTCTTTGGCCTGAGATGCTAATTGAATTTAGGAGTTTTTTCCAAGGGGCACTCATGGCTTCGTCAGAGCATCACCACTGCGCTACACCATCCAGGTCATTTTTCAGAAATACGGACACCTAGCATCTGTTTGTGCTCCCCATGTGAAAACTTATTTTTCAAGCTTTCTGATAATTTTCGTTCTATGAATAATAATAAAAAAAAGCAGACATGGAAGTTTACTAGCCATCTCAAGATCACAGAGCCAAAATATGGCAAGCTGGATTTCAAATGTAAGTAAACTGGATCAGTGTGTTGTCAAGGTTCTGTTACTATAGCAAAATACATGAAATAATGAACTTATCAACAGGAAAGGTTTACTCTGGCTTGTAATTATGAAGGTCCTAATCTATGATTGATTACCTCCTTTTCTATGGCAGCACATCATGATAGGAGTTAAGAGTGGTGCCCTAGGAAGCAAAAGAGAAGAGAAAGAGGGAAGGGCAGAAGCACCACAGTCCTTTCAGGGAATTCCACTAGTGATATAAGGACCTTCCACCATGCCCTGCCTCTTAAAAATTCTATTGTTTCTCAGTAATGCCAGCCTGGGGACTCAGCCTTTAACTACAGACTTTAAGAGAAATTCAGTTCTAAAGTACAAGCAGTCTAGAGCTCATCTGCCCACTGAGAACCTTACCTCGCCCCTCAGTGCAAATCACGAGGGCCTGGGGTTGCAGCACTTCAGCCAGTATGCACAGGTGTGGCTGGTAGATAGTTATGTTGTGTCCTGATTGGTCGTCAGTCCACTCTCACTGGAAGCCACCTGTGTTATTCTCATTGTTTAAGTTTACTTCTGGGACAATTTTATATTTCTTTATCTCCAGCCTCTGCCTATGTGTCCTGTCATCTGCTGCAGGAACCAATAATGGAGGGACAGCACTGTTCAATTGGAGCAGAACTAGAACAACTGGTCTCATTCGTGATGCTCTTCAGCCTAATCTAAGGCCTGATTTTCTTCAAGGAACACATAAACCAGATACTATAAACCAGGTCAAGAACCTGTGGAAGGGGAGACCTAGTGGGGAATAAACTAGTTAGGTTTAGCTATAAGAACATGATATCAAATTACCATCTGAACACTTATCATTGTACCTATAGATTAGAGCAATTCTTAGTCCTCAACCCAGAAACTTCCTTTTGCAATGGAAAGTGTGTAATATAGAGAGTCACAAGGTGCAGAAAATAAGTGACTGTTGCTTGCTTGGCCCTAACCAGGACATCCCAATCACTCCTACATCCCCTCCAAACCTTAGGAAAATTGTATAAAAGAGGGTAGTAAGAGCATAAAAGCCAGAGGGCACGGAGGGGCGCAGCCAGATTGAACTGTATTCTTTGGGCTAAACCAGTCAATGTAACTTTATTTACCATTGATAAATTCATTATTTATATCTGCTTTTGAAGATTTTACTTCTGTTATAATTTTCCGCTGTATTTGTATGTAGGGGGCATACTTGTGCACATGTGTGTGCAGGTATGTATGCAAGAGTGCATTTGACTGTATGTGCTTGTGAAGGCCCAAGGATCATATTGGGAATCATCCTGGCTTGCTCCACTTTGTTACTGCTTTGCTCTGGGGTTTTCCAGGCTCTGCATTTCAGGGCCCGAAGTGAAGTCTGCCGCCATTTTTCCTGCCATTTTTATGTGAGATTTGGGATTCCAAAGTCAGATCCTTTTGCTTGCTAGGCAAAGGTTTTTAACCCCGGAACTATCTTCCCAGACTGCTGATCCATAAACTTCTATTGCTTTGGGATCCAAGCCCAACATATCCAAATTTAAAACTCATTATCCCCTTCCCACAATCTCTTCCTCCTGTATCTGTCTCCACTTTCTTCTTTTGGTTAATGCCAAGACGAGGGAGCCTGGTATCCCAACACTGTTTTTCTTGTCACATTCTGGTCATTGTCAAGTCCTATAGATCTTACCTCTGAAATTCCTCAAATCTTCAGCCTTCTCCCTGCCCATGCAGATATCCTTACTAACCTCTTGCATTTAAAAAAAGCATTGACTTGACGTCTAGAATGCATATCAAAAACTGAACAAGTCATGAGTGTAAAACCTACACACCTAGGACTGATGCCCAGATTAAGCACCGTAATGCTACCTTAGATATAGCAAGCAACCTACTTCATGACTGGTAGCTGATGTTGAAGGACTTGTTGGCCTGATCCCCATCAAAACTCAAATACCCAGGTGGGTGATTATCAGGGAAATGCAAATTAAAACTACCTTGCAATACCATCTTATCTCAATTACATTAACTAATATAAAAAATACAAATAAGAATAATGTCAGCAAAGTATGGTGAAAAGGGAACACTTATTCATTGCTGAAGGGAGTAAAAACTGTCACAACAGTGACAAAAATTGACAGTTGATAAAAATCAACATAGAAGCTCCTCAGAAAGCTAAAAATGGAACTACCATATGACCCAGCTATAACCTTACTAGGAATATTCTCAAGAGATTCTACATCTTAATATAAAAAACACTTGTTCTTCCATGTTCATTTCATCTCTCCTTACAATAGTAAGAAACATGCCCATCAAAGAGGAATGGGTAATAAAACTGTGGTATACATACACAGTGGAATACTATTCAGCTATCAGGAAGGATAAGACTGTAACTGGCAAATTGATGGAGCTAAAAAAAAATATAATGTTGGGCAAGTTAATATAGACACAGAAAGATAAATGCCACATATTCTTTCTTATATGTAGATCCTAGCATTAAACACCTGTCTGGAATATTTGGCTTGGAATTCCAATGTGATTATGGAGCTATATATGTGGCACTTATTACAGCTACTTGTGGGCCTGTGATGCTGACAAATTCTGTGATGTGGGATTCAGAGGTACAGTTGAGTATGTCTGTGTGATCTCAGCAGAGATGATATTGTGAATAGCTGGGAATTGTGGATTTGGTTGGGTTTTTGGATGGAGAGGAGAGGTTAAAAAAAGAGAAAAGTCACAACATTTATTTTATGTCTGTCTTTGTATTTTATAAGACACTCTGTGCTGTTGCATTTCTACCTGTGATTTGGGATTTTATTTCCTGCAGGACTCTTTGTGAAGTGTCTTCCTATTTTAAATTTTTTGAAATAATAAAGTTTTGATTTTAGAAAACAAATATGCTGGTTGGATTTGTATGTGAAGCTGTCATCAATATGTATTAGTAAGTGTGTAAACGATTTAAGATCACAGTTCAGCAAGTATGAGGAAGAGCATGAGCCACGGAAGACTTGGGAGATGAAAGTTACCCAGGGAAGGGCCAGATCCTATGACAATAAAAAGGTGAATACAACTCCATTTCCTCCAATGTTTTCCTTATCCAGCTATTTGTTATAAGACTTAAAGGAGTCACAAATGGTAACAGCAAAAGCAAAGCGCATATGGTAAAACTGATAAGGCCATGGGAAGAGTTGGTGAGACCAAAGCACTAAATATCTAAATTGATTCACTCAGAGATGTTAAGTGGCCTGACCTGGTCCAAGCAGAGTGAATCTCAGACTTACAAGACAACGGGTCAAAAAGACTCTTGCTCTAAGATGCTCAGTGAAAGCACTAAATTTGTGGATTTGCTTTACTCATGTTACACCAAATTCATTCTCTTCCGCTTCCTCATAATACATTAAATTTTGTGTTCTGACCACTTTTGAAATAATATTCTGGCATTATGTTCCTTATCCATGACTTGGTCTACAGATGCAATAACTTACAGCCAGACCACTTGCTTTCTACAAATTCACCCTTCTGCAAGCATTTTTCTCTGAATTTTGGGTTGTGTTTTTGCCCCCAATTTATATTTATATTTTTGGACACTCCTTCCATGATTCTACTCATTTAAATAGCTATTCTTAAAGAAGAAATTCTCTCAAGTTTCCCTTATAAAAAATTCAGATTTATTTTTGATGTCAGAAATTAGATTGATATTACTGATCAAAAATTTGGAAAAGGATTTTTCCTAGCCTACCTTTCTTGTACATGCTAGATGACATGAAGTTTTGCTGGAATACTTTTTGAGCCCAATTGAATAGTGAGAATAAATTTTCAAATTCAATTGAGTTACTCCCAACTCTATCAGGCTCTATTCAATTGCCCTTGACGATAGCAACAGGCAGCTCAATTCCACCTGATTTCTTCAGAACAATTGGATTGCTCCCGAGTAACTCGGCTGACTGCGACTTTCAACCTTCTCAGGCAGAGCTTAATGCTATAAAAAATAAAGGACATGAACTTAAAAAAATTCAGTGATATCAGCTAAGAATCCATCTGTCTTTTATGAGGGAGGCGGGGAGTGTTCATGAGTAGTTCAGGCTGGCCTCAAACTCATTGTGTAACTGAGGATAACCTTGAATTCCTGACCCATCATGCCTGGCTCATCAGATGCCATTTTGCACTACACAAGTTGTTTTACTAGATGAAAGAAGACATTTGTAGGTAATAAGAGCATATGCTACACATTTGTTCTTTCATTAGCTAGTCTTTTATACCAGGCACAACACCAGGTTCTAAAGCACAGAGACAGGATAAAAAGACCACAGTTGATTTCCTCCTTGGCTTGATGCTCTTTTTCCTGGTTTCAGATTCTGATTTGGGGGCTGAAATATTCACTGCCCATGATGATGCAGCCTGGGAACCTTTACCCAAAATATAAAGATGAATTTGTAACACTCATGTAAGCCCATCACTACACTACAGTCCTATGACCAAAATGATTCACTCAGAGATGTTAAGTGGCCTGACCTGGTCCAAGCAGAGTGAATCTCAGACTTACAAGACAACGGGTCAAAAAGACTCTTGCTCTAAGATGCTCAGTGAAAGAAGATAGGGGAGAGAGAAGTAATGTGGGAAGACATGACAAAAATTCATTGTATACATATACAGAACTGTCACAATTTCCTTTTAGAAAAAAAGGTTTTCCATTAAAAAAGATTCTTGCTCTTTATGAAATCTGAAAGGATTTAGAGACCATATGCAGTGGAGAGAGTGAAATCAGTGCAGGGGGTCTTCATGGCACTGGAGCCCACAGTATAGCAGGAGGCTGGGCTAAGGGACGATGACAAGCAGTTGCAGTGAATCTGTGCGCGCGCGCGTGTGCGCGTGCACGTGCACATTTGTGCATCTATCCATGTGCATCACAGGGCATTTTGTGTGCCTGTAGAGGTCCAAGGGTGACTTTGGGAATCACCCATCTTGGATTGCTTCTACCTCCTCTTTGCTTTGCTCTGAGATTTCCCAGGGTCCGTCTTCCAGGGCCAGAAGTACAGGCTGCTGCCATTTCTGCTTGACACTTTTACATCGGATCAAGGTTCTGGAATCCAGGATCTGAACGTAGGACCTTCTTCTTGAGAGACAGAGGTTTAACCCCTGAGCCATCTTTCCATGCTTCATTGAAGAAGCCCTGATTCTGACTGTTGCTGGATCTAGCCCTGTATTCCTGTACCTTAGAGTCATTTTTTTTAAAGTTCTTAATCCAGAGTAAATTAGTCAGCAGATCTAAGAAAAGGAGAAGGGGGCTGACTTGAGCCCACCTTCCATCTCAAGCATTTTAGGATCAAGAAGACTGTGGGTGGTAAAAAGAAAAAGGGCCCTAACAGTGTTTATGTAGTATGGGGGTTTTCCTGTCTATGTTCATTTTCTCCACAGTGATTCTGATCTCACTACATGAAACTGGAAAAGCCAAGAGTCCCAACTGTATGACTCCAAGTAACTAAAGCAGATCCTGCCTTTTTTTCCCAGAAAATTCATTTGCTACATGAGTAATCTGCCCAAATTAAGCAGATATAACTCTAAAATAAGCCTGAAGACCATAAAACGCGTAGAAGATAACCAATAAAAGGGAAGGATGTTAATGTGAACCTACAGAGTGGAGTCAAGGACTTCTGATCCATACAAAATACTTCATCTCCTTGACAGTGAAGAATAGCCAGAGTTCTGGGAGGTACAACGTGAAGTGAGGAGCGAGAGGCAGCGAGGCCAGCCTGTGGAGATGCTGGGAGCCGCTGACTCTGGGAAGTCATTTGCAAACGACAAAGCAAGTTTCTTCTCTGATGCCACGATTCTAGCAGAAATTTGGGCCTGTTCAAGACAGCGGGAAAAATGAACTACCTAATAATTTTTTTTCTTTGACACAAGGGCTCTTGTCTAGAGCCACTTTCAACTCTCTTGGTAGGTGGTGGATGGTGATGCCCTGGAACTCCTGAACCTCTTGTCGCCACCTCCTGGGTGCTGAGATTGCGTGTGTTCTCCACTACATCTGGTTTTCTGCAGGGCTGGGGATCAGGCCTGGTAAGCAAACTTTCTAATCACTTGATGGCTTCAAACTCTCAATCCTCCCACCTCATCGTCTTCAGCATTTGCCTTGTGTCTGGTGCTGCCATGGCCAACACCAAATTCTAAAATGGCTTCAGATATTGCAAGATCTTTTATGTGGAGCTGACAGCTGCTACTCTGTACATGTATGTGTATGTGGAGGTGGAGGTGTATGTACATGCACGATGTATCATCACCATTATCATCTTCACCATGGCGTTAAATGCAGGGAAATGGAAAGGTGGTGATATCCATCTTCTTACTCTCCCTTTATTCTGCTTTCTTTAGTCTTCAGGGGGGTAGAAGATTTTTGCTGGCCTCTCTTGAGGCCAAGTTTCCTGACGATATTTATGCTTCTTCACTAGGATGCACACAAATGAGATTTGAAAAGCAGAAGTGAGGTTTTGGACATCTTTCTATTGTTTTTGCAGGCAAGTATACTTGTGAATGCATTTTTTAAAATAAGAGGATTCTAATGTCCAGCCCCTGACTTTGTGGGTGTCAGGATCAGGATAAGGAGTACAGAGCATCTATTGTTTGTTAGTGCTTATCTATCAAGCAGGCGTGTGACTGAAGAGCCTCTGGTTGCAGTCATAGTAATGACTTCGTGGTCCCTCGCTGGAACACAGCAAGGGAGCCCTTGAGAAGTTGGCACTTGAAGTGGGAACCTTTTAAGTCTCTGCTTTCTGACTGAGATGGCAGTTTCCCTGTGGTTCAGTCATGCAGTGCTGTTTTTAGAGATCAAACCTCTGTTCCTGATGCAGTCTTTCTTAACAGCTAGCAAACACCTGTGGCTTTCTTTAATTCTGCTTCTGGTGGCTCCAGTAGTTTTTCTGTCTTGAATCCTGATTAAGGCAATTGGTATAACCAAAAAGCATTTGTGCAGAAAGTCTCTGGCTTGAGAACTCTGTGAAAAGCCCACAGAACTCCTTTCTTCCTTTATAGAGTCTATACTCTAAGATCAGGAACAGGTACATGTGCTTTAAGCAAGGATGAGGAACAAATATAAAGTAGAATGTCCAGGTCAAGAAAGCAGAGAATACTGGGCTCAGCGCCTGAATTTAGAAGGATGAGAAATAATTAAGGCCCAGAAATCTGTAAGAAAAAAAATTTTACCTTATAACAAATACAAATACTAATTCAAAACATACAAGAGACTAAAATATAAGAACAGAGCTAAACAACTCTTAGAAGAGAATGGAGGGGGAAAGCCCCACAATATTGGATTTGGCAATGATTTCTGGATTATAATAAAGCACAGACAACAAAAGGAAAAATTGATTAGCTAGACTTTATCAAAATTAAAATCTTGTGCATCAAAGGACACTCTCAAAAGAGTGAAATGATACTTTGCAGAATGGGGAAAAATGTTTCCCAATATTATGTAGGATATGGGATTAATAACCAGGATATAAAAAGAACTGTAAATGAACAATCAGATTAAAAAATGGACAAAGAACTTGAATGGTTCCTACTCTAAACAAGATATACTATTGGCAGATAAGAAAGCATATCAAAGGTGTTCAACATCACTAGTTTGCTAGGGAAATGGAAATTAGATCAGAACAAGATACAGCATCGCATTTATTTGGATGACTACAGTAATGAATATTGGTGAGGATGTGGAGAAATTGGAACATATAAACGTTAATGGCGAAATGTTACATGGTGCAGCCTTGTACAAAATGTTATGGCAATTGCTCAAAAAATTTAAAAAAAAAAGAGTTCTATACATGCTAGTAATTTTAATCTTGAATATATACCAAAGAAACACAAAAGCGAGTACCTAAGCATGCCTTGTGTTCATGGCAACATTGTTTACAATGGCCAAAAGGTGGAAGACACACAAATGTTCTTTGAAAGGTCAATGGATAAACAATATGACAAGGACAAATAATGGAACTGTTTCTGTCTTAGGAGTAAATCTTGCATACTGCAGTCTGGTTGAACCTTGGGAATATGCTAAGCAAAATAAGCCAACATGAAAGGATAAATACTGGTTACACTTATAGGAAGTTCCCAGAGTAGGAAAATTCACAGAGAAAGAAAATAGATGTTTAGAAGTGAAATCGCTTCATTCTATGGTTAGTTCTTTTATTTTTCATGGGGGACTGTCATACCGTTTTCCACGAGGTTACTATTTTTTTTTAAGTAGGGTGTCTAGGGTAGTTAAATTCACAGAAGCAGAAAATAGAAGGGCGGTTGCCAGGAAGCAAGGAGAGGGATCAAAAGTTACTGTTTAATAGAGACATAGTTTGGGGTGCAAAAATATGAAAAAGTGTGGAGAGGATTGGCTTTATGGTTACAAGCCCTGAGAGCACACTGAATGCCACGCACTGTGCACTTAGTAGTTAAAATGGTAAATTTTGTGTTATGTATCATTTTACCATAATTTTAAAAAAGAAAGAGTGCATCAGGCAGAGACACCTTCCCACGAACCTGGATTTCTCATTTTGAGCCCACATGGGGAAAGGAGAGAAGCAAGAGAAGAGTCTTCTGTCCTCTGACCATACACGCAATGTGGTGCCTCCTGTGCTGTCTCCTACTCTAAAACTAATTAATTAAAAATCACCAATTAGCAATGTATATATTAGCTGATATGCAAGTCACAAATGAGGGTATGCTGTAGGGTTTACAGAGGCCATTTAATTTTCTTTCGTTGCATAATTAGCTCAAACTAATAGCAACTTTTGGATGATTGCATATCAACGAAGTATTTTTGTATTAGAAAAAAAATCACTATTTAAGAGATATGTTTTCATTAGAAAATATTGAAAGAGGCACATACCTTGGTAGAATGTAGAGAAAGGATAAATGAAGAGACAGAGAACAAAAATACAGGACTAATTTTAGCTAACTCAAGGAATGGGTTTGGTTTTATGAGATTCAGTATCTGTCCACCCTCAAAAGAGCAAAGCATATCTATTTTATTTGGGATTCTTCTTTTTCATTTCAGTTTTGCATGTATGTTGAGTGTTTATCCCTGCCTTCCTCCATCTCCCCTCCTTCCCATTCCTCTCTCTTCTCTTCCTCAGTCCATTCTGCTTCTCTCCAACCCTCCTACCTAGCCATTTCTATGTACCCCAGGATTCCCTCTGGCTTGTCTACTCTTGTAGGGGTTCAGGCCTCTGTGGCATACCAAGTTGTCTCTCTTCAGGCCACTCCACAATAGGGGCATTTTCCTTCACTCATCCAGTGCTGGGATTGCTATTCTTTAAATGAGAAATAACAATACATTCACATGGCGTTGATGTTGTGTGTTCTACTCAAGATAGAATTTCATGGTGTTCATAGTTCGACCCCAGGCTAAATTCCTCAGCAGGACATTTTTATTCACTTGCAATGTTAAGTAGCAACACCACTGGAAAACCAAATGGGGGTAATCGTCCAGGTTAACCTGTAATGGTATACCATGTATTTTTATGGCTCTGCTCTGCTCTGTGACATCACAGTAAGAATTCAATTTGATTATTGGAGATAATCTGTTGGGAAGAAGTGCCAGTGATGTTTTTAAAAGGAGACGTGAGCCAAGAATACTTTGATTTCAGAGTAATTAATTCCAAGGGGAAACCTTTTCCAGATGAAATAAGAGAGCTTATTTGGTCATGAGAGCTTTCATAGTCATGAAGAAGAAAAGGAAAGCACAATTCTTTTATTAAATTGGCATTGCATCAGGAAAAAGAGCTAAAAAGTGATTGATTGCAAATATAATGTGGGAGATAGGAGCATCTGGTGGAGGCATAAATAACGAAGGCTCTTCCACATATGGCACTAATTTGTGTTTGTGCCTCTGCGGTCCACCTTTTCAAACTGAGATGTCTTTTGCAAGATGGGCTATCTGTATCAGTGTGAAGCGCGAAGCACAGGGGAAAGCGGGTGTCTTCCTGGCCTGTCTTTGAGAAGGTGACGCACAACATTAACGCGGGGGCTTGCAGCATGTGTGCGTGCCTGGCTCCAATTTATTTACAGTCGCAGCTGCAAACCCAGGGATGGAATAGCATTAAATCTAGTGGACTTGATTGGAAATTGGACTCCCAAGTGTCCAGACGGATGCTCTTCAGGGGTAGCTTAGAGGCCTCTCTACGTCTAATGCGAAATTGAACAACTAGCTTCGAGAAGCACAAAAGAGGCCATCTTTTTTTTTTTTAAACTTTCAACTTCATGCCAAAAGGGACCGACTCTATTTAACTTGAGCAAAATCATAGCAGGTGAAACAGCTCTTTCAAAGTTAGTAGCATCTGATGAATCTTTCTTTTACTAGTGACTTTTCAAGAGGAGTCAACAGCAACATCTCCTCTTGCAGTCTCTCCCCTGTGTTTGCTATCAGGCATTCTCACCTCCTCCCAGCCAGGAAGAGTCTGGACACAACCTCTGAGCTGGCGTGAATTATATTAAGCACCACCTTAGCTGTCCAATGTGCCTGAGCTGACAGCAAACAGTGTTTGCCTTGCCTTTAACCATTGCGCCAAATGTCTGCCCCTTGCTTCAGTACACATCACCTCTAATTCTATCTTCCCTTAATTTCCTGCAAAAAAGGTTTTGACCCGTGGCATGAGCCCAGGTTGCCTCTCAGCCCGAGGCTGGCAGTCAGTGGACACTCAGCACACAGCTTGCTGTGACTGTGACCTTGTGCACAAGGTCAGGTTACTTCCTCAGTGAACTTGCAGCAGAACAAATCCTGTTCTAAACAGCCGTCCTGTCTTCCTGTGAGGGAACTGCTCAACTTTCCATGACCCTGTCTCATAAATCTAATTTTTTTAATTAAATTTTTAAAATGAAACAAACAGCAGTCCTTTGAGCTGCCTGGTGTCCGGTTCCCGTTAGCCAGCAGCCTTCCACCACCTGCATGGAAGTCCATGGCTGAACATGAAGCTTTACTAGCACTACGGCGTTCTGAATATTATTACTTATGAGAGAGAGAGAATATGAATGAGCATGGCGTGCATGTCACAGTATGTGTGGTGCTCAAGGACAACTTTCAGGAATAGGTTCTCTTCTTTCATCATGTTTCCCTCATGTGGGTTTCAGGGGTGGAGCTTGGGTCTCTAAGTATGCGATGCAGGTGGCTTTACCCTCTGAGTCATCTCTCTAGTATTTTTTTTTCTCAACAGTGTTTATGGAGATTGTTTCTAATCATGAAGAGGAATCTTTGCCTTTTCTTTCTTATGCCCCACTGTTGACACATCGGAATTGTCCTGATGCTAGAGTCCATCTCAATTCTTCCAGAGCCTTATTCATGTTCTGATTTAAGGAATGACTTGGTGAGATTTTTCTCTCTCACAAGTGGCTCACATTAGTATGTTTCAGGGGAGCCCAATGTAGTCTCCAAGTCATTCTTTTGTTTTTCAGACTTGAAAAACCTCATCTTAGTGTCTAATGAATTTTAAAATACTCGTTTCCACTCAGATTTCCAAATGATGAAGCTCATCCCACATTCTGAAGGTATCTTCCAAAGGTTTGTAATTTCTATGAAAATACATCAGCTGACTAGTAGATCAAATCATAAGTCTGGATTCATAAGTGTTCCCTGCTGTGAGGAATAGAGCCAACCAACTGAAATACAGTTGGAAAACACTTTTCCATCCTGTTTTTATTTTTTTTTCTGCATGTGATGGCTACTAATTAAAACACTTTCATTTCTCCAAGAAACTTCTTTTCTCAGAGAACCTCACCTAGCAGCCGGGGACAGAGCTACTTTAGAGAACTGCTCTACCCTGGGTCTGGAGAGATTCACTAGGTATTAAAGGCATGGTCTTGGATCAGGGTGCTGCTGGGAGACAGTGTGATTTAAGAACTGCAGCCAAGAAGGAAGGTTGAGGGTATTGAGAATTGCCTTTGAAGGGGATGGCAGGATTCTGGCCCCTTCTCTCCTTTTTACTTCTTAGTCAGATGAAATGGAAACTTCCAAAACTGTGAGCCAAAGCAAACTTTTCCTATTAATGAGTTGATTAGCTCAGATATTTTGTTATAGTAATGGAAATCTAACGTTAGGACTGGGAGCAAATGAAGGTTTCCCGTGTTAAACTCTGTATGACTATTATTATTCTATAAACTGAATTGCATTTACCCGAGTTATGAAAATTGGTTGTTTGCACTCACTTTTGAAGAAAAAAAAGTTGGGAATTTTTAAATTACAGCAATTAGGCATTTTTGGCTTTCAGACTGAAAACATGGGCAAAGGTATTTGTTATACATAATAGGTACTTGTCTCTGTGTCTCAGGAACAATCTGTGGGCCCTTGGTGCTTTCTGGATTGTAGCCCTGTGGCTCTGGGCAGTAGTTTAGAAAGCCAAAAGCAGCTGCCCAGCATGGGCAGTGTGGAAAAGGGTACAAACTCAGCTCCGCCTGAATGTCATTTTCATGCTCCATCTCAGCACTGGATCTTTAGTTAAATCTAGTGGAATTCTAGACTATCCAAGCCTCTGTGTGTGTGTGTGTGTGTGTGTGTGTGTGTGTGTAGGTATGCATGTATAGAAGAGGATACTGTGTGTGCCTGTGGATGATCAAGGGTGATTTCCAGATTCATCATGGATTGCTCTACCTCCTTATTGCTTTGCTCTGGGGTTTCCCAATATTTGCCTTCATAGGCCTGAAGTACAGGCATGGCCGTTTCTGACTGGCTTTTTTTTAATGTGGAACCTGGGATTCGGACTCAGGTCCTTTTGTTTTTGAGGCAAAAGCTTTAACCGTTGAGCCATCTCTTCATCCCAAACCTCTGTGTTTTAATCAGAGTTAAAAACATCATCCATACTAATGACAGTTTCTCTGAACACATCTGGAGGGACTTGAGTTGCTTACTAGAAGATTGAAGCAGGGGAACCTGTTTTCGCAAGCTGTTCAATTCTTTTTCCCTATTCATTTATTCTTTACCTTATCATTATAAAAGGTAGGAATTATGTCAGAAGTTAAATAATGTGAACAGTTGGTAGGCATAGCTTGAATATGGAATACATATAATTAAATTAAAGCATTTCCTATGCAAATATACACAAGCAGATGAACTCCATGGCAAACTGTGGTACGTTTGCTCCAGTCAGAATGGATCTTTTGCTTTTCTGTCCCTTTTCCATTTGTTTCCATTTTGTCCCTGTCTCTACTCCTAATATTTCTTGATACTCTTGCAGCCTAGTCCCGAGCTTTTCTGAAGACATTTGTGTCATCGTGGCTGTCATAGTTGGGCACAAGTGTCAACTTGAGTGTTTAGGGTTTTAGCTCTGGGCATATTTGTAGAGAATTAATGGTGGAGCTAAGCCCACAGCAAACCTTCAAGAGATTGTCTAACTGATGGGGAAGGCCCAGCCCATGGTGGGTGGGATTAGGCCCTGGAATCAAATACATATTGCTGGTTGAGAGAGTGGGCATCCTTTGTACACTTGGCCAGACGTGCTGGTCTGGCAAGTGAGGATCATCCATCTTTCAGCCATTACATAGAGATGGTGTGGCCAGTTCCCTCAGCCTTGGTGTTGGCGTGAGCTTTCCTGTCAAGCTGGACTGAGAACTGTAACCAGATAATCATGAAAGACAATAAACCCCTGTTCCCTTAAGCTGTTTGATGGTCATTTATCAGCAACCATGCAGGCGAACTGCAACAATGGCCAATGCCTGTATTTCTAGCACTCAAGTTTAGTATCATCCTTAGCTATATAGCCAGTTGGAGTTCAATCGAGGCTGCATTAGCCCTGTGCAAACAACAAAACAAAATGCTGTCTTTGGAACATAGTTTTGCTGTTGCAGTCTTGATCCAATGGTGCTTGTGATTAGTGGTGCCAAGACTGTGCAAGGCTGAGCTTGTCACGTCTTGACATGAGGGCAGAAGGCCCTTGAGCCAATCCACTCACAGGATCTGTCCACAGATGATGAGGAAGAGGAGCTTATGAGCCCTTATCCCTCCATGAGTATCTGGACTCACTCGATGATCCCTGGGAGAGGGGGAGAGATTTTCTTCAGTAAAGTAAGTCACTGTTAAAGAGCCCACGCTTATCCCTTAACCAGGATCATTAAACAACCTTAAGCAAACTAATTAGATAATCAAAAGTAAACAAAGCCCAGGAGGAGGAGGGACTAAGTGGAAAGAGGAAGGGGATTGGCAGGAGAGGTAAAGGAAGAGGAGGAAAGGTGACAAGTATGACAAAAATACATTTATGGGTATGTACGGAAGTGCCAGAGTGAAGCCCATTCTGTAAAATCAAAATACACTAATAAAAACCAATAAAAAGCAAGCAAGCAAAAAAAGAAAACCCAAACTTCCTCAGGTACATAATTTGCAAATATTTCCTGCCTTTCTGTGTGTTATCTTCTCACTCTCTTGACTGTTCTTTGTAATACTAATGCTTTTAATTCATCTATGATTATATTAACAATAAACGTAGGTTTTTATTCCTCACTCTCCACTCCTCCCTCCCTCCCATCCAACCTTACATGTTCTCCTCTCCTCTCCTTCCCCCATCCTACCCCTCCACCACGTTTCCCTGTATGTGTGATCCACTGGGTCCCAGCCAGGACACCTGCCCTAGCCAGTGACTGGGCACCCACTAGGGCATGAGTGCCCCCTTGGTTAAACCCTCAGGTAGAGAAGTTCCCCCTCTCCTATTGGGCACCAGTCCCATACAGTCTCTTAGTGTGGCGCCTTATCTTTTGAGATCCTTCTCCAAGGCAAAGTGGTGATAGATGATCAGCCATTGTGGAGGTGTGATGGAAGTAGATGTGGCTGCACTGAACACTTGAGATGTGAGATGGGAGGCTATGAGATGAACAGAGTCTACTGTCTGACAGTATTTCTTCCCACTCTCAAGCTCTTACATTCTTTCTTTTTTTATTTCTTTCACTCATATGAAGTTGCTAAGTACCCCATTCCCCTCCTCCCTCCACCCCTCCCTGGACCTCCTTGCTCCTTCCTCCCTTCTCCCCTGCCTCCCCCCCCCCTTCTCCCAGTGGGGGCCCTCTCATTCCTAGAGCATCCTTTAGTGCATGTCAAGCTTCCCTCTGGGTCCTCCTCTCTGATGAAGTGTAAGGACTCAGAATCATTACCTAGAGCTTTTTTTTGTGTTCCCCTTTACTACAGGAACAGTATTGTGGCTGTTAATCCCTTGCCTCTAAGGATCATAATGCTCGTGACCCATGCTAAACTTTGTGGATTCAATGATATATTGGTCATTGTGCAGGTCATGCAAAGTCTTATTATGATTACTTCGGCCCTGACTTGTATGAAGTATCTTGCATATCATTGCTCCTCCCCATCTTTAAGCTCTTACATTCTTTCTGTTCATCCTTCCACAAGGTTCCCTGAGCCATGACATAGGCGTAATTTAGACATCCTGATTAAGGATCTGTCGTGCATAGTCACTTTTACTTTGCTTTCATTTTTGTTTTTTTAGTCAGTTGTGATTCTCTGCATTATACATATTCCTTTGCCCAGGGATACTTCTTGGTTGAATGTTTCTGATTCAGAAACTGAGAGTGAGACTCTGTTGCTAAAGAATCCACACATAATGGTCAAGGGACACGGGGAAAATTAAGCTGGGATGGATACAGAAGGTCTCCCCCCCCATGCTTGCTAGCCCCAGAGGACTAGAAGGTATGATATGGGCTGCCAGGAAGAAGAGCAAGCAGCAGCCTGGCCCAGCTATGAATGCTGCAAATGACAATGACAACTCTGTCAAAAGGAGTCTAGTAGTGCAGTAATGGCGTGTAAGGTATGGGGTAGCCAATTGCTTTCTAAGTGGTAATGGGCTGTTTCATGGTAGGAAATACATGCCTGATATTGTAAACCAAGACAAATACCTGTGGATGGGGAGATTATAAGCACTAGGTGGGAGCAATCTTTTTAGTATTAACTACAAATGCTTTATAGTAGTCTACCATCTAAATACTTATTATACCAATACTTCTAATTTTAAGAAATTCAATTTAAATTTTTTCTTTTATTACTCATGATTTGATTGTCACTTATGATTTGATTATTTAAGAAACCATTTCCTAATCCAAATAAATGAAAACTTGTATTCACATTTTTTCTAAGAACTTTATATTTTAGCTCTTATGCTTAGACATTTTATATCTTTTTATGTAATAAGATAAAGGTCCTCTTTTTTCTGTGTATATTCAGTGGTTTTGGTATCATTTGTTAAAGTCACTATCATTTTCCTGGAAAATGTCCTTTGCATCTTTTTTCACAAAGAAATTAACGATATTTATGAGTTTATTACCAGACTCACAGTCTTTCTTACTGATACATACATATATATATATATATATATATATATATATATATATATATATATATATATATAATCATGCCATTAGTATAGTTTTGATTATTGAAAATATAAAGAAAGGTTTGAATCAGAAAGCTTTTTAAATCAGATGCTTTTTAAAAACACTTAATATCTCTGCAGAGCCATCAGTTAGTGTTCAGCTCATGATTTCATGGAGGTTACGTTTAACCGTAGAAGCAACGCAAGCAAACAACCCCCCAGGTTTCAAGAAGAGCTCTGTTTACATGCCAGGGCACAACTTTAACAGCTATCTAGAAAGTTTGTGACTCTCCCTTAGCTTTTACTTCCTATGTCTGCAGAGACCCAAGGTCAGCCAGAGATCTTAGGGTCTCCCCAGTTCTGACTTCAGCATGCAAATAAGTGTAATGTTTTCCTGGGACTATGTCAGGGCTTGTGAGGCCCTTGCTCCTTACAGTTTCTCACTTCCAAGTATTTTGGCTCGTCTATTATTTACCTCATGTGCTATTTTTAAAGGGCTCCCTTTCCTTGTACTACTAGCTTTGGCAACAAGGAGAAGTTTTCAGTTTAATATAGTAAAGACCAGCTTTCTGAGCAGGTCTTCCCAGAAGCCACCAGACAGATACTAGAAATGACTGACAAATGACCTGCTCCTCATCGTCCTCCCCCAGTGAGATCTGGGGAGCAGGAGCTGTTTTTTTTTTTTTTTTCCTTGCATGTGTGTGTGGGAGGTTAGGGGGTATGTGTCCAAAGGGCACTTAAATGTGTGTGTCTGTGGAGACCCAAGAGAGATATTGGGAATCATCTTGAATTGTTTTACATATCGCTTTGCTCTGGAGATTCCAGGCCTCACCTTCCAGGGCTGAAATTGCAGGGCACTGCCGTAGTATCTGCCAACAATTTTATATGGGATCTTGGATCTCAACTCAGGTCCTTTTGCTTATGAGGAAAAAATTTTAACCACTGAGCAATCTCCCCAGCCCTGCACTGTTATTTCTAAAGTTATAATTGAAAAGTAGAATGGAACTAGGGCTAGAGCAAGTCACCATAAAGCTTCCTGTCCTTCCTGAGATTCAGCCTCTTTCTTGAATACACATTCCTGGTTGCTAAAATTTTTGATTAGCTTTTTTTTTTTTTTTTTTAAAAAAAAGATGATTATAATTGTTTTTGACAGTTTTTTCATTACTTTTATGGAGTAGGCTTTTGGAATTTTCCTTATTCACATTTTTTCTCAGCCACAAGCTTTTTAAGAGTACATGTTAATGAAAATTTAAGAACTTAATGTTTTTAGTGTGTCAAGAAAATCAATGGTGGATGTGAGTCTCAGCAAAAAAGGAAAAAAGTGCAAATCTGTCATCTCTTTGGGAAGCAGCAGTGGTGTTCCTGATAACCAAGTAGACAAAGGAGATACAGATTTGCTGGAAAATTCTTAGCATTTTTTTTTAAGCAAGTATGTTAAGGACTGGAGAGCTGGTTTAAGGGCTAAGACTCTGCCTCACAAGCAGAAGGATCTGACTTTGGATCCCAGGTCCCACGTTAAAACACCAGGAGAAAGGGCAAAAGCCTGCACTCATAGTCCTGGTGGGTGGAGCCTAGGAAATCCCAGAGTGAAGCAAGAAGAAGCAATCCAGGATGATTCCCAAAGTCACCCTTGGGCCTCCACAGAGGCACACAGTGCCCCCCCCCATGCACATGTGCATGTGCGTGTGTGTGCAAAAAATAATAAAAAAGAAAGATGTATGCTAAAAGTAGCTATTTCAAGAAGATTGTGGATGAGACAATTTAGGATGAACAGCTGCAGAAAGTATATTATCATGCTCAGAAGGAGAGCTCTCTTTTGTTTAAAAATTACTGTTGCTCTAAATTAATTTTTCTCATTTTTCCCCAAGTTCTCTTGTGCACAAAAAAGTAATTACTGCCAGTGTGTTGGCACTCTCAACAAAGGAAGATGTTTGCAAATACCTGATGCTTGTGTTAGAGCTTGACATCAAATGCTTCCAACAGAAAAACAGTCAATTTAATACAAACAGTGGTTCCATCTTTTTCATCAAGTTCACAGCTAAATAAAGCTTTTGGGCTCCTTGAGTTGCACTAGGAATGTTTGACATGAATGTGGTTTTAAATGCACTTCAGAAGTTTAACATTCCAAATAAAATGGTTTATTTTTGTAGCTACAATAGAAATAGAGATTTTAGTAGGCTTAGCATTGAGGCAGTAGTAATGCTCTTACGGGGGTGGGGGGCGAGGAGATTGGATTGGAAAAGTATTTGAAATTAGTGATGTGTACACATAACCAATCACAAATGTGTGATTTACCCTACCAATCAAAGCCAAAGTTTTATACGTTAACCTTTACCAAGATGTGGGTGGGTGTAGTGGCATATGCCTATAATCTCTGCTATGTGTAGATTGAGAAAAGAGAATCACAAGTTCAAAGTCAACCTCAACAACTTAGTGAGATTGTCTCAGAAAAAAAATAGTTTGAGAACGCAGCTCAGTGGTAGAATGGTAGCTAGTATACTCAAGGGGTAGGATTCAATTTCCAGTTCTGAAAAGAAAAAATTATATATATGTATAGCGAACTACATGCTTTTCATGAAAAACTGGTGCCTGATACAGGCAGGTACTAAAGCTTGGCTATTTGTGTTTTCTTTCTCAATATATTGTGATTCATACTCACAACATTAATTTCATTTAGAAAATTTGGAGCTTTTGAGGAATTACTATAGAAATATACCTAAATGATCTAACATGATACCATATTATTTTGTGAAAGAGTCCTTTAAATTTTACTGCATTTTGTTAAAAAAATCCTACAACATTTAAAATAAACAGAACATATTTGTCAAGTTTTAGACTATAAAATTAATTGACAAAGGAAATTTCTCTGAATAAGGGCAAAAAGACAGTACTTGTTACAATATGGGGCTCATTTCAGTTTACTAAAGGCGAGTTAAGAATATCCACCAATTGAAAGAATTTGCTGTGCTTCCCATGTGTCTCAGCCCTACAGAACATATACTCTCTAACCTAAAATATTATGGCTTACTGAGAAAAATACATTAAAAGCACCAACAGTTTAGTAATTAAAGATGCAGTTTTGAAAATATTGTTAAATTTTATGAAAGAACAAAGACTAATTATACAAATACACTTTTAAAAACATACAAGTCAGAGAAAAAGTGTCATACTACTAGAAACACATTATTCTAAAATATTGACCAAAGTACATTAATAGGATCCAGGAATTATAACTCCATTCTTTTTTTAAAAAAATATGTTATTTGTGTGTGTGTGTGTGTGTGTGTGTATGTGTGTGTGTGTGTATGTATGTGTGTGCGTGTGTGTGTATGTATGTGTGTGTGTGTGTGTATGTATGTGTGTGTGTGTGTGTGTATGTATGTGTGTGTGTGTGTGTGTGTATATGTGTGTGTGTGTGTGTGTGTGTGTGTGTGTGTGTGTGAAAGGGTGCTGTATGTCCCTGTGGAGGATCAAGGATTATTTGGGGAATCATCCTGGATTGCTTCTATCTCTTTCTTGTTTCATGTAGGGATTTCCCAGGCTCTGCCCACCAGGGTCGGAAGTGCAAGCTGCCATTTCTGCCTGGTAATTTTTTTAATACATTTTTTATTATTATTTCAGCTCATACAAACTTAATAGGTACACCAGTTCCCTCCCTCCTCCTCCTCCCCCCAACCCCCTGCTCCCCCTCCCCTCACCCCTCCCTCCCCATCCCCCCGTGCCTCCTGCCCCAATTTCCAGAGTCCTTTCTTGTGCATGCCTGACTCTCCTCTGGGCCCTCCTCTCCAATGACGTACAAGGACCCAGTGTCTGCCTGGTATTTTTACATGGGTCCTGGGATCTGAACTCAGGACCTTCTGCTTGTAAGACAGAGTCTTAACCCCTGAGCCATCCCTCCAGCCCCATAACTCCATTCTTTAATTTCAGATAATCACTCTAAAGAATTGCTCAAAATTTCACTTTGATGTACCTATTTGTGGATATGTGAATTTGTATTTTCTACAAGGTTTATGTTTGATTGAATAGAACTTTTATTAGTAGGTCCACTACTATCTTGACAACAACCCATTATTTCATTTTATTTTTTATAAAGTCTCAGTAGCCCAGGGTGGCATCAATCTGTTGATTCTCCACCTCCAGAACTCTGGGATTATGGATTACTTCTTTGCTATTCCTGTGTGCAGTTACATAATTGTAGTTATTTTTAGTGCTTCCATCACTCTCAGTGCTACCCTGTTTGGTAAACTACATGACTCTAGCTGTATTTATCATCATATACTCAATACAGACTTCTGTGTGACTGTGGCATATTAATATATTACATAAGATTTCAGACATGTGGATATTGGCAACTGCCTAAGCAGAGTTAGAGGCCTGGAGCCTGCAGAGCAGCCAGCCCACCACCCTGCAAAAGACAGCGTCGGGACCTTTGCAAAGTAGGGGTGAACTGAAAACCAGGCAGTGACTGAGTTTTTGGGTAGACACTCACCACTGGGCCTTTCTCCATCTGGGATGCCACAAGGGTATTAAATCTCGTAGAAAATGAGTCAGACCTCTCTTCTTCGGTTTTTCCAGAGTCAGTGCCACATTCAATGCATGGGGAAAAATTCTTCACTCTCTACCACGGACGCCTTGGTGCAGCAGAGTTGAAACCTCATCCGGCATCCAGCTGAGAAGGATCCTTCAGTTTCCTCTGCCCCAGTTAGCAGCCACCCCCTGAAAACACAGAACTCTAAAAGCCTCAGCCTTCTCCTGTCTCACATTCCTGGATGCCAGGAATCATAGATGTGTCTGTTGAAGTAGAAGCTTGGAAGGTTTGTCCCTGGGGAAAGCAAAAACTTACAGAGAAGACCTACAAATCCTGTCTGTGACCCCCCCACCCCCCCACCCGCCCCTGCCTAGACCTGGAGTTTTCAATCGCAATTTTAGCATTGTTCTCTCACCTATGAACAGCCTGTGTGTGAAAGACAAGAGCCGATATCTACAACCAGAGAAAAGGAACCCCGAGGAAACAGAGACGATAAGAACTGAAAAATTTAAGGTACGTCTTAATGAAAACCCTCAGAGAGATATTACAGACAGGAAACAAAAGGAGCCAGAAATGTGTTAGAAATGGAAAAAAAATCACAGCAGAAATGAAAGTTTCAGAAGAACATTTGGGAGTTAAAATTGAAGAGACCTCTTGGAAAGCCATGGGGGGAAAGAGAGATGGAAAATAAGAGAAAGAAAATAAGGAAATTAAAGTTGGCTTGAGGATCTGATAATTTTAGATAAAATAGGTAAGATGGAAATGATTAAAGAAAGTATGTAAGAATTCCCAGGACCGGAGGACTCACATCTCCAGAACCTGTGGTAACCTCTACACAAAGAAGAATTTCAAAAAGATCCACAGTAATAATGCGTGTTAGTGAGAGAGAGCAAGTCACACGCAAAGGATGAGGAATCAAAGTGTCGTGACACCCTACAAAGCTGGAAGCGATGGAGTATGGCTCCCACGATCTTAGAAAAAGTCACTTCCAACACTAAATTATTTTTTTAATTTTTATTCTTTGTCAATTTCATACATGCCTACAATGCACTTAAGTCATTTGTACCCTCGATTACCTGATTTCATCCTCCTCCTCTCATTGAAAACCTTCTTCTTTCCAAGCAGTCTCCTTTGATTTTCTGGGCTTTTCATGTGTGTTTCTCACTGAGTTTTATCTGAGTTGCCTGCATTGGCACGTGCCTGAGCTCTTGCTGAAGCATGGATGTTCTATGGCTATGGAGGAAGTCGTCCCCCTCCACAGCCAGGATTAACCATCAGTAATTCCTCACAGAGGGGGTGGTGTCTTACGAGGTTTTCCCCGTGCATTCCATGATGAAATGTTGACAAGCCAAATCTTGTGCAGGTCTTGTGGAAGTGAGCACAGCTCCATGGAATTCATGGCTGCAGCAGCCCTGCGATGTCCAGAAGACACTGTTTAGCTGCACTCCTCCCCAAACTCAGACTCTTTCGTTCCTTCTGTCCCCTCTTCCATTATGTTCCCTGTGCTTTGAGGTCCCCCCAAATTCTTAACCCAACCAATTTTTTTTAATCAGCCAAGTGTGAGGGTCAAGGAAATGGTTTTGCATAGTTAAGACACCTGGAAGACAGTCACTGTAAGACAAGGAAGTAAAGAACACAAGTGTTGTGTGACTTTTCCTGCAGCAACATGAAGAAATGTCTGTTGACTCCACACAGCATTGACAACAGACCAAAGAAACTATTCCACCTAAATCTCACTTGGTGAACCCGTAAGTTTATTGGGGTCACTTACTGGAGCATGAACAACTTGAAAGCGGCGCCATCAAAAAGGCCACCGCACCATGGATGACTAGTGATGAAGCTGCATCCTCCACCTTCCTGCCCAGCTAGCCAGCAGCACAGAAGACTGTTCTCTCTCCAGCAAGTGTTTACTGTTTTTACAGCCTTAAAGAGAGGCCTTGTGAGTCTATAATTTTCATGAGTCTCTTGAGCTTTGTGTCATTGGCTCCTGCATTTTTATGACACTCTGTTCTCCCTTGAGGAGGGAGTATTTCAATTTAGAAGAGACAGACAATGACAAGAGATCCAGGAGTTGGGATCCAGGAAGAATGAAGAATCCCCATGGGGAGAGTGGGTCAGGAGCCCAAGGGGGCCGTCAGCAGGGATAAAACATAACCAAGATGTGTGTGTGTACACACGTGTGTGCACATGAGTGTGTATATATCTACATGTGTATGAAAACAGTGTGGAAAGAGGTCATTCCAGAGCAGATGGAACTGTAGGAAGAATAAGTGAAAAGAGGTTTACTGAAACTTAAATATATGGAAAAACCCATGAAAGGCAATCATGTACATTGATCAGCCCCACCACAACTGTGCAAAGTTTAAGTAAGCTAAAGACTGAAGTCTAACCACATTGGGATAAAGTTAATGAAGGTGTTAAAATACATTGAAGATTGCTGGGCTCCTACTGCATGTCCACTGTGGGCTGGGTGCAGATGGCCAGGTGACTGTGCAGAGTGTCTGGAACTGCTGTCTGATGGGAGAAACGGAAATGCATTGTGTTAATCAGATGCTCAGCCAATTCCCTGGGGCCTGGGTCCCCAGTGCACAGGTTCTTTCTGAAAGCCTCACTCCTTTAAACGGTTGGCGCTGGAAAGAAATGATTCCTAAGTTAGCAACACTGGCACGTCAGGGTCCCTCCCTTTCATTTAGAGCTTCTGGTCAGTTGACATTTATTTATTGGTGGTTAAAATGTTGTATAAAGTGAGACTGGAATTCAAACTTCTTTCCTAAAGGAAGGGCAGGCGCTTTATGTTAGAATTGTTCATTTGCTTCTTGTTTTAAAAAAATATTTATTTATCTGTGCACGGCACTGCCAAGTGGTCAGTCGCTGGGTTATGACGTCAGCTGGTTATGATGCTGAGCTATACGCCTTTCCCCAAATCCAGGTTCCCTAGACTCTAGATCAAGAGAGGTTCCCCATACTAAATCCAGGGACTGACTGAAAAATGTTTAATCTTACTAACCTGAAAAAGAGCCAGTTTGTGATATTCTGTCCTCAGACATGGCCTCAGTACATCTCAGAACTAGACTTACGTTACCAAAGGGCAAGTAAATGACAGGAAGTTTCCTACCTTCAAATTTTGTTTTATCTAAATAAGAGACCATGGGGATCTCTGCCAAAAGTGCCAGTTAAAAGTTATGAAAAAAAAAAAAACCACTTTATCTCCCAATAGAGACGCTCTCAAAACTAAGGCGGAACAGGAATTTCATCATCCAGGACCTTCCGCCTCAGCCATACCCTTTTCCCTGAGAATAAGCAGCGTCCATGCAATCAGGCCCCAGCATTAGTCTGTCCTCTTCAAGAGATTCCAGGTTCATGTTCTCTTTTCCTTACAAAATCTGGCCCAAATTAAAAAGGACTTAGGGAGTTTCTTTGAGAACCCAGATGTGTTTGTGTGTGTGTGTGTGTGTGTGTGTGTGTGTGTGTGTGTGTGTGCATTAGAGAACACTGACTATGTTCCTATAGGGGACAAAGGGTGATTTCAGGAATCATCCTGGATTGCCTCTACCTCATTTTTGCTTTGCTCTGGGATTTCCCAGGCATCGTCCACCAGGGCCCAAAGTGCAGGACACTGCTGTTTCTCCCTGGTATTTTTTACATGGGAACTAGGATCTAAATTCAGGTCCTTCTGCTTGCAAGGCAGAGTCTTAACCCCTGAGCCATCTCTCCAGCCTTCCCGTTGCTTGTTCAGCTAACTCTCTCTCCTACTCTCAGCAGTCTCCTAGCAGAGGACTGGGATTGTCTGCATCCAGTAGGCCCCAGGAATATTGCAGAATCCCTTTGAGAATTGTTGTGCTTATGAAATTCTTATGATATGATTTTCTTAATTGAGAAACTGGGTGGTTGTCTTGTTCTCATTCAGCACTGAGAGGTGATCTGTAAGTCCTGAAAGCAGACAACAGCCCCTTCTAACCTGAGCGTTGTAGATTTCCTGGTGGTAAAGGTCGAAATGGCATTAGGCCTCTCCTTCAGAGAACCAACTCTGGAATTGCTGTCCTAGGACAATGGCAAGACGCTATGCTGTCTGGAACCTTAGTCACAATGTTCGAAAGGAATCCAGAATCTCGAGAATGACCGCTGGGTGCAGACTATATGGGTAAGTCAGCTTTTTACTTCTGCAGAAGGGATCACAGCCAGCCCTGAGGCAAGCAAGCACGTTCAGTGGGCATAGACTTGGCTCTATTCCTAATGCCAGGACCCTGGGCCCTACTCTGATTGACCAGAGTTTTGCCTCACATTCTTATACAGTTAGCTGACTCATGTGTTGGGAAGGCCATTCCAGGAAGCATGAGTTAAGGTGCAGAAGACAAACAATTTTCTACATATTTACATTTCAAGATCTGTTGATTCATGAGGGACTTATCAAATGATGCTGTTTTTAGAATGGAGTCTCCCTGTTTTTACTTTGACTCTTTGAAAGAAAAGAAAATCTTTTTCTTGCATTTCTTTTTTTTTTTAATCAAAAAATTTTTTGTTTTCTGAGTGTGTGGGGGGAGGCACTGTGTGTCCTTGTGGAGGACCAAGAGTGACTTCGGGAATCATCCTGAATTGTTTTCTACCTCTTTTTTGCTTTGCTCTGAGATCACACCAGGGTCTGCCCACCAGGGCAGGAAGTACAGGCTGTGGCCAATTCTGCCTGGCACTTTTATGTAGGAACTAGGTCCAAACTCAGGATCTTCTGCTTGCGAGGCAGAGTTTTAACCCCTGAGCCATCTCTCCAGCCCATTTTCTTGCGTTTCTGACAAGGATGGAATGGCAGCTGAGTATTAGGAATGTGGGTAAAGGACTGAGGAGCTGAACAAAATTATTTCAACATATATTTAGCCATACATAGATAGTGGCTACTGGACTGAAAGATGAAATCTATTGTAGTAATAATAATAGATTTGTTTGTGTGACTAGTTAGAATTTCCAGAACTTCTCATTTCTCCCCCTCAGTGATTAATAAGAAGAACCCAAGGGTCTAAGTGATCACTGGGGACAGACTATAAAGAGGGAAAGTGGAGACAGACTTGGGAAATGAAAGAGCCTAAGAAGGAGACAGTGGACAACTAGAAACAAGACAGGCAAAAGCACTAAGTGCCTTTGGAAGATGAGTGTGAAGCCCAGTGGGCAAAGTGCTTCAGTAGTAGCTTGCTTGAGGCCCTGAGTTGAATCTGGGGGTGCATGACGGTGAGCCAGAGCTTGGGGGGTAGAGTCAGAAGAATTCGAAGTTCAAGGTCCTGCTTTGAAACATCCTTATTTGTTCTTCCATCTTATCGTTGTAAGTCTGGGTATCTAATTAAACCCAGAGCATGCCATTAGGGCTAGTCTGGCAGCCAGCTTGCTTTGGGGGATTCCCCGGCTCCACCTTCCAGGGCTAGAATGACAGGTGAACCACTATACCTGCCTGACCATTTTTACTTGGCATCTGAGAATCCAAACTCAGGTCCTTTTGACTTGGGAGACTTTTTACTACTGAGCCATCTTCCAGCCCATATTTAAAACTTTAAATTAGATCCCCAAACCCTTTTTTCCAAATCACATCTTGCTCAGCAAGTATTTATTTACATCATCCAAGAGCCCGGCAGGATGGTGAATTCCAGAAGCACAGCAAGAACAAAAAGAGCCCTGTTCAGCCAAAGAAACAGGAGGGTCGGGGACTTGTTCTTAGAGAGGCTGGGAAGTTTAGCACCTTTTCTTCCTCAGCTCCTCCAGCTCTTGTACTAAAAAAAATACAAGGATTCAGGTACATTTCAGACTCGGGCATTTGTCAGTCAGTGACATTTATTGGGTCCGTTTCTGCAGAAATGTGAATTACCATAGTGGGAGGGATTCAAAAGAACTGCAAGACCAGACCTCATCCTGGGAGATTGTGCAGAAGAGAGTTGAAACACGCTCTTAGCATAAGAGGTCCAGAGAGTATGAATGGAGTGAATTCTCGAGGCACGTAATTAATGGAGACTCATAGAGTAGAGGAATTGAGGGAACTGGGTCAAGTTAATCAGGGGCAGTTCTCATGGAGTGATTTCAGAGCCGGGTTTGAAAGGCGGGTAAGAGTTTAATGGAATGGAGACAGAATACTGCCTTCATGCCTTGGCATATGTAATTTGGGGCTAGTTTTTCCAGTGCCTTGCACTGTAAGCGCAGCTAAAGTATCATCCGTGATGGTGGAGGTGGAAGACAGGGCACCTTGGGGTGCCTTCTCTTTGAATGACAAGTTCCAGACTGACCTGAAGTCAGGTGAGAGATTAAAGCAGAGGGAGAGAAAAGAAGGGGAGGCAGGAAGGAAAGCTCACTGTCCATTCTTAAAGAAAAGAACTACCAGAGAGAACAGTAGAAGGAATCTAGGGGTTTCCTATAAGCTTGGGGTGGAACCAGCAGCTGAGGACCTGCGGTATTCAGATGACTGGTCTGGGGGAGACGGAAGGGGGTGAGGGTGGCAGGTGGCAGGAAAACCTTTGAGCAGAGGCCTTTAAGGCCGGCTGTAGCAAGTACAATCTAAGGATGAGCGAGAGCATGTTGGGCGTTGTGGGGAGGGGAGACATGCTACCCTGCAGGACGTGTGCAGACTGCACCAGCTGACAAGCGACATTTGACTCTGGGCCTGCAGACTCATTAACTGCTTTCTAGGAAAAAGAAAGTGAGAAACAACTTAGCCTGTGGGACAAGTTGGTAAGAAAATACAGAAGCATCAGAGGTGACAGAAATGGGTGATGCGTCTAAAGAGGCTGAAGCCGCCCTTGGAAGAAAGGTCAGCTCCTTGGCGGGAGAGAGAAGGAAAATAGTTTGGCCACCAGACTCGTGAGAAGCCAATCAGGGCAGTGAAAGCAGCTGCTATTCGCAGGAAGTCTGAAGGGCACGACGCAGCCTGACCACACACTGGTACACTACATGTACCAGAGAGACAGCCGGCGACTCTTGCAAATCATTCACAGTTAAATTACAGATTTTAACGCATGGGTGAAATAAACCACACATACAAGAGACATGTTTTGTAAAAGTCAGGTGAACTGTGGCTGGAGTTCGTGATGTACCTTTTGGAGCCATTGATAAATTTAGCCTGAGTGATGGTTATCAGGGTATTTGCTGTAATTATTCCTTAAGTTGTATATTTGTTTTCTGACAATTTCTTCATGCTCTAAAAATAATTTCAGACTGTGTACTTTGTAATTTTAATATTAATCGTTTAGAGTTTCATACGTAAATAAGCAAATTTATGTTATTTTCATACCTTAATCTTCAACTGCATCCCCTCCTTTTCCCATTAAACTCTTCTTCTTCCTAGCTGTCTCTCTCATCTCTCTCTTGTGAACCTAAGTTTCATCTTTGGGGGCATGTGCCTGAGCCCTTGAGGAGTGTGGATGATAGATCAGTGGTATACCACTGAGAAAGCATCTTTCCTTCCCCACCTACCCTCCACCATGAACCCTGAGAGACCACCAAGGGTTAATAAAAATAAGATTAAACATAAAGCTTTCCTAAGAGGGACTGAGTTTCATCTTGGGATGGATCTTAGATCAGAAAGTGACACTGCATTGTGCAAGCCACTAAGAGGAAAGAGAGCTACAGAGGCCAGCCATGGCTTACACTGGCTGAACCTGAACTGATCCGTCACTGCTGTATCCAGCCCTTCATATCTGAAAATGAATGACAAACTCTAACTATTACCCCAGGGTCACCTTGACACACACACACACACACACACACACATACACACACGAGATTCTTTTGCATCCTACTCTGTCGGGGTGACTTTTAATAGTTATCACCTGGCAGAAAGCATACTCATTGACTCTTCAGTTTGTCTCGTAAGATGGGGATCAATGCGGGTCTCGGGCTGTGAGAAGAATCACGCTGGGTGCCTTTTTGTCTTAACAGTAATCTATGCGCTGTGCAGGAGTTGACTTTCAGATCACATCCCCAGTTCCTGAGGCATGTTTGTTTTGTAGTAAGGAGCGAAGCGTCTCGGGCTGCGGGCATCATCGTCAAGTACACACAAGTACAGTCGAGCCGTTAGCCAGGATGATAATGAAGTTATAACTAATATGCCTAAGCAAATATCTTCCCAATTCCCCCTGACTTTTTCAAATATCTAATGCAGATGTCTCTGTCCTTACCAGCCACGTGTTTTGTTCTCTGTCTGCTTTTCTCCTGGGCAGGTGGGGGAGGCAGCATGTCTTTATCAGAGCTTTTACACAGAGAAGCCTGTTGACCTCTCTTAAGTATAAACTAGTAAAAATAATTAAAGACCTTTTGTGTGTGTGTGAGTGAAGCTTTTGATACTGGTCCCTGTAGTAATTCTGGCTTGTTTGTTTATTGAGTGTGTTTGGACCTTGCTGACTTTGTATGTATATTAATTTCTTGCCAAGGCAGGCTGGGTATGATGTGAATAACAAATCAAGGATCAGATACTTGAAGTGGACAGGGTGTTACAGTCAGCCTGCATGGCTGCAGATAAATGACCATCAGATGGCTTAAGGAAACAAGGGTTTTATTTTCTTACTGATAGTCCGGTTACAGTCTGTAGTCCAGCTTGATGCACCAGCGCCAGGACTGAAGGAACTGGCCACATCATCTCTACGTAATGGCTGAGAAAGGGAGGATCCTTACTTGCCAGACCAGCATGTCTGGCCAAGTGCACGAAAAGATGCCGACTTCCTCAGCCAGCTCTCTGTATTTTATTCATCTGTTCAGGGCTTAATCCCACCCACCATAGGCTGGGCCCTTCCCATCAGCTTGACAATCTCCTGCAGGTTTGCCCTGAGCTTAGCACAACTACTAATTTTCCACAAATGTGCCCAGAACTCAAACCCTCATCAGTCAAGTTGACACCTGTGCCTAACCATGACACGGGACATCCACAAGTGTTGAAATGTCATGGCCGATGCTGACATGAAATTGTAATGCAACTCAGCAGAGAGAAAGGAGATAGGAGGAGACTTCAGTATTTAGAGGGATCAAACCAACAAGTTAGCCAGTACACGTGAGCCGCTGTTACAGTGCAGGGCTCCCTTTGCATGGATTTCATGCTAACTTTGTGGGAGACTTAAACTTTCTTTCTACAAACCCTCTGGGTCATTCTACATATCAAAACATAAAGAATATCAGATTTGTTTACATAGTTTTCCTGGTCGGGCATAAATAAACATGTCCTCCGAGGACAGACACCAAGACACACCGGTGAGTTTGGGTTACTAACAGGTACGTACATGACTCGAAGGCAGCTGCATCATTAACAACCTGGCCCCATGAGCAGTGTCCACCAAAGCGCTGTGTTACTGGAGTTCCCTGTGTAACTTGTAGGTGGTTCCACCGAAGACACGCCTTCCTAGCAATCATTTAATCATCGACCTCAGGGAGATGCTAGTGAGTCTCCTAACTTTTCTGAACCGTGTGTGTGTGTGTGTGTGTGTGTGTGTGTGTGTGTGTGTGTGTGTGTGTGTGTTTATGTATGTCCACGTGGAGGCTAGAGTTCAGCCTTGGGTGTTGTTCCTCAGCAGCTGTCTACCTTTATTTATTTATTTTGAGATAGGATCTGTGGCTAGGACCTGGGTTTTTCCAGTTCCATTAGGCTGGCTGGCCAGCAAACTCCACCTGTCTCTGCCTCCCCAGCACTGGGGTTACAAGTGTGTGCCAACATACCTGGCTTTTCACAGAGGTACTAGGTGTCCAGATCTAGGTCCCCATGCCTGCGTGGTAAGCACTTCCCTGACAGAGCTATCTCCCTCGCTTGGTTTCCTGAGTCTTATGAACCTCCCACCTCCCTCCAGAACGGAATGCTTGCTTCGTAGAAAATGGCTACCCGACAGCAGAAACTCAAACAATTAAGCACAAATTACTGAACGAGCATATTGGATGAAGAACATTCTGGAGAATGTCTTACATACTATCTCAATGGGTATAGAGTAGATAGGTGTGATAGTGCACGCCTATAATTCTATTACTGGAGGCTGAGGTAGGAGAGTCATTTCGTTTGAGGTCAGTGAAGGCTGTATAGTGAGACCCTGTCTCAAAATAAAAACCAGACAAATGAAAAAGCGCAGAGTTTGAAGGCCCGCTGACCTTGCATACACAGAGTCCCAGTTTGAAGGTACTTCGGATCACTCTCCTCACCAAATCTCAGTTTCTTAACTTTTAAAACAGGCATAATTGCACTGTACATTATTTAATAAGTATAGTTATTGCACCATGCAACAATATTATTCATTTCTGACATCTTCAAGGCCATCAGCCTGTCTTTAATAGCCCATGCTTTAAAAAGACATGATCTGGAAAAAATACCAATATTATACCTGGAAGGTTGCAGACAGCATAGAAGTAAACACACAGTACAGTTGGAAGGACCTGAGGTTTGAAGACTTTGAGAGGGCATCAGAAGGGTTTAGATGGGGTGGAGAGATGGCTCAGGGGTTAAGACGTTAAGAGTCTATCTTCCAAGCAAAAGGTCCTGAGTTCAGATCCCCGGTCCCACGTGAAAATGCCAGACAGAAAAAAAAAAAAAAAAAGAAAAGAAAATGCCAGACAGAAGCCTGCACTTACAGCCCTGGTGGATAGAGCCTGGGAAATTTCAAAGCGAAGCACAAAGAAGGTAGAAACAATCCAGGATGATTCCCAAAGGGACCCTTGGCTCTCCACAGGGACACATAGTGCTCTCTGGTACACACACACACACACACACACACACACACACACACACACATAAATAAATAAATAAATAAATAAATAAATAAATAAATAAATAAATAAATAAATAAATAAATAAAGCTGTATCATGTAGTTTGAGAACTGGAAGTTTCCCTGTATCTCCTTTTCATGAACAGGGTGTGTCCTTTGGAGCCAGACACTGGGTCTTGAGAAATGTTTTGCTCTACAGAGCATCTGACACAGCAGATGTGTGTATGTGTGTGTCTTCCCTCTCCAGGAAGGAGGCCAGCCCAGCCTTGAGGCACTGCAGCCTCCGCTGATCCCTCAGAGTTCCCCGTTTGAGAGTGGAGCTCTCTTGACCACCCGAGGCTCATGTCTCAGCAAGAGGAGGAGCGGCAGGTACATTTCTCTCCTGCATCTTTCCCAGCCAATGACCGAAAAAGAAAATGGTGGTGCTCAAAAAGCTCGAGTGTTTCCACTCCACGCTGGACTCCTCGATTTTGGACACGGCAGAGCAGTTCGCCACGTCGGTTAGAGTGCGAGACTCCCCCTGTTCACCCTCGTTTCTCCTTTGCCTTTCCGTGGTGTTATTCGCCACACGTCATTAGCCGCTGGTCAGCTGGGGTAGGGAGGATCCTTCAGCAGAGTGTGGACCAGTGAGTCACTGACCAAGAACAGGGCAAGAACACTGGGCAGGTGACCATGAGGTGTGTCACAGGAGCCAATGATAGCTCAGGAATTGTGACAGGGGAAGAGGACAGTGAGAATCGGCACCGGCCTCCTTCACTGGGAGTCGAGGACAGAGGCAACACGAGGAACGTGCTTCACACAGAGCATCTCCTGCCTCTCAATAGCTCTGCCACGTTAGGCACAAGAGAAAAGGAGCTCCAAAGACATTAGATACCTTTTTTATTTAGAGAAGAATATTTTCTTTCTTTATTACACATTTTTTTTTTTTGCCAAATCATACCAGCTCAATAGGTCCCCCCTCCTCTCCCTCTCCCCTCTCTCCCCTGTTGTCCTCGATTGCACTCTCCCTCCTTCCCTCTCCCTCTTACCCCCCTCCCTCCTCTTCTCCTGGTGCCTCCCCCTTCCTCCATCCCATCCCCCTGAGCATCTATTTATGTGAGCGCTGGACCTCCCTGTGAGTCTTCTACACTAGTGAGGGTTCAGGACTCAATGGCATAACTTGGGCCCCTTTTTGGGCTGCCCACTGGCATAGAAACTCTATGACCATTTAACCCCTTGCTTCTAAGGATCCTACTGCCTAAAGCCTTCTCCACTGTGACCCTACTACACTTTGGGGGGGTCGTTGACACGTCAGCTTTTGTGCAGGTCAGGCAAAGTCCAGCCACATTGTGGCTATATCCTGGCTGCTGCAGCCCTGACTCGTGTGGAGTATCTTGCATATCGTTGGTCCTTTTCATCTTTAGGCTCTTACAGTCTTGCTGCCCCCTCTTCTGCAATATTCCCTAAGCTTTGATGGGGAGAGATTTGGTTTCTCTGGTTCCAGGGTTTTCGGTGCTCTGAATTATTGTTTGTTGCTTTCAGTTTTGCTGTTCCTGCACTGACCTTGGCTACATGACATTAGATATACTTGCTTTTGGAAATGGGCTGGCTGTAGTCATATACACCTGCCTTCCTGTCATGGTTGTGTGGGATGGGGGAAACTCAGGCTGGCCAATCAGGTTACTTTAAACCCTTGCACCTAATGAGTGGTCTGGGGTGAGCACACAGCTCAAAGACACCAGCCAGACTATTTTCAGAGATCGATATGGCCCATAGGGGGCCAAAGAATCTTTTCTTATTGGGAAGGGAAGCCAACTGTTGCTGCTAACCTGCAGCTCTTGAGGAACATCATTAGGACAGAGAGCTCCTCAGGACGGTGCCATTGGGATGATGTAATTTGAAGATTTTAGGCTAGGGAAGAAAATATATGTATTTTTTTTGTTGTTTTCTTGTTTGATTTGAGTAGGTCTCTGTTACTTATCATCTATGTAGAATTTTGTTACTACAATACCAATAGTTTAAGCCGATCATGGTGATAAAGACTGATACTGTCTTGGAAAAGTTTTCCACTGCTAATCTAATATTGAGTGATTTTTTTTGGGGGGGGACACTGTTTCTAAGAGGGATAGCCTAATGTGCCTTCCTTAAGGTCTCTAACAAGAAATCAACGGCAGTCTGTCTTATGGGTGATTGAGAAGGAGCAGCTTCTCTTGGACTTTTCCACTTCCATAAGATCTTATTCCAGGTTAGTAGAGTTAGGGTACTTTTGCCAAGGAAGTATCACAGTTTCATAAAATGTTGAGCATTGCAGGAAAATAACTAGACTGCACCACTCTGGTCCTTAAGAAAGATGAAAATGTTCTGGACTCTATCCTTGCTTCCTTCCGACAAGGTAAAAGAATGCTACCCTTTGAAGCTATTCACAAAAAAATAGGTAAATGTAAAAAAAAAAAAGTGGGGAACATGATTACCAGGCTACAAAATGACTTGTTTGTGCAGTATGGAAGATGAAGATATTTATAATATTCCAAAGGGGCTTTAGATTGCCTTAAGAGGAGGATAGAGGCTTATGTGTTAACCACTGTAGACTGCAGAAACTGTAATCTTGGAAACGGGCAGTGTAAGTACAGTGTTACTGAGACAATACAGAATGTTAGGAAGGGAAGCTTGTCAGGTAAGTAGTTCATATGTACATTAGATGAAGACGTTATCTAGGCCTGAAATCCTCGATTCCAGCAACTGGCTTTATCTACATCTCCAGGGTTCTCTAAATGCTACTGTCTCAAGTGTTCTTGGCTTTATAAAACACTTGTGTTAGTTATTGGTGAAGGTAGTTATGGTAGCCAAGGGGCAAGGCCCTGCTTCTTCCTCTTTGGGTGGGAAGTCGATAAACCTGAAATAAACAGTGAAAGCACCAGCCTGGGGCTGGAATTATCTCAGTGGGTGGAGCGCTTGCCTTGCATGCAGGAGAACCTGGTTTCAATCCCCAGCACCATGTGAAACCAGGAATAACAGTACACACCTGTTAGCAAAACTTTAGCAGGTGGAGGCAGGAGGATCAGAAGTTCAAGATCCTTCCCAGCTATACTGGGAGTTTACAGTCAGCATGGTCTTCATGAGACCCTGTCTCAAATACACACACACACACACACACACACACACACACACACACACACACACACACATGTGCGCATGCACACACACACCCTGTCTCAAATACATACACATACACACATATGCACACACATACATACATGCACACACACATGCACATGCATACACATTCATGCATGCATACTCATGTACACACACACATAAGCACACACACACACACACACACACACACATGCTTATGCATGCACACAGGCAGTGTCTTCTTGAACTTCTCTTTAAGAATTGTGATTCTCATTATCCATATCTACTGCTTATCCCCAATCCTGTTACCAAAGTTTATTGGAGGCCTTTGGTGTTCAGCTCATGTGCAAAGCACTGCCATCCTTCGATTACTTTCTCAGACTCCTCCACAGTGCCTTCTGCCATCCACTACATCAAAGAACCCAACAGCTTTTTCAGTTTTTTAGCCAATAATTTATGTGAACCTGTCTTAGGTGTTGAGGACATATGGTGAGTATGGATAAGCTGAGCTGTTCTCTGGATAGCTCATGGCCCTGTGAAAATGCTCATCCTACCCCACAAACTTCTACAAGGCCACATCCTTGCCTATGTCTCAGAGAAGCTCTACCCTGCTACCTAGCAACCTGAGATCTTTCTATCCCCTCTTGAATCCTCACACAATCTCTGGGTCAGTTCTTCGCCTTTTAGTTTGATTGTTCATTTTACTAGCTGCTTTTTTTGATAGAAACATGAATGAAATGGAAGCAAAGGACTCACGTAGTCCAGTCTGTGGGTGACTTGAGGCAGCGCAGAAGGCAGGAACAGAGGGAACCGCACAGAAGGCAAACACCTGCGCACATTAATGCATTTGCTCCTTCCTGCGTGTTATTAGTTAATCACCACACTCCTTGAACTGAAAAAATATTAAACTTTCACAAAGAGTAAAAGTCTTCCTGAAATAATGAGCTCTTTTCCTGGAAACTTTGCCTGTTTGCTTTGCATTCCTGAAATTAGGTTAGATGCACTCAAGTCCAAAATTGTCCTTTTTTTTAACCTTTAAGATCTCTTTCTTTCGTTAGAACATAATAACCTGCTTCATACCTATATAGTTCCTGTAAAGCTTACTTTGTCTGACAATAGCGCCATTATAATTTAAATAGAAAAAACATACAAATTTTTAAATCTATAAATGGAGAGCATGACAGATGTGTGATTATTACCAATTGTATCTTTTCATTAGAGTATTCTTAGTTATTGGTTATAACTCTAATTTTATACCTTTTATGTTGTTATGTTTCAGGCTCTTGAATTCAGACTCTTTGAATGCATTATGATTGCGCTATAGTTTGGGTCTTAAATGTCCCCAGAGAATTATATACTAAAGCTATGGTGCACTGGATATGCTGTATGCTACTAGGCAGTGGTAGAACAGGGGTTGTAGGTTCTCTCTCTCTCTCTCTCTCTCTCTTTCTCTCTTTCTCTTTCTCTCTCCCCCCCCACACACACTCTTCCCCTCCTCCAGATTCCATGAGGCAAGCAGTTTCTCACAAAGATGTACTGCCTTGCTATAGATTCAGCCTATTATGAATTAAAACTGTAAGGTAAAATAAACGTCAGTGGGTAAGGCTCACCTGGTCACCTAAATTCAATCCCCCAAAGCCCACATATTGGAAAAAGATGATTAACTCCTGAAAGCTGTCCTCTGACCTCCACAGGCATATGCCTCCCCCTTCAAATAAATAAATATTAAAATAAACCTTTCCATTCTTTAAGCTGATTATCCGATCTGTTCTGTTTTTGCATTAGTTTTTATATAACAATGGATCCTGAAAGTCTCTGTCTTTTAAAGGAGAGAATTTAATCCACTTATAGTTGATGCAATTCTAATGTATTTTAGATCATTCTACCTTTATAACATGCTTCACTTATGTTGTTTTTCCTCCTGTTTTCTTTTCTCCAAGATTTTAAACATTTTAAAAGTTGACTTTTCATCTCTTCATTGATTTGAAAATTATACATTTCATTCCTATTCTTTTAACTTTCAAGCTTAGCAAGCACAGTTTACTTAATAAAATCAAATGATCAGTTTCTAATATTTTCATTTCATCTCATTTTAATACTTCAGTATGAACTGTTGCTCACTGCAGAAAGATGTTTTTTGACCAGGGTTGACAGCAGCATAATCTATGGGTATAAACATGAATATTTAGGAGGCAGTTTAAGAATTTGTCTGTTTAGCAAAGAAACAGTAACACCAGTCCTTTGCCTGCCCTGCCAGGACTTTTGGACCAGGTTTACAGTATCCGGCATGAATTTCTTTCCTGGGAACAGGCCTCCGGTCCAATCAGAAATAGTTGGCTACCCCCTCATAGTTACGCTGCTATTAAACATCTTGCCTAGACACATCTAGCCGGCAAGTCAGGATTGCAGCATTCAGAGCTCACTGTTGGACAAGCTGTCTTTTTTCCCCTGAAGCCTGTATAACACCTTCAGACACTATGAAAAACAGCCAACCAGTGGGAAGAAGTTTCCTGACCAGTTCCAATTTGGCCTGTGTCCTGTAACCAGAGCCTGTGGTGTCTTTAGCGATCGGGTCTGAGCATCTAATCATGGTGGGCAGCCAAGAGCCATGGCGATTGCCTGAACTTCTTTTCTTTTATTGCACTTTAAGCTCCTTTTTCTTTTCTTTTTTTTTACTGCTTATGAAATAGTTATATTGTTCAGGAAAAAAATGAGCCTTTTTATTCACTATTGCGCTGAAATCTTTCATCCTAGTTCTACCGTTCTTTCTGAAGCATTCCTAATGCCTTTTAGTTGAGGGCTTTAAACTCCTTTAGTTCTAAACTCAGTCTAAGCTCTTTTTGTTACACTTGCTTATTTGTTGTTTGTGTTGTGTCAGTGTAGGCACATCCACAGCAACTCCTGGGAGTTGCTTCTCTTCTTTCACTCTGTGGTTTCAGGGAATTGAACTCACATCACAAGGCTTGGCAGCAAACCTTTCTTTACTCACTGAGCCGCCCTGATAGCCCTCAACATGTCTTTATTTAAACTTCATTACTGGATTTTTAAAATAATTTTGCAAGGCATAAAACTGTGGTTCTATTATTTTTCCTCAGTCCTGTGACTATTTTATTCATTTTTTTCCCTGTGTAGTGCTGATAAAAATATGCTATCAGCTTACTTCTGTATAAATCTCTTTACTTGGGTTGTTTATAAATATTTTTCTTTTGATCTCTACATTCCTAGGTTTTACCACAAGATAGCTCAGTATGTTTATGAGTATTCATCTTGTTTGGGCCCAGCCTATCTCTTCAACTTGAAGATTAAGCATCGAGATTTATTTTTCAAATATTTTCTTCAGTCATTGTCTTTGGATTAAGGATTAATAAACCTTTATGAATCATTGCTTGAATATGGCCACTGAAGATAAAGTTTTATTGGAACAAACTTGCACATTTTGGCTCACAAAGATTACAATATTTGCTACTTTTTTTTACATCAGTCTCTGCTCTATGCTGTCATTGAGGAATTTGTATTAGACTTGAGGAGACTTCTCATTTTATATCTGTGTCTGTTTGTCTAGAGGCCCAGCTTTCTATAATTTTATTTTTGATGCTACATTTTGAATAATTTTCTTAGAACTATATTTTAGTCAGTCCATTTTTCTTTAGAATCATATATAATCTAATATTTAATGAACCAAAAGAAAATTTTATTCCATTATATTTTTATTCTTAGAAAAAATTCTCTTTCATTCTTGAACTGCTCTTTTTCCATTATGATATCTATTCTTTACTTCCTTTAGCCATTTATAATATTTTAAATGGTTTTAATCACTTTAGATTTTCATGGTATTTAACCTGCTCTCTGTGTCTCTTGACTCTTGCTAACTTGTTTCTTCATGTATTACTATATACTTTAATGTGCCCTGAGCTCTAGAAACATTTTAGTACAGAAGTTGTAATTTTGCTTTTTCTAGACACTTCAGGGAATTATACTTCTAGAACTAATTTTTACATTAATTTTTTGATTTTAATGATTTCTGCAGATATAAGTAAAGAAATTGCAGTGCATATCAATGTGCAATAAAGACTTTCTTTCTCTCCTTTCTTCCCTCTCCCTCTTTCTTTTTTCCTCCCTTCCTCCCTCTTTCCTTCTCTCCCTTCCTTCCTTCCTCCTTCCGTCCCCCATTTCTCCTTTCCTATCTCCCTCCTTTCCTTCCTTTTTCTTTCTTCCCTTCCTTCTTTCCATCTTTCTTCTCAGTAGTATACCTGTTCTGTGCCTTCTTACGTATTTCCTTGGACCTGAAGCAAGAGGCTTGGGAAGTCACGTTCTTCACTAAGGAAACAGGACCTTCAAAGTTCTGATTTTGGCATCTCAGTCCCCTCGGTGTCCCTTGAGGAGCCCAAAAACAATTCCCTTGTCTCTGTTCTAGTCCTCAGCTCAGCATGTGTCATATCCATTTCCATCCCCACTCCATTCTTTGTCCCCATACCAACTGACAAGCAAAGTCCCTGGCTTCAGTGCTTTATCATTTTCTTTCTAAGAAACTTAGTAACATTTTCTTTAGTTATAGAATCCCATGAATTTTAACATACATGTAGATGGATTTATGTAGCTATAACTATAGTTAGGCTATGGAACAACTCCATTACAGTAAAGTTCTTCATCATTTCCTGCAGCTTTTTTTAAAAAAAATTTCAGTGAAACACAGTTTTGACTTTTTTTCTCCCACATTTTATTTTTTTTCCTAATCATACAAGCTCAATAATTAACCCCGTCCTCTCCCTCCCATCTCCCCTCCCCAGTCGTCCCCTCCCCTTGCCTTCCTCTCATCCCCTGGAGCATCCTTTTATGTGAATGCCAAACCTCCCTCTGAGTCCTCCACCCTAGTGAGGGGCCCAGAGCCCCTTCCTGGGCTCTCTGTTAGTATGGGAACTCTATTATGTTAATTCCTTGCCGCTAAGGATCCTATTGCCTGGAGCCTTCTCCCCTATGATCCATGCTAGACTTTGAGGGGTTGTTGATATGTCAGCCATTGTTCAGGTCAGGCAAAGTCTAATTCTGGCTGCTGCAGCCCTAACCTGTGTGGAGTCTCTTGCATATGGTTGGTCCTCCCCATTTTAAGGCTCTTACAATCTTGCTGCCCCATCTTTTGCAAGGTTCCTGAGCTTTAGGATGAGGAGAGATTTGGCTAGTCTGATTCCAGGTGATTAATGTAGGGTCTTTTGTGTTCTAAATTACGGTTTGTTGTTGTTTTCAGTTTTGTTTTTCCTGCACCTCCTGAGGAGCAGGGAGTCTGTCCTGGTCTGGGTCTGGGGCCTGGGCAGAAAGCAAAACATATTATTGACTTTTAGATATTTCATGAGCATTTCTGTGTCTATAGACTAGCTGTAAGGGCCAGTGAGCTCCATCTGCCATGTTTTTGAAACCATAGTCTGCCTGTTCTAATCAAAGCACCCAAGGTATGAACAAATGATCTATTGTATTTACCAGCATTCTCCAGAGAAACAGAACCAACAGAATGTGGTGTGGATAGAAACATACTGTACTTTTAGAGAGTTGTGTCATACAATTAGGAAGATAAATCCAAAATCTGCAGGGTGAACTATCAGCCTAAAGACCTAAAAAAAGATTGATGTACTTCAAGTTTAAAGACTATCTCTGTAGAAATCACTTTTGTTAGGGAAAGGCCAGTCTTTTGCTACATGCAGACTTCCAAGTGGTTGGAAGAGGTCCACTCACGTCATAGAGGACAATTAACTTCACTCAAAGCTCACAAACAAACATGGGGAAACCCGTGGAAGAATCAACAGTATTCAAAACCCAGAAGAAATGTAATAAACTTTTATGTAGCATTACTGAAGTCACAAATGTATTGAAGCATTGGTACTCTAGAAATGAATCAGAAATTGAATAAGATTTCTCTCTCTCTCTCTCTCTTTCTCTCTCTCTATTATATATATATATATATATATATATATATATATATATATATATATATATATATATCCTTATCCTAAACAGTCATCTTTTAGAAACACCACTGACCTGTATTTTAAATTCAAGAGCACACACTGCTTTTAGGTTTAAAAAAATTTAGTCAATTAAAGCAACTAATTAAAATGTCATTTAAGCAATTGCCACTTAAGCAACTACCAAAAAAAAAAAAAACAACCCATTATCAGACTAGAAGCTTGTCATTGAAAATCCCTTATTATCTAAGAGACTTGAAGAGGGCAGGTCATGCTTCTTAGACATCAGATAAACTCTCTTATATCCTCGAATTTCAGTGTCCATTTTCCTCCCTTCCTTCCCCTCTCTTTTCCTTCCTTCTTTTTTTTAATGAGTAGTACTAGAACCACAAGGAAAATCCAATGGTAAGAGAAGTACATCATGACCTATGGTAGGGATTGATCCAAAGTTCTAGACATGTAAGGTTAGTGACAGTGTTATGTGTATAAACCATTTGAGCTAAATAAGTACTTATTGGATATATACTAGTGTTTTGCTGACTGTTTTGGACAAGGACTTATTAAAGAATTTTTCAAATTTTTGTTTTTGGGATGGTGTCTTGCTGTATTGCCCAAGTGGGTCTTAGATTTCTGAGCTTAAGCCATCCTCCTTCTTCAGTTTCCTGAGTAGCTGATACTACAGGTGCACATGACAAAGAGACATGCTAAATGCCGTAGGATGTTTCACCCTAATTAAAAAGGGAAGGCTTGGTTGTGTTCCAATTAATGAAAGCTCAGTTTATTATGTATTTTGGGGTTACACCTGTAAGTGTAATTGAGTTTTTAATCACTGTGATCTCAGATTCCAACTTCTGCCTTTTCTCACCTGGGCTTGGGAAGGCTATGGAACCACAGTGCTTCCCAGTAGAAAAAAGTAAATCAAGGAAGTAGCCGAGAGACTCAACACATTGTATTTCTCACTGAGCATTTCTCCCAACTTCTGCAGCCCTTGAACGTGGCATCATGAGCATTTTTCATTGTTGAGTGGGGGTGGGAGGAGACAAGTTATGTGCAGACGAACCTAGAGTATATTCTCTCCCATATCGAATCTGGACAGGACATGTGGCTCTTCACATACTCATAACAGAATATGAAAGAATTCTGTGCTGCTCCCATGGTTAAAACTTGAAAAAAAAACCTGACAGCTTCTACTTCTGGATTTTTGGGAATCCTGAGCTGGACAGATCAATGGAGAGGCTATGGGGAAAGAGGCTACATTCAGAGAGAGGGGGGAAGACAGCAAGAGATTTGGGGAGACACATACATACACACACACACACACACACACAGAGGGAGAGAGAGAGAGACAGAGAGACAGAGACAGAGACAGAGACAGAGGCAGAAGAGAATCAACTTGGTTATTTTGGTTTTGCTGCACCCCAGCTGATCTCAACACCAGCTGACCCCATGTGGAGCACAGAGCTACCCAAAGAAACCTAGTCCAACTTCATGAACCTTGAGGATAATACGATGGCTTTTCTTAAAGCCTCTGTTTTGAAGTGGTTTCCACAAAGCAAGAGGAAACTGAAACAGGGGCCATTGATTATGTGTGGACTCCTATTTAATTATTCATTCAGCTGAACTCCACTTCCAGGCATTTAGTGTGTTTTTCTGTGGGCTGACAGTTAGCCATTCAATGCAAACCCCTTCTAGTTTACAATCAGTACAAGGCTTTGATTTTTTTTGAAAAGAGGAGCTCATTTGATGGTCCTTATCAATATTGGAAGCCCAGAAAAAGCACCAACATAACAAAAACTACAAGCTTCAGGCTATGAATTGAATTGGCTAGATTCTTCCTCCTCACTTCTTCATTAGACTTAGCACAATGCAATTATGTGGGCCTATGAGACAGTTGTTTAGGGCCTTGAGATACATTGATCTGAAATTCCCCGGCAAGGAATAAGAACAATAAATAGCAGGTAGAAGAGAGATGAAGTTTTAATTTGGAAAAATTTTATGAAATGACAGGGGAAATAAAAGACAGCTGTCAAATTAAACAGTGTCTATCATATGTAAAGATGCTATCATTTGCCTTACTGGCAACAGGGATATTGTATTCTCCCTTCCTGGGAATAGAATTATCACTGGGGAACAGCTGTGTGTTCAAGACTGTCCTTCCAAAGACCCTCTGTATGTGAGAATGGCCATATGATTAACTCAGACCAATGGAATGTCAGTGGAAGCAACATGTCCAGAAGCATGACTGTAGTTAGGTTATTTCTTTAGTGTTGCATGCATGAATGAATACAGTGCATTTATGATATTTTTTTACTCCTTATTTCTCAATCCTATCCCTCCTGCTTTCCCCCTTACAATTCTTCATCTCCCCTGCCAGACTCCCTCCTATTTTTAGGTCTTTTCACCTATATGACCCTAGTTTTACCTGAGTTTCATCTAGCTCGCCTTTGATGACGTGTGCTTGACATGATTCATGATCCAACACGTATCATAAATTGGCGGATATGCCATAGAGGAAAGGATCTTCCTTTTCTTCATCACCAGCATGAGTCCTCATCAGTCTCTTGGGGACATATGGAACTTCTTGAGATCTTTGCCCTTCTCTGGTGCTGAGATGCTGATAGGATAAGAATTCACTGTGTAATGGTGACACATGCCTGTAACCCTGTACTTAGGAGATGGAAGTAGGAGGATCAAGTGTTTAAGAACATCTTAAACAACATAAGGAGTCTGAGGCCAGTCTGGGCTTAAAAATAAAATATGTTGTGACTGTTACACATCGTTACCCATGTGCTCACTAGATATAAAAGATTTTAAACTTCTAGGGGTGGGCAGCACTCCAGGATGAACACAACCTGGATGTCTGAGTTAACGTAGGAACAGAGCCATTTGTTACACAGGAAAAATGAAAGCCCGTTGTATTTGAGCCTTTAATAACGCGAGGCTTGGACTCAGGAGATGTCTCAGAAGATAGAGCACTTGTCGAGGATGGCAGCTCAGTATGCAGAACCTATTGAAAGCTGGGAGGCCTTGCAGCTGCCTGTAAATCCAGCATTTAGGAGACAGATGGGCGTACCCAGAGCAAGCTGACTAGCTGACTGGAGTGATCTGGAGTCGAAGGAAAAGCTCTGCCTTAATAATAACAATAAAAAGCGATTAAAGAAGACACCTGACGTCACTTTGGGGTTTCCACACATGCACACATGCATGCATCACCTAAACACGCATGGCACCATTCACATACAAAGATGCATGCACATCCGCATGCACTCCCTCCAGAAAAACTCACTTAAGTCTTACTGGTGATAACTAATGTTAACTAATGTTAACATTCTTCTATGAACATGTTTACTTATTTGAAAAATCTTTAATTTTTTCATAGGTGACATCATTAGTTTTGAAATTTGGAAAAGTTCATTTTCCTTAGCCTAGGGCTAATGCTATGTGTTTGATAGGATTTTTGTCACACCAAATGGATATTATAGCATCTCATTTATTGACCATTACAATATACCAGACCTTGTACTAAGCACTTTGGATACCGTATCTCATTAACCATCCCCGTAATCCATGGAGTACATTCTATACATTCTACAGGTGAGGATGTTACAGAGGTTAAGCACTTGTCCAGTGTTACATAGATAGCATGGCAGAACTAGTGTTTGGATCCAGGTAGCCTAACTTCTTTAGACAGATAACTAACAGTATACTACTTGTGACTGGGGCCAAAATTTATTAGAATACCCAGCACAGAGCCTGCCCCATAATGAATGCACTACAAATTTTATTTTCCTTCCCATTTGAGAAAAGGAGGAATATGAAATATGAATATAAGCATGAATTTTTGGTGACATGCGTAAAACTCATGCATGCACAAACATGTTCATCCTTACCTTTATTCCCAGTTACAGTCATCATTCAACATATGACAAAACACTTTGACTAATACAACTTAGTTCCAGAGGCAGTGAATCTACCTTGGTGGGGAAGGGCATGGTGGCAGGGGCATGAGGTCATCTCTCACCTTTCATCAGTAGTCAGCAAGTACAGAGAGAACAGGAAGTGGGGCCAGGCTATAAAACTTCAGGCCTGCCTCCTGTGACTTGTTTCTTCCAGCAAGGTTTTGTCTCCTAAAGTTTCACTGCTCTCTTTCCAAACAGCACCACTAGCTGGGGCTGAAAATGTCTAAACACATGAGCCTGTCGGGACGGGATGCTTTGTGCCTTTAAACCAACTGCAGGGGACTTTAAAACTACAGTTGACCACAAACTAAAGAAATGGATCATAAAATGATTAATACACTTTTTTCCCAATCATACAAGCTTAATAGGTACCCCGGTCCCCTCCCTCCTCCACCCCTCCCCAGTCCCCATTGCACCCTCCCCCCTTTCCCCTTTCTTTCACCCCCCCCTTTCTTCCAGTAACTCCCTCTCCCCCTTCCCATTCCCTGGAGCATCCTTTAGTGTGAATATCAAACTTCCCTCTGCATCCTCCACTCTAGTGAGGTGTAGGGACTCAGTGGCATTGCCCAGAGCCCTTTCTTGGGCTCCCCTTAAGTATGGGAACACTATTATGACTGTTAATCCCTTGTCTCTAGGGATTCTAGTGCCTGTGATCCATGCTAGACTTTGGGGGGGTCATTGACATGTCAGTCATTGCGCAGATCTTGCGAAGTCCGATTATGGTTACTGCGGCCCTAACTTGTGTGGAGTATCTTTTGCGTAAAAATGATTAACACATTTTAAACTTGCTTGTCGGCTGGGATAAAGCACTTGCCTTACACTTACGAGTATGTAAAAGTGTCTGAATTCAATCCCCAGCACCCAAGTTAAAAAAAACAAAAAGATGAGTGTTGCGGTGCATGCTTGCAATCTCAGCAGTGGAGAGGCAGAGCAATGTGGGGCTTGCTGGCCAGCCCTCCAGAACAGGGAAAGGCCCGCTCTCAAAATATGGTGGATAGCCTTCCTGAGGAATGGTTCCAAAAGTTGTCCTATGGCCTCTGCATGCATGTGCATGCACATAGACATACATTTACATTTCCACATGCGCACACACATACAGTCACATGTACTCATAAATAAAGTTGCTCGTACAGTATTCATGTTATTGACCTACTGGAAGAAAATTACCAGAAAACCAAGCCCAGGATGGCCTGATATATGGGAGCATGAGTCTCAAGTCTTTCTCATTTCATTCAATATAGGAAGCACATAGTTTTTCAAGCAAACTAGTTTCAAACATCTAGTTTGAGCTATGTCTTAGGAACAGGCTAGCAGCACTCATGGTTTTGATCATGTAGTCTTTTATATACCTGAAGTACTTTAAAAATTTTTCAAAACCATAATGAGAATGCTAGGTGCTTTCTCTAAAGTCATATCCGCTATTATTAGATTGTCTCTAGAACCCCAGCTCCAAGGGTTCTTTCAAAGAGGGTGCAGCAATTTTCCCCCTTCTAATTGCTACACTGAGAGCAATTTGTCTTCTGGGCTTGGGAGCTGCGGAGCTTCTTTCTTCTTTTACCTGAAGTTTCATCAAGGCAATATGCTTAATCAATGTTTGCTGATGTTTATGGTCTAGTGCTTACTGACAGCAGGTGTAAAAAAAAAAAAAAGAGTAAGTCCCCATCTGCATAAAAACCTCCCTTAAAGTCAACGGGCATGCTGTTTTTTTGCTGTAATTTTAGTAGACAGGTGATTTTTCACAGCGCCTTCACGAGTTGCTTTCTTCCAGATAGCTGGCTCCATTTCCTTCCCGCTGTGTCTAGAAGCTGCGGTCTTTTTGTGCCCCATGTGGCAGCTCCTTTCTGACTCTCTACTTGCCTTGCTGATCAACTTGTCTGTGTGCTTGATTTTGACACTCTGGTCTAGGAAACCGACATTGTCTCCAGGTCGTGAAGAAGTTGTTTGCTAGTCTGTCAAAACAGCCAAGAGACCTAACAGGGTGGACGGTAGGGCTGTGCTTTTCGACAACCGCAGAGACCCCAAAATAGCTTCACTGACCCTAAGGATCTATTTCTGATGGTGTGCAGGGAAAGAGAGTTCAACCTGGCGAAGGCCATTAACCTTAATGATAATCACCTGGCTAATTACCTTTCAAAGCTCTGGAAACAAGCATATACCCTGCCTGCTCGCTGCTCTGAGGGCTAGAGGTAGCTCAGCTTCTTGCTCCCCATTAGAGAAGGGGAGTTTATAAACTTGAAGATATTTGTGATGCCTGGGGCAGGCATTGCTTCCCTTTGATTTCTTCATTTCACTTGGCTATAGATTCCTTTAGGCAAGGGGACAGTGTGTCATCCATTACTGCTGAGGGGGGATAAAGGAATGAGAACTGAGCCTCCGAGAACGACTCCTATTGACAGCTGAAGGGTGTCAGTGTCTGCCTGTCCATTCCTGTCCAGCTGATGTGGCCGCCTCTGCTGCAAGTCTTCTGATCTCCAGTGCAGAGCTGAGAGTTTCCAGCACTATGTGAAACGGAGGCCTTGTTTTACTAGGCAGAACTCTTTAGCAGTGCCATGCTTTGACAGCAGCAGGCATCTTTGAATCTCAGGGAGCGACCATAAAGGCAGCAGAAGTAAGCCGCAGCATTAAATGGCTGTTTTGTTTGCTCATTCTCAAGATGTGGAAAACATACACGGGTGGCTTGAAATGGAAGCCGTCACAGACTCCCTGAGGACACGAGACACATCTTAAACACAACTGAGTGTGACGTCGCCTCTGTTTCTTTACCACTGTGGCTCACCCCTCTACCACACATTTTAAAACACAGTACGAGGGGCTTGCTAAATCAACCTTAGAAAAGGATCAAGAGAGAGAAAAGGGGATGGGATGGAAAGAGCAGACCACCCCTGCCAAAAAGAAAAACCTACAAGGAAGATAGAATTAAACAAAACCATGGGAGAGAACTGTTAAGGCAAGATGCATAGAATCAATAGAAATCCCAATCACTTGTGTTCACAGATCAAAGCCAAGGTCCAGCATAGTGCAGCCATCAACTGTCATCAGAGGAGACAGTCCTATGCAAACAGACCCTTGTTTCTTCCTCTTCAGTTCAAAGGCTGCCTTTTGAATCAAGATCAACTAAACTGAGTAGAGACTTAACCACGAAGCTGCGGTTAGAGACTGAAGAGGAAGTAAACTGACTCTATTAAAGGCATTCCGGGCAGCTTAGCTACTAGGTATTATAGAGACTAGACATCAGCCTACCTCCTAGAGGAACTATGTCATTTAGAAGGATCCATATCCTGCTGGCACGCATTTTGTCAGCAGAGTTCCTCTAACTGTGCTTCAATGAGTGACCCTCGCTGAGTACCTGGCAGGTGAGCAAAAAAATCTGTTTCTCAATTCAAATTTAGCAGACTTGAATAAATGCATTGTTGGCTGCGAATCAGGACCATGGTGTGATGGTAACTGTCATGGTAGAGACTTGGCAGGAGTTGCCACGCAGATCTGTCCAGACTCTATTTACAGACCTGCATGAGGTGGGGGGTGAGAGACTGCTTGTGCTCTGTCTAGCTACCAGGAGTCTATATTTACTTCTGAATGGAAACCGTGAAAACAATGCTCTACAGGCACAATGCCATTCGTCACTGAGCGATCTGTCCACCTAGGAAAGTGAACGCTTACCAATATGACTGCAGAACCAGTTTGCTAGTGTTTATATTATTGGTTAGGAAACTTACTAAGACAAAAGCACATACTCCTGATTGCCAACAGTCAATAATAAATATCTCTCAATTCTTCAAGAACAGATGGTAGAAACAGAGCTAATGCATCATGAACAAGTGTGATTAAGCAGATGATTCGAAATGCAATTATCATGATGTTTATCAACATTGATACAGAAATGGATGTGTATATCATTTATCAACTATGTGTTTATCAGTGTTGATAACCAATGTATGGGAATTCAATTGCATTTTCCAGTAGAAGACAGAAAAGTGGGATAGATTGGCTGCTACTTGGATATTTGTGGGATCCAAATAATTATGGTTGTTAGGAAATAAATCATTACTGCCAGGAACTGCATGAGAAAACTGAACTATGAAGGAGAAAAAGGTTCACTGGATCTGTTCTAAAGAATGGGTGGATTTATCTTGAACATCTGGAATTACAGTCTGGTTTCTGGTATATTGGTTATCACATTATAACAATATACCAAAACTGCTAGGCTTTGTTTAGGGGGATTTATTTCTTTCAGAGGTAATCCTAGGTTTCTAATTAGTTTTATGTGGGATATTACCTTCCAATACTTAAGCATCAAGCCTTTCTTGAACCCCCACTAAAATCCTCTAGTTTGGTTTGAGAGAATTGAGGTAGAGGACGGGTGACAACGTGTAATATTTCAATTAAATTTGAGCCTCAGATCATGAATTATCAAAAAAATTAAAATTAAAATCTGGCACACAAACAATGCATCTATCATGATTCTCCCTTGTGGAATGACACACAGGAGAAATTAACTGAACAAATGAGCTCTTTTCTTTATTCTAAGGGTTTTAAAATGCAGTTAGGGACTTATCTGTTGCTTCTTGAAATGTTTTGATATTTATATATTAAGAGTATCTTATTATACATATAAATTTAATGATACTATGCATCTAGGTTGTAGACTACATGAATGTATTTCAGTCCCTCCAACTTATACTTAGGAGGGAATGACTGTCCCAGGAAGGCATTGAGTTCTTCCCTTTCTCCAGATTACTTAAGCTCTGATAAAATACAGTAGATCTGACCGCGGCTAATTAGTTTCTCCTGCAGTCAGGCCTTATTGCAAAGACTACAGTGGTATATTTCATGATTTTCTCTCCTCCCTTGCCATAAGAGCAAGAGGATTTTCCTCCATTGTTTACGGTGAGAATCTGGTTAAGTTCCTGGTGATAAACTAAGTGTGGGGGTCTGCCATATGAGGGTCCCCTGGAGCTGTTTTTAACTCTGCACTGGGCATTTAGCAGGGCGCCAATGACAGTGTCAGATTTCCCATCCCAGCACTGGTTTCCAGCATGGTTTCTACTCTGCTTTGATAAATTCTGGGTATATCTTCAAATGTGAATTTTCTTTTTCTTCTAATGAATGAACATTACTTTAATCTTTAATAATGACTTTTGCCTTATATGTTACTATATCTTTTAAATTTTTATTTTACATTTATTTGTTGTTGTTGTTTTTGTTTTTGTGTGTGTGTGTGTGACAGACAGAGAGAGAGAGAGAGACAGTATATGTGTACATGCATGCCATGTTGAACATATAGAAGAAGACAACTTGCAGAAGTCATTCTGTCCTTCTGCTATATAGGATCTGGGGACTGAACTCAGGTAATCAGGCAGGCATGCTGAAAATGTCTTTGTTCACTGATTTTAGCTTATCTTATATGTAAGCAGTATTTTTTATGGTTAGTATATATTTCTCCATTTTAAAAAAAATTATTATTCAATTGTCCATGTACGTCTGTGTGTGTAGAACCATGGGCGAATTCGGGAACCACCATGGACGCCTCCACCTCCTCCTTGTTTACTCTGCCCCGGGATTCACAGGCTCCGCCCTACCAGGACCAGAAACGCAGGTCCCGCTTCCACTGAGCGTCTATACATGGGGTCTAGGATCCGAACTCAGGAACTTCCGCCTGCAAGGCTTAACCCTTGAGCCACCTCTCCAGCCCCTATTTCTCCATTGTTTTAACCTCAGTCTTTCTGTATTATTAGCTCTTTGATATTTTATCTTATAAGCACCATAGGAATGTTTTGCTTTATTTTATACATCCTGACTCATGGCAAGTCTTTGTCTTTAAACAACTGTTTCATGTGATGCAGCTCTTTAAATCTACCATATTGCTATTTTTGGAATTGATTAGAATAGACTTTTCCCCTTCTATTCCTTACTCTGCCCTCTAGTTTGGTAGCTGTTTATTGCTACATAACAAACCACTCCAAAATTTAATGACTTTATGTACTATTTTAACTTCTTCATGACTTCATAAGTCAGGAAGGACTGTGGAATTACTTGGTGAAGAGGTTGATTTCTGCTCCGCAGGGTCAACTTCTAAGATAGTTTCTTTACTCGTATATTTGAGTCATGACTTTCCTTGGTCAGTTGATCTTAACTACTTCTTCCCTCTTTCCCTCTCTTTCTTTTCTTCCCTCTCCCCACCTACCATGCCTGAGGGTTGTCCCATTCTGAAATAATGTTGCACATAAGAACACTTATGTCTGTTTCTGGTGGCAACAAGGGATATGACATTTCAAATCATCTTACTCCTAACAAAGAGATGGACCAGATGACTAGCTCACTTTCGTGCCCAGCATAGAGCCTCTGGGCTTCAAACTTCTCTTATGGGCATTCATCAGGATGCCTCTTTCACAGTGGACCATGCAGTCCAATTTTTACTTCTCAATGAGAGTGACAGAAAGTTCCTCAGCAGGAGGGATTTCACATGACCAAGCCCACCATTAAGAAAAGGAAAACCCTATTCTTAAAATATTTAATTATAAGATAAACATTGAAGTCTGTTTTATTCTCAGTAGAACTGAATTGGTTCAAACTGAAATTTAATAATAAAATACATGCCAGTTTCAGGTGATGAGACTTAGCTCTTACAAAATTTGAACACAGTTCATCATGATGTACTTTAAAAACATTATTGCTGTAAGATGGTTAACTAGTTCTACGTGGACACAAAGATGAGTTAGTCATAGTCTTTCCATCTGAAAAGTTTTTAGCATATATATTAGAAAGCATAGTTCAAAGTGAGATGAAAGTGTGGGGCAGGCAAACAGAAGTTCACACAAAGGCAAAGAGGAAGTGTATTGAAGGAATCATACTTGAAAACTTAGTATATAATGAAGATATCCCACATCAATGCATAAAAGAAAGATTAGTTAGAAAATTATGCTAGGATAGATGGCTCTACATCTGAAAAAAATAAGACTGATCCTCCATGTTAAATGAAGGAAAAAACTATGAAAAGTAAAATTGCAAAGTTAACAAAAGAAAATGAGTTAGAATATTCTTGTGATTTTTTTCATTTATTTCTTTCTTATTTTACATCTATCTATCTTTATATCTTTCATCCCGTAATTCATTACTATCTCTGTGTATGCATGTGTGTGTATGAAAGTGTGTGTGTATATGTGCACACACATATGTGCATGTGTGTACATTCATGGCACATTTATAAAAGTCAGAGGATAACTTGCAGGAGTGATTCTTTCCTTATACCATGTGGCTCTTGAATAATTATTTCATTTTTTTAAAGCAGAACTCTTTTAAAAACTTAATTTTTATTCTTTTAGAGTTTCATACATGAATAACAGTAAATTTATATAATTTTCACTTGAATAATGATTTCTAATAAGACTCAAAAATGTGTAACCCAGGGCTGGAGAGGTGGCTCAGGGGTTAAGCCTCCGCCTTGCAGGCGGAAGGTCCTGAGTTCGGATCCCAGATCCCACGTATAGACGCCAGGCGGAACCGGGGGCGGCCTGCGCTTCTGATCCTGGTAGGGCGGAGCCTGTGAATCCTGAGGCAGAAGGAGGTGGAGGCGTCCATGGTGGTTCACGAATTCGTCCGTGGTTCTACACATACACAGACACACACACACAGACACACACGCGCGCGCACATACACACGCACATGTGCACAGTTGAATAAATAATAATAATAATAAAAATGTGCAACCCAAAACGTAAAATTAATGGATTTGACTGCATCACATACTCTTGAACAACTAAAGGAACCTGAGATAAAGTTACAAAATGAAGGGCCTTCTGAGAAAAGATATCTATGATACTTCAGAAAGGTAAAAGATTAATGCCCAGCACACACAAACAATGCTTCACTTAAGGAAGCATAGAGAACCTTCTTTCCTACTCAAAAAAACACCCCCCTCCTTACTCTTTGCCACTCAACTTTATTTTTCTTCATAACACCAATGGAGCTTAACATTATATAGTATGATGATTTATTCTTTTTTTCTTCCAATTAATTGTAAACTCTATAACACAAAGGATGTTGTTGTTTCACTCATTTTGTCTTGACACTTGGTGCATGGTAGGTGCTCTATAAAATGTGTTAGATGAATGAATGAATGAATGAATGAATGAACTTCTGAGAAAGTCAGAATAACATGGAAAAACAACAAAGGACATATGCAGGCAATTACCAAATGGATTTCACTTTTTTGGGACAAGGTCTCTAGCCTCAAACACATTCTACAGCTGACCTTAAACTTCTGATCATTCTGTTTTTGCCTCCAAAATACTAGGTTTACAGTCATGCACTACCACATGCAGCTCCCTAAAGGGAAAAAATCTTAATGCCTAACAAATATATAGGAAGTTGGTTAGTTTCAAATCAGAAAAAAAGATAAATGAAAAATGTGAGAGCATTCTATTATTACACATCCATCAGATTGACAAAAATTCTGAAGTCAGACAACAGAAAGAGAAGTGGAGAAAGTCTAACTCCCTCGTGAGAATGTAAAATGGCTTTGAAAGTTTTCGATGAAATTACCTATTTACATATCTGATTAGGACAAATGTCTTTTAAAAGGAATCAAATTGTAAGAAACGTATGGCAGGGTTACTTGGAAAGATGGAAAGTAAGTCTTTAAAAACAAATTCATTTTCTCTTTGTTGTGGTTTGGATCTGGGGTAGTCAAAAGAGCCAAAAGGCTCTGTGCTGAAGTTTGGTTCCAAATCCAGCAATGTTCAGAGAAGGGGTTTGGGGGAGTTGACTGGGCTAAAGGGTTAGTCCATAACATAAAACAGGCTCATAAATGAAGGAACTATTGGGAGTAGGATAGTGGGACCTGGTTGGAGGAAACAGGTCATTAATGAAGGGGGACCGTGTGCTCTGTAAGTATGTCTGCTCTGCATACTGGCCATCAGAAACCTCTTGAGGTAAGTGGCCACCCCTGAGGGGCACGCCTGTTATGCTCATGTTCTGCCTTCCCTGAAAGCATTGAAACCAGCCAACTGTGGTCTGAAATCTGTGAAACCATGAGCCAAACACATCTTTCCTCATTTTAAGTTGTTTTGACATGGCAGAACGCTGTCATGCTACATCTATGTTCCTCATTGTAAGCATAAAAACAAATATAACTTAGTAAATATATATAATATATTAATTGAAATCAGGAAGAGACAATATTGTTTTCAGCAGAAAGACTTCATTGAAGAAGTGGTGAATCTTTAGTGTTAGTTAAGAACACAGGGGAATCAATGCCGAGTGGAAAGCTGAGCGTCCCTCTCAAGGGGCCATTACATTGGCCTATTTAATAGCTTCAGACACGTTCATTGCATTTCTTGTCATCCTTTTGTAAGTTGTAAGATAACAGCTGAAATGACTTCCAGCCGTCTCTCTGCCTCAATGGTTCCATAATGTTGAAATAATACACTAAGTTGAAATTGAAGTTGGGAATTAGCTGCAAATTACTTTGATTTAAAATGAAATCTAAATCATGTATGGGTTATTGTTACTTGTAATCTAGGACCTGTTTCTTCTCTGGGTCAATAGAATCTTTAATTGGTAAGTCTAGGCAGTAAAAAAAGCGCGTGGTACAGGAAACCTCAGTGAACCACAATAGAATGACGGAAGGAGCAAAGCATGGATAGACTTCACTCACCCTAACAGTTCACTCACAAGGTCTGTATTTACATAGAACAAAACCTGCCATGCAGCCTGGACGTGAGCAATGTACGATCCACAGCCATCTTGACCTCCATCACTTCTCTTCAAGAGATGCTAAATTAACGTTAGAAAACTCATGCTAGAAGGATGAACTTCCAGCTGACTTTTCAAGGAAATAATTGCATCATATATAGTTCCTAATTGTTTCCATTTTATTCTTAATTTTATTTGTTATTATTGATGTGGGGGGAAGTGCATACTATGGTGCATGCGTTGAGGTCAGAGGACAACTTGTGGAATTATTTCTCTTCTTCTTCCTTTACATGGGTTCTGGGAATTGAACTCAGGTCATCAGGCCTGTGTGGTAAGTGCTTTTATCCACCTAGCAATCTCGCTGGGCTTTGTTTCTATTCTGATTCAAGTGATAGAAAAGAAAAGCCAGTAACAGAGAAGGAAAATATAATTTTAATTTCATAAAAAATATCAACATGTGCTGTTAAAAAGATGGGCAAAGTATATGACAGCCTCAACACATTGGGATTATAGATGGTACTGATTGTCTGTAGATTTTGCTAGATTGTCAAAAAGGAGTCAAGGTGTGTAACTTAATTGTTCTTCAGTATTTACATAGAATTTCCTATCTGAGCGTATTTCGAAAGCATCTTCTAATTAGAGCTCCCTCTGGGTCTGCAGTGGGTTTTTGTGTGAAGGCTGAATTGAAGTTTGAGTGTGAGCTGATCTGTTGGGTCACTGTGGGAAGCGACTGCTTCCTGTCTCACTCTCCTGCTTTTCATCTTCTCATTCATATTCTTCCTTTCAGTTTTTAAAACCCGGTACGTGTATAGACACAACTTGCCAACTGGAACCACAGCAACAGTGAGCTAAGTACTGACATCATCTGGCCAAATACAGAGCCAAAGAAACAAATAAGCCTGGTGTCTGTACATCCTGACTTACGTTGGCCATTCCTCAGCTCACAAAAAACTGGTTGTGCTTTTTTCCACTTCACATCCCAAAACTCATACACTGACGGCCGGAGGTTAAGGTGCTATAAATGGTAAGGAAGGCAGGAAAATCCACCACATCCTATGTCCTTAGACCTGTCTGATGGGGGAAGATTATGCATTCATGTTATGGTTAGAACATTGGAGCGCTGGGATTTCCATTCTGGACTTGTGATTTCACCTGGTTATAATTTGCATTTCACCAGGAAAGTCTGCTGGAATGCTAGCCCCTTAGGAGACATTACCTCATCAGTCCTTCTGTGGTCCTCTGAGAGACTTGGAATCAGGCTTGTTAGGGAAGAGAGATTTTTTTTTAAAAAAAAAAATAAGCTTCCTCTCAGAAACTGGACTGAGAGGCGCCAGCCCCGGTTAGGAAATAATTCCTCAGTATTTGTTTAAAATAAGTCTGTTGGGACCTCACACCTGGTAAACCACCACGACTTCTCAGAATTCAGGTAGAACATGGTGCTGCTGCCTCTGGTCAGAAGGCTCTGAGCTCAGCCCAGGTTATACCTGGAAGTAGATAACGGAGGGAATGTCATGGAAGACAAAAGTCCTACGCTTAAAGAGCACCCACACAGAAATCAGTTTGTTCCAGTAGCTGCTGGCAGCTGCTGTGAACTTGGTGCAAGGAGTAATCCCCCACGCAGGCTCACCACTCATCATCGGCTTTGAGGCTGTCCTTGGAAAAGCCAAGTGAGAGAGAAAGACGTCCTCGTCACCAGGCTTGTGGCCAGAGGGCAGGTGCTGCAAGCAGAAAGAGTGTGCATGCCCCATGGGGCCAGCTGTGAACCATGAGTGCTGTTGTCTCGCATCCAGAGCGCATCATCCCTTCCTATAGCTTAACTTTCTGGCTTCTCTTTGGGTCTGCGATAAGAAAGCAGCCTTGGCTGAATCCAAGTGGTTCAGAAAGAAACTCTTTCCTTCAACAGTTTGAGTCATTATTCCTTGTGGGTGCTACATCGTGGAAATATTGACTGTGACAGTGTATGTTCATTCAGGAATAGACTTTGTTTTATGTCTTTGTTGGTGTGACAGCTAACCGTTATGTACTGCTCTCCATCACCCAAACTTTCTGTCTCCTCCAAGTTCACTTTTTTTAGACATCTTCCTTTCTTCTCTCCTCCTTGTCTTTCTTTTCTTCCTTCCCTTCCTTCCTCTCTCCTTCCTCATCTTCTCTTTTCCTGCCTGTCCTCTAAGCCTACACAGTAGTGCTCACATGGCTTGGTTCTGCCGGCTGGAAGTAGTTCATGGCTTCTGAGCTGGTTCCCAACATGTTCCTCAAAAAGGAATGACTATTCAGACACAGGGAGTGTCTGAGACTGCTATAGCAAATGGCCTTGGGATGTAAAGGGTAATCTAACTGTGACAGTCATCTACATATGCCAACTCAAAGGTTGGGCTTTTGGATGCATATGTGAAAACTTAGCAGTTCAAGCCTGCAAGAGATTACCTAATTGGTAGATCAGATGGAGAGAGCCAGTTTCGAACACTTCAGCATATTTTAGTAGCCTTGCAGTCGGGGAGGTAAGGCTTGCCTCTTTCTCAGCAAGTCTAGTGGATATGTATGGCCAGTTGCCTTGGCTCCTGGTTGTTGGTATGAACTCCTGCCAAGCTGGACTAGGAACCGTAACAGAGAATTGTAAGCAAGAATAAAATATCCTTGTTCCCCTGACTTGTTTGGTCATGAGTTGATTAGCAACATGTAGGTAAACTGTGACATCTGTCACCCCATTGAGTACCAGGGTTGATTCAGCTGAAGAGGTTAGTTAAGCATGCGTCCCTCTCCTCCCTCACTGCTCCAAGTGGGTCCCTCTGTCAACCAAGTTGATTTTCCCTGATAGAGGAAGGCTGCTCTGCCATCAGAGTATTGAGTAGCTGAGCTCCCTGCAAACATGCTCTCAAGATTCATGTGCAGGAGAATGTGAGGTAGTCGTGCTTCTAAGACAGTCTGCCTCTATTTAAGAGAAAGAGCTTGGGGTGTGTGTGATATGAATTGCCGAAAATTTGATGGCTCAAAATGACATGAATATGTTCTTTTCCCCCCAAGTACTAGGAGTTGAGTCTAAGGCCACACACAAGTGCTCTGCTGCTGACCTGTATCCCTGAGTCTCCTTTTACCTTGAAGGCAAGATCTCATTGAGTTGCCAAGGCTGGCTTCAGACTTTCCAGTCTTCTGCTTCAGCCGTCCAAGGAGACTACAGACCTGGGCTAGTAGACCTAGGTCGCAAATATATTCTTATTTATCAGAGTTGTAAGTCCCAAGAGTAAAGGTAACAGAAGGGCTGAGTTCCATCTGCAGATTGTGTTTCCCCAGCTTTTTCATGTGCCTGTACTGCTTGGTTCAGGGTCCCTTCATTACATTCACAGCTCGTTTAATAAGGCGTGGTCGGGTCTCCTTTCTCTCTCTCTCTCTCTCTGACCTCTTCTTCCATTGTTATGTTTCTGACTCTGCAATTCCACTTCCTTATAAAGACCATTGATACTACATGGATGGTCCATAACGATTTTTTTTTAGTTATCTTTCTGGTTATTACAAAAACATACCCTGAGTAAAGCAATGTAACGAAGAAAGGACTGATATTCACTCAGAGCTCCAGGAGACAGTCCCTGATGGTGGGAGCAGATGCTAGGGACGGCTAGTCACATGGCATCCACAGTCAAGAAGCAGAGGGCAATGAATGCTTATGTTCAGCTCAGTCCTTTTTTCACAGTCGAGGATTCCAGCCAATGCAGGGTGCCAGCCACAGTGGGTGAATCTCTCCATTTCAATTAACCTAATCAAGATAATCCCCAAATGACATAATACCCAAGGTCCTGTCCCCAGGTCATTCTGGATCCTATCAATTTGATAATTGAGATCAACCACCACAATCTCTTCATCTGAAATTCCCTTATTTAATCACAATGGGAGGCCACCTTCCCCAGGTCACACAAACGTTTTTCAGGGAACATTTTTCTTTCTGCTGCAACGGTGAAGCTAACAATCCCAGAGACAAGTTAATGACCTAAGCATCTACATTCAGGGAACAAGCAACCATAGTCCTCTTGTGCCAAGGAGCTGTTTCTCAAAAGACAGAAGATCACACATGGGCAGGGCCTTTCGATAGAGAGAGGCATGTGGCTGCTTCTGCTGGGTCTCTGTGTTCTGGACTGGATTTAAGGGAACGCTAGACCAGAAGCAAGGTCAAGCCATGCTTCTAGGTGAACCACACTCCTGGCTTGGAGCCCAGCTATGGCACTTGCCAGGCTGTGGTTGCCTTTGCTTAATTGTAAGCAAAACCTCTGTTTGCTGAACTATAAAATGAGAACATTGAATCTTTCTTCATGGAGTTATAGCATTAAATAAAATGATTCATATAACATACCTACTGTGGGGGCTGGCTTATAATTGATGGCTTGTAAAGGTTAATTCTTTTATCTTCTTACTCTTAGACTAAAGGTAAAAATGTAATGACAGTGTGCCTGAAAGTAACAAGGTTGAGAGTGATCAAGTAGATGTTGGCCAATGGAATTTTAAGCTAAGCTCAGGATATACCTATATAATACAGTACAAAGATGACAAAGCTATGTCCTCTTAATCTGGCTTTGACCTCATTGTTTTGGGGTCTATAAGACAAATGAAGGTGTGCAAAGAGAATATCTGGGCTGTCCTGTGCTTGTGGCTAGAGAACTTCAGGAATCACATCTGACAGAAACATTTGCACCCAGCACATGACAGCCCTCTCATCTGGCCTTTGCTTGGACTCTTTCCACAACAAGAAGTTTACAGCCCTCTCAAGTAGGTCACTGCCTTGTTGACTAGTTCTTGGTAGAAAGTTCCTCCTCAGCGTTAGCCAGAAAGCTGTTTCTCTAAAGTTTCTATGTGCTGATTCTAATTCTGCCCTCTAACTTTACCGGCAACAAATAGCTTTCAAGTCTATGAGACACATTCACCCCGAGTCTTTTCTTCTCTAAGATAAGCTTCCAAAGTGCCTTGAACCATTTTGTCATTTGCTATTTTTTTTTCAGATCTTCACCAATCTCTTAGTTGTCCTTCCCACACCATCCATTAGTTTACCAATGCTTTCCAAAAATGACCACTAAGAATTAACCAGAATGCTCTGGACGCCCCCGAGTCCATGTGTACTCCCCAACAAGCCTGCAGAAGATCGTCTCATTGGTGGAGAAGGCTCAGTCCAGGGTGGGACTAGTCCCTGGGCAGGTGAGGGACATGGAGGGAGGTGGTTAGGGAAGTTAGCATCCTTTGATATACTTGGCCACACATGCTGGTCTGGCAAATAAGGATTACACCTCTAATAGCAGTTTTGTGGGCATATAGAGATATATGGCTAGTTCCCTCGGCTCTTGGTATTGGTGTGGGCTCTCCCACCAAGATCGATTAAGAGCCATAACAGGGGGCTGGAGAGGTGGCTCAGGGGTTAAGCCTCTGCCTTGCAGGCAGAAGGTCCTGAGTTCGGATCCTAGACCCCATGTATAGACACCGGGCGGACGCGGGGGCGGCCTGCGTTTCTGGTCCTGGTAGGGCGGAGTCTGTGAATCCCGGGGCAGAGTAAACAAGGAAGAGGTGGAGGCGTCCATGGTGGTTCCCGAATTCGTCCCTGGTTCTACACACACATACATATGCGCACGCGCACACATGCATACATGCACAATTGAATAAATAAAAAAAGTGTTAAAGAACCATAACAGGATTATTAGAAGCCAAGACCCCCTTTTTCCCCTATAAGCCATTTAGTTATGAATTTATCTGCAACAACACAGGGTATCAGCAACAGTTACCTTGGAAACTTTTCACATGCTAACATTTTCCAAATTGCTACATTCCTATTTATAATTATTCTTTAAAGGAGGGACCTGCTTTTAATTCCATCGTAGAACATATTGTGCTGACTCAACAATTAATTCCTTATCTCAGACATGGAAATTGTTCTTTGTACCTAAAATGTTTCCACTTAAGGGATTTTTTGACATGAGCCTTAAGATTAAATGGCTTCTGAAATGCAAATCCAGATTCTATACTTCTCTATTTTAATTTTCTCCATGTTTAGCTCGGTTCCTAGCCCAGACTTCTCTGGGACTCCTTCTGCTTTGTGCCAACATCACTTTTGAGTTCAGAACAAATACAGTGGAGGAGGAAGATGAGATGCTGACACTCCAGTCCCCACAGGGAATGCACGGCCAGTTCATTCCCATCCGATCACCTCCATCAGTGGAAGTCTGAAGCTTCTGTGGTGGGGGGGGCACTTAAGAAAGCCACCCCCCCACACACACACACAATATCTCCTTTCCTATTGGCTGGCTGAGGCCTGCAGCTCATGGAGGCCACACATTCCAAGTCCTCTGGGGACAGGCTCTGCATCACTTTCACCTACTATATTCCCAACTTAGTCATTGGAGGTGCTCAGTGAATATTTATTAGTAGAAAGAATGAAAGAATATAATTAAAGATAAGACTTAACAATTTAAATCAGCCTGGAGGAGATACCATTCCATTCACACTAATGAGTAAATTGCTGGTATTAGTTATTTCCCTGGGAACAGGTTTTACTAGGAGGCACAGGGAGTGGGAAGCACTCTGCTTCTGTTTGAGAGAAGAAAGTGATGGCTTTGGGACACCTAAAATAGGTACATTATAATTTTGCCTAGGGCCAGTCTTGTACTTTTTAAACACAGACTATTAATGCTACAAGTAACCACAGACTTAGAACTTGTAAGGCCCATAGATTCTGCAGTATAAAATGTATGGGATGCTTCCATGCCTGCTGCTGTTTCTGACTATCCTGTTTAAAGAAGACTGAGTCTATCCAATCATAGAACTTGCCGCTGATGTTGCTGGGGGAGGGAGAAATTGATTCCTGAAACTCCCTGTAGATATAAACTGTTACAGAATTTGCATATAACCTACACACATCCTACTGAATATTTCAAATTGTCTCTGGATTACTTATAATACTAATACAGTGTAAATATTGTGTAATTAGTTGTTATGCTGCATTGTTTGGGGAATAGCCAGAGTAAACATCTGCACACATTTAGTACAGACAATTTTTTCAAGCATTTTCCACTTAAGATTGGTTGAACCTACTGAAGTGGAATTCACTGATATGGAGGATTTTCTTCGTATTAAGTTCTATTTTTCCAGTTTTCCAGAAAATAATTTTTCTTTTATCTCTTAATCTTATACATCTTAATATAACAGCTTTCCCCTCCCTGGGTTAGTTATAGATACATACACTCATATATGACACACACACAAACACACACACACACACATACACACACACACACACACACACACACACACATACACACACACCCTTCTATCCTCACAGACTGCTTACCCAGTACCTGTTTCAAATGCTGGGGCAGAGATTTAAAGCTAAATGAAAAATAATAAAGGCTCTGGAATTTCAATTTCTAGAGCACTTGAAAGTACTCAGATTTTCTTCATAAGTCTTACAAATTTAGTACTTTTATCCTCTACTAATTTAATCAGACTTTTCTCAAGAACAAGTATTAAAAATAAACAGGAGAAAAGATTTTCCTATTTTTTTCTTTTTCCTTTTCAAGAAAACAGTAGCTAACATTACCAAATGCTCCCTTTTCTCTCTTCCTCCCTCCCATATACTTAAGGCATGTGCAGCAATGCTATGTGGAACGTGTAGAAAGGATGGTCAGAAATCAGGTGAGAAAGTGGCTTGTGAGATCCAATAAAAAACACCAGCACATCAGACTGTGAACTGAGGTTCTTTGTGTTTTAGGAGAAAAGAACTGTTTAGGTGAGACTTGAAACATAGAATATGCTTGGAAATGCAGTAGAAGGTCTGGTGTATTCTAGCACGTTCTACCTGAGACCATCAAGGATGAAACTGAAATGTAAAAAGCCTTGTGTGAGGAAGAAGTGGTTGGGATGGCAAGTCTGTCCTTCAAGAGCAGAGTGTTCTGGACCAGGAAGGAGGAGACATTCACTTCGTGCTTTCAGACGATCTGCTCCCTGGGGCCATGACCGGGGGAGTTCACATGGCTGTCTAGGCCATCTCACTTTCGAGCAAGAGATGTAAAATGCTTTCCTTTGCCAGAGATTTCTTGTGCTTCACATAGGTCTTTGTATTAACTCACATGGCAAATCTGTAACACATCGCTATTATTTTATAGATGCTAAGCAATTTGCCAAAGTTAATAGCATATTCGACTTCTCTCTCCCTCAGTTTTGAAGAATCAAAGCTCTGTTGATTTTTTTTTTCCTTTTCAAGACACCCACACTTCTGGCTTCCATTTCATCCCCATGGTACCCACCGGGACAGTTCCATCCCTGGATCGCTTTGTACCTGAACCTTTACAATGAGTTCTCCTGCTGTCTCCAGCCTTTCCTAGCTTCAGTGTTTTTGGTTATTTAAATGTTGCTGCTAGGATTAATGATTCATCGTCCCCAAAAGGCTTTATCTGTACTTGCTGATGTAGTTTGGGCCTTAAATATATCTGCCTCCAAAGGCCCATCTATTAAAGACTTATGGATCTTTGGGAAATGAGGTTTCTGGAAAATCCCGAATCATGGAATGGACATGTCCCTGTTCCCAGCCTCTTCTTCTTTCCCTTCTTGCTTGCTGGCCATGAGGTAACCAGTTTGTTCTCCCTTACATTTCCCACCTTTGCATCTGACTCTCACCAGTGGTCCAAAGCAATGGATCTACGTGATCATAGGCTGGAGACCTCAAAGAGCACAAACCACAATTTGGTAATTATCTCAGGAATTTTGTTATAGTCACACAGAACTGATAACAGTATTCAACTAGAGCTAGAGAGATGGCTCAGGAATTAAGACTCTGTCTCGAAAGCTGAGTTTGGATCCCAGGTCCTATGTAAAAAACGCCAGGTGGAAACAGTTGTGGCCTGCACTTCTGGCTCTGGTGGAGAAGGCCTGGGAAATCCCAGAGCAAAGCAAAAAGGAGGTAGAAGCAATCCAAGATGATTTCTGAAGTCACCCTTTGTCCTCCACAGGTCATACAGTGTCCTCTGTCACACACACACACACACACACACACACACACACACACACACACACACACACAATTCAAATAATTCATGGATTGCTCCCTCTCTCTCCAGCACGACAAATGAATGTTTGCTTTGGTGTTCAAGGTTGTCAACGGTCTCTAGCCTTGGTACCTGTCGTTCTACATGATAGTCATGTGCTTGTCCCTTGAACAGAGCTTTACCTATGCACTCGGGCTTGTTACCTTTCCTCACCTGAAATTTCCCCTTCCCTACCTTATCTATGCAAATCTGTGTCGTTCCAGTGCCCTCCTTCACATGAAAAGACTCATACAGGGTCTGACATCAGCCCTTAGCTCCAAATCCTTTGGGACCAGGCAACAGCTTCCATTTCTGTCTATATGGCAGCTTTATTCTTCATGGTTATTATCTTTTCATGAATTTTCCCATTTTTTGTTTTTTCCCAGTTAGAAAGGCAGTTTGGTGGCAAGAACCCTGTGTTCTACTATTTGATGTAGCAGGATAATATCTTGAAATATTAATCTCTGTGCTTTTGTTTTCTTCTTGTCCTTGTAAATGACTTTCCCTCTATCAGGCAGAAACATCCGTGTTGCCTCAAGCAGAAAAATGGGAACAGGAGACAACCTGGAAACTCTCGCTATTCCAGGTTAATTTTAAGTTGCAACAGTTTTTAAAACTCAAAGGAGAAAGTCTTAGAGTTTCCTCTCAAGTCCAGAGTTTATGCCATAATGATGGAAGTGGGAAGAGAATGGCCTTGCTGAAGGGAACGTGGCTGCCTGTTAACTGTGACCTACTTGGCCAGAGGAGACCTGTGTCTGCCCCAGCAGTCCTATGAAACCTACTTGCTAAGAGCCAGCATCCTTCTGAACCCTACTCGAAACCACGCACATAGCTGCCTCCTGTTAGCACCATGGTGAGACCACACATGGCGACATCAACTCTCAGAGAGGAGGAGCCCTGCTACCCTCAATGAGATGGAAGAACTCAGTCCTAGGGTGCGGGAAGAACCTTGTACTGTGCTGTAGTCACTGGCTACTGACGACGGAACACTCGAAATGGGGTGAGTGTGATGACGCATTGGATTCAAATGACCACGTGTTCTGAGCAAGGCAGCTTGGTGGGACTCTGATGATGGGCATAGTTCTTGACAAGCAGTGGACTGCCATGAATATTTCTGGAATGAACAGGTGACTCATAAAGGCTCAGGAGAGTCCCCAAGCCTCTGTTCAGTGCTCTGTAGTCTTCTCATCCTATGGAAGATAATTCAGCTTCCTCCACATACAAAAGTTTTGTAGAAATTGATTTTTCTTGTGCACATAATTCTCAAGCCATCCACGTCACCAGGTACCTATCTGTTGGTTATGACAGTCACTAAACGGCTGTACTCTGAAAACTCCCACACCAGTGGCCACGCTTTATTTTAGTCTCTCTTGGGAGAGAGCTTGAGTGACCTACCTTTGTACCTTCCTGGTTCATTCAATGTTTTATTATTATACGTGTAACCTGATTGTCCTGTATGCTTCCAATGTATGGATGAGGAAGTAAAGACATTTTGATACTCAGATCACAGAATCTCTGCAAGTCTCTTCAGTGTTCCAGCCATCATTTCTACTGCTATTTCTCCTCGGAGCTTTGCTAGCCTTCCAACATCGGTATGAGCTTTTGTGTGTCTGGGAAAGATCAATCCTGCTCTAAGGCTCAGCTGAACTGTCCTTTCTCAGCTCCAAAGCAGCTGCTTAAGCTCAAGTGTCAAGACGGGGTTTTTGCGTGGCTCATTTTGTTTTAATGAAACCTTTTGCTTCTTTTTTAAAATTTTTTTTATTTATTGTTTATTCAATTGTGCATGTATGCGTGTGTGTGTGTATGTATGTGTGTGTATGTATGTGTATGTGTGCAGAACCACAGACGAATTCGGGAACCACCATGGACCACCTCCACCTCCTCCTTGTTTACTCTGCCCTGGGATTCACAGGTTCTGCCCTACCAGGACCAGAAACACAGGCTGCCCCTGCTTCCTCCCACCTGCAAGGCAGAGGCTTAACCTGTGAGCCACCTCTCCAGCCCAAAACCCTTTGCTTCTGATTCACTTCATCCTTGAGGAATCAAAACATCTTATGAGGTTAGAAGACTAAATTGAATCAAATAATCACAAATATTGGTAAACTCTGTTAGGTGTAACACTTTTTTTTTTCCAGCCAGCAGATATAGGATCCATATCATGGAGATGAATATGTAGACATCTTACCACACTCTCATCTTTCATGTCTCTCTTCTTTATCTCAACAGCCCAACACCCTGTGCATCTCAATTCATGGAGCCAGAGACTCTTAGGAAACCTCAGTTGACAAGCTGACAGAGCTGAGACCTGGATCAGTCACAGCTAGAGAAATTACAAGTTTCCTTCAATCTTCAGGAAGAACAAGGATCGCCTGGATAGCTGGTTTGAACACAGAGTGCTGGCCTCTTCCCCAGAGCTTCTGATTTAATGTCTTGGGACTGTTTCCAAGAGTTTGCATTTGCAACAAGTTCCCAGGTGATGGTGATTCTGGCCTGGGAAACACATGGACACCATTGTCTTAATCATTTGGTGATGAGCCTTCTGGGAAAACAGCTTTGGATGCATGACAGCACTCCAACTTCATTTCATCTTCATTTTCCCAGATCCTAAAGCATTAGTCTCCTTGAAATAGGAGAATTCTCCATATCTCAGTTCCATAGAGAATCGGTTCACTTTGGGTTCTATAAGCTCTTAGACAATCTGGTGTATAGGTGGTAGAAAACAGTGATACACTGAGGAGTGAAGACATTGAGTGACTTAAGTACATCTCATGTAATCTTACTGTAAAGATGACTAATTAGGCTGAACTTTGTCTGTTGTGTGAGTCCTGAGGAATGAGTCCACTGTCAGATGGAGACTGTCATTCTAACGATATAATATAAATCACTCCAAAACAATACCAGAGGACGACGCCGTCCCCATTCGTTACTTAGATGAAATTTCCCACAAGCCACAAAACATTTACACAGTCCAATCAATCTATTATAAAAAGCCACTTGTCATACAGATGTTCGCGGCATATGACTTTGAGCCATCAGCTGAATGAGGTATTCGCTATGACCAGATGTCTTACTGTCAGGAAGATACCAGCTCCACTTGAAATGTTCTGGGAACCTGGATTTTTCTCTGTGCTCAATCATTATTCTGGTCAATAAATTTTACTTAGAATGTAACCAAGCACCACCGTTGCAATTAAAACGCCTTTCCTCTTCTTTCTATCTGCTGTGAAGGGAATGAGCAATACTGTTAATTATCTATTGATAATTATTCTTCATTTATTTGAAGACAGCTAGTTGCTCTTTATCTTACTCTTTTTCATGCAAAATTACCTCGAACCTTTTTACAATTTCCCTCATAGATCCTAATTCCAGTCCCTATAATTGGTTCATAACTGAGCTCTAAGCCCTGTTTATTCCAGGCCCTTTGTCGAGTTTAGCTTTGTTTTCTTGAGAGCCCAGGCTGACGTCTAACTCTCGATCCTCCTGCTGCAGCCTCCCAAGTGCTTACAACACTTGGCTTCCTTCATTTTCTTGTTTTGATTTTCTTTGTGCAGTGTTTTGTAGTTTCTAGCATATAGGTATTAGATATCATACATATTTCATAAATTCCTGTCTTTCTGTTGTTTTATTTTTAACATTTTATTTGAGTGAGAGAGAAGACAGAGGACAGAGAGAGAGAGAGAGAGAAAGAGAGAGAGAGAGAGAGAGAGAGGCTGATTGTACATAGGGAGGTTAAAGGATAACTTTCATAAGCTCATTTTCTCCTCCTATCATGTGGGCTTCCAGAGATCAAACTCAGGTCTCCAGATTTGTGAATGGATACCTTTACCCACTGAGCCATCTTGCCTTTCTTATTTTATTGCTATGGTAAATAGTATTTGTTTTTTAAAGCTTACTTTCAGTTACTCTACAACAGCACACAGAATTACAGATGAAGTTTATATATTGGGCTTGTATTCTGCACTATTGTTGAACTCATTTAGGTGTGATATTAGCTTTTTCTTTGGCTTCTTCAAGTTTCCACATAGTCTTTGGCCTTCCTTTCTAATACATGTTTTTTCTTTCTTTCCCCTCATTATTTCATGCTTTTCTTTCCAACCCATATGCCTTGGATTTCTTTTTCTTCTTCTTCTTCTTCTTCTTTTTTGTCATGATAGTAGTGGTCACGAATGGCTTTTGGATTTTGTCAAAATTTTCCTGACATCTCTTGAGACCATTATGTATTTGATTTTTTGCCTTGTCTTGAAGATACTAATATTGCTGACTGCATTGCCTTTTAAATGTTAAACCAACCCTCCCTTCCTAGAACAACATCTGATATATAACAATGCATAGTTGCTTTTGATTTGCCAAAATCTTACTAAGAACTTTTGCTTCTTAGGAGGAATATCTTTTTTATATAAAGATACAGGTTTAAACTTTATTTATCGTGTGTGTGTGTGTGTGTGTGTGTGTGTGTGTGTGTGTGTGTGTGCGCATGTATGCTTATCACAGGGCACTCTGTGTCCCTGTGGAGGACCAAGGGTGACTTTGGGAGTCATCCTGGATTGCTTCTACCTCCTTCTTGCTTTACTCTGGGAGTTCCCAGGCTCCCACCAGAACCAGAAGTTCAGGCTGCACCATTTCTGCCTGGCATTTTTACATTGGACCTGGGATCCAAACTCTGAATCTTTTGCTATCGAGGCAAAGTCTTAACCCCTGAGCCATCTCTCCAGCCCACTTAGGAGGAATATTGACTACAGTTTTCTTCTTTTGATTTTTTTTCTAGCATTAAAATAGGATACCACTGACTCTTTAAAGAATTAACATCTTTAAAAAAGATTTTTGAAGGAGAAAAATTCAACAATTATATTTATTCACATATTCTCTGCCCCTGACTCTGCTCCTTTCTGGACTTCCACGGACGTCACTGAATTTCCTTTAGTTTTACTTATCATGACCACACTAGCTTCCTTGTGGTCATCTCTGAAGTCTCAGGACTGTGAGGTCAGTCTCCAGATTATATCTCTACTGTAACCACCCCACCTCCCCTGTCTTCAACCTCAGAGTTGAAGCAAACACATTCAAGAAACCCATTTTCATTTTTAAACTAAGTTGGCTTCATTTTTACAAATTTCACCTGTCCAAAAAATGCCAACTTTCATTTTTATCTCTACTCATTTCTCAGAAATAGGGAGGCAGGGAGTGGAGACCTGGATAAGAACCTAGATAAGAACCTAGACCATTCGTTTTATCCATTGCGTCATTCCTGACTTTTCCCTTTCAACATCCTGCCCACATTGCTGAAATTAGCTAATGAAAGTAACAGATGAATTTAGCAGTGTGAGAAACAAAGCTGGAAAGTTTAAGCCTCTCTTAGTTGGGATCGCAGTTGAGAGAAGGTTCACAGTTTTTGTGGATTAGCCATTGCAATACAGGTGGGTAAACACATCCAGGATGATATCCTTTAAAGTGGAAAAATCAGCCCCTCAGCTTCTCTCCATGATTCCTCAATAAAGGACAGAAAAGAGTGAAAGCCTCCCTAGATAGAGCACGAGATCTTTTTGCTGCTATTACACACGTGGGCCTGACCCCAAGTGTGTCATCAGAGAAAGGTATGCTAGAACAACAGAATTTAGAACTGACCTAGCAACATCTTTAACCCACTCTCAAATATCAGGACATTTTAATTGTATGATTAAACAGTCAGAAGTCTGGCATCTGCGTTGGAGAGATGGTTTTCTTCTATGAGGACTCACTGATGTATCTTCCTTCCTAAGTCTAAGGAAAGAACCAAAGGGCATGGGTGTTCCTTGATGTTCATGATCCTTTGATTGATACAATAAATTAATATGGCCAGTATATCACTTAGCTTTATCTGCATAACAGTTATGAAGTCCAGTGCTTTAAAGCAATAGGCATCATTTTTTCACCACTCTGTGAGTCTTACGGGCATTGGAAAGGTTTTGGTCAGATGAGCTTAAGGTAGTGATTTGAGTTGCCATCACTCATATATCTGGATGATTTAAAAATGGTTGGAATAGGGTTTCTGTCTTTCATCTGCAAAAGCTACCCAGGGCTTGCTCACACATTGGATCAGTTTCCACAGAGCAGCAAGAGATGGACATCTGTAACAGTTACTCTTAACTATTGCTGTGAGAGAACACTCAAGGTCAATCAACTTAAGGGAGAAAGGGAGGTTTATTCAGCTTACAGTTCCAGAGGGAAGGTACAGTCCTCTCAAAGCAGAGGCGGCATGGCTGGCTGGTCAAAGCTGGAGGAGGCTAAGTCACCGCAGACATCTTGGAAGCTGAGAGCTGCAGACTACTTGCTGCGAAGGCAGACTTCTCCTGGAGGTAGGGTGGGACTAATCCACCTCAAGGCCCACCCCTTGTGACTGCCTTCCTCCAGCAAGGCTCCACCTCTTAAGGTGCCATGAACTTGCCAAACACATGAGACTGTGGGGGACACATTTCAAACCATGACAGCATCCCAGTGTACCATTAGTTTTCATACTTCTGTTTGCTTTACATGTGCTAGCGACCCATTCGCTGAGGGTAGGTACATGGAAGAAATAGCTGCCACCTCCTGGTGCACAGAGCAGCCAAGTCACATTGGAAGGAATCGCAACTGCCTTAGGCAACCAGCTCTGGTCTCTAGCCCTGGCATCCAGGTTAAGTCATCCCATGCATCAGTTTTCTCAAGTCAGCCAAGTTAATACAGGTTGGTTGCTAATGGTAGCTGTGATTATTATCCATCTGCAACCATATCCTACTAGGTGACGTGTCTCCATTTAAGTCCTGTCTCATTTATTCTTGTCTTTTATGCAGAACACTGACATCCATGAACTCTGTTCATGTTTCTTCTGGTAGGAATTTATTAACCTAATGAACTCCTATGCATATGCGTATGCTAATCCTAGTTGAAGGGTCACTGCTGTTAAATCCTTTCATGAGCTCCCCAGTAGAACCTAGATGAGCTGTCACACCTGTGTTCCAAGGTCAAGGCACTTACAGCATTAGCACTGCACAGAGACATGACACCAGCGCCCTTTATCGCTCCCACCGGCCACTATATCTCATGGGCAGGAAAGGGACTTAATATTCATCTTTCTATTCCTGTTGCCTAGCTCAGGATCTGGTGCTCCAGAGAAGATACTCAGGAATTGTTGGCTCCTTTTATTGCCTCAGACCCACCTCAAATTCTTCATTTGTTATCATTTCTTCTTTTTCATTTCCTCTACCCTCAAATCTACTCTGCTATCATTTTCCCAAAATGGATCCTTTGAGTTTTAATTGTGGTTACTTTCTGACTTTGTGTAAGATATGTGACCTTTGGAAGTCCCCATTCTTACATCTGCTTTCTAAGGATTTGTGAGTCTTAAATGAGTTCAGACCCCTGAAACATTCACACAGTCTTGGATCAGGGGCGTGCCCCATGAATGTTAGTTCTTATTGTTCATAACATCTTTTACATTTCCATATCTAACTTATCCTTTGTGTGTGCATTGGGGGCTTCAAAATCTCCCTTGCTTCCCAGGGTCCTCAGAAGTTCAAAACTCTCAGGGCTCTTCTGGTAAAGCCAGACAACTTGCCCTTCTCTGAATAGGCCTGGCTTCGCACACCAGCCAGATCTCCAGTAATGCTCTGAGGGTTCTCCTGGAGTTCTTCATGTGCAGGTGCCCCCTTAAGGCTAGGTACATTCTCCAGGACCTGGGAGGAAGAAGCAGTCCTGTGAGGAGTCTAAGGCCAGCAACGCTGTTGTACCCTGTGATTGTCACCCTAAAACTGTAGATGAGGTGGTCAGAGTGCCACAACCACCTCTTTATCTGTCCTTTTAGTGATGATCTGTTTACCCAGTTACTGTGATGAGCAGCTGAACCAACCTTTGACTCCCAGGGGGATAGTGGAAATAGGGCTGAGCTCTGCCCTGTCTTGAACACCATAGCTCAGGCTCCACGGTCATCTCACAGTCCCACTACCAACCCAGAACCATTGGATTTTCCCCTCTAAAAGTAAGAAGCACCATGAGCAAGAAACTTCACAGGAAGTCAGAAAGGGTTAACTGGTAACAAGTGGCAGCATGGCAAAACCAGAAGAAAGTTCCAGGATTGTAGCAATGAGCCATACAATTTTCTCTTATCCAGGTCAGAGGGAATTGTCTTTCTGGTGTCTGGACAGAAAATGACATCATAGAATCAAAGAAAGGGGCTGGGGAGATGGCTCTATCGATAGAGGGCTGCTGCACCTGGGCAGATCTGCGTTTGGACTCCAAACCCTCACATAATAACCAGGCTTGGTGGCTCATGTCTGTGGGTTTGGGGAGTGGAGACAGGCGGATCCCTAGAGTTTGATAGTCAGTCAATCAGTGAACTCCAGTGAGTTCAAAAAGTAAGCTACACGGTGACTAAGGAAGACATCTTACATTGACTTCTGGCCTCCACTTGTGCACACACACATAAGCATGCCCATGAGTACTCACAAGAACAGTAGAAGCCAAATGTATGGGGAAATTTTCACAGAAGTGAGTTAAAGTGGTTCAGATGGTTGCTTAACCACCACGACCTCTACCACAAAACATGCTGTTCTTCTAGAACTCATGATGTTCATGATATTTATCACAATTTAAGTTGTAATGTTACGTTATTACTAAAAAAACAAGGACCGAAGGAAGCATTTCATCCAAACCATCACGTCACTGCAGATTCTTCTCCAGAGAGACATTGGGTCACCCTCTGAAGGACTCAGCGTGGTAGGTACTGTGCTGAGCCTGTTCTGGGTAGGTACTGTGCTGAGCCTATTCTCACACTGGCTGGCTGGCAGTCTTCTCAGTAACCATGAGATGTCAATGCTGTTGCTAGACCCACTTAATAGACAAGGAAGCTGAAACTTTGAGTGAATTAAATAGTTTATCCAATGTCATAGCCAGATAAATAGCCAGTAAACCAAGGCTTTGGATGATCAACTTATCCAAGATGATAGCAAGGTGAAAGAGAATCCAGAGTTTACAAACTCTTCGTGCGTGTGTGTGTGTGTGTGTGTGTGTGTGTGTGTCTTTCTGTCCGTGTCTGTGCGTATAAGTATGTGGGTATATATAAAAGAGGGTGCTTTGAATCCAAGGGGGTCATTAGAAATCATCCTGGATTGTTGTACCTTCTTAATATTTTGCTGTGGGGTTTCCTAGTCTTTGCCTTCCAGGTCAAAAGTTGCAGGCCATGCCATTTCTGTCAACATTGTTACCTGTGATCTGAGATTTGAACTCAGGTCCTTTCTCTTGTGAGTCAAAGGCTTAACCTCTTGAGTCATCTCTCCAGCCCCAGGGCTATCACTCTTAAACTCAGCCCAAATACTGTATTCTCTTTAGCCTCCTGAAAGCATTTTAGAATCTCTTTATCTTAGGACATTATTATCAGTATTCTATGCTTAACAATGTTACAATTTCCATTAAGGTGGCCAAGTGAGTGTGTTACTACTCCAGTTGGTTCCAAGCTGTACCTAGTGTGATAAGTTATTTTGTTTTCTTGCCCCTTCTGTTTGATGGAAGCTTTTCCACCAACATTTAAGTTTCTGAAGAACAGCTTGAATCTTGGATGGGAGGGTGGAGCTCCCTGTAATTGTGTCTGGGGATGTTGAAAAGGGGCGGGTGCTAGGGCTGGCGACCACAGCGAGCTTACTCATGAACGTACTGCACCCCGCTTCCCTTCCCAGGCCCGGGCTCCCCGCCCTTCCCAAACTCCAGGACCCGTCCAGCCATGAGTCCCCGTGTGCTCATCATGATTTTCTCCACGTTTTGCAAGAGAAGCCACAGATACACACTTCCCTTCTTTTAATTGGTCTCCCTTACATAAGGGATCAGAGAAAGGGGTATGAATCACTTGCGAATGACGAACGACGGCCTCAGGCGGGGAGATGGGTAAGTCAGATGTGTGTGGTTTTTCCTTGTTTCGCAGGCTTCTAATTACAGGGTGCTGCACTTAGGAGGTGTCATGCCTGCTCAGCACTTTGCCTGATGAATCTTTAAAAAATAAAACAGCAGCCCTATCGCGATGTAATTTCCACAGTCACAAGTTTGTGCTTCCATTCCACTAATTTCAGGACGTTTTCACACCCCAGAAAAAAGCTCTTTTCCTTCCGCTGTCATCAACTATGAATCCGCTTTTATCTCTACGAGTTTGCCTATTCTGACATTTCACACAAATGGAACCAAAAAATAGGTGGCTCTTCATGACTGGCTCCTCTCACGCAGCACAATGTTCTCAAGATTTGTGCATGCTGCAGCATATATTATGTACTATACTGCATTCTTTTTTTATTACAAACTATTGTTTATTGTGTGGACAGAGCACATGAATTAAAAAGATGTTGAACATCTTTTTCATGTGCTGTGGACCCTGTCAGGTAAACTCCTTGACCAATTGGGTTATTTGACCTTTTATTGTTATTAACTCTGTGTGTTCTGGATGATACATGCAGTGCTGTCTTGGATTCTGTTGATTTGCTTTCCTCGGTAAAGAAAGCTCTAGCTTTTAATGAAGTTGACATCCCATTTACCTGCAGCATTTTTTTTCTTGCTTGTACTTCCTATCTGGGGTAATTTCCTGATTCAAGACCACAGATTTGCCTTTATTTTTTCTAAGAGTTTTATCATTTTGTTCTTCCATTTAGTCATATGGCCCATTTTGAATTAATTTTTTATATAGGATATGATATACGGATACAGCTAATCCATGCATGTGAGTATCTGGCACTTACAATAACCAACCAAATCCATTTGTTGAAAAGATGATTCTCCCTTCCATTCATTGTTTGTCAACGTTATTAAAGAAATAGTTGACTCTCAGTGAACTTTCACATCTGTTTCACTGATCCATGTATCTATCCTCAAACCAGTAGTGCCACATTGCCTTGATTACCACAACTTTGCAATCAGTTTTCTCACTGGAAAGTGTGCGACCCCTCCGATTTTTGTTTTATTTTTCAAGGTTCATTTAACTTGTCTGTGTCACTTATATTTTCATATGAATTTTGTGAACAGCATGCCAATTTCCAAAGAACGAAAGCTGTTTGGAGTTTTGAAAGGGGTTACAATGAATTTATGGACAAGTTTGGGGAATACTAGCATCTCGATAATACCATGTTGTCTTATCCATGAAGATAGGATGCCTTTGTATTGATTTGGGACCTTTTTCATTTCTTTCAACTTTCCTTAATAATTTTCATTATATGAGTCTCATACTTTCTTTATTAAATTTTATAATTTTAGGTATTTTGTACTTTTGATAATAGCATAACTAATTACTTTTCTTAACTTTATTTTCTGACTGTTTACTGCTCATCTATAGAAATATAATTAACTTTTGAATATTGCTAAATTTTTGTAAATTTTGCTAATTAAACCTTATTAGTTCCAATCATTTTTTGGTGATTTTTTTCAGAATTATTTCCATATAAGGTCATGTTATCTACCAACAGAGTTAGTTTTTTTCCTTCCTTCCTAAGCTGGATGCGAGTCCAAAGAATTTGCAGTTCCTTTTTGTCAGAACAGAAAAGGTCAAAATGCCAAGAGTTTCCTAGGCACTTAGCATCTTGCAAATAAATTTATTTGATGATATTATTTCCCCCTATTTCCCAGTGAAAGTATCACTCTCCCCTAACTCCCCTATTCACTAGGAAGTCCTCATGCAAAAGTACTTTTGTTCTTATTGTGTCCCCGGTTGTCTCCTGGGGTCCCACCAGCCAGCATTTATCCAGTGGTCTCTTCCTCTTATCCTAAACTTCAGGCTAGATAAAAAGGACAGGAAAACACCGGTGAGTTTGGATTAATTTTGCTTTATATGCCCTAGCCACTAGATCATGGTGGTCCATATTTTTTCTTCACCTTCTTTACTCTGGTTTGGGATAAATGATCAGTTTTTTTTTTCTCTATCTCCATCTATGTCAACGTTAGGAAATAGATCTGGCCTTTGCTGCACACATCCTGCTTTGTCTCTTTATTACCTGCCCAATGTAGAGATTTTAAAGTGTCAACATAAATCTAATTTTAATTTTCTCTCAATAAGAATTGAAAAATATGTCTCATTATAAGGATCCTACAAACTACAATGGGAGACTATTCAATTCCATGAATAGTCTAATAGCCATGACAAGTCTGAAATTATGTGTTATTTTTGGAATTACGATACTGTAGCCTGTGCTGGCAAGGCTATTTTTCAGAGAGGCAGCTATAGAATCTTGGAGAGCAGTGTACTACGAGTGCAGTCCTGGGTTCTGGCTTTTCTTTGGCAGTTAAGTGGGTGGTAACCTTGGCTGAATTGGCACTTGAGCTCTCTGGGCCTGAAACGAAGGGATGAAGAACATCAGAGAACTCTGCTGCCCATAAGAGTATGAATGAAAAGTGTGGCATGCAAGCCAACTACTATACCAGGGCCAGGGTTCCTTAGCTTTCAGGAAGCACACCACACAGCAACAAAGCTCCCCAGGCATCAGCATCTCTTGAGGGAAACTCCTCAAGGGGAACTCCTGTCTGCTGGGTCGTATGTCTTTCAAAAACAACAGACAGGTGGGGGAATCGTACAGCAACATGTGCTGTGAGAGTGCACACTCCAAGCAATTGACTTTCCTAGATGGTTCTTAAGAATTGTAATTCTTCTGAGCTAAAGGCCAAATAAACTTCTAATCACCAAAAGATCACAAACATGTAGATTAAGGCGTTTGTTCCTCATGCATGTATATGTACATGTGTCTATGTGTATGCATGTTTATGTGTATGTGGGAGCAGTGTGTGTGTGTTATTGTGTGTGTGTGTGTGTGTGTGTGTGTGTGTGTGTGTATGTGTGTAAGCCTAAAGTTAATGTTGAATCTTGACTACCAATTTCATTATTAAGGCATGGTTCCCCATTAAGCCCAGAGCTCCGCAATCATCTGGGATAGCTAGTCAACTGCCTTGGGAATTCCTTGTCTTTGCCTCCCAAGTGCTGGCATCACTGCCAGCCACCGTGCTACCCAGGTTTCACATGGATTTTAGGGATCCGAGCTCCTGTCCTCATGCTGCGGGACAAACCCCTTATCCACTATGTACTCTCTGTTCTGCATAAGGAAGGCAAGCCCTCCACTCCTGGCTGAGGTTTTGCATGTTGATACTTCCATGACCATCTGTCGTGCTGGCCGACAGGTCAGGTGGTGAAGACCCAGAAAATGTCCCCTGTCTGTTGCAGACATGTTACAGAATCATGCTTACCCGTAGTGACCTGTCCTTATTTGTTGAGGACAGTGTCTTTATGCCTGCTAGCCCAGAACAATGGTTTGCGAGACTCTTTTCTACTTGAAGCCTCTCAGTTTCGACAGTAAGTTCTATAACATCATAAAGCATGCTTATTTCCAGGTCTAGTCACCTGTACATTTTTGAAAGTAGTAAAATAATTCAATTGTTGTTCAGTTGAGTCTCTTGTCTCATTCTCCCCCCTTCAGCTTAATAGCAGCATCAGCTTTCACTCGTTCTCAGCCCATTTTCAGCTTGCTCTGGGCAAGGTTTTATATGTGAATTCTCCTTCACAACACCTCAGTAGGGTATCATTAGCCTCCTTCTCAGGTGAGGAAGCTGAAGTTCTGGGAGGAGAAAAGGAACAGACAGAGGTTGAACCTAGATCTGTTGGTAATTGCAGCCCCCTGTGTCATTATGTATGTGTGCATGTATGTGTGTATGCATATGTGGTATGTGTGTGTGGTGTGGGTGTATGTGTGAGGTGCATATGTATGTGACTTGTGTGTGTATGTGCATGTGTGACCTGTATTGCATGTGTGTGTGGGACTGCGTGTGTTTGTGTGTGTGTGTGTGTGCATGTGCGCGATCTTCAAGAAAGGCAAACTGTCTGGTTTGCATCCTTTGCACTGAGAGGAGTGAGTGCTTCACTCACAAATTCCTGCCCTGAACCACCTCAGCTTTTCCTGACAGCCACACCTTGTCCTGCCCACCAGTTTCCACTTACCTTGCCATCTGTCTCTCATTATATCATTCCATAGAAACATCTTTTTTGCTTTATAATTTCAGTGAACACACCACATGCAAGAATTTTATATGTTTACTGTGGAAGCATATGTACTTTTCCTTTTATGTGCCAATGGATATATCCAGTTTTGAAAATCTGAAAGGCGCTGTGGCCATACTTGAATCACTCAAGCTTGGAAAGGGAAACTACAGGCGTGGTCTGTGACTGGTTCTGCTTTGCCAAAAGTCGTGGATTAAGTCACTCTCCAGCCTTTCTCACCATAAAATAGATAGGACAGCAAATAGTTTAGGAATTCTTTTTTTTGTGCGTGAAAATTAGCTTCGTAATTCATTTTAAAGCACCTAACTGTTGACTTGATTCAGATATTATAGTAACTGAAATGTTGAGGAATGTGTTGAAAACATATTTTCACAGTTAAAAATATCCTTATTCTTACTACCCCAAAGAATAATATTCAGTCCATTCCCAGTACTATTTTTGGAAGCAGAAATGATTTTCTGAAAGGAACCACCTTGCATATAACCTATAAAACTGAGGCTATTAAGGTTTGAGGTAGAAATGAGTGACCCAGACCTCACGTGCCCAGACTGTCTCTGGTTTGCTTTCTTTCCATCCTACCTGCAGTGGTCTTGAGACATTAGATCATGACACTATACCACAAAATAATATTTTGAACTAGTCTTTCATCATATGATTGCACGATTATTTTCAGAATTTTCTTATTATAAACAATATTACAGTGACCCTCCTTGTAAATAATCTTAGCTTTATGTGAAGATTTATGTATTTACTTCCTTAGAACACTTTCACAGAAGCAGAATTTCTGGGTTAAAGTTTAGGTCTATTTTAAACTTTTTAAAAATCAAGATTGCAAAACCAAAAGTCATTTTGAAAGGCTATGTCAATTAAACTACTAATTCTGGATATTTTTATTACAAATAAAACCTTGCCCAGAATTTTGGTTAATGACAAAACCAGAAAATTTAGAATAAACATCTATTTCCTCTCTTTTTTTTTTCACCTCAATTCTGTCCTTCTCTCCCAAAAGCATCTAACTAATGCTTGTATAGGATTTGAAAACAAAGATTTTACCTTTGAAGAGCTGTGTTTAAGGTAAACAGTATAATAAAACATGGAGAAAATCTTGTTCATTTCTGTGTATTGGGCTCAGGTCATAAGCCCAACATAGAGAGCATTTTAGAAATAGGAATTCGAGAGTCAAACTGATGTTAATGATGGTGGTATGAGCTGGTATGCTCAGAGCTCTGAAGCACAGGTGTAAATGATCACATGGTGTAGCCTTACCCACCACACTGTTCATGCAAACATGTATATCCACTGAGCATGGGGCCCATGGCTGAAGAATCCACTTCAGTGTAATGAGAAGTTCTTGAAAGACCCATCCAGGAGGCCCTTCTAGACAACTCTGACTGTCCTGCTATTGGTCATTTGCCTTGTTACCAACCTGTGACTCCTGAGGTACTGAAATGCCAGTAAACAGCCCCAAGCCATCTTCAAGTTGGATGGGGGATTTGTTTCCTTCCCCCGCCCTTAAAAAAGAAACTAGCCTCATTTCCTCAGGAGATTCTTGTATTCTTTTTAAAGACTGCCTTTAGAAATCAGTGAGATCTCTACAGATCTCTCTGTAGAGAGAAACTAAGAAGAAAAGTGTAGATAGTGGGAGCCACAGGTACATTGCAATGACTTAGTTTTTATTTGCTTCATTCTGGCCTTGCAGGTCTCTGAAGACCTTTGAACCAGCGTTGTACATGATCAGAAAGGTCTTTCAAATGAAACTAAAAATGCTGTAGATAATACCTTCAAATGTAAATCATCCTTCATGACCACAGGTTAGGCCTTCTTGAACTTTTTCCATTCCAAACCCTTCTTCCCAAATATATAGGCATATAAAACAGGCAACAAACATTTACATGTAATAAATCATAAAGACATTTATTTTGAAACAATTCTTTAGCACAGATGTGATTTCCCATTTATTAAAGATGAAAGCAAAATCACATTCTAGCGAGATGGATGTCTTTGTTTTTACATAAAGAAGCAACTCTTGGCTGGAATTTTTAAATTGATTTGTTCTTTAATGGGTTCATGGATGCATGCATGCATGTTGACATCGGGTCACACTCATCCCTTGCCCATCTCTTACCTTTCCTCCACTTATTTTGCTTTTACATTGTGGCACACTGGGCTTATTCAAGGCCTTTCATGCAGGCATTGGTGTAAAGGTATCCACTGAATCATGAATAACTCAGTGATAATTGCAACACTAAAGACAATGACTTCCTGTCCTTCAGCATCCCTTGACAGCCACTAGTTACCGTGGGCGGGACAGGACTCCATGAGTCCTTCCCCAATGATGACTGAATGTTTACAGGCTCAGTCTTGTGCAGGCTTATGCAGCTGCAGCTGGTATGAGTTCATGAGTGCCACAGTCATGTCATGCCCATTGGTCAGCATTTCACAGCCCTCCTACCTTTCTCTTACACTCTTTCTGCCTCTTCTTCTGCCATGTTCCCTGAGCCTCTGAGCATCAGAAATTTTTGTTCTTTTTAAAACTGAGTACTCGGGGACTGGAGAGGTGGCTCAGGGGTTAAGCCTCTGCCTTGCGGGCGGAAGGTCCTGAGTTCGGATCCTAGACCCCACATATAGACACTGGGCGGAAGTGGGGGTGGCCTGCGTTTCTGGTCGTGGTAGGGCGGAGCCTATGAATCCCGGGGCAGAGTAAACAAGGAGGAGGTGGAGGCGTCCATGGTGGTTCCCGAATTCGTCCGTGGTTCTACACACACACACACACACACACACACACACACACACACACACACACGCACACATACACATGCACAATTGAATAAATAATAAAATAAAAAATAAAGTTAAATAAAACTGAGTGTTCAATAGTTACCAGTCTTCAGCATGTTAGCCAGCCACATGTCTCTGTGTTAACCAGCGTTCCTAGCAAAAGAAGCTTCTTTGATAAAGGACTGGTTTTAGAGTATAAACAAAATATTTAGGAGGCAATATGACAAATGTCCATTTAGGAAAACAATTCTCTTACTCCAGTCATGAGTCTTTGACTAGGTCCAGAGAACCAGGCACCCACCCCTATGGAGTGGGTCTCAGATTAAATAATAATAAAAATAAAAAACAGTTGGTTACGTCAATCACAGTTGTGCCACTGTTATGCAAGTAAGCTCCTCTTATCTGACAAATTGGTATTGTAATGTTCAAGGTCGAAAGCTGGGAAAGACCTGCAGACTTCTCTCTGCCTATCTATGTGCATAGCAGCTTCTGGCACTATGAAGGTTTATTGCATGGAGGAAGATTCCAGCTCATTTCCAGCACGGTTTCTTTGTATTCTTCAACCAAAGAGTGTGATATCTTCAGTGAACATATTTTATCATCCATTTCTGGTGGATAACCAAAGACAGTGACCATATCCTATATAGTGTTGGGGGCCTTTGGGATTTTCCTAGCTAACATCATCTAGGAAGATGTTGCTCTGATACCGTGAATTTTTATTTTAACCTAGGAATTTTGGGATCAGCACTATCTACCACATATGGTACCTCCATTTAAAGTCTTTTTATATAATGTTTTAAAATCAGCATATAAAATAGTGGGTTTCTGTGGACTTCTTTCTTAATTTTGGTTGACTGATCCCCTGTATCCTGTATCAAATGTCAGCCTCAAGTGTGTGTGTATGTGTGTAGATGTGTGGGGGGGGTGTTATACATATGTATGTGAGGATTGTGTTCGTGTGTGTAAGTCCATGAGTGTGTGTGAAAGGAAGCACAAATTAATGTTTGTTATTAAGGTGGGGTCTTTTGATTAAATGTAAAGCTTGCCAATTGGTTTGTCTAGCCAGCCGGCTTGCTCTGAGGATTCCCCGCCTCTGCCTTCAGAGCTCCGGGATTGGAGGTGGCTGCCATGCCTTCTGTGTGGGCATCCAAGCTGAAGTCCTCACATGTGCAGGAGAAGCACCTTATCCACTGAGCCAGCCCTTTAGCCTCTCAAACAACAAATTTTCAAATCAAACATTCTAACACAATACCATCCAACGATATAATAATTTTGATACTTACACACTGAGGAACCATGATAGGAAAACATTAAAGTCTTTGTTTTTTATAATTAAACTATGTGTCAAAGCAGATTTTTCCCAACTTTCCTTTTTAAAAATTATTTATTTGTTTGTTTGTTTATTTATTTAGTGTGTGTGTGTATGTGTGCATGTGTATATGAGAGGGTAGTACGTGTCCCTGTGGAAGACCAAAGGTGACTTCAGGAATCATCCTGGATTGTTTCTACCTCCTTCTTGCTTTGCTCTGAGATTTCCCAGGCTCAGTCCATCAGGACTGGAAGTACAGGCCTCCGCTGGTTCTCTCTGATATTTTTATGTAGGACCTGGGAACCAAATTCAGGACCTTCTCCATTTGAGGCAGAGTCTTAATCTCTGAACCATCTCTCTAGCCCCTATTTTTTTAATGTTGCACACATGAATATAGTGGACTTATATTTTCACCCAAGTTCCAAATCCCCTCTCCCTTCCTTGTCCCCTTGCAACCCTTCATCTCCCTTGCCAGTTTCCCTCCTGTTTTCTATTTTTTCACTTGTGCAGCCCACTGTGTTTCATCTAGTCTGTCTTTGATGACATATGCTTCAAAGGAGTCATGCTCCAGCAAGTATCATAGGTCAATGGATATATCACTTAGGAAAACATCCTCCTTTCCTTCCCCATGAGCGTTAGTTCTCATCAGTCTCTTAAGTGTGCAACTTCTTGAGATCTTTCTGCTTTCGTGGTGAGGTGTTGATAAGACAGTTTCTGTGCAATTCTTGTGTAAGTATATATATATATATATATATATATATATGTCATGAAATCTTGTATATCACAACTCTCTCATGTCCAGAAGATAATGTCTGGCCCACCACTATCCCACTTCAGTCTCTACAATCTTGCTGCTCCCTCTTCTGCAATGTTCTCTGAGGTTAGGGGTGAAGCATATATATCCTGTTTAGGGAAAAATAGCCTGATCTTCCCCTGGGACCCATGTCCTTTTCTTTCATAGGTTCTTTTTCTAGTTTGCAGTAACAGGAATTTTTATGTGTACTGAAACAGTATAGTTCATAACATCATGCAGTCTTGAATCTGAACCAAATTTATTTCAGGCAGTGTTCATTGGTGTTGTGTAGTGTGAGGCATGTGCAGTTCAAAGTGTGCACACTATGGGCTCAGAACCAAGACTACAATGAAATATATTCATTCAGATGACCCCAAAGAATCATGATCCACAATTCACATACTCCATTCTCCAACCTCTGTGCCAACTTGGGCATGGATATAGAAGTCTTACTGAGAACAAGAAGCACACTCCACTCTCCCTAGAATTCTCAGTGCTGTGTTCATAGATCTCCCATCCAGCCTGCATGTTGTGACAACAGTGGCTTTGGTGGAGGTTAAGTATCAGACAGCTTCGAAAGCTGTTTGTTCAGTGTGCACCCAGGATCAAGGATCACAGATGTGGAGACTACTTTTCAGACATCATAGTCTTTGCCCAAGAGTTGGGCCAAATTGTCAAGTAATCACAAGGAAGCTAAGAAAAATAGTGAAATTGGACAAGAAACAATTTCTGTAGTTTAAGAATGTCTGAGCAAGGTGTAATGGCTCACATCTGAAATTCTACCATTCAGGGGGACTGAAAAGCAAGAAGATTGCCAGGAGTTCCAGGCCAGCCTAGGCTGCATAGTGAATTCCAGGTCATGTAGGACTACAGAGTGAGACCCTGATGCAAAACAAACAAACAAACAAACAAATAAACAAAAACAAAAATAAAAACATATGCTTCATTCTCTTAGAATAAAATGTAAGTAGCAGAGTATGTTAATTAGATATCTAGATGCCAACTTGACAACTGATGTCTGAACTCCGAGCACATTTATGAAGAATTAATAGTTAAGGCAAACCTGCAGGAGATTGTCTGGTTGATGGGGGAGACCCGGTAGTAGTAGGTGGGACCATTCCCTGGATGGGGGGGATGAGAGGAGGAAAGCTGCATTTAGCATACTTTTTCATTTTAAAGAAGGAGGTTTTCTCCTTGCTCAACAATTCCTGTGAATTTTGTGTGGCCAGTTTCTTCCCTTCTGGTGTTGGTATGAGCTTTCCTGACAAGCTGGACTAAGAACTGAAACTGAGAATTATAAGAAAGAATAAACTCCACTTGTTCCCCTAAGTTCTTTGGTCATGAATTTTTGGCAACATGCAGGCAAACAGCAATATGGGGCAAGATATTTTTTATATTAACTTACTTGGGAGGAGGCTTAATATTGGGACAAGAACATGGGAAGCACAAGAGGAGACACTGAAATTAAGACCAGTTTAACCTAAGCAACATCTTACAGTGTCAGTACTAAATAGCAGGAAGGGTTAGGAGCAGTCATTCTGAACTAAGTTCTTGGTGCATCACAAGAAGGCTACCCCTTTTCTTCCATATCAAGCACTTAATTACTCCATTTGTCTGGGATCTCATTGTAGAACCCATTAGGAAACCTATCAAGACCTAGAGGGTGTCGGGATGATTTAGCAGTCTTATAAATTTCTCTATATTCTCTTGTAATTCTCATCATCTGTTAAATGCTTCAGAATGACAGAAAAATGTAACTTATCAAAATGACTAAGGATAACTTTGAAAACATCTTTTTGAGAAAGAGAGAGACAGAGAGGAGAAAAGAGCTATGGAAAGAGTCTTTTTAAACTCCACAATTAATATTTAAGTTAGCACTAAACCTGTTCTCAGTCAAGCCCTTGATTGCTTTATTAGAAGTAATTGCTTATCTCAGTTTAGGAAAATTGGCTAAGACAGACCACTCACTTTCATTGCCCACTCATCTAAACCCCTTATTAAGTATTTTAAACATGCTTTAAACTCTTAAGATTGGGTAGACTAGACAGGAGCCTAAAGAAAGAAAAGGTATGCTCTTTTAACATCAATACATTATTCCTGTTGAAAATATCATTCCCACCAATGTCAAATGGTCTTTTGGTGCCTAATGATCTTGACAAGAACAAATACAACCATGTGGATTTGGAATCAGGGGAGAATAGGGTCATTTATCTGTGCTGCTGTGGGAGAGACATTTTCTTTTTCAATTTTCTTCCTCCATTTTCTTATTACAATTACTGTTTGGGTTCATTATGACAAACCCCATCATTATGACTTTTCAGGCTCACAAGCTGTGAGAAGATTAATGATAGAAGAAAATACAGTGTTTGACATCAGAGCCACATCCAGCTGTTAATATAACAGAGCAGAAATACATGAAATCCATTTACAAGATTTATGCTTGTTTCAGAGAAAGTAGTACAGGTATAAAATGCTAAGATGTAGAACCTGAAACATTGGCAGGTAGCATGTGAATTTCAATTACTCATTCATTCACTCTTTCAATCCGTGAACCCTGAGCATCAATTATATGTGCATGTCGCACGCTAAATTTGAACTAAACCCTACTAATAAGATCTGGTCTTATTATTAGATAAGGATGTGGGACGAGAAGGACATGTATGGTGAGCTTTGTGGATAGAAGCAATTTACCAGGTTTTGCTCTGAATTCTTATCATCTCATAGAGACTCGGCTTCTGGATATCTACAATGATGATAACCAGACTCTGCGTGTGTGCGTGTGTGTGCGTGTGCGCACGTGCGTGAGTGTGAGCATGCCAGGCCACTAATTGAATATCTCCCTAGCTCAGAGGTTGTGCCACATCGTGTGTGTGTGTGTAGGAGAAAACTCTCTGTTTTGTTGAGGCCCTTCTTATTTCTGCTACCCCCCGCTCAGTCTGGCTAGCCCACGAGCTTCCAGGCATTTCTTCCATCTCTGCCTCCCATCTTACAGTAAAAAGGCTGTGATGACGGATGCCAACCAGATACCACATTTGACCGTTTGAGGGTTTCAGGGATCAAACTCAACTCATCAGATTCATGAAGCAACTTATTAGCCTTAGTCAGAGGTTCTGTAGCAGACATTGTAGGAAAACAACTGAATCGACGTATCAGAAAAATGTAGGTACATTAGCTCATTCTCCAATGAGAAAACAATAAAGGTTCCACAGTGAGCCTATTAGGTCTCTTAATTCCTTCTCACCAAAGAACAGTGTATTGTGACCAAGAGAAAGAATCTGATGCCACCGTCTCCCATTCCTCCATGCTGCTCTGCATCTGTATGGGTGCTCCTGTCATGTATTTGAAGCAGCACCCTCTGCTGTAAGATCTTGGCTTTCAGCTCTTGAGAGGTAAACTTTGCCTCTTAATCTTGGGAGGAGCTGTTGTAGATCTTGTTTGTGAGAGCTCTCTGTTCTTTCTGTGGGATTTTCTTTCTTAACCCTATGGCTTTGGGTAGTATGTTTAATAATGACACACACAAAAAAAACTTTGAAGCGAAAGAGTCATTTCCTGCTTAGCTGTGGAAGTATAAAGGCATTGCATTGCTCAGGAACGAGGAGTCCTTCGCGATTGTGCAATTCTGGTTAGTACGTTTTCAGGGAGAAATGGATCGGTAGTGGCTCAGCGGTCTTGTCCTTTAGTCACCTGTTGTTCCATGAAGGCTTCATTCAGTAGAGTAGGCAAGAGATGCGAGTAGTTAAAGAGAACTGCTCCAGTCCCCAAAGAGGTTAGAGTGTGGTGGAAGAGTTGGAGGGGTATGGAGCCACGTGGTGCCCAATTGTAGCAGGCAGGTGCATGAACACAGAAAGGTCATTCACTCCAGAAAGGTTAACAGCACGTAATATTTTTGTAGGTCGTACAGCTTTTAGAAAGTGATTACACCAAAATCATCTGGCAGTTTTCTCCGAGGTGCCTGTCTCTGTATTAAGAAACTGGGAAATATTGTACTGTGTTTGTCAAGGGAGCCTTGTTGTTCGATTTCATTAAGCTCTTAACATATGAGCTGTCTGAGGGAGTGGTGAGGGAATGTTCCTACGAAGATCCTAGAAGAGCTCAGGCTGCAGGAAATGGCAGCGAGCCAGCGACAGAGAAGAGGAGAGGAAGCAGGACACAGAAAGGCTGGAGACAGAGGCAGGAGGTGGGGGCTAGGACTATCCTGGTGCTGCATGGAGGATATGCAAGGGATGAGACAGGAGAAGGAAGGAAAGGGGGCTGGGGGACCCTATGCCCAAGGGAAATGGAGGGGAGAGACTGGAGGTAGGAAGGGGAAGGCTGGTGCAAATGGGGCTATGAAGATGATGGCTGGACTTGGACAAGATGGAAAAGAACAGGAAGGAATGATGCATTAGACAAGTGGTTAAGCGGGCTGGGCTTGGTGATGGATCAACAAAGGGATGAGAGAAGGAAAACATTCCCTGGCCATTATCTTTGCAAGGATTCAAGGTGGCTTTTTTGCTCAGGAACACATTTTTGTGTTAAGGTCAAGGCCTCGCACTAGGCAAGAGCTCTATCACATTCCCAAGCCATTAAGATAAATATGTCCAAGTACAAGTAAATAAATAATTTTTGACAGCTCTGCTGTGTGGAAGAGCCTCTAGCTTAGATGTCTTACAGTGTCAACCTGAGGTTTGCTGTGGCATAGAGGTTCATAGGTTCTTGAATCCATTGATGTGGGATTTGGACCTTGCCACCTTTTGGAACACTTTCAGTCACCCTGCCCGCTGAGAGCGGGCCACAAGCATCACTCCGGTCTACAGCAAGAGTCTTGTGAGTTTGATAGAAGTTCTGGTTACTTTCGCTATTTCATTAGCAGGAAAACTGAGAGCATATTGAATTGCACTCATTCTTAACAGCAAGATGTTGCTTGGACTATGACTTCAACAAGAGAACACAATGTCCCTGTCGTAGTTAAAGGCGTGGACTTATCTCAGCTCTTGCCCAGGTCTGCGCTGTTTTGAATGCCTGCCTCTTCCCCTGTGTGCACTAACTCAGCAACTGCCGCTGTTCACTCTTGTCCTGTCCAACCCACCTTCCCCCCCTGCTCCACGGAAGTTCAACATTGAGCTGTGTCTTTCCTTCCCTCAAGGCTGTTTACTTCTGAATGTTACCCTACTTCAGCATGACTGGAGTTGCTGGCTGAATTTCTAGGTCACCTGATCCTGCATTTCTGACAGACCAGAGTCAGGACCTAGAAATCTGCATTTTATATGGCTCAAGTTGTCCTGGAACTTTATGTACAGTGAGACTTACTTTGACTTTTCCTTCCTTCCTTCCTTCCTTCCTTCCTTCCTTCCTTCCTTCCTTCCTTCCTTCCTTCCTTCCTTCCTTCCTTCCTTCCTTCCTTCCTTCCTCCCTCCCTCCCTCCCTCCCTCTCTCCCTCCCTCCCTCTCTCCCTCCCTCTCTCTTTCCCTCCCTTCCTTCTGGATGCTTTAGTGCTATCTCCTCTCTCTTGTGACAAGAGAGAACAGCAAGTGTAGGCAGAGGCTGCTTCCTCCTCTGTGTCCCCATATTGCAGGTGCCACCTTGCCCCTCCTGCAGCTCTCACCCATTCTTCACAAGGATTGTCCCAAGTGCTCTTCTTTCTCCTTGCACGTCGGACCCAGTCATTTTGCCTACACTTCAGTATGTGAACCATATCCAACTCACAGAGAAATTAAAAGCTATAAGATAGAAATTTCTTAACTCTTGGTGCCTTCCCCTCATGGCCCTCCGCATCTGGAGTCCATGAGTTCCTTTCCAGCTCCATGCCTCTCATGGATTACATGCCTGGAGTCCATGAGTTCCCAGGGTGCCCTAGCCCCTCATGGCACTCCACATCTGGAATCTGTGAGTTCTGTTCTTTCTCTCCTCTAATTAACTCTACCTTAATCTTCAAAAAAAATTTCTTAACTCTGTACACACACAAATCTACTTGCATACCTGCTTTGACATGTGACATTTCCTGTTCTTTTCATTGTACTATCTCTTGTGAACGGGTCAATGTCTAGAACTCTTCCGTTCATTTCCTTCTCTCTCCTTTTTCTTCCACCTCCTCCCCTCTACAGTACATTTCTGTAGCCCAGAGATTAGTACTACCAACCACCTGATATACTCTTTTCAGTATTTTACATATTTCTTAGCCTAATTGTATATGTCACTGGGATTTTTATGTTTGCAAAAGAAATGTCAAATCATCAGTGTCAAAATGGAATCATCATATCATGTCTAATCAAAAAAAATAAAGCTGAGCATGATTACCAAATAGTAACTATTACAAAAGGCTGCCAGAACCACAACCTTGCATAAAGGCCACTATAACCTTATCAGAAAGTACATTGGCAATTCTATCTGGCCAGCAATGGTCTGTTGTACCTTCAGCTGATACTGCTCTTATTAGTAACCTTGTGATCAAGGATTCTTGCTTTAAAATATCTGATGCAATCCTCACTTCTATCTTAAAAACTTTCCCTTGCTTCTCTCTCTTTTAATGCATGTGAATTCCTCTCACAATCTTCTGTTACTTATAAGAAAATGTCATTACTTTTTGGAAACTATCCTCTTTCAGGATTTTTTTATGTTAACAAGCTAATATGCAAATGAAGGCAGAGGTCCTAAGTTATCTGATACATAATAGAAATTGAGCCTTAGAGAATTGTGGGAGGAGAGACAAGAAGGCACAGGATGGGGCTGTGGGGGAAGAGAGGAGTCTTTTTTTTTTTTATTTTAGCTCATACAAACTTATTAGGTACACCAGTTCCCTCCCTCCCTCCTCCTCCCCCTGTACCCCCTACTCCCCCTCCCCACCCCTCTCCCTCCCCATCCCCCAGTGCCTCCCACCCCAATTCCCAGAGAGTCCTTTCTTGTGCATGTCTGATTTTCCTCTGGGCCCTCCTCTCCGATGACGTACAAGGACCCAGTGGCCTTTCCCGAACTCTTTCCCGTGTTCCCCTTAGGTATAGGAACACTGCTGTGGCTGCCAATCCTTTACCTCCAAGGCTCTTGGTGCCTTTAGCAGATGCTAGACTTTGTGAGGTCAACAGTATGTTGGACAATGCACAGGGCATGCAAAGTCCAATTATGATTGCTTCAGCCCTAACTAGTATAGAGTATCTTACATATCATTGCTCCTCCCATCCTTTTGCTCTTACACTCTTACCGCCCCCCTCTTCCGCAAATTTCCCTGAGCTTCAAGATGGGGAGAGACTAAGCTGGCCTAGTTCTAGGTGGTTGATATAGAGTCTCTGAAGTTCTGGATTGTGGTTTATTGATTTTCTTTTGCAGTTTTGCTGCTCCTGCAATGCCCTTCACTCCATCCTGGTGGGCATTGTATGTTACCCCCTGGCCAGAGACAAAAAGCTGTTAGAGTCTTGGGATAAAAGCACATTCAAAGGTAGATGTAATAAAAGTGGGAAACCACAGTGAGGGAGGGGTCTATCACCCATTTGCAAAATGGTTACTTTTTATCTGCCAGACTATATGCCCTCCTCTTCTGGTGAGATCACACCCCCTCAGTAGTAAATGATCAGGAACAAAAGTCTGTGAACTTAATCAGATGTCTCATTACTTATTTGGGTCCTTGGTGGAGGCCTATTTTCCCTGCTGTAACATGGTCCCTTCTCTCCTTGTTTCTGGTGTGGCCCTCCTACCCCATCCCTCCTGTTCATAATCCTTGGAATTACTGTCTCTAGGTGGGCTGGGTGGGTTTGGTACTAGGAGCCACCTATTAGGGAGTACATACAGTGCTTAATTTTCTGGGTTTGGGATACTTCACTTAATATAATTGTTTGTAATGACATCCATTTCCCGGCAAATTCCAGTAATTCATCATTTTTGATGGCTGAGTAGTACTCCATTGTATAGATGTACCCCAGTTTCCTTATCCACTCGTCAACTGTTGGACATTTGGGCTGATTCCATGACTTTGCTATTGTAAACAGTGCTGCTATGAACATGGTCGTGCTTGTGCTATCGAGGTGAACCTCTGCTGCTATGGGGGTTATTCCCAAAAGTGGAATAGCAGGGTCATATGGCATTTCAATCTTTAATTTCTTTAAGAATCTCCAGACGGCTCGCCAGAGTGGCTGTATGAGCCTGCATTCCCACCAGCAATGTAGGAGAGTTCCCCTCTCTCCACATCCTCTCCAGCATTTGTCGGTGTTAGTATTGTGGATTTTTGCCATCCTGACCGGGGTGAGATGATATCTCAGGGAAGTTTTGATTTGCATTTCCCTGATGGCTAAAGAAGTGGAGCATTTTTTAAGATATTTGTTAGACATTTTAATTTCATCCCTGGTAAAGTTTCTTTTAAGTTCCAGGGCCCATTTTTTAATTGGGCCATTGGTTTCCTTGGTGTTTAGTTTTCTAAGTTCTTTGTGCACTCTGGACAATAGAGCTCTATCAGATATGTGGTTAGTGAAGATTTTCTCCCATTCTGTGGGTTGCCTTTGAGCTCGCATTACAATCTCTTTATCTGAACAGAAGCTCTTTAATTTCACAAGATCCCAACTGTTGAGAGTTGGTAGCAGTGACTGTGCCATTGGATGTCTGTTTAGGAACTGTTGGCCTAGCCCAATCAGCTCGAGGGAGTTCCCTATCCTTTCAACTATGGTTTTTATAGTCTCTGGCCTGATATCAAGGTCCTTGATCCATTTGGAATTAAGTCTTGTACATGGTGACAAGTAGGGGTCCAGCTTTAATCTTCTGCATGTGGAGATCCAGTTTTGCCAGCACCATTTGTTGAAGATGCTGTTCTTTTTCCATTGGATTCTTTGGGCCCCTTTGTCAAAGACCAAATGGCTGTAACTTTGTGGGCTTATATCTGGGTCTTCAATCCTTATCCATTGATCTGTGTGTCTATTTTGGAGCCAGTACCAGGCTGTCTTTACAACTATGGATTTGTAGTATAGACTAAGGTTTGGTATGGTTATACCTCCAGCTGTGTTTTTGTTACTCAGGATTGTTTTTGCTATCCTGGGTCTTTTGTGCCTCCATATGAACTTTGAGATTGTTTGATCAACTTCTTTGAAGAATTGCTTTGGGATTTTGATTGGTATAGCATTGAATCTGTATATTGCCTTTGGTAGGATGGTCATTTTTACGATGTTGATTCTTCCAATCCAGGAACAAGGGAGGTCTTTCCACCTTCTGGTGTCTTCTGCTATTTCTTTCTTTAGGGTTTTAAAGTTTTCATTGTAAAGGTCTTTTACCTCTTTAGTTAGGTTTATACCAAGGTATTTCATTTTTTTAGGGGCTATAGTAAATGGTATTGTTTCTCTCAAGGCTTTTTCACTTCTTTCATTCTGGGCATATAGGAAGACCACTGATTTTTGCACATTTATTTTGTATCATGCCACCCTGCTGAACTTCTCAATTAGTTCCAGGCTTCCTGGTGGAGTTTTTGGGATCACGCAGGTATAAGATCATGTCATCTGCAAATAGGGATAGGTTGACTTCTTCCTTGCCAATTTGAATCCCTCTTATGTCCCTTTCTTGTCTTATGGCTTCAGCTAACACTTCAAGTACAATATTGAATAGAAGTGGTGAGAGTGGACAGCCTTGTCTAGTTCCTGATCGAAGTGGGAATGCTTCCAATTGTTCCCCATTGAGCATAATCCTTGCTGTGGGCTTGTTGTATATAGCTTTTATTATATTGATAAAGGTTCCTTCCATTCCTACTGTCTCTAGCGTTTTGATCATAAAAGGCTGTTGGATCTTGTCAAAAGCTTTTTCTGCATCTATCGAGAGTATCATGTGGTCTTGGACTTTGGACTGGTTTACATGATGAATTACATTTATTGATTTGCGTATGTTGAACCAACCTTGTGTGCCGGGGATGAAGCCTACTTGGTCCCCGTGAATGATCTTTTTAATATGTTTTTGAATCCAATTTGCTAAGACTTTGTTGAGAATCTTTGCGTCTGTGTTCATCAGGGAGATCGGCCTATAGTTTTCTTTTTTAAGTGAATCTTTATTAGGTTTTGGGATTAAAACGATATTAGCTTCATAGAAGGAATTTGGTAGTGTTCCTTCCTTTGCTATTTGATGGAACAGTTTAAGGAGTATTGGTGTTATTAACTCCTTAAATGTCTGGTAGAACTCTGTGCTGAATCCATCTGGTCCAGGACATTTTTTGGTGGGAAGATTCGAGATTACTTCCTCAATTTCCTTATATGTTATAGGATCATTTAAATAATTCACAACTTCCTGATTCAATTTAGGTAAGTTGTGTTTACTTAGAAATTCATCCATCTCTTTTGTGTTGTCAAACTTCACAGAGTATAAGTTTTTGAAATATGATGTTATAATTCTCTGGATTTCTTGGGTATCAGTAGTGATAACTCCATGTTCATTTCTAATTTTGTTAATTTGGGTTTTCTCTCTCTTGCTTTTGGTTAGTTTAGCTAGGGGTGTATCAATCTTATTGATTTTTTCAAAGAACCAGCTTTTTGACTGGTTGATTTTTTCTATCGTTTTCTTAATCTCGATTTCAGATATTTCTCCCCTTATTTTGCTAATCTCCTCTCTTCTACTACTTTTGGGATCAGATTGCTCTAGTTTCTCTAAAGCTTTAAGCTGCATTGTTAAGTTGTTTATTTCTGATGTTTCCATTTTTTTGACGTGGGCATTAAGAGCTATGAACTTACCTCTTAGAACAGCTTTCATTGTGTCCCAGAGATTTTGGTAAGTTGTATTTTCGTTATCATTCACTTTCAGGAAATCTTGAATTTCCTTTTTAATTTCTTCCTGAATCCAGTTCTCATTCAGCATCATAGTGCTAAGTTTCCAGGAGTTAGTGTATTTTCTCTTGTTTGATGTGTTGTGGATGTCCAGCTTTAGGCCGTGATGGTCTGATAGGGCACAGGTTAGAATTTCAACTTTCTTATATATGTGTAGATTCATTTTGTGGCCCAATATGTGATCTATTTTGGAGAAAGTTCCGTGTGCTGCTGAGAAAAATGTGTATTCTTTGGTGCATGAGTGAAAAGTTCGATAGAGATCTGTAAGGTCCATTTCTTTCAGGGTTTGATTAAGTTCCAAAGTGTCTCTGTTAAGCTTTTGACCTGTTGATCTATCCCATGTTGAGAGGGCGGTGTTGAAGTCCCCAAGAATTATCGTTTGGGGATTGATTTCTTGCTTTAGACGCTGTAGGGTTTTCTTAATGAATGTGGAGGGGCCCGTATTGGGTGCATATATGTTCAGTATTGTGAAGTCTTCCTGGTGAATTGTACCTGTGACTAAAATGTAGTATCCATCTGTGTCTCTTATAATTTTCTTTGGTTTGAAGCCCACTTTGTCTGATAGCATAATGGCTACCCCTGCCTGTTTTCTGCTTCCATTTGCTTGTAGAATTGTTGACCAGCCTTTTATTTTTAGAGTGTGCCTATCTTTTGTGGTGAGATGGGTTTCCTGCAGGCAGCAGATTGATGGATTGTGATTTTTAATCCAAGTTTGTAATCTGTGTCTCTTGATCGGTGAATTAATTCCATTGACATTTAGTGTTATAATGGAGAAACTATTGTTAATTCCAGACATTTATTATGTTTAGTAGCTTTTATAAGTATATTGCTTCGTTTTTAATGATGTTATACTTGCCTTCTGTTCTCCTGGATATGCCTGTTTTTTTCTTCACGCTTGAGTATCATTTCTAGCATTTTTTGAAGGCCTGGTTTGGTGGCCATGTATCCCTTCAAGTTGTCTTTGTGCTGGAAAATTTTTCTTTCTCCCTCGATCATGACTGATAGTTTTGCAGGGTCAATCAGCCTGGGTTGACATTTTTGCTCATTCAATACTTGAAGTATGTCTCTCCAAGCTCTTCTTGCTTTTACTGTTTCGACTGAGAAGTCATTTGTTATTTTAATAGGTTTACCTTTAAAAGTGACTTGTTTTTTCTCCCTTGAAGCTCTCAGCACCAGTTCTTTATCTTGAATGTGGAGTGTTTTAACTATTATTTGCCATGGCATGCTTCTATTTTGGTCGTATCTGTTTGGGGTGCAGAATGCCTCTTGTATATGGATGGGCCTCTCTTTTTTTAGATGAGGAAAGTTTTCCTTGATGATCATTTGAAAAATTTCCTCAGGGGTGGTATTTTGAGATTCTTGCTCTGGTATTCCATGAATACGCATGTTAGGCTTTTTCAGGGTGTCCCATATCTCTTGGATATTTCTCTCAAGTATCTTTTTGGCTTTAACAACCTCTTCCATTGAGCTGGTTAGTACTCCCTCTTTATATTCAAGGTCTGAAATTCTGTTTTCTGCTTGTTAGTTCTGTTGATAAGACTCACTGTGGCGTTCTGGGTTGAAGATAACTTGTCTTTTAGCTCAGTTTTAAACCCTGCTTGAGTTTGTTTTAACTGCTCTATGCCACTTTTTGTTTCTTGCACTGTTTTTCTCAACTCCTCCAGATGTCTGTTGTGTTCCTCTTCAAAGCGATTGATTCGATTATGTAATTCCTCCCTGATTTCCTCTTTCATAGTATTGAACATGGTAATGATCATATTTTGAAAGTCTTTATCCTGGGTGGGGCTTTCTTGGCCTTTTTCCATGGGTTTGTTCTTGTTGGAGTCTAACATTATGGGATTAATTTCTTCAGTGGGAAATTTGTTTACTTGATTGTTGCTTCTCATGGATTTGCACTTTGACTTTGGCATTGTCATTTTAACTCTTAAGATCTCTCAATTTCACTAAACTGAATTATTTGGCCTGGGGTCCTGGTGGGCGGTGCGCGGGGCGGAGACTTACCACCTAGGGCGCCGGGTGAGGCCCGGCTGGACCGCGCACGTCCCGACTGGCGGAGCGGGGTGGGGTGCAAAAGGGCGAGAGGAGTCTTTAATCAGTCTATTGAGGTGGCAGGCAGTTATCTTGGACCATGCGGGTGGGCGCAATGTGATGACAGCAGTCTTTTCTAAAGCAAGGCAGGAATACCACAGTACCAGGACCAGAGTGACTTGCAGAAGGATCATGAGCAAAAAGTGTGCAGCACGGCCCACCGACAGTGGAATCGGCTAGGATATGAGCTCTCCCCAGAGTCCGTGGGGCATACCAGCCATATGGACACTTTGCTTTAAGCTCTGCAGAGCTGATTTTGGACACCTGGCCTCTAGAACTCTAAGACAATATATTTGTGCCATTTTCAAGTGCTGCATTTATGCCAATTTGTCAGTGGATCAAAAAATAAATAGATATTGCACATCTAGCCATAAAGACAGAGCAGCTGAGGCACATCCCTGAAGAATCCTAAGGATGCTACTGTCCTTTCAGGCGGTTTTCCACTGAACTCCAGAAGGGCATCTGCTGTTGGGCCTGAGGTCACTGTTGCGTGGTCAGCAGAAATGGCTGTTCGTCATCTTCGCTTAGTCAGACCCGTGTGGGAACCAGACCTCTAGCACCCATTGTTTCTAGCTTAACCAGTCGACCCAGAACATTCCAGCCGGGGTTCGTATGGCTTTTATAGGTTTTTATTGACTTCCTCCTATTTAACTCTGAAGCAAGAACATTTCCCTGTGCCATGCCAGTGAGCCATTATCTGTTTAATCTTCCACTGTTATGTTTCTGGTGTCACAAACAGGGTTGCAGTGCCTCTGTGAATACACATATTTGTCAGAGCTTCTGGCAGTTCCTGGGAATGGATTCCTAGAAAGGAGATTACTGAGTTAAAGGAAGTGAATTGCCACGCACTTTCTGCCAAACAGCTTTTCAGAAGGATGTATCCGCTTCCATTCTTATAACACTGCTCATGACCAGCACTGAGAAGTATGTTTCAGGTTTTTTCACATTAGTGCTTCTGGCTAGTGTCTGGTTTTTCCTGCCACGAGGTGACTGGGGATGAGGTGAGCTATTCCACAGGTCTGCAGATGACTGGCTTTGCTGGAAACGCTACTGTCTCCTCATCTCCTCAGGCTGTACTCTTCGCGAAAGGTGGCAGCCTGTTCTGACAGGGCACCCAGCTCTTTTCAATCAAGAGCATGGGGAACTTCATGGCTTACAAATTACATATAGTTGCAATAATTGCAAACCAAGGAAAACTTCTGTCCCTAGATCAGAGACTGAGAAACGAAGACTGCAAGTGACTTCTTCAGGTTATAACTAGATCCTTACCAGAATCACAATCACCACTCACTTTCTAGAACTTTCATCACAATTGAAGACATTTTGAAGCATCTCTATTGTATCTGAAACTAGATTCAGCATCCCAAGCATGGTGATGATGAAATCTTTGGTTTGTTGCTGAAACATTAAGTTATTAGTTGGCTGGTCACCATTGAAAATATCTTAATGAGGATTTTTTAATCGCCTAGAACTTCAGAACAGCATGTGTGGGCATGCATGAGCACGTGCCCACATGCTTACAGTACATGCATGTGTCCTCATGCATACAGTACATGCATGTGTAAAGGCCAGAAGTTGAAGTAGGATGCCTTCCTCAGTTGCTCTCCAGCTTATCTTTTGAGACAGAGTTTTTCAGTGAACCTGATGCTCATTGATTAGCTAGGCTGACTCTCCAGAAGCTCAAGGTACCCATTCATCTTTGCCCTTCTACTCAGGTTACCAATGTTCATGTCCACACACACCTTATTTTTATGTCAGTGTTGGAGAGATTCAGGTCCTCACATTTGCATGGCCAGCATTTTACCAACAGAGCCACGTCCCCAGCCCCTAAATCATCTTTTTGAGTTTCAGTTTTACTGCCACGGAGGTGAAAATAAAACACAGTTCTACGATGCCGAAGCAGAATGGCTCTCACATCCGAAGAATTCCATGTGGGGAGTGATTAAGCAGGCCAGACTGCATGTTTTCCCGCATTTATATTTCTGCTGAAAATGTAATGGTTAGAGGGAGAAGCAGTAATTGGTACACTGAGAACAGAAATTAATACTGACTTATCGCCTCTCCAAACTGTAAAGTGTAATTTTATATGCAATCTCAGAATGCTAATAAAATAATCTACTTTCCAGTTCTCAAAATTAGTAATGTCTGTGTTTCTGATGACTACTCTACTTTTGGAAAACCTATTTTAGAATTATCAGACAGCCTGAGAGCTTTCGGGAACTTCCGCATCGAGTGAGCCAACCTGCAAACAAACATGCACACAGCACATATGAGGAGCTACAAGGGAGGCAGCAGACATTACCAGGGATTCCCAGAGGGTCCGTAAACCAGCTGTATCGGCATTACCTTGCAGCTGATCAGAAATGCAAATTTCCACTGCAGACCTTAGGATTAGGATCTCGGGGGACTCGGGCTGGACAGTCTGTGTGCACTGTGCATCCTACTGACTATTTAAGAGCTGCAAGCCCTCTTGTGGATGAGAAAGTGAAGTCCACAGAGGTTAATTATCAACAATCTTGTGTGGGAAGCTTTCTAGGGAGTTGCCACACAAACCCCAGATAGAATTTTAACAACAGACCAAAGTAACGATTATACCAAAGTCTAGTTTGACAAACCAGCGAGTCTGCTGGGGCCACTTACAGGAGCTGAGTGAATCCAAAGCAGTCACACTGGAAAAGTCGCATCCCCCCCCCCACCAAAGATGATGGCTTCCCAATAGCTGCAGAGATGGACTCCCCCTGCCAGTTAACATTCCTCAGTCTATGTGCTCTATCTAGTCCTTCCCCAGGCTTCAGGGGCACACTATTTGCAATTAGGACAAGACTGCATTACAGATGGTTGAGAAGTGCACCAGGGAATGGCTAGAATTCCAAGGGAGGGTCCAATGGTCCTCCCCTCATCCTGCGCTTCTGAAGGAGACCAGCAGTCCACAGGTCTATCTTGATCATCTCTTGAAAGCAGTTACAGCCGATCAGATAAAAATGGTGACTGTTTTACTCAGAGGACAGCATTCTATCCACAGTCCCCTAAAGCAGAGATCAGTAGCATCACAGAAGCACAACTCCTGGTTGCTACACAACTCTGATTGTCTTTCTATAACAAGCAATTTTCCTAAGATACCCAATCAGGACATATTTAACACGCTGTTCTCACAGAAAGACAAGCTAAGAAGTTACACAGGTCAGAAAGGAAAGCTTGCTGCTTTAAGAAGTGACCTTATCAGACCTCAGCCACCAGTCCCTCCATAAGCTGGAGAAATGAGCTTCTGCTAAACCTCTGGATTCCAGAGCTCAATCAGAAGCATTAGGGAAAAAATTGTGAGTGTGATCATACAACCTTACAAAAAGATAGCAGTCATGAAAAACCTAAAACTGTATAGCTCTCTCCTTTCAGAGAATTACCTTGTTCAAAGGACATTATTCCCTGCCATGGAAAAAATAAAGTCAGAAAATTTTATCTAGTTGCACCTGCACGGTTTACCTCTTTCTGTAATCTGGGAGAAACTTTTTCAGTTTGAAAGGAAAACTTTTCATAGACTGCAAAAGAATTTTATGAAACTCATTTTTATGGCATGTGAAAAATCTCAGGGCTGATGAAAAAAAAAAAAAAACCCAAGTCGTTTCTAACTCAGGATGACCTTATTAAGTAATTAAGTTTCTCTTTATTTAATCAAGTTGTATTTAACCAGATGGAAGAAGAGATTTATTTGACTGAATTCTTTTCAAAGTCAGCAAGGACACCTTAAGTCTTCCAAGTATCAGAAAAGTGATAGTTCCACGTCCACGCAGCTACCTGGCTGAGTAAGTCCTGGGTGATCCATGTGGCATTTCGCTGGCTAAAATAAAGGTCTATGTGCACAGTGTAAACATGTATCAAAAGTGTCCAAGACACTCGTACTTGTAAGTCTTGGACATGATGCCTGTTTGATTGTGTCTTAAGAAAGGCTTATCGTAAATACCTGTAGCATTCGCCTACAAATTCAAATTCCTGCACAGGCTCATATTAGAGCACAGTGACATGTCTAGAGAACCAGGGAGAGCTTGGGAGATCATATACAAAAGGCCCGTGTGCCACACATGCACTGTCAAAATCCACAGTAGCCACAGCAGGAAAGTAAAAGCAAAAAATGCAGATGAGATTAATCTTAGTAATATCCAAATATTATTTCAACATGCAACTGATATAAAAAATTACCAGTGAAACTTTATATTTTTATGCCAAGTCTTTAAGATCCAAGTGTGTATGTTGCAAGTACACACAATTCAACACTCACTTAGCCAAGTGTAACAAGTATTATCACCCAGAAATGGATTCACTGATTCACAGGACATGTTTCTATCTTGCCCATCTTCATCTCAGTCTCACTTTCCAGTGGTCAGCCATATCCTCTGACTCCATGAACAACTCCTTTAGAATGGGTCTGCTCTTCGCTTTTTCCTCTAATTGTCTCCTCATTCTCTCCCTAGAGCCCAAAACTTTAAGTACCATGTTTATGCTGATGACTCTTAAATTTCCCTCTCCAGCGAGGTCTCTTCCCAGAAACTCCATACCCTAATGTTCAATTGCGTGATAAACATCTCCTTTTGGATATCAAAAACAATGCCAAAATGTAGTAAATCCAAATTAGTACGAGAGTTAGTGCTGATTGTCACCCTGATACCTTGGAGATATGACTCACACCCAGCCTTATAGATTTAAAGCTGGCCTCTGGGCATCTTTGACTGCATAATTGGTGCAGGAAGGTACAATCTAATGTGGGCCTCACCAGTCCATGGGCAGGTGGTAAAGACAGAGAGGAGGAAGTAGCTGCTATGATCAGGCAAATGACTGCGCATGCACTGGTTCTTGTCCTTGCTTTTGCGGTGGATGTGGTGTGACCAGTTCTTTCAGCTTCTGCTGCTGCTCTTCGCTCATCTTGCCACGATGGATTAGGAGCTGGAAACGTGAGCTGAACAAAATCTCTTTCTCCCCTAAGTTGCTTGGTTCAGATATTTTATTGCAATAATAAGTACTGACAACTAAACAATGAGTATTGACATTTTTTAAAGAAGCATTTCATTTATTTGAGAGATGGGAGAGAGACAGAAAGACAGAGACAAGCAGAGACATGTTGTATTAGTCAGGTTCTCTGGAGACACAGAATCAATCCAATGAATATATAAATAGGGAATGTATTGAGTTGGTTTACAGATATGGCCAAGGTAGTCTGACGATGGCTGCTAGTAGCTGCTCAGTCCGGTAGTCAAGTGGCTGGAGGATTCCTAGAGTCTTTAATCTAGTCAAAGACTTGGAGAGTCGAAGAAGTGAAGAAACCAGGCAGCCGGAAGGAAGAGCAATTCCTAGCACAGCACAAAAGCGTCTCTTCTCTTTGGTGGTTCATTTTTATATGGTCCACTACTGAGAGGTTTCTATGAGATCTATGGAGATTCCGATGGGATCTAGGGTGTGTATAATCCTTTCAAGTGGTCTTAGTTGATCTTTCCAGGTGTGGTTTCAGATGATCTTAGTTAATACCAGGTGTGTCAAGTTGACACCCAAGATTAACTATCACACATGTGCTATGAAGTGTGCATGGAGGTCAGGGGGCCACATTCAGAAGTTTCTCTCCTTCCACCATGTAAACTTCAGGGATTGAACTGAGATTACAAAATTTGCATATAGGTAGGTGTCTTTTATCCACTAGACCATCTTGCTGGCTTGGTATTGACATTTTTCTATAACTCTAGCAATACCATTACATTTATCCTTCCATGCTCTTCTTTAGCAAGAAATGGCAGTACTACGTATGCTATTGTTCAGTTAGCTGCTTTTCTTCTCCAGACTCCACATCAATCCATCAGCTGATTCTGTTCACTATTTCCCCACAATGTGTTCTCATTTAAACTCCTCCCCACCTCTACAGTTACAATGCATCCAAGACACCATCATACCTCAGTGCCTGTCTGTAACAGCCTCTTAACTGGCCTCTTGCCTGTCATCTATTTTCCTTGTAGGAAAAGATGACACTTGAAAGCATAAGCCATAACATATCTTTCCCCCGTTTATCAGTTAAAAAATGTTCAACATCATTAGACACTAAGGAAATATAAATTAAGTTCACAGTGAGACTATTATAAATATTATAAGAAAGACAGAAACAAATGTTGGAACATATTGTGGCCGTTTCTGAAAATGTTAAACTACTAAACAACTCAACAATTCCACTTCTTGTATCTACCCAAGAAGAATGCTAGAAAACATGTCTACACAAAGACTTGCCCATAACTGCTCACAGCAGCATTAGACATGTTAGTCAAGAGATGGAGGCAGTCTATTGTTCATTAGCATACAAAGAGGAACGAACTGTGGTGTATCCAGCCAAGGGAATGCTACCTAGCAGAATAAAGGAACTGCCTATGCATTTTGATGGATTGCAAAAATACCAAGTAAAAGAATCTGAGATCAAAGACCCCATATCATCTGTTTCCATATATATAGACATTTCCAGAGAAAGCAAATTTACAGAGGCAGAATGTGGATTCTCAGTTGCTTAGGAAAAGGAGGTATGATGAATCCTATCAGGAGAATAACAATGTTGTCATTTTGATTTGTGATAGTTGCAATCCTCAAATTAATAAAGCCATTGAATTGCACACTTGATACAGTTGGATTTTATATGTATGTTATACCACAATAAAGACTTATAAAACCTAAGCCTCTCATTATGCATAGAATAAACCCCAATTCCTTATCAGGACCTGTCATGATCTCCATGATCAGCCCTTACCTACTGCTTGGATCCTCTCTGCTACTGATTTCTCTGTTCACTGCTCCTGTTGCATGCTCCTTCTGCCCTCTAACAAGCTCAATCCATTTCCCTGGTGAGGGGCTTGCCTGTTGCCTGGGGGGCTCCTCCCCAAGTCTTCACACGCCTGCCTCCTTCTCAACATCCAAGCTGCAAACTCACACACTGTGCCCACATCCACCCCAGCCAAGGCAATTCCTCCCATGTAGTCCAGGTCCAGAGCAACCTTTCCTCTCTTGTCTCACCGCGGTGATTGCCAGTCTCTCAAACTGTCTACGTGTTTGTCCCTGATCTCTTCTTCCTGCTCCGATGTTCTCTATTGAGGGACTTGAATCACTTTAAAATATCAGGTTCAAGACTAGCGAGGCGGCTGGAGAGTTAAATAAAGTCTTTATCTCACAAGCAAAACGACCTGAGTTTGCATCCCCAGATCCCACAGAGACTGCTGGGCAGATATGGTGGCAACCTTGACGTTGGAGGGTGGAGCTTGGGAAAACCCAGAGCAAAGCAATAAGGATATAGAGCGATCCAGGGTAATTCCCCATGTTACCCTTGTACCTCTACAAGCACAAGCACACCACACACTCACACACACACACACACACACACACACATACACACACACACACACATACTCATATGCAATAAATAAGTAAATAAATAAATACCAAGTTCCAAATAGTGAGTTCTGTTATCCAAGAGGTTCTCACTGAATCAGACGGACTTGTTGAATGTTCACAGACACTTTATTTCATTCTCTGAACCTTGAATTATTCTTTGGTTAGGAAAACATTGTCTCTCTCACCTCCTAGATTGTTTGTAAGACTGGCATCAGACTTATGTGAGAACTCTTTGTACACAAGTTTGGCTGCTCTGATTTTATGAGATGACCTCACGATTCCTTTGGGCCATCCTTCTGTTTACATATCTCAGGGTCAAGAATCTACTGCAAATGAATGGTCGAGTTGTGTGCTCGGTTGAAGTGTGCCTCGAAGTGAGAGGGGCGCAGTGTGCACAAGGATCTGTTTCTATGAGGTAATGTGAGGGAGTCAGTGTTCTGGCACGGGCAGGGTGAACAGTGCCCTCTCCCATCCCTTAATTTCAGACGTGAAAGGGAGCCTCTCCTAGTCTTTCACAGGAAGCCTGGTGATTCTCCTTTGGTGCCAGTGAGGAAGCTTTAGGGAAGTCAGTCTGCTTGTTTTCTTTTGCCTTGGAAAGAGGGGCAAAGGAGGCAACACTTCCACCCAGCTGAGAGGGCACAGCCGATACGATCAGAAGAAACTGCATCCCAAAGCCTCAGGAAAATATACATACTTTTCTCAAAACGTTCACTGTATTTGAGTCACTAAGGTGTACCAGAAGCTAATAGTGGCTCACTGCCCTTACTTGCTGATAAGAACTGGTCTCTACTTTCTTCTCTCCTTGTCTTTTATTATTTTTCTCTCCTCTATCTACCCCCGCCCCCCAGTTTGAATGTCCATTTTGGGGAGCATTGTTAAACATTCTCCTAGGAATTATTTCAAAAGCAATCAAAGTCCTTTTTTCTCTCCAACTACTATGCCCTCCCAAGTGACTCAATATTTTTTAGCTTTAATCTCCTATAAATTCTTTAACATAATGAGCTTCTTGTACTTAAAATTGACCTCTAAGTTGAATGTTAACTCTTTTAGGAAGAATGTGCTCTTTGATACATTTTTTTCCCCTTAAGGTTTTTGAAGAGGTTCTTAGTATCTCTTAACACCCAGTACCTCTAACTGATTCTTATTCCTTTATGGGTAACCTTATTCTCCTCCCTCCTTCTTTTCAATCTCACCATCTAAAATGTTGTTAGACTACGTCTACTCCAGATGCTTAGCAGTTCAGATTGCTCTGCAAACATGTGTCTGGGAGATTTTCTTATGTTATTTAAATTTGGGGGGGACTCTGCCCCTTTTAGTCTTTTCCCATTGTGGAGCTCCTTATCAGCCATTCCTTCCCCATTATTATTTGTGTGTGTGTGTGTGTGTGTGTGTGTGTGTGTGTGTGTGTGTGTGTTGTGTGCATATGCTTTGGGATGCAGTTTCTTCTGACTGTGTAGTCACATCAGTTTTGTTCTTTCTAAAATTCTGATTTATAAATGACACATTAACTCTTATTTTTCAGAGTTGGGTGGTAAGGAGGGAAGGAGGCAGAGGGAGAGTATGTGTTAGGTTATTTCTCTGGATTTATGGCTGGAAACAGGAAATGGGAGCACTCTCCCATATTACTCAGATTTCCAAGTGGTTCTTTCCAGAAGGCTGGGCCCTGCCTGTCTCATGTGTGGAAGGAGGAAGTTCTCTGTTTGGAATTTCACAGCACCAACCTTAGACATATCAGAGAAGAACCAACGGCTTACTTTGGATGTAGAATACAAAAATTATTCCTCTACTGCTCTGGCTTGAGGTCAACATTTTCCATTTTGATTTCCTATATTCCTATTTATGACTGTCCCTACTATTCTATTATTCTATTCTAGCACCCTAGCATCTCTCAGTAAGAAATTAAAATTCAGTTATCAAATGTATGATGAGGTCTAAATTTCCAACTCATAATTCTTTAGACAGGATGGTTCCCTTATTTAGTTCAGGAGTGAAAGTGAGGGGACCTTTTTATTATTGGTTGATTGATTCAAATGTTTTAGCATGCAGAAGAATGGAGTTTATATGATATTCTTTTTTATTATTTATTCAATTGTACGTGTGTGCGTGTGTATGTGTGTGTGTGTGTGTGTGTGTGTGTGTAGAACCACGGTGAATTCGGGACCACCATGGACCGCCTCTACCTCCTCCTTGTTTACTCTGCCCTGGGATTTACAGGCTCTGCCCTACCAGAACAAGAAATGCAGGCCGCCCTCGCTTCCGCCCATATGTGGGGTCTAGGATCTGAACTCAGGACCTTTTGCCTGCAAGGCAGAGGCTTAACCCCTGAGCCATCTCTCCAGTCCTATATTTATTTATTTTAAGCTAGACTTTAATTGTGTGTTCTTTTTTAATGAGGGAGGGAAGGAGGGGGATGAGAGAGAGAGAGAGAGAGAGAGAGAGAGAGTAAGAGAACTCATGCATATTTTGACTCACCTTCAGAGGCTAGTTCTTTCCTTCTACTATGTAGATTTCCCAAGGATCAAACTCAGTTTTTCAGGTTTGTGAGCAGACACCTTACCTGTTGAACTAGCTCACTAGCCCCTTTACTATGTTTTTAAACGTACATTCCGTGTCTGCAATGCGTGTCTCCTCCCCTTCATTGTCCTTTCTTGTTCCTACCCCCTTTAGAGATAGGGGACCTATAAAATCTACTATCATACTTCTCAGGGTTAGCTTTATATTAGGGATACTTGGGTATATTTTAAACATTTTAATACAAAAAGAGAATGTGAATGAAAAAAAAAAAACTTTTAACGTTCTTTGACTTCATAGTCCTGGGAACCAGTCAGAGAAATAATAATGTTCCAGCCAGAGTAATCAGAGCAGATCTGGCTAATAGATTTCAACTTGAGTTGAAATACATGATTGATAGGGGCTGCCTCCAACAGCTGTGTCGGAAAGGATTTTGAGGCCACATCTGGGTTCACTGGACAAAGTGTGATTAATGACGTCTGCCATGGCTGTGAGAGGAGGTAGTGGTGGCAACTATGCCACGTATTTTTAATCCCTGAATAAGATCTTCTGATGAACAAAACTATTCATCCATGAGGTTGCCAGATTGCAGTGAGAAGATTATGGCATAGTCCAACAGCACCGAGTAAGATGTTAATGCTCTTTGGATTGGTCTTATTCAATGTGTAGCCAGAATAATTTTCTGACTTGCCAGAGCCACTAAGTTGGAAAATAAAGTATGTCATATCTGCACTCTACTGCTTGGTTTACACTTAAACACAGGCCTGTAATACATCCCATCACAGGCACAAATAGGACATAACACAAAAGATGAAATGTTTGGCAGTATGAATTATCATTCCAATTCAAATTTTCTTGTGCCCCAGAAGGTAAGGATAGATTCTTTAGTATTTGCTCTATTTGTGCTTTGTTCAGTCAAAAAAAGATATAGAGAGGAGAGCAATAGTCATCCATAATAGCTCTACCAGTGAGATACATTGCTAACATTTTGATGTGGAATGTTCTAGAACAATTTCTGTGCCTATGTTTAACATTAGTAGCATACTGTCCTACATCGTTTTTAGGTACATTTTTTTCATTAACAAAGTTTAGACTTCTTTCTAAGTTAATAAATATGATTTGATTATTGTATTTTATAAATAACAGTTTTCCATTGTGTGCATGGACCATCATTTATTTGATCAAGCCTCATGCATTTCTCATACTTTGGTAATATGAATAGCTTTGCACAAAAATATTTGTGACTGATTATTTCCTTAGAAGTGAAAGGAATAAATATAAATAGGTAGATAGCATTTCCAGTAAAATATATGATTTTTTAATCTTAAGGGTTTTTTTGTGACAATGTTTGAAGAAAGTATTAGCATCCTCTTAGCAACTCCCTGAGTGATGTACAACAGCAGCTCTCCGCAAGACACTGTGTAGAGTCCGTTACTGTCTTACAGCACTGCAGTCAGTTCAGAAGCAGGTGCCACCTTGGAACCTATGGAGCAAAGACTAGAAATGAACATGGCTGTTGCTTGATTCTGTGAACCAAGCACCATTCCAGCTATCCCAAGGCAAGGTATCTCAGAGACACCAAACACTCTCCTCTCTATCTCCCAGGGCATGTTTGAACTCTTGTTGGCAGATGGTACATTCTGATTCATTCCAAGGACTCAAGTCTGTGGCTACCTGCAGGCTGCAGGGTTGGAGGGTTAGGCATAGAGGCCACAGAAGTCTGGAGAAAACTGGACTGCATGTAAATCCATTGTTGGACAACTCAAACTGTCAATGGAGCAGAATGTGAGGTGTGGTATAATAGCCTCCCCACAGCTCCTCCAGAGACATATCTCCTGTATTCTGGCAAATCATTTTATTTTTTCTTGACATTTGCTCTCAAAAAAATCTCCTTTGTCATTGTGGTGCCTGTGTTAGTGCTCAATGTTGGGTATAAATAGCAAAATAAATTACTTATGAAGTATAAATAATAGTATCTATCAAAAATAGAACTTTTACCCTCAAAATAATGTATATCTACACATTTAAGGGTGAAAATTATCTCTGTAGCTTTGAACTATACCATAATATTTAGTAATTCCACTTTTTAAATAAGATATTTATTTATTTATCTATTTGAAAGAGAGACAGAAAGAGAGAGCGAGACAGAGAGAGAGAGAGAGAGAGAGAAGATTGAACATACATGAGCATGGTATTTTGGGGGATTTCATCAGGTTGCCAGGTTTGCAAGCAGATATCTTACTCACTGAGCTGTCTCAACAGTCCCTAGTGATTCAACTTTCAAAGGTTTCATTTTCCTCAGAAATTGTCATGTTAGTGCCTTCTTTTAACTAGTAAGGAGAAAACTGGTGGCAGCAAGGTGGAGGACTGTTCATTCATAAAATTTGTAAAGCAAACTTCCAAAATATACACACAACAAATGGTCATAATCAGTGATAAGTGAGTTTATTTTCTCACCAAGAAAATCCCATGCGACAAACACACAGACATATGTACCACAAAAGACTAGAAAAAGTGTAAATTTCAAATCGTTTGCTAAAAATATTAATAGTAGAGTTGTTTTCTTAAAAATATTAAAACACTTAAAAATTGAAAAGCAAAAAATTAGCAAAGATTTTGAAGTTTATTCCTGGAAATGTCACACTTGTGCTGTGTTAATGTGTGTTGGGAGAGATGTGGGAGTGTGTGGGAGGGATGATTTTGGAAAACCTCTGCTCCATACATATGACACATGACTGGAATCATATCTATGAACAAATATATTTAATATTTAATATATTTAATCATATCTATGAACAATATATTTAATGAACAAATATATTGAGAATGTTGGCGAAACAGACTCAAGATCAAATTGGACTTTGGATTCTGACCTTGCAAGTGAACAGGCATTTGAAGTCATCTGAGTGTAATGTCAAAGGTCCAATCCCAGACACATATGGAGACAGACATGGATTTAAGGTAAGGGTGACCTTCCATTTACTAAGCCATCTAGGTCTGTTCCTATTATCGTGCATAGTCAGGGGATGAACACGACCACTTGAGAGCATCACCCTGTTCTGCACAGAGGAGGATCGCTCTATGCTATGCACCAGGTCTGTCTGCTCCGCGTGCCTCCAGTCAATTGAGATTGGGCGAGGTGGGGCTAAGGGAGGCAGTTTCTTACCTGGGAGAAGGAGTCGTGGAGCTCAATAAAGAATTTGGATGTCAGAATATTATAAACTAAAAAACTTTAGCATGGGGCCAAAAGCAGTTAGGGGTCAAAAAAGACCAAGAAGGCCATATCAGGAATTCTTTACTTTGCTATAGTGACCAAGAAATATTTTTATTATTTTTTTTACAGCCAGAATCAGAGAGGCTAATTTGATTAGCCTTATATGATTTAGAAAAGAACTTAGAACTCAATGGGAGTGATGTAAGTTTTATCTGCAATTTCATCCTACCCTGAGGATAACTCCAACCCAGATAATTACCTGCTATTTCAATTTCTGCTTCAGTACTTAAAATGGAAAATTCCTTATGACCAAGCTACAAATTAGAGCTCATTTTTATTGTTCTAAGTGTGTGTGTGCATGTGAGAGAGAGAGAGAGAGAGAGAGAGAGAGAGAATGAATGAGCACATCTGTATAGGTCAGAGGACAACTTCTAGGAATCAGGTCTCTGCTTCAATCTTGTGGACTCAGGTCACTGGACTTGCACTGCAAACACTTCTAGTCACACTGAGCGATCTCGCCTGGCTCTGAGTCCTTTTCAAATAAACACAGACTTTGCGGTATAGAGTTTGGAGCCTGCCACAGTGACTACTACATCACTTTATACTTTAATTAAATGTTCCTTAAAAGTATAATTTTTAATTATTGCAGTTTTTCACTAAATAAATATATCCATTAAATTTGACCAATTTCCAAAATGTTCTGATCTTTTTGTATAGCAAACACTGTAATGAGCATCTATATTCATAATTTTTTTTAAAAATTCTGGTTATTTTTAGGATAAAAATTACATTTGGGCCAGCCTGGAGAATTTTATTCCAATCATTTGTATTTTAATTTACTTTTAAAAATTGATATTATGCTATACATATGGATTGCTAGCTAGATTTTTCACTTAGCAAATTGTGGGCATTATTTCAGGACATTAAATATTCATTGAAAATATGATGAGTTTTTTTTTTTTTAGTGGCCACAAGATAACTTACCTTTTGGATAGGCTAGGATTTCTTCCTTAAAAAAAAAAAAAAACCCATTCTTCTATTATTGAATAATCCAGTTGTTTCTATCTTTTCTGGTCTTATAAATGCTGCTGCTGTGAATATCTTCCTGCATATATTTCATTTAATTAGGAAAATAGAATGGAATAATGGACTTCCACATTTATCACTGTGCTCCAACAAATATCATCAGCAGCACATGGCTGATCTTGTTTTGCATGTAATCTCCAAAGTGCTACTCCCCATGGATTGTTGTGAAGCTACTGGCCCTTTGTCTCAAGGCCCTATAGGAAAACCATCCTGAGGCAGACAACATTAAGGGTTTCCCACATTTCTAACTTAGTAATTTATTAGAAAAGTGCTAACGAATTCACAAGAAATAGAAAGCAACTTGTTGAAAAGGATGTGGTTTTCAAATAAACACATCATGATTAATTTTATTTTAGTAAATTCTAGGTTTTGCCTCGGCGAGAACAATTAGCCAAAGAAGGGTGTCTGAAGAGCAAGAGCCACTCTTCCTAGGTAAAGCAACCTCACTTTCTGAATTTCTAAAAATGGTTGAGAGAGAAAGTGTTCAAAAACATCCCCAGAGGCATATTTTACCTCATTCATTGTATAAAGTTGTCTGTAACTTTGTTTAATGTGTGTCGTGCCAGAATCAGAAAGAGACTGAAGGAATGACTCACGAAAGAAGTGAAATGCCCAGCATGATTCTCTAGCAGCAGCAGGCTTTCCAGAGCATGACACACACACACACACACACACACACACACACACACACACACACACACATACACACATGCACATACACATAAATACACATGCACACACATACATATGCGCACACACATACACATGCACACATGCGCGGACACACACAAACACACATGCCTCTCTGCAGCCATTGTCTCCGTGTAGAAATTGTCAGCTCTTTTCTCATCTCCACTGCTCAGCTTCCTTGTAGAGCTCCATCTATAACTGTTAGTCAACAAATATGTATTGATTCTTCAAGGGATCCACTAAGGTATTAGAGAATTGATTTTGAATCCTTCCATTCACTGTACTATTACAACAAAATTAGTTTTTCCAGCTATATAGTACTGATAGTTTCCTGAGGTCTGATGTGTGTGTGTGTGTGTGTGTGTGTGTGTGTGTGTGTGTGCGTGTGCTTATTTGCTTGTCTTTGTTTTGTCTTTTGTAGTATTGGAGATTGAACCTTGGACCTTACCAAATGCTAGTTCCCTGGCCCTGTTTTTAATTCTATGCATATACTTCCTCCTTTCTTTACCTCATTAATTTGAGCACTCTGGCCTCTTTTTGGAGTGTTTTTCTGAGTTGTGTTTTTTCTTTGCTTGTTTTCTTGTTTAATTCTTAACCTATGCTTTTGTTGTCAACATTTCTAGACCTCTCTTTGTCTCTTTGCTTAAGACTGCCCCCTAAGATCTGATTGGTTCTTACTTTTGAACTTTTCTACCCTCTGTTCCTTGTAAAAACAGAACAAAACAAATCAAAACAAAACAAAACCAGGGCAAGTAACGGTTGGTTAAGCTTTTCTGTTGCTTCAGCCACTTGGAAAGTAATATAACATATGAAGTCAGAGTTCAATATTAATCACTAGAAGATGGGGTAGGGAGAGTTTCTCAAAAGAGAAGAAGAGATGAGAGATGGCAAATGGAGAAGAACTTTCTCTGATTGGGGAAGATTGCCCCAGAGCTCTCAGGCTATAGCTTCAGAGACACTGCAGGTCTGTATTCTTCTCAGTCTCTGCTAAGATTTCCAGGAGAGATTACAAAAAAAAGGAGCACAGATGAACAGCAAAGAGAAGGGGACTAGGACTTGCAGAGAACAACTTTGTCATAAGCTGGAAAAATAAGCAGTTACAGGAACATTTCTTCATAAGAAATAGCCAAAGGTATATCAAGGGGAGAGTGGCCTAGAAATTTGAGAAATGATTCTTACAAAGATAAAAGGCAAGCTCATCTTGTTTAAGTTCAGGATTAGACTGAAAACTGCTTAACAACAAAGATTATGAGAAAGGAGGACACCAGTGAATCAGAGGTCTGATATTTCTCTCATTTGTGTAGGATCACATGTCTTCTGTAAGCAGAGTAGTTAGTAGTGTTAATAAATATTTATAATTGATTAATGTAATAAAGAGCTCTTTGCTTTCACATGAAAAGAATTAATTAGGCAAAACATTCTGATGTTTCATTTCTTGTTTAATGATAGCTGTGGGACATTATTTCTAGGGACAGCAAAGACATGTTCACCAATGACAGCTAATGCTATTTATAATATAAATGTTTACAATTTATGCCTAGTGATGGAGCAGAGAGTCTTTAAAGAGTGGCCTTAAAAGCACAAATTGAACAAATGATAGCAACTGTCAGATTAACTAAGACATGTCTTTCGAAATTGCTTATGTCCCAACAAAGAATCATCAATAAATATTTAAAGTGATATGATTTGTTCAGTTACAATGTTATAACCACTACAAGTACATAAAATCTTCAAATATTATCCGATGTATGTATTTAATTCTCAAAAGTATTTTGTTGTCCTGACTTCTCCCCATTGTGTCAATGGCATCTGTTGGTCAATAAATGAGTACCATCTAGAATAAAACAACTTTCACATTCAAGAATTTTTAGAGTCTGTAATAGAGAATATGGTTTGAAGCCACAGTCATTTTGATCTTTAAGAGCATAGTTCTCAAGAGAGAATAGATTTGGGGATAATTCCTGAAAACTTGTGTGATAATTAATCCTGGGTGAAATCAGCTGAGATCACTTGAAGAGATTTTCTGGATCAATACAGCTACAATACAAAGACCAGCCCTAGATCCCATTGGAACCTCCCTAGATTTCATTGGAATCTCCCAGTAGCAGACCAGATAAAAGGGAATCTTTTTGCAAGGAATAGATTGTTATTTTCAGTTAACAAAAATAATTTTAGTTTTATATATCTGAGTTTTATAGCTATAAGATATTCAAATTTGCAACATAAACACCCCTTTTCAATAAAGAACTTACAACTTTAATGAGCATTTGCTCCCTAAATTGTTTTGAAATAAAAGCTAAGACAATAATAATATGGAGCCAGAAGTATGTCTAAACATGCCCTTCAGATTTGACCTATCTGGCCTGCACAGCATTTGGCATAGCTGACTCTTTGCTCTCCTTGGCGCCTTGAGACTCTTTTTCTGTGGGTCTTCCTTTTGCAGGTTACTCCTGCTTTACGCTGCAATTTCATGAGCCTGACGGTTCTTGCTTAGACTCTCTGCCTTTGTTTCTCTAGCCCTGGGAGTCTTGGGTACATGCATAGTTTTCATTACCATTGAGGTACCATTGACTTCAAATCTAGGTCTCCACTTCTGTCCAGAACTCCAGACTCACATAGTCAGCTCTCTCTAGGGTAGTCAGTATTGCTGTCCTAGAGACCATCAAAATCATTTTGGACTCATTTTGCTGTGGTCCTGTACCTGTTCTAAAATGGGCACTGAGATATATGTTGTCGCACTGTAGTTACTAGGAATTGGTTGTTGTCTATCTCTTGCAGACTGTATAGATTTTGACAAAGTCCTATGACTCAAACATGGCTTATTTTCACCAAAACTCCCAAGGCTTTGATTCCTATGGTGATAGTATTAGAGACTGAGAGCTCATGGGTGGTGTTTGGGTCATGATAGCAGACCTCTTAGGAGTGATTAATGCTTTTCTTGTGAGAATGAGTTAATTGTGCAAAATTTAGACCCCTGTTTCTATCTTTCGCAGGTGCCTGTTTGTCCTTCTGTGTCATGCGTTGGCATAGCATAAGGTTCTCACTAGATGTGACTGTCTAATTTCAAACAGTCCAACTTTGTGAATTGTAAGCCAACATGAACTTTTTCATGAATTGCCCAGTTTCTGTATTCTGTTATAGTTCACTATAACAGAATATGGACTAGGGCCCGGGATTAGTGTAGATCTCATTATCTGTTGCTGTGCAGGATCTAGCAAGGTGTCTGTTACTCAGCATATACTTCAGTTACTGCCTTTTGACAGGATAACAATAGAGAAGAATGGCTTCAGAATTTAGAGGCACAGCCTTACATTCAGAGATCAAGGAGAGAATTTATGGAGAATTACTGCAAAACTAAGAACTCCCAAGCTTGGTAACTTAAATAGTCATTTCTTTTGCTCTTTTTTCTGAAGTCAGGAGTTGAGTAAGGCTCGGTGGGATAATCCTGTAAGGCCCATGTGTCTGCAGTCATCTGGAGGCTTTATAGACCTCAGATTGTCCCCGTCTTGACGGACAATTATATTGGAGCTCAGTGGGGCTGCCACAAATTATGTATCTGTGGTCTCTTTACTGTGATATTCTCGGGGAATTGGAACTTCTAAGATGCCTAGCATCCTCCAGAGCAAGCATTCCAAGAAAGCAGATGGAAGCTATGTGGCCATTGCTGGCAGAATTTGAAATTTACATAGCAACCCTTCTGCTGCATTCTTATGGCAAAAAGCAGCAGATCCCTAGGCCACTCAGCTTTAAGAAAAGGGTAGCCATGCCCTCCTTTCGGATGTGTCAACGAATCGGAGGGCATGTTTTACAACTGCTGCCCAAGGTCTTTGATTTTTTTGGCCACGTTCTGTCAGCCATAAAGACTTTGGGTGGCTGTCAGGTTTTAATGGGCAGAGAGATTGGCTAAACAGGATTTTGGGTGCGTAAACATTTATGGGAGAGAGGGCTGGAGCAGAATCTGAGTCACAAACAATGAATAATCCAGTTGGCAAGAACATTAGGTTTGCAGTGGGCAGCCTGGGAAATGATGCTGAGGACCGGGCCCTGCATGCTAGGCTAAGTATTTTTCCCTCTTTGGTGCTTGATTCAAAGCCAAGCCAGCTAGACAACGTGGTCTACCACTGAACTACTTCACCAGTTGTAGGTCCTTCTTATCAGTGAGGAACTCTTGACATACAGAAGACGATATGTGATCAAAGCAGTATTTTGGGGAGATTAACCTGGTCTGGGGTGGCATTAAAAATTGGAAAGGTTGAACCAGAAGCATTGAATTCATTCAAAAGTCTATTGCAGTATTCTTGGAGGTGTTGGTATCCTGCTTGAGTCCTGCTTGGAATTTCATGTGAAAGGGAAGGAATCGGGAAATTATGCGAAGGAAAGTTAGCACGACTGGAAGGGCTGATGGGTGTGGAGAAAATCTTGCAGGTTGGAGGACTGTCTGGTGCCCAATGTAGTTCAGCATTTCCTGTGCTGGTGGCAATCAAAAGAAATTTACATGTTCCAGGAAAGTAACTCCTGTTACTATCTTAGAGATCTAATTGAATAAGGACAACTTATCTTCATCCAAGCAGTATGATATGGAAGATGTGGATTTGAAATTAAGAAAAAATGACAGCAAGGGGAAGTTATTTCCAAATTTTCTCCTTTGTCTCTTTTTTCCTGGCTACCCTCTTAATAAATACAATATGTTGCACTTACACATTTGACATCTGAATAAATGTAAATGTCCTTATATTTTTCTATCTAGTAACTACCTAAGAAGAACAAATGTGACAATAACAGGAAGATCCTCCTCTTTCTTGTCCCTTCTTTTGCCATGCTGCTTTGACTCGGCCTCTTGATAATCAGTATTTCCATAGGTCTCAGCAGGTAAAGCTACTGAAATCACTGGCTGCTTTTATTTATGGTCCATTCCGCAGCTTTGAAATTAAGTTGACATCTAGTGTTAGTAGATATTCATTACCTTTCCAAAATGCCATTTAGAAAACTGATTGCTTGGAGACTAGATGGCAAAGAAGGGAACATTTCCCACTCAGGTGGTTGACCCTGTTCATAAAATGTTTCTCTTGGAAGTTCTCCTATGTAGGCTGTTATGGTATAGGCTACTTCGACTGGTGAGTAGGATTGGCTCTCACGGGCTTCTTTGCATCTTTCTATTTTTAAAACCATCTTTATCTTCTTTTGAGAGTAAAGACTGTGTGTTCTGCAAAACATTATGTATGTTGACAGCTAGACATAAATAATGAACTATCTGAAGCAACATTTCAGCAAGCTAACACAGTTTGAGAGGCTTATGCATGCTGAAGTTAAAACAAAACACAAAACGATGGGAACAAGGGAAGAGAAAAACCAGTAGAAATGAAAAGAAAGAAGCAAGTCTTTCCTCATAAAGAATGTCCCGTGTATGGGTGCCTGTGAGGCTCAGAAATCACTCAGTTCTGGAAGTCATGAGCCATGTCTCCTCTGAGGTGCTTTTCTTTCCCCCAAAGAAGTCATAACAGGAATATATATAGATCTATAATGCCTTTCTGTTGGGGAGATGAAAGTACTTTCAAAACAATCTCATAACGTTGTGATGGTGGAAATGGTGGCAGGTTTTATATTACCCCCATCACACAGGTGACGGAGGCCCTGATAAATGGAGTTGGAGGCAAAGTCACAAATGGATGCTAGGCCTTCTGATGTACAGCTAGGACTCTGGTAGTTAAATGAAAAATATGTTCCCTATTTGTTCAGCTTTCCCTCATCTTTCAGAAAGAGCCCTTTCTCATCAGGGTTAACCCTGACTCATTCCTACACACAGAAGAACTTCCCCCAAACCCTCAAAAGAAGAGGCCCCCCAGCTCAAATTTTCAACATGAATTTTATATTGCAAAATGGTATTATAGTCAATAAGCACTATTTAGTTGGACAAACAACAGAAAGTAGCAGATGGAAAGTAGGATGTAGAAAGTAGCATGTGGCTACCAGGGGTTGGGTGGAAAGAGATGGAGTTGCTATTCGAGGTAAATGCTTCACTTCTATAAGGTGAGAAAGTTCTAGAGAGCTGTTCCACAACATTGTGCCTTTATAGTTAACAGGAATATACAAGGCACTTAAATTTTTTTTTAGAGAATAGAAACCATGTTATGTGATTTCTTTTTTAGTACAATAAAACATTTAGTTGAAGCGTACCTATGCCCCAGCAACTGCTATATGATCATAAACCGACCTATTATGACTTTGGGGAGAACAGTGGTTCAATACAATTTGTGGGAATCAATATGCCTCTGTTGGGATCTGATAAAAGCTATAGATTGTCTCCCCAGAAAGATGCATCTACATTTTCACAGTTCCTGTAGCCAGTATCACCTCAATGGTTCCATGAATTTCTTGGTCAAAACCCCAACAAAATAGGAAGAATATGGACTTGAGAGAGAACTTACTTTAAATCACGACCCTGACTTACTGAGTGACTGTCAGAAAAACTACTTAATTTCTGAGCCATGATTTCTTTGTCTGTAAAATGAGAATTATACCCTTGAATTGAGTTATTGAGGAGTTTGAATATATAATGTATACAAAGCAGTTTAGCTCAGTGCCTGGCATGTAGATTATGTTCAGTGTATGATCATTCTTTTCCCTTATGTGATATTTAGTAAGCTGTCTGCAGCAATCCTTCTGAAGCTGATGCTCGGGCCCACGTTTACCTGATGGCTAAAGGCACGATGCCAGGTAGGCACAGAAGGGCACAATAAATCCAGGGCTGCAGCCTTGTGAAGTCTAAATCATTCTGGTTTTCCCAGTTTGCCAAATCTTTTGACACTCCTTCTGCTTCACGATGGTCCCCATGGTGTGAATGCATCTTCCCAAGATAGAATGCAAAGCCCCCACATTTCTCAGGTTCCTTTGCCTCCAGACTATAGTCATCTGACTTGGTTCTGCTAATCAGATGCACACGGCGAGATGGAGAAGTGATTATGTGCAGAAGCCGGCAGGATGCAAGGCCTCCACGCTGCAGGCACAGATGGTGGCGAGGCAGTGTGGTTCTGGAAGGTTTCGCCAGTTCTGTATTGGAGTTCTGGGCCCTGTTCCTGCAGGCTTCCTCCACAGCCTGTCTTCAGCTCTTCCAGAGACCTCCAGTGTTCTAATAATTTTAATAAATCAATTCTTACTTGCGCCAGATAGAATAGCTTCTATGGTCTGGCAGGTAATGATCCTGGCTTTCACAATGGTGAAGCATCTCACCCTTGATGGGATGCTACGGACCCTCACACTGTTTTTGTGACATGACTAAGTGTAATGAAAGGTCTTAATATTCCTATATATAGATCGATTTTACATAAGAATCAGGCTTTCTATAAATATGAGGCCCAGCCCCTTTGCACAACTTGATGATGCCTTGGTTTCTTTTTTTTTTTTTTTTTAATTTTTCTGCTCATACAAACGTAATAGGAACCCCTGTCCCCTCCCTCCCTCCACCCCTCCCTGGGCCTCCCTGTTCCCTTTCTCCCAGTGCCACCTCCCCCCCATCTCTGAAGCATCCCTTAATGAGTATGTCAAACTTTCCTCTGGGTCCTCCTCTCTGATGAGGTGTAGTTCGAAGAACTCTTTCTTGTGTTCCCCTTAAGTATAGACACTATTGTGACTGTTAATCCCTTGCTTCTAAGGATCCTAGTGCCTTTAGTCCATGCTAGAATTTGAGGGGTCAATGATATGTTGGTCATTGCGCAGATCATGCAGAGTCCTACTATAATTGCTTTGGCCCTAACTTGTGTGGAATATCTAATGGAACTTTCCTCCCACTATTTGGTATCCCTAAATAGCTTTCTAAGCATGATTTGCATGTGGTAAGAATAGGGTGGAGCACTTTAGAATGGTTGAGACTAAAACTGCAAGAGATGCCTTAGTTTCTTGAACAGAGTTTTTGCAGTTTTAGTCTCAACCATTCTAAAGTGCTCCACCCTATTCTTACCATATGTAAATCATGCTTAGAAAGCTATTTAGGGATAGCAAATAGTGGGAGGAAAGTTCCATTAGCATTGGTTTGAACTGGAGGCTATGTTACTGCATAAACAAAAAATTTCCCTTGGTTTTCTCATGAACCTATGACATGTATTCAAACCCTAGACTGACTTAACTGTTTTTCAACAAACATAGATTTTTTTCAATAAAATAAGTCACATGGTAGCAATAACAGCATAAATTCACTCAACAATTATTTATCATGAATGACTGTATGCCAAGCATTATTGGTGGGCATTTAACACATGAGATGCTAGAGAAATCCTGACACACAAGACTGCTTTAACTGAGCAAATAGACAGAGACAATTCCATCATAATGTGACGACACTAGGATCTACTTCTGCCACAAGTAGAAAATGGCTCTTCTGCAAATGAACTGTTTTCCTTAATCTTTCAGCCTCTAGGAAGATGCATGAAACATCTCCTCCACAGTTGAGAGAATCAGCCTCCTGATTGAGACCAGGAACACATGTGTTCGAATAATAGGTTTAGTATCGCTAATCACTTTTGAATTTATATTCACATCTTTTTCCTACTGAACTGGTTAACGCAGTAGATTCTGGCAGCACAGCTATATTTCTTAGGGTTCCTTCCTAATAAGCAACAATTGACTTCAGCTAATTCAATCAGGAGTAAATTTCACTGGTAGCTGAGAGAATCAAAGAGAGTCTTGGAAAAGTACTGAAACCAGAGAAGCTCTAGATGTAGTTAATAAGAGTGAACTGACATTCTCACTCACACAATGCTGTTATTCTTCTCAAGAGTTGAAGGCAGAGGACAGATCACTCCTAGACGGACCATAACTTCCTGAAAGGAATTAAGATTGTAAGAATTTTTTCAGTGGGATGCGGTTATAGTTTAGATATAGTATTCTCCCTCTTGCAGTTAATTTTCTTTTATTTCTGTGAGAAAATACTCAGATTCAAGCAACTTGAGGGAGATTTATTTGGTATATGATTCTAGAAGGTCCATATGCCCAGTATTTCCACTATAGTAGCCCATTATAGTAGAAGTCACATAGTAGAGGCATGGCTGAAACCAGAAGCAGGAGGTAAGTTCAGGTCCCTGTAGCTATCATCAGAAGGCAAAGTGACCATGAGCAAACTGAGAAGTAGGGCTGGGCTGCCAAATCTTAAGGCCTGGCCCTCTCAACCAGTCCTCTAACTGCAAAGCTTTAGGGTGTATCAACACCTGCTAACAATTCAGTCACAGGAGTGCGCATGGGGCAACTCACATTCAAACCATGACATCCCATCCTACCCCAAGACTCATTTGTTGAAGGCTCGGTTCCTAGTGCAAAGTTTAGAAGTAAGGTTTTGGGAAAGTGATTGGATCCTGATGGCACTGTCTTCTTGAATGGGTTGATCCATCAATGGGTTAAAAGTTTGAAGAGTATTGAGAGATGGTGAAACTATGGGGGAAGTGATTTGTTGCAAGCATGCCCAGGAAAGGTATGCTTTCCTGGACTTCTTCCTGTTTTCTTTTTGCTTTCTGGCTGCCCTGAGGTAAGCAACTTTGTTCTATCACACTCTCTTGTCTCCATGATCTTCCTCACTATAGGTCCCCAGCCAAGGAGCCAGCTGGCCATGGATTAAAACCTCTAAAAGAATGAGCCAAAAGAAATCGTTCTTTCCCTAAAACTGTTTTGCTCAGGCAAAATCACAGCAATGAGACATCTGACACAGATATTTTTATAGAAAGAGGGCAAAATGGCCGTAAGATAGCTTGGCTCCAAAAATGACTATTATTGTATGGGTACTTGAAGTCTGTGGTTTCTATAGTACCTACTGAGGAGACTCTCTTGGGTAAATGTTGGGTAGTGGTATTGATGTTGCTACTTGTAGGATTATTCATATTGATTTGCTTGTCAGTAGCTTTTCCACTAATGCCCTATTTAAATTGTTTTGGTATTACACATTAAAGTTTGTGTTGTTTTTAAATTTCCATTTATATTTACTTATTATGACACAATATGCATGTGGAGGAGAACAACTCTGGAGGTCAGCTTTCTCCTGGTAACTTGTGAGATCTGGGGATCGAATTTAGATATCAGGTTCACAGGCAGATGCTTTTACCGGGAGCCATTTGGTTGTCCTGCTTCTTAGTTTTTGTAACAGTTCCTCAAACTTGCCTTATCTTTCATGATCTGGATACTCTTGAAGAGTACTGATCAGTAACCCTACATAATGCATTTGTTTGGTTTACTGTGTATTCTCATGGTAAAGAGAAGCTAGGAACTTTGTATGAGGAACACTATACAAATGATATCACATATCCTAGTGAGGGATTTGAGATGCTGATACATCTTCAATGCTGATTTCCTTATAGCTCTTATTCCCCAATGCTATTCATTGGAATTGTACAATCAGGAAAAGTTGTTTCTGCTCTTCCATACACTATTATTTGAGACACAGTCTCATATAACCTAGGCTGATGTCAGACTTTCTATGTAGCTGAGGATGATCATAAAAACTACTGATCCTCATACCTCTAATGCTTTTCTTAAAATTATTTTATTTATTTTAGTTTTACACTCATATCGAGTACTTATCCCTGCTTCTCTCCATCCCTTCTCTCTTCATTCCCCTCCCTTTTCTCTATCAATCCATCCCACTCCTTCCCACCCTCCTACCTGGCCATTTTTATGGACCCCAGAGTTCCCTCTGGCTTTTTAGGGGTTCAGGCCTCTGTGGCATACTAGGTTGCCCTTCCTTGGGCCACCCCACTGATAGGGGCATTTCCCTTCACTTATCCAGCTCTAGTTCCTGATGTTTCCACTGTGTGTTCTTACCTCTCTTGAGTTCCTCATAGTCTACAAGGCCATGTTGGTATGTCAATCATTATGCAGGTTTAGTAAGGACTGGATGCAGCAGTCCTGCCTTGAGTGGAATGTCTTATCCAATAGTGGACTTTCCCATCTTTAGATTTTTACGATCTTACTGCCCTCCCTTCTATAAGATTCCCTAAGCAGTAGGATGGGGAGAGATTAGGTTGGCCTGATTCTGGGTAAGCACTGCCAGGTCACCGGTATTTTGCATTATCTAATTCTTAAGTACTGTGATTATAGGGCTTTGTCCATGCTATGCAAGTACTGTGTCAATTGAGCCACACCTCCTGTCATCCAATTACTATTTTCTGGTTCATTGTTTATTTATGAATTTGAACTCATGGGTACTGAACATATCTTGTGATTTAAAATTCAACTTTATCATTGTTTGTAGCTCAAATCCAGCTTTGGCCAACTGAAGCATCTGTGGGCTGCCTCGTGCCTTCTTTCCACAAAGTCCCATCTTTTTTTGAGTCCTTCTTGAACTTACGGCACCGGGAGCTGTTAAGGGCTCACCTTGCACTTTCCCTGTTTCAGGGTCATCTTCAACCATTTTCCATTTAGTGAATCAGCAGTTTGTCAGGGTCCCCAGATAAGTCCCAGTAGGCTAGGCAGTGATTTCTAACTTTCCCATGTCTGTGAGCCCTCTGAGAGTCTTATAAAAATTACTGTGCAACTGATTTGTGGCAGAAGCAGAGACTGTGTCTTTCTAACATGTTTCCATGTTGGCACTTTGGTAGACCACCCACTCCAAGAGGAAAGAGGCACAAGTACTTTAGGAACCATTCCTTTGTGAAGTGGCTTGTGGCTGGGGGCAGGGGCTGCTTGAGACATTAGTGCTTGGTATTTTATTTTCTCTTCTAATTATCTGGGTCTTTTGCAGAAGGATCCTCTTGCTGTACTATGTAGACAAAGTCAAGGAGATCACTTTACAAAGTGAGAATGGAAAATGTAAGCGTTTGACTCCGAAAGCCAACCTCTGCGATGAATAAAAGCGAGCAAACATGTTGTACTTGTCTTCTATTTTCTCAACAGGCAAAGAGTCCTGAATAAATCTTTTTGAAAAATGGAGAGTCAAAATAAAAGAACATTTTCGTGCTGAAAAGCATAACAACAACGGCAAAAATCCGAGATGTGGAAATCCATTTTGGAAAGATTAATAGGAAAGGTGGGAGTTGTCTGTGGGAAGTAGGTCACCATACTGAAATTCGTTTGGATGGAATCCTCCAGGGAACACATTAGTCCTCTCTCTCCCTCCCTCGCTCTCTCTCTCTCAACTCAGTTTTTCCAGCTGTTTATAGTTCATGCATATTCCTGTCCAACTGCTAAGCTGCCTTGATCTCCCCATGGTGGTTGATCTCCAGGAGAATGAGATGAGGTCCAGAGAGACTCCAGCCAATTTCTTTTCAACTACTTTCTGGAAGGCCATGCAATTTGCATCCCCAAATACTTCTTTGATTTCAAAATTAAGATCATCTTCAGCAGTCCTTTCAGGCTTATGATACCAGATGTTCACTCACATGGATTAGTACTTACAAGAAAGATTCCCGAATCTTTGGATGTGGAACCCAGATCATCCCTCCCTTCTCCTCTGGTTATCTTAAGTGATCCTTCTACCTAAAAGTGTTCAGAAGCAAGAATTCAAGACATAAAAGCAGTAGACATTCCCCATGGTCAATCAAAGGTGTGTTTTCATTGGCTAGTGGAGCTCAGTTCTCCATCCTTTTCCAGAGACGTTGACAGCTGATTTCATTTTACTGTTCTTCCTTCCCTTGACTTTTTTTTTTTAACCATCATTTAAAAATTTTGGGGGCTGGAGAAATGTCTCTGTGGATAATAGTCTAGCTTTGCGAGCATGAGGACCTGGCTTAAGTCCCCAGCCTTTTTTTTTTTTTAATTATTATTATTTATTCAACTGTGTGCATGTGCGTGTGTATGTGTGCACGAGTGTGTGTGTGTGTGTGTGTGTATGTGTGTGTGTGTGTGTGTGTGTGTGTGTATGTGTAGAACCACGGACGAATTCGCGAACCACCATGGACACCTCCACCTCCTTTTGCCCCGGGATTCACAGGCTCCGCCCTACCAGGACTAGAAGCGCAGGCTGCCCCCGCTTCTGCCTGGCATCTATACGTGGGATCTGGGATCCGAACTCAGGACCTTCCGCCTGCAAGGCGGAGGCTTAACCCCTGAGCCACCTCTCCAGCCCCCCAGCCCTTTTTTTTAAGGCTATATATGGCTGTGCATGCCTGTTATCCTGGCATCAAGGGGGAGGATGAGGTGGAGAGACATGGATTCTGTGAACAAGCTGGCAAGCCAACCTAGCCAAAATGATGAGCATCTAGTTTAGCGAGAAACTTTGTTTCAAGGCAATAAGTAGAGAGCAATAGAGGAAGATCTTATTCATCTGTCCTCCTCTGTGTGTGAGTTTTCCTATCTGCCTGTTTCATGCCTGTGTGTGAGTATACATATCTGCACAATACACACACACACACACACACACACACACACACACACACACACACACACACGGAAAGTTTTTCCATTCATCTTTTGAACCACTTGTTGCCCTCCTTCCCCAGAACCTTAGATATATATAGAAGGTGAAGAGCAGAGAAGGGCCTTTCCTCCTGGCTGGCCAGTCAGGAGCTGCTGTAATCTGTGTCAAGCGGCATGTTTTGGTATAAATCAGAAAGCCAGTATAGACCGCTTCAACAGCTACCTTCTGGCCAACACCGAGGCCATCTCAGCTTTGTTCTTTCTTATTGCTGAGGGAGGAAGCGAAGGTCAACATTACTAACAACGATAAAACTAACCCACCAAAATGAGATAATACCATCTCATTTCTAATCCAGAGACATTCTGATGTTTATCATTTTCAGTGAGGAGCATGCCAACTTGTGATTTTGTGAACGTGTTCATTCTGAGGTCATGATGCTCTCAGTTCATATTAAGAAACAAAGCCTTACTCATAACCACTGAGAGAAAGGTCACAACGCTGAGAATGGATGAAGGGTGTGATGACTTGGACTGGTGTAACATTCATAGAGCAGAGTTGGAGTTGAAAGTGATACTTGGCCCAACCCATAGAGCAGAGACAGGCTGTTGCACTTCGCCTGCATGGTTGCTGATAAATGACCATCAGATGGCTTAAGGGAACAAGGAGTTTATTTTCTCTTATACTTATTGGTTACAGTTCTTAGTCCAGGTTGACGGAAGAGCACTTACCAACACCAGGACCGAGGGAACTGGCCACACCATCACCACGCAATGGCTGAGGGAGGGATGATCCTTACTTGCCAGACCAGTGTGTCTGACCAAGTGTACACAATGATGTCATCTTTCTCAACCCAGCTCTTTGTATTTTATTCCAGGGCCTGGTCCCACCCACCACGGGCCTTCCCCATCAGCCAGACAATCTCCTGCAGGTTTGCTCTGGGCTTAACCCAACCACTAATTCTCTACAAATGTGCCCAGAGCTCAGACCCTCAACTGTAAATTGATACCTGTGTCTAATTATGACACAGGCTGAGATCATACCAAGGCCAGAGCTCCCAGTGCTTAAGAGATCAACCAGAAACATGGTGCCTGCTTCTGAATCGAGCAGTAGGAAGCTGGGGGAAGGGGAGCAATGGTGATTCCTTTTGCAGTTGGTCTGCATGTTGCCAATAAATTTATGACCAGCCACTTTAGGGGAACAAGAGGTTTTACTCTTGTGATTCTCAGTTACAGCTATTAATCTAGCTTGGCAGGAAAGCACCTATCAACATCAAGAGCTAAGGTAACTGGCCACATTGTATCCACAGGGATTTCTGAGAGAGGAACAAAGTATGCTAAAGGATGCCAACATTTTATTTGCATCTGCATGTATGTGTGTATATCAGAATTTGCAATGCAAAATGGATTTCTCCTTTTGGGTTAATGCTTGAAAAACTTACTAAGTACTATCTTAGTACTTGACTCTGACCTATAAAGGTTAAGAGCATGAATACTGCTCAAGCCTGAACCTTGTCTATGACACCTGCTAGCTGTGTGACTTCAGGCCAACTGCTTAACTTCACAGAATGCGCTACAACAATAATAACTTTATTGGGCCAATATAGTGAATAAGTATAATTTTTGTTAAAGTACTTAAAAACTTGCATGGCACATAATTCTTATAATTGTGGGGGAAATGTGTTCCAAATTTTTATCTTTCGTATATTGAATCAAAGTAATAATGTCACCCTCTTTGTGGTTCTTTGTAATCCAACATAGACATATATATGTACACTTGATTCAAAACTCATCTTTTCTGAGTATCTGAGAAGCCTAAGAGTGGTTTGGAACCAGACCACTGGGTACCAAGGGCAGCTCTGGCGCTGCTTACTTGCTCAGTTGCTGTGTGATCTCTGTCCAGCTCTTTGACTCTGCAGATTCTCTGTTTTGCCCCCACTGAAGTGGACTTAACAGAATCTGTCCCATAAGGCTGCTGGTTATCCATAAGGGGATCACACTACGGTTACTGCTATTTTTGCGTTTAGGATTCTGATCATGTCCAAGCTGCATCTTCCCCTGAGTACTGAGAGGCACACCGCCTCTTCTTTGATGTGAATGGCTTGCTCCTTTCAGTTCCCTGTACGGAATCAACCACATAAGGGCTCAGATAAAGACCAGTGCTCTGAGGAGGAAAGTCATTGTGAGGTCGGGTGTGGATCAGACAACCCCACTGTGCTGGATTTTCAATCTCACTCTCACCACTTAGCTAAGCCCCTGGAATTGTCTTTTTGCCTCAGCTGGTCTTCCCATCCCTGTGGATCATTCTGAAATGTTTCAGTGCAAAAACCCTGACAGCTATCCTGGGCCAGAGGGCCACTTCCTATTGCTTTCTCCTTCATGGGCCAGGAGAACTGTTGGACAAATCGGCTGTTCAAACCATGAGGTGCTTTGTGCGATGTATCACTGGTAAATACTGTAGCATCAAAAGGCTTATTAGCCTGGGGAGCTTTCAACTTGAGTCTTCTGTTCTTAAGGACTTTTGGCAAACCTGTTCTGACAGAGAGAAATGTCATATTCTGGAGGACTCCGGAGCTTGAGGATCTGCTATAGTTTTGCTGTAATTCTCCCCTCCTGTCCCCCGGCACGCTGTATCCCGTAGCACTTACTAGAGCTTTTAAAAATGAGTAATGGAGCGACATTATGCAATATCAATCTCTCCCCTGACCACAAGCTCCTCAAGGGCAGGGGACCTGCCGTATTCATCTTTGTATCCCCTGCAAGCAAGTGGCACACATCTCAATCAACGTCTATGGAATGGAAGCTGCTTGAATTTATACCTCAGGTCACAGAACCGGAGCTCAGAGTGGGACTAGAGCTGAAGGCAAGGAGGAATCATTTATTTCTCGCTGCTGAACTCAGCACTCACTTTCCAGCAGATTCAGCTCTCCCCAAAAGCTCATTCTCCAGTTCCAGGGAGAACCTTAAGGTGACTGTATCCGTGCCTTGGGTGAAAGTTCTTTCTCCATGTTCTTACCGAGGAGGAAAATGAAGTCCCAGGTGCTGCAGGGTGCGGTCTGTAATCCAGGGCTAGAGGAAGCACACTGGAAACACCACCTAACACGCTGGTTAGGACCGTTCTAGCTCAGCTAGGTCCTAATTAAACCCAAGGGCATCCTTTGTTGTTTTTCTCTCTTTCCGTACGTGTCTGTCTCAAACTGAACTTTTCAGTTCATATGCAGCAATAGAGAAAAATAATCTTTGGAAGCCTCTCCAAACATTGTGCTGACAGTTTACTGATTTCGCTCTAATCCTACCCATCGCCGCAAAGGATCCAAGTTTTTCCGTTTATAGTTGAAAGAAGTTCAACCTGCAAATCCGAGCCCAGCTCCATGTGGGTCGCCTCGCTCACCAGTTAACTTTCTCCTGTGCACGCTGGTGGGTGCGGGAATACGCGCGCAAGGGGTCGCGTTTTTTTCCCCCCTAGGACCCTCGCCTTTTCAATTTCTCCGATTCCGCTCTTTGGAGACAGTCTAGTTCTTCTCCCGGGGCCGTCCCATCAACCGTCTTCCTCTGGCGTCCCAAGGACCATCGGTCGCTCCCCCCGGCTAAGTTCTGGGTACCCCGTCTCGGCTCTGATCACCGACCCCACGGCTACCCTGCAGAGATCCTCTCCACCCGCCGGTCCCCTGCGCCCAGCGCTCCCGCGGGACCCGGTGGCCGGCGCCTCCGCCCCGCCTCCCCTACCTGACGCCCGCGAGGCTCGGGGCGCCGCAGCCTCCGCCCATCGGCGCGCCCGCGCTGCCATTGGCTCGGCGGGCTGCCCGTCTCCTCCGCTCCGTCCCGGAGGCAGGTTTAGGCAGAGAAGCCGCAGTCCCCGCGGCTCGGGCGCAGCGCGGGAGCGCGGCGGAGTGCGGAGCGCGGAGCGCGGTGGGCATGGCCCCGCGCGCGGGGGAGCCCGGCGATCACCGCGCCCCGGCGGCTGCTAAGTTGGCAACGCACTCCTGCGGCCCCGCTTCGGCCATGTAGTCGCCGGCGGGGCTCCCCGCGGCCCGGGAGCGACAGTGCGATCGAGACCCAGCCCAGCCGCCCGCGGTTTTCCCGGGGAGGCGCCGAGCCCGCGCCGCGCTTCGCCACCCCTTGGGCGATACTTCGGGTCCAAGAGGGAGATGGGGGAGAAAGTTTCCGAGGCGCCGGAGCCGGTGCCCCGCAGCTGCCCTGCCCACGGCGCCCGTCCTCTCGCCTCTGCCGCTGCCGCCGCGTCCTCCGAGGGCGCTTCCTCCGCGGAGTCGACCTCGGGCTCGGAAACTCTGTCGGAGGAAGGGGAGCCCCGCGGCTTCTCCTGCGGGTCGCAGCCGCAGCCGCCGCCGCCGCCGCCGCCGGGCGGCGCCCTGGGTGCCCGGCTGCCCGCCGCGTGGGCTCCCGCGCGCCTGGTGCCGGAGCGTGGAGTTCCTGCCCTGCCGCTGCAGCCCGGAGGAGCCGCGCCCCCTGCGCCCCGGGGCAGCAGCGCGTCGCAGGAAGAGCAGGACGAGGAGGTGGGCCCCGTCTTGTCCCATCCCTTCCCTTCCCCTTGTGTGTCCCCCGGCGGAGAGCCCCCCGGATTTCCCTGCTGTGCCCTCGCGGTGGGCCCGGGTGTCCGGTGGCTCCGAAAGATGAGGGACTCCATCCCAGGGTCACGCGGGTCAGAAGCTCCCGTGGGTTCTTGACTTTCTTATGACTGGACATCCGTGTGTCTGTCTTCTTGGGTTGCCCAGTGATGTGCTTCCTTCCTGTCTCTGTCTGCCGGGGTCACCGGACGCCGGTCCTGTCCGCACAACTCAGATCCGATATCTCTTAAGTGGATGTCGCTAAGCACCGAAGCGCCTGGGTGGAGTGGGAGACGAGCGCGGATGGGAGCGGTAGCCGCGGAGTTGCACCGCGGACTTTCAAAGGCGCAGCTCCCCTGGGATCGTCCGCGGGTGTTTTGGCGGGTCGCTGCCATCTCCCATCCTCCGGGTAATGAGGATTCCCGGCTAAGCCCGACGCGCGCAGTGATGTGCGCCTGCGGTTCACATTCACAATGGTTCAAAGCGTCCCACCTTGTTCTGAGGACTTTGTCGGTCCTGGTTTTCCGGAAGGATGTGTATCCAGAACTTGTGGGTCGTTTCCTGACACACACCGAGCCTTTGGTGACATCCTGGTTGCTGTGTCTGACTTTTTTTTTTTTTTTTTTTTAATTCTCTTGCTTTGGGGGACAGGAAAGAAAGCAAAAGATTCTTCATGTTTTTAAAATTGTTCGCTTTGGACGTTTCTTGTGGGAGAAGTCTTCTTGATCGGCAAGGCCATAAATAAAACATGACCCTCACATTGCCTTGTAAAATTAATTCCTTGGTGCCAGAGTGGTATTTTCCCTGCCTCTAATGGGGTTAGTTTAACAGTGGCAAACAATTGCCTTTGTCCCTAGCAGAATTAAGAAGACAGTGCCCTGACAGTAAACCCCCTCCCCCCGAAGGGGAGGTCCAGTTTATGTTTGATTCGAGGCCAGCAGAGGCAGGTTCTAGCCTGGCAGAGTTTGGCTGGTGATTGGCCAAACCACTGGCAGTAACCATGACCCATTCCCGAAAGTCCTTGGGGATTACAGGGATCCCGGGCAAATGTCAGGAGACCTGCTTTCTTGAAACTCTTTCTGTTCCGAGTTGTGAGACCTTGTGTGTATATTTCCTTCCTTAGAGGTTCAGCTCTGTAATCAAAGTGAGGAATTTCAAGGTTAATGTCATGTCTACACTGATGCTCCGGTTTTTGATCTGGAATTTTGGAGCCAGGAGTTCGGTTCAGTGCCACATCCATCAGAGATAGTGGCAGAGAGATGGTCATTTCCCTGTAGAGTATGCTTCCAGGGAAGCTGGGAGTGTAGCCGATCATAATGATTTTCCAGAAGATCCTAACAGCATGGAGAAGATGGTCCAGCCAGTTGTTCTCCGTTCTTTTAGCTAGGAGGATGCATGGGATGCAGATGTGGGGGAGGAGGGTGTGTAACTTCTCCCTTTTGATCCTGATTCTGTAGCTGATCTATTGGTTTTACCTACAGTATTTTACTTTCTCTAAAGTGTTGAGAATGATAGCTTATTTTCTAGGCAATGGACTGAGGATTGGTTGATTAAAACGTATTTTATGATTCTAACTGAAACGATTAAATAACTTTGGCCACTGTTTGTGAAAGCTCCGGATAGGATATAAACAGATAGTGTTGCAATTTATGGTGTAACTTACTTAACCTGACCTATATCAGAGGATACTGGAAACCATCCAGGAAGAAAATCATGACTTCTCTGAGGATTTTGAGGCAAAATCAAAGCCATGACACTCTTCATATCCATATTACCTCAGCAGAAGAGAAGTAATAAACTGGATGAGGAAGTTGAAGCTCCATATGTATACACTGGTGGTGGGATAGCAGGCTGAGTCTCAACCTTTTGTGGAGTTTGGGCTCTTTGAGAAATTCATGGAACCACTACTGCTTCTCGTCTTAGAAAGAGCACATATTTCCAGTTACCACTCTAGTAGGTTCAGGAATGCTATTTACAATTACCTGCTTTCATGGAAAGAACTGGCTTTGGCTTCTAACTCTGCCCCTGTGACTAGTATGTGCTCCTGCACCATTCAGTTTCTGTAAGACTTGGTGTCTATCTTTTAAGTGGGAATAATATCAATAGGGTTGTTAAGATAATTTAAGCACACCATTTAATTTAATCCTAGCAGAACATTAATGTTAATATAGAGGGTCAAGTAAATAATAACAAACAGGAAAACTTCAAGTTCATTACTACAAAAAATTTGCGAAATTAAAAAAAATTGTGCAAAGTGGGATGGGGTTGTTATTTTATTAGTGCATGGTTTATATGCTGTATGCTTTGAGAGAGTCTGAGGCAACATCTAGTGAGTTTATTTCCATTTTACTAGTGTACCTAGGAAATACTCTAAATTGTCTCAGTTGTATTCATGAGGAGGCACCTGGGGGTAATGTTAGTAACCTTGTAGCAAAACCCTGGGTACAGAGAGTTAAAAGTCTTAAGTACAACTCATAAAACAGAAAGAAGTTCATTTCCATTTTAACATTGTTATGTCTAGCTTGGGGGATTCATTATTTTCCAAAGGCTTTTTTTTATTAGCAACTTATTGTATTGGTTTGTAAAAAGTAGGAAAATTCAAGTTTCTAGTATATTCTTTCAGTGTCTTTTTTTGACAACCCCGTTGAAACTGCTTTGAATGTATCTAGTAATGTCACAGTGTTTGATTTAGCTCATATTGTAATGTCAGTGTCAATATTTGTATAAACTTACAGAATCTCATATACTTAAGTCAGCCCCATGGCCTTTGGTATCTTCAAATGTGGCAGTGATAGAGTTTTGTGGTATGTCAATCAAACTAGGACTTTATGCTTACCAAAGTGTTTACCACTGAGTTACATCCCCAGCTTTCTGTGTACTTAATGTCCAATACATGAGAGTTGGAGCTCACAGATGACTTTTTGGTGTTTAAAAACCATATCTGCATTTGCCCTGTCTCCAAGCTGTGTTCTGAGGGACAAAAGTTCTGCTTTCAGTGAGTTTACCTTACCAGCTGCAACTTTATTTAAGGCATCTCAAGGTACTTTGGAGAAGAAATATTCTACCAATAGTAAGTTAGCAAGAGCTTAGTAAATATATCTTAAATAAATTAGAAAATGATGACATCTCTGAACTAGTGACATGTTTGGTGGGCAGGTGGCTGTGTATCCATTGTTTGTATCTGTTGTGAATTATGATTCTCAACTCTCTGGACTTTTCTCAGTACGAAAAACCTTGTGATTCACAGCAGAAATGTTATTCGTAGCTTTTCTTTATAAATTTGAGCAAAGTTAAATCAGGGCGGATTTATGCAGAAAGCCTTTGAAGGAATAGGTGTATTAACTGCTATTTAGTTGGCTTTTCACTGTATGTGTTGGAATTTGAAACTTTCAGAGAGTCTTAGAATAGCCCAAAGGGAGTTCATGGAGGGCTTACGAACGCAATGTATATGAGCTGTTTAATTCTCTCTTGCACTAAGGGATTTATTTTATTGGCAAAAGTTGGAAAATAATCTCCCTTATTAAAAATGGGCACAATTATGGGACGTCTTTAAACTGCGCTAGTAAAAATGGCCTGAATGGAAGGATTGCTTTTAATACCAATTAGAGAATGTTGGTGTTTGTGGGTTCCCCATGTGATAGCAATGCAATGGACGAGTCTCTGGTTTTCATTGGTTAAGAAAATAGATAGTAAAAAAAAAACCCCATGAATTAGTCAAACTGTTCCTCAACTTAATATTTTATTAGTCGCAGAAGCTACAGAATTTGAAAAGAGAAGCATATGAACTTAGCATATTTATTATTTAGCGTACTTTAAAAATATTTTATTTACTTGTTTGAGAGAGAGACAGAGAGGGTGCACACATCCATGGCCTAGTACATGGGTAGAGGTCAGAGGACAACTTTCCTTCTACCATATGGGCTTGCAGGTATTGATTGCAGGTCACCAGTGTTGAGATAGCCACTATGCCATCTCAACAGTCCTAGTCTACTTTTGACTCACTATTTCGGTAAGAGCCAGGAGATTAAAACCTTTGTCAGTCTACCAACATGCATGGAGTCCATCTCTGAGGCTTTGTCCTGGGCACAGATGGGTTTGACATCACAGGGCTTCTCATCTACTGGGGCAGCTAGACATCAGTGCCCAGTAATTAACTAACTGATGCCAGTGGTGGGCGATGGAGCAGCGCTGCACTGTGTAACTCTGTGAGCATCAGAGTTCAGGGCTGTCTGCTTGGGGAGGGGCTTTTTATGTTAAGACCTGAAGGATGAACATGAGTGACATGCAAGAAGGAAAAGCAAGGGGTGGCACTAGGATGGATTTCTGGATGCCCTGAAGTCAGAAAGCTCATGGAGGACACATGGTGTTGTGACTAAGCTGGCTGGCTTGGCGTGGGGCGCAGGAGGACAGGCAGCAGGTGGCTGAGAGAGAAGCCACAGCTGAATCAATTTCCTTCTAGAGGTACTGGGGGGAAGACTTGAAGCAAAGAGGTGACCTGGTCAGGCTTATACTGGTAGGCGGTAGCACAATGCAGTGTGTATTAAGAACTGTAGGTTCATTCAGTCTATTAAGCATTCCAGAATTGAAGTTGATTATTTGAGAAGATTGGCCTCATAATAAGTAGTGTATGGGTGAGATGGGAAGGTGAAGGTGGTCTGGCTTGTTTGGGTGGGTTTTCCTAGCCAGAGAAGGCTCAGTTTTTACCTTTACACCTCTGGTCTAAGGCATCTGAGGACATACCAATATTTGTGCCTCACTAATGGTGTAGGGCAGGTGACAAAGGTTGGCCATTTACTCGGATTCAGAGGGGATATTTTGTCAGTTTGGTGGTATGTGTTTGTTTTTTTCTGGTTTGACTCTATCAGAAAGGCTTTGGAAGGGGAGGTACAAAGATAATACTGTAGAGGGAATCCTCGTAGAGCTTGTATCACAACAGGAAGGGCCCGTTAACCACATATAGCCTGCCCTTAAAGAAAGCCAAATGGAGGGGTGTGTGTGATGCACACACCTTAGATGAGAAGTTTTCTAGCTGAAAGACACTATCACTTCTGACTGTGCTGGTACCTTCTGTGGCTTTGCCAGAAAGGGCTGTGTTCCTTTCCCTCACTCCTTCAGAGCAAGCAGCCAATATTTCCTTGCTGTGGAGTCAGGGTCTGGTTCTAGTTCAGTCACTTGGGTCAGCTGGCTTCAGCTGGGTTATTAATACTGAGACTATTTACTTACTGTGGAGGGTCACCGTGGGAAGGAGTGATGTTTTCATGGAGAGTTCCCAGCAGGGTTCCTAGCATCTGGGAAACATTCCGTACTGATGTTTGCTGAGGATGGAAGAGCTGTTCCGTGAAGATGTTGGACCCTCAAACATAGCCTGAAATCAGCAGAGATTTAGAAATTCCTTCTCTTTCTCTTGTGCTACTTGGGTATTTTGCTGGTGCCTGGCAGAGCCTTTTCTTCCCAGGTAGGAAGATATAGAACATGTTAATTTCTTGGCCAGAACATTTCACGAGATACTAATAGCAAAGCTTCATTCATTCATTAGTTTTACAAGCATATTAAGTACTAATCCCTATTTCCCTCCATCCCCCCTTCTTCTCATCTCTCTCTTCCTCTCATCAATCCATTCCCTCTCTCCATCTTGTCTGGCTGCTTCTATGGACCGCAGGGTTTCCCCTGGGTTATGTACTCTTGTGGGGGTTCAGGCCTCTGTGGCATACCAAGTTGGGCCGCCTCGGGCCACCTCACTGATAGGGTAATAGCAAAGCTGTATAGTGTCTGAATCATTAGCCCCTCTGCGAGGACACCATCTCTCTTTTCCTTATGGGATCCACACGTAGTGATCACTTTCTAAATCACCTGAAGGACTCTGTGAAGATGTAAATCACCTTGTTTTCAGGTACAGGAGACAAGGGCAGCTATGCGTGGTGAGGCAGGTGAGACAGCTGTGCACGTTACCTGCACTTTGCTAATGAAAATTTGGGCTCTGAGAAGCGAGCAAGCAGGTCATTAGTCGAGGCTTAAAAAGTAAGTTTGGTTCATATGAACATTGGAGTGGGGAGGCAAGAAAGTTGGTCCAGAGGTTACCTTAGTTTCTTGGAGGGGAAATATATAGAAGTGCCATAGAGTTCATGAATGCAAATTACTCAACAAAAATTCAGTTCTCTGCCTTGGGATAGCAGGAGCATTTCAGTTTATAATAGCTCAGGATGTAATTCAAATGCCAGCTGAACAACTGGAGGTCACGTCTCTCCCTAGCAGCTGGGCTTCCTTTGCCCTTGCACTTGTTCAGGAGGACACAGCTTTACATCGTCTGGTTCAAAGGTTGATGTTATCGTGTATGTGTTCCATATTTTGTCTGTGGTTTCCTATCACCTAGTGTTGTTTTAGGCTAAAGCATAGCATAAAATACAAGATAAACAGAAGGCTGCTGCTCCAGTAGCTCTGGGCACTTGCTGATCTCTTTTTCCTGCTGTCTTTTTACCTAGTTCAGAATTCCGGGAAAAGACTAGACAATAGTCACCTACGCCTCGGGGTGAAGAGAAAAAACTGTAGTGTGTGTGTGTGTGTGTGTGTGTGTGTGTGTGTGTGTGTGTGTGTGTCCCCAAGAGGGCATGTGACTGTGTGTGTGCCTGTAGAGGACATTGGGAATCCATGGATTGTTCTACCTCTTTATTACTTCGACCTGGAGTTTCCTAGGTTCTGCCTTCCGGGACTGGAATTACAGGCCACTGTCATATCTGCCTGCTGTTTTTAATGTAGGATCTGGGGATCTGACCTCAGGCAAAAACCTTAACCCCCGAGAGAGGTGTTTTCCCATCCTGGGAAAATCATATTTTCAAAGCAAAACTTAGGTTCAGGACTTGATCAGCAATCCCTACTCACCGAAGGAAGAATGTGGAACTAGTGTAAAATTTTTGGTGACTTCTCCAGCCAGCCTTTATGCAGAGCATTGGCACTTAATGAGTTGAATTCTTAAGTAGACGCTGTCTGTGAGACAGCTTAGACATTTGTATCCCAGGCCTGTCCTCTTTTGCCAGCCCATCAATTTCCCTCCAGACACAGTCGATATAATTTTCATTATGGTACTTACTTCCACTGAACCTTTCAGCCCAAATGCTTTGTGATGATATTGGGGGCTGGGGAGGAGTGGTGGGCGGGCGTGAGGCAAGATGGAGACACGGACACATTTTGGCTCCTTTTCCTTGCTAATTTCATAGGCTATCATGTGGAAAATGAAATTTTAATTTTAATGTTCCAAACTTTGTCATTTAGCAGTATTTCCAGAGGAGAACAGGATCCCATGTGCACTTAATTTTGTTTGGATGAATGAGTGTACATTAACTAACTTCCATCAGGTGTGGATCTTTGGACCTTGATTTAGAGTTTGGTTAAATACTTGTAAGTCAAGTGTGTCAATCTTTGCTGGGTGATGATTTGGTGCCTTTCTGGGTTTGTCTAAAAGTCACATTATTTCTTAGGCATTTGGCCTCAACATTGGTCCTTTCAGGTACTTCTTTATGAAGAGATGGATGGAGCTTTTTCAAACCATGGTGGGCAGGCCTCAATAGTGGTAGGGAAAGAAAGTTAAATTCGGTTAGAATCATTGTTTCAGATCTTGTGTTGCTCTGCTGTTATCGAGGCTTAAATTCTGAAAAACCATTCATTTAAAGTTGTATTTAGACAATCCTATCCAGCTACTAATACTAAGGTGGTATTAGTATTGAAGGTGTATAGGTATTGAAATAGAATGCGATTGTGGTGGACTCCATTCTGTGTTCAAATGTGAAAAATTTCACAGCAAGTTCTTTTTTTAAATTATTTTATTATTTATTCAATTGTGCGTGTATGCGTGTGAGTGTGTATGTGTGTGTGTGTGTGTGTGTGTGTGTGTATGCGTGTATGTAGAACCACGGACGAATTCGGGAACCACCATGGACTGCCTCCACCTCCTCCTGTTTACTCTGCCCCGGGATTCACAGGCTTCACCCTACCAGGACCAGAAATGCAGGCTGCCCCTGCTTCTGCCTGGCGTCTATACTGGGGTCTAGGATCCGAACTCAGGACCTTCCGCCTGCAAGGCAGAGGCTTAACTCCTGAGCCACCTCTCCAGCCCCCACAGCAAGTTCTTTAAGTATCACTTGGTTCCACTACAACATGTGTTATTCCTCCCCTACACACAACACAAAGCTCAGGACATCTGCTCTCTGTAGTTATGTGGGGAGTGGCTTCACAGAAGTGATCTGAGCCCTCTCCCAGGTTTCTGGTTTTAAAAGGGCAGCTGTGAGGCCACAGCCACGTGGTAGGAATGCTGCAGAAGAGAGTTCAGCTCAAGATGCTGGTCTTGGGAAAAAAGCAGGGCCACGTCCCCCCCCACATCAGGTCCCCCCATCAGTGACGCGGGTCCATGCTAAGAGAACACAAGGAGTTGCTGGTCTTCCTGACCTGGTGGCTTTGGGCGGATTAGGAAGTTAAAACAACCTCTGAAATCAGAGCAAGCTTGGCTTAAAAACCATGTGAGCTTGACAGCTGGTAAGAATGAGATGAAAATGGCTTGTCAGGTAAGAAAAGCCCATTTTCTCTTTGCTCTAAGTTATGGTACTTTGAATTATTTATCTACCATTTGAAAAATAGCTTTGGTGAACTGCAGCTTAATGTACCATTTTATTTCTTAAAAATTCTTGGCTGTTTGTTCATCAGGCACTGGCCAAGTTACCCTTATAAGATAGTCCCTTTCTTTACTGACTTGTAAGGAGATAGCCCCCGAAGTGCCTGAATGATCTTTAAGGATGAGTTTTGATCCAGTGTGTGTGTGGGGGGGTCCTGGCTGTGATGCAAACTCTTGCTTTTGGAGTTCAGGACACACAGTGGAAATTGGAAGTTTCCAATACTCTGTTGTTGTTTGTTGTTGTTTGTTTTGTTTTGTTTTAAAATCAAAGTGTCCATATCATTTAGGTTTCAAGATTTCTCCTTTTGACATTGGAAATGTCTTACCTGGAGGATGGGGTTTATATGTGGCAGCAACCTGAAAACAAGTCACCTGTGGTTACACTCTTGGTAGGGAAGGTGGCTTTGGAGAGTTCGTCCACTGGTAATGGTGTAGACATTTTGTGACCTACTAAGATCAAGGGTTTTTAAAATTTTATATTATTTCTGAATTATCACTGTGTGTCAGGTTACCTGTCCCTCCTTATTCTACTGCTTCCTTCTGTGTGTGTGTGTGTGTGTGTGTGTGTGTGTGTGTGTGTGTACAAGAGGGCACGTGAGTGTGTGTGCCTGTGAAGGCCCAAAGGTGACTTTGGGAACCATCCTGGAATTCTGGATTGCTCTACCTTATTGCTTTGCTTTGGAGTTTCCCAGGTTCTGCCTTCTAGGACTTAGATGGCAGGCTGCCATCATATCTGCCTGGTATTTTCATGGAGGATCTGAACTTGGGTCCTTTTGCTTGTGAGACAAATGCTTTAACTCCTGAGCCATCTCCCCAGCCCCCTTTGTTTCTTTTTATCTCCTACTTGGTCATCAGAATCTGAAAGAGAAACTGATTTCTACCCCCCCCCAAAAAAATTGCTCTTGCTAGAGTATTGTAATAAAACTCCATTAAACAGAATTTTAGAGAGGAATCCCTTTTTGACTACTGAAACTTACAAATCATTAAAGATTAATTTGAGAGCTCTTTTTGTTCTCACCTTGTGGCTTACCTTTTTTCTTTCCTTTAATCTAACAGTACATTTTCTCGCCTTATTATTCTGTGCTGAACAAGCTAATTTTTTTTATGATTGCGCCTCTTGTAGCGCTTTGGGATGCTTGCCCTGAGTGTCAATCACCTCTGAGAACTATTAAAGATGTGAGCATGTGTAAGACGAGGTGGACAGAATAAAATTACACGTGCTGTTCATAAAACTAGATAGTTCCATTTTTTTTTCTAGCTTTCAAAGTTGTAGATACCAAAATCAGTTCTGATTTCTGAGGGTTGAAGGGTGTTACCTTTGTTCCTGTGACATTCTAGTATTTATTTATTTTTTTACTAACATTTGTAGAACACTTTGCACAGCACTTTTTCATATCCATTTCAATTATCTCTCATTCCCATCCGTGCACGCTTCTTTTTGTGGTATTAGTAAAAAAGTTCATGTATCTCTTCCTCAGTAGATTGTGAGCTGCTCAGGATGGGAAAAATGTCATATTAACTTAAATGCCCTTGCAGGGAGAAATCATGGTATGTAATAGATAATGATATTAACACTGCACAAAATGACAGTATGGGTGTAATATGTGTCATGATATCATTCTAATTTTTTTTGAGCCAGTTTCTTACTATATATCTCTGGCTTGCCTGGACCTTGCTATGTAGGCCACTCTGGCCTTGAACTTGTGATCCTTGTACCTCAGCCTCCCTTGTGTTGGGAGTCAACTGTATTCGCCACCACATTCTGAATGCTGTACATGTGTTTATACATTTAATTTTTGCAAGTGTTTGCAATTCAATGGATAATGAAATTGTTTCACATACGAATTATGGTGATCTACTGAAATGTAACAGAAGTGTGGGGGGCAAAGAGGACAGGCCTGAGGAGACCACTGAGAAGCACTACACCCCATGTTCCGACCCTTTGGGCTCTCTCTGTATCACAGAGCCTCATGTGCTGGGGTATACACAGAATGATGGATAAACGGTGGTTGCATTTGACGGGTGTGAATGCATGTTTATTGAGCAAGTGAATGTTTGTGTTAATGAAATATTGCTCAGGCAAGAGATGGGGCCCTATGCATTGGCCAAAGAGTTTAGATTGTCAGTCTGAAGGACTTTTGTTAAGGACTAAGATTTAAAGCTGTATTCTTAATTTATAGGTTGTTTGTCACCTGGGTTGTCTACAGATGAAGGGATTTGACTGTAAGTCAGTTGTTTCTTCTTGGCTTTGGGAGACTATTTTACAAGAATATTTTTTGGTTATTTGTTAAATCATACAGGTATCAGGAAAGTTTCTTTAGCCACATGCCTAAGCAATCATTTTAAATCAAGAGCCAGCTTTGAGATGTTAGCAGGGGTCCTAGGCTGTGCTTGCTTATCTCTGGGCCATGTCCTGGAGATGGAACCAGAGCAGTCCCAGTTGTAGGAACACCGACTGCTTGGTTCAGAAATGCATCAGTGCCGGCTGGCAGTGTGTGAACTCTCCTTGACCCCTTGATAGGCATGTGGCTGGCCTCCCCATCCTCACCTGTGGTGAATCCGAAACCTTCATTGCTTCTGTACATTTTATTGTTGTTGCTGTAAAAATTCTAGATTTCATAGTTTCACCAATGTGCAATTTGTTACAGAACTGTTTATTTTTAAAAAATTCTTTTTTTTAGTAATTACTTGTTTCATTTTTCTGATTTGTGAATAGGCACTCTTCTACCCCCCACATCAACTTTATGTAAGATGTAATTGACAACTTAGAGTATATATTTATATATGATGTAACATGATGTTCTGATTATAATATTCATTGTAACATGATAAAATCATATTGACTATCCTATCAGATTCTCTCTCTCTCTCTAAATATATTTAAGATCTGTGCATGTTTTCTTGATAGGAATTCTTGCCAGAATGCTTATGCATGAATTCTTCCTTTCAGATTATACTAACTTAAACCCAGAAAAATATATGGTTTACTTAGATGTTCCACTTTTATTCATCATTTAAATTATCTGGCATATCTCTGTCAGTTATAACTAAAAAATGATGAAGTTCTGTCTTTTACCTCCTATTCCCTGCAGGGAAGTTTAACAAAGGTCTTGGCTGTGAGGGGTAGGACTGTCCTTGGACAGCGTTCTGCCACTCTCTGTTGGGACACTGTTAAAAGAAAGGGACTCACGTGAGCACTAGAAGTTATTATTCCGGGTGGACTATTTCAGAGTAATTTTTAGTGCTTTATCCTGCAGACTGTGATGGAAGAATTGGATCTATCTTCTCTGTATTTTTTTCCGAAGATCTTTGGATCAGTGGCAGAATCTTCAGGTTCCAAGTAGAAAAGCTGCAGTGTGGAATTTGCCTGCTGCTTGGAATTATTCTGCTTTGGCTCCATGTCACAAGTCTGTTAGGTTTATGCCCTAACCAGCAACTTCCCATTTGTCAAAATCTCTTTTTCATTAAAAAGAGATCAGGGGCTGGGGAGGCAACTCAGCCATTAAAATGCTTGCCACACAAGCAAAACAACCAGAGTTCTGTTCTCGGATTCCACCTGTAATTAGAGCCTCAGAAGTCAGAGTCTGGAAGTCCCTAGAGAAAGCTGGCTAGCCATACTAGCCCTATAGACAAACTTTAGATTTAAAGACCCAGTCTCAAAATAATAAGATGGAAAAGTATTTGTGGATGATTTCCAGTATCATCGTTGGGCCTCCGACATACATGTACACTCATGTACACGCACCTACACACTAATGTGCACATGTACCTGTACACAAATGCAAACAAATTTATACTTATATACCCACCAACCCCATACATGTGAAAATGGGGGAAATTTTGTGTCTTCAAGACAGTCAAAGATGGCCTATACCATTCCCAACTTTGGAATGCCCTGCTGTGTTTGCAAAGTTAAATCAGAATAAACAGAATGTTGTTCCTTTGGCATTGACGTGGCACTGTCCTTGACTTTGGCATCCAATATGAGTTCCACTTGGAGAGCAGGGGCATATCTGACTGACCTGTAGTGTTGGTGTGATTCAGTAGTTCTCAGTATCTGTGGACTTGGGGAGCAGAGCCCCATGCTCCAAGTAGCAGGTGGAATGCGAAGGGGAACCTACACATTCAGTCTCATTTCCAACCGCCCAGTCATGTGGTGGCATCGTGGAACTTTCTGGAAGTAAGGCAATGATCTGTATGTTTGGGACACTTTCATGGATGCTCAAGATTTTGCCTCTATATGGATACAAAGCTTTTTTTTTTTTTTTTAACCCAAAGTCTAAATATGTTCTCTCGCTTCTAACAGGGGAGGCCAGTGAAGGTTCCACGTTGAAGGGAGAAAGTGGTCCCTTTAGGGTCTCCTTCATAACGCCTTAGTAAGTTGACTGCCACTGCTAGAAGTAAATAAAATTTATGGTCTTTGTTCCCCAACTTCTTCCTTTTTAGGCACTTGCCTCTATACAATCGGTATTCTCATTTATGTGCTGTGCTTCTCCATCACCAGTGGCCATTAAATTCTTCCATGCCTTTTCTTCTAGTTGAACTCACATATTGGGTTTGTGTGTTCCTGTAGAAGAGGCTGTGAATTACTGCCTGACAGCCTCATTCTAGAGGAATAGGGTACCGAACATGCGAAGGTATGTGTTCAGGGGCCTCTTTGTGCTGAGATCCGATCCCAGCTCACAGACGATGACTGCGTCTGCCCAGCGAGGCGATGCTTCTGTCTGCACTGCTGCAGCTGCTGGCGCCCTCTCCTGCTCTCTTGCCTCTGCCCCCTGTCTTGAGAAAGTCGCAACTGAGTTGTGAAATCAGTGCCATTTATTCGACTAAAGCGATGGTGACAACCGTATGAGAATTGTTTTAACAATGTTCTATTATTATCTGTTTGTGCCTCTTCTGGTATTCTTTGGAGATCTTTCTTTCTGACCAAGAGAACAGTAAAACACAGATTTTTCCAAAATGATAAATGCAAGTTTGTCAAGTGACTCATAATGATAGGCATTGAGTCCTGCAGAGAAATGGGGTCATTACTTTGTGTTCAAAAAATCCTGGAGTCAGATGACCACCACTGAGAGTGGCTAAGATACCATTACCCATGGCTTTTGGAAATTTATTTAGACACTTAGGGACATCTAAGAATGTACATGTACTGCTTTTTTTCTTGGCTTGGATGAAAACTGGAAGGTTATGTAACAGATTGTCACAGTTTCATTAAACTTAAGTGTCATGGTTGTTCAAAGTTTTGCTTCCAAACTTGTAGTACAGCCTGGCAACTTCCAGCACTGCTCCTGGGTCCCAGCCAGTCAAAATAATCAGAACTTTGAAGGAAGCTTTTAGGTTTGGTGTAGTTCAAACAGTTGCTTCAGATGTCCTTGCAAATGTGGACCCTGCTGAAGTAGAGTTCCATGTCTGCGGCTTGTGCGAACCACAGTCCCACGTGGCGGCTGACTCTGCCATGTTATGTGCTGATGTGGCGAAGGGGCTCGGCACTAGCAGCTGTTTGGGTTCAACACTTTCTTTCGCAGGACTTGTTTTCTTCCTCTTGCCTGTCAGCTTGCCCCTTTGAGGACAGAAAGGGAGGTAGCACTGTACGAGAGACTGCATTGCTGAGCAAGCAAAGCATTGATGTCACACGATGTTTCCACATAACAGAGGCTGGTGAAGAACCACTTAGAGAAGAGGAGGTGTGGGGTTCATCTGCCACCTCTACTGCTGTGACCCTGTCTTGCAGTGAGGATGGAGCTGGTGTGAAGCATGTGTTGTGTCTCCCCATTAGGACCTCGTTGCTTGTAAAGCACTTTAGATGGTAGTGGCTGGGACAGGAAGAGAGTGAGATGCTTAAAAAAAATAGGAGGCCTACAGCAAGCTAGGAGCAGGTCAGGAGATAGGAGACAGTGCATGAGAATGAGCATGATCAGTGAGTGAAACATGATGGACATCAACAGTGGCCCTGGGAGGAGGTGCTGGGGAGGTGTTAATTCATCCTCCACATAAGGGCTACGTTGGAAGTAAGCTTTCCACAAATAATTTAAGCATCGCATGGTGATGAGGGGATTGTATGTGAGTAAATTACTTGGCCATCAAATACGTTTCTTGAAAAAAAAACTCTATTATGGTCTGAATATGAACTACCCTCCATAGGTTCATGTGTTGGAATCCTTAGCTGATGTTAATGTCTGGGCAGAAGAGTAATTGCAAGAAAATCCATGAAAATAGTTCATAGATAAGTGGTAGTATTGGGAATGATCTCATCAAAGTCTTTCCTTGTGTCCCACAGAGATCTCAGGGGTGTCTATTTTTCTCTGTAAATTAGTCATATCCAGACAGCACAGTAATTTCTAAGCTGCTTTTTCCATAGTTAGGGTAACTCTTTGAGTCTAATGTAATTTAAAATTCTTGGTATAAAATTAACTTGCAGCTTATTTATGGCTTCATAACTTTCTAATCAAGACTATTATTTGTGTGTTTTCTTGAAGATTTATATATCCCTAGGTAATTAAGCAATATTTGCACTGGGGTTTTATTTTGGTCATTATCTTAAGTAACTTTTTGTTTTCATTCATTGTGGGGACAAAGTTTAGGGAGAAAGTATATTGCTAAGAATTTACCAACTAACCCTTTGTGAATTATATCTTCTATTGCATTTTATAGAGATATTTTGGTTACTTAGTGTTTATACCTTACCTAATCAGCAATGATGTTTTGGTCAGGTTGAAACTTTGAATGAAATCTTTGTGGTTTTCTCCCTTGTCTTAGTTTGAAATGGGGCTTGTCAAAAAAAAAAAAAAAAAAAAAAAAAAAAAAAAAAAAGGGCTGGAGAGGTGGCTCAGGGGTTAAGCCTCCGCCTTGCAGGCCGAAGGTCCTGAGTTCGGATCCCAGATCCCACGTATAGACGCCGGGCGGAAGCGGGGGCGGCCTGCGCTTCTGGTCCTGGTAGGGCGGAGCCTGTGAATCCCGGGGCAGGAGGAGGTGGAGGCGTCCATGGTGGTTCACGAATTCGTCCGTGGTTCTACACACACACACACACACACACACACACACACACACACACACACACAGACACACACGCACATGCACACAGTTGAATAAATAATAACAATAAAAAAAAAAAGAAAAGAAAAGAAATGGGGCTTGTCCCCTACAGGCTCATTCACGTGTTCGAACCTTTAGTTGTTTGGGAAGGTCCTGGCCCCTTTAAGAGGTGGAGCTTGCTGGAGGAAGGCAGCCACAGTGGGTGGACCTTGAGGTTGGTTAGCCCTGCCCTGCTTCCTTGAAGAGTCTCCTCTTGCAGTTGGCAGTTTTGCAGCTTTGAGCCTCGGTGATGGCTGTGACTTAGACTGTTTCTAGTATCTGCGGAGCAGCCATCTCTTTTCCACCATGAAGGACTATATCTCCCCTCGGAGCATAAATCTCCCTTTTCTTCCCTTAAGTTGGTTGAGCCTCTGGGGTGTCTCACAGCAGCAGAAAGAGCAACTGGTGCACCTCTTATTCCCCAACATTTGGAAAACTTCCAGGAGATTCTTACGCTGTGGGCATTTTGCAGGGATCAGTTCCCTGTGGAGGAACCCCCAAATGGTGAGGTCACATTCTGTCTTCTCCATAGTCACCTGACATTTCTGAGACACAGAGGAAGTTTCTAACAGCCACAGACTCACTGTGGTTTGGTATGGCACTTTGTCCCTCTGCAGACACACCAAGTGCTCATCTTTACCACTGCAAATAGTGAGTCTTTGGAGGAGAAACCTATTGGCTGTGGAGCTCTCTACTCTGGGGGTCTCCAGTGTTCTGCAAACACAGGAGAAAATGCTTTTCTGAAAGAGTAAGCAAGCACAATTATGGTTTACTTTGCTGGGGGCCACATAGGACATGGTGGTTCCTTCCCAAAGACACACAAAGGTATAGCAAGGTAGCTGAAGGGACTCGGTGAGTATAAGTGTCCTGGGAGGAGTGCTTAAACCCCCGTGGATGCCCAGCAGGAGCTGCGAAGGCTGTTCTGCTTTTAGAATTCATTTTACTCCGGTGCTTTCCCCCTGACCTGGCTCATCTTACCTTTCTTCCTTTCCTCTGGAAAAAAAATAATTGAGAAAGCAGTGTAGGAGGCCATGTGTAAGAGCCCGGCCAGGTCTGCTACTTCTTCAAAGATTCTCTGTCCCAGATATTTATTATAATAACCACAGTGTGTATTCTGGGCTTTTTAAATTTGGAGCTACAACTATGCTATTAATCTTAACTCAGAAGATGAAATATTCACCCTTTCCACAAAGAGCTTGCAGACCACCTAGCTGACACGTGAAATGATAGAAGAGGAACTTTTTAGAAATAAGGACTTTATGGCTGGCATATGATTTTTGAGGAATTAAACCCTTAGAAAGTGATATTTGGGCTTTTGAGAAATCTGCCCTTGAAAAGGTCAATGAGATCTCAATCTTAGATTAACTTTTTGAAAAAAAAATCTTATTGAAAGTTTTTTGTGTCATAGAGCAGAAGACCACCCAAGGAACCTTCAAATTTGGCCCCTTTACCCTCTACCTTGTTTTTTTTTTTTTAAAGAACAAATTCCCTCCTATTGTTTGAACTGAAGATTCCTTTCATGTCAAAAGAGCATGCTGCACACCGCTCAGCAGGGAAGAAGCCTGGCACGAAGGCATGTGGGTGTCCTCGGGTGGTCTCTGAGAACAAGGGAGAGAGAAGGCAGATTATCCTGAACAGGGGGAAGAGGATCAGGGGTGTCCTGGGACACTGGTGGCCATGTCCCCGTGAGCCTCCTGATGTGTGCCTAATGGGCAGGAGGACGGAGACTCTGAGTGGACCTGCGGGGGTGGACCCACCATGCTTGGGTGTCCCACTGGGGCTTCGTGTGGGTGTGGGCATGCAGTATTTCAGGAGTCCTTGGCGAAATGGATTCCACGGTAAGAATAACAGACAGGAGGGGCCTTCCTCTGTGTGGCACCCTAAGACCAATTCTGAGGGGTCTTTTCCCTCCCATCAGCCACAGGATCCTAGTGGATTTGATTGAGACTGAAATTTTTGCACACCTAACCTCGGAGCTCCATATTTCATGCCTGTTGTACCAATGATCAAACCTTGGGTTCCTGAGAATGCCTAGAAAACATTCGGTGGCCCCATGGTCCTGCCCTCTGTGATGCTTATTAAAAATCAAAATATTTCTAGACAAGCTAGAAAAGGTGTGAGCTGTGGCTCTTACCTGAAAGGCCATTTGCTTTCATCCATCCTTCTCGTTTGTCCCCAGCGAGGGAGGAGTCTCTTGCATTGAACATAACTCAGAAAGCTACACCTACTTCACTGTAAGGTCTCGTCCCTTTGCCAGACTTTGGGCTACACAGGAGCAGTACCCTCAGCTTACTCATCCTCGCAGCCAGAGCCATGGCCTCCCGCTGGGCAGCACGTTTCTGTGCGGCCTAAGGGAAATGGCAGTTCTGAAATAAATGCCTGGTGCCCCCTGAGATGGAGTGAGAAGAATGCACAAATAGGGAACCCTCACCGGACCTTGTAGACCATAGATAGGTGCATTCTGAGCCCCCACATCAAGGTGAGTGACTCAGGGTCAGATCCAAAGGAGAGATATATTAATTATATTATATTATATTATATTATATTATATTATATTATATTATATTATATTATATTATATTATATTGCATTTAGTGCTGAGTATCCAATGTTCAGGTTCATGTAGGAGACAGTTTGTAGAGATCTGGCATTCTAGCTGGCTGGTGGTTACACACTAGGTACAACTTCCCGGACTACCGCCAGCTAAGGAGGGTGGGTTTAGTACCTCAGGGCTCCTATCTGTGTTGGCATGGACGCGAGTGTTAAGTGAAGCAGATTTCACAAAGCTAACAGGAAACTAAAGTTTTTCTTTCTCAAGCTCTCCTCCTCCCCCCACCCCCGGTCACCTGGCCAGGACCGTGAATGAAGAGGGCAGCTGAGCAGAGACACACACAGCAGAGACACACACAGCAGAGACACACACAGCGTGCTCGTAGGAGCAGAGTCTGGACAAGAAGACCAAGACTGCGTCCTGTGAGTGGTTGGCATACCCAGCTCCCTCTTTTCCTTGGACTAATTCATCTCCTTGACAGCATCGCTTTCTGGCAGTTCTTCTACACAATTGGTGGCTGAATTGTGGTGTTCAATAATGTGTGTAATAACATTGCTATAAAAACATATAGAGCCAGAAAAAAATGGTTTTTACCAAAGCAGCTGAGCCTTGGAAAATGCACATTCACATGTGGATGGACATTAAGTCTGCTGTTCATTATTTCATTGACTAGATTTCTTTTTCTCTGAGAGGTAAAGGAAAACATTAAAACTGAACATGGGGTATTCAGGTTACCTCAAATACCTCAGAAGTAGTAGCTCATTAAAATATTAGGGTTTCCTGGTGTCTTTAGAGACAGGGATAGGCTTTGAACTGGTGTTTTACCTTTTAAGTTTGACTTTGCTGAGTATAGTTTTGCCTCATCCTGTCTTCAGCTAATGACACTGATCTTCATGAGGGCAGCCATGGATTCTGACCTCTTCACTCTATTTCTGTTGTTCATGAATATTTCTGTAACTTGTAATAGACACCAAGTGTGTGTGTGTGTGTGTGTGTGTGTGTGTGTGTGTGTGCATGTGCATGTGAAATCAGTTTCTTCAAGTTTATGCCCTCAACCCAGTCTAACTTTTGAAGGAATATGACAATCTCATTACAGTGCTAAGAATTTGACTGTCTGCTAAGAGGTGACAGACACATTGGCTTAAAAAGCTTCAGATTAACAAGAGGCAACTTTTGATGTTTACCCTGATCATTTCTGGGTGAATCCTCAAATAGCAAGGTGGCTATTAGACACTAGTTCCCCATAGAAGAATGCTGCTTCTCATTTCCTTTAGCAGCCTGAGAATTTCAGGGCACATTTTATAAGAAGAGAGTTTTTTTTCCTGACTTAATTTTAATGAACCGATGGATGTTTGGTGATGTGAGGAGAGAGAAAACAGGGGTGCCCCTCACCACCTCTCAAGGTGCCTGTGTCTAAAACAGCAAGGATGCTGTCCAGTAGAAGAACCATTTAAAGATTCAGAATTCTTTCTATATAGTAGGGCTTTCCTGCTGTCTGTGACCCCAGGGTAGGGCTCTTGCCTTTGTGGACAGTGCTTGGGAGGGCGAAAATCCTGCGGGTTTTGCAGGCAAGGAAGGGACTCTAATCTCTCTGGTTGGCCTTAGTGAGTGTGTTCATCTGTCCACAATTACCTCAGCCTTGCGTAAGTTTTTCAGGAGGGTTTGTCAGATTTTGGTTTTGCATCTGAGCTCCTTGGGGTTCCCACTTCTGAGCCTTCCGGCTCTGACCACGAAAGAGACCTGCTGGGTGCTGGCTTATGCCTGTGCCACCTTTGAAGCACACGCATTCCATGAGTGTGAGCCTCAGGGCGTACGCACTCCTTTTGCTGGGAGCTGTCAGGTCTTATCAACCTTCCGTTAGGCACAGTTTCTTGTTTCCCTCTTGAGATCTCATAAAAATTCCTGTCGCGATATCATCGCCAGTAGGAGCTTGTAATTCTGCTGAGCTGCTTCTACCCTGTTCTCCTCCTCAGATGTGTGGACACACATGTGCACTGGAGGCTCCTGGACCTGCCTCAGCAAGTTTGCCAGGGGAAATGAAATAAACTAGTCCCCTTTCCCTAATGGTTTGATGCGATCAGATATTTCTTTGCACATTCTCAGAAGTTATATTCTGGGGGATATTTTAAAGTTCAATAAAGTTACGTATGTGTTACTGGATACCCGTTTAGAATACCTGTTTATTATCATGGTGATGTCTTGTGTACTTGGAAAGAAAACATTTAGTGGATCCAAAAATTTTGTGTATGTACGTGTATGCACATATGTGTATGCAGGTGCACATGCATGCGTTTCACATGTGTGGTGGAGACTCAGGCATCGTTCTTAGAAACACCATCTACTTTCTTTGAGACAAGATCCTTCATTAGCCAGTTCACAAATTAGGCCAGACTGGCTGGCCACCGAGCTCAGGGATCTACTGTCCGTGTGCTCAGCGCTGGGGTTGCAGCATGTGCCACCGCCCCTGGCTTTTTATGTGGGATTGCAACTTTGTGCCACAACTGGCTTTTAAAGTGGATGTTGGGAACTGAACTCAGATGCTCATGCTTGCAATGCAGGCACTTTACTGACTGAATAGCTCCCTTTTCCCCCCTTTTAAAATAATTTTAGTAATGTCACCTTTTGTGTGTGTAATGTATGTGTTGTGTGTGTGCGCGTGCGCGTGCACGCGTGCATATAGGCCAGAGGCCAATGTTGGGCATCTTCTCCTACACTGTCCAGCTTATCTCTTGCGAAGGGGTTGGCCCCTGAACCAGGCACTCAGTGACTGGACAGACAGTCTGTCCATTGAGCTCTGGGGATTTGCTTGTTCCTGCTTCCGGAGCACAACTATACCTGGTTCTTTATGTGGGCGCTGGGGATCCTAACTCTGGTCCCCATGTTGCATGACAGCTACCTGCATGAGCTACCTCCCCAACCACTTAATTTGTAAGTTCTTGCCCATGCGGTGTATATTCTTATGCCTTTAAAAGAAAAAAGATTATGAGGTCAGTCTACCCTGTTATAACAGAATTATAAATGTAAGTCTTGAGTGAACAATTTCAAAGGATTTTTCTTTTTGACGGACTGAGCAGAGGGTCACTATTTAGGAGGAAGTGTTAGCGCGCAATTTCGCGCTATCCTATCACACTGCTACCTGCAGAAGGTGGTGCTTGTCCTCGAGCATTTTCATAGCACAATGACTCCACTAGGCTGTGGGGAAAGTATGTGCAGCTCCACGATGGCACGTTGCTTCCCCATTAAAACCATTCGGAGCTGTGCCTGCAAATTAATATATTGTAAAAGCTCAGTGCAATGATGGATTCCGAACAAAGTTATGTAGTCCTTACTTTTTATTATTATGAATGGGGAAGTTAGGATTGTGTGAAATTGGTGTGGGCAGATCGTCTGTAACACTTGCTGTTGTGGCAGCCAACCCTGACTGATGGCCTTTTATAAAACCACACAGCATGGCCTTTAGTAAAACAAACTGATGTCGCACATTCTTGGTGGCGAAGGAGAATGGAGCCCCCATAAACACCAGTCCAGGATGAAGCGTTAATTATCTGTGACTTGTGACTTAATATTTCTATACATTTCTGAAGGAAATATTTGCTACTTCTTGTTAGTACCCTCTCTTATCCCTGCCCCTTGTCTTGCCCTTTTTTTTCTCCATTCTCATAATGTAGCATGTATGTTTTCACAGGTCCCTGTTTGTGCTTATATGTGTGTTGCGTGTGTGCGTGCACACGTGTGTCTAACAGAAGTGATAACTCATTTTGTTACAATGGTGTCTAGCTCAGAAGTGGTGGATTAGGACCTCACTTGGGGCTTTAATCAGCTTGAGCAGGTGCATTCTAAGTAAGAGAGATACTGTTTTAATGCACATGTCTCCCCTAATCCAGAGCCAGGAGGATATGTATGGGAGATGGCATCACAGTTACTTCAGAATTGTTTCTAAATAGATTGTTGTTTTTGTTTTGTTTTCTCCCTTGAGTCTCTGGACACCGGCTGCAGTGTTTTGTTAATAAATCGAAGACAGATGTAAAGGAGGAAAAGAGGGTGACTGCCTTAATTATTTGCTCCAAGGGTTCACAACTGCTTAAGAAAAATGAAATCTGATTTGCACAGAGTCACTGTGCACGGATTGCTTTGTGGGGGGAAATGTGATGCCAGGGACCTCAACTTAAAAAAAGACAATGATTATGTCAGCATGTAAGGCCTGTTTGTCAGCATGTAAGGCAAGTCTGTCAGCGTGTAAGGCATGTCTGTCAGCATGTAAGGCACATGTTTCACTTACATGACATATGTCAGTGTGGTGGTTTCATGCTGCGGTTCTGGGTCTTTCCTTGTTCTTCCTTGGTCTTGAATGTGGTGTAGTATAACCAGAAGAAGGAAATGAATCACTGAGTGAGTGGCGTGGCCAAGAATCAGAGCCTGTTGAGAAACCCAGGGCCGTTCTGTAGGTAAGTAAAATCTTTTGGCAGGTTTGTTTCTACTTAGGATAATTTCTTCTTTCTAGATAATTATTTAGAATAAGTATTTATTCTACAATTTATTTCTGTGTTTTCAGAAACATTACATGTTTCTTGATAAAATTGTTTAAAGGGAGGTATCTTAAACTTTTTAGCTCACAAAATTAATTTCATTATTCATTCATTCCTCCTCCATTGACTCAAATATTTAGTGAGCACCCATTATGCACCAGGGATTTGAGGATACAGTAGTGAAAAAAAGCAAGAACAAGCTCATCTCATGGAGCTTATGTAGTATGCAGGGAAGACGGATGCTGCATTCATCATACAATGGGTTGGACCAGGAGTTTAAAAACTTTTGCTATAAAAGACTCTGTGTCTAGTTACCTTGAAGACAAAGGGAAACCCAGGGAAATGTGGAGAATTGTGGTGTGGGGCGAGGGATGCTGCAATTTTGAGAGCATCGTCAAGAAGACTGTGCTGAGAAATGTGACTTCTGTGAATATCTGATCAAGATGTGTTCTGTCATGTGTCCACCTAGAGAAATACAAACACATAAAGATGCATCTACAATATTTTCATTGAGCTTTTGTCGTTAAGTCATATGATTTGGGATATTGCTCATTGTCACTATACCATCAATAGACTCATACCTGCTCTTTTAGAAGTTTGGACAATTTTTTTTTCTACTTTTACAAGCATATTGAGTATTTGTCCCAGCCTCCCTCCCTTCCCCTCCCCTCCATTCCTACCCTTCCTCCCACTATTCCTCCCATTCCTTCCCACCCTTCTGCCTGTGTGCGTCTATGGATGCCAGGGCTGACTCTGGCCTGTCTACTCCTGTGGGTGCTCAGGCCTCCATGGTGCATCAAGTTACCTCTCTTCAGGCCACCTGACTATTTTTTTAATTATAAATTTCAGTTCCTGTGATCATCCCAATACCATTTAAGCACCCACTCTTTTTAAACTATGAGATGAAAAGGGTCCCTGTCAGTAGATCAGAAAAGAACAAGACAATAATTGCCCATCTACATGGCCCAAATTGCAAATTGATTATGTGCAATAATTCATCTAATCTCTTTAGACTGAATTCTATTCTGAAGATCCTAGACTTTCTCCCTATACTCTTTGAGGCTTGAAAAGAATAGATCAAGAAATTGAAGCAAAGGGAGAGTTAACAGTGACAAAGAAAAAATGAAAGTCATAGTGAGATTAGTATATAGATGTGTTTGGGGGCTGGAGAGGTGGCTTAGGGGTTAAGCCTCTGCCTTGGAGGCGGAAGGTTCTGAGTTCAGGTCCTAGACCCCACGTATAGATGCCAGGGGGAAGCGGGGGCGGCCTGCGTTTCTGGCCCTGGTAGGGTGGAGCCTGTGAATCCCAGGGCAGAGTATCCATGGTGGTTCCCAAATTCATCCGTGGTTCTATGCACACACACACACACACACACATACACACTCACACATACACACACATACACACATGCACACACACAATTGAATAAAAAAAAGATACGTTTGACAGCAGTTCAAGATACAAATGTGACTCTGAATCTGACAATATTACAGTGGTTTTGGCTTCTTATTGTAGCTATGACAGAATAGTAGTCATAAACAAACTGAAAAGAGGAAGGATTTACTTGGGCTCACAGTTCGAGGTTTTAGTCCATGGTTTCCTAGCTCCTTTGCTTCTGGGCTCACGGTGAGGCAGAACTTTGGAGTGGGGAAGCAAAACTGCTCTCCTCCTGGAAGACAGGAGGCAGGGCCAGGCAGGCTCTGCACTAGCTGGTTTCCTCCTGTTTTCGCTAGCCTGTGGGGTGGCACTGCTCACACTCAAGACGTGTCTTTTTCTCCCTTGGTTGATCGTCTCTGGAAACATCCTCTCACTCAGCCAGAGGTGTGCTTTAGTAATTGCTAAGCTGCTTCTCAGTCCAATCAGGCTGACAATATTAACCATCCCAACAGGTAAGAACAAAACATGATTTGCATATGGTTCAGTGTTGTGAAGTCAGAAACTGTTAACTCGGCAGAAGCAAAGATTTTCTAGTTGCTGAGAGCTAAGAAAATTTCCTTCACTTAAACTATTGAGAATTTCGAGCGATAAAACAGAAAGATGTCCTAAACTGCTTTGAGATTCCATCTTACCTGTCAGAATGGCTAGTGTCGAGTCACAGATGACAGCTGTTAAAAGCATGTCCTCAAGCCTGAGTTTAGTCCCTGGTACTACAAGGTGGAAAAAGAGAACCAACTCCTGTAAACTGACCACTGACCACTGACTTCAACATGCCTGTCTTGTCGTGCGTGTGCTTACCTTTACACACACACACCCACACACACTCACACACACTCACACAGATGCAAATAACACACAAGACAATAAACGGTGATGAGGACATAGGGGAAAAAGGACCCTTTATTTGCTGTTGGTGTGGATGTAAACTTCTGCAGACACTATGAAAGACTGTGTAGAGGTTCTTCAAAATCTAAAAGCAGAAATACCATATGGCCCAGCTATTCACTCTTGGGTGTATGCCCAAAGGACTCCAAGTCAACATACAACAGAGATGCTTGGACATCTGTGTTTATTGTCGCTCTGTTCACAACATCCAGGAAATGGAATCAGCCTAGATGTCCCTCAACAGATGAATACATAAGGAAAAATGAGTGATTACCTACAGATGTTAAAAAAAGTTATGACATTTGCAGGAAAATGGATGGAACTGGAAATCATTATGTTAAGTGAAACAAGCTAGGTTCTGAAACAGACTAATGGCATGTATTTTCTCTTATTTGTGGAACACATTGTTTTTGTAGATTACAAAACTAGAAAAGGGATCATGAGAAGGAAGGAAGAGCTCTTAAGGGGCAAGAAGAAAGGGTAACAGAACACATGAGGGGCCAGCCAGATAGCTCAGTGAGTAAGGTGACTGCTCTCAAACTTGAAGACCTGAGTTTGAAAACTGGCATGGTGGAAGAAGTGAACTTAACTTGTGAAAGCTGTCCCCTGACCATGTGCCATGGTGTACACACATGATCCTTTTTTTTTTTTTTTGCTCTCAAGTAAATAAAAGTGAATATTTTTAAAAAAGCGAATGTAAAGACTACCTAGGAGAAAGATGCTTAGGGATGAGGGAGGAAAACATCCTTGGAACTCACTGATTGACTCGACTGGCTGGCCAGCAAGCCAGTACATTGAAACAAGATACAATAACACATGCCAGAGGTCACAAAGAAATGCATTACTCTGTGTGCTCAGCTAAAAAATTAGTCCTGTAATAAATGCTTTAGCGTTATCTCAAATTGTGCCTTAAACCTGGGGACCATGCTCACAGTGGAGTTAGGAAACTAATCAAGGCTATCATTTGGGGGACAAAACCTCTGGGCTTGAACATGTGTTCACAACACCAGAGGAGCAAGAAGGGAGGGCTCGGCTGCTCTCTTCCTGGGATTGTTCAGACGAGCGAGGCATGCTCGGCATGTGTAATAACTGTGGTCTCTCTGCACCCGCCAGGGAAGGCCTATTGTAAATTCTGGCTCTGACACAGAAGTCTTATTGAAGCCTGCAGTCGGTGAAGAGCCGAGTAGGATCCTGGCCTCAACCCTGTGCGGGTGGCTCTGGCCCCCTCTGGGATTTGATCTGATCCCTAGCTGTCTTGCCTTTAGTCTGGCTCTTCGCTTTAACAAATTATTTAGCACATTTCATATTGCGAACCATTTCCACCTGAACCCATCTCCATGAAAGAATCTCAAAGCTTCATGATATTTTTCAGCCTCTACAACATCTTCTGCCTGCCATATCCCAATTATGTCTTTGGGTAGAACCCAGTATTTTACAGAGCACATTGAGATGGTACCAGACTTCAGACTGTCTTGCTCCTGGTCTCTGGTTGTTCGATATTCATGCAAAGTTGTCAGGGAATGCTTAACAATTCTAATTAGCTGTGAGGATTACTTAGGACTAGTTTGTGTTCATGTTTGAATAGAAGTGTGCCTTTATTTTGAAACTTTGAAATATTTGAGTAGTGCAAGAAGTGAAGATGGGATGGTGGTTGCTTTTTAGAATGACACAGATACTTTAACATTCATCTGGCCTGACTTTTTGTGGTAAGAAAGGAACACAAAGCAGGAGTTCTTAGCTTTGGTTGTGCATGAAAGTCATCTCAGAATTTTGGAATAAAAACACCAAATATATGGCTGCACTCCAGACTAATTAAATACAACTTCTGAGTCACTTTAAACTTCTAGAGGAGATTCAGATTTCAGCAAAGCTGAGGGCCATTACTCAAGGATGCTGAGAACTGGTCTTCAGAATGCAGGGAGGACAAACTTTGGCTCTGTTGATAAGATCTCTAGACCTCAGTCACTTTTGCTGTCCAACAGCACTGTGCCACGTCTGCATTCTGACTTCATTGCATAAGAAAATGACCTAGAAATGCATTGGGGAAAAGCAGCCACTTGAATGTTGTTGCTGAAGCCAGTTTGACTGAGATTTAGATTACAGCCTGTCTCTGCTCTGCTTGAGAGACCTTGTGTAGCACAAGTGTCATAAATAGAGGTGCTAGGGGCTTAGTTAAATGATAGAGCTGGGGAGATGGTTCAGGGGTCAAAGCAAGCAGAAGGACCTGAGTTCAGGTTCCCAGATCTCATGTAAAAATACCAGGCAGAATGGTGACACCCTGTAATTGCAGCCCTGGAAGACAGAGCCTGGGAAACTTCTGAGTATGGCAGTGAGGTAGAATAATCCAAGGTGATTTCTGATGTTGCACTTTGGGTCTCTACAAGTGTACACACACACACACACACACACACACACACACACACACACGGCAAAACATGATAAATTCGCAAGTGTTTTAGGATACATATTGAAATTTAAATGGTTTGCATATTAATTATATGTCATATTCTCTGAAGACTCTTTAGGATTCTACCTGACAAGTTTCATCAGTTTTTATAATCACGATGCATGTCGTTAAACCTGGACTCTCTGGAACTATTGAGGAAGATTTTCCTAGTACCCCAGTTTTCTCATGTAACTCTGTTTGTCCCAGTGCTGAATACCAGCACTTAGACAGTATTTCCACAGTCTGTGCTGAGTCTGTGCTGGCTTACAGGTTTCTGGGGGCTGGTACAGTGGATGCAGGCGTGCCGCTCTCAGGTGTCGCACTTAGGAGCAGCTAGCATCGCGGCTGCTTATCCTTTCCCCGAGTGTCCTTCCATTGCCACACTTTAAATCCTGTTATCTTTTTTAAAGTTTGTCCATGGTAGCCTCTGGTTATTTCTCTTTGGATTTATTGGTCCTAGTGCGCTGTGGAACCGAGAAGTAGGTAACCAGATTAGAACCATGGGTCAAATGAGACTAAACAGGCTGTCACTAAGATCTAGGAATACCATTGATGAGTGGCAAGAATTGGACTCAGAGTTTGCCTCTGGTCCTTTAGCCGTATTTTAGAAAGGTGCACTTAATGGTAATTTCTCTCTGTGTGCATGAAGGTCATAGGTTGATGTCATATGTTCTCCATATTTTTTGAGACAGAGTCTCTTACTGATGGCTAGATTGACTGGTTAGTATAAGCTTCAGGAATCCTCTTTCTATTCCAACAATGGGATTCCAGCTTTTTACATGCGTGCCGCTGGTAGAATGCAGGATTCCATGCATGTATAGCAAGCACTTTTATCAGTTGCCCCTTGAGATCATTTCTAAAGAGGAGGTCCAGCATTGTTATGTGTAAAGCAGTGATCCTGGGTCTTAAGTGAAAACTGTTTTAGAATTTGGGATGTGCGTATGGTCTATACACTTTTATTTCTGAACCTGAATGCTATTTTCTTTGCTAATTACTTTGGTTAAGAGTGTAAAACATGCTTATATACATGAAAAGAAGAGCCCCAAAAGACTCAAGTTTAGTATGTCAACAGGAAGAATGATTTAATGGCTTGCATGGACTAGACATGCTATAGCTGCATATTTAGTATATGCCAGTAATATGACTCCAAATAAAGCAAAGCTATTGATCACTATGGAACTAGACTAATGGCAAAATATTGTCTTATATATAACAAGATTTTATAGGTGATATAACTTAATACTTTGACTCTAGTATAGTATTATGACAAGATTTTACTTATTATTTTAATTCTTGAGAAAGCCCTGTTGTCTCTCTACAGATAAGGAAATTGAATCAAGAACATTTAAGTAGCTTGTGAAGAGTTGCTTAGCTAACATTGGCCGAGCCAGGTTTCAATTGAATGTAGGCATTCAGACTTTCGACCCTAAACTTCTCACAAGCAGTGCTTCAGTGTCTTGAGATCTCTTACTTGCCAATGGATTCTGGATGGCCATTACAAACAATGGATTACTAAACTTTTCCATGCACAAAGTTTTCTTCTTTGGATTATTTTTCCTGACAAATTTTTAGTAAGCAGAATGTAGACATGATGGATTCAATTATAGCTGCCTAAAATTTGTGTTTTGTAGGCCTATCCTCCAGCATGTGTGTCCCTTTCTGGAGAAAGAATGATTGCTTATATGATTAAGATGAGATCATGTTGATGTAGGGTGTGTCTCTGATCTGATCTATCTAATGGTGTCCATGTGAGATGGGAAAATCTGGATGCAGACAGGGATGCAACACAGGTAAAGGTTGGCATTGCTCTCAGGAGTGAAATAATGACCTGAGGCTAGGAAAGAGGCCTGGAATAGATCTTCCCAAGAGCCTTCAGAATGGGTGTGGCCCTGCTAGCACCCTGTTCTCTTAACTTGCAGCTTCTCAACTGTGAGGCAAGTTCTGGGAAGCTGTTGCTTTCTAATACTTGGTTGTGTTACCCCTGAAAAACTAATTCCTGACAAAGTTCTCATAAGCAGAATTCTAGGTTAAATAGGAATCTGAGGTCACTGCTGTTCAGTGTCAACCAGAGACTCTAAAAAGCAGCAGAGCTGCCTCTCACTCCCTCCTATTCCACACCCCTTCCCAGGTAGCTCATTCTTCCCTTGGCCTTGCTAGGACTTGGGCGCTTTGTGCATTATGTGACCTGCCACACCATCAGTGGCCACAGACTGGGTCCCTGACCCCAGAAGGGGCAAGCGCGGTACATATCTCTGTAGGGTACAAAAGCTTTTTTGATAGATCCTGGTTTAGCCATCCGAGCACCTCAGGGTCTTTTCTTTTTCTTCCTTCTCATTGGAATGCCTGAGAGTTGTGCCTCCTTCTGCTGTCCAGTGTCACAAGAAAGGACTGTATCACCTATCACTTGCCTAGGAAAAGTTCCAAATTATTAGAATACCTCCTGTGGTTTCTGATATTTGTTGCTTTCATAAAGTAGAAGAATCGATCCATCATCTAAGGCTATCTATGTGAAATTGAGATGCAGAGAGTTGTGAGGTTATGAAAATTTTGGATTAAGGGCACCAAATGGGGATAGCCCAGAGGGGTCACTTGCAAGCAGGGGTGTGAACAGAGGAGCCAGGCTTGGCAGAGAGGAGAGAGAAGCAGAATCAGGGCAAAGATAGAGATGGGCTTTCAAGTGTGTAAGAGATAGAGGTGTTATCATGATTCCTGGTGGCATACAGTTTGTGGCTTCAATTCTTCCAGAAACCTGTTTGAATTGATGTTTGGTCTTAGGGAGATACCTACATTTACTGTAACTTACATGATGACAGCTCTTGTAATCAAATGAACTCTTGAATGGAACAGGATAGTGCTATGTGGAAACTCACCTGAATAAGTGGCATGCTATGTTTCTCCCAAATCCGACTATATTCAGCCTCCAAAAGCCATATACTTGGGTCTCTCATCATACTGATCCATCTAGAAATTCATCAGTAGACTCACTCTGCCAGTTTGATACAGGTGTCAATTGACAATTGAAGGCCGAGGCTTTGGATACATGTGTGAAGAATTGGTAGTTAAGGCCAGCCTTAAGCAAAGCCGTGGGAGAGTATCCAGTTGATATGGGAAGACCCAGCACATGGTGGGTGAGACCATTTCCAGGGCAGGTGGAAAGATGGAGAGAGCTTTGGCAGACTCACCCACTGACAGTGAGAAAGTTCATCTCTCCTGCTCTCAGCATTTCCTGTGGATATGGTGTGGCCAGCTCCTTGGCTCCTAATGTTGGTATGAACTTTCCTGCCAAGTCAGACTATGAACTACCCCCAGAATCGTGAACAAGAATAAAACCCCTTGTTCCCTTAAGTTGTTTGGTCACGTGTTTAATGGCAACATGATGAGAAAATGAAACACTTGTCTTTTGTTGCAATGCCACCATTGCACAAAGATCCCATTCTTATGGCTTTGATACATATTGCCAAACTACTTTTCTAAAAGATATATCAGTCTGCCCTACAAAAGTTTGAGAGTGACTGTTCCACTCCAACTCTAGCAGTAGATAATGCAACTTTTAAGAAGCCCTGGAAATTTTAGGATAAGAGCAATTTTGCAATATACTATATACATAGTATATACTATATACATATTATAGGCAATTTTTTTGTTTGCTAACCAGTAATTTAGATTAATTTTCTTTGTCCAATAAATATTTATAATTACAAAACTGTGATGTAAACTTAGGTGACCCACAGGGCGATCACTATCTCCCTCCTTTGGCAACAATTTCTATCTCAAGAGCATATGTGAATTTAAAAAAAAACCTACTGGAGGATCCGAACTCAGGACCTTCTGCCTGCAAGGCAGAGGCTTAACCCCCGAGCCACCTCTCCAGCCCCAGCATAGGTCATTTTTTGAAGAAGCAGTATTCACTGGAAAACCTCTTCAAATTTAGAATTCTATGCAGTCCATCTTCGCTCACACAGTCTTCGGAATCAGACTTTGAGGAGAGGTGGATATGGTTCCTGTGCAGTGAAATTCCTTCTGAGAAAGTTCTTATACGTTGCCTAATTGGAGATGTCTTTGAGTTTGATTTTTAATTTTTTCCTGTATCCTTCCCTCAGGAATCTTTTAGACAGTCACAGTGACATCGGGTGCATCGATTCCTTGTTCTCCGGGGATACTCCCTGTCTCTTTCCCCCTGTTTCCAGCTCTCTTACTTTACTTTGGGTTGTGTGTGCCGGTTGGTGACTGGGCTAGTCTCGTAGTCTGGAGCAGGCGGTCTGTGAGCTCTGCTGCTCTCCTCAGTCTCAGCATTTTCACTTTCTGAAGACAGCTGCTGAAGGCAAAGTAGAATTCACTCTCAGAGCCTCCCCTCCAGTCTTTCCTCAGATAGCTCCACTAGAGTGGTAGAAATCCATGGGAATGTTTAGAATACCAGTCCTAACTAGGCTGTTAATTTTGCTAGCACTCATAATGGAAATGTTAGATGGGCGCATAGTGGTTGCATGGGGGCTTGGAGCAAGCTTATCCCGGCTGTGAAATAGGGCGGGTAGGTGTCTGTTCCACAGGTGATGTTCAGTAGATGAAGGTTACAGCCATGAACCCTCCCTCCTCCCCCCCTCCCGCCATCCAGCTGCTTTGACCTAACACCCCTGGACACGTTGCAACCTAACTGTCCTAACAGTTTATCCAGATACTTTGTCAAAAAGTTCTTTTTAACTTACTTGAGAAAAGCAGGCTGCATGTGTACTAGGAATATGTGTGTTTGTATTTTATGGCTCTTCTCAGAATATTGTTCATTCCAAGAATTATTTTAGTTCTGATATGCAGAAAGATTGCATACACAATTTGCATATTGTTGGAGAGTGTAAAATGAAGGGGACCTAAATATATATACACGCAAGTGTGTATATTTCTATGAGTACTGGTGGTTTGAATATCTTTTTTTCTGTTAATTAACCTATCATTTATGCTAATTTTCCTCATAGTCTGTCTGGATACTTGAGTTTGTTGTCCTTTTACCATTGTAAAAAAGATGCTTTCGAGCGTGAAGGAATTGTGTCAGGAAGGGGTGGGAGAAAGAGAGGGTGGGGCAGAAGAATCAGAATGTATTATGTATGCGTGAAACTGCTAAAGAACACACTTTATTATTCAAAAGGGGGAAAGATGTCTCTGTGCTGCGGCTTACCGGCACTTGCCACCAATCATGGACCCCATGGGGTACCTCGGCTTGAAGAAGTCTAACTTCCTGAGCTTAGTGCCCTTTTGTCCTTGTATCAGAAAAAAGCCTCCAAGATATGATTTGTGTTAAGTCTGGTCATGTGCACAGCTCTTCATTCTGCTGCTTTCTCTACAAGGATGAGAAAAGGCCTTTGCAGACCTGGGCTCTGGGTTCTGTTTCTTCCAGCTTCATGGGATGGGCAGACTTTGGATTTCCATGCAACTGACAATTGAGCATCAGCAGCAGACTCTTTTGGGGATGCAGGCCAGGGGTTCATGACCCTTCAGTTACCTACTCTGGATTGCAAGCGTAATAGTTGTGGAGACTTGCCTGAAGAATATGTGGTCAATGCAGCATGTTTGCAGTTAAAAATATGAGACCTGAGCCTCCACAGGAGGAGACAAGCCAGAGTGAACCCGGAAGTCCATAGAAGCATACAGGAGGAAGGGTGGAAGGGAGTGGGAGGGAAAGGTGAAGGGAAGGGAGAAGGTGGGAGGGAGGGAGGCTGGATGAATACTCAGTATGCTTGTAAAAGTAGAAAAAAATAAATAAAAATGGGAAAAAAATAAAGCGGAAGCTAAGGTATTCTGAATGGTCTTTGGTAAGGAAGAGAAACAGGAAAGTGATCACGACTATGATGCAGGCACAGCATTAGACCTGCACAGCTGCCACGGCAGACATTAGTCCAGTCCCCACGCATATAGCTCCAGACAGGAGTTAGAGTTCAGTTTTCAGCTTGGATCTGGGACGCCTGTTCATCTCTTGATGTGTGCACTGATTTCTATAACCACTGCAGTAGATGTGCACTCCATGCCTTTGTGTTTGCCATTTTTCTGTTTCTCTTGTATTTGTCTTGTATTGTCTGTTTCATGAGTTGTCTAGGTTTAAAATAAAAGTATGGTAGGAGGATGTAAAGAGAATATGCTATCCTTCCTGATTGGTATATCCTTTGATCCAACTTATCATATCCCATTTTTTATTGGCATGGAGTTATTGTAGATAGTAATAGATTTTATAAAGACATTTTCATACAAGTATAACATTTTTTTCTTCTCCCATATTCCCATCCATGTCTCTTTCACATTTGTGTCCTATATACATGTATGATTTCATGTATCTGTGAGAAATCTAGGACCCACAAATGAGAGAAAACACATATTTCTTTTTCTGAGTCTGACTTATTGCACTCAATATGAGGCTCTCCAGCTGAATTTATACCACGTTCCATTTCTGTAACAATCTTGGACATTTCCAAGGGAACCCCCACCCCTACCCCTACCCCTGGCATCCCATCAGATTCTGTGGCTAAGAATGGTGCTTTTAAAAATCTTTCAAATATGGTTTCACTGAATTCGAGCACTTTCTTCAGTTGTTTGCCAGGGCCGAGGTTGGTTAGCTTATTTTTCAGGCTGCTTTTCTGTTATTAAATTGCTTTTCATAGATGCATGTGGTGGAGTGGTTGCAAACACCCTGAAGGTGACTGCAGCCCCTGGTGGCCGAGTTCTGACACCTGCTCTTGGCCCTTTATGTGGCTTCTGTCATGGTGCCTTGAAGCTCAGAGCAGCTCACCTGGAGAAGCACACCTGCGGAAACCCCGTGAGACCCCTACTCACTGAGGACCAGTCTCCTCTGATGAGGCCCCCAGGGAGCCCCTGGTCTGCCGTTGGTGCACAGAAGCCCTGCTGTTCTGGAGTTACCTGTTTGCTGTTTCTTTGGAGCCTTGTTTGCCCTGTAACCAATCCTCTTTCTTCATGCTGCGGCCTTACCTCAGCACTCCATTTGCAGCTTAGTTATTGTACCTCATGCCGTTTGTGTGTGTGTGTGTGTGTGCTCATTTGATTTTCTTTAAAAAAATTAAGTTCCAGGCGTAGAGAGATGACTTTCAGTGGTTAAGAGTGCTTGCTGCTTAAGGATGAGAACCAGGGTTTGGTTTCTGATGCCCACACATCAAGCTGACCTAGTTCCATAACCCCAGTGTTGAGGGGGGGGGTCTAGGGAAAGGAAGATCATGGGCCTTTCTGGCTGATACCCTAGCAAAGAGAGAGAGAAAGAGAGAGAGAGAGAGAGAGTCAGAGAGACAGAGAGACAGAGAGTGAGAGAAGAGAGAAAATTTTTAAAAAAAGGTTTAAATTTACTCTGACTCTTATTTTAAATCTTTAAAAAAATCAGTTTTTTTTTTTCCCTCTGATTTCTTTCCATGCAATACCTGAGGGGAAAATACAATCTCCATAGGCTCTCAGCAAGTCAGTGGAGTCTTCTGCACACAGACAATGAGGAGTTCTTCCTGCTGTTGAACACTTAACTCTACGGGCTGTGTCAGTACTCCTGGAAAGGCCAGAATGTCTGTGGCCAGTTATGCTCCAAGGAGCCCATGAAACCCACCATGTCCACTATTTTGCAGCCAGTGAGCTGCTTTCCCCCAGGACAGCATGAGCTTTGTGCTTCTGCTTCCAATTAGTATTCCAGAGGCACCTAGACATGCTGGTCGTGCTCTGTAGATTGAGAGACGCTGCAGCTCACAGCTGCCTCCAGAATAAAATTCCTACCATCTTAGCCTGAGCAGCCCTACTCTCATAGTCAGACTCTGAAATCTATAAGTTTAAGTGACATTGAAATGCTGGAGGATTTTTCAGAGTTTGGATTTGTGTGTGTGTGTGTGTGTGCACGTGCGCACGCGTGCGTGTGTTTGTATGTGTGTGTCTGTGTGTGTTTGTCTGTGTCTGTGTGAATGAGAGGCACTGTGTGTGCCGTGCTGGCCCAATAGTGATTTCAGGAATCATTCTAGTTTGTTTGCTTGCTTTGGAGTTTCATAGGCTCTGCCTTCTACAGTCCAAAGTGCAGGCTGTCATCATTTCTGCCTGGCATTTTTATGTGGGTTCTGGGATCCGAATTCAGGTCCTGTTGCTTTTGAGGCAGAAGTTTAACCCTTAACCCATCTCTGCAGCCCTAGAATTTGGATTTTTATATTAAGATTGTTCATTTGGTAAAGGATGCACAAATACCCCGAGCAAAACAAACAAGAGACTAAAACATCTCTGAAACGTGAAACATTTCTGGCGTGAAGAATTTCTAAGAAGGGATGTTCAATCCGTAGTATTTGTTATTCATGAGAGGCAAGAGGTCTGTAGTTCCTAGAAGGGCAGATAAGAGACCAAGGGTGAATATGATCCAAGGATGTCATATGCATCTAAGGAAACGCCATGCTGACATCCATTATCTTACACAATTAATATATATTGAAACGTTTTTTTACAAAGGTATGAGGCCCAAACCGCTTCTCCACTGGGCTAGTCTAGGTGCAGGAGGCGAATGAAAGGTGGCGTGCTCTGCATGCCACAGTCTTGCAATCTGGTTTTGAAAGTCTTTAGTGATGACGACACTGGGATTGTATGGCACAGGTACCTAAGCTGTGTGATGAAGAGTAGGTCATCCTACCTCCCCAGACAAGCTGAAGGGGTGACTGTGGGAAGCATTCAGGTTGCCCCTGACTCTTCTGCTTCAGAGAATTATTATCTGTCTTTTCCTATATCCGAGAATATTTTGCTTTTTCAAAAGGTGCATAACTTTTTATTATAAAAAGCAATGTTGTTAGTATTCCAAAAAATTATACCCATAACCTAGAGGTAGCACCATCGTGGACATTTTGGTAGGCTTCTAGACTTTATATATGTACATATTGTTTATATAAAACCAAGATACAATTCATGTAAGACATGATTTAGCAATTTCTTCTTCATATATGAGTATTTTTCATATGAGAAAAAAAACTAGGCTTTCAGAAAGTGGTTTCATATTGTGTAAATACATCAAAATTTCATTTCCTATTGGATGTAAGATTATTTTCATTCATTGCTTATGGCTGCAGTTGTTAAATATGTTTGGATTATACATTTAAATAAGTGCAGTTGTTTCCTCTTCCTTCTAGGATGAATCCATAACAAAAAGAATGAGTACATTTGTAAGATGCTAAATATGTTTCCATGTTCCATGTTGCCCATTACAAAAGATTGTCATATGTGTTACCACTTGCTCAAATTTATTATTTGTAAAGTAATAAAACCTGCTACTCTGATAGATGGTTAAAAGATATATGAAGATATTTAACCATTTAAATGAACAGAAATGAAACATTCTATTGCTTCTAGGTTCATTTCTTTGATTACTAATGAAGCTGAAAAGCCATCATATGTTCGTGGGCAACTGAATTTCTCCAACTTTCTGTGCCTTTGCATATTTTTTTCTCTTACCAAGGAGATTGTCACATATTGTTAGAGTATTGGTCCTTTCATAGCAATGTTAGAAATATAATGCAGGAAAATTTCCATTTGGTTATAGCTTAAAATTTTTTCTTTTTATTCTCTAAAACGTTTCACTTTTCATTATAGTCCTCTGTTTAAAGTTTTTAATGGTTTGTTTCAATATCAAAAGACCCAGGATCTTTCATTGTTCTATGTTCTTGCTTTTAGTGGAAGTTCTGCCTCCAGGAACCCTCCTCCCGTGTTCTGATCTGCTTGGCTATGTTGTGACCTCCTTTGGCACTGTGAAGCATGGTGTTCTGAGACAGGAGTTGTTGGGGTGATATACACTGGTTGCGGACAAAGTGGGGATGTCTGATTGGAGAGAATATAAAGCCATTATTACATCTGGCCACAGGCTGGCCTCCTTTTCTGTACAGCCATATGCTGAACGTCTGCAGGTTCATGGTAGGGTTACCTCCCTACTTGGGTCATTTCCATCTCCCACTTGCCCATCTTACTACTAGTATGTGGACGCTTGCAGAATTTGGAAAGCAAAATATAAGCCAGGAGTTACCAAGGAAAATTAACTAGGATGGAGGCCTGTTTAAATGTTAGAGTGAGTGTGTAGCCTGCATGAGGCCCTGAGGTGGATCCTTGGAGAGCTGCATCATGATAGCTTCACTGGTGATGTTTATTGAACATTTAACAAAGATCTAACAGCCAACATTTTCAAACTTTTCCAAAACATGGACAAAGGGAGGATAGTTGGAAACTCACTTTGTGAAATATAGTTGTCAAAATACTAAAACTTTGTATATAGAAAAGACTTTGCTTTTCAATTAGAGTGCTAACTGAAAAAAATCTGTGGCAATGCTAATAATTACTGCCTGGACTGAGGCATAATGAGGATAAATGATGTTCTAAGATACTTAAATTACAAGGTGACATGGAAACACAAGGTTTCTATTGGCGACAATTGCTAATTGTCGCCTAACCTTGGGAATGGAAATGTTAAACTCCAGAGGTTATGAAATATAGTTGTTTCAGCTCATGGCCCTTTGTAGTATGTGCTCTCTTCAAGTTGTTTGGGAAGCTCTTTACTGATCCTTTCATAAAGAAAGTAGTCACTGTGACCTTTATTTAGATGGTTTACCAAATACTTTCGTGAAGATGGGTTGGACGTTTCTGTTTCTTCTAGAGAAAATAGAAGGACACAGTTCTCAAGCAAGCCTGAAAAACATGCCTATGAATACTTCACCAGAATGGGATTAATTTTGCCAATATCTATCAAATAGAGATGATATCACCTGGTGGTTTTGATTTGCATTTCCCTAATATTAGGCTAGAGACATAAGCAGTTTGCTATTTAATTTCATGTTTTGAGAAGTATATCTCTTGTCCAATGTTTTATTTGTTATTCTTAGGTTTGCATTTGGTTTGTAAAGCTGCCTATACATTTTGAATATTAGCCTTTTATCAGCTTTATGGTATGGTTTGCTTATGGTCTGTTTTAAAAAATGTACTTGCTTATCAACCCACTACAAATGCCCAGAAACAGAGAGCTTAAGCCCAGTGGTAGTAAGTAACTCTAATACTCTGATTTTTTTCTAATTGCCTGCTTGCCATTAAAGGTACGAGAGTCCCTGTTGGGTTAGAGATAGAAAATAAGGATAATGTATCGGAAACAACATTTCCTTTAAGAAACCAGAGGCTCTCTCAGAAGGATCAGGATTCTCTCCTTACTATGCATGTGTGAGTTTGAGGGTAAATAAAAATAAGCACATTGCATTGAAATACATGAAAAGTACTTCTATCCATGACTTTATAATGACCCAAAAGCAAAACTTTTATGAGCCTTTGAAAGATACTAGGAAATGAACTTGTTACTTTGAAAGAGATAAAAAGGAAAAAAGGAGAATCATTTATCCTACTTTTCCAATTGGAATTGAAGCTATGACTGTATAATTGATTAAAAATTTCTCTTTGTAGGACTGTTTAGCTAATAAATGAAGAATTGATGGTTTTAGAATACTTCATTTTATAAATGCTGATGAAATAATGGTTCATTAATGCTTACTAATACCACCCAGAGACAACTGGTCTTTATATTTCTATTGATAGATGTAGATAAGACAAGTTGGCATCTACAATATTCTTTAAAAAAGAGAGAAACCCAGTTCCGTTTAAGTCCCTGAGTCCAGCTGCCAGTGTAGTCATTAAGAGTGCTACCAGCAGAATCTGAACCATGGGAAACTGTGTAAAGGACAAATAAATAAACTGTAGGTAATGAGAATGGAAAAGAAACCTCAGAATAATAAAAAATATAAAATATTTCAATCTGTACACATTATTTTTGTTTTGGTGCAAACAGACAAAAATATTTTTAAGCAATTTGGAAGATCAAACGGCAATTTGATATGTGGGATGAATGAATTGCTGTTTGATTTTTTTAATGCAATAACCATATTGCAGTTACATTTTAAATGAGTTGTTATCTTTGAGAGAGATACAAAACTTTGTCTATGTGATGAAATGATGTCTCAGAAGGGGAGGAGTAGATGGGGGTACAAAGGAAGCAAGAAAGAATGAAGATTGGGGGAGAGAAACTCATTACTTCTCTACTTTCAATGGGACATTGCTCATGTCTTTCCAAAGTGACTCCTGCTCTTACTTCCATTGGGGATTAGTAGACATAATTATGGTATAACTATTTATAATTACACATCCATAAACTATTCATAATTGCACATCCTAAAAATACTCTGTTCTGGGAATGTTGAAACACATTTAAGTGGCAGAGATTTTTGTCATTGGCTGAACTAGATTACATTATCTCTTCCAACATCTGGTTGACTTCTTCCTGGAGTTTAGGGTGGGCCCAGCATTAATACCTTGGAGTGCTATTGGCTGTGGCTTCTGTGTTGTTGCAGCTCAGGTAGCTGGAAAGCTGGGAAGAGGGGGCAATAAGCTCCCACTCTAAGTTGAACTAATGATATTTGTATGTAAGCTGTCACATATATGTGAATATAAGCCATTTAAGTTTTCTTTTATTGGACTGGATGATTGTTTAAAAACACAGATGGCTGATATAGCTCAGATCTATATCCTTGGACAGAAATATTTTCTATCGAATGAGATTATAGGTCATTATAGAATCGTACATTAAAGAACAAAATACAAAAAGTTCTTGCAGGATAGACTGATACCCACTGATTTGCTTCTGCTTATTTCCCACGAATGTCAGGGGTCACATATTTGTAGAGGAGAGGAAGGACCCTTGTACCTTCCAGATGTGCTTGCGGCTGCAGTGAAACTTCTCTTGTTGCTGAGGCATCCTTGGAAGCCTCAGTCTCTGACTTATTTCATTTGGATGTCCATGTAGTTTTTCTATCTAAAAAGATGCATCCAATTTTAAGTCACTTGTGAAATTCAAGGTAACAACATGAATTAAAAAGGTCAAACGTTTCAAACAGACCAAATACGATGGATGGTAGTTCAGGGTTTCGCATAGAGATGGTCTTCATAACTCAGCTGCTGTGATGTTGCGCATAACATACTCTAGAGACCTTCAAACCAAGCCTCCTCAGGTAACACTTAAATTTCTCTTTGGCTTCAGGTGTGTTGTTTCTGTTAAGGTTTCCTATTTAACATACATTTGTTTCACTAGTCAAAATTAATTTTTTAAAGCACCATATTTCATCTGTGTTCCATCTTCTTCCAATAAATTAAACTGCATTCCTTCTGTTTAAGCCATGATGAAGTTTAAATGCAAATAGAAAATCCATTTGCTTTCTATATGGTTGCTGATGCTTCTGATTCCAAGAAATTCACTTGGGAGGGATAAAAGAACATGATTGGTTTTTAATCACATTCAAGTGACCCACATAGCTTTCAGAAGCAGAGAAGTTAGGTGCTGCAAACCTCTGAGTTACTGTGTCCAAACCTCCTCTGCCTTCATTTAAGCAGATGTTGCTTTGCAAGTTCAGATTTTTGAAAGACCATGTCTTGTGATGTTGAGTGTCTTCAGTATTTCAGCACTTGAGGGAAAGCTCGATTTCACTGTGTTTTTTCCTTTTTAGATTCAAAAGGAAAATCTACATTAGTTAGTTGCACAAATAGTTGTTTTGTCAATGAATGAAATGTCTTTAACTTACACAAAATGCTTCTCTCTCCTTTTTATTACTGCTGACTAATTCTCATCATGCTGGGGAAGGTGCTGTGCAGGCTACTGGGGGAGAGTTGTTATTAACAGTCTCCCTCATCTGTGGATCCTGCATGCAATGCTATTTATCACTAGGCAAGTTGAGCTCACTGGCGCAATAGCGACAAGTCTGTTGTAGGGGTAACCAACTATTTTCTGATTGGTTTTAAGAATGTATATATATATATTCTTAAATATATATACATATAAATATATATACTTATATTTATTATTATAAATCTAGTTAAAAGCCCATGGCTAAGGAAGGTACTATTGTTGTTTTTCTAAATGGTCATGATGTACCTTCTAAAACCTGTTTGTGTTCATAGGTGAGTACTGCTCTCCACTTGGCTTCTTTTTGTAGTGGGCAATGATAATTGCAGGTATGCATCACTACTTAAAATGATGAGACTGACAGTTGAATGTTCAGATGACTGAAGCACCTTTATTACCTCCTCCAAGACTTGGTTAAGAACTAGAAAATGTGGAGAGAGTAGTGTCGAATGCTGACTTCCTGGAATAGCGTGACCATGGCACTCTTGAGCGCACGTGCACTGAATTTATGCATGATCTTGTCATGGAGTGGTGAGGGTCTCCTGAAGCCTCCTTTGCCTGAGGAATATGCAGTTAGTAGTTGATGGGTGAGTTGGAAAGAGAGAATTTATTTTAATCATTGGCAAGGTATCCATGTGCCTATAATCAACACCCCCTCCATGATCTTATAAACAAGCCTAGCAAAACTCACCGGGTCATAAACAAAACATCAACATAAACAAAACAAAAGAAAACAAAACAGAAGCAAGCCAAGCCCCCCAAATGACATGACAGTGGAGGAGGGTGGTGGGAACAGAATAGGAGTTGAAGGGGTTGGGAGTGGACAACAGAGTGAATATGATCAAAATACATTATTATATATTCGTGCAAATGCATAATGAAACCTGTTATGTATAAGTAATGTGCTAATCAAAACAATTTTAAAAGTAAAGGTAAATTAAATGTAAGCTATATGTTTTTATAATAAACCATTTGACCTGCTTTGACCTCTTGGACCAGCTTAGGCTCTCTTGCACCATTTACAGTTGTACTTTGGAATTTCACTTTTTAGATGTTGGAAACTTTTGTCCTTCAAACTCAAGTCTTTTCCACCTTTCTTCTTCCTTCGATAGGCTATTCTTCCCAGATGCAGTTTTTTCCTCCTTTTGATCCTAAAGCATTTCAGAAAGAAAAACATTTTCTTTATTTACATAAGACCTAAGTAGTTGTACCTTTTATCTCATGTGGCTAATGTTCTGATTTTACTATAACAGATGAAAATATTCTGGAATTAATATGGATAGCTTAGGAGCTAAAGGGGCTTTAATGACATTGAGGGGATCTACTGTTTTATACAGTTTTATGTAGTTCTGCCTTCCCATCCTGCCTATTTTGTTGGCATTTGCTCGGCACATGCATTGCCTGTATGCTACGAACCTTTCTTCTTGCTATTCAGGCAGTTGTGTGGATGTGAGAACTTTTTGCTCATTAATCATTATTAATGGATCTGCTTTAAAGATGCTTCATGCTAAATTATTTCAATTGCCTTTAAAGAAGGGATGCCACTGGTTAAAGGTAGATATCAGAAATTGCATTGTGACAGCAGCATGGATTTTAAGTGCCAGTTGTAGATTCTGACTTGAATTGTTTTTTGCAGATGCCTCCAGCTTCTCTAAGTGCTAAAAATTCTCTTCAATTTCTGGTTTTAACAAAAGTGACATTCTGTTAGTACTTAATTTGTCATTTCAGCTTAGGTAGGAATAACAAAAGCACGGCAATGAATTAGACAGCTAATGTAATTTTTCTAGAAAGCTAGTATTTATTATTACCGAATGGGAGGCAAGATTGTGATACTTGTTATCTCTGTTCTTGGGGACATTGTGAGTTTCTTAATGCCTTAACCTAAATATTAGAGAAATCACTGGAGCTTGTATTTTCCATTTAAGTCAAGTTCATGTTTCACTTACTCTTCAGCTTCAGTAGATGATGTCAGCTGTGTCACAAGCACTTTACGAACCCATTTGTCACAACTGTAAGGGTGAACCTAGTAAGTCAAGATACAGGCGCTCCAAGCAGCTACTGCACTGACGGGTATAGTGAGTCACCTGACCCAAGATAGATGCCGCTTCCTGTACAGCCTCGGCTTGGGGCTGACCATCTTACTGTTGTCAATGCGATGGAGAGGTCAGGTGACTTTCAAAGTTTCCTTTAAAGAAGCTGTGCTATCACACGCGCGTACACACACACACATATGTGCAAGTATGTATGTGTATGTATGCAAGAGAGCACCTGAGTGTGTGCTGTGGAAGCACAATGGTGACATCAAAGATCATCCTAGATTGTTCTACCTCCTTATTGCTTTGCTTTAGGATTTTCCAGGCTTCATTCTCCAGAATTGGAAGTTCAGGTCTCTGTTATCTACCCAGCATTTTTAAAAAATTTATATTTCTTTATTTTTCCCCAGTCATTCAAGCTCAATAGGTACCCTGTTCCCCTTCCTCCCTCCGCCCCAGGCCCCTTTGCACCTTCCCCCCTTTTTCCCCCTTCCTTTTATTCCCCTTTCTCGCCTTTTCCCAGTGCCTCCCCTTTCCCCCCTTCTATTCCCTGGAGCATCCTTTTGTGTAAATGCCAAACTTCCCTCTGAGTCCTGCACTCTAGGGAGGTGTAAGGACTCAGTGGCATAGCCCAGAGCCTTTCTTGGGCTCCCCTTTAGTATGGGAACACTATTATGACTGTTAATCTCTTGCCTCTGAGGATCCTAGTGCCTGTGATCCATGCTAGACTTTGGGGGGTCATCGACATGTCAGTCATTGTGCAGATCATGCAGAGTCCGGTCCAGCATTTTTACATGTGATTTGTGGATTCTAACTCAGATCTTTTTTTTTTTTTTTTTTTTTTTTTTTTTGCTTGTTAGACAAAGGCTTTAACCCCCTGAGCCATCTTTCCAGCTCTCTTTTTAAAATTTTTTATTCTTTGACACTTTCGTATATAAACACAATGAATTTGATATGCGCTCACCCTTTACTACCCAATCCCTCCCCACCTCCTTTCCCACTTCATACTGTCTCCTTTCCAGCCTGTCTCCCTCCTACTTCCATGTCTTCCTGCATGTGAAGCCCACTGGGTTTCATCTGGGATGCTTAAGTTGGCTTGAGTGTTTGAATACTTACTTGCTGGGCCACAGTGACTTACCAGTGAGTAGATCATTGAGGATAGAAGTTCCCTTCTTGTCTGGCATTAGTCTTAAATAGTTCCTTGGGGAGATATAATGTTTCTTCAGATCTTCCCTCATCTATGGTAAAAAGTTGATAGGCCAATTATTGTACAGGACTTGTGGAAGTAGATATCCTCGAAGTGAGTTCTTGCATGTGGCAGCCCTGTCCTGACCAGAGGCGACTGTCTAAAGCTTACATACTCCCCTCCAACCCCCAAAGGCTTTTACACTCTTACAGTCCCTCTTTGCAAGATTCCCTTGAGGCTTAGGATGAGGAATGATTTTGATGTCCTGTTTAGAACTGAGCTTAGTTCTGTTGATCTGTAATTAGGGATTGGTTTTCTCCACATCCTTAATGATATCAAGACTTGGGGTTAGGAATGTTAGTGCTTATTCCATACCGAATCCCTGGCCAACTGAACTGACTTTTCGTAACCAATGTCCACTTTTGAAAAACTTGGCATGCTGTTAAAAAACTGGGCTTCAGGGTCACCAATGGGGACATCACATAAATATTTTGAGCTACTTGAACAAATCTTCAGATGTTTAAAGAAATGCTAAGTTGGAAGAGTCTGCTTCAAATCCTGATCCCCTCTCCTCCCACTCCTCAGTGGCTGCCCTGTGTCCTTGCTTCTAAACATGTTTTCTTTTTCATTTAAAAGTATCTAGGAAGTTGTTTTTTCCAAGTAATATTGGGTGTTGAATAATATCAGAGCAAAAACAAGTATTTGGGGGGGCATACTAAACGTGGAAAGGTACCATTGGAGGCTTTATAAACCTCAAAAATAATTTCCCTGGAATGATTTCATTCCAAACAAGGCAAAATGAGAGGCTACTGTTTTATAAGTAAGTGCACCTAACTATGGGCCAAGTGGTTTGTTTTTTGACTGAAGACTTGATGCCTGTATAAGGAAAGTTCTGAGGCGTGGGAGTGATGTACAGGCAGCACTGGAAGGAAAGGGCAGATGACACGTCAGACCTGTGGCTGGTTTCTCTCTCTTTTGCCCAGACTGGCCATAATTGTCTCTTGAGAATTTAATGCCTCATTCAGTTTCTTGCCTCTTCTTTGCTGGCACCATATAGGACAAAGTCTGGATTTTCTGGAACTCTGAAATGGAGGCAAGATGGGAATTAGACCAAGCACTAAGAATGTACACTTTAATTACTGAATTGTATAACTCAAAGGCAAGTACTAATCTCTTCACTTGCCTGGCATAAGTACATTCGTGTGTGTGTGTGTGTGTGTATGTGTGTGTGTGTATGCATGTGTGTGTAGTGTATGTTTTTTTTTTTTTCAGTATGCTACTCCACACTATTTTTAGGCTTTCTGTCTATGCAGCAACTATGGACATAATATGAGAGAAAAACACCCTTAATTCTGAAACTTCTTTTTTTGCTGTAGATTCCGGTCACTTTAGGGAAGTTATCCTCAGTTATTTTTACTGGAGTTCTCAGTGCTATGATTAGAACAAGAAGATTTGGGAAAGTTTAACTTGGCATGGTGAAGAGGCAGCTGAGCAGAAAAATATTTGATGAAAAAGGAATCAAATATCTATGATGCTCAAGACGGAAGTCCAGCAGAAGCAGGAAACTCAAGCAGGGTACCTGTGTTACGTCCTTTCCATAGTTCATATTCTGTGTTCTTATAAGAGAAAAACCTTGGGCATGTATTTAATGGTAACAGAGAAAGACACTTAAAGGCTTGGTAAGTTAACTTACTTTTCTTTCCATTAAATTGAACTCTTCTGTCTTGTATGTGGCATCTCTATTGAGTTTTTTTACCCATGTCTTCAAAGAAAATGGCCTTATTAATTTTAATATTTCATTGCAGTCTAACAATCTCAGAAGAATAGGTTGGTGCCTGATTGAACTGAATCCTGAGAAGTTTCTAAATGAAAGCCTTGTCAAATATTCTATTTTCCTTCTGTGTTTCAATATTTGAATTGTCATCTAGTAGAATGGCTTTACTACGCTTGATTTGCCAGTGCAGCAAAAAAGAAGTTGTTCTTTTACATCATTTGCAGGGCAGTCTTACTCGCAGAATTAATTCTGGAAGAAAAAAATCCTAACAGCGAAACTTGCCATTTTGTGATTACAACCATCTAATATGAATTGGGGCCATTTAAATTAAAAAGGTTGAATTTAAAAGAAACCTTTAAGTTGGATTTTTCTACTTAAAATGGCTTGTTTTAACTGGGTGGTTTGAACATTACAGTTACAGTATAAGTAAAAGATATGTGCTTTAAAACTTAAGAAAGTATACCAAAAAAAAAAAAAAAAGACCCATGTACTCTTCTATATGTCTGCCTTTCCCCATGTCTTGGAGCAAATCCTCCTGCTTTTGTGTGATGTAGTATTTTCTGGAAACTGTGACCAAAGGCTGAACTCTAACTGTGTGAATGTCCTGCTCTTTCCAGTGTTGTACCTATAAGTGCTTGTGTGAAACATTGATTGATTGTGAACCTTGAATTTTGTTACTGGGATGTGCTCACCATCCTGTGGAAAAAATGGGTGGTGGTGATACTGGGTGCATGTTGTGTTTGCTGAATGCGACCTGCACTACCTGTTCACCCTGGTGGGGTTCCAAGGCCACCCATGAAGTATTTTGGTGTATCTTGCCTATTTTCTTTGTAGAATCTCTTATTTTTCATGCCAGCAGTATTCTTCCTATTGAGCGTTTACTATTTCTGAACAAACTGCTAGAATATTCTCAGCACTAGGGAAGCCCTCTCTGATCCCATGAGCTGGGCCAAGGCCTCCCTCGTGTGCTTCTCTGCCAACCTCTTCCCTTTCCTTGCCATGACTCCCTGGTTATAGCCTCCCCTGCATGATGCCATTTCTCCTTTGACTGTAAGCTCCTGGATGACTATTCTTCCCATACTTGCACCTTGGGTCTCACTGAGATACCACGGTGGCCTCAGACACAGTGTCTTCCTGCCTCAGCCCTCAGTATTGGGATTACAGGCATGTGCTACCATGCCCAGCTTGTCTCTGGCTGCAATACTTTGAATCGACAGTGTCTGGTATTGTGCCTGGCATATACTGCATCAAAAGTGATCCTTTTTTAATTCCCTTTGTAGGCCATTTTTCTTAAGCATCTCAGTTGTTATTTAGTGCTATATAATCTGTTTATAATGCTTTCCAAAGTACAAGGCCAGGACTGAGTTGTAGCTTTCTGAAGTACTTGTCTAATATGTACAAATTCTTGGGCATCCCCAGGAAGATGCACACACAGACACACACACACAGACAGACAGACACACACACACAAACACACACACAAGTGTACACACTTTTTTAAGTTTTATGTTTTTATTATTAATTATAGCAAATAATAAATTTTGTTGTGACCTTTTATATGTGTATATTTGAGACAATATGATGAAATTTGTCCTAAATATTCCCTATGTTTACATACCTTCCTGTTGGTTGCTGCTGGTCCCCTTAATCTTCTTCAATAGTCCATATATTTTATATAAATTCTAATTTTTTAGCTTTGCACAAATAACAGAGCACATAAAACATTATCTTTGTGACTTTAGTTTATTTCACTTACTAATCTCTTGTTTCTTCTATTGTTCAAAAATGACATAATTTAATTTTTTCCAATTTATTTATTTTTTAATTTACAAGCATAATGAGTCCTAATCCCTGTTTTCCTCCCTGCCCTCTCCCTCCCATTCCCCTCCTTTCTGCTCATCATTCCATTTCACTCCCTCCCACCCTGCTACCTGGCTGCTTCTGTGGACCCCAGGGTTCCCTCTGGCACGTCTGCTCTTGTGGGAGTTCTGGCCTCTATGGCATACCAAAATTGCCCCACCTTTTCGGGCCACCCCTCTGATAAAGGTATTTCCCTTCACTCATCCAGCTTAATCCCTAAGGTTTCCCCTGACACACACACTTTTTGGAACGCAGCATGTTTTGGCTAGCTCAGCGTTTTGCTATTAGGTTCTTACTTTCAGGGCCTGTGCCAGATCGCTTGGTTGTTTCTGTTTGCTTTTGTTCCTTTATAGTTTTCTTTTACCTCTTGTGTCACCCCACCTAGTTGCAGCTGCTGAGATGATCTCTGGTGTTGCTGTTTGTCTCTCTTGTTTTCACCTCTGCAGTGCTGAAGACTGAGCCCAGGGCCATGTGCAGTACTTCTGCTCACATCCCTTTCCTCGAAGCACCTTCCAGCAAAGCTTAAATGAGCAAGTGGGCAAGCACACTCTGCCAGGAGGAGGAGGAGCCACACAGGTACAAGGCAGAGTGGGTCACTGTGGAAGGAGAAGAACTGTGACCAGGACATAGCCTGCCATACTTGTGCATGCTTGCTGACCTCCATATTAGACTCATATCTGCATTCAGCTGACCTCCATGTTAGACTCATATCTGCATTCAGCTGACCTTCATATTAGACTCATATCTGGATTCAGCTGACCTCCATATTAGACTCATATCTGCATTCAGCTGACCTCCATATTAGACTCATATCTGCATTCAGCTGACCTCCATATTAGACTCATATCTGCATTCAGCTGACCTCCATATTAGACTCATATCTGCATTCAGCTGACCTCCATATTAGACTCATATCTGCATTCAGCTGACCTCCATATTAGACTCATATCTGCATTCAGCTGACCTCCATATTAGACTCATATCTGCATTCAGCTGACCTCCATATTAGACTCATATCTGCATTCAGCTGACCTCCATATTAGACTCATATCTGCATTCAGCTGACCTCCATATTAGACTCATATCTGTATTCAGCTGACCTCCATATTAGACTCATATCTGCATTCAGCTGATGTACTTAGCCCTGTCTTTGAAATGCTTACATCACACAGCTTATAAGAAAACCTATGGGTACAAATTCTGTCTGATTAAGATTATCTTTTTTTTTTTTAAGTTGTAAGTTGTGATTCAGGAAGGATTGATTAGTTTCTGAGGTGAATCTTTGCTCTATGAGTCTTGGGACAATTTTGCAGTTTGTGAGATGTTACTTGTATGTATTGCTCCATCAGTAGCCTTTTTGTATATTGGGCGTGTGTGTGTGTTTGTATGTTGGGCGTGTGTGTGTGTGTGTGTGTATGTGTGTGTGTGTGTGTAGGTCTGAGGGAGACTTTGGGAATCATTCTAGATTGCTTCTACCTTTTTTTTGCTTTGCTCTGGGAGTCTCCTGGCTCTGCCTTCCATTGCTGGAAGTACAGGCTGCTGCTGTTTCTGCCCTCTATTTTTTTTTTATAAAAATGTAAATTTAATAAATTTATTAAAAATGTAAACCCGGAATATAAGTGTCATAGTTTTACACAGCTGCCCTGTGTTCATTGAGAAAATAATGGTTTATGTCTAGCTTTTCTGTATAGTCAATAGTGATTTAGGTATCTTTTTTCTCCCACATTTTAATTTTTTTCCTAATCATTCAAGCTCAATAAGTATTCCCATCCTCTCCCTCCCTCCTCCCCTTCCCAGTTATCTTCCTTGTATTCTCCCCCTTCCTCCCTTTCACCCCCCCTTCCCTTCTCCCAATGCCTCCTCCTTCCTTCCTCCCATCCCCTGGAGCATTCTTTTGTGTGAATGCCAAACCTCCCTCTGAGTCCTTTATCCTAGTGAGGGTTCAGGACTCAGTAGCGTAGCCTGGAGCCTTTCTTGGGCTCCTTGTTAGCATGGGAACTCTATCATGACTGTTTAATCCCTTACTTCTAAGGATCCTACTGCCTGGAGCCTTCTCCCCTGTGATCCATGCTAGACTTTTGGGGAGTCCTTGACAGTGTCAGCCATTGTGCAGGTCAGGCAATGTCCATTCTTGGCTGCTGCAGCCCTAACTTATGTGGAATATCCTCATCTTAAGCTCTTACAATCTTGCTGCCCCCTCTTCCGCAAGGTTCCCTGAGATTTAGAATGGCTGCCCTCCATTTTATGTGGAATCTGGGATCTGAATTCGTCTTCCTGCTTCTGAAGCAGTTGTAACCATGGAGCCTTCTCCAGCCCCACAATTTTTTTCTAAAGATTTTTGTCTGATATTTATACTCAGCCTTTCCCATTATTTTACCTTTAAATGCTCTTCATAACACTGTTTCTTTCATAAAATTTGTCAAATTTTGATGGTCAACGATTCACTTCTAACTGCATTCATTACCACTGAAATGTTAATTTTGCATATACTGGGTAAAAGTTGGCAAAATAGGTTGCTTTCATTCAAAATAAGGGAATCTTCAAAAGCGCTGCTTAATATCCTATTTCATTTTTTCAAGATACAATTTTAAAAAACACTTTCCTCTTTTTCTGTAGGCAGGGTTTCTTGTAGCCCAGGCTGACCTGGAACTGACTATCTACCTGAGAACGGTCCTCCTGCCTTCATCCCCTAAGTACTGGGCTTATAAGTATGTGCCCCATACTTGGCCTTATGTGGTGCTTGGAACTGAAACTAGGTCTTTGTTCATAGTAGGCAAATACTCTAAGCGTTGAGCTATATCCCTACTCCCTAATTTTTAAGTGCTCTATACAGTGTGTTATGTTTCACAGGATGTATCTGCATCATTGTGCTAATGATCCACTACTTTGTTCGACCCTCTGAAAGTTGTCTGCTTAAATAGCATGTCCACGAGTTTCGATGCTGGGGAATGGACGCGCGACTTAGCTGGATGCCTCTGCTCAGGTCATTCGTAAGTCTGCCTCTAGCTGTGGAGCCAGAAGAGACTGAAGACCTCCCTGGAGGAGGCCCCAGGACTCTACTTGCTCGGGTGCCTGCGGGTGGGCTGCCTTTTCTTCCTTGGAGTCACTGTCCACAAGCCAGAGCATCCCCCCAGAACCTGTGACATGGAGCGACCAGAATGAACGTCACAAATTCTTTGTGATCTACTCTTGAAGGGGATATCCTGTAACATTTGTTGTTTTCTGTTGGAAGCACGTCACTAGGTCTTATCTACATTTAGAGGGAACAAATTACATAAGGACATAAAAATAAGAAGTACTGAGGCTACATTAGTGGCTAGCACAGTTATAATGTTGTATCCCGAAACCCTGTAGAAATTATTTTTTTTTCCAGATGAGAAAATGAAGGACTGGAGAGGTTAACCTGTTTAAAGACCAGGAGATACCATATAATGTAATGGATTCTCTAACCTGGAATCCTTTCTTTCCCCCAACACAAGTTGAAAATTGAGGCCAGAGCAAGTACAAGGTGCAAGCTACATTAAAGAAGAGTTTGTTATAATCCGTATCTCCTCATGCAGTGCCAGGCTCTTGTAGGGACCATCAGCCTTTGGCTACTGTATGTTTCTCATCAGCAGATTCAACAAGTTACAGACTGAAAAACGAATGGGGGAAAAAAAAACACAAAGTGGAAATTGCATCTGTGCTGAATGTGTACATTTTTCTTTTTATTCCCTAAACAATACAGTATGGCAGCTATTTATGTAGCATTTATACTTTATTAGGTTTTATATGTAGTCTGGAGATGATTTAAAGTGTACAGGAAGGTGCTGGGAGTATAGCTCAGTGGTACAGTATGAAACTGCAATGTAACAATAAATACAGTGCACAGAGGGTGTGTGTGGGTTATATGTAAATACTTCAATGTTTTTTATTAGGGTCTTGAGAATCTAAACATTTTGGTGTCTAAGGGAGGTGCTAGAACCAGTTTCCTATTGCTAATCCCACAGGGATAATTGCATTCCGTAAGTATTAGCACAGAATGAATGATTAAATGTTAATAGTTGTAAGACTTTTTCCTATTCCTCCAGCTTTCTTTGTGTTTATTTCCTTGGTAACAAAGATGTAGCACAATGTAAGAAACAATTTAAACACTTTCCAAGCATAAAAGAACCCATCAGCTTGGATTATTTATATGCTCCCAACCTGTTTAGACATGATTGTCTTACAGTGTTTGAATCTTAAGACTAAAGTGATGTAGCTGGTCAGCCAAGCAGTCATAATTAGATTCTTGTCATTCTCTCAGGAAATTGTAATAAAAGGGTATTCTAACATTTTTATCCATCTTAATATCCATGGTATCTAAGAAATGAGATTCAACCTTTAATACAGAGTGAGAGATAACATCATAGTTTTTCCTTTATTGTTATTTTTTACTTTAAAATAACAGTTATTTGATTTACTTGAGTTTGGGAATTATCTTTGAAATTTGGGCATGAACTAATATTACCTTTAATTTTTTTTAGGTTCCTTTTGTTATTGAGGGGTAAAAATGTTGGTTCTACTTGAGACAAATGCATTCATTCCTTCTAGCCACTAAATCCCTTGATAAATATTCTATTATTGTGACTTTAAACTTTGCCTGCCTACTGCGGATCTAGTCACCTTAGAGTGGTCATGGATGCTATCTTTCCCCCCCACTCAAGGAATAGTTCACATAGCAACCTGTGATGTCACAGCTTGTCCAAAGGGATAAAGGTATCCATGTGGATTTCAACACTTCCTTCTTGTGATCTGCTTCACTTTGTTGGATTATTTTGAGCTTGGGTGTCTCAGTATGAGGCTAGGCAAGGTCACAGTGATTCTTCTGTCTCTGCCCAAGTATCACTTAGCTGTTTTTAAACATTTGCCACAGACAATACTATGCTGTGCTTATCTCCCATGGCCTGGTAATAGAATCCATTTAAACAAAGAATGCACATTGGTGATTATTTCCCCTGAAACTCTACCATTTCCCTAGACTTTCCCCTTTTCTAATCAAGAGGCACATGAAAGGACTTGCAGTTTTTGGGTTTTCGTTAACATCTCAGTTCCCACTGTTGCTTATCTTAACGATTACCCCATCTTTTGAGTTTCCTTACTTCTGGATTTCTTTGTTAACTGGTTGTTCCTAGTCAGTTCTCTTAGTGCCAGCACAGTCCTCTCCATCCAGCCTGTGGAGGCTTCCTTTCAACTCTGGCACTGAGTCTGGGTTCTTCAGTCTTGCTCTCCAGTCTCTTCCATGTCTCCAACCTTCTCCATTGGCTCCCTGTCCTGGAGTGGGTGTCATTTCTACCTGGGCCAGGACAGTGCACACATCCATCCTCGGCATCATATGTTCGGCCAGTTTCCTCACATCCTGAAGGACTCTCCGAACTTTTTTCCAGCCCTAATTGGATTCATCTGCCAGAACCCAGCATACATCCTGCTTCCTCTACTTGTCTCTGGATGGCGCTGGTCCTTCCTTTATCATGGTGGTCCTGCTTCTGAGAACCCATAGAATACCTTTCACATTCATGCAGTTCTCTAGTTGGTGTGTCTTATTTCCTTTTCATGTGTGTGTCTGTGTGTAGAGCATGTGTGTGTGTGTGTGTGTGTGTGTGTGTGTGTGTGTGTGTGTAACAGTGTGTATGTAACAGTGTGCACGTGTTACGACACGTGTGTAGGTCAGGGAATAACCTTTGGGAAGGAATTGGTTCTCTTCCATCGTGTGGGTTCCAAGGACTGAACTCAGGTTGTTAGGCTGGTGTAATGGTTACTCTTAACTATTGCTATGAGAGAGCACCCAAAGTCAAGCAACTTAAGGGAGAAAGGAGATCTCTTCAGTTTACAGTTACAGAGGGGAGAAATAGTCTCTCAGAGCAGAGGCGGCATGGCTGAATGGCCAAAACTGGGGAAGGCTAGGTCACTGCAGTCATCTTGGAGAGCTGAATGCTGCAGACTGCTTGCTGCAAAGGCAGACTTCTTCTGGAGGCAGGGTGGAACTCATCCAGCTTAAGGCCCACCCCTTGTGACTGCCTTCCTCCAGTAAGGCTTCGCCTCTCAAGGTGCCATGACCTTGCCAAACACATGAGACTGTGGGGGACACATTTCAAACCATGACAGCTGGCCTGGCAAGCATTTGTACTTGCCGAGCCATCTTGGTGGCCATGTTTGACTGTCTTATTAACAGATTACTGTATGAAACTTAAAGGTTGTGAGATTGCTTGATAGTTAAAGCACTTGTAGTAAGCCTGAGTTCAAATCCCCTGCATAAAAGCTGGGCGTGGCGGTGGGTGCATATAATCTCAGTGCTGGTAGGCAGAGATGGGAAGATCATTGGGACGTCTAGCTGAACCAGTGAGCCTCAGGTTTAGTGAGAAAGCCTGTACTAAAATATTAGGTGGCATCCATATGCCAACTGTATGTACATCCATACAGATTAGGTTAAGCATTTTGTGGTCGAACAACTTAAATAACAAGAAAAATAAAGTAAATATACTTGTTATGTAGTGGTGACCTAGCTGGAGCCAGAACTCAGGCCTTTAGTTCCCAGATAATGATACAAGAAGATGTGATCTATTGTAGAAAATGAGAGTTACTAGAAAGAGGAGAGAGAGAGAGAGAGAGAGAGAGAGTCTATTTCTGGGAGTGGATTTGCCAGAGTCCAATGATTTTGATGCTGGGCAGTCTTTTGTCTCAAATTTCTTCGCTGAAAACTGATCTCTAAAGTAGGGCCAGGTTGCCCTGCATAGACCACGCTCTCTATGGATCTACCTCAAAGCTGCTGTTCCAAAGCGAGCCAGGAAGGAGTAGTGAGGCACAGGGAGCTCTCCGAGCAGCTTCTCTCTCAAGGAGAGTGCATTCCAGTGCCTTGCTGTGCAATTATTCTGTACTTTGTCATGCAGCATGACGGGTGTGTGTGTGTGTGTGTGTGTGTACGCTCACAGTCATACCACGTGGGAACTGGCTCATTAATAAGAAGACGAATCCAGCTGAAGTGGGGTAGGCAGTGCCTATTCTGAACACAGAGTGACCTGATGGTGATGAAGAGCTTTTAATGTGTTAAACTGGAAAAAAAAATCCACAAGCCATTAGCAATAAGCTTCCCTTTGACTTTTTTTTAAACTTGGAAGATAAGTCCTGAAAATTTAAGCCCACAGAAGTTAAATGGCTTTGAAAACTCCACAGTGGTGTCTAGAAGTTGGGAATGGCATCTCGAAGGAGATGAACCGGGACCCTGATAATAAGGAAAGTGGAGCATTTGACTTCCCAGAGGAGGAAGGGAAGGAAGCGCGAAGGGGCTAAAAGCGCAGTGCAGGAGATTCTGCAGAGGGGCCTCTGAGGGAGACCCTTTTACTTCATCCCTGTCTGACTATGGGACTGACCACTGCACATCAAATACTGCTCAGGGTTGGATTTTTGTTTTAAATCATCCTGAAATAATGTGACTACTCTGTCTATGGATCTACCTCCTCTAGCATATTTTCCATTGAAATTGCCTGTTTGCCTGCTGATGAGGTTAGGCATGTTGTTAAATTCTATCCCATTAAATTCCACATTTAACCCTTTTCCATTTATTCAGTAATCGAAATAGCTTCCATGGGTATGTCAACTCCCCCTTAGCAGTAGAAAATAAGCTAGCATGTTGCACCCATCAGTCCCAGGGTTATCTGGTCTTTTGTAATTGGGGAAGAGGAAACATTGAGAATATTGATCAGAAGAGAGGGTGGGCGGGATTCTCCATTCGATTAAAGAAACTCTGATAACCTCACTTGATGAGGTTCAGTGGATTTTGCCTGCAGTGGAGAGCCCCATCTAAGGTGCTTTGCTTTGTTTTCTGTATGGCAAATGCACCTTCTGATGTGACATGACTTTATGTAAAAAGAATACCTTCCAGTTTCAGAACACTCTAAAGCGTTAGGTTCACATATTTTATAAATTGCTAAATGAAATATTTCCATTCTCTAGTGCCTCGGGGAGGAGAAATGCTCTTGTTTATACCTGAGAGACAAAATTCTTGGGTGTATAATGCATGTAAGTTCAAATATTGGCTATATTGGTTTCATTTTTTCCGAAGCAAAATTGTGTTTGGAGAGCCCATATGTCTTACTTTGCACCTAGTATCAAATCTCTCCTTGTCTTTCATCTATTTATTCAGTTTTGTAGTTATAGAGCAAATATTATTCACCATATTTCTGAGAAGATTCAATAAAAGTAAGAAACATAAGAGAAAGTGTTTGTTTCAGAGGTTTTATAAGTCATTTCTGCTTCATAGACCGATTGCTGATCTAGTGAGTGAAACCCTGTCTCTGCTTTCTACTAATGACGGGATCCAGTCACCATTTATTGTGCCTGGGATATTTGGGTGTCCCGCTTAAATCAATAGCCTATCTAGTTTAGTGGGTGACAAGCATAGATAAAAATTATCATTGTTTCAGCAGAGGACACTGTCTTATCACTGAGAAGAGCATTTTCAGAGTCTGCAAACATTGCAGTTGGACAAGGCCTGCAGACCTTTCTGACTGTAGCCCGTAAAGTAAACATGATTCTGCCTCCTATTACCCAGAGAAGAAATTGCAGATTCTCTATTAATATTCCGAGATTCCATTCCCTCCTGATGGAGTCGCAGTATTTTTCTTCAGCATTTTACCAGTGAAAATGAAACTAGTATACGTTTCCAGTTAATCAGATTATGCTTTCATAAATGCGTGGTCCTGAATGGACGATGCATGTGCGAGTATCAGCCGCAGCAAGGGAAGTTTCATTTCGCTTTAGTTTGAGTTTCGTTGTTTTTCTCTGTGTTCCTTCTTTCTTTTCATTCTGCTGTCCGTTCTTTTCTTTAACCACAAATGAAAACCGTGCCTTGGTTAAACAGAGGTTAATGATAAAATGTGCCTTGGCTACTGATGGTTGGAGAGATTCTTTAGTTTTGATCCAATGTGATAACATTTAGAAATGGCCTAAGAAAAAAACAAACCCACCCAGATGCGAAGCAGAAAAGAAAGGGAGAAGGCACAACGTCAAACATACTTCCTTAAAATTCCCCGTGGTCCTCTGAGCTCCACTGTAGCATGGATGTTCACGCACTCCCCCCATCATAATCCCCCTAAATGGATATATTAAATGAATATATATATAAAAGCCTCCACGGTGCTCTTCTAGGAGGGAATCCTTTATGTTGTTGAGCTTCAAAGAAATGACTGTCCAACAAGTTCCTTTGCATGTATCCTTTTATTTGGTGGCTGTTAGAGATGCCATATAAGTTGTTGACCCCTGAGAAGGGCCGGCTGAACATGCACAATATAGAAAGAATACTTTCTACAAGTAAGGAAGAAGTAAGAATAAAGGAAATCGAACTGCATGTTTCTGCTATTAAATTTTTTTTGTCATTCAACTATATAGGTTATATGTTACATGTGCTTTTAGACACTGTTGTAAGCATGCCTTCAATTCTCCAGCTAAACCTTGCAGATTAGTCTGTCTAGACAAAAAAGGAATGTAGTTCCACTTGTGAAAAAACAGAGTCTCCCAAAGATCAGCCTATTTCCAACCAAGTTTTATGTATGCTGAACTGTTAATTATAGAACTCTTACTGGGTTTCCTTTCCCACCTTGCCTTTTAAATCAATATCAAATTAAGGCTAAACAAGTGTAATTGTCAGGGCAACAACTGGAATATAATCTCTCAAGGAAAACACTGCACTGAGAAGAGAGTAAGTTGCCTGTATTGTTGAACTGAACTCCCAGGAAAGCTGTGTTTTGTAAGATAAACATTCTGAGCCTGCAGGGTGTGGTGGGAAAGGCCCAGTCTTCCCGTTGTCTCTTCAAAGGTGCATTCATCCAGTGATATTTGCATGCCTCACCCCAAGAGCAGGTGCTAGGTACGGGAATATTGCAACAAATGAGAAAGTCTTCACAATAACCTCCAAGGCAGTGGGAAAATAGCTCCTGGTTGAGAAGTGGGAAGTTAGTAGCACTGAGGAAACTTGAGGTTTCTAATCTGTTATGCATCATTATGATATAGCATCTGCTTCCTCTATGTAATGAGATGGTATTCGTATAAAGAAATGTTAGCATGGTTTTCACATGGGATGTGACATGTATGTTCAGGATTAAATGCTCTCTACACAAAATGGAGACCTAAGCAATTTTTTCTAGATTCTGTTTTAAAGCAATTTAGCTTTATGGATATAATGCAAGTCATAACTTAAAATCAGGTGTATTCTGGTCCAGGCAGTAGGGGATGCTATCATCAATCACTCAGTCATTTGACAGACACCATTTTTCATAGACTCTAGAGATGAAATGAAGGAGAAAGCCTTATCTTTGTGAAAAGTTTTTAGATAAGCAAGAAATGATTGTGTCAACTGTTAACGTGATTGTGATGTCCAAGTAAAGGTGCTAAGGTACTGACAGGATCAACTTCTTCATGAGTACAAAGTATTTGTTCTGGGCCTTCCGGATGCAGTAGGTAGGAAAGTGGATGGGGGGAACGTCCTTGATACTTGAAAGTATGTTCATGAATAGCACTGAAATGGGGTTCCCTTTCTTCATGACTCATGGTTGGTAATGGCCAAGGAAAGGCTGTCTCTGAGCACTGGCTTCTTTAATCTCTAACAGTAGAGCTGGGAAGAATATCAGCGTGGAACAATCCTTATTTGCAGCCTGACTATGCTCACGAAAGAATGCCTGTTAATACTTAGTAAATGCCAACTTGCTATCTATAGTACCTTGAAGTTAGTGATAAACACAGCAAGGCTGTGTGAATTTCCAGACCACAAATTTGGGAATATTGTTTTTGGATTACAACTCAATGATTCTTGCAAGCCTTTGGGTGTGATTTTAATTTTTGAAATTAAAATTTCTTTTGGGTAGTAGCAAATATTTTAGAAACATTATTGATGTGCAAATAACTACCTTGCCAGTTACCAAATTAAAAGTAAAATGATAGAATATTGTAATTCAGACTTTTCATTAGTGTAGATTGGATTTACTAATCCCTGTGTGATTTTTTCTTCTAGTTAATTTTATTTAATTAAAAAAGATGTCTTAAAAGATTAATTTCTTTTAGCACCAGACAAGTGCAATCAGGCTTCAATGCTATTTATTGCCTTGCTAAAACCCAAAAAATCCTATTTGAGCATGCAGTGTGTTTTTATTCTTATAAACACACTTACATGTTTAGGGAGAGCAATACCACATGCTTTTATCTCCTCCTATCCTTCAGTCACAGGTATATTGGAAAGGCCTTGGTTCAGTAGTGGTCTGAACCCTGGTTTAAGCTTGGTACATGTAGTGCTTTTTCTCCTGGAAAGAGAAAGTAGGCAGCAGCTGGTGATCCCTTGTGGAATCTGGATCCTCAGCATTCTGTGACCTTATGGTGTTTGAGACCACCCCTGCACGTCTCTTTGCCTTTGCACTCCAGATCTATTCACTTGATCTGAAACTTTTTATTAATAACTCATGTCACTGGCTTAGGAATATATTGTGGCCCTTAAGAGTTTCAAAGGAGCCCAGAGAATGTAGAGATTTGGTTCTGATTCGGGCACATTGCTATTTAAAACTATATCTGGACTCTGTTAGTAAGCTAAGCAAAAGGCATCAGGGAGTCAGCTCCCGTGTCTGGGTGACACTCAGTTTGAGGACCTCCCAGTCTGCCTGGGTGAAAACGTCTGTCACATCAGCTTTGAGGCTGAAACAGTCAGTATTCATCTGGTGATGGAGACAGCAAAAGAGAAATTTCAAAGACAGCCAAAGTAGATGCTCGCATTTGCCCTTAATAACTTGGAAAATAAGATAGGCTACGGAAAGAATTTGCTAATATTTTTTAACTGAAGGGTGTGTTCCCAAATACTCAGCAATGATTGAATTCCAGGAGGTGATGTCAATTTTTGGTCTAACATGTTACTTTGAGAGAAATGGCAGAATGTAATAATATTTTGATATATGCTTGTGCATAAAACATACTTTTCAGGTACCAACTAGACCCAAAGGGAGCCATGACTGTAGGTGATATATATTCTATTAACAGTGAAGGTAGTTAAAACAAATAGGTTTGGCCTATGCTGTTTCCCATAGCTAGTGTACTAGTTCATGTTTTACTTGTTTTGTTGCTTGATTTTGCTTTTGAGACAGGCTCAAACTTTGTAACTTGATATCATCCTATGTTGGGCCTTGACAGTATAGGTGTGCATTGCCATGTGAGATTAACACTTCCTGTTTAATTGCTTTATGAACACCCAGTATGAATCAAGCACTTCTCCAGGCCCTGGAGCACTCAGCAGTGAGCCCTCAACAGTGAGCACTCAACAGCGTTCTCCAGAACACTTGCTGTGCTCTTCAGAGTTTGATTATTTATGTAAAAACATGGTTTGGAGCGTCCTTGTTGTCTTTCCCTTTTTTGCTGTTCTGATTTTGAGGGGTTTGTGGGCTCTGTGTTAGACATAGTAGTTAATCAATTAAGCCATCATCTTTAGCTTCATGGGCAAAACACAGGCAATCAAATGTTGCCAGTGCAAAGACTTCTCTTCAGAGTCTGTCATTCCAAAGCTCCTCATTCCACATTACCCTCGTGTAAAGTGCCTCAATTACAGAATCTCTTTCTTTTCCTAATTAAATATTGCAATATAGTCAAGCATTTTAGTTTACTTAGGTACTTGTTAATATGCTCAAGAGCACTTAATATTCTGCACTTTGGGCTTGCAGTTTATTTTAAAGTTAAAGGGACAGTGGCATTTTAAAAGAGCTATAGCCTGGTGATTAGAACGCTGAGTATGCTGGATGCCTTTTATTGCTTCCATCTGTTTAAAGATAATGAAAGAAGAAATTGGAAGCAAACCTTCTAGGAGACTATAGATGGTTAGCTACAGAATGTGCTTTTCTTCTTCTTAAGGGCGATTCCTTAGCGATGGCTACTTCATTATTTTGATCTTTCCTTGTCAGATTCCTTCCCACTGTCTTCTCATGCTTCGGCTGTATTTGACTATGTACATTCATGCACACACATTTTAGTATTGTAAAAATTAGTCATGATAGCAATTCCCTCCTTTTAACAGTATTGTTTGTTCTGAGTGGTCTTCTTTTCATATAAGTCAGGCAAGTTCAGATTAATTTAGCTCCTCAGGATTCCTTCCTTTCTTTCTCCACATCCACTACATGCCTCTTTGATTTCTCAGCAGTTAAACAGGATAGAACAAAATTCATCCCTCTATTGAGCTTGAAATTTAGAACTTAATGAAACCCATGATTTATGCTAAGTAAAGGGAGATAAAGCTGGCTAAAGGAGAGGCAAAGTGAAGAGTGGAGTTGCCATTATTAGAAGGCCTATTGAGAAAGCAGCATTTGACTGGAAGGGAAGGAGGGAGGGAGGAAGAAATAGGGAAAGGTGCTGAGACAGATGGAAGAGTTAATACAAAGCTCTGTAATGACAGTGTGTCCAGCTTCTGATTTGATCAAGGAGCAGGAAGGAGGTGAGTGTGGCTGGAGAATAGTGAGCAAGGGGAAGAGATAATGAAGGTCCCTCTGGGCCAGGGTGAGAACTTTGTATACTGGCCAAGAGAAGGTTTCAGTAAAGGAGTCAGTGACGATCATGGCTCTCAGAATCAACATCAAGGTCACTGTAGTCATGGTCCTGGGAACGGATTGTGGGAGATCAAGGATGAAGCAGCTGGATACCAGCAGGGAAGCGACCACAGGAGGAGGTGAGTGTGGATAGAGCCTTGCCAAGAGGGGCAGAGTTGGTAGGGAAAGGTTATATCCTGAATATATTTTGAAGGCTATAGAAAGTAGAGGGGACAGCAATGACAGTAGCATTCCTGGTGTGAAGAAGGAGAACAGTGTAATCTGTTTACCCATGTGTGGAAGATCCTTTGGGAAAAGGGGCTTAAAGATCAAGGATTCAGTTTTGCACATGTTGACCTTGATTATTTGTCTTTGAGAAAAGAGGGGACTGGAAATATTAATATGGGAGCTAAAAGAATAAAGGATATATATATATTAGTTCCTTTTAAATTGCTGTGAACAAATTACTTGAACAAAGCAACTTGAAGAAGAAAGGTTCGGTTTGGCTCATAGTTGGGGGTGCAGGTCATCATGGAGGGGAACACATGGTACTAGGAGCATGTGAGAGTTACTCATGTTGTGTCCAAGTCATGAAGCAGAGAACGCTGAATGTTCAGGTGCTCTGCTCACTTTCTTCTCTTTTCTCTTTTTTAATTAATCGCTGGACCCTAGTGCATTGGATGATGCTGTCCATGCCCACAGTCAGGGTGGTCTCCCCTTTTCAGTTAAACTTCTATGGAAACACTGTCACAGTCACACTCAGAAGCGTGTCTCCTACATAATGCCTAGTCTAGGCCACTGTGAAAATTAACCAGCATGGGGGGAGTTTAAACCGTAAGACTAGCTGAACTTGTGAAGACAAGGTGAGTTTACATAGAGAAGAACAAAGAGAACATAAAGCTGTTCAAAAACTGAAAATCCAAAGTGGAAATAAATACATAGGAAGTCAGGACATAGACACTCACCACAGCCATCACTGTGGTCAAGAAGTTAAAAGATGAGAATCTTATTGGAGAATTGGAAACTATATATGGAACATTACGTCCAGAAATGGAAACAGTCTCAATAGAGCACTTACAGGATTGTTTGGAAGATTAAAAATAGAATTAGTTTGGAAGATTAAAAAGAGAATTAGTTAGCTAGAAGGTAAGTCCAGTAGAAACCTGCAGACTGAAATGCAGACATAGGAGATGCGGCAAGAAGGCCCACATTTTCCAAAGGAAGCAAAAGGGCAGAAACAGAGCAGAGTGATACAGGAAGAAATGGTGGAGAATTTTTCAGCATGTATGCAAGGGAAGAGTTTTGTGGAAGAGTGAATAGGGAAGTGAGGGAATGGGACATGTGGACAAACAAGTTTTCTGCTTGTTCCCTCTCAGATGTTAGAGTATATTAGCACACTGGTAGGAAAGTCCCAGGATGCTGTCGGGATGGGAGGGCCTGAAACGCTGGTTTTCTCTATGTTCTAGTTCCTTTTCTTTAATGTCCGAGTCTTAGATCTCATTGCCTGCCCGCTGTCTCACAAGCATATTATCAAGGTTAATATGCCCTTTTGTAGGTAAATTGGCTGACAGCTGGTGGCAATAATAACGCCAACATGTCCGGTTAACTGCCCTCAAATCTCTGCATCTCAATTTAGCTCTAAATTATGTCATTAATGAACAAATTGGAATTGTTAATAAGAATATCATTTTATTTTAGCCATGTAGATTTTTTGCCATAAGGTCTTGCTATGCAGGCTAAGTTGACCTAGAGCTAGCTGTGTGGACCAGGCTGAGCTTATACTGGCAGAAGTCCTTTTGTTTCTGTGCTCCAAGGGCTGGGATTGTAGGCATATGCCACCATGCCCACTGAGAGCAGTATTTGCTGTGGTGTACTTCTAATCTTTGTTTGTTTGCTCTAATGTTATCACCATATTAAGTAGCATGTGTCTTTTCCCTTTAGTCATCCTCCTAATTCCCACCCAAAGAGGACTGTTGAACATGCAGATGCTTAGCTGGTCCCTGGACAACGTTCGCTAAAGAGTCATTGTTAATGGATGCACCTTGGGAGATGGAATGTGGAGGGTTGAATCATGTTTTCTTCATTGACTGGCTGTGTTGTTTCCAGGCCATAAGGCAGGAAGAACATTGTGGAAGAGGCCATGTGATAGAGCAAATTCCCACCATAGGACATCCAGAAGGGAGGGAGAGGAAGGAGGAGAGGAGCAGAGAGATTGAAGGAGAGAACTGAGGAGAAGAGCGGGAGAGCAAAAGGACCAGAGGACAAGAGACACCTTTCCAAGGCCTGACCCCAGGGATCCTTCCCCCAACTAGCCTTGCCTTCTAATCCTAATCCAGTCAGCTACTAACTCCACAGCAAATTGATTCACTTTATCTGTGAATGTGCCCAAATGGTTCAATTCTCAGTAATACCACCAGCTGTGCCCAGGTCTTCTATACATAAGCCTTTGGGGGTTACTTTTTGTATCTGAACCATAACTTTTGAAATATTGAGTGAGTTAAGGCACACGTGTTCCTAAGCTAGTGCTTCGTACATAGAAAATATTTGATAAGGCTTTATTTTTATTATCTTTGCTAGAAGTAATTTTTACACTGACCATGAATTAGATTCTCATCTTGGCTTAAAACAGAAACCAGTGTCTAGGTTCTATTCCTTGAAGTTTTTGTTTACTTGCTTTCCGGGTTCCCAACTATGAGCACATGAGTGAAAGCATTAGCTCTGCAGGTGTTCTAGTCTGTACTCAGGGTTGCAGTGATCTGAGAAGGTGGTTAACCCAGTCGTCCAACACATTCTGCCCCCAGGAATCTTTACGTTTGCCAAGATCATGCTTATAAATAAATGTTCTTTTCATGGAGCCTTTCAAACTTGGTCATCCTTTTCTTCTAGATGACTTTGAGTTGCATGTCATGATAATGATGTTTATCTCCACAGAGCCTGGCCAGCTGGGAAAAGTACATCACCCCCTTTCATATACCAGTGTCATATCTGATCATTTATATTCTGTTGTATGATTCTCTCTTATGGAATTTCTAGTCTCAGAGAAATTGCACAAATCACACCAAATGAATTGGGTGGTATGCCAAAACCAAAGTGGAATATTCATTCCTGCACATTTGCTTTTTATGTGACTTAAAATGTATAGCCTTTGGGACAGTTGTTATCACATTGGCTCCAGTATGGCTAATTTAGTAGAGAAATTGGCTGGAGTGTCTCATCTAATAGAAATGAACATGAAACCACTTTAGTGTCTCTTCTTTTCAAGGGCTGCTGTTTTTCCATAAAATTTACAAGCCCACAGATTGATGCAAAAGTCCTTGCAACTCATGTTGCTGTGGCTTTTATAATTTCAAGTAGCATTTCCTCATAAATTAATAGTACTGAGAAACGCGAGGCTGTTTTAAAATCACAGCATGCAAATGAAATTTTGGAATAAACTTTTGGCATTGCTAGTAAAAAAAAGCCAGATGAATAAAGGAGACATTTATTATGAAGCATAGAAGAACTAGGGTAAGAATAAGCATTGGGATGGGTGAAGCCTTGTAGCAGGGTAACTAACCAGGGGTTGTGGGAAAGAGATGTGAGTAGGCGTGTCCAAAAGGCACTGGGCAGAACTCAAGGAGGGAGGCCACAATCTTGTTTTGGGCTTAACAAGTAATGCAGGTATGTATGCTGGGGCATATGAAAAAGTCAGGTTCAGCCTGGCAAGATAGCTCAGCAGGCGAGGAGACTGCTTGTAAACCTTGCGACCTAAGTTTGATCCCAGAAACCTACATGGTGGAAGGAAAGAACTGACTTCTGAAAGTTGTGTTCTAACTTCCAACTGTGTGCCACGGTATGCATGAATTGCTGTCTGTCTCTGTTTCTGTCTCTATGTCTGTCAGTATCTCCAAAATAAAATAAAATAAAATAAAATAAAATAAAATAAAATAAAAAATTAAAAGTAAGGTCCATGGAAGTTAGCCCAACTAGCCGCACATGTTCATTCTCTGAGTTTAATTAGCAATCCAGGCTCACAATAATAAGGTAGAAGAACAAATGAGGGTTTCTCTTGAACTTCCATAGGCACACACACACATGTGTACCTACGTGTAACACACACATATACATACATGAAAAAGAAAACAAATGAACTTGCTCAGATAGAAAGCTATAATATTGTCCTCCTGTCCACAGTTAAGGTATAATCCAAGGTTCATGAGTAATGGGAGAAAATGGATAGGTCTTTGCCTCATTCCTTACTCTCCTTTTAGACGATTTATCCTTCAGACTTAAGCTCATCACTCCACTGAGAATGACAGTTGCCCCCAATAGCTATGAGTTATACATATCCAGACTCAACCAGCTGTATATTAGAAATGTTTGGAAAAATTCTGTATAATAGTAGATAGTTTTTTTCCTTGCTGTTCTTTAAATAATGCAATATTAAAACATTTTATATAACATGTGCTATATTGTATTAGGTATTATAAGTAATCTAGAGATGATTCTGTAATTTATGGCATAGTTGGTAAAAGGGCCAGGTGAGCAGACTTTATTATTTATCATTTTATTGCATATGTGGTATATGTGCATGCGAGTGCATGTACATTTACATGCATACAGAGACCAGAGGAGGACATCCAGTATCTTGCTGCATTATTTCCATTCTATTTTCTTGAAACGGAGTCTCTCACTGAACCTAGAACTGGGCTCCAAGTCTTCTTCCCAGTGCTCCAAGTCTTCTGCTCCCACAGGGCACACAGCTCTGTTTGGCTTTTTATGAATGTGCTGGGGATTTGAACCTCACACTTGCACTGCAAGTGCTCTTAACCACTGAACATATCTCTGATCCCTGGTGAGTAAACATTTGCTACGCAGCGTATCAAAAACACGGGTGTGAATAAGCATTGGATGGTATGAAAGTGTGTGTCAGGATAGCTAGTTGGGGAGAATGGTATGTGTCTGTTGTACATAAAGGCTGCATCATTTTACACAGGGGACTTCAACATCCTTGGATTTTGTTCTCTCTAGGGAATACCAGGATCAACCCTCCACAGACCCTGACAGACCGCAGTGGATCATACTAATTGTCTTTTTCTCCTGAGGAAATAGCCTTTGTCTTTTATTCTTTTTCATGAAATCCTGTCCAGTTTTAACCATACTATATATACAAAGATATACTATATCTTTGCCTCTTATCACAATTCTGTCAACCCCTTCCTCTCTTTGACTCTCACCTTTTGTGACTCTCTACCTGCCATACGTCGGTATTATCTAGTTCAGTGACCCCCTTAGCCACCAGGCACAAGCCCCGACTCATGGGTTGACTCCAGGTGTCACCCAGTGGCTCTTGCTGCTGAGCTCCTACTCTGCTATCCACTACAGCCAGCGACTTTTAATCTTGTTGTTTTACTGCAAACAGATGGAAGTTTGAGAGCCATGACCTACTTGCTTACTACTTCAGTATTTGGAGCAGGGCTGCTGCTACTAAGAGTATCTCCAACAAATAATTGACTGATATTTGTTGTTGTTGATCTCCAGTAAATGGTGATTGCCTTTGGTGTTTATGGTGTTTATGTGATTCATTTGCACTTATTCATCTCATATTAAAAGTATTCAGGGTCAGGCCCATTCTATGTCAACTGTGAGATGAACTTTGTTAAAGAATTGCATTTTGGAGTTTGCCAACAGTGGTTAACTGTCATTTTTTTCCTTAAGCTTTGAACTTTAGGTTGCTTACTTTATTGATTCCTTTTCTGCTTGCTGAATATGAAGGAAAACCTGCCACTTGAGTTTCAAGGAGGAAGTGAGCCCACGGGAGCAGTGAGTTGGCCCGTGGCTGTGCACCACATGCCAGACCAGAGAGTGCAATCAAGTCTTGCTAATTTGAAACAGTTATGACTTAGAATGATAACAAAATGCAAAGGAGGAATTAGGACCATAATTTCTATCTTTGGCTCTATATTCTTCACTCAGGCCAAAAAAAATCCATGTTGAAGAAGATTAATGTAGATAGCTCTAAGTTTTGAGTGGGTTTGCACAGAATTTATTTGAATCCTGAGAAAGTCTTGTTCACAAACTTTTGAGTATTAGTAGCTCCTCTTCTTAATTCCTTGCTGAGAAATTTCTGCTTCTTTGCTTCTAACAAGTATGTAAGGTGTTTGGAACCTCATCTCTCAGCTTATCTTTCTACCTATGTTGATAATTTGTGCCATTGATGAATTATCTTCATCGTAACCTTGGTGGGGTTTGGAGTCATCTGGAAGACACACCTCTGGGCTTGTCTGTGAGGAAGTTTCCAGAGAGACATAACTGAGGAGAAAAGACCCACCCATCTACTCAGTGTGGGTGACATCATCCTGTGGAGTAGAATCTTAGACTGAATAAAAAGCAAAAATGGAGAAAGGTAGCTGAGCAATAGCATACATGTTTTTTCACTGTCTGCCTCCCAGTGGTGGATGCATTGGGATCAGCAGCCGGATATTGCGGCCACCGCATCTGCAGTTTGCTCTTAGCTGCCATGCCTTCTTCACCATGATGGGTTGTGCCCTTACACTGTGAGTCCCTATAACTTTCTTCTTTAAGTTGCATTTGTTGGGTATTTCATCACAATGAGATAAGTACCTAACACAGTGTCCATGTAAGAAAGGGTAGGGGAGATGTGGGGACCTATTAGAGGGTGCAAAGAGCTTTTTCTCTCTCTGCTAAATAAGGACAACGATACCTGTCATGGTTTGAACATGAGTTGTCCCCCACTAGCTCATGTATTGGAATCTTTAGCTGATGTTTGGAGAGGTTGTGGCAACTTTGACAGGTGGAGCCTGGCTGGAGGAAGGCGCATCACAGGGGGTGGGCCTTTGAGGCTAGTTAGTCCCACCCTGCTTCTAGTTACAGTTAGCTCATGCAGGTTGAGCTTTTTGTCTGCTCCTTGATGGATTTGACCTAAGCCGCCTCCAGCTTCTGCCAGCCAGCCATGTCTTTTCTTCCATAATGGCCTGAATCTTCTCCCTGGAACCCGAAGCTGAATAAATCTTTCTCCCCTTAAGTTGCTTGAGTCTCAGTGGTATCTGACAGCAACAATGAAGAGTAACTGCTTTCCACACCAACCCAAGGGGGTTTTGGATGTAAATTTTAGTTCCTGGATAGCTTTTACACAAGCCTGGCTTAGTTTTGTGTAAGGGAACTCTCTGGACATCAGGTCTGCTGTTTCAGGAAAGCGGGCCATGTTCTCAGACTATGATTTGCTTCGTAATTAAAGGTAATAGAAGAAAGGAGGGAGGAAATGTGATCTTGGCTGAATCGCATTGATTTTAGCCGGTTGTTTGGAGGCTTGGTGCAAGAGATCTAGCAGAGCCGATCCGCCCTTAGAGTAGAGGAATCCAGGGCTAGAGGAATCTGAATGCTACCCTAGCCTTGCTAAGAAAACAAAACAAAACACCCCAGATACCCCCAAACCCACAATTCAAGGCGGGGTGGGGGGGGGGCTTCGCAGGCATAATGAGCAGCATCCACGGCTCTGTCTAGTGGCTGTGCAGGAATCCAGTGAGACCGCCAAGCAACCCAAGAGGGCGCTCCTTGCATCCAACGTCTGTGATGACTCAGGCTTCATTTTCAGAGAACCTAGTCCTGAAGAGACAGAAAGGCTCTTCTTTTTAAATAATGTCTAGCTGGGTATATCCTTGGCTACGATGCTGCCTGCAAATTGACCTAATGGGAGGTCTTCAGGTTCTTGGGGGACTGTGGAACCCGTCCTCTCTGTTGTTCCCACTTGGCATGGGGTCAGTACATCCTCTACTTCCACATTCCTTCACGATGTTGACTCACCACACGCTCAAAGCAATGGGACAAATCGATCATGGACTGGTCTCTCCAAAACGGAAGTGAGGTGAATCTTCACTTTATGTGTTGATTATCTCGCATACTTTTTTATAGTGCTGGAAAGTGAAGTAACCTAGGCTGCATAGGTAGTGTGTCTTGGAATCCTGTAGGGGTAAGATCAGGTTGATCAAATCAGGATGGTGGCTGCTGAGTATGATTGACAAGGAATGGTAGAGTCTTGGAGCATTTTGTGTGTGACGTTCCCCCTAGATTCAGCACCTGGGTAGGCGGGGAGATCAGAATAGAACCCAGGCTGTCCAGCGCTTGGGTCTTGGTTAGGAACGTCAGAAGAGTATGGACTAGAGACCTCGCTTGAAGTAGGCATTTGCATTACAGCTTTGAGGTCCTACCCCGCAGAGAAAGAAAGTATTGGTACGCATGGAATCCTGAAAAATATGGGGAAACTCTTTCTGGGATGAGTGAGTTACAGGAGTGGGAGATGCAGACAGAGAAATTTTGCCTTTGGCCTGGATGATTGGATGTTGGCATTTGAAAGGTGACATTTGATTTGAGCTTTGGATGAGGCATAGGAGTGGGCCAGGAAAAATGGGGACAAAGGCCAAGTGTGAATACAGAGCTGATCTCCCAAACGAGAGCTGACTCTGGGAAGCCAGGATGCTGAGGAGCCAGGGAGGAATTCCTAATGACTTGCTCAAGATTTGGAGGCTTGCACTGCAGAACTAGGGGGAGTCCCTGGGAAGGTGTGATAATTAACCTTCTGCACTATGTGGTTATAATTTTTGAAAATCTATTTTGAAGAATGACAGTCTCATGTGTCCTTGTCTTATTTAAATGAAAGTATAGGAATAAATGTTCCAAGGTCATATAGAAATGAATCTTGGAATTACTGTTATTTGGGGTTAGCTGCAGCTTTTTATCTAGAGTGATTCAAATAACCACTCTGTGGTCATATGTGGATCCAAGTTTTAAGGAACAAAAAATTAAAATAATTTTATTGTCACCACAGTCATGACAATTTGCAATAATCCCCCCCCCATTCAATTCACTTTTCCTTGGGGTGGATCATTTACTTTCATAGATTGTTACAATTCATGATTTTAGAATCCATTAACTTATGTCACCTGGTGAACATGAGATACATTGTCATATTTTGGGTAAAATTTATTATTTACAGGGTAGTTTTGGTTGCAATTTCTCTGAATAGCTATTTTTTCATTTGAAGCCTATAGCTAACTATTAGGCAAGACATTCTCTTTCACAGAGGATTCCAACAGTGTATCTCATTACCACTATTATGTACTAACTTCCTTATAAGGATGAGTGTAGAATATATTTTCTAAGAAGGTGAAAGGGTGCTATTATGTGGTCGACTAGAGAAAGGAAGAATAGTTCTTCCTCCTTTTGTAATTAAAATGGTGAGATAAAGATGTGACTTGAAAAATTTTGTACAAACTAAAAATATTCCCATGTTGTAGCTTGCCTGAGAAAGTCTCTATTTATATACTTAAGGCATCAAATATTAATAGTACTCCTTTTCATTCTAATTTGATTTGGAAAGAAATTATTTTGTCACTTTCCCTATATGTAGGTCTACATCCCCCTTCTCCCTGCCGCCCACCCATGGAACTGTTTTTACTTTGTTGTTGCTAGTTAATCTTTGGCCAAATGCACTGACTTTCCCCCCTTGCATGTGCTATGATGCTGTGGATTGTCATTTTAGTCTTTTTCACTTCTTAGTGCCTAAGATATTTTCTAGATCATTGCACAGCTTTTGCATTTTTTAATTGTTGCTGTATTGATTAAGAATGCATTTAATCAAAATCTAACAGCGACGATTTTAATAATAAGGAATTTGTCTGTTGCCCTTAACAAGAAATTCAATACAGATAGACCTGGACTGGTGTGATCGGTGAGGGATGTTGTCCAAGAGGGAGACTTTGTCTTCCTGTTAGGCCATCATTAGCCTTCTGTACTTTCAGGCTTTGCATCCGTGTTTCAAGGGGAAGATGGAGGAAGGGTGAAGGGAAAGGGCACTCTTGTCAAATAAATCTTTCTGCAGAAAAATTTTCCCCAAGACTCAACCAGCAAGTTTTCTAGTATTCACTGATCACATCTGAGTTCTGTGTTTGTTCCTTTCTGCCAGAAATGCTGGGCATGTTCAAATTTTATATAACAGGGTGATAAGGAAGAGGTGGTGGCTATGAGTTTTTTTCTTAAGCGCTCTGCAGTATCTGTGAAATATTGTTTTGTTATGTATAGAGTTAGAATAGTTTTTTTTAAGAGTAACCTGTACTATACCACAACAGGATCATATAATATTTAGAATTGAACAAGAATTATCCTATAAGGTATAGTAATCTTCATAATGCCCAAGTGATTTTTGCATGATTTAATTCTGAAATTAAACTTAATTGATTCACCAACTGTTTCAAGAGTGCACATTTCATTAGCCTAGGCTGTGTTAAGCATGGCTAACTCTATGAAGAATTTTTGTTATCAATATATTGGGAAAAATGCTGTTTAGTTTTAAAAAGCATTTTACGAAGTATCTTACATTGGAAAACCAAATTTATTTCTCCCATTTCTAGCTGAGTTAGGAACTTGACAGAAAAAGTATTTTGACAGTGTACACTTAATTTAAGTCATTTTCACCCCATATTACCCAATCTGACCCCAACTCCTTCTTCCATTGAAAACCTCCTTCTTCCCAATCTGTTTCCCTCCCACTTTCATATTTTGCAACATGTGTGGTCCATGGAGTTGTGTCCGGTTTTGACACATCTTTTTAAGGACTTTGATTTTGTTTAACTTAAACACATGGTATATTGTATATAATGTCAGGTCTGCTGTGTTCAGTCAACATGGGGAACGAGCGAGAAGTGAAGTCAATGAGACATTCATGCATGAACACAGAACACAGGTTTTAGCTCATTAGGCCTCCCTGAGGAGATTGCACATGTTACATGGCCTCCCTAGCTCCCACGGAAAACCTGTTCTAGTTTCTGAAATCAAGGAAATATCTTCTTTTTGTTACATTGAAAACTTTATTTATTTATTTTTTAATTAAAAATTTAATTATACATTTTAAAATTTTTTAACAGTTCCCTCCCTCCCCCCTCCTCCCCCTCCCCTTCCCCCATTGCCTCCCCCCCAATTCCCAGAGAGTCCTTTATTGTGTACGCCTAACTCTCCACTGGGTCCTCCTCTCCGATGACATATAAGGACGCAGTGGCATTTCCATAAGCCCTTTCTCTTGTTCCCCTTAAGCATAAGATCACTACTATGGCTGTCAATCCCTTGCCTCCAGGGGTCTCGGTGCCCTTAACAGATGCTAGACTTTATGAGGGCAACAGTGCGCTGGACATTGCGCAGGGCATGCAAAGTCCCATTACGATTGCTTTGGCCCCAACTATTGTTGAGAATCTTGCAAATCGTTGCTCCTCCCATCCTTTTGCTCTTACAATCTTACCGCCCCCTCTTCCGCAAATGTCCCTGAGCTCCAGGATGTGGAGAGATTAGGCTGGCCTAGTTCTATGTGATTGATATAGAGTCTCTGAAGTTCTGGATTGTGGTTTGTTGATTTTCTTTTGCAGTTTTGCTGCTCCTGCAATTCCCTTCACTCCATTCTGCTGGGCACTGTATGTCACCCCCTGGCCAGAGACAAAAAGCTGTTAAACTGGAGTCTTGTTGTAATAGCACATTCAAGGGTAGATGTAATAAGAGTAGGAAACCTCACTGAGGGAGGGGTCCATCACCCATTTGCAAAATGATTACTTTTTATCTGCTAGACTATATGCCCTCCCCTTCTGGTGAGATCAGGAAAGAACGTCTGTGAACTTAACCAGGTTTCTCATTACTTACTTGCAGACCTTGATGGTGGCCTATTTTCTCTGCTGTAACATGGTCTCCTCTCTCCTTGTTTCTGGTGTGGCCCTCCTAACCCATCTCTCTTGTTCATAATCCTTGCAATTACTGTGTTACATAGGTTTACTTTTGAGTGTCTCAATGTGGGCTGGGTGAGTTTGGTACTAGGAGCCACCTATTAGGGAGAACATACGGCGCTTAATTTTCTGGGTTTGGGATACTTCACTTAATATAATTCTTTCTAATGACATCCATTTCCCAGCAAATTCCAGTAATTCATCATTTTTGATGGCTGAGAAGTACTCCATTGTATAGATGTACCACAGTTTCCTTATCCACTCGTCAACTGTTGGACATTTAGGTTGATTCCATGACTTTGCTATTGTAAACAGTGCTGCTATGAACATGGTCGAGCTTGTGCTATCGAGGCGAACCTCTGCTGCATGGGGGGTTATTCCCAAAAGTGGGATAGCAGGGTCATACGGCATTTCAATCTTTAATTTCTTTAAGAATCTCCAGACGGCTCGCCAGAGTGGCTGTATGAGCCTGCATTCCCACCAACAATGTAGGAGAATTCCCCTCTCTCCACATCCTCTCCAGCATTTGTCGTTGTTGGTATTGTGGATTTTTGCCATCCTGACCGGGGTGAGATGATATCTCAGGGAAGTTTTGATTTGCATTTCCCTGATGGCGAAGGAAGTGGAGCATTTTTTAAGATAATTGTTAGACATTTTAATTTCATCCCTGGTAAAGTTTCTTTGAAGTTCCAGGGCCCATTTTTTAATTGGGCCAGTGTTTTCCTTGGAGTTTAATTTTCTAAGTTCTTTGTGCACTCTGGACAGTAGAGCTCTGTCAGATATGTGGTTAGTGAAGATTTTCTCCCATTCTGTGGGTTGCCTTTGAGCTCGTGTGACAATCTCTTTATCTGAACAGAAGCTCTTTAATTTCACAAGATCCCAACTGTTGAGAGTTGGTAGCAGTGACTGTGCCATTGGATGTCTGTTTAGGAAGTGTTGGCCTAGCCCAATCAGCTCGAGGGAGTTCCCTATCCTTTCAACTATGGTTTTTAAAGTCTCTGGCCTGATATCAAGGTCCTTGATTCATTTGGAATTAAGTCTTGTACATGGTGACAAGTACGGGTCCAGCTTTAATCTTCTGCATGTGGAGATCCAGTTTTGCCAGCACCATTTGTTGAAGATGCTGTTCTTTTTCCATTGGATTCTTTGGGCCCCTTTGTCAAAGACCAAATGGCTGTAACTTTGTGGGCTTATATCTGGGTCTTCAATCCTTATCCATTGATCTGTGTGTCTATTTTGGAGCCAGTACCAGGCTGTCTTTATAACTATGGATTTGTAGTATAGACTTAGGTTTGGTATGGTAATACCTCCAGCTGTGTTTTTGTTACTCAGGATTGTTTTTGCTATCCTGGGTCTTTTGTGCCTCCATATGAACTTTGAGATTGTTTGGTCAACTTCTTTGAAGAATTGCTTTGGGATTTTGATTGGTATAGCATTGAATCTGTATATTGCCTTTGGTAGGATGGTCATTTTTACAATGTTGATTCTGCCAATCCAGGAACAAGGGAGGTCTTTCCACCTTCTGGTGTCTTCTGCAATTTCTTTCTTTAGGGTTTTAAAGTTTTCATTGTAAAGGTATTTTACCTCCTTAGTTAGGTTTATACCAAGGTATTTCATTTTTTTAGGGGTTATAGTAAATGGCATGGTTTCTCTCAAGGCTTTTTCCCTTGTTTCATTCTGGGCATATAGGAAGGCCTCTGATTTTTGCACATTTATTTTGTATCCTGCCACCCTGTTGAACTTCTCAATTAGTTCCAGGAGCTTCCTGGTGGAGTTTTTGGGATCCCTCAGGTATAAGATCATGTCATCTGCAAATAGGGATAGCTTGATTTCTTCCTTGCCGATTTGAATCCCTCTTATGTCCCTTTCTTGTCTTATGGCTTCAGCTAAGACTTCAAGTACAATATTGAATAGAAGTGGTGAGAGTGGACAGCCTTGTCTAGTTCCTGATCGAAGTGGGAATGCTTCCAATTGTTCCCCATTGAGCATAATCCTTGCTGTGGGCTTGTTGTATACAGCTTTTATTATATTGATAAAGGTTCCTTCCATTCCTACTGTCTCTAGCGTTTTGATCATAAAAGGCTGTTGGATCTTGTCAAAAGCTTTTTCTGCATCTATCGAGAGTATCATGTGGTCTTGGACTTTGGACTGGTTTACATGATGAATTACATTTATTGATTTGCGTATGTTGAACCAACCTTGTGTGCCGGGGATGAAGCCTACTTGGTCCCCATGAATGATCTTTTTAATATGTTTTTGAATCCGATTTGCTAAGACTTTGTTGAGAATCTTTGCGTCTGTGTTCATCAGGGAGATCGGCCTATAGTTTTCTTTTTTAAGTGAATCTTTATTAGGTTTTGGGATTAAAACGATATTAGCTTCATAGAAGGAATTTGGTAGCGTTCCTTCCTTTGCTATTTGATGGAACAGTTTAAGGAGTATTGGTGTTATTAACTCCTTAAATGTCTGGTAGAACTCTGTACTGAATCCATCTGGTCCAGGACATTTTTTGGTGGGAAGATTCGAGATTACTTCCTCAATTTCCTTATATGTTATAGGACTATTTAAATAATTCACAACTTCCTGATTCAATTTAGGTAAGTTGTGTTTACTTAGAAATTCATCCATCTCTTTTGTGTTGTCAAACTTCACAGAGTATAAGTTTTTGAAATATGATGTTATAATTCTCTGGATTTCTTGTGTATCAGTAGTGATAACTCCATGTTCATTTCTAATTTTGTTAATTTGGGTTTTCTCTCTCTTGCTTTTGGTTAGTTTAGCTAGGGGTGTATCAATCTTGTTGATTTTTTCAAAGAACCAGCTTTTCGATTGGTTGATTTTTTTCTATCGTTTTCTTAGTCTCGATTTCAGATATTTCTCCCCTTATTTTGCTAATCTCTTCTCTTCTACTGCTTTTGGGATCAGATTGCTCTAGTTTCTCTAAAGCTTTAAGCTGCATTGTTAAGTTGTTTATTTCTGATGTTTCCATTTTTTTGACGTGGGCATTAAGAGCTATGAACTTACCTCTTAGAACAGCTTTCATTGTGTCCCAGAGATTTTGGTAAGTTGTATTTTCGTTATCATTCACTTTCAGGAAATCTTGAATTTCCTTTTTAATTTCTTCCTGAATCCAGTTCTCATTCAGCATCATAGTGTTAAGTTTCCAGGAGTTAGTGTATTTTCTCTTGTTTGATGTGTTGTGGATGTCCAGCTTTAGGCCGTGGTGGTCTGATAGGGCACAGGTTAGAATTTCAACTTTCTTGTATATGTGTAGATTCATTTTGTGGCCCAATATGTGATCTATTTTGGAGAAAGTTCCGTGTGCTGCTGAGAAAAATGTTTATTCTTTGGTGCGTGGGTGAAACGTTCGATAGAGATCTGTGAGGTCCATTTCTTTAAGGGTTTGATTAAGTTCCAAAGTGTGTCTGTTAAGCTTTTGACCTGTTGATCTATCCTATGTAGAGAGGGCGGTGTTGAAGTCCCCAAGAATTATCGTTTGGGGGTTGATTTCTTGCTTTAGACGCTGTAGGGTTTTCTTAATGAATGTGGAGGGGCCCGTATTGGGTGCATATATGTTCAGTATTGTGAAATCTTCCTGGTGAATTGTACCTGTGACTAAAATGTAGTATCCATCCGTGTCTCTTATAATTTTTTTTGGTTTGAAATCCACTTTGTCTGATAGCATAATGGCTACCCCTGCCTGTTTTCTGCTTCCATTTGCTTGTAGAATTGTTGACCAGCCTTTTATTTTTAGAGCATGCCTGTCTTTTGTGGTGAGATGGGTTTCCTGCAGGCAACAGATTGATGGATTGTGATTTTTAATCCAAGTTTGTAATCTGTGTCTCTTGATCGGTGAATTAAGTCCATTAACATTTAGTGTTATAATGGAGAAACTATTGTTAATTCCAGACATTTATTATGTTTAGTAGCTTTTATAAGTATATTGCTTCGCTTTTAATGGTGTTATATTTGCCTTCTGTTCTCCTGGATATGCCTGTTTTTTTCTTCACGCTTGAATATCATTTCTAGCAGTTTTTGAAGGCCTGGTTTGGTGGCCATGTATCCCTTCAAGTTGTCTTTGTGCTGGAAAATTTTTCTTTCTCCCTCGATCATGACTGATAGTTTTGCAGGGTAAATCAGCCTGGGTTGACATTTTTGCTCATTCAATACTTGAAGTATGTCTCTCCAAGCTCTTCTTGCTTTTACTGTTTCGACTGAGAAGTCATTTGTTATTTTAATAGGTTTGCCTTTAAAAGTGACTTGTTTTTTCTCCCTTGAAGCTCTCAGCACCAGTTCTTTATCTTGAATGTGGAGTGTTTTAACTATTATTTGCCGTGGCATGCTTCTATTTTGGTCGTATCTGTTTGGGGTGCGGAATGCCTCTTGTATATGAATGGGCCTCTCTTTTTTTAGATGAGGAAAGTTTTCCTTGATGATCGTTTGAAAAATTTCCTCAGGGGTGGTATTTTGAGATTCTTGCTCCGGTATTCCATGAATACGCATGTTAGGCTTCTTCAGGGTGTCCCATATCTCTTGGATATTTCTCTCAAGTATCTTTTTGGCTTTAACAACCTCTTCCATTGAGCTGGTTAGTATTCCCACTTTATCTTCAAGGTCTGAAATTCTGTTTTCTGCTTCATTAGTTCTGTTGATAAGACTCTCTGTGGCGTTCTGGGTTGAAGATAACTTGTCTTTTAGCTCAGTTTTAAACTCTGCTTGAGTTTGTTTTAACTGCTCTATGCCACTTTTTGTTTCTTGCACTGTTTTTCTCAACTCCTCCAGATGTCTGTTGTGTTCCTCTTCAAAGCGATTGATTCGATTATGTAATTCCTCCCGGATTTCCTCTTTCATAGTATTGAACATGGTAATGATCATATTTTGAAAGTCGTTATCCTGGGTCAGGCTTTCTCGGCCTTTTTCCGTGGGTTTGTTGTTGTTGGAGTCTAACATTATGGGATTAATTTCTTCCGTGGGAAATTTGTTTACTTGAGTGTTGCTTCTCATGGATTTGCACTTTGACTTTGGCATTGTCATTTTAACTCTTAAGATCTCTCAATTTCACTAAACTGAATTATTTGGCCTGGGGTACTGGTGGGCGGGGCCCGAACAGGGACTTACCTAGGGCGCGTGGTGAGGCCCGGGTGGACCGCGCGCGTGTCCTGACTGGTGGAGCGGGGTGGGGTGAAAAGGGAGGATGGGCCTGTCGGCGTGGAGCTATTTAACCCGAGGGCAGCTGGGGCGGGGCCCGGGCGCAGGGGGAGGTCCTCCTCGTCCCTCTGCCCCCGCGCGGCTCCGGCTGGATGGTGGGAGTCGGAGCCGGGTCCCTGTGGGCTGACCTGGGGTCCTAGAGCGCGCGTTGAGGCCCTGCTGGATCTCGCGTACGCGTCCCACATTGAAAACTTTATTACATGACAGTTCCTTCCTTTTCTCTCCTTCCCCTTATTAAGTTTTTCTTCTTCTCCTGATCCAGTTACTCTCTGTTGTTATGATAAAATAGTCTGACCCCAGCAACCTAAGGGAGAAAAGGTGTACTATTTTTGTCTTATGGTTCAGGAGGGGCAGACATAGTGATGGAAGCAGGAAGCCGCTACTTTGCAGCTATTCAGAAAGGGAGAGAGAGAGACAGACAGACAGACAGACAGACAGACAGACAGACAGAGAACAGGAAGCAAGACCAGTTATCAAAGCTCAGGGCTTACCCCCAGTAAGGTGATTCATCAAGGCTCTACTTAACCTTTAACAAACAGCATCACCACCACTACTATCTGGTGACCAAATATTCAAACACACGATCCTATGGAATACAGCTCACATTTAAACCATGACCTTCTACCCTCATCCCCTTGTTCAGTCACTTTGTGCATCTTTTTATTTGAACGAGTTATTGCACAAACAGTATTGCTTTCATGTACCGATCTGTTTATTTTATATTCTACATTTGTATTATTGCATGACTTTTGCATTTATCTTTCATTAGCACAGACTAGTGGTCATCTGCATGAAACTTGAATTTTGTGAGTAAACATTTTAAAAAATGGCATTATGTGGCATAAATTTTCCAAGATCACATACTGGATAAGAGTTATGAAACAGAAAAATCTGCTTATTCAACTTTTTTGCTCCCAAAACTAAGTTCGGTCTATAAATTGAAAATTAAACCTTTTGAAGAATGTTATTATTCATTAAGTCATAGAGTGTGACTGTTTCTTTAAAAAAAAAGAGCAAATCTATCATTTGGACGTTTTGAGAGTGTAACCTTAGGGAGAATAACTTTGGGGATTAAATGTTACTGACCTAGACTAGGACAAAACATAATGACTAAATTTGGGGAGTGGAAGAACAAATAATCTTGAGTGAGTAATAGTTTCTGTACCTGCTCAATTTCTTGTGAGGTTACGTCCCAGAGCATCTGGATGGGATTTATTTAGGAAAGGAAAAACACTCAGTTTCTGATTTGCTTTTCCTATTTTGTTGCAGTGAAGGAGAATGAACGACCAGCTGAGTGGGAAGGAGGAGAACCTTGGAAAGAGAAATTAGAAACCTCAGACTAGTGAAGAAATTCCACAAAGTACCTTTAGTTTCAGAGAGTTCAGGTTCTTTGTTTTGGATGAATTGGGTCCTGGTGTTCTGGGAAAACCTGTAGATGGATTGCTGAACTTACAGACAGCTTGTCTTTTAGAACTGGGGGTCAGCATTAGTTACATCTAGTTTTCTCAAAGTCTGAGAGGTAAATTCTGTCGTATTGATAAGGATGCTGGTCAGGTCAGTAACTGCTGTATTGTGAGCTCTTCTCAGTTGTAGTCCTTGGTTGCAAAGTTACAGAAAGTATGATCTAGTAACTTAAGTACAACTGGGTATTGTGGGTGGACACTGGGTGTTTTGACATGAAGACTATTGGGCTGACAACTTAGAACAGGCTGTCCATGCCCTGGGAATGGTGGTATTGAGAAGCTGCCTTTTGGGCTCTTCCTACCGAGCATTTACTGGTACTTTGACTCCACTCCTGTATGCATACCAAATTGACCCTTACTCCAAAGTCAGAATCCTTAATGGACACAGATACTTGCTAAACTTTTATATGCTTTGAGCTTCCTCTGGATTCTGGAATGCCTTGTATATTCCTGGCTTCCTTTTTATGTTCATAGTAGAAGGTGAAGGTTTCCTATCTCCACCGAGTCTCTACTATATGTAGAATTCTGAAGCATAAGAAGGGTGTTCAAAAGTTGGAAAGCCATTGGAATGGAAGACAGTTGTTGTAGTGATCTTAAGAAAGGAAGAGTTTCGTGTTGGGAACCAGTACAATTAGCCATGGCAGTGAAATGCACCTTTTCTAATGGAATTCCTCCATCATAAAATGATGTAGGAATGGTTATGAATTTTTGAAAGACCTTTGCTAAACTGCCCCATGAGTCTCATGTACAAGTCATAACTTATTGAACATTTGAACCCAAAGAGTGCCGGGTCCTGTATGTGATGCCTTGAGGCATCTCAGGGGCGGGAACCTGGCTTCCTAATGAATTGGCCAGGAACATCATGGGTTAGGCTCATCAAATCTGCTTTTGAAGTTAAGCTGGAAGGGATAGTGAATGTGCTGATGAAGAGAATTGAGATCCCAAAAGATCCTTGAGAGCTGGAACAAAGAGCTGAACTTAACAGGGTGAAATTTAATAGGGAATAAATATTACATCTTGTTCTGGTGCTCAGAAAACCAGCTGCCTTTCTATGACAAATAAGGAAGTAGCCACTTAGCGGCATCGCATGCACAAATGCCTTCAGCTTTTCATTTGAATGAGTGCCTGGAGTGGGAATCAATAGCTTGATACTTAGAAAAAGCAAAAAGAAACTCCAGTGGTGATCTCGCAGTTTGTTAATGGCAATAAATTGTCCATTGCATCTGCCCTATTCCATTCTGTATGACTTATAGGACATGAAATATTAATCGATTATTTGGGCACACTCCAGGATGTTGTTTTGGGCAGAGTGACCAAAACTCACGTGGTGTAAAAGCTCAGCCTCTGAGAGCAGTTAAAAGAACTTTTGAGAACTGCGAGAGAGATGTGATGCCTATGAACAAATACAGATGGGTGTCTGGAGGCAGGAGCAGGGGGCATAACCTAACATAGCAAAGAGTTACAAGCAGTGGCTATCAGCTGCAAAGACAGAGGGTTTCGGTACCAAAAGCTGGCTGCTCCTTGAAGGGAAGTCGCAGGTCAGTATTAATGTCACAGCTCTTCAGACTCTCTGAATGACGATGTTCCTGAAGGTTCTTTTCCTCACCTGTCAGCTGAAAATTTTACTGTCTGCATCAGGCACTCAGGATAGTTTTCAGACTTGGGAATCTTAATTCATCGTAAAGCTGTAAGGGAAGGCTTTAATAAAGAGCAACATGAGATGATAAATATTTGATTTGAAGAGATGGGATCATAAGCCAATCAGCTGAACACTTGCTGCGAAGGAAGATTTTTCCTAATTGATGCCAGGCGGCGACAGCACAAGCGGTCGCTCTGTGGGAGGCTCATAGTTTTCATGTTAGACTCATTTTACTTTAGGCTTATTTTAATCTTATTTTTATTCCAAAGATGTGACAATTGCCTGGCTGATCAAGTAAATTATAAAGGTAATTGTCAGAGAGATTTAACTTGCTGGGGCTCTAGAGAAGTCTCTTTCATAGTTGGAAAATAGAAAAAAGAAGTTGTAGACTAGTGGTTCTGTCAAGAGAATTGCATATTGATTCCTCATTCCGTGCTGGGATTTGGGTGAACAGGTTTGCTGTTGGCGCTTCGTGTTCTCAGAACATGCCCTTTTTGAAGGTCATCTAGTGGAGGGCTGACTTTGGAGATTCCACCCTTTGAGCCTGTGCCAATAACATTCCTTTTAACGGACATTGTGAGGTGCCTCCTGCAGCCGTTATTCTAACCAAGGAGAGTTCTAGCACAAATGCCTAGCATGGAAATTAAAAGTTTCCAAAGTGGTGCTTTCAAGGTTTGGGGCCTTTACGATGCAAACAAGCACATGTGTCTTTCCCAGCAATAGTATTTATTGAGAGAGATTAGCATAAAAGTAGTTAGCTTGCAGCATGATTTGAAAATTACAGCCTTGTAAAGGATCCCTGGGTTACAACAGCTGGAAGCGTGCAATCACCACAAACTACATTGTAAAAGTCTGTGCTGGTCTCGGGACTAATTTCATTCCTTTGGCATTTTCTCCTCCCTATTCTCTAACCTCTTTTTGAGTTTATTGTTTGGGATAATGAAAGATTGTCTGAGGATAAACACTGCCAGCCAGCCATTTTCAATTTGCTTAAAGTTCATTCATTCATTCATTCATTCATGTATCAAATGTCCACATTTATTAAGTGCCAACTATGTGTTAGGGTAGTGATGGTGATTTTAAAAAATAAGATCCTTTTGACGGTTAATCCTGGGTGTCAACCTGACACACCTGGCATTAACCTGGCATCTGAGATCACCTGAAGAGATATCTGGATCAACACATTTACAATACAAAGATCAGCCCTAGATCTGATTGGAACCTTCTTAGATTTCATTGGAACCTCCAAGTAGCAGACCAGATAAAAGGAACCACAGAACAAGAGACTAGGAAGAGAGACTCCAGGAATCCTCCAGCCTTCAGTGGTCACCCACTAGCCTACTGGATGTCTGCCATGATTTAGCCTGCCTCCACCTTCAGCCACCAGCCATGTCACCTCCGCTGTGAAAGTCTGTTTCTCCCTTTTGAAGCTGTAAGTTGAATAAATCTCCTTTTCCCCCTTAAGTTGTTTGACTTTGAATGCTCTCTCACAGCAATGGTTAAGAGTAACTGTTACAGTCCTCTTGCAGCTCTGGTAGTAGAGATGAAAAAAAAATTTTTTTTAAATATAGGTGTTACATCAGCTATGTGACACTTGGGATGCCCAGAGCGAAAGCATGTGTTTGGGGAAATGTTTACAAGGGGTTGATATTTGATCTCAATCTGAACCCATAGCAGACAGAGATCAAGATAACAACTACAGAAATTTGAAGGAGAGGGGTAGGACCTGGTATGCACCCAGAAAGCCTACACTTCAACTTTTGGGTAGAGTTCTTGCAATGTGCTTCTCAGAATCAACTGAAAAAGCTGTTGAAATGCAGATTCCTTGTGCCAACTCCACTCCCTCCTCCTGAGACAAGATTCTTTGGTGGAATAGTAGCTAATTTCTCATTGCCGGAACAAAACATCCAGGGCAAGGTACTTTGTAAAGAAAGAGTTTATCTTGACTCAGGGTTCTGGACATGTAAGGTTCAAACACTGTGGTCTGGTGAGGTCTCTTCTGGACTGTGTCCTGTCATGGCAGGATCATGAATGTAAGTCTGTACTGTGTGCTCTCTCCTGTCCTTGTAAACACACTAGGATTCAACCATGGAGACTCTGTTCTAGTGTCCTAATCATTTCCCAAAGGTCCTGCCTGTAAATTCATAGTCAGACCAAGTTTCTACAATATTGAAAGCATTAACCTAAGATGTGGACCAACATGAGTTTAGGGGGAGACATTGTACTTGAACTAATAAGCAACATGGGACCTGGTCTACTTAAATGTGAAGTCGGAAGAGTGTGGGAATCCATTTTCATGGTTATCAGGAGAAGTGGGGAGTCTATTACTGGTCCCATGAATTGATAAGATTTTTAAACTTTTCTATTATGTGACTGGCTACATGAATAAATCTGGGGCTATTATACTTAGTGAAATGAGCTGAGACAGAAGAACAAATACCACAGGGTATCATATATGGAGTCTTCAAATGTTGGGCTCTGAAGAAGAGTGGAATGGTAGTTGTCGTGGCCTGGGGCTGTGGTAATGTGTGTTCAGGGTGTGAAAGGAGGGTGAGTAGGAACTGGGGAACCTATTATACAGCGAAGTTAATAGTATGCACATAGAAACTGATCAGTAGATCCTGAAAATTCTCACCACAAAACATGACAAGTACAAGAGGAGATAAATATGCTGCTTGGCTACCTCACTGCACAATGAATACTATATAAAATATGGTCTAGGGGCTGGAAAGATGCCTCAGTAAATAAAGGTATTTGTAGCCAAGTCTGACAACATAGAGACAATATGGTGGAAGAAGAGGACCTATTTCCACAAATATTTCTCTGGCCTTCATATGTGCACCAGAGCATATGTGCTTGAACATACACACATATATATACACACTAAATATAATAAATAAAAAATAAAACTATATATGCAGTTATTTTTATTAGCATGTATTAATGATACAAAACAATAGAGTTCATTTTAACTTTTTGTGCGTGTGTGTTTCTGTATGTGTGTGTGTGTGTGTGTGTGTGTGTGTGTGTGTGTGTGGTGCTAGAGATTGAACACATAGGTTTGCATGTGCTAGTTAAGTGTCCTGCCACCGACAGGAGGTATCCTGCCTCCATTTTGAAATTGTGTGTGAGAGAGAAAGAGAGAGAGAGAGAGAGAGAGAGAAATGCCTTTTTGCTTACATACATTCTCTCACCCATTGTTAATTTTCTCTCTTTTCTACTTCTCCAGCTGATAAATTTCTCTTTTCAGATGGTCCCACTTCTATCTTCATGTCATAAATATTTTAGAAAATAAATGATTTGCAGATATGTGAGTTTTGTTACTTTTCCTGTGGAGCTAAGAACAAAAAGGATTTATTCTGCATAGAGCAGTAATGACAGACCAGTGTAAGGATTCTGTTTTAGTCTACCATAATGGACCAATGTGTTCAGTTCAGTTACTTAGAGCAGCCTGGGGGAAGGGTTATTTCAGAAGCATGGGTGACTCAAGGGTACCCACATCATCTATGAAGAGTCTCCTCCCTCTTGTAATTATGAATTACTTGTGTGTCCTAGGGGAGAACGTGAGTCTAGGCTCCCACCTTACACACTGTGCCTACACTTCAAAGAAGGAATATTAGTGGGTCTCATCTTTACAGAGATCTCTTGAGGTTATTTCATAACTACTCTGAGTTCAGAATAATGATAACCATGTTGTGCTTGGAGAATAGAGTTTTACCACAGAGAGAGAATGCAATATTTGCCTTTTGAATCTGACTTATTTTGCTTAATATGACGATCTCCAATTTCATCTATTTTTTTTACAAACGACACGATTTTCAATCTTTATAGCCAAATAATATCATGCATATATTACAGTGCATATATATATACATATACACATGTGCACACACACACACACACACACACACACATACACACTGTCATTTCAATGTCCTTTTTATTTTTGCCAGTTTCATATTTGTATACGATGAATTTATATCATTTTTCACCCCATATTGCCTGATCTTATTCCCGTCTTCGTCTGGAAACCTACTTCTTCCCAACCATTCCTCCTATTTTCGTGTGTGCGTGCGTGCGTGTGTATGTGTGTGTGTGTGTGTGTGTGTGTGTGTGTGCGCGCGCGCGTGTGCGTGTGTGTGTGTGTGTGTGTCTGTGTCTGTATGTCTGTGGTCCAACTGAGTTTAATAAGGGTTGCCTTATCTCATTGGATATAGCACTGAAAAATGTGGTTCTCATTCCCACAAGCAGAATTAGCCATGAGTAGTCCCTCAGGAAGGGGTAGGATCTTGTAAGCTCTTCTCTTTCCATGATGAAATGTTGACAGGCCCAGTCCTGTAGGTCTTGTGCAGGTTAACATAGCTGCAGTGAGTTCATGAATGTAATGGCCCTGTCATGTCAGAAGACACTGTTTACTAGTATTTCTCCTACTTCTTTTTCTTTTTAACAGCTTTTTGTTATTTATTTAGAGAGAAGGAATGCACATATAGGGATTGCACATAGGTAGAGATTAGTAGAAGACAACCTTCAGAAGTCCTCTTTTGCTATCACATGGGCTCTCGGGGATCAAACTCAGGTCACCAAGTTTGCAAGCAGGTATCTTACCTGTTGAGCTATCTTGTCAGCCCTACTGACTTTTTAAAATCACATGTTAATTGAAATCTAAGCTGATTCCATAACTAAACTATTTATGAATAGTACCTCAACAAACAGATGTGCAGGTATCTCGGTGGTCTGCTGACTTAGATTTCTTGGGCTGTATACCAAAGAGTAGCATTCTGACCTCATAGTGTCTGCACTCATTTACTTTTCCACCAGCGGAGTAAAGGGGTCTGTCCTTCCCCAACTCCTTGTCAGCATTTTTGTTTATTTTAATGGTAGCTATTCTGATTAGAGCAAGATTCTAGCTGTAATTTTGTTTTGCCCCCTATCTAAGGATGTAGGGACTTTTTTTCATGTATTTATTGATCATATCATCATACTTCTTTTGAGAGTTGCATGTTTGATTTATTTGCCCATGTATTAACTGGATGGCTTTTCAGTGTTTAATTTTTTAAATTCTTTATATTCTTGATAGTAATTCTCTGTCGGATATGTAGTGAGCAGAGATTCCATTGACAAAAAGCTTGCTCCAACCTTGGAGTCAGAAAAATGATGTGAGACTAGAGTGTGGCATTTTGTGATGGTTGAGGGAGAGAGATGGAAACTGAAAGCTGTCACGGGGTTGGTGATGCAGTATGAGGGCGAGCACAGCTAAGATAGATTCGATCCGTAGCAGTCACTCGGATGTGGCCGAGTAGGGACATCGTCCTTTTTTGCTGGTCGAAATCAAGTGTATCTTGTATTTGGGATGGTGTTTCCTCAGGAGCTGCTGAGGTGGCCCTGGGGCCAGGTGCGGTCGGTCTCCTAGAGGCTTCTTTGCATTCTTTTGCCTTCTCTGGTTCCTTCCAGAGCATGATTTCACGTTACTTTTCTGTTACCTCCCCCGCCCCCAAATTTACAAACTTTCTGGTTATATATTGGCTATTTACATCTCTTTCCAATTAAAACAGATGGGCCATGTGTATAGCCTTAAAGGAATAAAGGAGAACCCATTTTTAGTTTGATCTGACCTCTGGTGTAAATCTGTAATAGTGCACCTCAGTTGGAGGATGTTTTGGAGAGAGGCTGGGAATACACTTGCCCCAATCTTGGGCCCCTTGCAACTTTTTGGATCCCAACTCCTCTTATATTGGAAGGATGTACTAAATTGAAGCAGAGTTCTGTTGACTTTCCTCCTCTTCTCAGAGTCACTGAGTTGTAATCTAATTTATTTGGTTGTCTTAGAAGAAAATAAGGGAAGAGGCAAGCAGCACTTACTAAACCTGCATCTGTGCTGTCATTCATTGTCTGTCTCGGACTCCCTTTGTCCTCCAGGGTCCCTCCCAACCTCATTGGCAGTCTCCTCACACCTGCAGCCAGTGCCCCCTCCTCCAGTAATTAAGGAGGGAATGAGAATGTCAATTCAACTTCTCACTGAGACCTGGAGCTAGACACAGACCTTATTTTAGGGCAAGACCTTTCCCCTCTAGCTTCTTTAAATCCCCTATTAATTCCAGCGCTTTATTTACTGAACAAACAAGCCCCGACTTAACAGAGAACAGTGGGCAAGTGCTGTACTTCTGGCAGGGTGAGGTGAGGAGAAGGAAAAGGCTCTTTGTGTGATGCTGCTTGGTCTGAAATGGAGAGCTTTCCGGTGTCACTCACCAAAAGAGGCTAGGTCACTGCACCAAAGTTCACCAATGCCTTGGTGATTTCGATAAGAGTTGTTCTTACGAGGATCTTCGAGGATAGCCCTACATTAGAGTAACGGCATGTGAAGGTAGGTCACCCTGTCTGTGGAGCCCAAGGGCACAACCTCTTGCCTTGTGGACCAATTGGTGACCCTTTCATGGGTAGCAGCCTGCACTTCTGGTCTCCCAACCATGTGGGTGCATGCCTGCAGCGTTTGGTGAATAGGGTAATGAATATGTCTGATTCCATAAGTTGTTAACTCTCAAATCCTGCCTTACCTTGCCTCTCATACCTCGTCCATGACTGCATACAAAAGATGCTCATTTTGTGAGTTTGTCAGTAAATCTCCTCTGAGGCTTACCGTCACAAGCGTATTTCCCAGTGACAGTGTTTCAGAGTTCGGAGGCATGTGAATGATCATCTCTTCTCTCCTAGTCCTAGAGGAAATGACTCGTCCCAGGCCAGAGGACTTCCAAACACCTGAGTTACCACTTGGATCCACATCTCACAGCTGACAAAGAAAGTATGGTCGCCCCAGCTTCGAAACCAGGGAGACACCTGCCGTGGATCACCTGAGGCCCACTCCAGAACCACTGAGTCAGAAGCATCCTGGGGGTGGTGGGGCAGTGACCTACATGTTCCATAAACTTCCCCGGTACCTATCACCGCATTAATGTTTGAAACCTGCTGACTGGAGTCTTAGGATTAACTTATGTTCTGCCCTTGTTCCACTACAAGCTTCAACCTGACTTCGCTTCCTTGTCCCTAATTGCTGTCTGCTTGTGCTTCTCATACTAAAAGGCACAGCCTTCCTGACAACAGCAAGTACTGAAGGATCTGTGACTGGGACACAGGGAGGTGGCGCCAACTTGTCTGGACCTTGGTCTGTCCCCAAACTGCCTCTTAATGGGAAAGAAGAGCAACACATTTGTTTTCAGTTGTTACCACTTTCCCAAATACTAGCCTCGCACTGTCACCCCTTTCAAATCACTTGACTATCATTTACTCCACTTGAAGCTGTTTGGGGTATTTTTTTTTTTAATTTTTTTTTATTATTATTATTATTTATTCAACTGTGTGTATGTGTGCGCACATGTCTGTGTGTGTGTGTGTGTATGTGTGTGTCTGTGTATGTGTAGAACCACGGACGAATTCGTGAACCACCTGGGACGCCTCCACCTCCTTCTGCCCTGGGATTCACAGGCTCCGCCCTACCAGGACCAGAAGCGCAGGCTGCCCCCGCTTCTGTCTGGCATCTATACGTGGGATCTGGGATTCGAACTCGGGACCTTCCGCCTGCAAGGCGGAGGCTTAACCCCTGAGCCACCTCTCCAGCCCTGTTTGGGGTATTGAATGCTGTCAGTGGATGGTCAGGTAATGGTGTTTCAGAAATGGCAGGGAACTGGACAGCTGGACAGTGTGTCACGGGCCCATGACTTCTTCATGTCAACAGCTACAGGCTTCAGATCATACATACACTTGTCTCCTACCTATGTAAAGATGTCTGACTGCTCCTTGCTTCCTGTGGTGAGTCTTCTTAGGAAAACAGTTAAAATGACTGCTCTTAGGGTCTAGAGCAGATGTAGTCTCCCAGAAATGGGTTGGAATATGTCAAGCCTGCCTGACCTTGATGTTTGGTACCTTACTGTGGAAGCACTGAGGTTGACTTTATAGGTACTAATACCAAATCCCAGTTACAGCTTAGATGTCTGCCTCTGGTCATGTATTTTCAAAGGACAATGGGCATAATATTTTTGTTTTCACAGGTGAGACAGGATGCTGATTGTAGAGGATTGTATCATAGACAGGCTAAAAATAAAGATGAGTTCAATTCCTTTAGGCTCTTAATGCTTTGAATTCTAGATGCCTGTGTGACTAGTTTTATACCTGAAAACAGAAGGCAATGCTAGGTGTCCTAATGGAGAATTGTTGGTTTTTGATAATGTATAAAACGCTTTTTAGGACTGGGTTACTGACAAACAGGGTCAATGGATGTATATTCTGATTGCTTGATTGAGGATGTCCCTAGTGATTCTGCTCATCAGAAGAGGTGGAGAAGACAGGAACAAATCACAGACTAAGTTAAGACCACTGGACTTCTGATCCACAAAGGCCAAGCTTTGAAAAGGTGTTTTCTATATTCTGGATTGTTCTTCAGAATTTCTCTTGGGAAGTGGTAATAGGGAACTCTGCATGGAATAGAGGCTGGGAGAGGGGGGTTGTCTTAGTGGAAAGAAGGTGCCTGGAGAGGAGATGAGGGCTTACCTTGGCTAGAAAAGAATTTCCTGAGCTCCAGGAGTTGGTGTGTGTGTGTGTGTGTGTGTGTGTGTGTGTGTGTGTGTGTGTGCTTCTAACTTATAAGCAGTTATCTCACTGTCCCCAAAGAAAACTGCTCTTTTGTTTATACCCTTATCAGTCTACCTTTGGCTGCTGCTTAAAAACTGAATTCTTTTATTTACCTTTGCCCCTAGATAAGGGAGATAAGCACTGACATTGCCAAGGAAAAGTAGGAATGTCAGTGGGATGTTTGCAGAGGCTGTCATGTCTTTACCGTTCTGGTCCTTTGAGTGATCAGCTGCTTTCTGTGGGAGACATTCACTTATATTGACAAGGTACATGTAGCAACATTAACCCAACATTTGGTTCCTGATGCCACAAATATATATTCCAAACTGTTGGTCTTAGCCGTATTGCCCATTATGTTAGTTGAGCATGCTTCATGGAATAAGGGCAGATGGATCACCAGGAGTCAAGAACCATGAGTGTCTCAAAAGTGATCTAGTAGGCACCCTGGCACCCCTGGAGCAATTCTTCATGAGCATCTGTGCATACTTAAAACTCATGTTCCAGATGGGGAAGGTGACCTTCCTAGAGGTCCTTAACAGTTTGGTTTACCCCAAGTTAAGTTAGATTCATGGACCCCTTTTTAGTTCTAAACTGAAACTCCATTTTTAGTTCTGAAGTCACCACTAGACCATGGCTAAATATGAGTGTTCCCCCTTGTCACAGTGCAATGAATCGAGGTATGCTGCAGAAATAGGTCCTAACATTTGTTTGACACACAAGAGATAACTTCATGATGAAAGAACTGACTTGGCAGGTGATATGGAGGATGGTGTAGGACGGAAAGCACTATGACTCAGGAATCAGAGTACCAGATACTTACCTTAGATGTTGTTACCAAACTGGGTAACTAAAAAGAATAAAAATGTATTTGACTCATACTATGGCTGGGAAGTCCAAGAACATGGCATGTCTGCTTACCATCACTTGAAGGCTTCCTCGCTTGTCCTACAAAACAGAGCGTCTCATAGAGTCCGTGTGCTAGCTCTGGTTCCTCTTCCTCTTTATAAAGCCACTAACTCCATCATGGTAGCACCACCTTCATGATGTCATCTAATCCTAATATAAATTTGAGGGTTACATTTCCTCTTGGGCCCACATTCAAACCTTAGCAGTATTGGAGCAAAGATTTTCTGATGAGGTTTGTTCTGTTCCCAATGCTGGGACTCATCCCTGACTTTGCCACTTCAATTGTTACTACCCGTTGATAGAGGTTGGGAGTGTGTGAAAGGAAGGCTGGTGTGTTAGGCTGTTTGTCTGGTGGAAGCTGAGGCAGTTCTTGCTCTACAAAGCCCATTTCAACATTTCCTTTCCAGGCAGGAGGACACAGATCTAAAGAGGTTCTCCCTCATAGCCACTTGGGCCATGCACCAGCACACAGCACACAAAGGCCACCAATGAAACTGGAAGGAGTTTCTTGTACACCTGTGAGTAGTGTGAGGGTGGAGGTCGGGGAAGTAAGACATGAAGGGCGTCTCTTGTACATCTCTGTGTAGTGTGGGGGGGAGGGATGGGGAGAATAAGACAGGAGGAATCTCTTACATACCTGTGGGTAGTGGGGGGAGGAATAAGACAGGAAGGAGTCTCTTGAATACCTGTGGGCAGTTTGGGGGAGGGGTGTCTTCACTTCTCACCTTCCAGCCATACCAGGCACTTTTTTTTCTCTTTTCAGTGTTATGTTCTAAGTCTCAGAGAACACTAGCTAATAATTCACATGCAGTAACCAATTAAGTTGAAATTTCATTTGAAGGAAGAGTGGTTTCAATTAAATGTGCTTGGAAATCAGGCCCATAAATTACTGTGGAAGGAATTTGAATATATACATACACATATGCATTGTCAATGTATATATATATATATATATATATATATATATATATATATATATGTTTTATACGTGCACGTTTGCCTACAAATTGAGACTGAAAAATTGCCAAGAACCTACTTGTCAGTCACATGTGTAATTAGTCATGCATATAAAATGCAACAGTTGCTTTGTCATTTATAAGCAGAGGGATTTCATTGCCATCCCAGTATCCGTAGAAAGAGTAAAGCTCATCAATTTTCAGTTTACAGTAAAAAGTGGGAGGAAGCATGTAGAGGAAAGGTTATGTTCTTGGTTTAGAAATATCACAATCAGCTGGGTGGCGTGGTACATGCCTTTAGTCAGCTTTTTTAGGAGGCTGAAGCATAAAATGCTTTCATCCAGGATTATAAGGACAGCATGGACCACACTGAAGGAACGTCTCAAATACAACACTGAAAAACCCCTGAAAGACAAAGACTTTCATGTAGAAGGTCAGCAGCTGATCAGTTGGTGGTGTTTATTCAGCATGTGCTGCTTAGTGGCCACTATAAGCTCTTGTAGGAGGACAAAAAGCATGAGGTCAGCCTCTAGGGTTCTAGCAAATTTCTACAGAATAAGAATGGTTAAGTTGGGTATGGTTTGTTGGATATATTGGTGTCCACTTGACAATGGAAGGCTAAGTTCTTGGCACATTTTAAGGCAAGCCCTTGAGCAGGCCCCCAGAAGATTGTCTCACTGATGTGGAGGATCCAATCCATAGTGGGTGGGACTATTGCTTGGACAGGAGGATAAGATGGGAGTTGATTCGATAAGTTAGTCTACTCAATGCTTCTGAGTCCTTATACCTCATCAGAGAGGAGGAACCAGAGGGAAGTTTGACATGCACACTAAAGGATGCTCCAGGGATGGGGAGAGGAGCGGGCACTGGGAGAAAGGGAGAAAAGAAGAGGAAAATGGGGGAGGGAGCAAGGGGATCCAGGAAGGGATAGAGGGAGGGAGGGGAATAGGGTACCTATTAAATTTGTATGAGTGAAAAAAAAAAGCCAAAACCATGGAATAGGGGGTAGTAAGATATTAAGAGCCCAAAGGGTGAAAGGAGTATGATCAGACATTATTTTCTGGACTTGATAGGTCTCTTGAATCTATGAATTCATTGCAATTATGACTATTTTCATAAGACCTGCACAGGATTTATCCTATGGACAGTTTTCAATGACAAGGCAAAGAAATCAAGAGGCTCAATACCTCCCTGAGGAACTAAGGAGGGTTAATCCTGATGGGGGAGGGGATGCTTTTTCAAAATATGCACACTGGAACATGATTCATGCTCCAGCAAGGGCTAAGGCACATGCCATCAAAAGAAATTCAGAGAAAAGTTAGTTGGCCACTGATGCAAGAAAGAAAGGAAAAATGTGGGAGACCAGCAGGGAAGAAAAAAAAGGAGGTAGGCTGGGACTGGGGCTTAAAGTATGAAAAACATAAATTCTCTATAATGATGTTTAAAAAAGATGTATCTATGGTGTTGACTAAGAGTTTCTCTCCTTTGGAAAACATATTATTCTTAGCTATAATTCTTTATTTCAAGAAATTTCCTTTTAGTTTAATTTTTAGATTTATAAGTCTCTTGATCTTTATCTTAAACATGAAGTGCATGTTGATGCCTAGTTTTCTTGCTTTTATATATAACCATCTTCTGTGTCATTGCTTTTCTTTATTATTATTTTCTACATTTTAGGAGGGCTTTTCTAAGTGGATTCAGTGTCTGTAATTTCACTCCTGTTATTCTAAATCTGATTTTAATTCTGTGATTACAATTTATATTTTTATATTTTTCCTTATTCCATGTTTTTTCTTGTGATATCAGTTCTTTTCTTTTCATCCACATTTCTTGTCTTTGGTTTCATAATGTAAAATATCTCTACGTCTTGTGGAGACAAAGATTTCCTTTTGAACTAACAAAAATAAAGCTGCTTTATCTTAAAATAAATAAATAAATAAATAAATAAATAAATAAATAAATAAGTTAGCCTACTTTCAGCATACCTGGGCAGACTTGCAGTCTGGCAAGTGGGGTGTGCCCACCTCTTGGAGAAATCCCTGTGGAAATGGTGTGACCAGTTCCCTCAGCTCTAATGTTGATATGAACTCTTCTGACAAGCTGGACTAAAACTGTAGCTAAGAATCAAAAGAGAATCAATGCCCCTTATTCTCCTAAGCATTTTGGTCAAAAATTTACCAGCTACGTGTAGACAAACTGTAACAGAATTCTTAAAAGGCACAGGGTCAGAAGAGTTCTACAAAGATAATCCAGTAATTCTTAGAGGATCAGAAAATATAAAACAGAGTTCAAGAAGGTTATAGGTATTGAAAAAGAAAACATTCTTTTGTTGCTTTAAAGGAAACAAGTATAACTGTTGACTTGATTTTCTAGAGAACATTTTTGTACATGAAGTCATTGATAAAAACAAGTACTTCTCGAAGAACATTATAGAATGGTGGATGTAGAGTAGGCGTGCCATTGAAATAACTAGATTCATTGCAGTTTTGCCCTTTGCTTTGTCCTGTGGAGCCATGGTTATGGGAAAGATCTTTTTTAGTATCCTTTGCCTAAAAAAAAAAACCCTTATGTTTCTACTGAAGTTTGTTTCATAGGAAAGAGCAATCCGATTCTCTCACTTTCCTAAATAGAGGTTCAAATAAAAGGGTTGGGGGTGTAGCTCAGGGGTAGAGTACTTGTCTTGCATGCATGAGCCCCTAGGTTCAATTTCCAGTACTTTAAAGGGGGGAAAATGTTGAGTACCCAGGTTTAGTAAGGTAACCCACCTAAGACTCTGACGCTTCCAACAGTAGGGACTCTAGTAGCATTGGCCTTTCCAAGCCTTAGTTTTCTCTTTAGTAAAATGAGCATAATGACAATATCTCATAGAATAGTTACAATACAAAAACAATATTGAAATGTGCAACAGTGTTCTATACAGCAATTCACATTCAACCAGTGCATCAGCTGTTGTTGGTACTGACATACTTTGTGTACTTTTGAAAGCTTATGAAATGCACATGGAAAAGTCTTACTGAAAAAAAGTCAGAGTCATACAAGTTTACAGACGTGGAGATTTAAATGTTACATAAACACTGGTATGAAAGTGGAAGGTCCTTTGCTAAGACTTTTAAGGGAAACGTTTGCTACTATTTCTCAGCTGTCTCTCAGGAAGGATGAGATTCCCCCATGAGACCCCACCCCACCTCACTGGGTTTGTTCTCCACTGGTTAAGTGGCATTAAAAGTAGCACACGTCAATTACCAAACCTCAACCAAATACTTCCAATTGAAATGCTTCATAATCAACTTCCCAACTCTAAGTAAAACTTTTGTACTTCTTTAAAAAAATTACTTCATACTTTCTAGTCTATCTTTACTTGCCTTTCCATACTTTCTGCCTCATAAGGACTTAATGAGCTCTGTAAATGATTATTAGTTTATGCACTTGATATCACCAAGAATATGATTGTTTCCTTTTATATGTGGAAAAAAGAATTCATGTAACATTCAAATTTGAAAGTATAGCCATTAGATTTTTAATGTTACCTGAGTTTTTCCTTTTTTTCTAGAGACTTTGAATTATTTATTATTTGTAATTCCAAACATCAGGAATGTAAAGTTTTTTTAATGTGATTTTGAGTGTTTAGGTAGAAATCCTAATTTCATTTAATTTGGCTTCATAACCTTCATGTACAGAACCAAGCAAAATTTTGCAAACAGAAATTGATCCTAAGTTCAGCTGCTGTTTTGCCTGATGGCTTTCTAGGTGGATAGGTGTGACTCAGAGTGTCAGTTTGTGAGTAAGCATCATAAGTAGCCTGAGTGTCCTATATCCATATCTTATATCCATGACCTGTATCCAGCAACAACATGTTCTCTGTTGGATAAATTTTTGGCTTGGTTTGTACGTGAATATAATATCACCCAGCTTCCAGGTAAGGTTGTAAGAGGTTTCAACTCTCTTCCTCTTGGATTCTGGTATCTTTGTCTTGGCATCTGTGCCAACTTGACCAAAGGGGATGACATACTTTCTAAGATTGCTCTGTGTTGTTGGCGATCATGGCAATTATTTGCCATGTCTATGCTAATGGATACGCACCAACCTGGGGAATGTTCTAGTGGCCATACCTCCTGTAGTCTTGTCTGATATCAATTGTGTGAATGGTTTCAGACCAAGTTTGAGCTCTATTAGCCAGGTCGCTTTCTACCTTTTCCAGTTTTGAGCTCTGACTTCTGCAGACATTAAACAAATAAAAAGTGGCTGAGGGTCAAAGTTGAGGGGAGATGGTCAGCGTAGGAGTTGCTGGTAATTCATAGCCCTTATTCTGTTTCCTGGGACAAGAAATGAACCAGTATGTCCTGTCTGTTGAGTAGAGCAGATCTTTCCTAATTCTGAACAAAGAAGAGGAAGCAGTGTGCGTGATTGCTATATTATAGAGGATTGTTAATTCCCAATGTAAGTTGAGTAAAGATTCAGGACTGAGAACTGTGGTAACTTTCTGGATGCTTGCTTAGGCTGACGGGTGGAGAAGGATATTCCTTGGGTTAAGACTGACCACTGAACAGGATCAGTGAGACCATCTCCTGACAGTCCTTATATTATGCCAAAGCCAAGAATCTTGGTAGTTCAAGGAGAATATTTTGTAAAATTTAGCTGTATAGCATTATTTTAAACTTTATAGCCCTAACCTCTGTTCATCTGAATAGAACACCAAAGAACTTCTCCCAGAAATTTCAGTGTTTATCCTTGGAAAACATTTCAGAAGGAGGATCTGAGGGGTATCTTAGTAACTGTGTCATAAACATCAAGAACCACTTTGTTTATATAGTTGCTTGGTTTGTTTTAGCATCCATGAAAATGAAAACAGTTGGTTACGAAAATGCTTGGTTACTTTGATCCTTATGAAAATCCCTCATGCTTGTGAAAACTATTGCTTGCTACCTAGCACTCTTTCTTTGGGATGTGCGACCTTATGTAGTATTAGCATCGTGACTTAGGTCTGGGGAACAACCCTCCACAAGAGTCACCAAGGCCTGGCTCTGAGATTTGGACTCCTTATGTCTGAAGGGAACAGGTTGGTTTCTGCAGAGTGTCTGTGGGTCTGAGCCCCATGGATGATTGGGTCATTTCATTTCTTTTCCCATTGGGATACCAGTTCCTCTTCTCCTTTTAGTTGAACTTTCCCTCCCACCAAAATCTGAACTTCCTCTTCCTTCCCTTTCAAAATTAATGCCAGTTCTATCTTCTATGTTAAACTGACGCCCAAGACTTTATTGTTGTTCAGCCTTCTTTGATCTTCAGAGTCCAGTGACTCTTAATTTGGAGTTCAGTATTGCCTTTGTGTGGGTTGCATTAGTAACCTTTAGGGGTCTGTTTCTGAAGTTGATGAATAACACCTCTAGTGACTCTATAATCTCAGCTCTTCATTTCTAGTTACTTTCAACAGTCATTAAAATGCACAGGACCTGAAGTGTAGAAGATTGTATGGAACTCTTCAAGCAGAAAGCACAAATGCTGAAAGGGGGATAGTATATAGTCATCTCAAATTGCATTTTCTATAGCCCCTTAACTAGTACTATAGATCTTTGTGGCTTGACTGTTTGTTTCACATGATTTTGGCGTACCTACAACTGGTCTTCTCCACTGGAAAGCATACGTGTGTTACAGTCACATGATGTGGAAAGCTGGAGCTATTGGAATCCTTCCCAATGCATTAATCACTATTAGTAATAATTAATCTGCATGAGGTAATGGAAAAACTCAGACTGATGGAGTTCTAACTTACTGGGCATGTGACTTGGGAAGTCATTTTGTTTTTTAATGTTTACTACCTGCTATGTCTCACATCCTAAATCCCTCATTTAAGGGTCAGGTAATAGCTAGAGAAACATTTGAATTACTGGAAATTTTAGAGTTGTTCTTTATTTATTATCCATACAGTTGTGAAATCTTGAATGGCCATTTGTGTGTTTTCTTATAGGAACTCCATAATTGTTATTGAGGACTTGTATATATCCATCACTGTTGAAAGTCTGGGGAAATGACTTTTAGGATAGCCAGGGGAGTTGTATTTTTGATGAGGATATTGTATAAACTTCAGGAACCTTGTGCTTACAGTTCTAGAAACACACATGTGGTTCTGATGGAAGTATGTATGAAATAGGTACACATAACCCAGCATTATGATACGATCTTGGAATAAAACTTTGATTGTTGTTTTCAATGTAGTCTGTTAAATAAGAAATAGGCATTTTTACTTTGGTGTAGTTACTCTGCGATAGTTATTAAGTATACTTTTAGTGACATGCAGTATTGCTCCACTGAACTTAACATCATCCTCCCAATAACTTTCCTAGATCAATAGTAGCTTAGAGTGTAATTTAGAGTGACAGTTTTCTTGGAGTTTTAAACTCCAAGGTAATGCACATGTTAGCATTAAATATTAGTGCTGGAAAAGTTTTTTCTACTCAATGATTTGAATCTATGAATATATAAAAGAAATTCTCTGGTGAGAAATAGGGAATTTCACATCTCTTTTGAGATGATTTATTGACCAGTGCCTTTTTGTGTAGTTGGTTATGATGGTGTAATTTTAAGTTATTGCTTCTTCAAGTATCTTAACTCCATTAGCATACATGCTTACTCCTAAGATTTACCTTACATGGTATGAGGGCCATACTTAATATGCAGAGACTAAATTGAATAAAAACTTCAGAGTAGATGAGCTAAAACAAGTAAAAAGAAAAGGGATATATATATATATATATATATATACATATAGTGAACTTTGTATGAATTGTAGCCAAATACCTAGGTTGAGTAGTGTTCAGATAACAAATTTATTTCGCTTAGTTCTGAAATCTGGAAAGTTCAAAATCAAAGGACCAACAGATCTGATGTCTTAGTAGGACCCATTTTCTACTTTAGAGACAGCCAAGTTCTTGGTGTACCCTCATTGACAGGAGCAAAAACTCTCTCAGATGTTTTTAATAATGGCATTATTTTAATCAACTTTTGTAAATATATATTTTTTTCTATTTTTTTCTCATGCATGCATGTGTGTATGTGTATTTATCAAGGATACTACATGTCCCTGTGAAGAAAATAAGGGTGACTTTGGGAATCATCCCAGATTGTTTCCTTCTGGTATTTTCCAGACTTCACCCACTAAGGATGATAGTTCATGCTGTTGCCATTTTTTATGTGGGACCTAGGATCTGAACTCAGGTCCTTCTGTTTTCTAGGCAGAGTCTTAACCCCTCAGCCATCTCTCCAGCCTGAAAGATTTATTTTGACTCACAGATTTGGAAGTCAGCATCAGTTCCAGGCCTGTGACAAGGCAGCACATCATGGTAGAAGGGTGTGGCAGAGCTCACCATTTACCGCTTCACCATCTAGGGAGGAAGGGGAGGAAAAAGAGGAGGGCAAGGAAGAGATGGGGGGAAAGGAGGGAAGAAGAAGGAAAAAGGAAGAGAAGACAAGACTACTCCCTTTAAAAACATATCACCAGGGCTGGGAGAGATAGCTCCTTCAGTAAAGTGCTTGCTTGCCATGGCATGAGGATATTAGTTTGAATCCCAGAAGCCATGTAAAAAGATCCAGATGGCATCTGCTTATATCAGTGCTGGGGATGTGGAGACAGGTAGATACCTGGTACTTGCTGGCCAGCAGCCTAGACTAATTATTGAGCTTCAGGCCAACAAGAGACTCTACCTTAAAAGACGCTGCACCTCTTGTTCCACTTCCTAATAATGCCACCCTGAAGACTAAGCCTTTAACACACGATCCTTTATCTTCAAAATCCAAATTAAACCGGGTACCTATCCCATCATAAGGGCTCTAACCTCTCCACCTAATCATCCAGCATGGCCCTGCCTCCTCATCCTCACACTGTGAATTATGTTCCATCATAGGAATTTATATGGCACACAGACATTTCGTTTACTGCATGTCCTGATCGTTATTAGTGAATTACGGTAAAGCTGAGGGCTTGTTGATAATATACAGTGAATGGTGCCTTATTTTATTTTGAGTCACACCAGAGGAAGATTTTGTGCATGTATAAATTATCAGCATCCAAGACATGCGCAGGGTTTAGTGAAACTCTTACTTCATTTGATCCAGCCTTGAAAGTTGTTGAATGTTACTCTGAGCTCTTAGGTGCTTTCTCTGTGGTGCCATTTGAGAACCCAATCCCATGCTAAGACAAACTCCTAAGAAATGGGTGATTATTTAGCCTAAATTCTGCCTTGTTTAGTGCTTTTCCTATCCTTGGTCTTCTTATAAAATCTCTGTTGTGCCTACATAGCATTTTGTTCAAACCCTCTTTTATTGGGTCTTAAAGGGGTAGGGAGATACTTTAGAGCTGTTCTGAGCCATACAGTCTAGTCCTAGCTTGCAGAGCAACCTGACCCCATTTCCACCCCTAGTGTCTCTGTGTCATGGCCACCCCACCATCAGAATGCATAGGGGAGTGTTTAACTGACTGTTTCCACAGTGTGCTAACTAAATTGTTTTGCAAGATGTTTTAATATACATAACAATCAACTTGTTTATATTCCATTCTCCACCATTTGATTCTCCCACCGTAAGTATCTGCTTTGCCATAGGGTAGGTAGCAGATGTCAGTCAGCTGAGAAGAAAAGAGAGGGGCTGTGTCCAGACCGTCATGTTTATAAACTAAATAATGAAGTCTTTCTCCCACATGAATGTAAAATTTTGTATTGGTTTTACCTCAAGAAACATTCAGCTGAACTGTCATAACGAATGACTGCATAGTACAAAGTTTATAGAATTTCACAAGACTTTTTTTTTCTAGAGACCAGCTTCATTTAATATATTCTTGCCACTGCAAGTTCAAAGGTCTTTGCTGTGAATTTAGAAGCTCCAAGTCTGATCTCTTTGCTAGTGCCTCTTTTTACCAGTGCTTTACCTTGGTTTCAAAAAAGCAATTAAAGATACAAATCATAGGAGTGTGTCAGATATTGGCTGCATGCATTTTTTAGTTATAAGATATCTAAAACCCCAAATAAAAACATTTTACAAATGGGTGAATGTTTGGTGTGTAAAGAATATTACCAAGTAAAGACTTTGTTATTCATATTCATTTCATATATTCAGTCCTTTGAAGACAGCCTTGGTTTGGAAGTGAAAATGTTGAATGAGCAAATGTGTTTTATTTTCACAAGTGAATGTGAGAGAAATGTGTTTGCCATAATCACTAACAAGATGAGCAAAATGTGATTTTAAGAAGCGTTATTAAATGCTGTCTATTTTAAAACACAGTATTTGGTGCTGATCTCAGTTTTCCTGGAGCCTTGAATCCAGATGGGATGGCGGACATCTAGAGACAGCACAAACGTGTATGTGTGGGTGTGAGCGGAGCAGCAAGCTAGTGAGTCTCCTTGGAGGTCAGGGGCACCCAAAGTTACGTGCACTAAAACAAAACCAACACCGTGAACACACATATACACACACAAAAGTAATCTTAAAGCATAGATGAAATTTAGAAGGTAGATAGGATATTTTAGGAAAAGGAGAATTGTATATGCATATGTATAAGGGGAAACCTGGGGTTTATTTAAGCTGGTTAGAGTAGAAACTCTAAGGAGACTGGACTAAATTCAAATTGATAGTAGTTTGGGAGGTCTACATTTTTACCACCACTTAATTTTTTTTAATTAATATTTGCTTGTTTATGCTTGGGGTCTCATGTGGGTAGCCATGTACTCTATCCCATCACTGAATGGTACCCCAAGTCTTGCTAATACTTTTCAACATGGACCAAACAGTGAAGTCATGAAAGAATGCCTGGGAGTATAGGATGCCCAGGATTCTCTCAGATGACTTGAATTTGATTTTTTTTGGAATGGAACACTCAGCTGGGTGTTATCTGCAAACTTCTCAGTGATGCTGTGTGATCTGAAAGACACGCAGTGGACATGGAGCGCTAATGGGAGTATTTGGGGTTCCTCCTTCGTTGGTTTCTGCAGTCAGCAGTTCTTCTCTCTTCTTGTATTATCAGGGTCTCCATTATTTCTCCCCTGTTGTTTTTGCTTCCCATCTATTGTTCTGTCCCTCCTTTCCTCTTTGGAAATCTGCAGGTATTTGAAGCACCACCAGGCCGTAGTATCACCTCTGCTCATATCTACTCATTTGCTAATGACACCATCTCTTTGCTTTATTTCTCTCAGTTTCTCCTAATAGTCCTTCACTTTTTAGTGACTTGAATATCCATGTGAGGATCAAATCAACATTCTGTGCTTTCTTGATCCAACTGGATTTCCTCACTCTGACTCCGCTTACATCCACACACTTCACAGTCATACTTCAGCTTAGTGGCGGTTTTCAAAGTATGCACCCTGGAGTTCTTGGGGTCTACCAGGACCTTTTAGGAGTCTTTAAGGTAAGACCCACTTCAAATTCACCTCAAAGATGCCATTTTCCTTGTTTTTCCCCCATGCTGACATTTGCATGGATGGACCAAAAAATTGACAAGTAAAGCTGCTGATGCTTCAGGGCCAAGCAGTATTGTCAACCATGATGGTTGTCACTATCATTCATGTGTGGTAAATCTTGCCAGTTTTACCTAAAAATGCCCTTGATGAAACAGTACAGGAAAGCAGCAAAGGAAAGTTTTGTCGTATCTTAACTCTGGAGAGCACTTCTTTTGAATATTCAGTGTGGAGAAATGAGAAGTATATGTTAACATTTCTGCCTGGTGAAAAATGATAGTTACCTTTTAAAAAAATGGTACTCATGAGATTGTATAGTTGTGAGCTGAGCCAGCCGCTCTGCTCATGGAACGCCATTCTTACTTGCAAGGATGATGGCAGGCGCATCAGCCTGAAGTCCTTGGCATGCATTTACTCAGGAACAGACTTGGCTTCTTGCTTCAGGAAAACAGATTTTTTTCAGTTGTTATTAATATATTTTTAAGTCTTCAAGTAAAAATTAAAATTTCAGAAACATTATATCACTCTTTGGATCTCCAGAACTTCTTCATTAAAATATTTCTTTCTGAGTCATGAATTTCTGGAATATCTGTCTAGCTCCAATGACCCATATATGATGCTGAAGAGTCATACATGAATGAAAGAGCCATTTGGTCACAAGCACATTAAAAGAGTTCACAGTACAAAGTATAAGAAGTTCATTCCTAGGTTTTAAATTCCAACTGTGACCACTTTTTAGAAAACAAGACTTGCTGTGTATTTATATTGAAGAATATCCTCAAACATCTGAAAGGCTACTGTGATCTCTTCTCTTCACAACCTGTGAGGCAATAAACTATTTCACTATCCTTCCAACAAGCTGTTACAATAGAAAATATCAGAAACGCGTCTGACAATATAGCTGTCTTCTTGTAAGCCAGACATTTGAGATTTGCAAAAAAGGTCAAGCGACTTTTCTTGAACTTTTCAAAATATCCATATTTTTTGTTGGGAAGGATGTTATGATCACATGTAATGGATTTGCTTGCTATTTTTAAATGTCAGCCTCCATTTCTGATATGGTCATTGGTAAAGATAATACCTCAACGTTTATGATAGACGTGGTAGGCAATAACATTTAAGAATGCCGAAGGAGTACGAAGCCCAGATATTCAGAACCCATTGTTCTAAAGGAAGTCAGCACTAACAACCATATATAACCTCCAACACTGAAGATCAGATTTTCCATTATCTAACCACTTCTTCCTGCCTTCCTACTCGTGCTTCTCCACTGTTCCAGGAACCTGCATGTGTTTTGCTCCTTATCACCTCTGATGGCCTGGCTTCCCTCCCAACTCAGCAAATCTCTTCTTGCCTTTTTTTTTTTTTTTTTTTTTTTTTGGTCTTTTCCAACACTCCAGGTTTAACACAGCCCTGACTTTGTGCAGTCCACCCACTCTCTCAATAGACAAGCAGTGGCCTTGAGATGGTAGCATAACCTGGTTCACGGGTCTAGCTTCACCTGTTCCCTGAGAAGACTGCTCATCTAAGCACCCCGGCTCGCTCCTTGACCATCTCTGCTAGCATATCCCTCTCCCCCTTGTTAGGATACAGTTTCTCTATCCTTGTTTATCGTCTCCTTAGTGGCTGTTCTGTTTCTTTCACAGGCAACTCTTTTTCTATCCAGTCTCCAAACATTAAAATATAGACCTTAGCCTTTTTTCCCCCCATTTAGATATTTGCTTGGAGGAATCTAGTTGTTTAACCCTTGACTAAAAGCTCTACTTACAAGCCAGTGGCTCTTGTGTCTTTCACTGCAGCCTTGGTGTCTCTCTTATGAGCTCACGTTCAAGGTGTGCTTGGATTTCTACTCAACATCTTAGTAAGCATATTAGAAATCTCACTTATCACATGAATAACATCCTCAAACCCCGGTGTCGAGTCACTGCTCACTTACAGTGTCCCCGGTTTTGGAGGTTCCATAGTTTCTGCTTTCGAATCCTTTCTTTACTATTACACCTTTGCCCAGGATTCCCCCTCTCTTTGGACTTTCTCACTCACTGGTCTGCCTGATTTTACATTTTCTTCCTTATTGTCTACTTTCCATCTATTAGTTTTTGTTTTGTTTAGTGCATAAACCAGGCCATATGTGTCCTGTGCTTCATCTTAGCAATATCTTAATTGTTAGACACAAGCCATCTTTTAACCACATCCCAACTCTGGGTGACCCAACCTCCTTCTTGCAATCTGACTTCCTCAAGAATAGTCCCCACACAGCTACATTTCTTGCTTTCTTCTCCTATTAATACATAGATCTCATCTGTGTGCTATTATATTTGTGTCCTAGTAGGTGTACAAATGTTTGATTTTTCATGAATGAATCACTGCACTTATCATTGTGACCATGAATGTGAAACTACAGAGAGGATAGATGCTGTGGTGATAATTTGTGGTGTTCCCTTTAGCCTGGCTCCTTTAATTTTTCCTATGGCCTGACAAATTTCTTTCCTTCCTTGTAGTTTAAGGGCATTAGGGATAACATGAGGCTAGTAATTGTCTTTTGGGGGGGGGGCAGAAAAGAGAATAAAATGATGGCAATTTGCAAACAGAATTGTAGTATCTTTGCATTTCTTTGAAGGGACAGTCTGATAGTTGGCCCCTCTCAGTTGTAACACATTCTTGTTCTCTTTTTAGTATTCAACTTATCCTTGATCTTGATGAAACCCTTTAAGCTTTAGATTTTACTATAATCTACATAAGTGTTTTGAATTTTGTACTAAGATTGTTAGAGCTTGTTAAACTTGAGTAGCCTCTGAGAATTTTATAAGCTGGAAAGTTGCTAGAAGCAGAAAAATTGCTTAGCAGAGGGCTTTATTCATCATTTCAGTTACTTGTGTGCTGCTGTTACAAATACTCTGACCTAAGTAATGTAAGGAAGAAAGCCTTTATTGTTTGGCTTACATTTCCAGAGGAGATGGAGTCCATTATGGTGGGGAACATAGGGTAGTAGGCAGAGAAAGTATGGCAGCAGCAGCAGGAGGAGGCTGGATGTTACCTTGCAGTCATTCACGGGAGAAAAAGACAGAGAGAGACAGAGAGACTGAGGGAGAGAAGAGAGAGAGAAGCAGAAAGGAAGTTGGACCAAGTTATCAAACCTTAAGACCCTCCCTCAGTGATATACCTCCTTCAGTAAGGTTCCATCTTCTAAAAGTTCTGTAACAATACCACCAGGTGAGGACCAAACATTCAAATGTATGATCCTGTGGGAGACACTTCACATTCATACCATGATGATCATTTTTCTTCCCAACTTGTTCGGGCATTGCCGTGTAGATAGTTCACCAGGTTAAGCTTTGGAGAAGTGTGCTGTTCTGTCAGTTCCTCCTGGGTTAAAGATGTTCTTGCAGAAAAATGTGTTTTCTCCTAATGGTTCTTCGCCTCTAGTTATTCATTGTTGTGATGTGAAAAACCCTTGACTGTGAGCAATGACTTCCCCTGAGACTGTAAAACAGAAAATGTGTTCTTCACTGTATTCAGATTTCTGGACAACGTATTTGTGGTCTATTTTATTTTATTTTGAGATAGTGTATCACATTAGTTCAGGTGGGCCTGGAACTTGTTCTGTAGTCTGGACTGTCCTTGAACTCATACCAGTTCTACTGTGTTGGCCTACAGTCTTCTGGGATTACAGGCCTGAGGGACCAGTCTTCTTCAAGTCTCCTTTCACTTGTATAAGATGGATTGCTTAATTTATAGCCCATTAGATCTTTAAATATTAATATACTGAGAAGTAGAACATGGGAATGATTTAAGATGTAGTGACCAAATGTTTTAAACATTTTGTGTTACATTGTAAATGTGGTTTATAGTTATTGATGATATAAATTATATTAATAATGAATAGGCTCATTAATGTAATTTAGTAGTGACTAAAATAATTATTGATGATCATAACTAATGGCTAATATTACTGAAGTCACTACAAGTGCATAGTCTGAATATATTTCAACAAATGGGAAGTAACTTCAAGTTTGAATTTCAATAACGCACCAAGTCTGTGTCTGTGTAGTCTGAGTGTACATGCAGTGATCTCATGATCTTGAAGGTAAATTATGCAATGGACTCTTCTACAAATTTATCTAAGTACATTATGTGAGCTTCTGGGTCTGATGTGTGATATCACACCTAGCTATCTTTTGTCTGGTGATGTCTTTTACAATTAGTAATTGTGAAGGTGTTTGTTCTTTCATCATAAGTGAGGCTCAAGCCTGTGTCTCTCTGGAGAGGTCTCTGTTGTGTCTGGCTCACAGTTTGATTTTGCTGCTGATCTGCGTCTCTTGCTAGATCAGCCTAGATGGTCGACTCTAGTTTCTTCAGTATGCAAGGATTTAATTTTCTCATCTGGTGCCATGGGATTTTCCAAAAGTTCAGGTCCGCTAATCTTTTGATTTATGTTTCTGCAGTTATATCTTCATTTCAAAGACAATTTTTTTGAAACTTGGCATAGCAGTTACTCTTAACTATTGCTGTGAGAGAGCACACAACTTAAGAGAGAAAGGGAGATTTATTCAGCATACAGTTCCAGAGGGGAGGTACAGTTTCTCTAGCAGAGGTGGCATGGCTGGCTGGCCAAAGCTGGAGGAGGCTAAGTCACCGCAGACATCTTGGAAGGTGAGAGCTGCAGCAAAGGCAGACTTCTCCTGGAGGTAGGGTGGGACTTATCCACCTCAAGGCCCACCCTTCGTGACTGCCTTCCTCCAACAAGTCTCCACCTCTCAAGGTGCCATGACCTTGCCAAACACATGAGACTGTGCAGGACACATTTCAAATCATGACACTTGATTTTCTATAAACACAGCATAAATAATGGGGAAAAGTCATGTGTTTGAAAAGAAGAAAAGAGATCAAGTCCTGAAGCCAGGATTTCATGGCCTTGAGTAGTCATTTAACCTTTTTTTAGCCTTGGTCTGTTCTTTTTCCAAATGGAAGTTCCGACTACACTAACTAACCTAACGGTATAGGGTTTTGTTTTCTTTCAAAAAGGAAAATATCCAGCAAGTATTAATTTTCACCTTCTTGGGGCTTTTTTTATACTAAAACATGGATTTTCCAATTAAAACTTAGATCCTTGTGTTCACTTTTGTCTTTATTATTCCATTACTGAGAAGATACTTGGGGAAGTCTTTGAGAGGATGATTGCTTTTGCATAGATAATTATGGATTGTGAGCTCTTTTCCTGGGACCAAACCTGTGGTTGAGGAAGACTCTATTGTTGATGCACTTCCTGGCGCATTCTGTCTTCTCCCACAAGGAGATGGTAGGAAGGGCTGCTGGGAATGTAATACCTTGTATGCAGCCAGACACCCTTGTCCTAGTGGTCTCTTTTCTGGTAGGAGAACCACTCTTGTTTTTAGTCATTCAGCAATTACGTATTTGTAAAGTACCTACTATGAGTCTGCCTCTAGTCCACCCTTGATGGGTTTGCTATTGGGGCACAGCAAATGTAGGGACAGATAATGTATAAACAATTCTGGTGGAGTACTGAGATAACCATTAGACATAGTAGAGAATTGTGGGATACTCTGTGCCTGTGAATATTCTAGAGACGTTGGTCAGGAATGATCTCAGTACTTTACAACTGCAACCCAGGGAAGACTAGAAAGATTGACAGCCATGGGACATCTGTACTAGGAGATCTCCAGGCAGAGGTTCAGGTACAGAGCTAAGGTGCAAAAAAAGGTTTCCATAGGCTGGCCTAGAGTGAGCAAGGAAGGAGCGGCAGATTGATAGAGGGAGTTGGAAAGGTATCCGGGACCTCAGGAGTCAGGCCTCAGAGCTGTAATAGAGACTTGGGTCTTTTATCCTGATTAGCTGCAAAGGCACTCGAGGTTTTGGTAAGGAAGCATTGAGATTTTTATTAGGATCTGATCATGCTTTAAAGGGTAGCCAATCAGGATTTATGATGGATCAGATACCTATGTCTATGACTTTCTAGTCTGACAAAGATGGTCAGCACAGCTCTAATCAGCTCATTCCTCCATCCTTCAGGAGTAGCTTCCTCACCGGTGGGAAGGGGCATGGCTGAAGGGGGCCCCGAGCTTTGCAGGAAGGGGGCTCCCAGCCTTCAAGGAAGGCTTCAATCCCAGCAGCCAGATTCAGGAAGAAGACAGCCCTGGCAGGATCAGAGTTCTGCAGCCTTGAGCTCTCCCACTAATATCCAAAGGGTCTGAAAAAAGTATGACCATTCTCACAAAATTCACCTTACCTTTTAAGAAATATCTTGGTTTTTAAGTTGGATTAGTGGCGGGATTGTGTGAAGGTTGGAGTAGCACATGAGAACAGCTAGACTAGAATGAATGTTTTTTCCATTTCCTTTTGTTTCAGACAGCTCTACTATCCTAACAGAGTGAACTCTATTTATTTGTGTTCCAGTATGAACTGTTCAGGCAATTAGAAGATATAAGCTACCTTGGCAACGAAAAGATCATATGTTTAGGCAAATAGAAGATATGAGCAATCTTGGCAACTAGAAGATCATATATTAATTTAAATGATCTCATTATTGCGTGTATGATGCTTGTGTAGGCATGCATGTTCAGTGTACATATGGAGACCAAAGGAAAGCTTTGTGGTGTTGGTTCCCACCTTTCACAAGGGACTGAACACAGTCATTGAGCTTGGTTGACTTATGGTTCTAGAGAGGAGACATCATCATTAAGATGGGAATCCCATAACAGAAGATATGTGAGCATCAGAAGCTGGAGGCAATTTAGGTAACTACAGTCATCATGGAGGCAAAGAGAATGCCCAGCAATAAAAGCAGAGTGCTAGTAGAAGCAGGGTGGGGCTACCCACCTCAGGGCCATTCCCCCTGAGACATACCTTCTTCTAGCAAGGCTCCACCTCCTAAAGGGGCCACTCCCTTCCCAAGTATCAGCATCAGCTAAGCTTGCAAACACCTGAGCCACAGCTCACATTTAACTTGCATTGAAACCATGACACTATCTTCCAGGGCAACAGGGACGTGTGTGCTGCAGTTGTGCTATATACCTGGGAGGACCACTCACCTGACCCAGCTCTGGGGTTTTGGCAGTTTCTGGACGGATCAGGCTGGGAATGTTCAGCATCTACCAAGCCACAGAGTTGTCGCTCCTTACTCATCCGTGGTTCATCTAGTGGCCCAGTTCCTGCAAGGATCTTCAATCCTGAAATGCTCCAGAAACCATCTCTGGAGAACAGAAATAGGAAGGGCTGGTTTCCTGCTTTTTATTTACATGTAGCTAATTTGGAATTCTGCTTGCACAAATTCATTTGAGATCATGTAAAGATTAAACTTACTGTGCGCTTGTCTGCATCTCCCTGTAGCTTCCTCTTTTTTTTTTCCTGTTTTAATGGGTATTGTGCGAGCATGTTCAGAATGATAACATGCAAACCTCACCATAATTAAATACATGTGCTGCTTCAGTTCTGCCGAAGTCCCAGGTGTGTTTCAAATCTCTGCTTTACTAGTATATCGAGATTTTTTTTTAAAAGATGAAAACAAAAGATTTAAATGATAAAAAAAAATACTGTGCCAAATACATAATTATCCACACGGATGCTGTGATGTTATATTGGGCAGCAGAATCAAATCATGTAGCACAGGAATGGTTTCAGGGTCCCCTGAGCCGGTTGTGACACCATCATTTAAGATGCAGTGAGATGAAAATCTAGTTGGCTGTGGAACTGCATTTGCGAAGAGTATTCTTGCAGCCATGTGCCTGCATCTGCCATTAAATTTTAGTTAAGACTTGAGCGCTCAGAGCTTCACGATTTGTCACCAGACGACATGTTCCCTTGACTCCCTTGCAGCATATTCAATTTGCTGTAATAAAGGGCTGATCACTCAACCAAAATTAATAAATTAAAAGTCTTTTTGCATATCATAATGATAGCTGACATTCTTTGAATACTTCATGCTAAGCAGTGTGTTGAAGGCTTGATGAAAATCATCTTGTCATCCTTCAAGGCCTTTTTGGAGGGAGTGAGATTCCGTTGTTGCTATTGTGTAGGTAGAGTTCAAAGTTAGAAGTGACTTTCTCATAGTCACAATTCGGTAAATTCAGTCTCAGATTCTGAATCCTCGTGGCCTTAGCAGAATCTCTCTGTTGTTGTGCATCTTAAATTTTCGCTCCTAATTAATGGTCAGTTGGGAAGTCTGATTAATGTGAAGGTTCAGGAGCCCTACTTGTAGAGAAGTTAGTCAGTCCAAGTGTTGTGCAGGAGTCTGGTTTTTTTTTTTGGCATATGTAGGTTTCACATGTGTATATGCGGGTGTGTGCATGTATGCATATACAAGAGACCACTTGATCGTGTGAGCCTGTAGAAGCCCAAGAGTGATATTGGGATTCATCCTGGATTACTGGACCTCCTCAGTGCTTTTCTCCAGGGTTTCCCAGGTTCTTCCTTCCAGGACCAGAATTGCAAACTGTTGTCATATCTGTGTGGCCTTTTTTTAAAATGTGGGATTCCAAACTCAGGTCCTTTCATTTGCAAGGCAAAAGCTTTAACCCTTGAGCCATCTTCCTACCCCCAGAAATCTGCATCTTAACAAAAGGATGAAGTTAGCTAAGTTGATTCAGGAATTATCTCTAAGAACTGTCCATGTAACTGTGGATAAGTCCTTCTCTCCTTCACCAGTAAAAAGGACTTCAGGAACTCACAGATCTTAGGGGAGCTAATCTATGCAATTGCTGACGACCTTAATACCCACAGAGGGTAGAGAGGGCTCAGTGAGACACTCCTAGTACTGTGAAGCAGGAAGACAGCTCAGTGTTTGAGATTTCAATTTGTGAGAGGAGGAAGGAGATTTTTGGGCTTAATAAGCCACATTATTCTCTTTTTTAATTTCTTCCACTCATACACAGTTGATAAGTACCCCATTCCCCTCTTTCCCTCCACCCCTCCCTGGATCCCCTTGCTCCCTCCCCCCTTTTCCCTTTCCTTCCTCCCCTCCCTTTCTCCCAGTGCTCTCTCCCCCTCCATTCCTGGAGCATCCTTGAGTGTGTATGTCAAACGTCCCTCTGTGTCCTTCTCTCTGATGAGGTATAAGGACTCAGTGGCATTGCCTAGAGCTCTTTTTTGTGTTCCCCTTTAATATAGGAACACTATTGAATAAGCCACATTATTCTAAATTTTTTTTTAGATTTTAACTTTTTTTTGAAATTATTTATTCAATTGTGCATGTGTGCGTGTGTGTATGTATGTATGTGTGTGTGTAGAACCATGGACGAATTCGGGAACCATCATGGATGCCTCCACCTCCTCCTTGTTTACTCTGCCCCGGGATTCACAGGCTCCGCCCTACCAGGACCAGAAACGCAGGCTGCCCCCGCTTCTGCCTCGCGTCTATACGTGGGGTCTAGGATACGAACTCAAGACCTTCTGCTTGCAAGGCAGAGGCTTAACCCCTGAGTCACCTCTCCAGCCCCTATATCTTCTTTTTTAAGATAGTGTCTCACTGTGTAACCCAGGCTTTCCTAGACCTTAGGATCCTCCTGCTTTAGCCTCCCGAGTACTGGGATTACAAGTGTCATCATACCCATCTTATGTGTTCATGTTCTTTGAAGGCACATTCATTGCTTCTTATAATGAATGTTGTCAGGATTTAATGTGTGTCCTAGGAAATGATGGAAGAGAGAAACAGTGATTTTGTTATTCTTTAAAATGGTCAGAGAAGATGCCAACTGACAGTTCATAAACATTCTTCAGTTAGCCCATCTCATTCCTGAGACCTTGAAGCATTGAATCGCTCACTGCCACAGTATGCAAAAACTATTTACCTCTCTAGTGATTATCCAGAGGTTCTGACTTAGAGTTATAGTGTCACTAAATTCTGCGTTATTTATTGTTCTTATGATAAGAAACATTGTTCTTAGTCCTTCCATGAATGTTTAATGTTAATCATAGTAATAATAAAATGACTCATTCTTATGTTAGGAACTCTAACAGTTGTGCCTAGGTGTGAAAGCTTTATTTTTGGGGGGCTTATTTGGGGGGGCTTTCAGATGGTGAGGCTCTGTCTTCTGTGTCTTAACTTGCTTTGTCAGGGAAACCCTCCTCCTGAGAGATTCCAGTCTATGTGCTGAAGACACTGGCTGGAGACCAGTAGCTCTTTCCTGCTCCTGGCTGCCAGGTCTCCCTTATGGGGGCTTGTGAATTCTTCTTTCCTGTTAAAATTCTGGCCAGTGCGTCATGGTTTTAACCACTGAGAATGATGGTGCATGTTGAGGTACAGAACTTTTGGAAGTCTATTCTTTCCTTCCACCATGTGAACTCTTAACTCAGGGATGGAACTCAGGGTGCTGTGTTGCACGCAGACCCCTTTACCTGCTGAGCCATCTCATTGGCCCATCAACCTGAGTTTCTTGATAGTCAGGTAGAACTGGTGTTAAATCTCTTGTCACCAGATGGTGGAAGGGTTAAATGACAGCGTGAATGGACTGGACCTCTCAGAGTCTCAACCATCTTACTCGTATTGTTAAAAATGCATTGCATCCCATAGTAACACAAAGAATCCCCTGTGGGAGCTCATCATATGCAGCTGACTCAGAAGAAGCAACAAAAACGGGCTTTAGTTTCCATTTCTATAAAAAAGATAGCAGAGTCTGCTATCTACTATCCAGCACAGACTTTCATGACCTCCTAGTCAAGACTGACTTTACAGCTGGCTTTCTGCATTTTCTAAGCTTGGTTTTACGGTTTCTGTTCTTAGAATGTCAAATGTTTGTTTGCTCCTTGGCACAGTGAGCAACACATTTGGTCATCCCTTAAGTCTAGGCCAGACAAACTGTTGCAAGCTCGCTTAGTAGCCATTGATTATTTTACATTATTTAGACAATACTTTATTAGCTTTTGTAATCAAAACCATGCAGATAAGACTGTATATATTTAATGCAGCGTGTTAACTGTATACAAATGGGAAAAATATGCTTACTATTTCTAGACCAACATGGAGTACCAACACAATGCAGTAAACTGGAATGCTTTTTCCAAAGTTGTCAGCACAGCTGAAGTTTCCAAAACTTCATATATATAAATGTTGTATAAAAAGACCAGTGATAGCAGACATAGATTTTCTAGATTCTACAGTCATCTGAACAAAATATTAGAAGCATTCAGCACACTATGTTAAAATAAAAAAAGAAGAAGAGGGCTGGAGAGGTGGCTCAGGGGTTAAGCCTCTGCCTTGCAGGCAGAAGGTCCTGAGTTCGGATCCTAGACCCCACGTATAGACGCCAGGCGGAAGCGGGGGCGGCCTGCGCTTCTGGTCCTGGTAGGGCGGAGCCTGTGAATCGCAGGGCAGAGTAAACAAGGAGGAGGTGGAGGCGTCCATGGTGGTTACCGATTCGTCCGTGGTTCTACACACACACACACACATGCGCGAGCACATACATACACACACACGCACAGTTGAATAAATAATAATAAAAAAAATTTAAAGTTAAAAAATAAAGAAGAAGAAACAAAATCCTAGAAAGCAGTAGCGTTCTCTTGCTGTTGTGGAATCTGGCACCGTTTTTGTTTTTTCTTATAAATGTCTCAAAAATCACTTGGAAAGAAAAAATTCTAGAGTAGCATCACTGAACACAGCTCTGACAAAGCACAGCCACTTTTATGTATCATTGATCTTTTAAAACCACAAGATGGCAACCCTCAAATTATGTCTGTTTTCCATGTGTTCTTTGGAATATAAGTGGATTCATTTCTGAGGGAAGTGGCGCGTTTCCACAATATCAGAAATATTGTGGAATACTAAAATAATGAATCCTAAAAGTCCTGAAATAATGAAAAAATGCAGATGATGTAAGACTTTACACTGAGAGGGAGGACTGAGTGAAACAGGCAGAAGGCACAGTTTTCTGAGATCTTCAGCTGGTCTTTGGACTTGGAGTTCTGTTTTTTTCAACTCTGCTATTTCTTTATTTCAGCAGCATCCAAAATATTTTTGTGAATTCCTGTTTGATAGAATTTTTGGGGGGATAGCCTTTCTTGTTAAATCTGAGATATCTATATTTCTATATATATTTGTGGATTTCCTGTTTGACAGAAATTTTTTGGAACAGCCTTCCTTGTTAAATACTGAGATAATCTATATTTCCAGGAAAGTTTCAAGAACATCAGATTTTGTGAAGATTATGTTGGTGCTGATTTCTTTTTTAAAAAAAAATTATGGTTTCTTTCTGGTCTTTGAAACTTAACAACGTCAGTACCATACCACATAGGTACCAGAGAAGATATGCTTTGGGCTGGGCTGTTATATTGAAGGCTACTGAAGCATTCAAGTGAATCTTTGAGGCCAAATTGATTTTCTAGTTATTTGTAACTCTGGCTTTCTTTTTAATTACTGGAACACTTACACTCAATTACAAGGATCAATTAAGTCCAGTAATACATGCATTGTGTATTCATTTTCTACTTGCATGTTGTTTCAGTGCAATGGTCCTCATTTTTTTTCCCTCATATTATTAGTGATGTCCTGTCCTGAAGACCAAATGCAGACCAAGAATTAAATTTAATCATCAGATTAAATCCCCAACTCACTACTTCACAACTTGCTGATTCCTAACTTCTCTGATTTTCTTCTGGCACCTGTAGATTTTTAAGGCATAAGAATCTAAACTTTAGAAAATGAAACATTCCCACCTGTTTCGGTGTCCTATAACCAAATGGGCTATGAATGTTTTAACATTAGGATGGACTCTTTTTTACAAGCCAGTCTTTTCTAGTTGGCAACCATGTTGCTTGACACCCTCACCTTTCATGATTGAAGGAGGTAAATGTTGCTGTCTTCGCTGCCTCTGTGTACTGTGCTGAAGCTGGGGCTTGCTTGCCCTGTGTCTCAACACCCCCATCTCTGCTTTGATCCCACCGTGGTGCTTCAAGTTGGAGCTTCTTCCAGCTCTTTCTGGATTGAGTAACATGTAGTTCTAGAAACAGCATGAGTTTGTGTGGACTCATTCTGATGTGACTTGACAAAGACAGCCAAGCTTGGTGTGTGTAAGACCTGAATGATTGCTTAAAACTCTATTGGTGATGTGGAGTATATATATTTTTATTATCTTTCCATTTTCATGTCTATGTATGAGTTGTGTGCATTTGTGCGTGTAAGTGCTTGTGCATGTGGAGCCCTGAGGGTGGGTGATATTGGGTATTATTCATAATCACTATTACACCTTATTGTTTTAAGACTGAGTCTCTAAACCTGGAGCTTGCTCATAGGTCTCATTGGACTCCCCTTGTGCTCTGGAGATTCCCAGACTCCAACTAATAATGCTGGAATTTCAGGCAGACTACCATGTCCACCTGGCATTTTACTTAGGCTCTGGGAATATGAACTAAGGTCCTTTTGTTTGTGTGACAAGCATCTAAGCCATGGAGTCTTTTCATTTTATTTATACATTTTAATTGATTAAATATTATGCAAAATTTTATTCACACATACACATACACATGAGGAAAAGAGGACACAGTTACAGTCTCTAGCTTGTGTGTGCATGAGAATTTTCCTACTGAAGATTTCCTGTTACTTCTTTTTCCCATAGATGTGGATCTGCAGATACATGGGTATCTTCTTTATCCAAATGAATTCTTTACCACTTCTCTATGAAATTTTTATCTGATTTTTATGAGTAGCAAATAATTGTTTGAATTTTTAGAAGGAGATAATTCTGGGTTATAGGTTTTTTTTTAATTTGTGGAAGCATTCATTTTCTTCTATCAGAAGCATTGGTTTATTTTTGTTTGCTACAGACCTTGTTATTTCTTTTTTCTGTTTGGGTGGTCTGTGGTCATCTTCGTGTCTTTCCCTCGGTGTGTGAGAACAGCATAGCTTGGGATGGATCCCAGACATTACGTTCCCGAAAGGGACTTATGAGTCACTTGGAACTAATGATTAAGAAGGCAAAACCAAAAAAGTATAGGAAGTACAGTTTTTATTGATGTATGATACATGTATAAAGAAAAGTATGCATATTACATGCATATGATATGATTTTTTTAGAGTTAATATATCCATGTTGAGGAGACTTTTATTCCTGAAGCTGTCTAACCTCCTTCATGTCAGCATGTTTTGTTAGAGGTAAAAAGTGTGCTGGCCTCTCGCACTGTGAGTTGGTTTGGCTTGCTGTTGAACTTTGTGTAAATGTAGTCATGCAACATGCTTCACTGTGTCTTCCTTTCTTTGCCAAACATCTGTCTGTGAGAATTCTGTTCGGGTTGGACAATAGTTACTCATTTATGTTTCTGTGTTGTTATCTTGTTATATTGGTTTCCTGCTTTTTTCTTCAAAACTTTTTTATTTGCATTCGTGTGTATGTGTGTGTGTGTGTCTGTTCCGTGGATGTCCATGGGTGACATCATTGGAAATCATCCTGGATTATTTTGCTTTCTTACTGCTTTGTTCTGGGGTTTCCCAGGCTTCTCCTTTCGGGGCCAGAAATGCAGGTCACCCCCATATCCATCCAGCATTTTTCCGTGGGAGCTTAGGTCCTTCTGCTTGTGAGGCAAAGCTTTAACCCCTGAGCCACTTCCCTAGCCCTTTAAAAAATATTTTTATTTATTTAAGAGAGGAAAAGAGGGGAGGAAAGAGAATTAAAGAGAAGGAGCACGAGAGAGGGAGAGAGAGAGAGAGAAGAGAGAGAGAGAGAGAGAGAGAGAGAGAGAGAGAGAGAGAACACATATGCATGCAGGAGGGCAGAAGACAAATTTCAGAAATCATTTGTCTCCTTCCACCATGTGACTTCCAGGAATGGAACTCGGGTCCCCAGGTTTTCAAGCCAGTGCTATACCTGCTGAGTTATCTCACCAGCTCTTGGTTTCTTATTTCTGTTGTGACAAATACTCATGAACTTAATGTCTTAAAATAATGCACATTCATTCTTTTCCAGTTGTGGAGCTTGGAAGTAGTCAGCTGCACTGACTAAAATCAAGGTGTTGGCAAGGGCAGGGGTCTCTGCTTTGGTAGCGAGGGTTCCTTTCTTCTTTGCCAGCTCTCGGTGGCCGGCTGTGTGCTTCAGCTTGTGTCCTCCTCTGTCGTCAAGCACTCCATTGTCACGTAGATTCATGTCACCCTCTTGTTGCCCTCAGACCTTCTGCTGCATTATAGGAATGTGTGTGATGGGTCCAGCTGACATCATGCGCCCATCTAGATAATCCAGGGGTCTCTCCAACTCCAGTTCCTTAACTTAATCATTGTCACAAAGTCTTTTCGTTATGGAAGCCAGGATTTATGTCAAGAAGATAAAGCTGTGACTATTTGGGGGAGTTGGTTTTCATCCTCCTACATTCATTGTGGAAGAATAATATCCTTTTCCCATCTCAATGATGAACGTTTTTGTGTTCTTTTTACTTTTAAGCTCATGTGGCCTTGAGTATTCTTTTCCCTTGTATATCCAGATGTTCTTTGGGTTGCAATTGGCTATGCTCAAACCTATGTTTAGGTTGAAAACACTGTAAGTGAAAATACATGTAAAACTCCTAACCTACTAATTATCTTCACAGCGCAGAACACTGGAGCATCTGTCTAGTTGTCCTTTTGTGAAGCCTATTACTTTGGGGAAAATTGACTTGTGTTTCCGAATTCTTAAATGTGGCTCCAGGAAACCTAATATAAAAGAATAATTTATTTTATACTTTATTTATTTGGGAAAGAAGGGTAACACATTCATGCCACACCATGTGTGGAGATCAGAGGACAAGTTTCATAACTCAGTTTTCTCCTTCCACCATGTGGGTTTCTGTGTCTTAAACTCAGCTTGCCAAGGTTTCACACAGCTGCCTTTATCCACTGAACATCTTGCTGGTCCTAAACAATAATTTTTACTAACTGGGAAGAACACTGATGAATGTTTGTTTTGATGTAACTTTTTGTTTATTTGCTTGTTGTGTTTTGTTTCATTTTGGTATGTATGTCTTTTTGCATGTTCTTCCATTCCTAGCTCACTATTCTAAACCTCTGTGCATAGCATAGGGAACATTTCATTTCTTACTTCCTCTTGGTCTATTTTTTACAAAACAAGAAATAGTCTTGTGTTTGTATTTTTATGACTGGTATTTTTCCTTATGCCATCACAAAGGTAACAAATCTTGCTTTGGTGATGCAAAGAACCAACCGAGGAGCTACTCAGCTTCTGTGCACAACAGCCTTGTGTCCCTCCTGGTTAAGCATTAATCTGTTGGCGTTGGTCTGGGGTGAGGGGAGGTGATGCTACGACTGATGGAGAAGCACCAATGGTGGCTAAAATTTCATTTGGAAATTACAGTAACCCCTGTATGCATACCCCTGGGCATTCTTTCCATAATTACCTCATCTCCCTGCTTGATACTGAGCATTAATCTGGACATAGCACAGAATACATTACTCAAATAGTATTTCCACTATGGAGTTTGGGGTTAATTGTTTAACCCCTTCTGTTTCCTTTGTGTTTCTTCTTCAACTGGATTGGGAATCTTCTTTGGAAATTCTAAAGCCCATTTTTGCTTTTATATTGCTTAGTGCAGTCTTTCCACTTTTATGGAAGCCACGGCCCTCTGGAGGTCATGTATGATAATACTTTTATTAGTAGAATCATTGTTTGAATTGATCTCTCCCACCAGCAACTGTGAGGATATTGGAGAATTAAGGCCAAGACTTCCAACTGAGTTTGATGATTCTAGTTTTAGATATGATGATTTAGAATTGGAGTTGGAACCAGATGGTCTTTTGTCCACCTTTCTTGGTGGCCTAGTTCTCTCTCGTAATGATGATAATTTCGGTACCTGACACCTATTTCCATGTGGCTGATATCCTCAATGTTCCTTATTCATATATCAGCACACTTCAACCTTCTGATAATCTCACAAAGAAGGTGCTCTTGTGTCCTCAATTCTGTAGATAGAATAGCTGAGTACACAGCGTTGTTGGGTTTCAATTCAGCGTAGCAGTTTGAATGTAGCCATGCTTTTAATTCTTATGCTAGCCCGACTCTCTAGGTACACAGCAATTGTCCTCATCCATCCTTCACTGTGACATCCTCTCTGTCATCTCCCTTCTCTTTTCGTTTTCCTCCTTTTGATTTCCTTTTTTTCCTCCTTCTTTCTTCTCTCCCCCTCTTCCTTCCCTTCTCCCTTCTTCTCACTAAAGGCAGGTTTTGAACTCATGATCTTCTTGGCTTCTACTCTGGCTTCTCAATGCTTGGATTAAGGGTAAAGGACCAGCCAACTCTCTCATGCAACTGCCTCATGTTCAAATGAGATGCCAGAGTAACCAGAGTAACCATGTGTGATCACATTCTTTGCTGGTTGCATCTGGGTGCGTCTCTGGTGGCCTGTGAGTTCTATGAGCATCCAGCCTCTCCCTATGCATAACTCCACCTGGATGATTGGGACCATCCACCAAGTTATAGTGTTTTCTCCTTAGAACACAAGAATGGATTAAAATTCCAGCTTTTCAGTGAGAAGAATGTTGTACTGGTACAAGAGAGTAGCACCAAGGCCTTTGTCTGTGGGCTAGTGCCTGGCTCAGCCTGGGACAGCACATCCAGTAGAGTCCTTCTCTCGTCGCCTTGCCTCTCTGTGCTTATTCCTGGCAAATGGCGTTCATTCCTTTCTGCTGGCAAGCTGTGTTCCCCAAGTGGAAGTGAATTCTCTGCATTTAAAGAAAAAAAATCCAACCTCCAGAGATAACTGCGCTTCCTACCATTGCTCCCCTTGCTGCTTTTGTCTTTTCACACGTCTTACTCTGGATGGTACTTTTTGCCTGGCTGCACACGGAGTGTGCACACACTGAAGTGTGTGTGTGTGTGCGATACCAGTGCTTTGTGTTTGGGATCCTGTGTCTGCTGGGCTTCCTCTGTGTCCGGCGCCACCAAAGCGTTGGCTTCTCCAGTCTTCTGGAAGGTGACTCTGCTTCTTCCATCCAAGGAAACACACACCTCTGGCACATGTTCCCTGAAGTCAACCCACATGACTATGTGATTCCCCTGCGGTACACAGTGATTTTCCAAGAAATATTGGGCCCATGAAAAGTTCTATGGAAAAATATTTAAATAGGCAACTTCCTTGTGTGTGCATTCTTTCTTAACAGGAGTTTTGCCTTGCAGCAAATACTCCTGATCAGTTGCTTGACTTTACCTTACCCAAATCGTTTTGTCATTATTATTGCTCGAGGGATTGAACCGAGAGCCTCTCGCGTGCTAGGTAAGCTTGTTTCTGCTGAACTGCGTCCTCTATCACAAGCCCTTATTTTTTTATTTACTTTTTATTTTAAAACAGGATCTCACTGAGTTGCCCATCCTGTTTGATTTTGAACTGACTTTAGAAGCCTAGGAGGCATCGAAGTTGATGTTCTGGTGCCCCAACCTCCCATGTAGCTAAGTTTACAGGACTATACCTCAACGCCCAGTTCTTTATTTTTATTTTTTTATTTTTCCCCAATCATACAAGCTCAATAGGTACCCTGGACCTCTCCCTCCCTCCACCCCTCCCCAGTCCCTTTTGCACCCTCCTCCCCTTCCCCTTCCTTTCACCTCTCTCCCTCCCCCTCTTCCAGTGCCTTCCCCTTTCCCCCTCCCATCCCCTTGAGCATCCCCCTGTGTGAACGCCAAACTTCCCTCTGAGTCCTCTGCTCTAGTGAGGTGTAAGGACTCAGTGGCATAGTCCAGAGGCCCCCCTCAGTTCTCCCTTAGTATGGGAACACTATTATGACTATTAATCCCTGCCTCTAAGGATCCTACTGCCTGTGATCCATGCTAGACCCTGGGGGGTTGTTGACATGTCAGTCATTGTGCAAGTCTTGCAAAGTCCCACTATGGCTATTGTGGCCCTAACTTGTGTGGCGCATCTTGCATATCGTTGGTCCTCCCCATCTAGGCACTTACAATCTTGCCTCCCCCTCTTCTGCAAGTTTCCTTGAGCTTTAGGATGGGGAGATATTTAGCTGGTCTGGTTGCAGGTGATCAATGCAGGGTCTTTGGTGTTCTGAATTATGGTTTGTTGTTTTCAGTCTTGCTGTTCCTGCACCACCCTTGGCTCCATCCTGATTGGTATTGGAGGTCACTTGCAATTCTTGATGGTGACCTGTTTTCTCTACTGAAGAATGTACCCCTCTCTCCTTATTTCGGGGGGGGGGCTTCCTTCCCCTTATCTCCTGTTTATAATCTTTGTCAATGGCCAGTTCTAACTTGCCCAAATTTTATGATGGGTGGCCACAGGAGATAAATCTTTTCTTCTCCAGAGTGGTAAGATAGTAAGAAAAATCAGAATAACCTTTAGTGTTAAGAAAGGGAATGAATTTAATAACATGGAAATTAATAATTTTGCAGGTTGACTTTAAATATAAAGTTGAAGATGACCCTAAATTATTTATCAGCAAATATCGATAACTGTGTTCTTAACCAACTATGGTTTGAGGGGGTTATAAATCAAAGATATTCAGAGAGTTAAGTATAAGTGCTGCCATAGCACTTCTGCCATGCCCATTACTTAATTTATATGAATGAATTTTTTCTAATATTTAATTATTTATTTAGTGTGTATGTGTGTTTATCAGAGGGCACGGTGTGTCCATTTGGAGGCCTAAGGGTGACTTCGGGAATCATCCTGGATTGCTTCTGCCTCCTTCTTGCTTCACCCTGGCATTTCCCAGGCTCTGTCCTTGTGGGCTGGAATTGTAGTTTGTGGCTATTTCTGCCTGGTATTTTTACGTGGGACCTATGATCTGAACTCAGGACTTTCTGCTTGAGAAGCAGAGTCTTAACCCCTGACCATCTCTCCAGCCCATGAATGAGATTTTCTAAAGTTCCTTTATAATTTCATCCACACATATATATTTCATACATATGCATTCTTTGATCTCTGTCTATCCTCTCCCCCTACCACCAAATTCCCAAGTAATGTTCTACTTTCCTTTCTCTTTCTCCCTCTCTTTCTCTCATCTTTTTTTTTGTGACCTACATTTAAGAAGCATTGCCTGAATGAGCATGAGGAAGGCTCATTTGAGTGGAAACACTGAGGGATGGATCCCCATTCTTGCCGCTTTCCTGTAGCTGGGCTCACAGGGCTTATGAGTCCCACCTCCATGGAGGAATGTGATAGGCTCAGCCTTGTTCAGATCTTGTGCAGACACTGTTGCCAGAAGATCACTAGGTTTTTTAAAATTTTTTAAATTTAATTTTTAATTTTAGTGTTAATTTTATATTTTTAGCACCATAAAATAAAAGAGAATTGTAGGAAGCATTTCTTATTCTAGTAACAAAAAAATGCATTCATGGATACTGGAACCAATTAGAAAGCATAAACCATCCTGGTTTGTCACATTGAAAAATGCATTTCCAAGGAAAATTTATTTTCTTCCTTAAGGTTTACATATTAGGAAGAGAGGCTGAAGGGGATAGGGCGAAAAGACAGGGTGGGGGAGAAAACAATCAGTACATTATATATGTGTATGAAATTGTCAAAGGGCAAACTTTATGAAAATTAACAAAGAAAAACCATACATTTATATTACATCGTATTATGTTGAGAGTTGTAGTGATAACTGAATGTAGATGAAATTCTTAATCAGATTCATTTAATCAAAGAAAATAAATGATTTTAGTTTTTATAGCTGTGTTCCAGAGAATTGTGATTGTGTGATCAATAGAAAAACAATATCAAATTAGGATAACATTCTGTGATGGAAATGTAATGAAAATGTGCATTTAAGAATAAGGGAGAATCAAGTGTATGGGTGAAAGGAAAGGTCGTTCTTGTATTTGTAATATGGATCATGGGTCTCAAATCATTATGATATTTTAATAACTATGGACACATTTGAAAGATCTAGTTGAAGCAGTTTCATTTTAAAATGTCAGTGTTACAACATGCCAAAAATTAAATTCCATGCTTCTATTTAAACCTCTGATGAACATTATTGGATGCTAACTTGAGATTTGTTAGGGCATAACTAGTATGTCATAAACCTTTGAGTGGATGTCGGACAAACATGTCTTTAGATCATTTCTTCAGGGATCATGACCCATCCCTGCCCTTTTTGTTGCTCTGTGTCTGCTTCTGTGTCTCTTTTTCTGCCACCACTTAGATCTCATTAACCAGTGCATTGAACTGATAATTGACTGTATCTTCCACTTCTGCTTTAGTTCCCAGTATCCCAGTATGCTAGCATTCACTCACCGAACATTGGGTCTGTAGTTGAGTAAGCAGGTGTTATCAGGCAGTTTGTCCCTTTAGGAGAGCCACCTGTAGATGGCGCCCTTCCAATTCGATCCCAGTGATGGAACACTTCTTGGAGGAAATGCACATTTCTAGGACATCCTGGACCCTTGAAGAAGAAGGCTTCCAGGGGAGCTTGTATTGTGGCTAAACTGAGTGCTGGAGGGTGAGACCTGAGGCCTGGCTAGGTGACAGACAGGACACAGACAGATGCTGGATGAGGCGGCTGTGTTCCCACAGTTTGGAGGCCCAAGAGAAGGATTCACTTCTTAAAGATGAGCTACAGCCTTCACTCTAAGTGTGTGTGTGTGTGTGTGTGTGTGTGTGTGTGTGTGTGCGTGCACGCGCGTGCGCACCTGCCAGGGAGGGGTGCTTGATCTATGGTCTTTTAAATGTTTCCTCTTTGAATGATTTTCTTATCTAGGCCAAGGACAAGATGGATACTTTAATACCTTATAGCAGCAGGGTATGCTCACACCCACAAAGCAAAGGCCCCTTTGGTGTTTTTTTTTAATTATTTTTTTATTTTGTCTGCTTTCTAGCCAATTGCCAGTATGAGTAGCATATCCAGTGTGCTGATTTTGACACGTGGTTAACACCCCTGCGGCCTCAGCCATGCAGTCTCTTGGGCTTACAAAGGCATGGAGTGAAATTTCCCAAGTTGGAAAGAGGTTTTCAGAAATGAGTTTCTCTCTCCGCTCTGACTGACTTTGCTACTATTTCCCTGGGGAAGTTGCTAGGCATTTAATAGATCTCCATGTTAGGGAAATAAATTCTTCCTAGCGTTTTAGTCAGAAGTGCTTCCCCCACCCCTACCCTGCCTTGGCTTCAGTTTCAGACTTATGTTTGCATTTATAAAAGCTTTCTACATGGTTCTCGTTGCCTGTTATCATTTCCCCCCCCCCCAGAGAAGCCAGGAGGCCATGAGAGTGGGCGCAGGCCTGGTTCCCACCCCGCTGCACAGCTGTCCACGCCTGCGCCCCTGAGCTCTGACTGCGACACGAGAGACTGTGTCTCAACTGCGACAGTGCTTTGTTGCTCTTGGCCACTGTACAGTGGCTCATATCCTGTGTGCATTTAAAAAAAAAATTCAAAGACTCGCTTTAGTATCTGTGGGTTTATGTGGTGTGAGAAATGTACTGCATATGTTTAAAATCAGCAAAATAAACCTCAAGCAAAATAAAAGGGGGTCAATGTTTGGAACTATCTTTTTTTGATGGTACCAATTAGAGCCTGCCTTTAGGTTCTTGTTATTAAGATACTAAGTTGTAACATCTTGCTCATGAAAGCAGGTAGATGTATCCCCCTCCTTGCCCCCTTTTTTTTTTGTCACGGCTAGCCTTAAATTTTTGATCCTCTTTCCTCACCAGTAAAATGTGGGATTACAGACATGTGCCATCTTTCAGTGAAGAGTCTTCTGCTATTTGTTGAGCTTGGTAGCTCCACAAGCACCTGGGATCAGCTCATATGCTTAAGCAAATAATGGGGCGTGGTCAAGCTGGTTGACTCAGTGCGGGGCCTATAGCCACTCACGGTGGAGTCAGGTGACACAAACTCACTACCCTGCCTGCTATGAACCTTTCTCAGAGAAAGGGCCTAAGGGCTTGTCTATTCCAGGAATGTTGAGTGTTTGAAAATAATAACAGATCGTTTCAAAAAATAGGTCTGTGAAGTTTTTGCTAACTCAAGTTTCCTGCTTGATTTCCAGCGCTGTTTGCTCTGCTTCGCATTCTGAAAGAGTAGTTTGACATCATTCTCAGAATGTCTTGCATGTAACTGTTTGGACTTCCCCTTGTATCTTATCTTCACCTTTACCCCTCAGGAATTATGCTAGCAGATCCTAAGAAATATCCCATTTCCCAAATTCTCCAGAGGAGAGGCAACAGGTGAATTGTTAGGGTGAGTTATGGAAATGAGTGTATATATTTGGGAATTGTTTTCTTTCAGGAAGCAAAGAATCTGGCTAAAGGAACAGGGTGGGCTTGCCCTGCACAGGGATAACCACACTCCAGATTAAGTGTTTCTTTTGTTTACAAATTATAAAATCTTTCTCACCCTAAAGGGTTGCAAGAAAACCATGATGATTTAACTTGGTTATCCATTTGATTATCCTGAGACCACCTAGGAGAACACTTCAGAGATTGGTAAAGAACACCTCTGCTCAAAGAGTTGTAAGAACCTGTGGTGGTTAGTCTTGACTGCACTGAGAAGTACCTAGGAGATTAGCAAAGCACACCTCTTGGGTGTCTATGATGTTCTCAAAGATGGTTAACTAAGAGGAAAAGAATCCTGAACGTGGACAGCACTGTTCATTCACCTGGAGCCAGATGGAATAAGAGGGGAAGAAGAAGGAACCCCACCTCTGGGCATGGGAAATCCCTCCCACTGTGACTTGAGCTGTTCTGCATCCCTATTTTCCTGCTATGATGGACTGAAACCATGAGCCAAAATAAACCTCTCTTCCATGAAGTTGCTTTGCTCAGGTATTTTATCACAGTGACAAAAAGAAGATAGAAAGGCCAACAGAGAAAGAATGTATCTAACTAGTTTTGGAAGACCACTGATTTGTTTCCTAGTAAGTCTTCTTCCTGTGGAAAGTGTAAAAAAACAACTCTGCAAGGGAAATGAGTGTTTTGAAAGTTTTCATTTCTTCCCCACGCTGAAGAATGTCTATTTTGTAAATTGTCAGTTGAATAAGCATTAAGATCAAATGTTTTAAAAGGTTATGCATTACCCTAAATTGTTCACAAAATGTGATGAAGGAAAATCTTCTTGTCTTATTCTTCAGTCTTTCACAGATTGTTTTTTCTAATGCATTGAAATGTGTGCAAACATCAAAATCTAATAACTAGTTAAAACAAAATGCAGTCAGCCAAGCTTTTCCCCTTAAAGCTTTTTTGTGTTAGATTTCAGAAAGATTTATGAGGGTCTTGCCTGAATTTACAGTCTAGTCATAGTCATTGGTTCTTAACTACCTTAAGAACTAGAATCTTTACATTTTTATGTAGTTTCACAATAGTTTTAGTAATAGTAACAGTAATTTCACAATAGTTTTGTGAAATTATTTCTTAATCTTGGACCCTTTCATACATGAGTACAGACTTTAAGTCATTTGTACCCTATGTTACTCACTCCCATCCCTTCCTTCTCTCATTGATCCTTCTCAACCACAAGAATTTTGTGTGTGAAACCCACTGAACTTCATCTGGGCTGCCTATCTTGGTATGTCACTGAACTGTTGCTGGAGCATGGATATGTTATCTGTGGGTATAATACCCAGCAGAGTAGCTCCTCTTTGTACAACCAACATTAACTCTTAACAGTCATTCAGGGAGGTATGGTGGCGCATGGGGTCTTCTCCCTTCCAAGGTGAAATCTTGATAGTCCAAATCCCATGGTGGTTGTGGAAGTAAGCACAGCTGTGGTGCATTCATAAATGCTGCAGCTGGAATACTTTTACAGAGAACTAAGTATTCAGGATGGGAACTAATAAACTAGTTTAAATGTAATCATAGCAATAATGATACAACAGTTAGCATATATGAAGTACTTTTTGTGTTTTTTTTCTGAGGCTCATAGGAAGGTTTTTCCTTGTGAAAAAGGATCTTGATATTAAATGAGCAACAGTGCTTAAAAATAAATTTTATTAAAATTTTTATCAACAGGTGCTTAAATTTTTTCACAAATGCAATATTGGCATGTATGTGTTTCATTTGGCTATATGTGATTTATGATTGTTTTAAGAATTTTCATTTCTATTTATGAATATGATTGGTTCTTCTTCCTGTTTTGCATGTTATATACAGTGTCTGTGCATGCACACATGGATAAGCTTACATACAGGCCCTGAGGGTGACATTGGTATACCATTCCAGCCCTCTCCACCTTAGTTTTTGAGACAGTGTCTTTCACTGAACCCAGAGCTTGCCTTCTTGATATGATTGGCTGGACTTGTTGGACAGTGAGTCCCAAGGACACAGCTGTCTCCACCCCTTCCTTTGGCGCACAGGATTATGGATGTATGTGTTCATCCCCCTCCCATGGTATTTATCAGCTTTCACACGGACAGTAGGAATCCTACTTAGGTCTTTGTGTTTCTGTAGCCATTATGCTCTAATGTCTCACAGGCATCTTTACTTTGGTGTGTCCTGAACTGAACTTCTTGTCTCCCAAGGCTGCTTCACTGGTTTCTTCTACCTTAGCAGTAGCTGTTTCATCTTTCCAGGTTCCCAGGCTGTGTTGAAATAGTCTCTGGCTATTCATTCTCTTGTATTTCATATCCGAGTCATTACACAATTTGCTTTATCCTCAAATATACCAGAGTCTGGAGGCTTGTGGCATTCTCCACTGTCCCTGCTATGGTCTAAATCACAGGCATCTCTTATGGAAAGTATAGGTCGAGTATGTCTTATCCAAAATGTTGGAGGCCTGTATAAGTCTACGGCCAATAATTACAAAGTGGGTTTATTGGTGGGTTCATATGATCAGAGGCTGAGTAGCCCAACAATGGCTGTTTACCTACTACAGAGGCAGAGAGCTGGAAGCTTCTCAGTCTAATGAAGTGGCTACCTCAGATCATGGAGACCAGGGATGACATCCCAGTCTGAGACCAAAGGTCTCAAAACTCCCCAGAGCATCACTGGTGTGAGTCTGCATTGGACGACTGAAGAAGGCAGGCGAGTCTGATGTCCTTGGGGGATGGAGCTGCAGCATCACTCTCTCTGGACAGTGGGGTGCTTGGGCTGGCTGGCTTTCCTTCCTTCCATTTGCATTCTGTTTGGTCTCCTTCCTATGGAAGGTGCTGTCTTAGTTAGTTTCTGAATGTTCTTGTTCATCCTCTTTGAAATTCCCTCACAGACATACTCCCAAGTGTATGTGTCTCATCTTTTGGGCATCTCGAAGGCTAGTCAACTTGACAGTCAAGACCGATTAACCATCACAGGACCAGAAAACCACAGCTTTTAGGTTTTGGATATTTGCATATGTAGTGAGACAATTGGGGAGGAGCCCTAATATAAATATGAAATTCATTTCTCTTTCAAATATACTTACATATGTAGCCTGAAGGTGAATGTTGAACGATGCTTTTAGTGTGCCCAGGTTCACATTTGGAGCACTTTTTGACTTGATTTTTGTAGACATTCAGATTATATTGCTGTGGTTTCAGTGATCTGTCCCACTGTCCCTACCTTTGGTTCCCTGCCCTGTGATCTGTGCTCAACAGAACAGTCAGAAGAATTCTCTCAAAATTTCCAGCACCATTTGCCTGACTTTAGCTTTTATGTGAGTTTATATTTGCATAGTAGTCTTAATTGCCTATTAAATTACAAGATTTACTCTGTTTGTTTATTGTCTACCTTCTCCATTATGATGTAAATTCCAGGGGGACAGATCCCTCCCTCCCTCCCTCCCTCCCTTCCTCCCTCCCTCCCTCCTTCCCTAATCAGTGTGTCCTAGGCATGTAGACAGTGCCTGGCAATTCCAGTGAAGCCAGTGAATATTTGCCAGATGAATAAGTGAATTAAGGCTGTGATTTTGCTGCGAGAAGTATTGGCATATTGGCTGAAACTCATAAAGTTTGATGATTGGCTTAGTTTCCAAATGGTTCTGTGGGGCTGATACAGTCTTCCCCAACATGGAGAAAAGTGGTCATTTAATTGCTTAGGAGAGTCCCCAAGGGGAGCAGTGCCTCTCATTTCCTAGATTGGTGTCTGGCATAGGTATTTAGCTGGAAAGGGACATGTCTGAATCTGGGAAGTATTGGAATTATGAACAACTTCCTATCATGTTAAATAAAATCTGTTAATAAGGTAGAGCAAGAGTGAGTTTCTTCTTTCTCACTCCCATCCATCTACCATCTGCTCTCCATGGATATCACCATCCATGGATCCATCCATCTATCCATCCATGAATCCATCCATCCATCCATCCAACCATCTGCCCTCCAGGATCCACCATTCATGTATGTGTCCATCTATTCAACCATCTGCACTCCAGGATCTCAAGTGGCCCAGTGTGGACTCAGACTCATTTCCTAGCTGAGGATGACTTTGCACTTGATCACAGAAGTGTTCCACCAAGTAGCAGAGCGGATCAAATTTGTACATGCTAGGAAGGCACTCCAAAAACTGAGCTACACCTCTGGCTCCCATGGGTATATTTCTGCCTTTTTGTTAATTACAAATTTTCTAGATCATAGCTCTCTAGGTTGTGTTTTTAACATCCTTGGTTTCTGAAGATAATAAAGTATCATTTTCTTTCTAAAACTTTAGTGTCATTTTAGCGAGAAATGGGGAAAAACAGCTTGAGAAATTTAAGCGGATAGCATTTTTTTAACATCAGAGATCTACTAGTTTATTGTTACTGTTATTGTTACTTTCATTTTTTCTGTTCTGGGAATTAAGCCTGGGGCATTCTTGTGCATTAGGCAAGAGTGCTATGTGTCCACCAAGATATACTGTTTTAAGATGTAAGTTTGTGGAATTCTTCAGAGAAAGTATTACTTTGCTCTACCCTGAGATTATTTTCCTTGCTACATTCTTTTTTACTATTTATTTTTACTGATGAAATTTGTTCTTTGATAATTTCATGCATGTGTATAATACATTCTGATTAGTCTCTCCTCTCCCTTTTCTTATCTCCCTACCTCTGTTTCCCCTTCCCTTTGAGTCTTCCTCTCACATTCATATGGTTTTGTTTTGTTTTGTGTCCTGCTGGGTTTAAACAGGGCTTTTTGTGTGGTCTAAGCTTGGTACTCTCTCTTGGAGTATAGTAAACCCCCTCCCCCCACACCGCTCCTGCTACACTGGTTGTACAACTTGATAGTACTTCTCCTTGCCATCCCTGAACCTATTAGTTGCCCAATATCCTTAATACTTTGTGGCACCCCCATAGGTTCTTCTCCTGTCTATAGCTGACAAATGACTGATAGGCTATCTCAGTAACTACTTCTGTTGTAGATTCATGACTGCCATGGCTGCGTTTTTAGAAGACAGTGTTTTCTGCCCACCTTTTTTTAAAATTATTTATTCAACTGTGCGCGTGTGCGTATGTATGTGCGCACGCGTGCGTGTGTGTGTGTCTGTGTGTGTGTGTGTGTGTGTGTGTGTGTGTGTGTGTGTGTGTAGAACCACAGACGAATTCGGGAACCACCATGGACGCCTCCACCTGTTTACTCTGCCCCAGAATTCACAGGCTCTGCCCTACCAGGACCAGAAACGCAAGCCGCCCCCGCTTCCGCCCGGCATCTATACATGGCATCTGGGATCCGAACTCAGGACCTTCTGCCCGCAGGCGGAGGCCTAACCCCTGAGCCACCTCTCCAGCCCCTTCTGCCCCTTTTTTAATCCTCTGACTCTTGCCTTCTTTCTGCGTCCATGGAAAGGTCCCTAGGCCTTAAGGAGTACATGTTACCTTCTTTTCCCAATTATTTATTTATTGCTGGCTTATGTGTTTGTTTGCTTCCTTACTGTTGTTACCTGCATGTGAATGGGGTGCTTCTGTGCAGGTCAGAAGACAACTGTGTGGACTTGGTTCATTCTGAGGACTGAACTCAGGTCATCTGGCTTGTGCGGCCTGTGCATTTACCCACTAAATCATCTTGCTGGCTCATTTGTTACTTTTCCATCAGAGATCTTTGCATAATATTTTCTCACTTAACCAGGTCATTTAGCAGTGAAGATCAAATTACTTAAGACCGAATCAAATTCATAACGCTCTGTGAAACAGACTTCTTAATTTCTTTCTTTCTCTTTCTCTTTCTCCCTCCCTCCATCCCTCCCTCCATCCCTCCCTCCCTCCCTTGCTCCCTCCCTCCTCCCTTTCTTTTCCTCTGTGTCCTTTTAACAGAAATATTTTAGAAAGACCATTGGTGATAGTGACACTAAAAGTCTCAAATTGTCCCGAAAGCAGTCACCTCCCAGTACCCAAACCCTATTGCCAAATTTGTGGCTAGTTTATTTCTGGACATGGTGGGCTGGAAGGAAAGGAGAAATGTTTAGAAAGTTTAACTCAAAGATGTAAAGTATCAAACCTGTCACTTTGGGTGCAGTTATTCTTATTTGCAAAGCAACATGGAGATTATACTTGGACCACATTACTACCTGTTAGAGACAGAGCTCTGTTCTCTCTTGCTTTTATAAGTCACACCAATATATGATTCTTGAAATTTTGGTTGCAGGTTGCTCATTTTGAAATATGCCTGTAAATTGTGACACACAGAGATGTATGATGCAGGGCCCGTCAGTCCTGGTTAATCCAAATGTCATAGTGAGGGTAAGTTTTAAACTCAAAACACCCAGTGACATGATGCAGGAGACTACCAATGTTTATGAACTAGGTTTGGGTTATTCCTACTCTAACTTGGTAAATAGAGTGTATTTATTCATTATAAAATATAGACCCTTCAATTATGTTCACACAAGAGTATTTGTACTAGGTAGTGTCTTTCAGCTGTTGTACTCAAAATTCTTATAAGTTGAAAAATTCTTGCTAGTTGATGTACTTAAATGTTAAGTCCACAAAGAACATTACTGTCCAGGAACCTCTTTGTGTAAGTCCCAACACAGAGATTTTTTTTGTTTGAGAATATTCAAAATTATCATTTCTTTATTTATTTGGCTAGCTAATGCCTTGTTCTTAATGAAAAAATGTCATTTAGAAGAAATGCCAGTTTTCATTTCTGATAATTTTATGCTCATATGATTCTCTGATTTTATAGTTTCAGTTGCTGCCAGTTGCTTATGCCTTGAAGACAATGGTATATGCTTTTTAGTATCATGTCCATAATAATCTTTTATTTGATCAGAAGGAAACTTTTAAACAGTGAAATAGGTTGTTCACAGTTACTAGTATTATCAAAAATTTGTCTTTCAACAGAAATTACTTAAGTACATGTGTGAGATTTAATTTTAAACTTCAAGAACATATGCATATTTATCCTTCTCCTTATATTCTTAATTTGATTTTGAAGTGGTCTTAAATATTAAATGTGCTCAGGATTTATTGTTAAGCAAAGGTCTTCTTCCTCCTAAGGATTAAGATGCTTTATGACTTGTTTGCTTTAACTGTCTTTGGAGGCTTTTTAAAATATAATATTTAATTTATTATGAGAGAGAGAGATAGAGAAGCACTGGCCTCATCTTTGACGTTTTAATGGTTCTAATAATAAATATAGGTTTGGAAACTCATGGTTTTTATACCTTCATACCAAATAAGTATATCTCTTCCTCAATTAATATTGTTTTGGGGGATAATGAGATGGTGAGATTTAGTAGGTGAAAGTATCTGTGTGCAAACCCGGTAATCTGAGTTCAATAATCAGAAGCCACGTGATGGGAGCTGAGAACCAACTTCTGAAAGTTGTTTTCTAACATTCATCCTTGCACTGTGGCGTGCCTCCCTCCCTGACTTCCCTTTCCTGTCTCTCAAATAATTCTTAAAAATTACTCTCTGAAGGCAATAGTGCCTAAAAGTTTTTTATTTCTGATCTTCTTAGTGGGATTTGCACTGAACAAGTTTTTTTAAAAAATTTTTTCTCATATGCCAGGTATTGGGATGTAGTATGATAAAACTAACAAAAGAATTTCGCCCGTATTCCTGATTGTGAAGACATACTGTAAATAAGAGAGTATATTAAAATATACCCTTTCGATTTATGCACACTAACATACATGTATGTACATACATATAAGTTAGATAGTGGTAAGTAATAAAGACAATGACGGGGGAAAAATTAGGAACACAGTGTGGAGGCAGTGCCCAGGTGAGTATTACAGCAAAATGGTCAGGAAAAGATGGAAAGTCTTAATGAAGGGACATCTAGTGCAGACCTGGAGGGGGGGCAAGAGAAGCCTTCTTGCCTAGTGGAAGAGGCAGACCACACTCCCATTTAAGCCAAAGTGAGATGGATCAGGTCTCCATATAGAATAGATGGTTGTGGCAAAGTGGAGCATACAATGTAGCAGAAGCTGACTTGGAGGCTGTTCTGAGTCTGTGAGAAGTGTTTACTTTCTCTAGCATGCCCTGTGCATAGATAGAAAGGGGCAAAGAGGTAGGGAGTGCTCAGTAGAACCCACTTGCCTGCAAGGCTGAAGGCTGAGTGGAGGCCAAGTAACTTTTAAACCTGTATGGTAAGAATTTCACATTGTAACCCGGTTTGCATGCTATCAACACCAATAATAAATTTTAGAATGTATTTTTTAACTTTTTTTCTCCCACATTTTATTTTTTTCCTAATCATACAAGCTCAATAGGTACCCCTGTCCTCTCCCTCCTCCCTCCCCTCCTCAGTTGCCCCCATTACACTCTATCCCTTCTCCTCTTCCTTTCACTCCTTTTCTCCTTCCCCCCCCTCCCAATGCCTCGCCCTTCCTCCCTCCCATCCCTGCCCCCATCCTTTTATGTGAATTCCAAACCTCCCTCTGAGTCCTCTACCCTAGTGAGGGTTCAGGACTCAGTGGCATAGCCCAGAGCCCCTTCTTAGGCCCCCTGTTAGTTTGGGAACTCTATTAGGACTGTTTAATCCCTTGCTTCTAAGAATCCTACTGCCTGAAGCCTTCTCCCCTGTGATCTGTGCTAGACTTTGCAGGGGGGGGGGGAGGGATTGTTGACATGTCAACCATTGTGCAGGTCAGGTAAAGTCCAATCCTGGCTGCTGCAGCCCTAACTCATGTGGGGTATCTTGCATATTGTCGGTCCTTCCCGTCTTTAGAGTCTTACAATCTTGCTGTCCCTTCTTCCACAAGGTTCCCTGAGCTTTAGGACAGGGAGAGATTTGGCTGGTCTGGTTCCAGGTGAATAATGTAGGGTCTTCGGTGTTCTAAATTATGGATTATTATTGTTTTCAGTTTTGCTTTTCCTGCACTAAAACAAAATTTACAGGAGCAGCATTTTACCTTCCTGTATGTCACATACCGATATTTCCTGTTTTACTCTCTTTCAATTCCTTTAAAATACTGGTACTGACTCACCAAATTGCTTCTGCAAATAGGTCATGACCCACAGTGTGGAAAGTACCCAGCCAGCTGCCCTCCAATGAATGGAGGATATAGTCTGTCAATTGTATATCTCTTTCTAACATAACATTGTTTTGGGGGATGGTGAGATGATTTAGTAGGTACAAGTACCTGTGTGCAAATCTGGTAATCTGAGTTCAATCTCAGAACCTACAAGGTGGGATCAAGAACCAACTTCTGAAAGTTGTCCTCGAACATTCATTCTTGCACTATGTTGTATCTCCTGGAATTTGTTTTTGGTCCCCTGTCTCTAGACATCTTTTCTTTTTCTTATTTTTTTTTAACAGACAAAATAGGTTTTTGTTAATTCCTCCTCTCCCCCATCCTTCTTTCCTCTCCCCCCCTCCTCTATCTAGAGATCTTTCACTCAATGGAGGGGGGAGGGGGAGGGAGACACAGCATTGTTTAAGAACTTGGTGCGCAATGGAAGCATTCATTTGAGGAAACATTGACCTGGTCATTGAGATCAACCGAAGTCCACGTAGTGCAGTTCAAGATTCCTAGCCAACACCCTGGAATACCTGGAGAACATGTCCCCATTCACAGGTAGTTAGCTTTGCTGGCAGCAAGTTTATGTGGAATTGTGTGTGGTGACTGGAGGAAGCAGGAAGAGGCTACTACCTTCCGTCTCCTGCTTTGGTAGTTAAAAACCTGTTCCCGCTGGAATAAAGAATGGCAGTTGGGATGCTGGGAGGTCCTCAAATGTCAATGATTCGCAGCATCTTATCCAGACCAGTGACTTTGTGATATTGCCTGAGAAGTCCTCAACAGACCTTCCATGCTGTGTATTGAAGAATTCTTATTATTCTTCTGGATGTCTGTTTATAGAGTTGCCCGTGGGAGGCCACATGGCAGAATACTGCCTGCAGCTTTGGTGCTTGCTTGTGGGATCTGGTTGGTAGCATGTTGGAAATTTTATCTTAACTCCAATTAAATGACTTTGGTTTTTCACCTCAGAACAGGAGGTAATTCACTTACTTGGTTGCTTTATAAAAATAAAATGAGAAAAGATGTACAAAGTACAATGTGCAAATGATGTCTGCTGTTCTTTCCTTTGTGCTGCTAAATTATTATTGACGTTGGATTATTTTGTTCATTTTATTCAGTGGCGGGAGAGATATGGAAACTTTGAGTCTCATATATAGATTATATATAGAATAAGCTAAAAATAAAGTTCCTCTCTTGGTGTTTGCTGGAATTTTTAACAGTGTAGAAATTTCCATGAAAAATAAAGATGCTTTTGAGTTCAGGAAGAAAGATGTTAAAGTACATCGAAGTTGAAATGGTTCTGTGGGCGGCTTCTGAAGGACGTCAGTTCTTTAGAACACAGCATGAATACGCTTACAGCGAGCAGAGCTGCTAAGCAGTACTGGCTTCATGCTCTTTCATCATATTCACATGCATATACTTTTGAATATCTTATCTCTGCTAGCATTGTTTTTTCCAGTGTGTGTGTGTGTGTGTGTGTGTGTGTGTGTGTGTGTGTGTATGTGTGTAGAGGAGGGTGGGTATAGATGTAGAAGAAGGCACTGTGTGTACCAATGGAAGTCCAAAGGCGACTACAAGAATCATCCTGGATTGTTGAATTTCATTTTTTGTTTTGTTTTGTTTTGTTCTGGGATTTCCCAGGATCTGCGTCCTAGGCCCAGAAGTACAGTCCACAGCCATTTCTGCCTGGTGTTTTTACATGGGACCTGGAATTCAAACTTCAGGTCCTTTTGCTTGAGAGGCAAAGACTTAACCCCTGAACCATCTCTCTAGCCTTTGCCTTAGTTTTTTGAATGATGGAGGAAAAATCATGCCTCTAAACAAACTGATTTCTTTCGAACTGTGAAAGTTAGAATAAGTCATCGGTAAAATGTGTAGGTACAAACAGGATACTTCTACCGAAGTTTATGGGGACATTCTCTTTAGCAAACAAAGTGGAAGAACATAGCTGATATCCCTAATAAAACTTGTGGTGGCTTTATTTTTAAACCTAGTAAGTGATAAATGCAATTTTCTAAAGAAATGATACTCAAAGGCCGGTCTCCTCTGTTGAATCCAACAGAACAAGGAGAGGATTGCTGTCCTCTTTGGTTCTCAAATTCTTCAGACACCAACACCTATTTGGTAGTTTTTGCAGTTATGTAAACATGCTACTGTAGTTTGGGGGGTTGATTGAAGCAAAAGCTGATCTTAAATTGTTCAGAGGGAGAAGGAGAGAGGTGGAAAAACATTTCACTGGTCCCACTTAAAAGCGAGGCTAGGATAAGAGTTGCTTTATCTCAGTGAGTATAGTGATCATACACTTGGACTATTTAGATGTGGATTTTTGTACTGCATTCTGATAGGAATGGGGCGATCTTCATGGATGCTGACTTTGAAGTAGGCTCTCAGATAAATGGTAGAACGTAAGAAATCAGGTGTTTGGAGTGTGTGTAGTAACTCCTGTATGTGTAATGTGGACATTTAAATAACAAATGCGTATTTGACTGGGAATTGCTAAGTGAGATTAAGGAAATGATGGTGTTGATTAGCTGTATTCCCTGAAATTCTATATATTTCAACAGTTCCATGTATATTTTCCTTCTGGCATACTGCATGCTCAAGCATTTGATCTGACTGCAGCATTCTTCTTTCATAATGAAATGTATATTAACTATGCAGCCTTTCACAGAGCCGTGTTTTAATCATTCTCTATTGATTTATACATCACTTCAGTGGTGCGTATTGAAGGCCTTTTATTCTAAGTCTGCTTTACCCCGATTCTCATGCTGTCTACCTGACTTGCATAATGTTCTGGGCCTCTCTTAATTTTTATCCCCCTGTGGGAAACAGTCATAATTAGGGAGCCACAAAAGGTCAGGCATATTGTTGCTCTCTCTCTGCTTTCAGAGGTGCATAGAGAAATTAATGGGCTTGGAGAAATAGTGTCATTGTCCATAACTGATAACGGCTATCAGAAGTTAGTTTAAAATTAATAAATGCTGAGTTTCACGCTTTGGCATGAATCTGAATGATTTATTGCAAGCTGGGGATGCCAAGAGAATGTTTTGCATTTGCTAAAGGAGTAGTGTAATAATGAGAGGTTCTGTCAGATCCTGGATTTCCTGCAAGGGGAACATTCAGGGCAGGGCCCTGAGCAGCCTTGGGAACAGTGGCTGTTCTTTGAACCTAAGGTGTTACTATAAGCCGGCCAACAAAAATGGAGATATTTAATTTTTTTCTTTTGTTTTAATGTTAATTTAAGTGGAAGGAAGGGAAGATCAGGTTGATGTGCATGAAGAATGTCTACATGGATCTGAATAAATAAACTGAATCCCCTGCCCTCCCTCTGCAATTTAGAATCTCATTTGGGTTGGAAGACTGGGCTAGGTTTACATAGGAAGAAAACGCTACTTACTTCATTATTATTCATGGTCAAATCCCCAAATCTCCTCCCTGAAGAGATGTATTCTTCCCAGCAAATTAAAACATCTTTTTTTTAGAGGCCAAATGATGATGGTGTCAACCATTGATGAAGATGAATAGGTAATTCTTTTCTCAATTTATAAATTCCTCCCTCCCCCCCACTTTTCGGGATAAGGTTTGCTCATTTCAACCAAGATCCAATTTTCATTAACTGTCCTCTCCATAGGCTGTACACATTGTGTAAATCTCCTGGTTAAGTAATAGTGGAAAATATTTGAAAATGTGATAGCTCATTATAAAGGCATTTGACATCAGCATATTTGCTGATGACGGATTGCCGATTGGTGGTAATTTAAAGGGATTCTGAGCAGTAGTTAAGGTAGAATATTTTCTTCACATTAATCAGCTCAGATCACGATAGCGTACATTACAAATATCTTTTAAAATCTCTGCAAAATGTAGATTTCAGAAGCTGATCTTTATGTGAATATATATATACACCTTATCCTTACTTGCTATGTTTTTTTTCCTACTTAATTCAGCAATCATGAAAGAAGATGTAGATTGATATACTGCCATTCTACCTAATGGACTTAGGTTACCAACCAAAAAGGGAAAAGAATATTTTAAAACAAGTTTTACAAAACTAAAAAAAAAAAAAAGAACAGAATTGATGGCCGAAATATTTTAGATGTTGGCAATAGAGACAGATAGCAAATCCTTATGCTAGTAGATTTTGGAACCCTAAATGTATCATTAGTAGTTTAACATATATATATATATATAATATATACATTATATATATACATATATATGTATATATATGATTTAAAATGAGGACTCGACAGACCATGGTACAGATGCTTTGAGTCCCAGTACTCTTGAGCCTGAGGGAATAGGATCATGAGTTCAAGATCAGTCTGAACAACTTGAGAAGAACCTATCCCTTTTTTTTAAAAAAAAAAAAAAGAAAGAAAAAGTAAACTAATAAAGTAATCAAATAAAAAGCACTAATCTTTTCTGAAAACTGTTGGAGCTTTCATTTGTGGGAAGCCACATGGATGGGCCACAGATGAGTAATCGTTTAGAGGCCTTTTGCAGCTCTGGGGAGAGGCACAGTTGCAGAGATTGCTGCAGTTTCATCATGACATACTTGACGGCACAGCGGCACTGCGTGCAGCTTAGCAATATCTAACCATCAGAGCAGCTGTTGTCTGCGGAGTCACTGGGGCATATCTGTCAGGCATGTGCATATCCAACAAGGTGTTTCTTTGAATGTGTCCTGATAGTTTAATTGCATTGCTTTTCTTGGGACTTTGATGCTTTCCCAGTTCAAGAGCTTCCAGTGACGATCTTCATTCGCATTATTGCTTGGTAGCATTACATCTGCTCATTTCTAAGGCCTACAGACTGAAGAAGAAAAAGTCTGCCTCTCATTCTACACAACTTCACTGCAGTGTTTAACCTTGCTCTTTAAGACCACACTGTCTTCCCTTCTAGTTTTTCTTGTGAATAACAGTCAATCTGCCGGCTTGACTTACAATCACCTGACCATCCTATCTTCTTAAAAAGTGATCCCCATGGGGGCTGGAGAGGTGGCTCAGGGGTTAAGCCTCTGCCTTAGAGGCTGAAGGTCCTGAGTTTGGATCCTAGACCCCACGTATAGATGCTGGGCGGAAGCGGGGCAGCCTGCATTTCTGGTCCTGGTAGGGCGGAGCCTGTGAATCCCAGGGCAGAGTAAACAAGGAGGAGGTGGAGGCTCCATGGTGGTTCCGGAATTTGCCTGTGGTTCTACACACACACACACACACACACACACACACACACACACACACATGCACATGCACAATTGAATAAATAATAAAAAAAATTTAAAAAGTGATGCCTATGGTCTATTTCCATTTCATTGATGGTTCTATATATGCCAAGTGAATCACTTCTGTCCAGTTTTGCTTCTCTTCCCAGCTGGATTTCCATATTATCTTGGTGAATGCATGGATTAGGCTAGTCCAGAGAAAAATCTCATATTTGGATGTTTAGACATAACTTTTGCAAGGTAGCTCAGGTCTGTAATTCCAATAAAGTAGGAAACTGAGCAGGAGGATCAGGAGTTTGAGGCTAGTCTGAGCTACACAGTAAGACCAAGTCCAAAAAAAAAAAAAAACCCACAATTACCCCCCCCAAAATAAAACTAGAAACAAACTAAGCCCCTTAAAATCTCAGACCAACAGCCAGAAGAATTTTCTATCATCTTTCTCAAGTCTGAATCACCACTGCCCACCTAAGTAAGAGCCCCATAGAGCAGTCGACTTCTCGTCTGCTCTGGCCCTGTCCAGTCAGGATCAGAAAAAGTGCCCTTGACCTTCTGCATTCCTGCTGGCAGCTTTTGTGCCCCCTAACCGTGTCTGCACTACACTCCTTGGCTGGTTTCTCTCCTCTTTCCAGTTCACATCCCAGTTTATGGCTCGGGTGGTCTTTGTAAAATAGGCACCTAATACACTTTTGCTGCTTTTCAGAGATTTACTTCCTTCCTTGAGCTAACAATCCTGTTTTCTATTGTCATTGAGATAGAGTTTTTCCTTTTGAGCATGGCTTTCAAGATCCTTCAGAAGCAGATTTCTGACTCCTTTTCTTCAGTGATCTGTCTACTTCTTCCCACCTGTCAATCTCTCCTGACATTAGCTTTCCCAGACCTGTTTCCCATTCCTCACACTTCGCCCATTCAGGCTTCCCTGCTTTCTGTAAGGACTTAGGCTTGCTAGCAAAGCTTTCTTATACCATCTCTTCTTCCCAGAAGCCTTGCTGCCCCTGGTGGAACCTCTTGGGGCATCTTCTGTGTTCCCAGGGCACTGTGCATTTCCCAATTCCAGTGCCGATCACAGAGCTGTAGCTATTTGCTTTGCAAAGTGGTGTTCGTCTTTTCTTGCTTAATGTCAGAGGTACACTTGGTGATGTTCATGCATCTAGAATTGGCATATAGTAGGAAGTCAACATTAGGTTCAGCGAATGAAAACCAGACGGGAGCAGCCAAGATCTGCAGATGGCTTGGCACTAAGATGTGCTGGGATGCGGACACAGGGATTGGTCCCTCCTTCCATCACTCACAGTCCATTCTTTTGGGTCAGGGAAAGAGGCAGATCAGATGAGACTAGTAAAATGTGGAATGGGTTGATCAGCTTTCTTCTGTTCTTTGCTCAGCTACCTCATCTCTTTCATTTCCTTTCTTTAGTATTGTTAAGTTTCTAAAATTCTTCTTGTTTTCGGGGCTGGAGAGGTGGCTCAGGGGTTAAGCCTCTGCCTTGGAGGCAGAAGGTCCTGAGTTTGGATCCTAGACCCCACGTATAGACGCCAGGCGGAAGCGGGGGCGGCCTGCGTTTCCGGTCCTGGTAGGGCGGAGTCTGTGAATTCCGGGGCAGAGTAAACAAGGAGGTGGTGGAGGCGTTCATGGTGGTTCCGGAATTCGTCAATTGTTCTACACACACATACATACATACCCACACATACATATTCACACACACATACATACACATGCATACACGCACAATTGAATAAATAAAAAAAATTAAAAAAATTCTTGTTTTCAAAGATGTGAGAATCATTTTTCATTGTTTCCACTGGAAGGTCTGTCCTCCCCCTTTTCCTCGTGTCTGTCATCTACCGCTTCGGTTCATGATATCTTATGTTCTATGGCCCAGGGCCACACTGGTGGTACCACAAGTCTGATTCAAAATACATCTTCCATCACACATGCCCATCTTGTGACCTCCAGGCTGTGTGTAGCTGAGGATAGCTGTGAATGCAGCCCAGCATAAAATCATACACTTAAAATAATATTTATGATTTTGTGATTATTTTTTGCAATTTGGTTACTTAATTTTGAGCATGAATTTTGTACACGACAGTGTTGTATTTATCACACTGCAGTGTCAAAAGGTAGATACTCTGTAAAAGCCACTAGCCTGATCTGTCCCAGCATTGGTTTTCAATAGCAGTCACAAGAAAAGAAGGGAAAAACAATCATCTCCCATTGTTAGGAATCTGGACTTTGACTTGTGAGATTTTCCATTAAATACCTCCCTGTGGCCGTGTCTCCCCTCTCTCCGTCTGTGTCCTCTACCAGCCACACAGGGTTTTCTAATTCCAATTTTACTAATATAGTTTGTTTTCTTTCTTCAGGTAGACCATCTATCAGTTGCTACCAGGAAACAGTTATCATTTGGGTACCACTTTTTATTCTGTTATTTCGGCCCTAAAAAGGGTCATATAATTAGTTTAATAGGCTATAATTTATGTTCGTTTAATAAAATTATAATAGGGAATATCAGGAAAGGTATACTATAATAAGAAACAGTTTTTACTTTGTGAAATGTGCATTTCAATGATGTATCTACTAGTCAGTAAAATGTCTTAGTGTAAATTTTGCTTTTTTTAATCATTATGTTTACTTACCATGTGTGCCTGTGTATGTGCATGTCAGTGCATGGGTGATTGTCAAAGGATAACTTGCTGGAGTCAGTGTTTTTCTTCTGTCATGTGGGTTCTGCAGATTGAACTCTGATTGTCTTGCTGAACCGTCTTGCCAGCCCAAGGTAAACAAATTTTAAAGTTGCTGACATATAACAATACAAAAAATTAGTTTCTTCAATTTTCTGCTCATCCATTCTTCCTTTCGGTAACCTTGAAACAAGGGCAACAAGCGCTACACAATTTTCCCATCAGGCTTTGCCACGTCACCTTTGTTTTTACCCAGCACTTTAAAAATTGCAGTTCAAGTTCTGCTTCTTTCATTTTTATTCCATGTCATCTTCTTAGTTTGATTTTTTATATACAAAGTGTTGTTATTATGTTGCCTTGTGTTTGTGAGACTGACGTGCTACTTATTGTATTGAACAGACACTGCTGATTTTATTTAGACATATATTGTACAATTTTCTGATAGTTCCTATGAACCATTTTAATCAACCATTTACAACTAGATTACAAAAATGCTTTTTTTCTTTAGGTTCTAGAACATTCTAAGTATCAACTCTAATGATCATTCCTTAAAGAGCCAAACTAAGATATGGACCTCGATGAGCTGTCCAGGTTTTACATTTTTCAGGTGGAAAGAATTTCTAGAAATATACTATTTTCTATTCTCTTCCTCCCTTGCCTTCCCCCTCTTGCTTTTTTGAGAGAGGATCTCAAATGTGTAACTCAGGCTAACCTTAAACTCTCTTTGTAGGGGGGATGTCCTTGAGCTTCTGATCCTTTTTCTACCTCCCACCTCCCAAGTGCTGGGATTATAGGCTTACGCAACTATACTAGCTAAGATACTGTTTTCAAGTAGACCAGTCTCCATTCACGAGCCAAAGACCTTAGGAGGCATGCAATGAAGTGAGTCTGGAAAAGATAACATTTGAATGAAAATCAAAGTGATGTGGAGTAGTAATATTGTTATGCAGTTCCCTCTGGTGCTTATGGTTAAATGCAGCATGACTTTGCTATGTGGTCATGGAAAATATGTGGACTAGAAGCCAAATAAATAAATCTTAGCTGAATTTTCTTCCTCCCATTTCCTGTGTCTCCTTTCCTATTTTTCTCTCCTTCCCTCCATTCTTTCCCTTTTCCTTAATTTTCTATAGAATTCCTGGAAGCTAAAACATGTCTTCTATTTTTAAAATTCTTTTTCTTTGACGTGGTGATATAGATATAGTAACCCAGTAAATATTGCAATTGGTGGGCATGGGAGTATGATTGCAGAGCTAAGATTCTTAGATAGGACCCAGTGTGTCATGGTAATGAGGGCTATCTCTCCATTGTACTCAAATCTTAGGTGGAAGAGCTATTAAGGATAGCTCTCCATATCACCCCTGGGCCTCCACATGTATGTGCACTGTGAACAACCACACACATGCAATCTTTTTAGTATTTATTTATTTGTGTATGCAAATCAGAGGGTACTGTGTGGGAGGCCCAAAGGTGACTTTGGGAATCATCCTGGATTGCTTCTATATCTCCTTTTTGCTTTGCTCTGGGATTTCCCATGCTCCGCTTTCCAGAACCAGAAGGGCAGGCTACTGCCACCAAAAATTTCCACCTGACAGTTTTTTGCATGGAATCCAGGATCTGAACTCAGGTCCCTCTGCTGGCAAGGCAGAGTCTTAACCCCTGGGTCATCTCTCCAGTCTGCAAATTTTTTAATCTTAACTATTTTTAATCTCTTTTGTATCAGCTTATCTTCCAATATGAGGAGAACGCTGATAGAAAATAATGGATCCTGGATGTGTGGACTTTCTATTCAAGACTAGCAGTTTTTGGGATCTCATGATCTATAGAACTTCCCGAGAGGTTGGGAATGCTGTGCGCTGCATTGTGGGACAGCATGGCAGCTCTTAGGCCCATGTGTCTCCAGTCCACGCAATGAGGCTAGTGCAAGTGAGAATTGAATTTTACATTTCGGTTCTGCTAGCCACATATGGCTCAAACTGTTGCATTGGACAGTCTTGGAAGCTGGAAAACAAATGATGTTGTGGTTCTTCTGTTCCTGTCTCCTGACTCCTCCCAATCCATTTGGCCGCCTTGTTCCCTCTCTTTGCTCCGGCCATTGCTCAGCTTTGACACCCCATGCCTCACCCTTGAGAGAATCTTTGCCCTGTGTCTGAGAGCCTGTCTCCTGGAAGATGCTGCAGAAGTGTGAGAAAGAATTTTTTAAAATCCCCAATGTCCTATTCACTTGCCATTTCGTATTTTCTTTTTGACAGCATAAATACAGTTTATGTAGAAAAACTGAGCCTTTTAAAAATGAAAAATTGAAGTGAATTTTTCTACTGATATTATAACCGAAAATTATTTAAGTCATTGAAACTGAGAAGTACTCAAGTTGCTGTCTTGAAACTGCAGAATATGTTTTATATTCAGAATTAATCAGACAAAATTCTGTGTATAAGAAATGTGCCAGAAATGCTAATAGATATAACGTTTACATAGATGTTACTTTCACATGAATCTACATATTTATCCTCCATGATTTTCAATATCTGATGAAATTTTCATCTGCCTGTAAAAGAGGCTAGACATGTATCTAATGTTTCAAATTGTGTGATGTGCTTATTAAGTATAATTCTCCATATTTTCCTCATAGTACAACAGGACATATGTCTACAATCTATGGACCTGAACCTCCTATAGTTAGCCTGAAAATATCAGTCAAGTTTTGTGTTTGTCTGTGTATGTGTTCACTTGAGAAAAGGAATTGTGATTATACAGGATTTATAGAGTGATCCGAGACCTGCAAGGGTTAAGTCACTTACTAGATTGAGATACTGCAGACCTTGGCTCTGTTGCCTGTCACTCTGTCCCTGCCCCGAGCATGGTGTCTTCACACAGAATGAGGACTTGATAAATGGTTTTGAAATGAAACTGGAAGCCATTTCTTTCATAGGTGACACATGCTGCCTTTCTTTTTATCTAGAAAAAAAGGAACCTGTGATGACCTTTTTTTCTTTTTTCAAACTTCCGAGGTTAGGTTTCCATTATTGTTTCAAGATAGGGTGACACCGAATGCTTAATCTTAGAACAAATAGGTGTGGGATTCAGAGAATCTGGAGAAGTTATTTTTCTCTTTTCCTTTACTTATTTTCCCATATCCTGGTTTCTCTTGGACCTGGCTTCCCGTGGGCCTAGATCATGTCATTTTAACCATACCTTTCCTGTATGTCATTGTCCCTTTGTTTTCTCCATCAGGGTGGGCCAGTGAGTCAGTCAGCAGGGTTACAAAAGCTAAATCTCGGACCGGTGATTGATCACTTCCCTTCTGTCCCTTGGACCGTAGTTGGAGGGAACAGAGAATGCACAATGCGGAGGGCATGTAGGTGCTCCAGAAGTCATGGAATGTGTTTTGGTTTGTATCTGCTTTATCTTCTAGTTTTCTGTCTGTTACAGGACTTCCTGCTTTGGTCCCCAAGTCAAAAGGTTCAATGCACGCATCCACTACAACGGAGAAAAATGGGTGTTTGTCTTTCTGTGTCTTCAAGCCTTTTTTGAGTCATGATGAAGTGAAAAGCCCATCACAGATGGTGTGACAGAAGGAAATGAATTTGGATTCCATATGCAGTATATGGAAGGTTGTTTTCAAAAGATGGGGGTTGACAGAGACTACTCTTCTACCCTTAAAGATGATGATTGAGGAAGTAGGATAAGAACTAGCGCATGTTGGACTTAATAGAACATGTTTGCAGCCCTTTAGTTATGACTGAATCATCTGAATGAGTGTGTGATTCATTGCGTGAAGTCACCATGAATATGTCACTCATGTCACATGTACACATGTATGCACACTCAACCAGAGGGCACTTAACATAAATTATCTTCCAAATTTAGCAGCCTAAAAACCCAAGCCGAGAGGTTGTTCTCCCAAAGTTTCGTGGTGTAGAAATTCAGGAGGATTAGCTGAGCGGTTCTGCCTACAGTTATTTCACAGACTGCAGTCAGTTGTTAGCTGTGCAGGGCTACAGAGTTGCTTCCAAGAGGCTTCCTCACGCTGCAGGCACCCTGGTGCTGGTGTCATCAGGAAACCTTGATTCCTCAGGCTTCTCATGTGGTTCTCTCCGCAGTGCTGCTTGGGGGTCTTCGTGAGACAGAAGGAGCTCAAGTGTGTATGAGCAACGAGGCCAGGTATCTTTTGTGACCAAGTCTCAGGAGTCACATGTTATCATTTAGGCCACGTTCTGAAGATGAAGGCTGTTGAAGGTCAGTTCCTGGAGGGAGAAGTACCACAGGGTTTGTTGGTGTAATGCAAGACCACACTTCTGAGCAGTGAGAGCCTCATCCCAGCCTACTGTTCCTTGGGTACCATATCCCTTCTTCTGCTTCGGGAGTCTTTCTGTGTCTAGACTTGTGAGCTTTTTAGGGGATCCCCACTAAAATTGTATGACTAGTCTTTATTTTAATAATATTGATTGCTTCTCACATCATACCTTATAAGTCATTCTATTGACTTTGATGAAGTGTATAATTCTTCAGAAAGGCTTGAGACAGGGGAAAGTGATGCAGATAAAACTCTGCTCTGTCGTACACTCTGTCCCATCATTTGTATTCTCTAAGAGCATAGTCTTTGATAGAAGAGATGGGGTGTCTCATGTGTAAGCTGATCCCCTCAGAACCCATTATGTTGTGTGAACTCTGCCAGGGGAACTGACATAGTCAGGAGAGGCCATAATAACCCTTGACTGTCTGTGGCTTAATGTGCGTATGTTTAATTATTTCTTGCCCCCCTGAGTTGGGAACTCCTTGGGGACAAACTGATGGGATAGCCCCCATCCAGAGCAAGCAATCTCTGAAATGGACATAGGGCAGGTCTTGCATGGGATTAAATGTGTTAGCTTAGGCAAGGCACATATCACTGTTTCTTACACTCCATGCACAGAATACCTAACTGTTGTGCTCCTAGAAATGGATCACTCAAAACCTGTGTACTCCTCACTAATGACTCTGTCACGTACTGTGTGCCAGGTGTGCTTTTGTTTTTGTGTTGGAGGCTTATCAAGGATCAACACAGACTCAAGTTTATATCTTTGAGAAGGTTATGCAAGAATTGGGGAAGGCGATAGTAAGTAAATGACCGAAATATGCAATTTGTTAAATAGGATCCCTAGAGGGGAATAAAATGGGAGAAACTGTGTGAATATATGGGATGGCAATTCCCTATTCTAAGCATATTTTCTGGGTGATCAGAGTAGGTGGTCTCAATGTCCTCTTCCACAATACAATGCTGTGACTCATGCTTGTTATCTGAGGGGTGTGTGTGTGTGTGTGTGTGTGTGTGTATGTGTGTGTATGTGTGTGTGTGTGTATGTGCAAGTGTACTTACATATGTCTGAGGCCATGCAACAACCTTTGAAGCTGTTTTTATGAGACAGGGTCTCTTGATTGGCCTGAAACTCATCATTTGAACTAAATTGGCTAGTCAGCAAGACCCAGAGATCTTCCTGTGCTTGAACGATAAGTGCCACTATGCCTGACTTTTAACCAAGGTTCCAGGAATCAAACTCAGATCCTCATGCTTGGGACAAGCACTTTCCCAGCCGAACCTTCTCCCTGGCCTGTCCTTTGAGCTTTCAATCGTGTTGAATGCTTTAACTCTTCAGATTCTTTTCATCTAACTTCTTTGGCTTTTTATCTTTAACTTACTAACTATCGTTATTGTTGATTAAATTCTGACTATGAGACTGTGACTACAGAAGGCTTTGAATTGTGAGAATCTTTACCATCTTAGGTAGATTACTTCTCTCTTTGAGCGCAGTTACTGAGCCCTAAATTATTGATGCCTTCACTGTCATCTTCCTATGATGCTTCACACTCTTCTTTTCCTTTAATTAGACACTTTTATTAACAGATGAAAACCATCACTACTTAATTATGTGTGTGTGATTTGTGTAATAGACCTTTCACAGTTTTAATATAAATCTCAAGGTTGTCTTTTTCTTACTTTTTCCCTGTATTCTCTCATCCGATGGGGAAGAAGCGACATGTATTTATATATGGTGCATTGATTTCGCATCTTAGTGAAATGCCACTTATGTAACACCAAATGTAAAATTGTCTTGCACCTCCAGATAGATTCCTGATGTTCCCGCCTCCCACACTGAGGACACTCAGCTGTTTAGCTCTGTCTTGCTTCATCTGTGGGGCAGCATCAGTGTGCCTCGTTTTCCCTGAGTTCTTGTGGATGGGGACCAGGAGATGACACGTGTTTATCAGTCACAGAGGACCAGCAGATGATGAGTGTGACTGCGTTTCTTCCTACCCCTTCATCAAGGGAGTTCTCAGTTGCCCATCTACTGGCTCCTTGCTTGCATGATAGAGGCAACGAGCCTTTATTTCACCTGTTTGCTTTGCTTCCGGGGCGTGTCGTTCCATCCCTTGGGAAGTTGTCATCTCATGAGACACATATACCAAAGGGAGATTTTCAGCTATTTGGCTGAGTGTTGGGACCACAGGGAAAAGATGAAGCTTCAGGCAGGGATAGTGGCATGTGGACCAAGGATGGAACCTTTTCCACACCAAGGCCAGCACAGCATTGTTAGCATTTTGCATATGTTCCCCTCTGAGCAGGGTAGGTGGCCCTGCCACTCTCACCATTTTTCCCATCTGCTTTTTTATACATGACACCTTGTTCTCTGGTATCTGCTGCTGTGTAATCTTGTTATGAATGATTTTTTAGGTTTGTAAGGGTGATGAGGTTGAGGGTTACCCTGGAGAATTAATCCACACAGTGGTCTGGGGAAACCCAGGAAATCCTTAGGAGTCACCGAGAGTCTTGGCTGACAGAGGACTCAAGCACCAGTGCCCTGGTCACCTGCGAACACTTGGGTGGAAGGCAGTAGATAACTGATGTAAACGCTCTAAAAAGACAGGAGATGGGCCTAGTGGACTTTGTGGAAGAGCACATTCAGGGGCGGGACAGATTAAGAAGTTGCGTTTCATGACTCAACGTGCTGGGTGGTGTTCAGTCTTGATCAGTCTTGCCCTCTGTGGGGTCCGCTGCAGCAGAATCTGCATTGTGAAGTGAAGAAATTCACATGGAATATACTGTGTTTCTGTACCTCCGTATCTTTGCTCAGGATCATATCTCAGAAGAGAAGTCCATGGATTGCTTATGTCAGTGGTTTGACTCGCAGGAGGTTGCTGCAAATGCAAGTTCTTTTCTTCTTTCCTCTTGTATGCAGTTTCCCTGTACTAGGGCATCTCCTCTCAGCTGCTTCTGGAGGTAACCTGCGAGGTTTATATAACGTTAGCGTGGAGGCAGCATAAAAGTCCAAGAAGAAACTTTTTTTAAATGGAGTGTTGAAAAGGAAGTAGGCAAGGGGGCGCTTCCTCCGCCTTGCAGTGTGGCTTGTGTAACGCGGGCCACATGCGACAGTAACTTGGAATCAAGTGGCGGCTGACTGGCAGAGCTGCTGCTGGCTCTGTGAATGGGACGGAAGAATACAGAAGGGTGGGACTCTAGCTGCTGCCTAGGATTACAGTTCTCATGCCTTCATCAGCTCGCTTAAACTCCTTAAAACTCAGGTTTTGTGAATTGGGATTGAGAATGAACCCCAAGAGAGTCAGTTTGAAGCTTAAATGAAATAATATGTAGAGAGCTATTGGGGTGGTACCTGACCTGTTGTGGAGGAGGCCATGAAAAGGACGTTTCCCAGCTACCTTGCTTGCTTTGTTCTCCATTAAACTCACTCTCACGTGTGGGCTCCGGTACTTGCCATTTGGTCTGGAAACCTTAGTCTTCTCCTTCCCATGTGACTCTCCCTACCTGCTCCCCTTTCAGAATGAGCCATCTGTTGCCCCCAGTGTTAAAGAGTGGTTACCATCTCCGTTCTTGTGGTCTCATTTCTTCCTTACAGCCCTTATTACCATGCAAAAAAAAAAGTGTGCTTTAGTCCCTGCTGTCTCCTTAATCCCCACACCACACTTGGAACGTAGTAGATGTTCGATGACTTTATTGAATGAATTGAGCACTTGTAAAGGTGTTCTATAAAGTTCTGGGCAGTAAATATTTCAGACTTTGGGGGCCATGCTGTTTCTACAGTAACTGTTTAAGTCCACGATCATAGACCATATGTACCAAGTGAGTGTGTTTGGGTCCAACGTTTAATTTGGTGCACGGTTGTACATTGCTATTGCTTGGGACATTGATGGATGAAGGTCAGGAATGCAGGGAGGTGGCTGGGTATTTTGAACTGGGTGGACTTGGGGCATCTCAGCCATGGCTATAGAGAAACCGTTAGAGAAAGGTGGACATGGACACTGAAAAAGCCCACAGCTCTGGTGGGGAGGCAGCCTGGCTCATGATAATCCTGACAGTATTCATGCCTAGGAGGGCCTGTATTGGATTGGTCAAATGGATGTGGTGACTGCAAAAGTCAGAGCTGTTCTTCCCATTTAGTGAGCTGGGTTTTGGTAATCTTTAAATAAGGACATGGCAGAGAAATCATTGTATAAAATCCCCATGTGACAAAAAAGTAATTGATTATTGTGTATTTGAGCTCTTCGAATTATTTTAAATTTTATTTGGCATATATATGTACAGTATAATATTTCAGTACATGTACGTACAACGTATAATGAGTAGATCAGTGTAAGCGACAGATCCATTGTCTCAAACATCCATCTTTCCTCTATGTGAAGCACACTCGAACTCCTCTCTACTAGCTAATTTGAAATAGACAATTAAATGTATTGATTAAAATAAATTAAGTGAACAGAAGAACTTTGTTCTCCCATCAAGCTGCATCACTATACCCATTAAACATTCTCTGTCCATTTTTCCAACATACTCTCCCCCTTCCCAGTCCTGTAGCTTTGTTGTATTGAAAAGAACTCTCTTTGCCTATGGAGTGTAGTGTTGTATTCTCAGGCAGATTTAAAGCTCAGACTTGCAACTTAATATCCTTTGGACAGCATATAGTTCAGCATAGAATCCTCTGACCAGGGCTGGAACAATGGCTCAAGAGTTAAGACTCTGCCTCACAAGCAGCAGGTCCCGAGTTGGGTTCCCTGAAATGTCAGGCTGAAAACAGCGGCAGCTTGTACTTCCAGCTCTAGTGGGCAGAGCTTGGAAAATCACAGAGCAAAGCAAAAGGGAGGTAGAAGCGATCCAGGATGATTCCCAAAGTCCCCAAGCCCAGGGCTCACATTGAGCAGAAGCACTGGGAAATACTGTTTATGTCCATTGTGGGGAATGGAAGATCATGATAAAATTCTCCAGGCTGTTTAGATCTTCCCCAGCTGTTCTGTGGTTGTCATTTATGCAGCTCTACCTGGTCCTTGGGGTTCACTGAAGGACCCCAGGGATTTTTCAACAGTGAATTATTTTGTCTGCTTTTACCACACTGTGGTAAATACTTCTTTCTGTGGAGATAAGAACCTGTACCCAAAGGTGAAATCTGTGCTGATTGCTTGTGGATGCTAGAGACATTTCAGTTCACCCTGTGTTCCTGGAGGCAAGGAAAAGTCTTTCTAACAGAGTTGGTCCTATGTGTGGAGCCAGGCCTTTCGGGGAGAATAAATGCGTGTATGAATCATGGATGGTCAGCGAATCAGCATTTCAGAGTGCATTCAAGTATCCTGCATGCTCGCATCCAAGTGGACAGTACATGCGAAGAGAAACTTAGCTGCAGCATCCACCAACCTGCTGATTGCTCTTCTTTCCCATTCATCTTGTTTCCCCCATTTCATTTCCAACCTCCTTCATCTTTCCCTGTACATGTCTTTCTCCCCCTTTCTATTTCTCTTTGTTTCTCTGGTTCATACTCCCCTGGGGAGTCAGCGGGTAACTTGGCCTGACTCTTGAAGACATGGTGTCTAGGTGGTCTGGGTCACTTGGGGGTTCAGCCCTAGGACAATGTGGTCTGTACAAGAGAATACTGGGTCCAGGCATCATTACTCAGAGGCCCACAGCAAGTCCCTCAGTCCGGGTGCACATCCAACAGAAGCAGGTGAGGCACTGGGAGCAGCATTCCGCAGACCAGTAGCACCGAGGTCCTGCACCTTGGCGGGTCAGGTGTCTAGTCCACTGCACTTCAGAAGTGAGAGAAGTCAGCACAGCCCACAGACCTCAAGTTCTGGGCGAAGAGGACAGGAGAAGCAGCAAGAACGAGTCCCGAGAAGCAACTAGACAGCAGGGTAGGAGTCTGGCCAGCCAGAAATCAGGCCCGGTACAGACCTTGAACCATGCCGACACAGGGTTTTGACATTTTCAAACTTTTGGGGAATGAAGGAGTCAAGGAGCATGTATGTAAAAATGTGAATTTAATTAATAAATTGTTTTTAAAAGAAATCTAAAACTTTTATCATTATGAGATATTTGCCATTGTTTCATAATAGACATCTCGTAATACTAAGTTATTTCATAATAAATATTTTACTAACATTACTTACGTCCTATTTTTTTTAAACTAAGAGGGAACCTTGGTCTTTGGCTCTATTCCAGACAACCAGGAAAGGAAGAGTGAGGGGAAGGCAAGGTCTTGGGCCAAACAAGCTGGAGCCACAAGGCCTTTGTCATACTTCTTAATATCTCTCATTGATCTTCTCTCTTCTTTCTATCCTTTCCTTCTTTCTTCTCCATTCCCATTACATTCTCTAGTTATTTTCTTTCCTTCAAGGAGAAAATAAAGCTGATAGAAAAAATATCATTCTCGTGACTGGGAACCCATTCTCCACAGATACATGTCCCTGTCTTATCACTTGGTACTTTCTTAGTGATTGTCTCTGTATCTTTCTTAGTTATGTCTGTTTTAATCAGGTAGACTTGAGTTTTTGAGATCTTGTGACTCATGAATCTGTGTGTGTGTGGGGGGGGTATGTGTGTTGCGCACGCGTGCACCAAAGGGTGCTTCACTTAAATGTGTGTGCCTGTGGAGGCCCAAGGATGACTTTGGGAATCATCCTAGATTGCTCTACCTCCTTGTTGCTTTGGTGTGTAATTTTCCAGGCTTTGCATTCCAGGGCTAGAATTGTAGGCCCCTGCCGTATAGCCAGCATTTTAACATGGGATATACAGATGTAAACTCAGGTTCCTTTGCTAATGAAGCAATGACTTTATCCTCTGAGCCATCTCTCCAACCCAACTCATGATTCTTAAAAACTTTATTTATCTCTTGGGTCAGTCTGTGACTGCTGTCCTCTGCTGACTTGCTCAAAAATTCTGGTTTTGGGCTGAAGAGATGACTCAGGGCTTAAGACTCTGCCTCACAAACAGAGTTTGGATCCCACATAAAAACGCCAGGCAGAAATGGCTGCGGCCTGCACTTCTGGCTCTGGTGGGCAGAGCCTGGGAAATCCCAGAGCAAAGCAAGAAGGAGGTAGAAGGGATCCAGGATGATTCCACAGGGATATAGTGCTCTCTCTCTCTCTCTCTCTCTCTCTCTCTCACACACACACACACACACACATACACACACACACACACACACACGCACGCACGCGCACATGCACACACAGAGTAAATAAAATATTTTTTAAAAATTCTGTTTCCTCTTAACATAAAGTCAGGAAATGAATATGAACTTACCTTGTTCATACAGTTAAAGGGCATAGATGGTATTTTACAAGAGGAGTATATTTGAAGTTGCTTCACAGAAACTCATATAAAGTTTATTTTTAGCTCCGTGAATGTTATAGAACAGAAGTACCAAATCAATTCCCTGTACAAGGGAGCACAGAGAGAGGAAGATTAGGGGGGAAACACCAAATCAGATGAAAGGAAAAGGGCTAAGAAAAGTGTAGGGCTTGTGGAAGTGATCCACAGTTAATGCAAGCTCAGTTCCAGATATTACTATGTTGATCTATGGGAATACTATGAGAAGGATTCAATTTTCCTACTTTTATAGATGAAACTAAGAATTTTTCACCTTTCCATGGCTAATAAAAGGTTGGATATCATCCTGCTTGCATCTCTTCCCCCTCCCCCCTGCCAAGTTCTGGTGCTTTCTCTCCAACTCCTTGAGGACTGAACCCAGGTGGAGCAATTGGAAGTTAAAGAAAGGTAGATGTTTAGAATCTAACATCCTTATGATGATATGTGGTGCTGGAAGATTGCTCTGCTCTGTGTCTTACCTCTTGAAACATCAGAGATAAATTGAAAAATCCACAAGGGAGAAGAAAAATTAGCATGCATTTAGTTACTACTCCTTGCACCTTCCTGGTCTAGTTTCTAGCTAAGACGACCATGATCTTTTTGAGCAAATGTCAGTCAAGACACTGAGTGATGCCAGCACTGTTCTGATGACATGGAAAAGAAGGGAAATTAGCAAAATGCCTGAAAACACTATTCAAAGTTCTACAGTCCTTCGGATCTAAGTCTCTCAATGTCTGCCATGTTGTTTTGTGGTTGAGGTTTTCTTTGTGGATTGTATCTTTTCTGCTTTCTGCTTTCAGTCCCTTGCTGTTGTCTAATCCATAATGAGCATTTGGATAATAAAGTCCTTTTTAGAAAAACTCTGGTTAGTAGAGTGTATATGAATAGAAAATTATTTGGGACCATCCACGGTGGATATAATTGCATGATGGTGTTTTGGGGCTGCGGGAAACAAAGTGTGTACAGAAGTGCAGCACAGTAGGCAATGAATTATGGTCTAGAAATTTGGGTTCTGGTCTGGCTTTGTGCCCCTGCTATCTTTATAACTTCTCTGGACCTCAATATTACAGGAATACCAGAAAAATATGTTATGCACATTTTTAGCTCTTTTGCATTGCTAACATATTGTGATTCTGTAATACTAAACAAAGGAAACCACTTTAAAGGCTGTTGATTAGGAGTCTGAGTGGGTGGACACCAGAATTTCAGAACACTGTCTTCCTTAAGGTGTCTTTCCAGGTGACTTTGCAGCTTTATGTTCTTCACTGTGAGACTCTGTCTGGGAGATGATTTGTAATATGGGAAAGAACAAGTTCTGGAGTTATGGATGGGGGCTCAATCCTTGAGGCATTTCCTACTGAACTGAACCACTGAACAGTTAATCTTTGTGTTCTTGTTTCTTCATTGGTAAATTGGGAATGCTAATCTAACCTAACCTGGGGTCTGCTGTCTAAGAGAAGGGGAAGAGGGCATATAATGTCAAGTTCTGTGCTACCACGTGGGACTTCTCCACTCTGATTTTAAATTGGAGGAATAGAGCCAGCGGGAAGTGTATTCTCTTCCCGCTTGTTAACCACAGTCAGACTCTTTAGCTAATCGCTGATGGGGACAGGATGGTAGCAGGGGAATTTCAGGACTTCAGATAAGTAAACAACTTCAGGCATAGATTAGATCCCTAAATAAAGGTCAGGGAGAGATGGAGAATATTAAAGCAGCAGGGAACAGGTGAACCACAGCAAAGGTAAGATGTGCATTCCCTGTGTTTCATCTGGTGTCACTCTTGCTAAACTTAACTGGGCAACAGTTCATATTTGGAAAAATGTATACATAATTGCATGCTTCTAAAACCTGTGAAGTAATGGTAGCTTTATGTTTTACTCAGCAATTGAGTTTATAGAACGCATTTAATGTCCATATCATAGTCATTTGCTGCATAGTACTCTGGCCTAAAGCTGTAAAGGCATTCTATTGTCTGCAGTTGATGTGTCTGCCTGTGTGCAGAGATGCTCATGAGTAAAGGAACTGACCTGAGTGTAGCTGAGTTGACAGACAAAAGTGAGATAGTGCTATCAAAGTATTAATTTACATAGATCATTGACAAGGGCAGAAAGAAAATCAATTCCCTTAAGCAATGAAACTGGTAGGTGGCTCTGTTTAGGTCAGTGTCACTGTAGTTTGACCTAATATGTGTTTCAGGATGTTTCTGAACATATTTCACATTGCTAATTGAAGCTGGTGATTCTCGGAATTAGTTAACAAAAATCAAAGATGGAAGGCAGAGTCAGGTGCACTTGTAATCCTAGCACTCGGAAGATGAATCTTGGAAGTTGAATCTCAATTTCCAGGACACTGTCTCAGAAAGAAATAAAAAAAGAAATAGAAAAGGATCCTGGTATCTAGCACATCTTCTATTTTCGTTGCCTTCTGCAGATGTATTGTTTCTTAAAACAGATTTTCATTTAGAAAATGATCACAATAAGCATTTGAGCGCTGCTCAGGGAACTGTTTGCTTACAGCTTTTGTGGACACAGGTGTGTAGCCCATACTGGCTTCAAACTCACTGTGTAGCTGAAGCTAGCCTTGAACTTGTGATCTTCATGCTTCCACTTTCAAGATGTGGGATTACAGACAAGCATCACCAACTCTAGCTTGCTCTTCAGAGGTTTTAGGATAACCTACCACAACACATAATCTGGTAAGGTGAAATACTTTGGAAAATGATGAAGACAGACAAGAAGGAAGTAGGCCTAAAGCAGGGACCTTGGCAATGGCATTCTTGATGTTTGGTCCCATAAAGCCTTCTGTGGGTTGCTGCTCTGTGCACAGTAATATACAGTTTAGTAGCATATCTAGGCTGTACCCATTAGATACTAGTACTTCTCCCCTAAAATGTGCCAACCACAAATGACCCCAGAAATTGCAGTTGCCACTCCTTGTGCTGGTAGTGGTGGTATGTGTATGTAGACAAGAATCTAAACCCTTGGATTTGAGGATAAAGCAGAGTTTGGATCCATGAAGTCTTGATTACAGATGAAACATACTATACTTGATGGCGAGGGCTTCAGAGACTTTGTCTATGAGTTTCTAGGGACTGAAGAAGAGAAACACGACTAGTTCTGTGAGTCCCAGGATAAAGCCAGACCATAGGCTAGCAACAGCAGCAGCACTTCTTATAGTGCAGAGAACAAAAAGACAACTTTGCTCTGTCTCTCTCCAATCTTGGATGAAGCCCCTGATGAGCAGGGAGGTGGGTCTGCTTGGTTCATTGTTCTTTTACCTCCTGCGGGGTCCAGAGCGGAGCCTCCCTGCCCAACAAGCTTGCATCCTAATACCCTCCTTAAATAATCCATGTTGAGACAGGTGGATCTTGAATTTGAAGCCTGCCTGGTTTTGAAAGTCCCTCTTAAGAAAACATACAAACCACAGCAACAAAGCTGCTTAGTATGACTTACAGAGACAATGGCCCAGTGATATGTAATGCTTCCTTACAAGTTGGATCAGAGCGGCTAGATCCCTAGGAGTGTTTCTTACAGAATCATTGAGTGGATGTGTGTGTTGTGGGTGGTACAACCTAGAGGAAATGTCAGTGGAATCAATATTAGCAGGTCCCATACAAGATGGTGACAACTCTTAGTGGTCTGAGTCGGGTCGATAACTTAGATATTAGAATGCTGGCAAGGGGCCATGGTGTGTTCAGGCAGTGCCAAGCATAAGAAGTGCTTTTCTCGGGGGCTGGAGAGGTGGCTCAGGGGTTAAGCCTCTGCCTTGGAGGCCTAAGGTCCTGAGTTCGCGTCCTAGACTCCACGTATATAGACTCCGGGCGGCCTGCGTTTCTGGTCCTGGTAGGGCGGAGCCTGTGAATCCCAGGGCAGAGTAAACAAGGAGGAGGTGGAGGCTCCATGGTGGTTCCAGAATTTGTCCGTGGTTCTACACACACACACACACACACACACACACACACACACACACACACAATTGAATAAATAATACATAATAAAAATTATTTTAAAAAAAGAAGTGCTTTTTCTCTTTTACATGCTCCTAGTAGTGTAGAGCAGAGGGAAATGTCTGGGAGGCATGGCTTTGGCAGGGCAGGTGGATGGAGCCAGTTGGCAGGCCAGGGGAAAGGCTTCTGAGCTGAGCCTGTGACACCGCGCACCAGGGTTTTAGGTTTATTGCCTACTGAGTGCACTGGGTCTTGTCACGCATCACCTCTGTATGTCCTCGCCACTCTGAGATCCATTCTTCAGGCAGAAGTAGGCTTCCCAGGGATGGGCACTAGGAGTCTGTCCCTGAGCACGTGGATGGATTCAGGCACCTCATCCCCACTGATGGTGCCTCATCTGAAATGCAGCCGAAGGCACACACGGTGAGCATGCATTCTCCTCTAGAAGCAGAAATTCTGTGCTCCAGAACATAGGCATTCGACCTCCAGTGATTTACACCAGGTCCTCACTTTAGCTATATAAGCAAAAAACAAAGTTCTGGGTGACATTATCCAACAATCACTTTAATTTCCATGGAGAAGCCTTTACTTGGTCAAGGAAAGAAACTGCAGCGAGCATGAGAACACGCGCTTGCCACATGCCAGGAATGGCGTGAGAAACTTCCTGCGTGTGCTCCCAAACCCTTGCCACCACTTCAGAAGAGAAAAGCCATTGTTAACGTTCTGTGGATGTGGAAAGAGTTAAATACGCTCATGCCTATACCACGTGTTAGCTGTTAGCTCTGGTCTGAGCTTGAAAACACTATGGAAATAGTACAGATCCAATAATGACTGTCTTCACTGTAGAGGCTTGCTCTATCAAATTTAAAATATTGATTAGAGACCATTTTTTTTCAAAAGTAAGCAAAATCTAATTTTGAAATATAGTGAAGTCATTCAGGTTATCACTTTGATTATTGGGTGTTAGGAAAGAGAGTGAGTGCTTAATTAAAGTTATAAAGTCTATGTGGTTTTGTAATTCAGACTTTTTTATTTTTAGTTTTGCTCTTTTAGAATATTTATTATTAGGAAACTGAATAACAAGGATGTCTCTATAACTTACATTTCTAGTCAGTCACTCTCTCGGTCTCTGTTTCTCTCTTTAATCACAGTGAGGTCTCATTGTGCATGCAGATGACACTGGTGATCCCTTTGAACTAGTGAACTTTGTCCTTAGGGCACTTGCATTCTGGATGGTTCTTTAAAATGCATGGACGCTCATCTTGGGAATGAATGCAGAATTATAGAAAAGAGGAATGGGGACAGGAAAGGTTGGATTGATAGACATAAGCGAGTGTGCCAGTAGGGATACAGTTAAAAGGTCGAGCAATTCATTATTTAGGAATCAACCTTCAGAGGTTGCCCTGTTCAAAAATTAGCATATTAGTTTGGTATATATAAAAGACTCTTCTAAAAGATGCCATTTGTTATAACCTAAGGCTCTTTCCCATACATCAAGTGCTCAATTTTGACAAAGTGCTAGAGTCTCATTTTAGCATTTCACCTTGAGAACATTTGATATAATTTCTATTCTTGCACTAATAAATGCTTTTGTGGACATGTTTTCTCTGTTCAGTAATTTATTTAGTGATTCATCTGTTCCTCCCTCTCTTACTGGGTGCTTGTTTTGTAGTGGGCATTTTTGTAGGGATGAAGCCATGGACAAAACAGACCTGCATCCTTTCCTGAACCTTACATCTTAGCAGGGGAAGAAGGGCAACCAACAAGTACAAAAGAAATTATATGTCATGCGGTGATAGATGTTGTGAAGGACAAAGGAGAGAAAGGAATAAAGTGGTGAGCTTGGAGTTTTACATAGGTGGCTGCCACAGCCATCTAAGAGTGTTATTTGAATATTTACATAGAAGGTGGATGGTGTTTGCTAGGTAGTGTGGGGAGTGTTTCCCAGGAAAGAGAAATGCAAGGGATGATGTTTGGGGGTAGGTGAGGTTCTGCAAGAAACCAGTGTGGGTTGAGAGGAATGGTGGACATTGAGGGTCAGACAATTAGTAGAACCAGTAGGCTAGTGTCTAGGCTTTGCATTTCTTCTAGGTAAATGAGGACTCCAGAGAGGATCCGAGTTATCTGACATAATTCAGAAACATCACTAGCTACTGTTTTGCAAGCAGCCAGAAAGCTGAGGGACCCATTGAGAAAGCGTCATGGAAGTGACTGTATGGTAGCAGGAGGAATGGTGAAACATTTAGAATTTTGGATGTGTGTCGAAAGTTGAGATGGCAGAATTGCTGTTTGTGGCCTGAGTGTCTAGAATAAAGAAACCGCATTCACAGACATCGGGAAAACCATTTTCTTTCTAGTTGTAGGGTGATTGTAAACATTTAAAAAACATTAGCTGGAGAGTGCATATGCAGTGCCATGATAGTGTCTAAGGTCCGATGGAGAAAATAGTCAAGAAGGTTGAAAATTCAGTGTACACAAACAGTTGTAATATGCTTTGAAGGTGTGGTCAAACAGGAATACTTGTGGATTTTACCAAGAAATCTAGTTTCCATGTTTTCAATGGTAGTGATATGGATGCCAGAGGAACTAAAAATTAGATACAGCCTCACAAATGACTTACCTTCACTGTTGTCATCTTCATCGATAACATAGCCACGTGTGATCATCTGGATTCTTCTGTTTTTCATAGCTGGTTATTTTTATAAATCAGTAAGCAAGGAGGAATAAAGAAGACAAGTTCAGAAAATGCACACATGAGACTATTGTATGGATTGTGCATGATTAGCATTTGGCAACTGTCCCCTCAGTTTGTATCAGACTTTTCTTGTTTATGTGCCTTTGTCACTTAAGATGCTTTTGTGTTTCCTGTTGCCGCTATCTAGTGAGAACAGTTGTCTATCATTGACACCTGGTAACGTGCTGTACCTCTGCATTCTAAATCTAATGATGTGCAAATTCGCCTCTTCACGATATCCTGTGGCTCTTCTTAGAACTAAAGGACTTGGTGAAAACTAACTTAAGAAATTCTGAGCAAGCCTAGCCACCAAGAATCAATATTTGCTATCGATGGATGAAAGAGGGACGAATTTTCAGAGAATATCCTTCGATCCAATGTTTGTCACTGGCAGCCTGCTAGGCGACAAGGGAACGAGATGAGGCTCCTTAGGAGTCTGCTTGTCTGCTTAGGGAAGGGCGCTAGCTGCGTTTGAAGCAAATGGAACAGACCCAGACTGTGATGCCCTTGAGCATCAGTGAAAGTTTCAGGACCACCTAGTCTCACTTGAACTCCTGGTAGAATGGAGACTGGGAGTGTGGAAAAGCAAGAGCAGTGTGGGGCAAGGAAAACATCAAATTGGAATCAACTAAAGGACAGTGCCCCAAATGACGTAGCTAATACATATGAGCTCCAGAGCATGATGAAATGTCTTTGAAAGGCTTGTGAGTGTTAAAATCAGAATTTTAAAAAAAAATGGGAAGTGAATTGCCAGGCTGCAGCAGACCATTTTGAGATGCTTTGACTAATTGTTTAAGGAATACCAAAGCCACTGCCAACTCGGCAAATTTAGAAAAAATGATCTATTTAGGGAGAGTCCTGTTGGGAGTAGGAATTGATATAAAGGAGGAGATAAGGTTTTGGAGCCTTGTAAGAGGCTTGTGAGTTTTTCTGCCCATACTGTGTTGGAAGCCGCCCCTCTCACAGTTCATGGCTTCAGTTTTCCCAATTTTAAAATAATATTTCCCTCTTGGGTTGTGATTCTGATTTAAAAACCCTTCCCTGTAGATGAATAGCTTGTGGCTATATATTTGTGATGGGAAAAAACGTCGTTCTCATTTTTTCCTATACTTTCTCTGTGATTTCTTTTTCTTTCTTCCATACTTGTTTCATATCTTTTATGAAAGATGAAAATATGTAAGGCAATCACACAATTCTTAGTTGGGGATTTCCTCCCTTTTTTCTCCTTCTTTTTCTATCCTCTGTTAATTTGTGATATAACAATCTTCCTGGAGTAATTAATTGAAATTCTGCAAGCTGAATAAAAAATAAAGAGCAGAAGATGATAGACCTTAAACAATAAATACTTATGTTTTATACAGTAATTGGAAGTAACTAAGAATGGACCAGAGTTCCCGTGGTTGCTTTGAGGGGCAATCACCCGTTCGTGGTGCATTTACTGGTAGCTATTATAGAACATTTTGCTGAATGTCTGTAGTGCATTGCCACCTTGTGGTTGTAGTTTTCCTAGTGATGGAGAAAAGCAGCTTATTAATGTCTTAAGTCTGTGATGGAACCTACTTTTATTTTTTCCCTAGTATTCATACTTCACCTTGATCAAAAAAAAATTGGAGACATCTTGTAAGGATATGTAAATCAGAGGACTGGTGAATTTGAAAGGCTATCATGCTTTAAAAGAGACATGCTAAAATATTGTTGGGGAAGGTTCATGTTTTCAGCTGACACTCTATACATGTGCGTGTGTGTATGTCAAGAGAGTGAGAAACCAGAAGCAGTGTGGGGCAGGGGCAGCCTTCGTGCTGACACAGGACCTGGATGCCCCTTGCATTCCTCACTTTGCTTTTTAAAATATTTGTTTGTTTGTTTGTATCTGTATCAGAGGGCATTGTGTGTCCCTGTGGAGGACCAAGGGTGCCTTCAGGAATCATCTCGGACTGCTTCTACTCCTTTTGGCTTGCTCTGAGATTTCCCAGGCTTTGCTCACCAGAGCTGGAAGTGTAGGTTGCCACCATTTCCGCCTGGTGTTTTTGCATAGGATTCAGGATCTGAACTAAGATCCTTCTGCTTGTAAGGCATAGTCTTAATTCCTGAGCCATCTCTCTAGCCTACACTCTACTTTTTGTAGTGAAAAATTCTAAAAATGTGAAAAAATTGCATGTTAAAAAATATTGGGCAAGGACATAAACATTCCACCAAGAAGAAGACACAGATAACTTCTGTGTTGAGAACATTCTAACTGCCTTTAGACTATGGGTTGAGTTCAACATTTTCTGATAACCGATGATCAACTGTTCAGATTTCCCTGGCTACATATCTCTGTCTATAAGATTTGAGAGTAAAATGTCCAAGGACAGACAGAAATCCCTCCTTGGAGGGACACAGGCATTGAGCAGCAACCTTGATATATACCTTCATCCAGCTACAACTCCTCATTTCAAAGGCCTGCTTCTTTGAAGAGTGCTGTGTGGAGTCTCTTTTCCCTCCTCCTCTGGCTTTGATCCTGGAGCAGACACGTCAGGGTCACCCATTGGTGATGAAATGTTACAAAGTACTGGGTGTCCAGGAGGTAGACCTTGAAGTCTAGCTGTGCATGTTATGTAGGCATACACTTGAGGTTGGGGGTGAGCCCACATCCTGTAGCAGCTGACTTAACGAAGGTTCTATCTCAACTAACTTTGGGTACCCGTAGACAGGCACCAGTTTCTTCTCGCAATGATTTTTAATGTATTGCAACACATGGACAGACAGTACACAATTTAGTCCCTGAATTTCTTCTTCCTATAAAAACATTTTAATAGCCTTAACCTGAAAAGAAAATCAGATAGTTACGACCAAGTGATTCGTTCCTACCAGGAAAATGTGCAACATTGATTAAAATGTCTGGCTTTGAGCAGTGCTATCGAAGTCTTTTCTACTTTCAAAGTCCTGCAAAGTTGTTTCTTTGTGTGGTAATTGGATTTCTAAGATTCTGAATATTTAAACCTACTATCCTAATCTGGACATATGTATATGAAACACGAATATTTTGTCATTAATAACTATCTCGACACACATGTATGCATTTATACCTGAAGAGAAATATTCATAAGGTGTGACACTTCTTAAATATGAGTGATTTTTTCTTAAAAAAGTGGAGCAGATCTTGACGTAAGTGTTGTGACACGAGGGATTCTTTTGTTGAAAGCTGTCTCTTGAAGTGACTTTGGCTTCTCTGATTCTTGTGACAGGCTTTCTTTTAAGAGCTGTAAAGTGATGTAGTGATGTATTGATTTCCATTAAGAGCTGTGGTGCTTAGAAATTCCTCTCCTGTATGTATGTGTGGGAGCAATATGTGAATCTTCTTTGATCCAATAAAGACACGATCTGCTACTTCTTCATATAGCAGTATTCTTCAATTTGGGGGACCACAGGAAGACATATTAAATAGCAGTCCCATTTATGCATGTGCCTGAGTGTGTGTGTGTGTGTGTGTGTGTGTGTGTGTGTGTGTGTGTGTGCATAAAACTGTCATTACTTAGGGACTATCCAACTTTTTAATGATATTTTATGAGAGAGAGAGGGAGAGGGAGAGGGAGAGAGAGAAAGATTGCTACAGTGTACATGCACAGATCAGAGGATGACTTTCAGAAGTTAGTTCTGTCCTTCAAGCATGTGGGCTTGTGGGTTGTGGGAACTTCTCCCAGGTCACCAGGTGTATACACAGGCTCCTTCTCCCTTTTCCCACTGAACTGTCTTGCTGGCCTTGCCTTGCTTTTGAGACGGGTTCTCCCACTTAGCTGGAAGTTGCTGGTTAGGCTAGGCTGTCCGGCCAATAAATCCCAGGAATGTTTCATCTCTTCAGTTCCCTAACACTGGGATTATAAGAATATACATTCCGGCTGGCTTTTTAACATGAGTTCTGGGGGATCAGATTCAGGTCCTCATGCAGACGTAAAAAGCACTTTACTGATTGATCTTTGCAGCCTTCGTGCGATGCTGGAATTCCTATTCTATTTCACAATCTGCTTAATGTGTCGTGACTTGCGTGGAAAGCCTTGTGCCGATATTTTGCAGCAAGCAAGACTGTTCTTCAGAGAGAAGACATAACATTGAAATCCAAAACTCTTTTCCAAGTAGACAAACTAAAAAACAGGGTTGGGAGAAAGGCATCTGCGAGAAGAGAGCCTCAGGGTTGACCTTCGAATCTGGGTTGTGTCGAATGTCGCCAGCAAGTGATGCCGCTGTCCTTCTCTCTGCAGCTTGACCATATATTGTCCCCACCACCCATGCCGCTTCGGAAATGCAGCAACCCAGAGGTGGCTTGTGGCCCCGGAAAGTCACTGAAGTACAAGAGACAGCCCAATGAGGAGGGGAAGCAGCTGCGGCGAGGGAGTCTGGGAGGAGCCCTGACGGGTGAGTCCTCGTGACGTGGCTCAGAGGAATTGTGTTTGCTGAGGATCCTTTGGGAAAGCCTCATTCAGTGCAGAAAGTCCTTGAAGTAAGAATTCGATTAGTAACTTTAATGGGTTGAATTTATATACCGTAACCGGACCACTTTTTATATGTACATATGTTTAACTTCAGGTAAATTATCTCTTTTGTGCGTGTGTGTATGTATGTGTGTGTGCGAGTGTGTGTGCATTCATTCAAGTGGGCGCTTAAGTGTGTGTGCATGTAGAGACCTGTTGCAGTGACTCTTTCTAAACTGCTGAGAGACACCACTCAAACTCAAGCCACTTACGGGGAAGAAAAGGAGATTGATTTGGTTTATGCTTCCAGAGGGGAGAACAGTCCATTCTGATGGGAAATGGCGTGGCCGATGGCAGAAGCTGGAGTCAGCTTAGGGCACGTCCGTCACGGAGGCAGGCGGCAGGCCGCTGGCAGAAGCAAGGTGGGGCTAACCAACCTGAAGGCCTCTCCCGTGCCTTGCCTTTCTCCAGCAAGGCTCCACTTCCCAAAAGTGCTATAACCTTCCCAGACAACAAGTAAGGATTCAAACACATGATCCTGTGGGGGGCAACATAGTCAAACCATGACAAGACCCAAGGGTGACATCATCCTAAATTACTCTACCTCCTTATTGCTTTGCTCTGGGATTTCCCGGGTCCAGAATTGCCAGTCACTGCTGTATCAGCCCAGCATGTTTACTTGGGATCTGGAGATCTAAACTCAGGTCCTTTTGCTTGGGAATCAGAAGCTTTAATCCCTGAACTGTGTCCTCAGCCCAAGTTTGGGCAAATCTATATACTGGTATAAAAATATACCAAAGTAATCAATACAAAATGATCCCTGTTCAACCCAGGCATTTCTCCCACCAATTTGTGGCACACAGCAAGGACAGGTCTGCTTTCTGTTCTTGCAGGTGAGATTGATCTTAACATGTATATCGATGGGACCATGCAGTCTGCACTCCTGTGTGTTTCACTTCCTTTGCTCAGCATGCGTTAAAGATACATCCATAGTATTTTGTCTATCAGTGATGAGTGTTTACAGGGAGTTTACAAGACATCTGAAATAGTAGGAGTTTATATTCACATCTACATCAGATGAGCAAATTAAGTCTTCTGCCTGCTTGCCAAGTTATAGTATGGCCAATCTGAATTTAGACATTTTCCCACTGTGCACTTCTAGCGTATCGTGGTTTTCTTTTGCATTTCTCTGAGGATTTGAATGGTTGCCTTCTGTTATTCTAATAACCTGAGATGACAACATAGAGAGGGTTTATTTTGGCTCACTGTCTTCGGGTCTCATGCTATGATAGTAGGACTCATGGCTTTGGGACTATGGCAAAGCGGCATATCATGAAAGAACATGGACAGAAGTAAGAGACTATTCATCCATTTCTTAGGCCGGGAAGTAAGAGAGAGAAAGATAAAGTAACCATATCCTATGGTTTCCTTCAGAGCATGTGTTTGGTCCCCTGTACACCTGCACTGTCTTAGAGAGTCACTGCTCCTGAGTAATACAACAGGGGGTACCAACCCTTTAACTCATAGACCTTTGGAAGTCATAAAATCCACACTATAGCAGATAGGTAATGTAGAACATTTTAATGTGATGGTTGGATATTTATAAAATAATATCCTTAATTTTAAAATATCTATTAACTCTTTATCAATGTTTAACTTTAGAGGCAAGTAATTTAATTTTGTAAAGCTGGACATAGAAAGACAAATATTGCATGCTATTTATGAGAGAGACATAGAGGCTTCATTATGTGAGAGTTAAAAGAATGGGTCTTTACAGGAGAGAGAAGAAAATCGGAGTCTGGAAAAGGGAGGGTAGGAGAGGACAGGTCCGATCAGGGAAGTAACTCTAATGTTTTATAGCAGCAGTGTAACTACGATAGACAGCCATTAATTCCATTAATTTCATATTTTAACAGTGTATAGAGAGGATTGTCAATGTTTTCAGCATAAATAATAACTAAACAGTGGAGGTGATTAACTGAATAATTGCTTTGATCTAATCATCGCACATTGTGTACATGTATTAAAAAATACTGGCAGTATTAGAGGATTTGCCTAGCATACACAGGCCCTGAGATTGACCCTCACCACCTCAAAGAAAAATAAAAAAGAAAGAAAAGAAAATGAGCCTATAGTCCATTAGCTCATATAGATATTATGTTTCAAATGAAAATAAAAGTATATATTAAAGAAAACAAAAATAAATTTGACATGAAAACCTTCCTTCCAAAATTTAAACATTTTTCAAATTAAAAACTCTATTCACTTTTAGTAACCTGAAAAATACCCAATTAAGATAAGTGAAAGCTTTCCTTTTTTTAAAAAAAACTTATCTTTAAACTTTTGTGTTAACTTCAACTTGAAGTCATTAAAGATACTAGAAGTTACATTTATTTTATCTAAGTGCTTTTTCCTCTAAACATAACTTTTTGAAAGAACTTTATTGGTTTTTAAGTTCTAGATAGTTTTGCCTACATATGACAATCTTGCCTGCCAATTCATTCTGGAAAATAAGTTGAAATTGCTTGGATTCTTTTTGAGAATTATGGATTTTGACTTTATGAAAAGGAAATTCTTGGTCACCGAAGTGTATTGCCAGGTGGCCATGAGCATCTAATCATTTGGCCCAGAGCAGCGCACGGCTGAGCGGAGGGAGCTGAAGCCTGACTTCAGACCCGGAAGACAGCCGTCGTGAAAATAGCTGCAGGTCTGGGAAGTGGCCAAGTCACTGAAGTGCTTACTGCGAAGGCATTAGGACCTGAGTTCGGTTCCTCAACCCTTATATAAAAATCAGAGAAGGCAAAAGCTGTGCATATCTGTCACTCCTGTGCAAGGTGTGAAGGGCAACGACAAGGGTAATTTAGTCTGGGAGCTTGTTGGCGGCTAGTCGGTGTAGCTCAATTGGTGAGCTCTATGTCCAAAAATATTTAGGATAGAGAGTGAATGAGGAAGACCCCAGTGACAACCTCCAGTCTCCACATGCATGAGCACACACGTGCACACGACTGTACATGTGCACATATTCACACAAATATCACCTCACTCTGTGGACATGGTGATACATACTTATAATGGCAGCTTTGGGAAACAGAGACAGGATTGCGAGTTCAAGGCCAGCCCTGGCTATATAGTGAGGCCCTGTCTGAAACAAAAGATCTCAAAGGCCCCGCTTTAGCACTTGAGCTGATGTTCCACTAAGGCTTGTTGAGATATGTCTTTGCTTTCCCATTGTCCATGCAGATTGAGTTGGTAAGTGGAAGAGTATTCAGGGCAACCCTTACTCAATAGGTAGAGAAATGAAATCTTGAAGGTTAAAACACTCACCTTGTGTCTGGTCATTTTAATTAAGCAGTTTGTTTTGATTAAATTATTTTTGACAAGTGCGGTAATTATTCTCACCTTACTTTGCTAACAGTTTACCAGAAGCTTTAATATGAACAAAAATCTTGAACAGTTAAGATGACCTAAAACATGAAAGTTGGCCTTTAACTTTATAAAAATGGATAGTTGCCCCTGATTCTTAAGTTTCAGAAGTTCCATCCTTATACAATTGGGATGCTGTTCAGTTGTTTTTAGTTGATTGAATCTTAGCTGAGATAATTTAAGAAAAATATTTAGAAGAACTCTTTTTTAAAAAAACAAAAACCTTGTGCTGGAGAGGTGATTCAGTGGTTAAGCCTCTGCCTTGCAGGCAGAAGGTCCTGAGTTCGGATCCTGGACCCCATGTATGGATGCTGGGTGGAAGCGGGGGCGGCCTGTGCTTCTGGTCCTGGTAGGGCAGAGCCTGTGAATCCTGGGGTAGAGTAAACAAGGAGGAGGTGGAGGCGGTCCATGGTGGTTCCCGAATTCGTCTGTGGTTCTGCACACACACACACACACACATACACACACACACACACACACACACACACACACACACACACACACACATACATACACACACACGCGCATACATGCATATATGCACAATTGAATAAATAATAAAATAAAATAAAAAATTCAAAGCTTATATGCTTCCTCACTTATAAAAAAAATAAAAAAATAAAAAAAATAAAAAAAACAAAAACCTTGACCATCACCCTACTTTGAACTTGCTTCCTTGAAACTGGAACTGGATATGATAACAATAACATTGTTAATTAGTCCGTAGGCATTTAGGAGAGGATATATTAAAGTTATATGTGCAAAGAACTTGATAGTGGACAACTGCTAATACTGTCCTGTGGGTGACTGAATTAGGGGGATTTGGAGTTGGTGGAGGAGGTGAACTCTCTCCAAGGTCACCTTCCTCCCCTGACCGATTGTATTTCTGATTCGTTTGATTTTGAGACAGGGTCTCACACCGTAGCCGAGGCTGGCCTGGAGCTCAGTAACTAGCCCAGACTGGCCTCACACTCCCAGCAGCCCTCCTGCTTCTGTACTGGGGTCACAGTTGTATCCCATCTGCTTGGTATCTTGTCTGTACTGTGTTCATGTCAGGAAGGCCCCAGAACTGGGGCACAGGAAAGACAGTCTCATTCTGATGCTCAAAAATACTGTTTCTACTAGTTTCAGGCAGCTGGATCACTTTGGGACAGAGCCTGTTGCTAAACTTAAATTAAGAAAACTGGTTTTGCCCTCAGAAGCCAATCCTGATTTGTGCTCTCTCTTAAACTCCTAGCCACTTTCTCATTGCTTAATTTTGCATCAATTCAAAGATCTTTCAGTTGGTAGTACTGTACTTAAGACAAAGATCAGGACTCATAGTTTCACAGCAAGTTCAAGACCAGCCTAGACTACATGAGATCATGCTGCCAAAATTAATAAGTAGATAGAAAGATTCGATATATCGACATATAGATAGATATGTGTGATAGATAGATATTAGATACATATTCATGTAGATATGTGAGATAGATAGATAGATAGATAGATAGATAGATAGATAGATAGATTACATGAAACCATAGTTCATGATTTGAAACATTTACATTTGATTATCTTTGAAAAGGTTCACTAAACTTTTAGGTTTTCGAGAGGAAGATTTAGTCATGTCTTTGCTCTTAATAATGATAACTAACATTTAAAAACTTACTAATGATAGGAACTCTGTAAAGGAATTACATTTATTGACCTATTTAACTCAGGAAATTGGGAACACTCATCCCCACTGTACAGATGGGCACACTGAGACACAGGCGTGGTGCTTGTAAACAAAAGAGCCAGGAAATTAAACCTCAGTGTTGTGGCTCCAGAATCCATGTTCACAGGCATCGTGACCTTTTTAGCATACAGTGGGTTTTCAGCAGGCTTTAAATAAACTTTAAATTCCAGTGAGGTTAGTTAGGATGCATCATAGATGGAGAAATGTTTGCTTAGCTGGAATCTCAATCCTTAGGGCTCCCAATCCTTTCATTAGAGTAAATTAAGCTAAGCAATTAATGCATATTAAAACCCTTTAAATTTATATCTTTTTTTTTAACTAAGCAGTTCTGTTCTGGGAATTCATCACAAGGAACCAGTCATGAATATGTGTAGAGAATTAACATTAGTGATATTTGGAGCAATACTGTTCATAATAATTAAAATTACATATCATTTAAATGTCTGCCAACAGGATATTGATTGAACATATTATGGGTTACATACCTAGTAGAAAACAGTTGTAAATATTAAAAATCATCTTCTCAAAGGCAATTTTAGTAAGGAAAGAGGCTCACAATATTTCATGTGAAATCCCATTGTTGAATAGTCTCATGGTCTTGCATGTTTCATTAGATTTCCTATAATAACAATTAAATAACTGAATATTTGGTAATGGAGGAAAACAGTTAATGGGTACTGACTAGTCCTCATGAATTGGGCTTGATATTTAAACAAACTCTTTTCACATGTAAATGTGTCAAGAATGCGCTGACCTTTTTTATACCCTGCAATTCGATCCATGAAAATGTGTGTGTGTGTGTGCATGCGAGTGTGTGTGTGTGTGTGTGTGGCATTCAGTTATAGCATTCAGTGACAATAATGCCATACACTCTCACAAATCTAGTTGGAAGACAGCTGTGAATAGTTTCTCTTCACATGGCTGAAGGTCCTCTTGGTCCACTAGACTTACTCCCAGGATTTAATTTGGGTCCAGATCTGCTCTTTGTCTGTTGCTTGTATCAGCTCAGAAGCTACCCAAAACATCATCTTCTAGTAAAAGTTAAGGGCATCGGAGGTTAAGTCCATCTGTACAGACATATTTCCAACCCTTGTAAATGTGACATCTGCCAGCTTTCCATTGACCAAAGTGAGTTGAAGAGTGGACACATGCTCTTGTCACCTGGAGGAATCTGAAGAAACACAAGCTGCAAGAATGAAATGCATTGAGACCAGTGATTCAATTATTCCTAGTTAGTTTCTCTCTTTCTTTCCGAAACAATCCTTTGTTTCATTTTAATTATTAAAAGGATGTATTCAATGTAGACAACTGAGAAATTACAGAGTTTTATAAAGAGAAGATTGGAAAGTCCATACATAATTGCATCGTGATGGGAAGTGGTGATGCTCATGATTGAAATTTTGACATTTTCCTCCCTAACTAAAGATTTGAATCGCCAAGAGGATTAGGCAAAAGGGAGAAAACAAACAGCAAACTTGCTTCTTTTTTATTTTTAGAGTTGACATTTAAACAATACACTCAGAGCTTACTGTGTCTATCATGTCTTGTTTTTTTTTTTTTTTTCTTTTTCGAGGCTAATGGTGTTTTCTGTCTTCATGGCCTGCCGCTTGCTAAATAGACATCCAGAAGCATTGTGTAAACATTGGCTGAGCTTTGAAGCCTCCTGATGAGGAAGAGCAGAATCATTCTAATCATTATACAGACCCATAAGTCTGGGCAGCGGTATGACAGCTCAGTTAGGCAGCTGCTGAATGAGAAGCAGACCTCAGTATCTTGAACCTGGCTTTATGATATGCAAATGAGCACCCTCAATCCTTGTCCTGCATTCCAGGGCTGTGATGTGTATTGCAGCCTCAATAGACAGAGTGAGTCTCAATGAAGGCTCCTTTTCCTAGTGAAGAGAGCTCTGCTTTCCAAAGGATGCCTGGATTATTTGAAATGCTATGTTCCCATAAATTGTATAGGAATGCAAGATACATAAAGTATTAATGGATTAACTTGAGTTTCTAAAGCTATTAGAATGTTCTGTCACTGAGGGGAGTGGGGATGGAGACGTTTTGTCTTTTAGGACTATGGAAGTCAGTTTGGTGATAAACGTATTCATTTACCTATCTCTTGGTTAATTAATTAATTTTGGAGTCCTCAGGCATGCTAAGCAAGTGTTCTATCCCTGAGTCGCTTCTCCAGCCCAACTCCTGAACATTGTAAATGAGTGTTCTGAGTGAATTTCACTTGAAAAGGGAAAAGAAAAGCAACACAATCCTAGAAAACATACTTTTCTTAAAATTAACTGGGAGGCCATAGTACTCACTGGGTTTCTCATTCAGAGACTTCCTTAGTTTAGTGGCCAAATTTAGAAATTTTCAAATGAAAGCTATTTCATGGCTCACCGTGGTACTAAGTAAATAGTGCACCGAAATACAGAATGTCCTGTTCTAGTCGTTGAGTTTTCTTTACTGTTGTCATACCATGAAAAGAAAGCTCCAGCAAGAATGGCATGTCAGCACAACCGTGCATGCTGTGTGGCAAGCTGTCCAAAGGTGGCAGCGCCTCAGCCCAGGAGTGAATTTCTGACACACATAATTTCCCGAGCAACTGTCTTGGCTGAACTGCTCTTTTTGTGGTGGCGTAAGAGCCCACTGGGTCTTTCACCTTCTAAGGAGCCCTTACATGGCTTTGAGTAAGTTTTTCTAATTGGTGGAGAGGGAGGAGGGACCCAGCCAGGCAGAGATAGTCATTTCTGTTCACATGGTCTTGATGGACATGTAGTCACATGCTAGAAAATAGGATCCAACTTAGAGCTGCTCAGAGTTCAGGTACACTGACATAGGAGGGCTTGGCACCCACCAAATCAAGGGGATGAGGAGAAGCAGATTTCAGGAAAGCTGTAGAATGTGAGTTCCCTTTGAAGCTCCCTTGAGACATGCTAAATAGACAAGCCAATAGGTTTGTGGCATCTCAGCAGAGAGTCATGTTTCTGCAGAGGGAAGAATGGCAAACTGTGTCTTATGAGCAAGAAAAGATGAGTATAGGAAGAGGCTACAAAATGCAACACTATAGTCACTGGGGAACCTTGGGGAGAGCAGTGGTGTGAAGGTCCCTGCTAGACCGGGATGGATGAAGAGAAAATGGGAATCAAGGAATCAAAGAAAGCTGATGCATTAGTAGGTAAGTGTGTACCTAGCTCTTTTCTTACTTTTGTGTCTTGAAGGGTGTGGGTTGAGATGGTATGATGGATCAGAGAGCGTGCTGGCTAGGAAGTGGCTAGGAAGAGATGAGGGACAAAGACAGTATGTGGAAGACTGGTGTATAGTGGCAGGAGCACAGAGGGCCAACCTGCTATTCTAGAAACACTTCCTCTCTAGTAGCAAGGTCAAAGTAGATAGGTTAGAAACACATGTACTGTGGAGTCCTGGTTAGCAATTAAAAACATCAATCCTTTGATATATACAATAACTTGAATGAATTGCCAGAGAAATATGTTGAGTGCAAAAGTAAATCCCAAGAAGTTTCAGGTGGCTTAATCTGTTTGCATGTAACATTCTTAGAATGACAAACTGGGGGGAATGGAGAACTGATTGATGGCTACTGGGGTTAAGGATGCGGGGAGTGGGAAGAAAGCAGGTGTGGCCATGGAAGGACAGCAGCACGCAGGATGCATGTGGTGGACATGTTCTCCCTCTTGTTTGTATCACCTGGTTTGTGCTGTCGTTTTTCAAGGTGATATCTTGGAGGAAATAGGGTAAAGAAGGGTTTCTGGCATCTTTACTATTTCCTACAACTGCAGGTAAGTTGCATCTGTCTCCAAATAGGAAGTTGAATTTTTTAAATGTATATTTCCTTATCACCAATTTCAATGTATGCTTTTTTACATAATAAAATAGGGCTGGAGAGGTGGCTCAGGGGTTAAGCCTCTGCCTTGCAGGCGGAAGGTCCTGAGTTCGGATCCCAGATCCCACGTATAGACGCCAGGTGGAGGCGGGGGCGGCCTGCGCTTCTGGTCCTGGTAGGGCGAAGCCTGTGAATCCCGGGGCAGAAGGAGGTGGAGGCGTCCATGGTGGTTCCAGATTCGTCCGTGGTTCTACACACACACATACACACATGCACGCACATACATACACACACACACACAATTGAATAAGTAATAATAATAAAAAAAATCAAAAAACATTTAAAAAAATAAAATAATAAATTTGGGGCTTCACTTTCCTCAGTGCATTCTAAGAGATTTGAGTGGGCATTAGAAGGGCTGTCTTGGAATTGGGGAGAGAAAATAGTATGAAATAGTTGTAAGGAAACAGGAAGGGAAGCTAAAAGTGTGGTCAGATTTCTTGGGAGCAGCGATGGTCCTTAACATCTGATGGAATGTTGAAGTCTCCATGGTAGAGGACAGGGTGAAGGCTCAGGGGAATGAGTCTCCTGGTAACCTTAACCCCACAAAAGAAAACTTAAGAGCCCTGTCTAAAGGTAAGTCAGGAGATTGGTGGGGAGGATGGAGCTGAGGTCCATGGGGATGGAAGGAAAGTTTTATAGCAGTGATGGGACTTTGCAGGCATGATGGCTAGTGACAATCATTATTGACACCTAGGAAATTGGCATCCAGACATGCCTGCAAGGGGTTACCAGATTAAGGTTAGCCTCTGTGAGGGATTGTCTTCATTGTGTGAGTTGAGGTGGGCAGCCCCATTCCCTGGGCTTGAGATATGTCGCAGTTCCTCTTCTTTTGCTGTGATAAATACTCTGACGCAAGCAACTTAAAGGGAAAGAGGTTTGTTATCATTGGTTTACAGGTCCAGAAAGGAGAGACTCCATCATGACAGGGAGCACACATGGCCGTGGGTCTGGTGACACAAGCAGGAGGATGGCTCACATTGCAACCATCAGAAGGCAATGCAGGGAGGGATAGATAGAAAGGGAAAAAGAAAGGTTAGATAGTAAAATTTCAAGACTGAATATACTTCATTCAGCAATGCTCCACCTCCTAAAGGTTCCATCACTTCTCATGTAGTACCAGCCAGCTGGGCACCAAATATTCAGATACATGAGCCTGTGGGTGATAATTCACATTCAGAGTCCTTGACTGAGTAAGAGGAGCACAAGCACTCAAGCTTTCTGCTTCATGAGTATAAATACAGTGTGACTAGTCACCTCAAGCTCTGGCTGTCTTAATGTCCCCAGAATGGTGAATGGTAACCTTGCTGCTGTGAACTGAAATAAACTGTTTCCCCCTTAAGTTGCTCTTGTCAGAGTATTTTATCACAGCCACAGAAGAGAAACTAAGATAGCAAGGGGCTATCCAATGGCCAAGGAAGCTTGGAAAACAGTCTGGAAGGTAGGACTAAGAATGTGGCAGAGTCGGGAAGCGAGCAGTGCATACTCTGAGTTGCCTCTAAGCAGTCTCCAAAACGTTAGTATTTTTAACTTTGACAGATTTTGAGATATGTAAAGAGCACAGAGGTGTTCACAGTTCTTCAGTGTCATGCTGTCTTTTGATCCTCTCAGTCTGGGTTATTTCGCTGGTGACCAATGATGTGTGTGGCAGTAAAAGGGATAACAGGCAGATGAACAAAACTGAAATGACAATTCATATTAACCATTTCACTGACTTGAAAGCGTTTGCTGCTATTTTTTTTTTTATTATTTCTCAGTGCTTATAAAGTCTACACTAGAGGTGTATAGCCCTATGGGTAGGAATTCTTGTAAGTTTAGTCAGTTATTCCTTTGTTGATCTTATGAAGTTGCATAGCTCGTAAACAAGAGTTTCTGAAGCTAGAGAATGTCTCTTCATTTTGGGGAGTCACCAGGCAATTAAGAAGTGATCGTATTAGCCTCCTGCTTCTGGTGAAAGCCCACTATCGTACGCAGCCTTTGGGACCATTAACCATCTTCACTACATGGGTGTTGGTTTCTAGCCTGGGTGTTTCACCTACTCTCCAGGCATCAACCATCCAAGGTAAATACACTAGTGCATTTGTGAAAGTGTCTGCCGTTTCTCATTGTCAGAGAAAAGATCTCTAGAGACGTAGACTTAATGGGACACACAGCTGTCAGCTGCTTCCTTGGCAGATGCTGCCTCCCAGTGTCGCCGTCAGAGAGCCTTCTTCCATAGCTGCCTCTCTTACAGATGGTCTACCCGTGAGTTGCTGCCCTTCCAACTTCCTCACTTACACTTCTGTTCCCAGGCCTGGAGTCACCTGCTTGGAGGGAAAAGGGGTAGGGAACAATGATTGCTTATTCCCTGGCAGGTGGCAGGGTTCCCATGGAAGCCCATGTCCTTCCTTCAGGCATTTCACATCAATGATACTTTCCAGGAGGTGACAGGTCAGGCCTGCTAGCAGAATTCATTTAGAGAACTTAATAAAAGCTGGCATGCATTTCTCTTGTACCAAGTTTCAGATAAGAGCCAGGCTATTTTCTTTAGTCTATGAAGGAGTTTCAGACACTAGTTCATAAAATTGAGTCACTCAGAATTCTATTTTGCAATGGTATACCTGTCAGAGTTCAAAGAACCTAAAGCTCAAAATTTAGTCCTGAGTGCTAATTCAGGCAATGTTTTGCATAGAAGGTCTGATTAATGTCTTCTGAAGTTTTGTGAAGCTTTTTTTTTTTTTTAAGAGGAAAAGGAAATTTAGGTCCTTAGTCACTGTTGGTCTGGAATTTCAAGCCTACTAAAGCATTAAAACTCTCAGATACAACTTAAATCATTTCTGTGTGCAAAAGAAGCTGATCTTTTGATCAGCTGGGTATATTATGTGTGGCAAACTAAGTCCAATAGGTGAAAGGCTTCAAAGTAAACTAAAGAAGAGAGCGTCTAGTGGTTGCTTAAGGTTTTCACTAGTAATTTTCAAGACTGTTAATATGTAAATATATGTCGTATGGGACTGTCTATAGCAGGTAGATATTCTCAGTTAACTAAGAAACCTACATGCCATATCTCATTCCCTGTGTTCTAGGGGATTCAAGTAGTGAACTGTGGTCCTTCCAGAGGAAAGAAGGCAATCTATTGAGTCCAAGTATCAAAAAGTCAAGCAATTTGTCCTTGAAATGCCCTTCAGAGTAAGAAATTGATTTTGTTTTTGGTAGCATTTTATTCAGGGATTTTTGAGACTCCGTCTCAGTGTATAGCACACACTGGCCTTGAATTGATCATGTACTGGGATTCCAGGTATGTAGATATATAGCATCCCACCTTGGCTTAAAGCATTGATTTTTTTTGGAGAGCATAATTAATGTTCCTTTTTTTCCTCTTCACTCTCCTTACCTAGTAGTTTTCCCTGAAAAATTTGTTTCACTTTGAGAAATAGATTTTTGGAGTGGGTAAGGTTGCTAACCTTTTTCTTTTTTCTTCTTCATGCATCATATACTTCTGTCTTCTGCAAAGCAATCCAGTGCCTATTTACTTCCTATTAGAGATGCAGTGCTCCTGGCTCCTTTTGAACTATTATTATAAATGCAAAAGCTGGAGAAGTTGAATTGATTATCTTATAATTAGGGTGTGAATCTCAGTTAGAATAATTGAAATTGGCAGGAAGAACTCAAGGGATGCTCTCACACCAGCAGGGAGAATCAGGGCCAGGGGAAGACTAGAGTCTGGTAGTTGCTGCCACAATGGATCCCAGCTGATGCTGGAATAGACAACTTAAGGCTCTTTTGACATTTTCTTAGTAGGTGCAGTCAAGCTGAAGTACCTCGCAGGACAGGGCAGCCAGATGCTAACTGCTCAATGCTGGGGTCAGCAAATGGCACTATGTGTAAATCCTCGGAATGGCAGGAGCTCAGTGGTTGAGTGTGATCCACTAGTGACTGCCTACCTATACATAGATCAGAAGGGAACAGAGGGGCCGAACGAGCTGGAATGGAGTTTAAGGATAAAAGCATGTGCCAATCCTAGGTTGGATCCATCCTGACTTCTTTTACAACGCTGCCTCCAGATGCAAGGAGAGGCCGCAAAGTCAGTCTCCAGGTTTTTCATACCATCCCAGGCTTTCAATTCTGTCCTCTGTAAAACAGCTGAGTTAGATCTTGCCTTAGTCCATTTTGTATTGCTATGACAAAACACCTGAGATTAGGCAAATTGTAAAGAGGTTTATTTGGCCTCGGGATTCTAAAATGAGATGTCCAAGATAGACGTGTTGTTTAGGAGCACAAGTTTACCTCAAAGGAAATAAGAGAGCCAAGAATGTGTGATCCTGCCTGGGAACATGAATTCGGGTTACCTCAAGTAATATTGCAAGAACTTTTGTAGCAGAACAAAGGTGAATTCAGATTCAATTGAGCCTGTTCAGGGTTGTATGGACATAGACCAAAGCCCTTTTCAAATACATTGGGGAGAGTATCAGGCAGGCAGATTACAGCAAAGACAGAAAAGCTACTGTAGATTATAAATGTTACCTAATCACCTGAGCTTTTGTGTTGGTGGAAAGTAGTGGTCTGTTAATACATTCATTAATACGACTTGAGAGGAAATAAGAGGTTTTATTGCTGCTTATAGCTGTCCAGTTACAGTTCCTAATCCAACTTGACAGGATAGTCTACAGCAATATCAGGGACTGAGGGAACTGGCCACCCCACATGCACAGGACTGCAGAGTGAGGGGCAGCTTGAAGAATGCCTCCATCCTTTGCAGACAAGATGAAGGCCGTATGTTATGAAAAATCTTTTGAAAGCTGAATTTGGTGCAGTGACCATTTACAGTGGTCACAATTTCTCTTCAGTACCTAAGACTGGGTAAGTTATTTTAAAAAATGATTTATTCCTCATAATTTCAGAGGCTGGGAAGTCCAAGAATAAGGAGGGCCATGGAGTTTTGTCCATGAAACAGATTTTTCAAGGAAAACTACCAGGTAAGGAGAGTGAAGAGGAAGAAAAGGAACATTAATTATGCTCTCCAACAAAAATCAAGAGTAAGGAGAAAGAGTAAGGAGAGCCATGTTGAAGAATACCAACTTACTTAACCAGCTCTCTCCATTATCCACAAGCGATATCCCAAGGGAATGGTTCTACTCATGAACTGCGTCTTTTCCAATCCATTAGACAATTTCCTGCCGATTTGCTCAGGGTTTAACACAACTACTAATTCTTAACAAATATGCCCAGAGCTCTAGCCTTCAATTGCCAAGCTGACGCTTGTACCACACACTCCACAGGTTTTTCCTAACCATTAAAAGGATGTCAGACTGGGCATAAATATAATAAGTAAATGGGTAACTAGGGGAACTGTGGAAAGCTGGAGATGATTTGGCTGTGGATCTACAACATAATAACTGTCTGTAATCAGCATTGTAGACTCTTTAATACAAGTTTGGCTTTTTTTTTCCCTAGGAGCTATAGTTCACAAATACCTGTGTCTTGTTAGCTTTTGGTGAGAGCCTTGTGCTACATCAGGGCATAAGCAAATGTGTGTCCAAGGAGAGGTGCTGGGGAAGTAGGGATGGTACTATGTTCCTTTTGTAACAAATTCCTCCTCACCAGGTAAGAAATTTAGTCTGGTGAGTTAAGTCCTGTAAGACCCAACCCTTATAACTTACCTCTCGAAGGTCCGAAGGTCCCTGCTACTTAATAATGTCACATTGGGCTCCAGCCTCAACAAGGGTTTTGTTGAGGACAAACTGTGGCTATACCCTGTGTTCTCAAAGTGCCTTTGAGCTTGAGAAGTAGTAAATCATTTCATCTCCCTGGCTGAGAATGGTTTTCCTTTCTTTCCTTTATTCCCTAGTTTTCTCTCCCTCCACACCTTGACCCCCTTTTGCCCTCACTTTCACAAAACATTGCTGGGCAAAGAAGTGCAGGGTCCCCTCTAGCTGAGCACGCAACTAAGGCTCTGCCCTGTGTGCTGACCCTGAGCATCCCGCGTGAGCCATTTCTAGCTTTGACCAATTTTTGGTGGCCACCTCAGATCCCTAAGGATGTGTAAGTTATTTTAACTTCCTGGATGGAAACTGAGAAACTTTTTGACTTTCTCTCAACTCTGCAGGAAAAGTGAAGGCAAAGAAATGCAATGCCACTGATGGGGGAAATATAAACATTTATAAATATTAGTGTTTCTGATACTTAACGGTGCTGCTGCTGGTGGTGGTGGCCCACACTTGTCATGGTCATGTTCCATTATCATTCATGTGCTTAATCAACACTCATTGTCAGGACTAAATTTGTATTTCGCATCTGCCTAGCCAGATAATTTCTCTGCTCTCTTATAGTCCCATTGCAAGCTAGTGAGCCTGGAGGAAAGATGGAGGGTACGGTGTCTCCTGGCTCTCAACTCATCTCTGACATCCTCGCGGGCGGGGAGATACTTATGCAGTAGAGAAGAGTAGTGTTTATATGTCTGTTTCCTTCTTCCTGACCCACTCCTGGTTTGAATGTTTCTCTCCAAAATGCAGGAGTTGCCAGTGATTGCAGTGAGAGGCGGGGCCTTCTCCTGGTAGGGGCCCATCTGGTCACAGGACAAGGACCGGGTCTCAGGAAGGTGCTTTAGAGCCTTGCAAATAGGGCTCCAGTGTTTGCTTATTTGTTCTGTCTTTTGCCAGGTCACATGTAACAAGTGGGCCTTATCATACCAATTGCCGGCTCCTTACTCTTGAACTTCCCAGCTTCTGATATTAATGAGGAATAAATCATTTTTAAAAGAACTTGTGGAGTCTTGGGTACTGATGAGAAATTGTGACCACTGTAAATGGTCACTGCAGCAAATTCAGCTTTCAGAAGATTTTCCATAACATACGGCCTTCACCTTGGCTGCAAGGAGAGCCATGTATATGTTAAGTAACATACATGGACACTTATGTGTAGCATGTATGTGCATACATATTGCATAGAACTTCTGGATTTTGTTTAGTGACTTATAATGTGGAAATGCCTCCATTTTTGCTTTAACTTACTTTGAAAGGCAGAAACACTTTTACTAAAGTCTCTGAAACAACTCTATCTGAACTCAGAACAAGGCAAAGGGTTTACAGTAGTCTGATGAATTTGAATCTTTCTATTGTTGAATGACAGAATCTGGTAAGCCACTGTGTTCCTGTCTTTGCTCATACTGCTAGGAACCTCAGTGTACAGGGATTTTTTTGTACTTGTTTTTTGCTTGTCTTTTTATCTAGTTTGTTAGTTTCCAGCTACAGGAATATATATATGTATATATATATATAAATAGAATTTTAGAAAGAAAATACTTCAGCATTCATGCTCCCAGAGTGGTAGATATTTCTCTTTCCATCATAAGTGAATAAAAGGGAGGTCACTCAGTGACTTCATTTTCTGCATTCATATTCCATTCTACGATTGGGAGTGTGCCCAATAGTCAATTCCATTCCAACAATTTGGTGTTGCTTTTGTAGACTTGACTCTCTCTCTCTCTTTTTCTCTCTCTCATTCTCTTCCATACAAATACTAATATAAACATGCTGGATAATATATATTAGAATATAGGACACCAGTTATGTATTAATTTAGATAAAGATGTTATGTGCAGTGTAATATTTGGGGTATATCCAAGTATATTTGAATTCACATTTACCTATGTTTCTGTGTTTTTATTTTCTAAACTTGGCTATTGTATCACTAACCATTGTAAGGACTGTCTTTTTTGTAATCTTTTCAGTCAATACAACATTTATTAACACAGATACAAATTTATCTTGTCTGTGCTGCCATTTTAATGTCCCAAGTTTAAGGTTACTTATAAACCTAATACACAGTAACCTACAAAAAACTAGTCAACATTTATTTCAGTTACTGCCTTTTGAAATCCATTATTTAGGTTCTTATTGTTACTATTTTGCTACAAAGCAGGAAACGCTTGTTAGCTGAAGACTGACCAGAGAGCCATGCACAGGCTAAGCAAGTCCTATCACTAATCTCAGAAAATAGTTCTTTTATTTGTTTTAGTCTTTTATACTAAAGGACGTACCAATTATATCTTAAATTATTAAAAATATGTAATTTACATTTAACTGTCTTCAGTACGCTGATTAAATACAGTGTTTAGGTTTTTCTAAGATAAAGTTAGTTTTGTTTGCAATTTCTGCAGTTTTCAGAAAAACTTGTCTACATTAAGCCAGTTGTAGTAAGAAAGTGAAGACTTGTACTTATAGATCCCATAGTGAAAGTCATGTTCTATTGAGACAGTACTAAATCCTGCTACAGCACTTCTTTATCCATGTCAAGGTAGATACCATGGAATTTTTCTCAAATTGTTTTTATCTGGTTAATATAAAAACTGAATGACTTCCATATGAGTTTGATTTTGGAATACCCACTGATTTCAGTTATCCATGTACTGGAACATATGCTAATGGAATATAATCCTACTATTATATCTAAGTGTGTTTTAAAATTTTCCACTGCATCTCTCATTTTTTCATGTTTTATAACATTCTAAGTAGATGGAGGAAGAGTGGAATAGTTCAAGAAAGTTTAGTTTTTAAGCCCTGGATAGAGTTCTTAAAGTATTTTAGAATAATAATCCCATGAGACAATGAAAATTAAAAATTGCAAGGGAAGCTTTATAGTCAAGCTTTATAGTCCTCAAACACACAATACACAGGAACAAGTCATATTGTTTTCTGGTTTACCATCTGGTTACAGACAGCTACTATTCCAAAAGTTATACCTGGTAATCTTCCAAAATTGCTTTTAAATAAAGTTCTTAAAGTGTTGTAATAAACAAAACACAAGATGTACTTAAACGATATTGCAGTTTATCAAAAAGCACATAAAGAGATTTCAAGTCTTATTCTTTGTTTCATAAAAATCAATGTTTTGGCTAAGTTTTAAACATAGTTTATTTGTTTCATATTATTATTTGCATAACTCTAGTAATGCTATCAGTGCCTATAAGATTAGAACTGGTTCTTTAAAAAAACACTAAAAACATAAAAATATTTAGCCCCAGTATTTACTTGTAGAACATGGTTCATTTATGTTTATATTTCATCATTTTCTATATCATTGCTGTAATTTTAAAAGTCACATCCAAAGGGTAAAGCAAAGCCACCTACGAATTGGTGTATTTAATATGTCCAGACATTAATACAGTATCCTTTTCACCCCCCTCCACACACTTAGTTACATTAGAATGAGAACCATCTCGGTGGAGAACAGATCCCAAACAAATCTGCTGTGTGATATACTCTTCAGCATGTGAAAGTCTGTGTGCCTATACCATATTAGGATGTAGTTCAACAGCCACAGGGCTTTCTATAGTTTCAAATAATCAGAGAATAAATGCATTTGAAGGGATGGCTAGAAGAAAATGAGCAGGCTTTCAAGCTTGAGAAATGACCATTGGAGGGTGATTGGAGCAACCAAATGGTTACCTTTCCCATCTTAAGCCTACTGATTTCCCCATAAGCGTCGCTGATTCTCTAGAAAAGGAATGATGAGGAGCTTGATGAGATTGTTACTGTAAAATACTATTCACTGACCTTGGAGTTCACAGCTGCTTAATGTCATGTAAGCTTTCAGAAGTCGTCAGTGACTAAGTAATAGACAGAAATGGAAAGGATGAAGTCCAGCCCCACACCTGCCATTCATTTTCAGATAGAGCTAAGGCAATTGTAATGGTAATCTTGGCTTTGAATTTTCTCTCCTTAAAAACAAGAGCACTGTTATGATGTACTTTATAAAGCACTTGGGTATTTGATAAGATTTAATTCGAGGTATAGAATTGCAGCTTCAATAATGTCCTGTAGATTCCATCCTAGGGTTAGGAATGTACCTCAGTGGTTAATTTCTTCTCTAGCACTTGCGTGCATGCATGCGTGTGCATGTGCATATATGTGTGTGTGTGTGTGTGTGTGTATGGCTTTGGACATAAGTAACCTTTGAAATAGGTGGAGTGGTCTCACTCTGTTATTAGGAGCTGTATATAGTATTTCTGAAGAAATATTTATTTTCTGCTTATGTTCTACTTTCTTACTTATCCATTAGTCAATGTTAGCCAGAATTTTTTAAGACAAAAATATGACACTGTAGGGATCAGACATAGACATTATTGAAGAAGCAGTGTTTAAAATCTTTTTGGAGTAGATCCAGAATGGAATTGTAAAATCTTCCAAAAAATATATTTGGAAACACATGATTACATGAACAAGGCTGTATATAAAGATGTCCTTGTATAAATAGAAAACCTGTTAGGAAATTTGGACTTGTCTGGAAATTTCTGCATAGATGTAATGCAGTTTATTTTATCCCCTCTAAGGCTGCTTTTGTTCTGTTAGTTTGTCTTGTGAGGCTCCTGGCCTCCAGCTTGTCTGTGACTTCTGTCAAAACTGTTTAGATGTGGAGCAGCTGTCGGCAATGTTTAGTATCGTGGGACTGTGGGTGACATTTTGGCAGTATCCATCAAATTATCTACTTATGCAAAGGAGCATTACTGAGTAGCTTTTATAACTTCTTCAAAAAGTGAGATACAAGTTGTTCTCTAATGAGCTTTGAAAGTGAGCTGTATGGTATGGTAGTGCTGAGCTCTTGGAGATACATGGGTTTTATTTGTGTGTGTGTGTGTGTGTACTGTGTATGAGAGGGCACTGTGTATTCCTGTGGAGGACCAAGTGTGACTTTAAGACTCATCCTGGATTGCTTCTACCTCCTTTTTGCTTTGTTCAGGGATTTCCCAGGTTCCACCTTCCAAGGCAGGAAATGCAGGCTTCTGCTATTCTGTCTGGTATTTTTACATGGAACCTGGGATTCAAACTCAGGTCCTTCTGCTTGAGAGGCAGATTCTTAATCCCTGAGCCATCTCTCTAGCTCAGAGATGGGTTTTAGAAGAGAACAACCAAAGCCAGAAATGATATGGTCTGTTTCATATCAAACTGTAGATCTCTATTGTTTCTGTGTTATTGTTGTGAAACAAGCAAGCAAATCTAATTCAATATTCTAGACAATACAGGAGTGCATAAAAATTGGAAAACATGATCCTAGAGAGGAATGTAAGTGAGACTTGGTGGAGACATAGGTGTACAACTATGGAAATCCAGTGATTCCAGGTATGTGAGCTGTACTGGGTGTGGTGTAGGCTATAGTGACAGGCGAGATACAGTCTCAGCAGTTCAGTTTTATAGGGCAGTAGAGCATGTCATAGCCAGAAACAAGTGTCATGTGCACCCACACATTGGAGCCAATGATATGAGAAAAGAGATTAAAAAAATCTGTGGTTATGATTTTTTTTCTTTTTTTGCCAACGATGCCCAAAAGGTTGAGCTATCTAGAGGGGACCCGAACCATTATTGAACACAATTACTGATTGGCGGGTGCCGACTTTTTATATGGCTTGCCTTCATCATCCCTACCTGTGGGTAAGGGAATCTCAGAGAGGGAAAGCAGTTCATCCAGGGCTCCCGAGCTAGCGAGTGGTGAGCCGGGATGCAAGCCCCTGCCTGGCTGCTTGCCCACCTATGCTCCTCAGCCTCCTTGCCGACTGGGATGAAAAACAGTTGTCACAAAGTGCCCAGTGCTGGAGAGAGCTTGATCCAGCCCAGACTCCTCCAGGAAGCAGTGGGAAGTGGAAGGGATTCTAGGTCATTGTTTACTTTCTGATTGTCATACAATTCATTTCTTTGTTTACATTTGCAGTGAGTCCTGTTCCCACCTGGTAAAACTGACACGTACATTTTGTAGAACATTTGCAGAAAGCAGAGGCTTAAAAGTCAGAAAACTCGGCCAAGGTCGTGCAGCTGCTATAGATAGAGGGTTTGAATTTGCAATGTATGTCTGCAGATGGGATGGGGTGGAACCAGCTGTTGGTTTTCATGAGTTTAAGAATTGGGGGTGTTTCCAGGATGCGGCGGAGTCAGCGGACACATTCCTTTGGAGACACACGGTGGCAAAGAGGCCAGTGCCAGGAGGAGGAAGAGATGGCTCAGGCACCTGTCCATCATCTTGGGGAGGCCTGGGAGCTGGTCCTCAGGGAGGAATTAGAGAGCTGAGGGAAGGAAGCAGATATGGAGAGGGAGGAGAAAGGGGGAGGCTGACAAAGTGCTTTAACAGCTGCGCCACATACCCGCAAAATGACTCTGAGGGGGTAAAAAATGGTTCTATTTATTTCCTTTTTCCTTCCATATATCTTGCCAGCAGCATTCATCAATATCTGTCATTTCCCAGGAGGCTTAGACATGTCTGGCAATTCATTCTACTGCATTATATTTCAATACGCGAATGGAGGGAGGCCAGATTGCAGATGTTAACTCTGACCTCTGTCCAGTGCTGTTTAGTTGCTATGTTACACCACCGCCACCCAGCTCCTGCCTGCCTTCGTTACACTGTCCAGTGGTCCAGGAAGCTCTCTGCTTGGTATTAAAGAATCTTCTTACCATGTCCTCAACAGAAAAAAGTTGCATTTAACACTGCTTTAACAATCAATTTTCAGTTGCCACATTTATCTTTAGTCTATGCAAGGAAAGGAAAAGCTCAGGGTCCAACTGTTATTTAGTTTTCCAATAAGAATTTAATATGCAGTCAAGCACCACTCAAAGAAAGACTGCCTTGGTGGTCTAGTTACAATAGAAACAGTAGCCAGGGCTGGGTCTCACTATAGAGTAGAAGAATTTGCTGGCTATTGGAACACCCCATGGCAGCAATGGAATTATGATGTTGCTAACATTCAACTTACCTGGCTCTGCCCCATGCATTAAGTGACATGATCCTAATAGCGGCTCTTATTAGAATTGGACTGAGAGGTAATCTTGGTAGATAAGAAGAAATACAGCTTTAAAAGCAAGTTAATAGAAAACAACAGAAAAGAACAAATGTGTTGCTTTGTAAGTACTGCTGAATTGTTTCCTTTTAAAAAATAACACTGTGTGTTGGCATTTTTGTCCTTTAATCCTAGAGTGGCATGAGTTACAGAATGGCCGTGTGGGATTAAGGGTGCAGATCCAGCTGTGTCTCTGAACCACCTTGTCTAAGTACCCCCATTGAAAGTCATTTCAGCTTTAGAGCTGCACCTGTCATTGATACGGCAGTGGCAGTTTCCAGTTCACCTCCACAGCCTCATGGTTTCCCCAAAGGTTTTGATTTCTGTGTGTTGTATTCATGCCTATTCTGTTATTTCCCCATGATTCTAACTAAGTCTCCCACAGCGTGGCCCTGAGCTTTAGTCACTTTTGCATTTGCCATCTTCCCAGTCTGTAGGTTTGTGAAATTACTAAGCTTCAAGGGAACAACTAACTTCTGATGCCAACTTCCCTTGCTAAAAGACTTTCCTCTAATCCATCACCAGCTCTTGTAGTGAGTTCTGTTACCTTTTGCCATTCAGTGTTACATAGAGAATGCTGTGTCCATTGTATGCTACAAAGATTGTGGGCATTTCTGGTGAATTTGAGCCACGTGGCCCCACAGACAGTTAATTTGGTGAAAATTTTCATGCTGTGTTCATCCCATCCTGCTGTACCACCTACCTAAGATGTGTGCTCTTGCTCTCAGTTTCTGGAGATGACTGGCTAGTAGGCAGTGATGTCTTCAAGGATACATGGTCAACACTGTGTCCTGGCTCATTTCTCATGTGTATAAATACACTGCACTTAAAAAAAAGAGGCCAGAAAAGCAGTTCAGTGAAGGAGTCAGCGAGATTCAACACTCTGGTCACAAGTCTGCTGGTCTCTCAATTATATTTATTTATGCCATTAAGACAGAAGATAAAGTAGTATTGTGGATGATGTCTAGATAGAGTCATTCTTTCACAGTAGGGATGAAAAATTGCAAGGCAGTCACCCATGTGAGTGGGAAGATGAAGGGAGTCGTCGGAGCTGTGGTATATGGGTGCTGAAGAGGAATCTAGGGAGGCTCTAATTGCTGTGAGGATGAGAGTCGTGAGGACAAGGGAGCATATGTTTAGGAGTGAGCAATAGAGTGCAGAAGAAGAATCTTTCGATGATGATGGAAGGTTTAGGCCAGTGGCTGCAGGGTCATCACATCGATTCTGCCCTGATTCGGCCGGTGGCTTATTGTGGTGGCCTTTGTCTGTTCTTTTTGAAGTCTGGAGATTACTTAAAATTTCAGCTCCTGTAATTGTGACGTGAAAGGTGTATGGTATTAAGTATAATTTGCAGCGAGATGTTGACATGGACTAACGTGGATGCCTCTTCCTTATTTTTAATTTTTAATTAAGATGCAGGGATTTGGACAGAGAAAGAAAGGGCATTTTTATATTGTAGTAAAGTATATAAAATAAAGTTGTATCACTTTTAAATGCACAATTTAGTGACATTAATACTTTGCACCATTGTGCAACCATCATGACCATCCATCTTTGGAGCAATTTTATTATCCCACATTGAGATTTGGTATCCACTAAACAATGGCTCCATCCCACCTTAACCCAGCACCAGAAGCCACTGTTATATTGTCTCACAGTAACATTGATTATTCCAGGTAACATGTGTTAAAAGGAATCAGATAACATCTGTCCTTACCTGACTAGCTTTTTTCACTTTAGCAGGATATCTTTGTGGCTCATCCATGTTGTGGCAATCATCTGAGTTTCATTCACTCTCATGACTAGATAGTATTCTGTTGTTTGTAAACTACACTGTTCATAATTGGGAATTTGGATTTTTTCACCTTTTGACTATTATAAGTGAATATTGATTGTCACTTGGAACATGATGCATTGAAGGAGCAGGGACAGTTCAGCAGACATGGGAGAGTCAAATGGTGCAAGTGAGGCTCCTTCCATAGGGCTGTGGATTTGAGCTTTTGGTGGGCTAATGGGGAGACTTCCAAAAAGATGCTGAGGAAAGAAGTAGGCTGAAAGCCAACATCTATAAACCTACATACCTATGAAGATGTAGGCTGAAAGGATAAGATCTTCCAGCAGAGAATGTGGTCCTATATACCTCCTCAAGACCAATACAGTACCAGCTTTCATATTTCTGGCAAGGTTACATCCATCTCTACACCCCTTACGTGACTCTGTTCCTACCTCTAAACCATTGACAAAAAGGCAATACTGCTTCTCTGTGTGCCTGCTTGGTGCCTTACATAGATGAACAAATGTTTTCAGAGTTCTCATATGCAACTGAGCACTGACACCCCCATTGAAATAGTGCTTTCTGAATGTACTTGTTTGGCGAGATTTCTTTTTTTCTTTTTTTTTTTTGGTCCTGATTCTAGTAAAAAAAAAAAGAAGAAGAAGAAGATGAAGAAGTAACCCCAAATGTTGGACTGTGAACTCATGACTGAATCTATGGTTCCCTTCAGGTGATATGAAACTTTCCTAATGGAAGCTTTCAAATCTGGTCAGGTGCCATGATTTCCTGATGATAAAGTAGTTTTCCAGAGGCTATATTTAATTCTTTATGTGGTCTTCGTGCTAAGATTATTGCTGACTAGTGTTTTCTTTGTGAACAGGGATAGTCCCACTTTGGGGGGGATGATTTGAAAGCATGTATCTTATGTCTAAAAGCTTGCATTTATAAATCTGCTGCTTCTATAGTGCCTTGGAATTCAAGATAGAAAGAAAGGAGAGGGCCATATGTAGCCCAGAAAGAAGCAAAAATGATCTGCATCTAGGCTCAACAACTCTTTAATGCATAGCCTTAGACACCTGCAGGACCGCCCATTTACCCTGCTAAGTAGAGTCCCTGCTGCCAACACCTTCATAATATCCAATCTAAGCAGTCCAAATGACCTGTCTGTGTGCTTGTTCTATTATCAGTGTGGTCAGCTGATTCCAACTTAAAACTTAAATGCCTCTAAATTCCTAGTTATCTCAGTAGAGAATATTTAAGAAGTATTTTAATGAGCACAGTGGGATTTTAGCTACTGTTTTCCAAGAGCACTGAGCTAATCAAAGTTGCAGTTGTGACAACAAGCTCAATTTGGTATTAAAACCGAACAGCCAGATTGCCAGGCAAGCTCACCTCTCATACAACAAACTGGAAATGGTATTATCCATTAATTTCCACCCTGTGCAGCTGAACAATGCTGTTGACAGATGCTAATTTTCTTAAATTGTAGGCAGCAAATGATGCATGAATATAACAGCAACACACTTTTTAGAGGCTCTTGGTAGTCATCAGAAAGTGAATTTATATAAAATTCAATGTGATCAGTACCAGCTACGGCATTGTGTTAGCGCCTTCTAATGACTGCCTTAAGTCCATCTGTTACCCTCTTTTCTCTATTAACACTAATGGGGGTCTAGGCAGGAAGAAAATATCCCATGTGCTGTGTTAACAGGCCTTCCAATTTGTCACATTCATATAATTCCTTAGGGTAAGACCTGTGTATGAATAATGCCATTCAAGGTCTGATCCAGTACAGGATTATAAACATTTCATTATATATGTATTTTCCAATGTCTTAACAGTTTTCCTTGCCCACTGTAATTTGTATTATCTTTCTTTTTTTCAGCTTATTGATTTAGTGTTGAATTCTAGAATATAATTTCTGTGTCAGTTTGTGCTCTACAGGTGATCAGACGAGGCTTGGAAAAGGCCACGACACAATTGATTGAATTAGTTTTGGGGTGCAGTAGTTTGACTCCAAAGTCAACCACTAATGGAGGAGTTATTATTTTACTGTTGCCAGAGGCCTTTCCTTATCCTGGGCTTAAAGAATATCTAAGTTAAGTGTATAGACTGAGGTGAATCAGTTATTGAAGTCCAAGGTGTCTTCTGGTTAAGCTCTGTTGAGGTAATGGAGGGACTGAAGATGTATTTTTGGTCTTTGACAAAGTCGACTCTGTACACAAGAGCAACAATTAGGATGAAGTCATAATGTTAATGTTGATTTCAAGGAGTTCAAGATGGCATGCATATCTTGTTACCAGTGGCCTCTTCAAGCCAGGGCTTTTAGCAAGAGGGAGTTTCAGTGTGAGAGTTGGCAGGTAGAGAGAAGGACTCCTGCTTCTGGGTTCTGACTTGAGTCTGGCATTCCAGTGTCCTGTGCCTGGTCCCAGAAGCCCAGATGAACAACCTGTACTGAGGATTAGCTCAGACTCATGTCACAATGAGGAGGTTCCTCATGGCACCTCTTTGCTCACTGGACTTCCCCACTGGACTTCTTCCCTGGCTCCCCCATCAGGGACTAGTGAAATGTTTCCACTATCTGCCATTGGTAGGCATAGAAGGGATGTGTTCCTGACTAGTTAGATTATGGCACAAATGTTTAACAAGGGACATGGGGAGATGACTCACCTGTAACCCTAATTTAGAAGTAACGATAGAGGGTCCCTGGGGCAAACTTGCCAGCGAAGGTATCCAAATGAGCGAGCTCAGGTGCAGGCATTGGGAGGACTGTACCTCAGTAAATAAAGTGGAGAATGGTAGGGAAAATTGCCAATGTCAACCTCTGATGTGGACCATTGAAAGTAAAGTTACCAAATGCCACATATAGAATTTGATAGAAGACGATTCAGTACAACCCAGAGACGTATCGGCCAGTCTAATCGAAGCTTAATATCTGGTGAACTTTCCAGGTACCTTTAAAGTTTAAGTATTTTAGTTATACCCACAATCAGAAACTGATTTCATCATTTAAAGTTATAAGTTTAATTGGAAGAATTTATTATTCCTAACAGATAATTTTTAAAATAATAAAATACAGGAATTTGGGGATGTAGCTCAGTAGTAGGATGTTTTTATATTATGAGACCCTGGATATGATTGTCCACACTGCCCCCCCCCAAAAAAAAAAGGAAAGAAAACTAAAAGTTTAGCATTTTCCTACCTCTTCCCATCTCCTACTCTTTGAAAGAAATAATTCTGGTTTTTACTATCTTCATCAAGAAACATTATTTATTTTAAATATTATTTTCTTTTCTAAGTATACTCACAGCATGTTTTATTTGATCACTGTGGTGGTGGAGGAGGGCATAGGTTTTATGACATTGAAATGTTAAACACCTTTACTGTTGGACAAGCTAGCAAAACAAACTAGTAAGTGGGTTGTAAACCATGTTTGTCTGATTCCAAGCTTACGTTGCTCCCATTCCTGCTTCCCTGCACATTCAATCTCTCTCTCTCTCTCTCTCTCTCTCTCTTTCTTGCACACACACACACACAGAGCCATGCACATACACAGACACACGCATACACACATGTACACACAGAAAGAGGCATGCACACACACACACACACACACACACACACACACACACTCACACCACTTTCCTGTAAGTATAGATTCACCCTATCTTAATTTATGTTATCACATGTTTTCTATGTTTTCACATAAGCACAGGTGATGACTATATACCTGTGTTAGAGTTGGGATTTAAGGGTCAAAAATCCTGATTTTGCTGGCTTGTTTACTTGGCTGTGAATTGTCTGGTTAAGGAGCCTGTCTGTATTTGAAAGTAGGGATGACAATGTAGACCTAGGGGACAGCTAGGATGTGAGCATGTCTGGCATGTGCAAAAGACTTGGTGGGTTTTAGTTGTTGTGTTGCACTATAAGTAAAACTGTAAGTAAAACTGGCATTCATGCTGTTTAGAGCAAGCTGGTTACTGTCAGACAGTGTGGCAGAGCTGAATATCAGGCACTCAGTGGTTGCTAAATTAGCCAGACCCTTTCTCAGGTACTGAAGGTAGAAGTGAATAAAACTTTTTCCTACATAAGGAATTTTAGCTACACAGTCTAATAACTCTTTTCTATTAAAGAGGAAAAAAGGACTTACGAGTGGATTTTTTTTTTGAAGTGAAGTAAACTATTTTTCCTTTTTACTATTAGAGCCTCTAGGTGATTCGTATCTATCCTTAGGTTTGTTTGTCTGTTTTGTTTGTTTAACAAAGCATCTGGGCAGAGTGCAGGAGAGGACAGCAAAGATCCTCATGGTATACGCCTTGATACCTTGAAGTGTTTTGGCTTCTGGATCTCCAGGAAGTAAAGGTGTAAAGTGCAGAAAAAGACTCAGAAGGGACACTCCATGCAAAGTCCATCTCTTGCTCAGTTAGATGTTATTTTTTTTTAACAAATGATATCTTTCAAATACAGTCATTTCTATGTTGAAGAAACCATGTGTTCACACAGTACTAATAGTATTTTCTTAAATACACTCTGCAGCCTTCCTGCCTTTCCAGCTTAATGTCCTACTTCTGGGCCTAGTGGCAGAAAGACTTCCCAGAGCCCCTCTTAATACAGCTTTACACTGACATTTCAAAATAAACTAGGAGGGGGGGGGATCAAATTGCAGACCCCAGACTTTAAATGTAGCGTCCCCACACAAAACTGAAGGTGATCAGAACTGTGGAAGTATTTATTTTACATATGAGTTCTCATTGGCGGCATTCATGTTCCAATTAATTTATATTTGGTATGCATGTGTGCTTGGAAAAAAAGTCATAGTATGTGGAGTTTGTGGGGAGCAGCTGAATCTCAGCGTGGTCCCAATTTTGCAAGAAAGAAAGTATGAAGGAAAAACACAGAGTTGTACATATTATGACTTTTCTCTGGTATGATCCTAGATGATGACTTTTTGTATAAATTCTAGTTTGGAACAAGGAGAAAACAAGCTTTAACCAGAAAAGATTCTATCACATTTTACTACTTAATGTTTACTATTTAGTGTGAAATAGTTTTAGCTTTTTTGGGGAGAAGCAACATTAAGTAGTAAAGACAACACATACTGGATACTTTACTGTAAACACTCTCAGAGACTCTATGGTGTAGTCTATATCCATTTCTGTCCACTTAAAGATGGAAAAATCAAGGCCAAGAGAGGTCGACTAACTTCCTTCCCCAACATCGCCTAGCCACAGGGTAAGATTTCAAACAAAAGCAAATCTCATTTTTCTCCGGTGTGTGTATTTCCATGGTACAATAAGAGACTGGAAGAAAAGTTGGCAAAATAAGAAACTATTTTTCCCTCTGTAATTACACTATAAAATTCTGGCAGCATGTTGGTTATACAAAGCGTGAGATCGCTTAACCTGGACAACTGCTGAGTGATGCTTGTGTTCCCACACTTTGAGAATGCTGGTGGTCAGCATGCATCCTGAGGGCAAATTAGTTGATGTGTCATGGTAGGTATTAAGCCTTTTAGGTGCATGCTTGAGGGAGGAACAAGGGCAGTGGTTCCCCCTGATGCACTGTCATAGTTAGGCACAGGTGTCAACTTGACAGTTGAGGGTTTGAGCTCTGGGCACATTTGTAAAGAATTAATGGTTGAGTTAAGCCCAGAGCAAGTCTGCAAGAGATCATCTAGCTGATGGGAAAGGCCCAGCCCATGGTAGGTGGGACTAGGCCATGGAATAAAATAACGAGAGCTGATTAAGTTGGCATCCTTGTGTACACTTAGCCAGACATGATGGTCTGGCAAGCAAGGATTGTCCCTCTCTCAGCCATTATGTGGTGATGGTGTAGCCAGTTCCCTCAGCCCTAGTGTTGGTGCATGCTCTCCGGTTAGGCTCGACTGAGAACTGTAACCAGAAAATCTTAAGAGAAAATAAACCCCTTTTTTCCCTTAAGCCGTTTGATGGTCATATATCAGCAACAATGCAGGTGAACTGCAACATGCACCATCAATGCATGCTGCAGTTCCTCCTGGGTCTGGAAAGGAATACAACCGGAGTACCCCTCCCACAGTTTCAAATAAGATTCCATCTTTCTATTATACTATGTGTGTGGATTTCTTTTTCTTTTTCTTTTTTTTTGCAAGGAAGTGCTAACTCATCCTTGAATCATTCAATAAATGACAGGCAATCATTGTGCTAGTATTAGAACAGAGCAGGTAGAAATCAGAGGGTGTGTTTATACTGAGTTTCATAGTATGCCCAAGACTCATGGCCATCCTAACTTTATGGAAGTCATAAACAGATTTCCTTTGTGTTGACTTTAGTTTGTGTTCAGTGTGAATTGGTTCAGCTGTCCGACTTCTAAAAGCATACCCTTGTGTATTGTAGAGCTCAAGGTTGATGGGAATTGCTCAGTGAACCTGGAGAGACATTGATGTCTCGATTTATGCAAATATGTAGTGGATACGGTTGCAGGGCCACCTGTACTTCAGAGAGTGGAACCCGGGAAAGGGACACCACTCCCATTTCACCTTGAGAGCGTTCCGGTGCTTCCACTGTGGCCTCTTCCGGTTTCCAGATGGCTGTCCTGATTGGATTGCTTTCAGATAGCATCTCCACGTGCATAAACACTTCTGACATTTCCACACATCCTCAGTATATTCCAGAGTGCAAGAGACAAGCCGGGGAAAAACAGTTCAGATCAGACCCTGCCGGGCCAGCTCCTGACTTAATGAAGACATTTTTTTCTCCAGTTGCTGCTCATCGGTGTAATGACTCAGTTCAGGGGAAAGAATAGAGGAAAGATGGCTAGAAAGAGCGCCACCAAGTTCACAGAACCTAGACTGCCGCTTACCTTGTGTTTGTTTTTCACTCTGACAGGGAGGTACCTCCTTCCAAACCCGGTGGCCGGACAAGCATGGTCAGCTTCGGCGGAGACGTCCAACCTCGTGCGCATGCGCAGCCAGGCGCTGGGCCAATCGGCGCCCTCGCTCACTGCCAGCCTGGTGAGTGTCCCCTGCGGGGTCCGAGCAGCCTTAGGCCTCCTTGTCTGTGTTACCTAGATTTTTTTTTTATTAAAAATTTAATTACACATTTTAAAATTTTTTACCAGTTCCCTCCCTCTCCCCTCCTCCCCCTCCCCTTCCCCCAGTGCCTCCCCCCCAATTCCCAGAGAGTCCTTTATTGTATACGCCTAACTCTCCATTGGGTCCTCCTCTCCGATGACATATAAGGACCCAGTGGCATTTCCATAAGCCCTTTCTCTTGTTCCCCTTAAGCATAAGATCACTACTATGGCTGTCAATCCCTTGCCTCCAGGGGTCTCGGTACCCTTAACAGATGCTAGACTTTATGAGGGCAACAGTGCGCTGGACATTGCGCAGGGCATGCAAAGTCCCATTACGATTGCTTTGGCCCCAACTATTGTTGAGAATCTTGCAAATCGTTGCTCCTCCCATCCTTTTGCTCTTACAATCTTACCGCCCCCTCTTCCGCAAATGTCCCTGAGCTCCAGGATGGGGAGAGATTAGGCTGTCCTAGTTCTATGTGATTGATATAGTCTCTGAAGTTCTGGATTGTGGTTTGTTGATTTTCTTTTGCAGTTTTGCTGCTCCTGCAATTCCCTTCACTCCATTCTGCTGGGCTCTGTATGTCACCCCCTGGCCAGAGACAAAAAGCTGTTAAACTGGAGTCTTGTTGTAATAGCACATTCAAGGGTAGATGTAATAAGAGTAGGAAACCTCCCTGAGGGAGGGGTCCATCACCCATTTGCAAAATGATTACTTTTTATCTGCTAGACTATATGCCCTCCCCTTCTGGTGAGATCAGGAGAGAACGTCTGTGAACTTAACCAGGTTTCTCATTACTTACTTGCAGACCTTGATGGAGGCCTATTTTCTCTGCTGTAACATGGTCTCCTCTCTCCTTGTTTCTGGTGTGGCCCTCCTAACCCATCTCTCTTGTTCATAATCCTTGCAATTACTGTGTTTCATAGGTTTACTTTTGAGTGTCTCAATGTGGGCTGGGTGAGTTTGGTACTAGGAGCCACCTATTAGGGAGTACCTACGGCGCTTAATTTTCTGGGTTTGGGATACTTCACTTAATATAATTCTTTCTAATGACATCCATTTCCCAGCAAATTCCAGTAATTCATCATTTTTGATGGCTCTGTAGTACTCCATTGTATAGATGTACCACAGTTTCCTTATCCACTCGTCAACTGTTGGACATTTAGGTTGATTCCATGACTTTGCTATTGTAAACAGTGCTGCTATGAACATGGTCAAGCTTGTGCTATCGAGGCGAACCTCTGCTGCATGGGGGGTTATTCCCAAAAGTGGGATAGCAGGGTCATACGGCATTTCAATCTTTAATTTCTTTAAGAATCTCCAGACGGCTCGCCAGAGTGGCTGTATGAGCCTGCATTCCCACCAACAATGTAGGAGAGTTCCCCTCTCTCCACATCCTCTCCAGCATTTGTCGTTGTTGTATTGTGGATTTTTGCCATCCTGACCGGGGTGAGATGATATCTCAGGGAAGTTTTGATTTGCATTTCCCTGATGGCGAAGGAAGTGGAGCATTTTTTAAGATAATTGTTAGACATTTTAATTTCATCCCTGGTAAAGTTTCTTTGAAGTTCCAGGGCCCATTTTTTAATTGGGCCAGTGTTTTCCTTGGAGTTTAATTTTCTAAGTTCTTTGTGCACTCTGGACAGTAGAGCTCTGTCAGATATGTGGTTAGTGAAGATTTTCTCCCATTCTGTGGGTTGCCTTTGAGCTCGTGTGACAATCTCTTTATCTGAACAGAAGCTCTTTAATTTCACAAGATCCCAACTGTTGAGAGTTGGTAGCAGTGATTGTGCCATTGGATGTCTGTTTAGGAAGTGTTGGCCTAGCCCAATCAGCTCGAGGGAGTTCCCTATCCTTTCAACTATGGTTTTTAAAGTCTCTGGCCTGATATCAAGGTCCTTGATCCATTTGGAATTAAGTCTTGTACATGGTGACAAGTACGGGTCCAGCTTTAATCTTCTGCATGTGGAGATCCAGTTTTGCCAGCACCATTTGTTGAAGATGCTGTTCTTTTTCCATTGGATTCTTTGGGCCCCTTTGTCAAAGACCAAATGGCTGTAACTTTGTGGGCTTATATCTGGGTCTTCAATCCTTATCCATTGATCTGTGTGTCTATTTTGGAGCCAGTACCAGGCTGTCTTTATAACTATGGATTTGTAGTATAGACTTAGGTTTGGTATGGTAATACCTCCAGCTGTGTTTTTGTTACTCAGGATTGTTTTTGCTATCCTGGGTCTTTTGTGTCTCCATATGAGATTATTTGGTCAACTTCTTTGAAGAATTGCTTTGGGATTTTGATTGGTATAGCATTGAATCTGTATATTGCCTTTGGTAGGATGGTCATTTTTACAATGTTGATTCTGCCAATCCAGGAACAAGGGAGGTCTTTCCACCTTCTGGTGTCTTCTGCAATTTCTTTCTTTAGGGTTTTAAAGTTTTCATTGTAAAGGTCTTTTACCTCCTTAGTTAGGTTTATACCAAGGTATTTCATTTTTTTAGGGGCTATAGTAAATGGTATTGTTTCTCTCAAGGCTTTTTCACTTCTTTCATTCTGGGCATATAGGAAGGCCTCTGATTTTTGCACATTTATTTTGTATCCTGCCACCCTGCTGAACTTCTCAATTAGTTCCAGGAGCTTCCTGGTGGAGTTTTTGGGATCACTCAGGTATAAGATCATGTCATCTGCAAATAGGGATAGCTTGACTTCTTCCTTGCCGATTTGAATCCCTCTTATGTCCCTTTCTTGTCTTATGGCTTCAGCTAAGACTTCAAGTACAATATTGAATAGAAGTGGTGAGAGTGGACAGCCTTGTCTAGTTCCTGATCGAAGTGGGAATGCTTCCAATTGTTCCCCGTTGAGCATAATCCTTGCTGTGGGCTTGTTGTATACAGCTTTTATTATATTGATAAAGGTTCCTTCCATTCCTACTGTCTCTAGCGTTTTGATCATAAAAGGCTGTTGGATCTTGTCAAAAGCTTTTTCTGCATCTATCGAGAGTATCATGTGGTCTTGGACTTTGGACTGGTTTACATGATGAATTACATTTATTGATTTGCGTATGTTGAACCAACCTTGTGTGCCGGGATGAAGCCTACTTGGTCCCCATGAATGATCTTTTAATATGTTTTTGAATCCGATTTGCTAAGACTTTGTTGAGAATCTTTGCGTCTGTGTTCATCAGGGAGATCGGCCTATAGTTTTCTTTTTTAAGTGAATCTTTATTAGGTTTTGGGAATAAAACGATATTAGCTTCATAGAAGGAATTTGGTAGTGTTCCTTCCTTTGCTATTTGATGGAACAGTTTAAGGAGTATTGGTGTTATTAACTCCTTAAATGTCTGGTAGAACTCTGTGCTGAATCCATCTGGTCCAGGACATTTTTTGGTGGGAAGATTCGAGATTACTTCCTCAATTTCCTTATATGTTATAGGACTATTTAAATAATTCACAACTTCCTGATTCAATTTAGGCAAGTTGTGTTTACTTAGAAATTCATCCATCTCTTTTGTGTTGTCAAACTTCACAGAGTATAAGTTTTTGAAATATGATGTTATAATTCTCTGGATTTCTTGGGTATCAGTAGTGATAACTCCATGTTCATTTCTAATTTTGTTAATTTGGGTTTTCTCTCTCTTGCTTTTGGTTAGTTTAGCTAGGGGTGTATCAATCTTGTTGATTTTTTCAAAGAACCAGCTTTTGATTGGTTGATTTTTCTATCGTTTTCTTAGTCTCGATTTCAGATATTTCTCCCCTTATTTTGCTAATCTCTTCTCTTCTACTGCTTTTGGGATCAGATTGCTCTAGTTTCTCTAAAGCTTTAAGCTGCATTGTTAAGTTGTTTATTTCTGATGTTTCCATTTTTTTGACGTGGGCATTAAGAGCTATGAACTTACCTCTTAGAACAGCTTTCATTGTGTCCCAGAGATTTTGGTAAGTTGTATTTTCGTTATCATTCACTTTCAGGAAATCTTGAATTTCCTTTTTAATTTCTTCCTGAATCCAGTTCTCATTGAGCATCATAGTGTTAAGTTTCCAGGAGTTAGTGTATTTTCTCTTGTTTGATGTGTTGTGGATGTCCAGCTTTAGGCCGTGGTGGTCTGATAGGGCACAGGTTAGAATTTCAACTTTCTTGTATATGTGTAGATTCATTTTGTGGCCCAGTATGTGATCTATTTTGGAGAAAGTTCCGTGTGCTGCTGAGAAAAATGTGTATTCTTTGGTGCGTGGGTGAAAAGTTCGATAGAGATCTGTGAGGTCCATTTCTTTCAGGGTTTGATTAAGTTCCAAAGTGTCTCTGTTAAGCTTTTGACCTGTTGATCTATCCCATGTAGAGAGGGCGGTGTTGAAGTCCCCAAGAATTATAGTTTGGGGGTTGATTTCATGCTTTAGACGCTGTAGGGTTTTCTTAATGAATGTGGAGGGGCCCGTATTGGGTGCATATATGTTCAGTATTGTGAAATCTTCCTGGTGAATTGTACCTGTGACTAAAATGTAGTAGTATCCATCCGTGTCTCTTATAATTTTTTTTGGTTTGAAATCCACTTTGTCTGATAGCATAATGGCTACCCCTGCCTGTTTTCTGCTTCCATTTGCTTGTAGAATTGTTGACCAGCCTTTTATTTTTAGAGCGTGCCTATCTTTTGTGGTGAGATGGGTTTCCTGCAGGCAACAGATTGATGGATTGTGATTTTTAATCCAAGTTTGTAATCTGTGTCTCTTGATCGGTGAATTAAGTCCATTAACATTTAGTGTTATAATGGAGAAACTATTGTTAATTCCAGACATTTATTATGTTTAGTAGCTTTTATAAGTATATTGCTTCGCTTTTACTGGTGTTATATTTGCCTTCTGTTCTCCTGGATATGCCTGTTTTTTTCTTCACGCTTGAGTATCATTTCTAGCAGTTTTTGAAGGCCTGGTTTGGTGGCCATGTATCCCTTAAAGTTGTCTTTGTGCTGGAAAATTTTTCTTTCTCCCTCGATCATGACTGATAGTTTTGCAGGGTAAATCAGCCTGGGTTGACATTTTTGCTCATTCAATACTTGAAGTATGTCTCTCCAAGCTCTTCTTGCTTTTACTGTTTCGACTGAGAAGTCATTTGTTATTTTAATAGGTTTGCCTTTAAAAGTGACTTGTTTTTTCTCCCTTGAAGCTCTCAGCACCAGTTCTTTATCTTGAATGTGGAGTGTTTTAACTATTATTTGCCGTGGTGTGCTTCTATTTTGGTCGTATCTGTTTGGGGTGCGGAATGCCTCTTGTATATGAATGGGCCTCTCTTTTTTTAGATGAGGAAAGTTTTCCTTGATGATCGTTTGAAAAATTTCCTCAGGGGTGGTATTTTGAGATTCTTGCTCCGGTATTCCATGAATACGCATGTTAGGCTTCTTCAGGGTGTCCCATATCTCTTGGATATTTCTCTCAAGTATCTTTTTGGCTTTAACAACCTCTTCCATTGAGCTGGTTAGTACTCCCACTTTATCTTCAAGGTCTGAAATTCTGTTTTCTGCTTCATTAGTTCTGTTGATAAGACTCTCTGTGGCGTTCTGGGTTGAAGATAACTTGTCTTTTAGCTCAGTTTTAAACTCTGCTTGAGTTTGTTTTAACTGCTCTATGCCACTTTTTGTTTCTTGCACTGTTTTTCTCAACTCCTCCAGATGTCTGTTGTGTTCCTCTTCAAAGCGATTGATTCGATTATGTAATTCCTCCCGGATTTCCTCTTTCATAGTATTGAACATGGTAATGATCATATTTTGAAAGTCGTTATCCTGGGTCAGGCTTTCTTGGCCTTTTTCCGCGGGTTTGTTCTTGTTGGAATCTAACATTATGGGATTAATTTCTTCAGTGGGAAATTTGTTTACTTGAGTGTTGCTTCTCATGGATTTGCACTTTGACTTTGGCATTGTCATTTTAACTCTTAAGATCTCTCAATTTCACTAAACTGAATTATTTGGCCTGGGGTACTGGTGGGCGGGGCCGGAACGGGGACTCACCTAGGGCGTGGGGTGAGGCCTGGGTGGACCGCGCGCGTGTCCTGACTGGCGGAGCTGGGTGGGGTGAAAAGGGACGAGGGGCGTGTCGGCGTGGAGCTATTTAACCTGAGGGCAGCTGGGGCGGGGCCCGGGCGCAGGGGGAGGTCCTCCTGGTCCCTCGGCCCCTGCGCGGCTCCGGCTGGATGGCGGGAGTCGGAGCCGGGTCCCTGTGGGCTGACCTGGGGGTCCTAGAGCGCGCGGTGAGAGCCCGGCTGGATCTCGCGTACCTGTGTTACCTAGATTTTATCTTGCACATGTGTAGTGATAACCACGGATTTAGCAGCTTGAAGCACTTTTCTTTCCAGAGGGATAATCTCCAAGCCCCCAAATTTGGGGTATTTCTGTGTTTGTCAAAGAAATGAAATATTTTTAGCTTTTGGGAGGTAAAAAGCAAAAACCAGAAAACAAAAGCTTTTATTTTCAAATTTCTAGTAAAATTATAAGGTTAAGGAAAAAAAAAAAAAAGACCCTAGTTTATTGTGTTTCAAGATTGAATTAAGTAAAATACCCTGCCTGGTTTACTTGGTCACTTGTCTTTCGTGTTTAAATAGGTGTGTGACTGTGTGTATGTATGTACATGTGTATGCACATGCATAATCTTTCAAGGTAGTTGAGGATAAGTTGATGTTATCACAGTTGTTCAATCAAGTGAGCTTGTTCCTGTTACTAGCCATGGTGTTACGTGCTCCACGGTCTCTATTATAGTTTCACCAGTTGACCACATTGTGTCCTGGTATGTCGCCTCTTCAGTTTAGCCTCCAGCCCATCGTCTTGCGCTGTATTTCATGGCCTCTGTCAATCTGGAGTGTTCCCACAGCCTTTGTCTCTTCTGGGGTCAACATTGTTGAAAATATTGTACAGAATATTTTTCACCCTGTGCTTGTGTGAGTGAGGCTCAGATTAGCACGCTCCATATCAAATTTGCGAAGCACTGACAAGTCCTCAGAACATGGTGTCTCTCTGGCCCTTGCTGTAATGTTAATTTAGAATCATCCAGTCAAGGTGTGGCCTAATTTTCCCACTGTAGTAACTACTGACTTTCTGTCTTGTCATCTTCGAGTAATCCGCAGAGAGATCTTTTAGGGCCGCACAAACATGCTTCTGATTGAAAGTTCCCCTATTTAGCATCTACTGGTGATTCCTGAGAGGACCATTGTTCTTTGAGACTATTAAAAATGGTGGGGTCAGGATTATAGTTTCCTGTAGAGTGCTTGCTTCTGGCATGTGGAGTCCTGGCTCCAACACTAACCTCAGGATAAAAAGAGTGACTTTTCCAGTGCCAATTCTCTTCACCAGCTGGATCCTAGGAGTAGCGTGAATACTTGTATCTCTGTTAGTAGCACTGTACTTTTGTTTTCTAGTGAGCACCTTACTTTGCTGTTCCGAGGTTTCAGTTAGAGTGCTTCACAGATTGGGCCAGGGAATGTGACTCAGTGTTAGAGCTCTTCCCTACCATGGGCTGATTTCCTCCACGGCAACATAAATTACTTTTGCATTAGTGGTAGAGTTTTATTGCAGGTAAATAATGCAAGATGTAAGTAATATCTAACTCATGTGCTAATAAATTCTGTTGGGTATTTGGGGCTCATACAACAATGCACAGAAACTTGATTTAGATCTAGCCAGGAATCTTCCATTAAGTAGTTATATAATCTTAGGCAAGTTGTTTAGTTTCTCAGTTTCATCATCTCATCTTTAAGTGCAAAATGCAAAGAGGTGTTAAATAGTCTACCGCTTCTGTCCTTCAACTCTGGAATGTGCTAGTCCTTTTTCAGAATAACCAAGTGTCAGGTCTGGAGAGATGGCTCAGTGGTTAAGCTTCTGCCTCATAAGCAGAAGGTCCAGGTCCCATATAGAAATGTCAGGCAGAAATGTCAGTGGCTCTCATTTCTGACCCTGGAAGGTGGAGCCTGGGAAACTCCAGAGCAAAGCAAAAAGAAGGTAGAAGCAATCCAGGGTGATTCCTGAAGCCGCCCTTGGGCTTTCACAGGCACACACACACACCTAGACACACATGAAAAAAAATGAAACAAAAAAAAAGAATAACCAGTGTCTGAATATATGGAATTTTTTCTGGAGAAGTTTACTTTGAGGGATTTTTAGGACACATGAAAAGGATGCTAGGTGGCATTTTCCTTTATCACTCGCCCCCAATCTAATTGACATTTGCTTCTTGAGGAATTTGTTAAAATCCTATTTTTCCACAATCATTTTACATACTAAGAAGCAAATACCTCACAATTCATGATTTTTTTTGGACACTGAAATACTATTCTAAACATTTGAATATCAATACTATATGCTTGTTGGCAAGTGAATCATTCTGATTAAAACAACTTTATCATAATGTGCTAGACTTTATTACCTAATACTGGTGATCATATGCACAGATACACAAACTGATTTATTCTTTGCTGAAGTTCTTCCCAAGCAACCTATTTGGGATACAAAAATAAGAAGTGTCTGTAGCAAACACATGAAGAATACCACCTAAAATGTGTTAGTTGGTATTCTAAGCATGTAATCTTCTAATTAGCTGATATTTACCCATAACTTTGGTAGAATTGTAAATATTAGTAACGTTACTGAGTCCATTGCTATAACCATGTCGTAGGTAAGTGTGGGTGTGGGCATCAGAATGTGATTAGTCGTTCACTGCTGGGTTGTCTTCACACTTTGCTGGGTAGAGCTCCATCTTGACTTCCTTGCTGTTGGGCCGCCATGCTCCCAGATTGCTGCGCCATGTCACTTATCTCAGTGTCGTGCCCGTGCACATTAATGGCCTGTTTTGGTCCAGTACCTAATGTAGAACCACACAACTAAAGACACCTTAATGTTCAACTGGTTTCATGTTTAGATATTGCTGCAGACTAAAACTGAATAGGTAGAAATAGATACCTGTTAGTTTCTTTGTCCCCTCCCTCCCTTCTCCCTCCCTTCTCCCTCCCTCCCTCCCTTTCTCCCTTTCTCCCTTCCTCCCTTCCTCCCTTCCTCCCTTACTCCCTTCCTCCCTCCTCTCTCTCCCTCCCTCCCTCCTTTCCTCCCTCTTTTTTCTTTCTCTCTTTCTTTTATTCCCCCCCCAAGTCAGCTGATGCTTGCAGTTGGTGCTTGAAATAGTAGAACATATGTCATTGGCTAATTATATTCTCCTGGCCTCTGTCCTTATTGCTGGCTCCCCTACCCTACCCTTTAGAAGTGTTAGTCAACTTTTCCAACTCTGTTAGCATTGATCAAAAAGTATCTTTGTTCCTGTTCTTTGTTTTTATGCCTAATGGCTTCTCCTAGACTGTTAGCTTCATTTGGGTGGAATTCTTGCCTAATTTGGTGTTCTGCTCTTGGCTTTTCATAGCACAGTAAATAGTGGTGGAAGAACCAGTGGAAAAGTGACAGGTTTCTCTAGCTTTGAGGTGAGAGTCATGGTATGGCTGTACGGTATAGTTTCAGCCTGGTGATTCTCCATCTGAAATCTGTTTGGCTCTTCTATCTAGGTTGCTCTTAGAATCATGATTGGCCTTAAAATCCACACAATATGCCAAATCACTTTTAGTTCACATCAGCCACTAGAAAGTTATGATGACAGAATTGTGAAGAGATTGTTGTTGTCCACAGTCAGGAGACTTTGTTTTTCTGGTTTAAATACTTTGTTGGTTGCTTAGATCACTAACTTGAAGATATTTGGTTGTCCAAATATGAGGGAATTTGAAAAATCAGGCACCAAAGTGGCTTACATTCAAAAGATAGCATTACTGTTGACATGCTCCATCAGAATTTGCATTTCAAAAAAAGTACAGACCTTCCACCTGGGAGATACTATATGCCAGTAAGATATAATGAAGCCTCTGATGTTTGGTAGATGTGAATTTTAGTAAATGCATGACCTGTAGTGATTTAAATGCCATAGGCAAACTCGAATGTAGTGCTAACTACCTTCTCAAGGAGGAGATTAATTCCTAGCCTGAAGTGTCTAGTTTTCCTTGGCAATAGTAAATGTAGTTGTGTTCCCTCTCCCAGACACCATGGGCGTTTCAGATAAATGGCATGTTGCCAATTCATCCTAAGTAGCCTGGTAGCTGGCAGAATACATGCTTAGTCCGTGTCCGCCTGCTGGGACACCAGCCGGGAGTGCTGATGAAGTGTCAGATGTATACTTCATATACATTAATCTGCAGGAGGAAAACTCATTTTCCCATTTGCTTCCTCTGTCTTCCTGTCCCTCCCCCCACACATGGGTAGTTTATCAAAGAAGTCATAGTCATCAGAAGCCAGGGGATTTATACAGATGCTGCTTTCTGGCAAGAAAGATGGAAATTTCAGGAGGCAAGTGCAGGACCAGTGGAGACTTATTTCTTGGTAGGAAAATAAGGCTGTAAGTCTTGGTGACTGAGGTTTTGGAAATTATATATATAGATATAGCCAGTCATAAGAAATACTTACTGGTTTTGTACATTGGTGTAACAGATGGAAGAAGTACTTTGAAAATCAGTTGCTGGGCTGGAGAGATGGATCAGGGGTTAAGACTCTGTTTCAAAAGCAGAATGATCTGAGTTCTGATTCCAGATCCCATGTAATGGCAGTGGCCTATATATTTTTGAGAAATCTTAGGTGAAATAAAACGGAGGTAGAAGCAATCCAGGATGATTCCAGAAATCACTCTTGGGCCTCCACAGGCGCATACTGTGCCTTCTCTCTCTCTCTCTCTCTCTCTCTCTCTCTCTCTCTCTCTCACACACACACACACACACACACACACACCAAATAAATATTAAAAAAGAAAATTTATTGCCAATATTTTTCAATGTCCTGTTGATGTGAATCATGTGTCTCATCTGTTGTGTTCATGTAAAGATCCCATTCACATTCTTCTCATCCGGGTCTTCCTTGATCATCTGTCTGAAACTGTTGCTTATCTTCTGTGATATACACCCCCAAACCTTCATGTACCTCCCTGGCTCTGTCACTTGTTTACTTTATGGTCATCTCTCAGTGTCAGTGGGATACTGGACACTAAAATCTATAGATAATCAAGTTCCTTATGCAAATTTTTGCATGTAATCCATGGATATATTCCAACATACTTTAGATCATCTCTAGATTACTTACAATACCTAATGCAATGTATATGCTGCATAAATCATAGTCACATTGCATAGTTTCAGAAATGTCTGTGCATGTATGGTGTGGACATAATTTTTCTAATATTTTTTTACTGTGGTCTGTGATTACATGGATAAGGAGGACTAGTTGCGTATCTCTTTTTAAGTTCCATGAAGCAGAGATACTTTTTTCTATTTTCCCAGTACCTAGAATAGCATGAAACAGATAGTAGAAACTTGTTATATTTGTTGAATGTAACAGATACATTTACTTCTTGTACATGTTCAATGCCCCAGAACCAATTCTTGTCTAATTTTTGTTTTCAATCTGTAATCATTGTCTTTGGCATATTATGTAGGCAGCTAGAAATCGTTCTTCAAGCTACTGAGAAGTAAACTATGGAAAGTACATTCCACAATGAAGCTGTCATTGTACAGTTGGAAAATGAGAATGAGGGAGAAAATGGACTGGTTAAAAGAAAGGACTGCCCAAGAGCAATTCCAGGTTTTACCATTTATTAGCTAAACTTATAGATGTGTGAGCCTCAGTTTTCCCATCTATGAAATGGCACTCACGGTTGTCTTTGTCTTGTAAGATAATTACAAAGATTAAGTGAGGGGATTCCTATGCAGCACTTTTTACCATGACTGTCACTGAAGAAATTGACAGTCATCATTGTTTCAGAGGTTGTGATACAGGCTTGGCTTGGATTGTACCATCAGAGCAGGGGAAAGAAAGGTCATTCCCTCTGACAGCTGGTTGCATCCTTGCCTTCTGTGATGGTCAGCCGGCCTGTTGCTTCTTTGTTCTTCATCTTTGCCCAAAATTCACTAGCTGATCAAACTGGACAGTATCTTTCTAGGACACTTAACTTCTTTGAGCAGACGAGGTGCTTTACAAATGCCATTTTTCAACTTTTAGATATTAGGTTAAGTGGTGTAATTTTCTGTTTCTGCAGTGGCTGTCTTTTGACATCATATCCATTTCTTTTAATGGAAAAATTATATTTCATGATGTACTATAAATATTAAAGCCAAACTATTTAAGCTGTAATGTATTCCAAGAATTTTAATGAATATTCATCTTTTTCATTTGCAAAAATGCAATCTGAGGAGTCAGGGAAAATTCACTAAACATATGCAGAAGTGTATTTCTCCTTTTTAATCCACAGTGTAGAGTCATCATGTCAGCATTTATTTAGAGTACAGTCTTTATTTGCAGCCATTTAATATTATATCAATACTTCATTAGCCTTATAGCTCACAAACAAAAACCTGTTCTGAAGTCTAATTAGTTAACTCCAAGAGAGTGTCTGCTAAATATTGATGCAGGAACCATTTGAATGCCCTTGGATAAATTGCTTAACAAAAATTATGGAATGCATTTCTGAATTAGCCTTTCTCCTTAGCCATTATGACTCAATTTAAAGGCTGCATAATATTCCAGTGCCTGTATTGATTACAGTTGACTAAAGCCATTTCTTTCTTCAGGTCATTTCCAAGTTTTTTTTCTAGTAATAATGGTAAGAAGTGGACTTTTAATAAGTCCTTGTCGTCCCTAATTATCTCTTAGGTAGAATCTTGCAAGAGGGCAAAAAAGATGAGGATTGAGAAATTCACCATAATTTTTGTTATGTTGTTTCAAGTTGTTTCAAGCTGTTCCATTCAGTCTTCCATATATTGGGAAAACATACCACACAACACTCCCATTAGCAGTTCATAACTTCTTCTTTAAAAGGAAGAGGAGGAGGGAGGGAGGGAGAGAAGGAGGTGGAGAGAGAGAAGAAAGGAAGGAAGGAAGGAAGGGAGAAAGGAAGGAAAGAAAGAGAGAGAAAGAAAGATTTCTGATTTGTTTGGTGCAAAGTAAATATTCTTTGAGGTTCTTTAATAAAGGGAATGTGGTTATCAGGCACACTGAGCTCTTATACTAAAGCTTACAAATGAAACAAATATGAAATAAGAGTTTTCGGTGCTTCTTGCCCTCCCATCCCTCTTCCATTCTGTAGATCATCTTACTCTACCCACTGTTGCTAACCTGGGTTACTCTTGGGATGTGGGAACTACTGAGTATGATTACAGTGTGTGTAGCTGAAGGCATTATTCCACAGTTCGAAAATTTTTTTTCATCCAGAGAGTAGTAATCTCAATTGTGAAATAGTGCCTTCAGCTGTGGACATTATAATCAGAGTCTCAGGAGCCCTTGCGTTCCGGGAGTCATACATCTCACAGTTATTACCCTCAGAGCTAGGTTCTGTTGGTGGTGAAGGGATGGATTTTCATAACTCAGTGCTGAAATAGCAAGAGGGGGCCCTAAGAAGATTATTAAAGGGCATGGGTAACCCACAAAGATAAACCTCATTGTGAGCTCACCTGGGCCCATCTTCAGACTATCCAGTTAAATACATCAGAAGATCATCATAAAAGAAAACCATATAATCATCGCTATAAAAAATCCAACTACTCCTTCTTCGAAGTGTGCATCCTTGTGCTAAATATACTTACATGGCCAGTGGTAATTTGCAGCCAACGTGGGCAAGGCATTGTGATTGAGTCAATGGTGGAAGGAAGAACTCCCTATTTTAGGGAGAGATTATCTAGATTGAAATTGTGCCCACAGCAGGCACTGAAAACCTCCCATGTCTTAGTCTTTTCTCCTGTTCAGTTCACCGAGATTCAAAAGCATCCCTTACCCTGCACATGTGCTGTCTTTTCTGGGAGGGACAGAACACCTGCTGAAGCAGCAGCTCCCTGCGTGGCTGTGCCTGACAGACCATTCAGGTGTGGACTGCTTGCTATCAAGGGCATTTGAGGAAGTCTGTGAAGAGAATGGTGCCTGCACATATTAAATGGCATTTAAGGACTAGAAATGCATATACCCCGTTTCAATTGCATGGCATCATGGGGGGAGCGGAGCGGAGCACATCTGTAACTGTGATACTGCGCATGTGCACCTGCCTGGGTATGTGTTTCAAAGCCTTGCATCTCTGGTCCCTGCTTACCCTGCTGGCGTACCTCTTTGGGAACTAACTGCTCTGCTCTGCCTGCCAAACATAAGGAGCTGACACACAAGGACACATCTGTCTGATTCCTCACTGTGTCTTAAGCACCAAGATAGAACCCAATACAAAGTACTTAGAAAGTGGTTCTTTATTAGTGAATGTTGAGGATGTCTGACTTCCAGGTTTCCAAGGTTCTTTATTTGTTCTCATAGTCTCACAAGAATATTGTAGATCAGAAGAAACTAAGAAGCCCGAAATAAAGACACTAAGAAACCCGAAGTAAATGGACAGTGGTACATGGAAGAAAAGGTATTACGATGTAACCTTTCCTGTATTTGGGAATTGCTCATCTCCTCTTCCTTCATTTGTTATTCTCGGGTGGCTGAATTGCCTAAACAGTTGGGGAAGTGAGCTTAGCTGACGAAGGTGTGAGTCTAGGCTATTTTGAGTGGTTTTAGAAATGTGCGTTGGTGAATTGTGATGGACTTGCATTTGGCCACTCAGAATTTTTGCTAACTTTGGAGGACTGTTACTGCTTGAATGTGAAATATCCTCTGTAGTTTAATGTATTTGGGTTCTTGGTGCTGTTTTGGGAAGTCAGGTAACCTTTAGGAGATGATATCTAACTGGAGGAAGTTGGAGCAGACTTTAAAGGTTGAGTGTAGCCTGCCCCTGTTCACACTTGGACTCTGCCTGCTCCCTGCTCTGCCAAGGTGTGAGGAACAAGCTGCTTGCTACCACGCCTTCCCCACCTTGTGTACCAGTAAAGCACTCCTCCCTTAAGTTGCTTCTGTCGGGTGATGAGAAACATAGCTAATGCAATGATGTGGATTTTGAAAATGACCTGGGGTCACCCTTCCCCATTGCCGAGAGAAATCATGCTTAGCAGTGCCTCTGTCTAGATTGTGATCATGTATGAAAACAGTTGACTTAGAATCTAGTTCTTGAAAGCCAGGTGTAGTAATGTGAGTCTGTTACCCCTGTATGGCAGGAGCTGAGACTGATGCTTTGGGGGGGCCACAGGCCAGGCACCCTAGGAAAAGTGGTGAGGTCTAGATTCAGTACACATCTTTCTTCAAAAATCAATGTGGAGGTGCCAGCGAGATGCCTTCTGGCAACTGTGGACCTGAATACCATCCCCAGAAGCCCACATATTAAAAAGGGAGAAATGACTTCCAAAAGTTGTCTGACTCTATCCATCCACTATGGTATGCATGCAAGTGCTTCTTGTCCTCTTCTCTCTCTCTCTCTCATATCAATTTATTCATTAGTCAAAAACACTAATGTAGAGAAGTGTAGGAAGACATCTGCATCGATCTGTGGGTTCCCTACATGTACACACACACACACACACACACACACACACACACACACACACACACAAAGATAAAAATAGAACTTCTTGTAGTGAGTCCTTAAATGCACTAGTCCTGCCCTGAATAGAATATCTTGTCCAACAGTGAACCTTCCCATCTTTAGGTTCTTCAATCTCATTGCCTCTGTTTCCGCAAGGTTCCCAAAGCCTTAGGATGGGGAGAGATTAGGTTGGCCTGATTCTGGGTGAGCCTTGCTGGGTCTCCAGTACATTGCATTATGGCTGGCCACTGCTATCCACTTCACTGCTCTTCTGCCCTAGGCTGGATCCTGTCAGGGTGTTGAGATCCTCTGCCTCTGGTGTAGAAGACTGCTAGGCTGAGCATTAAGTGTTCTTCCAATCTATGGGTACAATACAGCTATTTACAGAGCAGTTTGGTGCACTGTCTTCCTACCTATAGACTCATTGGCTGTTTTTCCCTATTGATCTATTTCCTTCCCTTTTTTTGGTTCTTGTTCTAGTTTACAATTACAGGAATGTGTTCCATTCTGACAAGCAGATCTTGAGTTCAATCAGACTTGCATAATGACTGACATACCAACATGCCCCCATAGACTATCAAGGAACTCAAGAGAGATAGGAACATAGAGTGGAAACCTTCGGGACTAAAGTTGGATGAGTGAAGGGAAATGTTCTATCAGTGGGATGACCTGAAGAGAGGCATTTTGGTATGCCACAGAGGCCTAAACCCCCACAAGAGTAGACAAGCCAGAGAGAACCCTGGGATCCATAGAAGCAGTCAGGCAGGAGGGTGGGAGGGAATGAAATAGATGGAGGAAAGCAGGAATAAGTACTCAATATGCTTGTAAAACTAGAAAAATCAATTTAAGTTATTTTTTTAAGAAAATAGAACTTCTTATTGGCATTTTCAAGGAATGTGTGTCCACAAGGGCTCTTGGGCCTGGCTGTATGGCTTCTTGGCTTGGAATCTTACTGTAGCACTTGTCAGATGCAGACCAAGGAATTAACATCCTTGTGTGTCTGAACATTGAGACTATTAACAGCACCTACTTTATGCGTTTTCCTTTGCTGGACTCAGGTGAGGCCATGCATGTAAGGCTAGCCACTTGTCACACATAAAAGCACGTAAAAAGAACATTTTTATCATCTTAGACAAAAAGAAACTGCTTTATTGATTTATTAAATCAGGGAATTTGGGTTGTATTAAATTGTATTTAAAGCTTTTGTTTAAAGATCCTGAATATGATGACTATATAAAGATCAGCTCCTCTGAAATCTTTTTTCAGTTAACTTCAGATCTTCCATGTTTTCTGAGGGATATTTGTAAGGACTAAAGCTTGCTTGGAATCAGAGGTCATAGAGACAGGTTTATATGTTTTTTTTTTCAACTTGATGTAAGCTTCAATGGATGATGTGATTCAAAAGAGAAGGTGGCAGGGGTTGGGAATCAGAAGAAAATGAAGCAAAGGACAAACCTGAACCTTCTTCTTCTTTCTTTTATTGGATGGTATAAAGGACTTAGTGAGACACAAGAGAGATGGCTCAGTAGTTAAGCTTCTGCCTTGTAAGCAGAAGGCCTTGAGTTTGGATCCCAAATCCCACGTAAAAACTTCAGGCAGAAATGGTAGCAATCTGTATTTCTTTTTTTTTTAATTTTTTTTTATTTATTCAGTTATGTGCGTGTGTGTGTATCTGTGTGTGTGTAGAACCATGGACGAATTCGGGAACCACCATGGACGCCTCCTCCTTGTTTACTCTGCCCGGGGATTCACAAGCTCTGCCCTACCAGCACCAGAAACGCAGGCTGCCCCCGCTTCTGCCTAGCATCTATCCGTGGGGTCTAGGATCGGAACTCAGGACCTTCTGCCTGCAAGGCAGAGGCTTAACCCCTGAGCCACCTCTCCATCCCCGCAATCTGTATTTCTTGTCCTAGAAGGCCAAGCCTTGAGAAAGAAAAAGCAAAACAAAACAAAAAGAAGTGCAATCTAGAGTGACTCCTGAAGTCACATTTGGACTTTCACAGGCATATATAGCGCATCACAGATAACACACACACACACACACACACACACACACACACACACACACACACACAAGTATGACGATTTTAAAATAATTTTCATGTACTTACCAATGGATTTAAAGTGTTTTTGATATAATTGATACACTCCACTGGCAAACCTACTCACTCGATGTTGGCTGAAGGGTTTTCACAGGATATGGAGGCAGGGTTATCCCAGGTAATAACCATTTAATTGCCTAGAGAGGACTGAGATGTCCTAAATGAATGAAGGGGCATTTAGGGAGTAATTGGGGTGTAAGGTCTGTCCACTGCAAACACGTGAGGAGATATATTAGTTTCAGCATAAAATAGCAACTTCTTCTAAAATAACAACAATGAAAGACAGATTAAAATTAGAAATGAAAGCTTGAGTTTTTCCCCTTAAACTTCAGTTGAGTCTACTGTAGCCTCTGAACTGTATAATTTGTAGGTCAATGGAGTAGGGGCTCAAGTTTGCCTTCTTAACCTTTTGGAGACAAGCTTCAGTGAGTAATAAGAGTTTTGCATCATCAGTGAGTTTGTACCTGTCTTTTTTTTTTTTAAAGGTGTATTTTATTTTGCATTTAAGTGGAAAGAACAGCAGATCTTAGTTACACATGTCATTAACTGTCACTAAGTTGACACGAGTGTCGAGTGTCAACAGTTATTATGAGAACTGTTTCAGAGCTAATTATGTTAATTAGAATGTAACACACTAGTAATTGCATGTATTCAAACATCACATCGTCACTTTTTTTGTTGTCTTCTCCAGATGTGAGACATTCATTTGTTGCTTGAAAAGTTATGGAATTGTAGCTAAGATAGCAAATAATTGCCAACATAAAATTGGTTCTTTAGAAATATACCCTAATTGGGTAGCTGTGTAAAAGAAAGTAACAAACTTTGGCCTGGGAAGCAGATTAATTAGGGTCATTGCTTAGGAAATCTGTAGTTTGGAGTTTTTCACTTAAATAAGCCTTCATAGTGCAATTAATATTATTGTTTGCTTTATGACCCTCAAAAATATATTCCCTTTCAGCATTTCTCTGAGTTCTAATTTAACTTTCTTATACATGTTGCACGATTTGCAATTTAGATTTTAATTTGATTTCCATTCTTTCAAATGCCATTTTTCTTGTATTTCATTTTTATTTAAAGCATGTTTCTCCCAGTATTCACGGGAGCTAGGCATAAACAAACTCCTAGAAAAAAATCAAGCTATTAAGTGAGCTCAGAACATAAAACATTTTAATAGGAATTTCGCATAACTAAGCTAAGTATTTGAGAACCGAACTGCAGAATTACAGCTCTTTGGAAACTTTATGGACATAGTGTTCCTAATTTACCTTCTGTTACTATTCTCTTTAAAAAATAACATTTCTACGGTTGGTTTTAAATCCTCACTATGTCTTGCCTATGTGAAGTGTTAAATCTGGCTCTAATGATTGGGTATAACATCTGCACCTACACAGAGTTAGGTCTCGGTTGGGTTTTAAGAGTTTTGACTATTTTTTTTCTATCAGAGAAGGAGTGTGAATGTTCATCTTCTAATTCAAGGGTATGGGGTGGAGGTGGGAAGAAGCTTGTTTTCTTTTTATCTGTAGCTGTGACCCACCTGAATCAGCCTGACACTATATCTGTCATGACCTTGATTCTTCCAGATACACAGTGCATGCCTCAATTCCATGAACTCCTAGTTTGGCTTGAAAGTGGCATCTCAGAAGAGAAGACTTCTTCTCGATGCTCTTTCTTAGCTCTCTGAACGTTGCCTACAAAGTTGTCACTACCTAATTTTCTTGTATTTACTGTTTTCTGCTGTCTTTGTGATTTCTTTTTCAGTGTTCTGGGGACTACTGTTATTCTTAGTACGTAGATTCTTTATCTTGCTTTATTTACAGCTGTTCCTTTTTAAACCTCCCACCCTGCTGTGATGTGCCTGTAGTACATGCATGCATGTACACATATGTATGGGTGCATATGAGTGTCTCTGTGTGCGTGTGCAAGCCCAAGAGTGCTGTCAGGAATCATCTTATATTGCTTTTCTGCCTTATTGTTTTGAAGTTGGGCCTGAACAATTAAACCAAGAACACACCATTATGGCCAGTCTGGCTAGCTGGCTCTGGGATTCCCAGGTTCTGTCCTCTTGGGCTGGAATGCTTCCAAGCCCACCTGGCTTTTGTCACATGGGACTCTAGAATCATAACTCCTACTATTTTCTTTAACTTTGCTTGTTCAGCAAGCATCTTAACCCCTGAGCCAGGGCCTCAGCCCCTACTTACTATTCTTAAAAAAAAAAAAAAGGCAACTACTGGAAAATGATAGGCCTGTTTGAGGTTGGGGAGCTAAGTACTGAATTCTGGTGCTGACATTTCTTGGCCTTGTAATTTTGGAGAATTATCGCTTCGCCTCACAGAGTCCTGGCATCTCTATCAGGGAACAGGAATGGTTAATCCTGGCAACATTGCAGTAACAGTCAGAGGACATAATTCACACCCCAGCAAAGTGCCGAGTGCTGCTGGTCTTTGTGTATTTCTCTGTAGGCATGACTGCTTCTGGCCACTCTGTCCTGTAACTGGCCCCTCTGTCTCCATGCCAATGCCACACTTTCTTAATTGCTATGACCTCATTACACACCTTAACAACTGGGCAAGAAAGTTCCTTGGGTCAGTATAGCTCCTTTGAAGTGTTGGGTCCTTTTGGCACATTTATCTTCAGTATAAATTTGCTCGTGAAATTCTGCAAGCTGATTGAGATTTTGATTAAAATTACATTAAATCTGTAGATCAATTTGGGGGAAATTGACATTTTTACAATGTTGAGTTTTACTATTCTAAACCATGGTTATATTGCTTCATTAACTTAGGACTTCTTTAATGTTTTTCAATAAGGTTTTATTTTTTTGAAGAAAGAATTTTTATATCCCTTGTTCTGTTTATTCTAGGAACTTTAAATAATGTCCTCTAAAAATAAACATTTTTACTTGTTTGCAAAAGTATAAGCATAGATTAATTGGCTTTTAGATATTGTGTTTTACATTAATTAAGTTTGGTATTTTTTGCTCTTATCTGTAGATTTGGAGGGGAGTTTTAGACATTGACAGCCTGAAAAGAACTAGCAGCTTTGTTTTTTACTTTTCCAATCTTTATTATTTTTTCAATTTTTTTCTTAAGCAATTAGAACTTCCTGGATTAGTTTTATTAGGATTGGTGGTATCAGACATCCTTGTATTTCTGTTCATCTTAAAGAGAATACTTTCAACATTTTACACTAAAGTGAATGTAAGTTTTTCTCTTATTTGCTTCTAGTTTTTAAAAATATCAAATGCTGCACTGGAGAGATGGTTTAGCGATTGGGACACTTCTTCAAAAGCAGAAGGTCCTGAGTTCGAATCCCAGATTCCACATAAAAAATGCAGGTGGAAATGCCAACGGCCTGTACTGGTCCTGGCTGGCAGAGCCTGGAAAGCAAAAAGGAGGTGGAAGCAATTCAGGATGGTTCCCAAAGTCATCCTTGGTCCTTCAGAGACACACAGTGCCCTCTGATACATACGTGTGCGTGTCCACATTCTCTCTCTGTCTTAAGCACACATGCACATACATGCAAAAAGAAAAAAGAAAAAAAAACCAAATGCTAGGCTGGGAGTGTGGCTCAATGTTGTAGCCCTTGCCTAGGAAGCCTAGGGCCCTGGGTTTGATTCCCAGTATTAAAGAGAAAAGTGAGTTATTGGTTGAACATACGTTGATTGCCAATTTTTTTTTTTTAGGAAGAATGCCACATTGTCATGACAACTTACTTTTAAAAATGCTTTTCTGTAGTCAGTTCATTGTACTCTATTTAGATTTTTTCCTTCTGTATTTTATGTTTGCAAATGGTCCTAGCTTGCACTTCTTTGTCTGGTTTTAATATTCAGGTATATTAGCAGAACAAAGGAAACGAGGGGTGTCTTCTCATCCAGCTGCTATGGCCATAGTGCTGTATAACAAGCCAGTTTCTCAGAGATACACCCCAGAATGTCTGGCTATGGTTGTGCAGGGTGGCTGGAGAGACTGCTTTGGCTGCGGGTGTGCGCCCAGGTGACAGCATCCACAGTACAGGTCAGTCACAGATGTCTGGGTGTCTCCCTTAGGGAATCAGATCGAAGGACGAAGACTCACGTGTGAAGGTGGATATCCCGACAGTGTGAGCAAACACTAGCAATCAATGGGACTAGGAGCTGACACAGGGTCACGTCTGCCCGTTGATCAAAGCTCTCTGGCTCAGTCAGACACCAGTGGGGTGGGGAGTCCGTCCCGTCTGTGGGAGGGTGTTTTTGTGAACAATAATTTTATATTCCATAGGGGAGCTTCCCACTTGTTCTAATGATAGGGTGATTTTGTATTAAGAGTAGATGGGTCCCTTCCTTGGCTCATCTGAATGTTACCTAGAAAGCCAAGTGAACTTAATATTTTATTTAGGGGGAAACTTAACAATTAATTCAAAATTGTAATAATAAGTACTGTTAAGAGTTTTTAATTTCTTCTTGAGTTTGACATTCTGTCAAAATTTAATTATTAATTTAATTTTCAAAATCACTGCTCTATATAGTATCTTAAGTTTTGAAGCATTTTCCATTCATAGTATTATTAGTGTCACATCTTCCCCCTCACTTTCTTTTTCTTAGATTATCAGTTTTATGTGCTGATTTTTGAATAACCTATGGATTTTATGTCATGTTTAACTTTTTTCTTCCCTGATTCTGACAACATTCTCTCATGCTTTCTTCTGGTATTTTCACATGCTAATGTTTAGCATTTGTGTGGGACTTGTCTTTTTAAGGAGTAAAAGAGCAATCTACGTTTTCTTCTTTGTCCAAGTAGTCAGCCAGTTGCTACAACATGAACAGTTACTACAACTCACCAGCTCTTTTTTCCTCTGCAATCTAGAACATTGCTTTCAGCCTCTACTAAATCCACACATATGCTAAAAGTCTGTCTCTTGGCTGTCTTTTGTCTTCTAATTTGGTTGTCTTTCTGTATTGCATCACATGACCTAATCTCTACAATCTCCTGTCATATTTACCTTGGAGTAACGCTGATAGGGGAGCTTCAAAACTCTTATAGTTAAATATATTTTCAGTTCTATCTCTGGAATAACATCCTCATCTTCTCTGAAAGCCAGTGAATGAAAAACATTGCCAGTGGAAATATTAAGCAGCAGATCCTTTTATCTGTCTTGGGTTGTTAATGGGAGAGAAGCTCTTGTTTTGTCAGGTTTCTGCATGCACCTCCTAAGGTCTGCATGGTGAGGTGTTGGATGCTGATATTAACTAGCTTTTGTGGAATTTGAAAAAAGAAAAAAATTACACAAAACAAACTCTGGATTTTGTTGTTTCCTAGATAAAACCCACTGATTCTTGCTCCCACCAGCAGAGAAACTGGATTGTGTAGGAGCAGGTGTGCAAAGGCTGAGAGAGTATTTTTAGATATAGTAGTTGGGGCTGTGAGGCCAGCCCAACCTCTGGGTGCAGAGATTAGCTTTGCCCATTGATGGACCATCCTATGGTGATGGGACATCTTTGCAGCTTGCAGCTGTGAACCCAGAGTGTTTTCAACTGCCATGCTAGCATTAGAGATGATCTCTGCTGTGGAAACTTTTGCTTGCCCACACTGTTAGAGGAGCCAATAAAAGGACAGAGGCAAAAAGCACTGTACCACTTTGCAAGACGGGGCTCTTTTCCTATGCTGCCTCCTTTCTAACTCATTTAGAACATCCCCTAGCTGCAGAACTAATGATGGGGAGGGGCTCAGTGGGACAGAGGTGCCCACAGCACACTAAGAGTAATTCCTCTCATCCATCACAACTGACAGCCCTTGGATTCTTTGCCACATCAGAGCTGGAAGGAACTTGGACATCATGGACTGGTCCCCACTTGCCACTTGTCTGGTATTTTAAACCAATCTGCATTTTGATATGAAAATAACTAGATGCAGCTGAAGTTGCTGATGGCAAGAGTTCTCCCTGGAGTGGGAAGCTTATCATTTGTCCCACGGACTGACAGGTGTCACCCACTTAGATAAGAATTATGACCGTGCCCAGCACAGAAAGCTTTTCATTAAGAGGGGAAAATTGGGCTCCCGTTATCGGAGCAAATAAAATCATGTCTTTGGTCAGATAGACTTAATTGAGCTTCCTGATTCAGGATCTTACATCTAGTTTCTCAGTTGGGAAACTGAGATTTAGCTAGCTTCTGTGTCATTTTGTGTTTTAAAGAAAATAAAGTTGAGCTATTTCCTATTACAAGATGATAAATTCCAATAGAAAGTTTGGAAAATCTTCTTTAAAAGCAAGGGTCAAAATCAGATATAATATACAATTATTGTAGCATTTTTTTCCTTTCTAAACACACATTTCCTTTATCTGTGCACCTCGGAAACCTTCGAAGGCATCTGTACACTTTTTCATTACTCACATCTCCTGGTTTCCCCCCAAGACGCTGGTCCTGGGCTGAGTTTCATATCTCCTTCATTTTCCTGCTTGCCTGGTCCTAATTCCTCCCTGTGGCTTCCCTCTAACCTCATTTCCTTTTCCGTAGTTCATAACTCAGGAACTCCAAGGCTTTCCAGCGCTGTTAACCCTCGGTGCCTGGTGGCATGTCACACTGGGACTGTATCCTTTTGTCTTCCCTTCCTTTAAACAAGCAAGCTTTCATGTACTTGATTACTTCCCTCTTCTAAATCTTTATTCTCCAGTTTCTCCTCTTCATGGGAACTGGGCGCTTCTTGCTCTTTCCTCAAGCAAGGTGAGATTGGTTTCCCCCGAAAGAATGCCATCCGCAGACCGCAGACCGTGACGTCGTCCACTTCCACCGCCCTCGGCCCTTTCTTGAGACTGTGTTGCTATCAAAGCCGCATCCTCAGACAGCTCTAGATGGCAGCATCTGCCTCGCTGTGCCTTAAGGCAACACAGGAGCAGCTGAGTTAGCTGCAGCGTGTGTGTTTGGGGGGGGAGGATATGTAGTGTGTCTCCCTTGCTCTTTCTTCTACTTCCAGGTGAATTTTAGACTTGACAGACAGTCACCAAGGGGAATATCTATTCTATCTATTCCCCAGAGTACCTGTCATCGCTTCATGTGTCAAACCTGAGCCGGAAATCTCACTTGTGTTCAGTTCAGTGGAAGGTTTTTTTTTTTTTCTTTTTCAAAGAAAGAACACTGCTATAAAAATATGATTTAAGGATTTTGGCTAGTAATTCCTAAGTGACTGCTTGCCAGGGCTTGTGGATAATGGCAGGTAGTGGGATCTGTTTTCGGGCCACGTCTACTGTCACTGTGCTCGGGCCCTGTGGTGAGCGTTTACTCATGATTGATGGGAAGAGACAAGAGAAGGTAATGGATGTGAGTGAGCATGATCAAAATATATTATATACACGCAAAAAGAGTGACAGTGAACCCTGTGATTATGTGTGATCATCTGTGTTAATAAAAACATAAAAATCAGTATGAAGCACATAAACAGAGTCAAATACATTTTGTTATTTTCTGGTTCAGAAGATGCTGGAGATAGAGGGTGGTGCAAGTCCATAATCTACACTTGATCTTAGCCAAAAGGCCGAGAAGCGATCAAGTCCATAATCTGTAGTCTTAGCACTTGGGGGGATTTTAGAAGTTATCCCCGGCCACAACGAATACCCTGAGACTGGGCTGACTGTCAAGAAATCCTTTCAAAAAAGAGAAAAAGAGGGAGGGGTAAGAGAGATATATATATAGAGAGGTAGGAAGGTAGGTAGGTAGGTAGATAGATAGATAGATAGATAGATAGATAGATAGATAGATAGATAGAGATCAAATGTGGAAATGTTCAGCATTAAAAAAAAACTATGTATCTTGTTGGACTAGTCGCCTTATTTCTTTATTAATTTGATGCAAAGGATTTAACCCAAAGCCTTGAGCATGCTAAGGAAGCACTCTAACACTGTCATAGTTAGGCACAGGTATCACCTTGACAGTTGAGTGTTTGAACTCTGGGCACAGAGAATTAATGGTTGAGTTAAGTCCAAACAAACCTTCAAGAGGTTGTCTAGCTGATGGGGAAGGCCCAAACCATGGTGGGTGGAACTAGGCCATGGAATAAAATACTGAGAGCTGATTGAGAAAGTTGGCATCCTTGTGTACACTTGGCCGGACATGCTGGTCTGACAAGTAAGGATTGTCTATCTCTCAGCAATTATGTGGTGATGGTGTGGCCTTTTCCCTCAGCTCTTCTGTTGGTGCATGCTCTCCCGTCAAGCTGGACTATGAACTGTAACCGGACTATCATAGAAAATAAACCCCTTGTTCCCTTAAGCAGTTTGATAGTCATTTATCAGCAACCATGAGGGCGAACTGCAACAAACACCGAACTATACCCTTAGTACTTTCATTTGTTTAACTTGTCTATTTCCCCCATAAAACTTAGGATTCCTTAAAACCTGATGGGTCCTCCTGCCTTTGTGTCTTCTTACCAGGGCTTCAGGTAGGAAGGTTCTGGGAATTTTCATCTGCGTTCTCAGCATTCTCTTTGCCTTACAATTGGTGCCTGATACCACAACATTGATCTCAGAATACCTAAATGCACTTCCTGTGCCTGAATTTTTGTGTTCTGGCAGAATTGTGTCCCCTTGACTTAAACAAAATGCGGCGTGGCCTCCAGGTGAGCCTGCATTACATCACATATGCTTCTGCGTCCTCTTCCCTGTTGCTGTGGAACTGGAAGAGAAGCAAAGTGGCTGAGCGAGCGTCTGAATTGTGAGAAGTGTTATCGTGCATTGTTGGAAGCTGGGAGGTTGAGAAGGTACTTCTGTATTGTAGGAGATTTTTAAATGAGACCCAGAATTCTGTCCACATTGGGAGAATTCTTTCCCTCTAACAGTCTCACGAAACTGTGCCAGCATTTCTATGTACCCTTAACCCTGTGTTTCTTGTTTTGGTTTGTTCTGGATGCCTATCTCATGGTTTCAAGTTGAAAAGTGCCATCCACGAAATGTCACGTATAGACAACTAGCATTAGACTCAGAGGTAAGGCCTGTATGTCATCTGGCAGAGAGTGTACTTGGGGCTGGCTTTACAGCCTTAAGACATTTCTACAGTGCTCTCTGTTCAGAAATGCTCTTGCCACATGTCACCATCAGTATTAGAAGCACCTTAGTGGTGACCCCTGGTCTGGGTGTACACTCAGGAGTTACCGATTGTGATTGGCAGTTCATCAATGACCTCCTAGTGTCCTCATCTGGAAGTTAATCTTTCCAGGAGGGGGAGATCACTGGAAACTCCGCCAGTTTTGTTGACATGGTCCCTTCATTGCTGGTGATTTAATTTGAAGTAGCACTGTTTTTTAATATAGGGATGTTTGAAAAACAAAAAAACTGTGTTGCCATTCAATAAATATAAATAGCATAAATACAGTACTAGAAAATTCCAGGAAGATGTGATATAAAATAAAAAATTACTTACTCACCACCACCCCATACCCACAGATCCCTCTCTTTAGAGTTACTCATTGCTACCTGGTTTCTAGTTGCATGATCCAGGAAACATGCTATGGACAGTGAGATACATGCCCTTGCATTTTTATCTCTGTTCAATACTTCTTAATTTGAAAATCTCTCCTAGTAGTGCAAACACCTTTATGGTATCTTTATTAATAGTGGTATTGCAAGTCGTCATAAGGAATAAATATTCTGTAAGGGCTGGCCAGTCCTCTGTAGCTCTGAAGTCTCATGGTTGTGATCTGTATGATGTTGGGTGTGAGAATGTGTGCGTGCTGTTACTCTGGGTCAGGATGTGATTTGTGGCTGCTGGTGAAGGAAATTTCTGCCAGCGTTTGATCAGGAGCCCTCCGTATGCTCTGTGTTGTTGAAGCAATACTGGCTGCCATTATACATACGTGCATGGTCCTCACTGGTCCAATAAAACAGTTCATTTCTCCCTTGCCTATGGGCTGTTTCAGTGGGCCATGTTCTTTTCCACTTAGTCAATCAGGGGCCCGGGCTGACAGGTATCACTGAGTCACTGTGGTTTTCCTTCTGTTGGTTTCCAGAAGCAAAACAGGGAGTAAAAAAATCAGATCCTGAGGGTCTGCACATGTCTACCCAGATTCTGTTGTCCAACCACCCCGCCTGAAAGGGATGTTGTAAAATGTATTCTACCCGAAAGTAAAAGGTACTGAACTCGATGAATAAGCAAGTGGCCAGTTCATATGGCCATAAGCGTGAACTGGAGTACCCCAAAGACCCAAGCAGTCATCAGACATGGGGCATAACTTCCGTCTCCTGTGTTGCTTACCGCTGGTGTGAGTCTAGGAGGGGCCCTCTCCCTTGTTTTGCAATTCCTCCTGCCGGGTTCCTTGCCTAGCACACAGTTTTGATGTCTGTGATAGGCCAGACATGTGCAGAGGCCTTAATCTAACCTGTGGCTCAGCTGGGGCTGGAGAAGGAAGCGTCCCAAGGGAGGAGGCTTTTGCTGCTTCGTGTGCAGAGTGACTGGGGGACCATTCTCTCTGCTCTGCTCTTCCGGGTGTGTTGCAGAAAAAGCTGGGCCCTTCCCAAGCGGTGGTTTTCTGGAATCCAGGAGGGCCAAGTGAGCACAGACCCTGGCGCGAGGCCCAGTGAATCTGCCAGGCAGCTGTGGCCGGTGCTGGCCTCTTGGTGCTGCCACCTGGACTCCCGCAGTTGGTGTGTGAGTGCCCGGGAGAGAGAGATGTCAGTCATGCTCGGCTGCGGAGGAATGCTAGCCCGGCTGTGACAAGGAATAAGTGGCTTATGGCCGCACTCAGCTTGATCATTTGAGAATTAGTGAAGATTGTGTATCACTCTGTATCAGCTCTCTCTCTCTTTTTTCTGTTTCAAGAGCACCATTTTTAGGGATGGGAGTGATACATTTAAAAACTAGCTATATTCTTGATCCATGGACATGTTTCCAACTAGCAAAACAAGTGTCTGCAAGGCAAACGCATCTAAACGTGGCAAAACTTGGTGGAGCTGGTCCAGGAAACTTCAGAAAAAGTGGTCCTTTGTCTCTCCACGGCCCTCCCCCTTTGCCACTCTTCTTTGTGTTTATTCAGATAAACTGGATTCGCCTCACAGCTTGGGAAAGCCTCAGAGTATTTCTGATGTCTTGATAGAAAATATAATATATCCGGGTAGGTTAACATCTGTTATCTTAAGCATTTTAGTAGCCGGTCATGTCAGGAAAGTACAATCTGGTGAACATCTTGATTTAGCCATCTGTCGGGTCTTAGTGTAGATGCATGTAAAGGGCCCAGTGAGCACAGAAGAAAAGAATTTTAAAAGATGCGACAGCCTCAAATGATACACGCATTGCACATTCTTTAAATAATGGTACCTGCCAGATTTTTGGACACTTTTCTCAGAACAGAGAAATGATATTAAAGAGATAGCTGTAGATGCAACAGAGACCCACAGAGGACGCGGGGATGTTGGCAATCAATACTGCAGTGTGTACCTTGGCTATAATTTATCAAAGCATCTCAAAGTATCACACAGAGGAGTTCACGGCTACCCTTATTTTACAAATGAAGCAGCTGGTGGCCGGAAGCAACCTCTTCCTTTTACTCACAGTCCAGGGTTGTGTTTGGGTTAGGAGGCAAACAACGGCAAACAGCCTAATTACCGGCTGGCCAAGCTGCTTGGACACCAGGTGATCTGCATTAGAACACCTTGGATAGCACAGCCAGCGGGTGCTAAGCCGAAGGCTCAGCACAGCAGGCCAGGCCTGGAAACATTCAGTGGAGATCGTATCACTGCACATTAATAATCACCTCTACATTATGCTTGTGATTCAGGGTTTTAGGAAATCCTTTTTATTTGTTTGTTTTGTGGTACTATGAATTGAACCCAGGATTTCATGCAGCTTAGGAAGGTCCTGAATTTCTGAACTGCATCTCCAACCATCTCTCTCTCTCTCTCTTTTCTCTCTCTCATTCTGAAATGGGTCTCACTAAATTGCCAGACTGGCAGTGCCTTTTTCTTCTAGATCTTCTGGGTATTTAGGATTACAGGCCAGGCTAGGCATGAAAATATGTTTAGATAAGTTTATGGAAAAAAAGTCTTTGCATTTCTTGAGCAGGATCAAAATGATAGAAGAGATCACATCTCTACCATTAAACCTTAAGATACGAGCAGCCATGGTGGCTTATGCCTTGCAATCTTAATACACGGGAGATAGAGGCAGGGAGATCAGGAATTCAAGGTTCTTCTCCCATGTAGAAATGCTGGGCCAGTGTTGTGATCTATCTGTATTTCTAGCCCTGGAAGGCGGAGCCTGGGAATCCCCAGAGCAAGCTGGCAAGCTAGACTAGTGGCATCCCTAAGGGCGTGTTCTGGGTTTAATTAGACTCAGGCTCACAACAGTAAGGTAGAAGAACAACAGAGGAGGATTCCTAATGACCACCCTTGGGCTTCCGCAGACATAACACTCAAGTGTTTTCATGTACATGCACACATCCACGTAGGTCCACCCACATGCAAAAACATACTAACATACTTACACATGCATGCACCCCATACACACAGACAACATGGTTCAGGAAACCCAGAACTTGCATGGTACATCCTCAGAGAACCTGCCTGTGGTTTCTTGAGCTGGAGTTTTTAAGAAGCACCTCATGGTAGGTATAACTTCATTTGCTGTGCTCAGAAGAAGCCCCAAGAGTGTAATTTATAAGAGAGAGAAAAAAAGCAAACAGAAATACTGCAACATAGGAAAGCCTTTTAATGAAAGGGACATAGGGGAATCGTTAGACCTTGGATAGACATTTCACTTTGGAGGGCAGCTTTGCTGTGTTGCCCTTGGAGCGCGGAACCTGTCTGTTGAGGGATTTATTGGCCACACTTGGCTGCCTCCAGCCCTACCTTCCCTGTTCTCTCTGTTTGCTCTTGTGGAAGGCAAGTAGAACCTCTGAGGCATATGCGAAGTTAGTGCCTTCAAACTGCTTCATCTGTGTGGCCCAACCAGCGAAGATCTGGGAATGCCTGGCTTCCAGCTCTGGAATGGAAGGCGCTAGGTTTGAGCAGCATTTCCTGGAGAAGCCATGAGAACTTTAACATTCTATGAGTTTTTAAGGAAGTCTGAATCCTGAGAATACATTTGTACAGTATTTCTCACAGTATAGATTTATTGACCTTATCACCTTTTTGTGAGGAGCCTTTTATAACCAAGACTTCTCTCTTCCCTTAAGGAAACCAAGAGAAATTAAAGGAAGCAGTTTATTAGAAGACCTGCCTGAGAGACTTAGAGGAAAAACAAGGATGGATTTCAGCTGCTCACTTTGTGTGTGTGTGTGTGTGTGTGTGTGTGCGTGTGTGTGAATATGGAGGCCAGAGGTCAAAGCCTGGTGTTCTCCTCAATCTCTCTCCCATGGTCATGGTCTTCAGGCTCGGGTCTGGCACATAACTCCGCTACACTGACTAGCTGGCAAGTAAACTCCAGTAGGGAATCCTGCTGCCTCTGCCTTCCCAGCGATGGATATTAAGCCATGAGCTTTTTCCAGGAGTGCTGAAGACTTGAGTCCTCATGCTTGTGTGGCTTGTGAGTCCTCTCCTTGTGCCTTCAGCGCTCGATCTCCTTCCTGAAGGAAAGACGTGCAGAATGGAGTTTCTGACAGGACTGTTTCTGAGCAAGGCACCTCTGGGCCTTACAGCATCATCATGCATTTCTGCTTCTAAATACTGAAGTCAAAGACATAGGATATCAAAGTCTAAGTGTCACTTCGATGAAAATGCTAATTGAAGCTTGGGGGGCTAAGGGTGGGTTAACTAAGTTTTAGAACACTTGCTTAGCTTGCACTAGGCCCTTCATCCATTCCTCATCACCACACACACACACATGCATGTGCACACTAAACAAACAAAAATACTCCCCTGATAATTGAGTAGCCTTGGAGGGAAGATGTTTTATCACTGCAAAGAAATGGGTGGTTCCATTCTGAACCTAGAACTTTCATTCCTCATGGCTTGAAACAGGAAGTAAAGGAAACAGTGTTTTGTAATGAAGGAAGGAGAGAGATGAATGAGCACTGAATGCCGCGCTTTTCCTGTGCTTCCAGAATCAAGTGCTTCTGGGAGGGATTCCGTGAACACTCACCAGAGTCCTAGATGGTCTTAATGTGTCCTCTTTACTACATCAGCTTTTAACTTTTATTAATTTTGTGTGTGTGTGTGTGTGTGTGTGTGTGTGTGTGTGTGCGTGTGTGTGTGTGATAGTAAGCAAATCTGTCCCATATCTGGTGCTCTGTGTGTGGGCACATGTGTGTGGGCACACGTGCATGTGTGAGCATGTATAAGTGTGGAGGCCCATAGTTGATAGCGGGCATCTTTGATTGTTTCTCAGTTTTATTATTAAGGCAAGATCTCTCATTTCAACCAAGAGCTTGCCAATTGGCAAGGATAGCCACCAGCTTGGCCTGGGGTCTCTGTCTTTGTTCCCTAAGTACAGAGATTACAGGTGACTGCCATGCACGCCCAACTTTTAAGTGAATTCTGGGGATCTGAACTCCAATCCTTCTTACACTTGCAGGGCAGGCAAGCGCCTTATCCGCGGAACCATCTCCCCAGTCTCTGTTATTATTAAAAATGAAGAAGGCGGTGCTGGAGAGATGGCTCAGTAGCTAAATCTCTGCCTCACAAGCAGAATGGCCTGAGTTTGAATCCCAGATTCTACATAAAAATGCCAGGCAGAAATGGCGTGGCCTGAACTTCTGGTCCTGGAAGGCGGAGCCTGGGAAAACTCCAGAGCAAAGCAAAGAGGAGACAAAGCAATCCAGGATGATTCTTGAAGCCATACTTGGGCCTCCACAGGCACACACAGTACCCTTTGATACACACAGTCACACACACACACACACACACACACACACACACACAAATAAATAAATAAATATTAAAAATTAGGAGGATGAAGGATTTGTGGATTAAGATGAGTCTCCAGTTTTCCAGGGAGAGTGACGTTTACCTGCCACTCATCCCCATTCCCCCCTCCCCCGTCTCTCTTTCTCCTCTCTCTTTCCTCCTATCCTTCTTCCACCCCTTTCCCTCAGAGCCTCAAGGACAGAGTGTCCCCAGGTATTTTTTAAAGTCTTGTCAATGTTACTTGGTATTGGAGCAAATTGAACAGGCATAACACCTGTCTATGACAATCTTGCACCTCATTAATGCTATGACATTTGGAAAAAGCTAAAAATGTGCTTTAGTGCTGGGAGCTGTGCCTGCCATTAGCAGGAGGAAGATGACTTGCCCCCTTTCATCTGGCTCCCTTGGGCTCTCTCTTTGTGTGGGTATTGGATGACCTGTAATTGGGCAGCCATCTCTAGACTCTAGTCTAGTCTGGGAGACCAGACTTCCATCAGAGTCATTCAGGGTATCTATTTGCAGAGCTCTGTATGTGGGACAAAGTTGTTTATCATCACATTATCCCCCAGAAAAGTATTTTTACCTCTCTTCACCTTCATGAACACAATTAACCCAGAGTTTGAAAGACCGGGGAAAAGATTACAGTGAAATCTACTGATGCAAGTGTTGTTTTGTCCACCAGGTGGCGCATCAGTAAATGGACTTTTGCAGGGCATAGAAATAAAAAATGTTGATGCAATATATATATACATATATATGTATATATATATATATATAATGGAAATATATATAATGGAATGTGAGGGAAAGATATACCCTGTGTGCAAAGTGATTCGCTAAGTCACTATAACTTACAAGTCTCCTGGGAGGGAGGAAGGGAGGGAGGGAGGAAGGGAGGGAGGGAGGGAGGAAGGGAGGAAGGGAGGAAGGGAGGGAGGGAGGGAACTTAGAGTATGTAAAACTAACTGCTCTTTGAGAGAAAACTGTCAGGAGGAGCATCTTTTAGAGCTGATGTACAGGCTGAAGTTAAAACGCTTTATGATATCTCGTGAGATGTTTTCCTTCAATAGTTGGCTTCAAATCTCTGCTGCAAGTAAGATTCTGTTCCTCTTGACAGGATACTTGAGTTTGAGGAGGTGATGGGTGGAAGACAAGTTGGTATCCTGGGTTTATATATGTGAATTATGTCTAGAAAATGGTATATACGTGAGCTGCAGAAACTCCTTCGGTGGATTTTAAAAATTAATGGAATATGCGAGGTATAACTCCTTTTGGAAGGAACAGACTTCTTGTTCTGGGAGTGTATTATGGAGAACTCATCGTTTGTGTGATTAAATACCCCAACTAAATGAACAGCTCCATCCTGAGAGAAGAGCAGGCACAGGGTTTATACCAAAATGGTTCAAAGGTGTGCATTGGATGCATGCAAAGAAATAAACATTTGCTTTCTTCGTGCGAGGATCCCTTCTGAAAACATAGTAGAATTAACAATACTCTTTTCTAAGCTTGTGTTTCCCATGAAGGTAAAGATTTTTTAAAAAGCTTTCTTCCTAGTCGATTCTCAGTCTTCATCCTATTTTTCCCCTAAAGAAGCCTGTGTCTTTCCTGATGATGCAGGTAAGGAATCTGTGTGCATTGCTTTGTACTGTGGAATTAGATTTTGTCTGTTAGTTTTAGCTGCGGGTCAGATGGCTAAGATCACCCATCTCGTCGTAGAGGACAGTGAAAGAATGCAATGGGCAGGCGTCTAGAAGCTGTCTTTCCCTGCTGGCTGGGGGCAGAGCTGTGACAGGTCTCCAAGGCTGTCTGGTGAACTCTGAAACCGTCATCAGAATTCGGTGGCATTGGCAACACCTCAAGAAGGGAAAGGTGAAGGACCCTGTTTGCTTTTAATAATTGAGCCTTGTAGCATGTGTGGGGAGACAGGGAGGAGGAGGCGATCTGCTTCATTGACCTTGGGTCCTAGCGCTAGGGTGCTTGTTGCCCGTGACGGGCTAGTCTTTCATAAAGAGATTAAAGTCACACTCTTTTACAGCCAAGAGAGCCACTGTTTCTTTTTCCCCTTTGCGCCCTTTGGGCCTCATCTTTCTTCCTGTCCTTTCCTCGAGTTTTATTGTCACTCATGTGAAAGAGGACAGGGAGACAGGAGTAAGATGCAGTTGCATGGGGGCCTTTTATGCACTTAAGCTAAACGTGTCAGAGTATAATAGACATAAGTTGTTCCCTGCCCATTTGGGAAGAGAGAAAAGGGCAGAATATGTGAGATTTAGAGTGTCAGAAAAGCCGAGGTGGCCATGGTTGGAGCAGTCTCACTATTGTGCCCGTCAACTTGTCACAGAACACTGCTGCTTGCTTCCCTTTTTAGGGATGCCTCACCCGGCATGTGCTCAGTCCCCCCTAAGCTCTCTGCCTTCTTAAGAATTCCTTCCCACTGTCTCCCCCCGCCCCCCAGGGTTTCCTGACTTGTCTGGCGTTCCCTGGGAAACTCTCGTGAAACTGTGATTCCTGGCCTTGCCCTGGAGGGGTTCAGCTGGTCTGAGTGCCACCTTAGCTTAGTAGAATTTACCTTTTCTAATGGCCAGGTAAACTTGGGAACCACAGCGGCAATCTCTGTTTACCTCCCCGACCCAGCCCTCCCTTTCTTTCTGCTCTCCCAAGACCCTCCCTTCTTCAGACTTGAGCACTTTGAGCTGTCCTGTCTCCCCTCATTTCCTGTCTTTAGTTTATTTATTCATGGGTCTTGGGACTGTGGGACTGAGCCTTTTACACTCTCTATTCTCGGCATCTATCATGATGCCCTACTCATTGTACCTGCCTAGGAATTGGTTTTTGAATCAAGGGGATAAAAAAGTAGTAATACAATGAGTTAAACAAATTGATTCTGACTCAGGAATTCTCATGCCCAGGTAGGTATTTCTCCTTTACTTGAAGAACATAGATTCCCTAATCTCCCTTCTTTCCTTACAGCAATGATAAGCATATAAAATTAAAGAGAAATATGTTCTCTTGGGTGGTATTAACCTGAGTCACAAAAGCCAGCTTTAGATAAGGTGACCAAGGAGGATCGAGCTCAGAGTCAATAAAGCTCAAGAAAGTGAGTGCAAAGTGTTGTCGATGTTTAACAGAAATCCCCCATCGCTTTACTCAGAGAATATTAATTTACCTAATTGGTGATAATCCGGCCAATTTATTGTAGCATTAAAAATGCAAATCAGTTACCATATCAAAATATTCACTGGCGTGCCTAAGACATTTTACATTTTATTTTATTTTATTAGGTGATAATGAGAGGCATAATTGTTAATGCTTGATTCTGGCAAAATACAATTAGTTTCTGTGAAGCACATTGTGCATTAATGATATCATTAAGATTAATGAATATAAATGAATGAGCCCTCGGTTTCGATAGAACATAGTGACTTTGTATCAGTGAGTAAAACTTGAGATAGATTTCCCTGATCCTTAAGGACAGTGTCCTAGGATTCCTATTGAATTTCTCATCTAAACTAGAAACATAATAAATGCAAGAAATTAAATTGGCTACCAGAGGGATAAGTTTGGTTATTTATTTTAACATTTATTGTCATTTTTAGAGACATTTATAAATCAGTCTTTGTCTAAAAAAAGTCACCATTTACTTTTATTTTTAGAATAATTTTAAAGAGAGCCTTTCATAGGAATTTCCAGTTCTGTGAGTATGAAGGTGCATGTATATTTTGTTGCATTAAAATAAAGGTCATAAATCATCACTCATTAAAATTTGATGGGACTTCATGGCACTCTTGTATATTCTCAATGTTCTACAATAGATGTCTATTACATTAATAATTTTAATATGTTATTGAAAAAACTAGAAAAATGTTTATTTCTGCTGAGCCAATCAAGGAGAAAGGACAAAAAAGAAGAGAAACTGCTCTTCAAGGCCCAATGTCTTAAGACAGAACTACAGACAAAATGTATAATGCCACCTCACAAATTCATAGGGGCGTTTTGCATATTTATGTATGACTATTCATGTCTGTAGTGTAAAAAGAAACTTAGCCAGTAACAATGAAAACCAGAGCAGACTTTACTACGCTCTGCACATTGGTAATACAAGTGCTGTGTTTGTCCATTTTCCTCCTTGGCCAGGTGATAGGAATACCTTGTCCTCAGCGTGTGTGACTTGGCGTGTGACTCCTTCCTGTGTACTCATCCTTGTCTGATCTTCATCTGAGACTCTGTGTGTGTGTGTGTGTGTGTGTGTGTGTGTGTGTGTGTGTGTGTGTGGTGTATTTGATGCTTCATCTGTTTGTGTTTGAGAGTTTTATGAAACAGCCCTTGCCCTTGAATATTGCCTTTGTAGGGTAGAAGAGGAAAGTGGAGGAGGTAATTTTGAAAGAGGCAGCTGCCCACTTGGACCCTAACCCTGGCCAAAGCAGCTGGATCCTCTTGTTAACTACGCCTTCCTTCTGTTTTCGTGACCTTGGGCTCTTCTTTGAACCTCTTTGTCTCACTTTCCCCATTGGTAAATTGAACCAGTCTCTTTCTTTCTACTTCACAAGAAGCTGATGAGGATTAATGAGGTGGAATCCAGAGCCCATTTCACGTTTCTCCGAAGAGTGCATTAGGTGATGCCAGAAGACAGAGTTAATACAGGAGAGAAGCAGCGCACCCACTTCCCACCTCACTGTGTGATAGAATCCAAGCGAGGACTCACTTCCCTTTCAGCTACAAACCAGTGGCAGATGGCAGTCTCATTTTTCCCCACGTCTGAAGTGGGTGGCATGTTAGTGCAGGTTGAAAAAAGTCAAAGAAAATGTGGACTGTGGTGAAACTAGATTTAGAAAAATGCCCTTTTAAAAAAATTACTTATATGTTGATATAATACATGCATACCACTTGGACATCTTTGGATATTTGGTATCTGTGGACATCACCAATAAGCTTGGTTGTATGTGCGTCATTGTGCACATGATGCAGGCTGAGATTCCCAGTCAGAAGCTCAGAATTACTGAACCTAATGTCTTTGGGTAAATTAAGACTGAAGACATGATCTTAAACTTAGAGTTTAAAACAATCCACTTGTTCAAGGCAGTTTGGGTGTGTGCCATGATGCATGTCCAAATAAATGAATGTGGTGTGAACGCCCATCTTGATTGTGTTTTGTATGTTTATCTTTGGTCCACTGGCTTGTACATTCTAAGGTAACGGCTTGTTTTTTTTTGTTTTTTGTTTTTTTTCTCTTTAGCAAAACTTCCAATTTTTTTGTTTAAATTTTCTGCTTACTGTTTTTTTCCAAGAAACTTAACTCGGTAATACTACATTTTTGTCACTGGATGATTTAAAAAGTTGAACTTGTGTATCGCCTTACAATGTTTTTCTAATCACTGGCCCAGCAACTATACTGTACTACATAGTGTACGTCATTGTTTATGCTCCAACTTTTAAAAATGAATCATCCTTTCTCACTGGTCTCTAAGTATATCTTTCTCCTTTGGAAGTAATTTGGGGACTCTTTCTATCACAAGTTCATAAAATACTTAAGTTGATTCTGGTACTATGATTACAATGCTATGTGTCTCAAGATACAAGTTTGTAAAGTTTGTACAACTGACATTGTTCTTCCACTGACGATCGCAGTCACATCACCTCAAGCACACATCTACATCAGGAATGAACATGAAACATGGTTATTTTTTTTCTAAGTTCCTTGTTCCACTGTTGCCTTGTGCATCATTTAAAACTGTAGGAACATAATTGAAAAAAAAAAAAAGCATTAGTGCTCTTTCCAATTGTCAGACCTTCATAAATGTCGGATGAAAAAAATGAAGTTGCATTACCCAGTTTTATTAGAAATGCTGTATTTCGTTGGATTCGTGTATTCGCAAAGTGGAGAATATTTTCCTGCTGTGATTGATGTCAGGGCATTTATGTGGATCCTCTGCTATATTTCATATGTATATGAGGATGTCATTGTTAAAATGTTCAAAAGAAAATTATGTACATGATTTATATTTTATTATTTCCTCCTAGGATGTAATTTTTTTCAATGCCATGATTCTTGTCATATTGTCAGTAGTGATTTGATGGCTAATATGCCAGAAATAATTAGATAAGAAAAGGTGATGCTGATGTCAAGATGTTATCGCCTTCTGTGCAAGGCCTTAAGCGAAATCATGTCTGTTTGAGAGGTGAAATTGCCCACTGTATCTGTGTCCTCCGATTGTGGTGATATGTAGAACCTGTGGGCTGCATGCAACAAGCTTCCTGGACAAGTGCTTGGTGCAGACCCTGCCCATAATTTATCCTCAATGAAATAGATTTTAGAAAATGCTACTCGGGATAAATCCGGATTTGGAGGTACAGGTAGAGCCTGTCATCCCATGTGGGTGAGGGAGGTTGCTGCCTGCCTCTGAAAGGCAGCCTGCCATTTGTTTCACTTAGTCGTCTTTGACAGCTTTAGAATCGTTTTCTTTAGGGAGAAGAAGACACGCATTGTGTGATCTCCTTATCTGTTCTTTACCATTCTTAGCCTCAGAAGTGATATGGTAAAATTTCAGATCACTGTCTGTGCTGCGGTGTTGTATCCCAGCCCAGTCTCAGATGGCCTGGGTGTCTGTTTCCGTCTGAGGACTGACGGCACTGGTAGAAACCGATTCCCTTGCACGTTCCTTTAATAAGTGGTCATAGGTCTGAAGGTTGGACAGTGATAACGTTAGACCGTGCTGCTGTAGTATTTCAGTGTGATATTAGGCAGTAGTAATGTGCCAGTGCTAAACTTTGCCAAGTGCTTGTCTGCTCTCTTCTGGGAGGTGACATGAGAGTGTGTTTTAGGCGCACTTGCTTCAGTGCCCCCCCCCCAAGTTCCTGAGATTTGCTTTCCTTCTGGGGAGAGAGGTGATGAAGAGGAACTAGTGGCAATGCTTCAAATGCCCTCTTCAGTCCTGAGCGGGTTCCTGGACAGGATGAAGGAGCTTAGGAGCCAGGAACGGCCCCTGGGGCTGCAGGAAGCAGATGCTCAGCGAGATGGTCCTGGCGGGAGGAGAAGGCATGTTTGGAGTCCAGCTATAAGCCAGTGGGAAAGGCCCTATGTCCCCAGGTTATGCTGGGCTGCTTCTCCCTGGAGATCAGAGGTGCCGGTTTCCCAGTGTCCCCCCCTTCCCGCTCCAGTCTACACATGAGAACCGGAAGCTGGGGAAGGGACTTCCCCCGCCTGCTGGATTGCTTTTGGCAGTGGCTGGAAGGATTGACTGACTGGCAACACGGGGCAGCTTCCAGAAAATGAAGGGAGAAACGAGAGCTGGGATTTCCCTCCTGCTTCCTAGCACTACACAGAACAAGAATCGCAGCCTTGTCCTGACTCACTCTGATGTACAGGAAGGGAGAGGTGTAAGGCGCTGCCTTCAGTGGTAAACTCCAGAAATGGTAGCTACTGAGGAGCTGGGGATTCCTGTCAGGGATGTGTCTTGTGGCTGGCACAGCAACCAGAGGCCCCCTTGGCTCTGCCCAGGCCATGTGATTGTAAGTGAGCTTTGGACCTACCTGCAGGTTAGCTGCAAGGAGAACCAGAGACTCATGAGTTCTTCACAGGCCGCCCCGCAATCTCCCTGCAGCTTGCCTCTAGCCCACTGTTCCTGCAGAGGAGTCTTTAGCCCCCCTCCAATGTGGGCGACACCCGGCTCCTTTTCTGTCTTAGAAGCACAGTGCTCTTGGGGGTTAGGAGCTCAATGTGCTTTCTGTTCTGTTCTGACCACCGACCACTTGTGATGTGGCCGTTTTTTCCTTTAGGAGCTAAAGGACTGAGTGCTTTTTCTGTTTCTTTCTCACTTTGAAAGCACTTTTCCGTTCTTGGACTAAACACTGAGAAGAGAGGAGGGCAAGCAGGATCTCAGGAACGCAGGCTCCAGCCTGGTTTGGGTTGGTGACCTGGTTCTGCCTTTTCTTAGCTGTGTGATTTAAGGGTGTTCCTTAAACCTCTCTGAATATCAAATTCCTCGTTTAAAAAAATGAGATAATAAAGCTACCTAATTTGTGGGGCCATCCTGAAGATTAGATGAGGTAACTCAAAATTATTTTGGAGCAGTGATTGGCACGTAGTATGTGCTCAGTGAATGATCCCTGTCACTGTATTCACCAAGTGAATCATGGGTGGAAATAAAATTAAGTATTAAGGAGATGAAATGTAAGTACAGATGTATATATTTGAACAAAGCTCACAACTCAGTTGGTGTCATCATTCAAGGCTCTTCTTTCTCTTCCAACTGACATGAGTACTATAGTAACTGCAATAAAGGATCCTGCTATGATTTCCTGTGAATGTTGTTTCCCGATTATACTCTTCATAATCTATAACTTTCTAATACAAATCTACTAGATTGGCTACTTGAAGTTATCTTCTGAATAGGAACTGTAATCAGTGAGAGAATAGAAGGAATTAGTCCCTTGGCCATAGTAACTTACCTAGACAACAACAGACAGAGACACAGAATGCCTCCATCTACATCTTAAAGTACAAGTTATTGATGAGATACCATGGGTGGCTTGTTTGTGGCTACTTGTCCTCCTTGCCGAGAAGTAGTAGACACTACATGTTTAGGGAAAACCCCACCTGCCGGCAAATGTACTGGAAGTCTTAGTGGAGCACACACACTCCCCACTCACTCCTGCTCCTGGCTCAGGCACAGAGGTGTCAGGAAGGTTTCCCTTCCCACGCTTCCGACTGGAGCTCTAGGTAGATGTGTAGAAGCAAAGACTTGAAAACTGCGAGGAGGAGTGGACAAGAGACCAGTGGAGAGCGTGGAAAGCCTCACACATTTTTATGTTGTAAAAACAAATACACAAACACAACAGGAGTGATCCCTACAGCAGCGACACCAAGATTCAGCTGCTCAAGGACTGGTAAAATCAAGGTTACTCTGATTTTGCATAACCAATGGAGACCTGGTGAGGAGTAGTAACTAAGTGTGTGGAAGGTCCCTGGCAGGAGGAGACAGACCTGCAGCCCTCACCAGACATCAATACTATGACCCATAAAACTCCGAGTCTCCATCTGCATTCATGAAGAGGAATACAAACACTCTTCTTCCCTGGTTCTTCTCATTTGGAATTTGCCCCTGGGAAACACTTAAGTGTAATAATTATTAAATTTTAAGCTTGATCTTCATTTTACAGTGACCATGCTTCTGAGAGGCCCATGGAATAAATTCTACTTGTACTAAATGGGTTTGTGAGCTATCCGCCCAAATATTTGTTAAATCTAATATTTCAAAGCCCCTGACTTTAGATTACAAGTAATGACTAAAGTCACCAGGTTTTCTTAGTTGAATCACATGCAAAGGCAATACACACTGAGGTCAGTACTTTGTGAGCCAACTCCCAGTATTGTACATGTATTCCATGAAGGTATAAAACTGCAGGAAGAATGAGTTGATGAATGGAAATTAGTCTAGATCCCAATTATTACCTGTGAATGGTGTCATCATTTGAAGCTTTTATTGCACTTTAACACATGGTATATCATGATGAGAAAGTGCATCGCAAAGGGTGAATTCAGCAATTTTCCTTTTACCATTCCCTGCGCTAAGCCATTATTGCCTGATGTTATTTTTCAGCCGCCTTTCATTTTTGTCCTAAATGTTTTTGCCTCTGGCCTGTTTTACTTCTTTAAAATGTGTGTGTATCACTTCTCCATGTGATATGTGTTGACAGGTAATCGATATTTTTTCATACCGGATTTGATGGTGTGATGGTTATGATCTTCATCTTAGACTTTAGTTAATGGGAAGGGATGCTAACCTAGATTTTATCTCAAAATATGCCTTTGTTAAGAAACATACTTTTTATTCTCAGCCACACTCCTTTGTGTCACTCCAGTACACTAGGCAACTCTACCTCCAAGGTGCTTGAGCTTGTCTGGGACACACATCAGCTCACTTTTGACAGTGTGTCCTCAAAATGCCTTTTGGTGTGCTGCCAAGTAGCTTGTGCCATGAAAACAGAAAACATACTTTGAGCCTCTCTACTATTGCGTTATCTATCTACTACCTATGTATGTATGTATGTATGTACTATCTCTCTCTTTCTCTCTCTCTCTTGCTCTCTCTCTCTTTCTCTCTGTCTGTCATCTTCTCCCTCACTCTTTCTTGCCTTTCTTCTCCTAATTTTTTCCCTTCCTCCCTGGTGGAAGTGATCTCGATTTCAAGGACAAAAGTGTTTTTTCCGTCTCTCTCTCTCCCCAGCGAGAATGCTGCATCTTCTACCGGACTCCACTTTTTCTAGAAGGAGCAGCAGACTGAAGACTACAGTCTTCAAAGCAGAGCTGCATATAAGGCCCACAACTGGCTTTTTCTTTTCAGATGTGAGCTTTTGGGTCCTCTGTAGTCAGTCCTTCCTTTCCACCTCTGTGGACAGACAGCAAGGACTTGCGGAGCACAGGGACTGGCCACCTGGTGGCCAAGCTTTGCCTCAAAGAGCTCTTTGAATTCTGGGAGGATTTTGTGCTTCTCTCAGAGGGTGGCCCCCCTGTGTCAGAGAGGGTTTTAGGGGTCTTGGTGGACTGTAAGAAAAATTCAAAGTGCAGGGGGACCTGGGAATAACAGAAGCCCATTTGTTAGCCTCGATTTTAGTTCTTTTCCCCCCTCCTTTCAAGAAAGAAAAAAAGGGAGAAATTGTTTTCATTCCTTTAATTGGAGCACAGATTTCTGTTTTTTAAAATCTTTTTTGAAAACATGATGTGTGCTGAAACTTATTAGTATGCTTGGACTCATGCAATGAGTAGTTTTATGCCCCCCTCCGCACCTTGTCTTTTAGGGATAGCATTACCTCTCTGTGTTTAAGTGACAGCTAAACATTCCCTGGCACTTACTGTCTTAAGTGGAATCAAATGAACATGTCTAAAGGAAAAACACAGTGACACCTTCTCTTCTGAGTGCTCCCAGCATGTCCGACTGGGCTTCCTATGGGGTGCAGAAACTGTTTTGGAAACATAAAACACAACCCTTTTCCCTCAGTGGTTACATTTATAAATCCTGAGCTGTTTTTAAGGACATAATCTAATCAACTGATAAGCAAGACTAACATCAAGCTGATGGTCAGAAAGGAAGGAAAAGTCAACAGGTGAATGGGTGAGACCTATTAAAGGGTCCTTCCCCACCCTCACCGATAGTGATTTCCATTCCTGCCTCCCGTAGAGGAAGTACTGACTTTGTAAAATAGAGACTCTTTTCTGACCACTTTCTATCAAAGGAAACCTGTAAATGTACAAAGTGAAGGAAGAGAGATTTCTCAGACACGCAAAAGCCTTGTCTCCATCCGAGAGCCAACCAAGCTTCTAATTTAAATATCTTTAGAAGAGACACCGGAGGAATCATTTATTCTAAATTGATAGTATCGTATATTGTTACTCGTGTGCCATGCCAGTAATGAAAACTTAATATTCATCTCTCCGTGGCTTTGAATCGCAATAAGATGAGGGTGAGGCGCGTAAACAAGCAGAAACAGAGTGTGAAATTGCACATGATGGGAATCTCTCTCCCCCAACCCCCAGCATCTTATAAGACTATAAATAGGTTAATATTCCAACTGATGATGGCTTGTACAATTTTCCCCCTTTTTACATTTTGGTCAGGTATCAACAGAAGTAAGTTATTATCTTCGGGAAATTAAAACCTGAACCCCTTCTGTCTTGAGGGCTAGGAATCTGCCAGCATAGGTATTTATGTTAATGAACTGGCTTTCTCCCCTGCCAGTAGAAAGTGATCTTTGGAGGTTGGGTGGGGAGCAGCCACTCTGAGTTTTCAGGATTTCAGGCAACGAGGTACCTTCTCTTTTCTTTGATGCCTTCAGAGGAGAAGAAGGTGTTGCTGCGCTGAGCGGACCAGCTGCGTCCTAGGTTTCTCAGCGTCCTGATCAGAAGCTGCCTTTTACAGAGGTGTCTGGCAGTGCCCATTGACTTAGCCACTCCGACCGCTTCGGAAGGGGCTTGGCCCCCAGACCCTACCGAAAGCCATTCACCCTGACAGCCTCCTGGGCCAGCATTTTGGGGAGGGGAACAGCCAGGCATCCCAAGCCGCCTCCTCCGCCTGGCTGGGAAATGCATCCGGAGCCCACTTGCTGCTCTCCCCCTGTGAACTGCAAGCATCCGTGATCTCCGAAGTTGCTGGAGTGAATAACTAAGCGGACCAGCTGACTCCGGGCTCCAATCAGCTCGAGCGTGATGTAAGTGTTTAGCAGCTGCGGGGCTCTGAATTAGCTGCCCAAGTAGAGGTAGTACAGCATGGCCAGATTGTGGCGACAGGCTCAGAGAAAGCAGAGGGGGAGATGGATGAGTCCAGCATTCTAAGGCGGAGAGGGCTCCAGGTAGGCGACGCCTCCGTTCTTGACGGTACAGCCTGGTGCGCGGCCAGCCATTGAGGATCGCAAAGTTCCCATGTGCCATTCCTTTACTGGGCGGGCAGAGGTGGTGCACAGTTCTCAGGATCTACTTGGCCACGAGATCTGCCGAGTCTAGTTACAGGTGTGGTCGTGGCCGGCTTCCGGGAGGGAGGCTCTTCTGCCGGGGGGACAAAAGCTAACACTTTGAGTTAGGCACTTTGGGGGTCGGCTGGTCGTTCTGCTGCCTGTTGGGTAGCGGCAGTTCAATCGTGGCTGGCAGGGACGGGCAGTGGGCTGAGCAGGCATTCTCTCCAGGGTCAGGGCAGTCAGGGCAGGTGGTACCTCCCTCCAGGTCAGAGAGCACCGGCTCAGTTATGCCCTGGGGTCACCTCCACGGGGGCAGGGGGTGGGCGGATCTGTGGGAACGCCTGGTAGTTGTTTGCAGTCCTTGATAGACTCGGTTAGTCAGTGAGATGAAAGTTTCTACTGGCAGCTCAATCAAAGTTCCCTGTGATTGATCCACTGAAGGAGCAGGAGATATGTATCTCCTGCCTTGTTCGTTGGTGCCCAAGTTTCTCTAATTAAACGACTCTGACTTCAGTGTACAAATGTAGTCCAAGTTAAAACTTGGCAAATCGGAAAACTTGAAGGAGGGAAAAAAATACACGCAGGCACATCTTCTTGGCAGTTGGTGAGTTTAAAGAAGCTGAGATATAAGTACACTCAAAATGAGTCTGTTTAACTCATGGGTGACTCCCTTCTGTGTGAAAGTGTAATTTTTCTCTAGGAAAGAATTGGATCATTAGCCACTGTTCTACTCTTCTTGAATGTTTTGAAAATTAAGATGATAGGTGTGCCGGGGACACAGAATAGAGGGCATGCCTAGAAATGCCTAGGTCATCTTTGGAGTCCTACAGGCTTCACCGTCTGCTTTTGGTACTGCCAGTTGCTCATCCTAATGTTACTTCCATTACTATAGTATCATAATGCTGCAAGCTAAAGGATTATTTGGCGGTAAACAAAAGAGAACTTAAAGAAGTTGGAGTTCAATGCAGTCTATTGTTCCAGACCTAAGTAAACAGACAACCTCCTTACTGAGTTCTGTGGTCATTGTTTTCCAGTGCTCAGTGTGGTTAGTCAGCACTGTGGGTTTCCTTTCCTTTGTCTCCATCATCTCTGCAAAGTTCTGGTAATGCACAGCTGTTTGTGTGTGTTCCTGTCCTCCTCATAGTCCCTGGTTAAACAGGGAAGGGCTCTTTGTTAAGAAGATGAAAAGCTCTGTTAAACTTCCAGTAGTTCTGAATGCTATTAAATAATAACCATTAGGTTATTAAATAATAATTGTTAGAACAATCATCAGATAGCAATTTGTCTGGCAGGGGTCTATTTTCTTTAATTCACTTCACATGTTTTATATATATATTTTTTGAGAAGAAATTCTTTTGTAATTTTGTTCATTTCTGTAACTTATTACTGTAACTTCATCAAAGAGTGTTGGAAACTGGGCTGCTTCACAGGGTCTGGGTCTTACTCCAACTTTACAAATAAAGGAATCATCTGAATATTTAAAATAATGGAGCTATTGTCTGCTTGAAAATGTGAAACAACACAAAAGGCAACTTGTTAATGTAGCAGTAGAGTGCTAGACCTTTATTGTTTCTAATCTACTCTTACTGTACCTGACCTCATCTATAGCAGGGAAGCTCCAAGTGTTAATTTTATATTGTGAATGTGAATCAAGTCTTTACACTGAGAGAAGCAGCAACATAAAAGTGTCTAGAAGTTCTACCACTTCAGTCAAGACTCTACTCTGAATGAAACAAAAACCATTTTACTTCATTCCTGTTGGATCTGAAAGACACTGTTGTTTAAAAAAAAATCACATGCATAGAGTAGCTATCTTAAGAAATTCAAATGTAAGTAAACTGCAAAATAAAAAAGAAAACAAGTCTTTATTTGCACGCCAACAGATGTCACTGTAGAGTTCGTAACGCCACCTAGTGAATTTAAGAATTCAGTTAGTTTACAAAGAGAGCTCTTGTAGGACAGTTTGATATGCTGGCAAAGATACATCTGATGTAGCAGAGCCAGGTGGAAACCTACACATTTGTATCCCTAGCTGTAACCCTCTGAGTACTGATAACCCCAAGCAAGCCTCATTTGGAGTCAGGGTCTGCTTATTTTTCTGTAAAAGAGGCACCCTCAAACATAAGACCTTATTAAAGAAGGCATGGTATAGTCGATGTTTTAGTTAAAGACCACATAATACAGTAGTAGATTATCACAAGTTCTCAATGAATGTCTTATTGGTTAAAGGTAATTGCTGATTTCATTTTTAAGGGAGGAAGGGTTTGCTTGGGCTCATGGCTCGAGGGGACAGTTTATCTTGGCAAAGAAGGCATGGCAGTCAGAGTGTGAAATGCCAGCCACATGACACTCACTGTCAGGGAGAAAAGATGCATTATATTATTGCTACCAGGCTTTCCTGCATCTTTTCTGTTTTTTGTTGTTGTTGTTCTTACCAGCATTCCATATCATTGTAATGTTACTCCAGATTCACTGCTTCATTTCGTCCTTAGTAAAAAAACTACTAAGCATTATTTACAAAGATCACTGTGGCAGTCATAAGCATGCAGAATTTTGCATTCTGTATGAGAATAAGAGTCTATGCACTGAATAGATGAACAGCATGTGGAACTAACTGGCTCTCTAAATAACTTAAAGCCTGATGTCTAAAGTCTGAAGTGCGCATATTCTAATTTCCTAAAATCTAGTTTTACAGAAGCACATTCTGTATACAGAATAGGATCTTGCAGCCTGTGTCTGAGACCAATTTTAAAATCCCAATGCCTCTTGCTCTTCAAACAGTCACACTTGGTGGTATCTTTAAAGTTTAGACTTTGAAAAATTATTTGATTCAGAATGCATAATTTCTCACATGTGTCTGCCTCATAAAATGGCCATACAACTGAGTTGTTCATCTTAAGTGACGGCACTTTTGCCGTCTTTTCTGTGGACTTTATTAATATTTCCGGTGCCACTGATAGCATTTCAATCACTGCCTTTGAAATGAGTGAGAGCAAGAGCAAATTCTTAGGATCTGGAACCTTCTCAGATTGCATCTCAAACATGGAAAAAAACTGATGGATGGATGAGCTTGGGCAGACCTTGGACTAGGGGCAATTTGAATTTCTAGACAGGTCTAATTCGTCAGAGGATAACTGGCTCCTTTCAGGCCTAATATCCCTTGTACGTGCATTATATTTTTTAACTGTCAGGGAAATTAATTGTTTTAGTGATTTCCATTCTCCGGCTCCCTTTTTTGGTTTTAATGAGAGTGTCGCTATGTCCTATGCCACAGAGTCCAAGGCTGGAGAACAATGGATGCCCAGCATCAGTGAGGAAGGTGCGGGTCAAAAATGTCCCTTCCCTGATGTCCTCCTGCTTGCACCCTGCCTGGCATCGCCTTCCCTGGCCCTACTCCTCCAGTTCAACCTTACCATTGCCATTCTCTTCCACGGTGGCATATGCTGTTAGGATGTGGAAACTCTTTTCCTAAAGTTAGTTCATGATGGAGTGAAATCAGCAAAAGGCTTATTATTTAGGTTTCAGGGTATTAATATGTTCAGGTTTCCTTTTCTTTTCCCTCTCTATCTACTCCATGCCTCCTGTCTTGCTGAAAAAATACCACCAAAGCGCTCAGGTTTGCCTAGTGTCTGATTTCCCGCCAAGGCTGGGATTCAACTTTTAAAAGCGTAGAAGCAGATGGACTCGTTATGTTTGGACTGTGTCTCAGGCCAGCCTCTATTTCGTGCTCAAATGTAGGTCATTCAAGTCATATTGTCCCATGTTCCTTCTGGGTCGACTTTAATGTAATTACAGATGTGTTTACACCTTATGTGGGCTTTGGCAGCAGTCTCATTACGTGGGAGGATCACTCTGTCTCTATTCATTTGAAGACCTGATAGGCTATTTAGAGATGTGTAGTTAGAAGATTATAGTAGAAACACATAAGGTAAAATAAATTTCTCTTTGGAATAAGGTACTTTCCTCCTCCAACAATTCTAGCAAAACCTAGAAAGTTCTTTGGGAAAGGAAAAAAGGAAAAATCAAAATGGCAAATGAACTTTTGGTATATGTGTATACCTATTTTTTTTGACAAATCAAATGTTACTTCTTACCCAACATAGGAGTTTGATTTCTGCCCTGAAACAGACATGATGTTGAGTTTCCAGACCCACTGAGAGTAAGGATGATGTGTGTTTGAATGCAGACAAATAATTAGGACTGTTTATCTTGTATATGTGTGGGTGTAATGACATGGGGGGAGGCAGACATGCCACAACACGTATGGAAGTCACAGGGCCTCCTTGGGTCAGTCCTTACCTTGCATCTCCTTTGAGGTGTTCTGTTTTACCATTGTGTATATCAGACCAGCTGGCCCAAGACCTTTTGGGAATTGTGTCTGTGCCTCCACCTCCCTGTGGGAGCACTGGGACAATGTTTTCATGCTTTTACATGGATGCTGGAGATTTGAACTCTGATCCTCACTGTCACAAATATTTTTTTTATCCACTGAGCCATCTCCACAGTCCTGCAAGCAAATATGCAAATATTAGCAATGTAAAATGAGTTTGGAGGCTAGCTTCTATTTTTTTTTTCATAGTAAAAGAACCAGAGCATTGTTACCTCTGTATTTCTGGGAATGGAATAATCATTCTCTGGTCATTCCAGGACCTACCTTTGAGGTTTTTTAAAACATTTGGTTTTTGGGGGCTGGAGAGGTGGCTCAGGGGTTAAGTCTCTGCCTTGCAGGCAGAAGGTCCTGAATTCAGATCCTAGACCCCACGTATAGATGCCAGGCGGGAGCAGGGGTGGCCTGTGTTTCTGGACCTGGTAGGGTGGAGGCCTGTGAATCCTGGGGCAGAGTAAACAAGGAGGAGGTGGAGGCGTCCATGGTGGTTGCCCTGTGGTTCTACACACACACACACATACATACACACACACACACACACACACACACACACACACACACACACACACAATTGAATAAATTAAAAAAAATTTTAAAAATTTGGTTTTTTAAAAACTATTTATTTTGCACAGCGTGCACATGTGTGTTACCAAAGGATACTGTGTGTATCAGAGGACCAAGGTAACTTCGAGAAGCATCTTGAATTGCTTCTACTTCCTTTTTGCTTTATCCTGGGATTTCCCAGACTCTGTTCACCAGGTTCAGAAGTGTAGGTTCCCCCTACTTTTTATGTGGGACCTGGGATCAAACTCAGGACATTCTGCTTGTGAGACCGAGTCTTAACCCTTGAGCCATCTCTCTAGCCCCTCGCCCCCAACTTTGAAACATCATCTCTTTCACTTGTTAGTCAAGCTCTATTAATCTCCAGAGACATATATATGTCCAGATCTGTGTCCAGGCTCTTTCTTATTCATCCCGCTTCCTGGCACAGCTCCTAAAGCCCTCCCTTTTATGAAAATCCCCATCAAATTTCCTTCATCGATGCTAAGGTCGAGTAAGAATGCACACTGCTTTATTTCATTGTCTGGTTGACCTTTCCAATCATCCCCAGCTCTCGGCCTGCCAAACTCTGTTACATCACCCTCTCTCCCACCACGCTTGAGTTTTTCTAAATTGCTTGTATCCTGCTTTCTTGCAATCACCTTTCCTTAGTTTTCTAAATTTCCTCTGCTTATCAGAGAGCACAGTAAGCTCCAGTGCCTTCATGGATTTTTCCACAATCACTATATTCCAAAATTAACTGCATTCTTACCCATTGTCTGTTTTATTTACATACCTAATCTGATAACATGATACATATTTAAACTATTTCATGATATGTATTTTGAACTATTAAATTATTTCATTTGTATCTTATGCTAAAACTATAAATTCACTGAGGATAAATGATTTCAGAACCAGATGTGTATCAGAGACAGATGTGTATCAGTGATGTTGAACAGCTCTGTATTCAGTGCAAAATTTCTTAATTACTTTGATTCTGTGTCTACACCTAAGGAGATTAACAAATGAGGTGTCTAAGCTTTGAAGGAGATGACCAGTCTCTTAGCACAATGTTTAGCCACAATCTCTACACAATTGATCTTAGTTCTTTCCTGTGTTATCAAAGCTTTGCACAGTATAGTTTTAAGTAACTAAGAATGGGTATCTGTAAGGTCCAGGCAATAAATCATGCACATTATACATAATGTGTATAATGTGAAGAGTTTAATGAAGGGATCCTTTAAATTGTGTGGGCAAGTATTGGGAAAGTTTAGGTGATTGTACTGGGTCTGGAAGCAATAAGGGACCCTCCACCTCTAGGACAAAAGTGAGGAGAAGCAGTTGTTGACAGAACCCAGAGGCAGAGAATCACAGGGACAGAGTCAGCCCTATGACTGCTCAGAACCCCAGGGACTGGTACCTCAACTCTAGTTTCCCTCGCCCTTCTGGACTCTTGCTGTGCATCTCGTGAGCAGGTCCGATGGCGGAGGCTCAGGAGCCCAGAAACACTGAGACGCAGCACTGGATGAAGAACAGGTGAAGTGCATTTAGGCAGATCATGAACATTGGCTGAAATGCCTCTGGCTCTTACGGTCTTTTAGTCCCTAGTCAGCGCTGAAGTTTTGTGCATAGTGCATATTTCATGAACCTGAATGGAATTCAAGCATCTGCGTAGTTTGAGAGTTGTTTTGTTTTGTTTTGCTTTAAATATTAGTGCCTGTTATTGCCCATCGGTGTGTAATGGTGACATATTCTCCCATCTTACCATGGGAAAAATCTTAGTTCCACTTTAGTGTCTCCTTTTAATCAATAATGAAAGATACCTGTGCTGAGAGGCTTCCAACAACCACAATTGTGCATAGCTCTGGACCGTGCAGCAGGACTCAGAGAAGGGACCCCCCCACACCCCAGTACATGGCCCAGGAAGCCTCTCCCCTTACATTTCTGATTGCCCTTCAGCAGGTCCCTGCATTAGACAGCCCCTCCCTTCCCACCCATCCTCACCTTCTGTTCTTGTGCCCCTACTGGCCTCTTTGCAGAGTTACAGTCTCACATTAAATCCTTGCTAATAAAGGAAACGACTAAGAAAAAATACCTCTGTGGTTTTTGTAAAACGCCCCAGGAAGCCCCACCATTACGCTGGGCATCCTCTCTACATTAGGTGCACATGATAAATTGCCTTCCCGTTCAGTCCCTCTCTCCCAAGGTGAACCAGTTTGCATCTTTCGCTCCAGCAGTGACAGCTCTGTCTTGTCTGCTCATTTGTGCCTTAGCTGCTCAGAACTGAGCTCCATGCTTAGCTGTCAGGTGCTGTCAGGCAGCATGCCATTCTTTAACGCTTGCTTCTTTTATTTTTGTGGTTATATTTATTAGACCTTTTTAAAACCTTGAGGAATTCGAGAAGCAGCCTTAAAGTAAGACATATTCTAAAATGTTTGATAATGTTTCACTTGAAAGAAGGAAGACAAAAGGAGACAAGAGGTGAACTAATCAATAAACCATAAAAATTGAGAATCTCATGAACTTACAAAGATCAGTATGCATGAAGCAACTAATCATCTTATTGTTGCACTAAAATCTGAGAAAAGAAAATAACGTGTTTGACTTTACTAGAAACTTGTGTTTCAAATAAACTATTAAAAGCAGCAGAGTTTACTAAAGTGTCTTGGTTTTTTTCTTGAGATTAGCTAAAAGCAGGAAGATTGGCAAGTAACAAGAGATACATGTGCTAGAGGACACTGTTGCCATTAATACACATAGCAACTTGGGGAAAAGCTGACTATGGTGTTGTGTTTAAAAAGACAGATTACTAATCACATAGGATACATGCACATGTCTTTTAAATGGGTCCTATACACAAATGCAAGTGTATACATGTGCATGAGGCTGGGGCGAGAGACCGTGTGTGTGTGTGTGTGTGTGTGTGTGTGTGTGTGTGTGTGTATGCCTGGTAATGCAATAGTAAGTAAGAGACTGCCCACGTTTTGAAGTGCTCAAAATTATCTCTACCACATATTAATTGTATGATCTTGGCAGCATTATTTAATTCTTCAGTAGCACCTACTTCCAGAGTTCTTGAGGAGGAAGTAAGATAAGTATAAAAAGCCTGAAAAATATCTGTCATATCAAACATGTAGGCTGTTCACTTCCTCATTATCATCTAAGAAAATGTATTAAAGGTTAGTTCATTTGTATCTTAAAAGTGACATTATAAGAATTTGTTTTCCTTCATATTCTTTTGCAGTAAATATGTCATAAGCAGTCAGAAAAAAAAAGGACTTGGAAGGACCGCTTTTATTTTCCCTTCATTATTTAAGAGAATCTCAAGCTACCGGAGCTCTCAGTGACTGGTTTTCAATTGGGTGCATTGTTGAGATTTCGGCTGCTTGTCTCTGCATCCTGGGTCCTTGCTTAGCTGCAGCTGGCCACCCAGTTGTTTCTGTTCTTTTGAGACAGTGTCTCATTGTGTAGCACAGGCTGGCCTAGAATTTACAGTCCTCCTGCCTCAGCTGCCCAGGTGCAAGGATTACAGGCATGTGTCACCATGCCTGGTCTTGGCTGCTTTTTGGACACACCTGGAGAGTTTTCTGTGGCCTGTGCTCTGGACACTGGGTGCATGGGTTCAGTTGGCATTTGACAGGGCTGCAGAGCCAGAGATGAGACTTGCTGTTCCCAGAGCATTCAGTGTCATGTAACAACCAAATCGTGGCACATACAACTTCCGTCTCGCCAGTAGTTCTGTGTCTGGCAATTTTTCTTCCAAATTAGATAGGGAATGTTTTGTCCTTAATGGAGAGGTACGTGGAGAGGGCATATGCTCACTGTGTTGCTTGAGAAATGGTAGTGATGTGGGAGCTCAAGCCATTTGCCAACCCACCTTGGGGGGCGGGACACTTATTGCAGCAAGGGTGGCCAGAGGCAGCCCTGGATCATTACCCCAGGGAACCCATGTGCTGCCGGGGTGTGCAGGTGCAATTTTTAAATTGCTCCTACATGCTTCATGACGTACTGCAGAAAACCACCTCAAGGGCACAGAGAGATGGTTGTGCTGCTCCTTGCATCCTCCTGCTTATGCCAGAGAGAACAGACGTTAGTAATGTGGGTGGATCCCTTCCCATTGATATCCTGGAGAAATGTACATCTTTCAGTTCTCACGACATTTGTTATTTTATGTAGGCTGTAACGTTGGCTACCTTTGGGCTAACGAACGAACCCTATTCTTTGCCTTTCTTTCCATGGATGTTTAATAATAATAAATAATAATAATGATGATAATAGCACATATCAAGCTTATGTTTGCAACATCTACTTTTGGGTTTTTCTCCCATACTCTAACATCACAAAAGTGGGAAGAATATGATCCCAGTACAGGACAGGTTTATGGAGTGGGGAAGGAGACAGACAACAATTTTCAAACAGCATATGCTCTGGCCTATGACAGTCAAGACCATGGGTTCTAGGGAGAGTGGCTCTCTCTACTGGAGGGGCTGGGAGGTGTTATGGTGGCGGAGCTCTTTGTCATATGGCAGAGGCTGAACAGATGTTATGGGGGGAAGGGCAGCCCAGGCAGGCTGCGCACAACAGTGTGTGCAAGGTGTGGTTGCACCTGTTGCAGGAGCTGCACATCAGGGAGAAGCAGATGTGAAGAGCAGCGTCCCAAGAGACATGTCTTCCTGAGGGATCCAACTTAGAAGTAGGAGGTCATTGCAGGAACCTAGCAGGGTGCGGCTCTCCATGACTGGGGAGAATGCTTGAGAAAAGCCCAAAACTAGAAACAGGACAAACAGCTGTGCGTCTGGGAGTGGGAAGGAGTTGAGTGTTGCTGCTGGCCTGAGGCGGTGGTGAAGGAAGTAGAGGGAGGGAAACTCAGGGTGTCAGGGTGTCGTCAGAGGAGGTGATGTCCTGTCAGTAAGAAAGGAGAAGGGAAGAAACTGGAGGTAACTCCCAGGCCTCAGCCGTTAGTTAGTGGAAGCAAATTAAAGTCAAATGTAGAGGCGGGTAAGGCAGGTGAACGTTGATAAGATGGATGCCACCTGTAGAAGCCACCTGCGTCCAGGCCATGGGCAGGAACCAAGGGGGGTGTGTAGGTTAAGACCCCAGAGAATAGTTCAGCCAGTATTGAGAATCTGAAATCGCTGGGTTTAGTAAGTACTCGAACCCCATCATGAATAGAGAGAGAGTACAAGTTTTTTCCAGATTAACATATTTGTGTTAGAGTAGCTTTGAAGAAGTATGCCAAAATATGTATTCTAATGCTTATTTTGTAGGAGCAGCTAAAATTATAGAGTAAGCAAAGCAGTTTGACAGTTTAGTGTCAAGCCTTGAAAATCATGTATCCAGTTTCAAAATGTTTCCTTTCCTTCCTTCCTTCCTTCCTTCCTTCCTTCCTTCCTTCCTTCCTTCCTTCCTTCCTTCCTTCCTTCCTTCCTTCCTTCCTTCCTTCCTTCTCTTCTCTTCTCTTCTCTTCTCTTTCTCTCTCTCTCTTAAATTGCTCCCAACTTTGACAGCTTGCCTACAAGTCTCATTCCAATACAATTTTGAAAAGGCAGAATGAAACATCTCAGACAGGAGGCTGTAATAGAAAAAGCAATTCCTTCTTAAATGAAGATGATGAGGTTGGAACCATATTGCCTGAAACAGTGAGTGAATTTAAAAACCTAAGTGAGATTACACTAAATTCAGCTGAAATTTTTGTTCCATTTGAATGGAGTATGTGTAATTGAAGATAGAGGGCTCAGAAAAAAACGTGATGAAAGGTAAAACTTTACCAGTTTTCTGGCACTTTCCAATTTTGTTTTATACTATGAATATGTACACAGGCCATTAAATCATTTTGATAATGAGAATGCTAGCTTTATTTTTATTAGCAATACATTCTTTCTAAGTTCTTGCCCAGTAGTTTTGTATATCAAGTACATGCATAATACATTCTTTCTAAGTTCTTGCCCAGTAGTTTTGTATATCAAAATGGTGAGAATGCACAGGTGTACTGTGTCACAAGTTGTATGAGTCATTAGCTATTTGTTTGCCTGCATGTGACTGATAAATTCACTGCCAAAGACTTAAGGGGCATGAAGGGTTTTACGTCGTCCAGTTCAGTCTTATTCCAGGTTGGTAGGAGAACTTACATTGACACCAGAGGTTGGGGGAACTGGCCACACCATGTCCGCAGGGTTGCTGAGAGAGACAGAGACAATCTTCACTTGCCAGACAGCAAGTCTGGCCAAGTATGCCAAAGAATGCCAACTCCCGGAATGCCATGAAAGTAGGGCAGTGGGCTCATGCTTCTGGAATTCACTGCTCTTCCTAGCGCAGTTCAAGAGTCGAACATCTCAGCAGTTCAGTCTAGTGCTGAAGAAGTGCCAAATTCTTCTAAACTAGCTCCCTCCATCTTATCCACCTGCCCAGGGGATAGTCCCGCCCTCCACAGGCTATGCCTTTCCCATCATTCAGACAACCCCTGAAGGCTTGCTCAGGGTTAACTCCTAATTCTTTACAGTTATATCCAGAAAACCTATAATCTAACTATTATGATACTTTATAATGGATTTATAATGGAAGAAAATGGTGTTTATGGTTAGAAGGGGGTAAGATATAGTTGCTTTTATATAATTTTATCAACACATTCGTAATGATGAGACAGAAGTAGTTACATATTTTCTATTGACCTAGATTCTCAATTTTTGCGTTGTTGTGAAGGAAAAGACGGAACAGTACTATTGACTTCATTATTCACACTATTATTTATTTATTAATTAATTTACTTATTTTTATTTAAGTGTGTGTTATCAGAGGGCACTGTGTGTCTTTGTGGAGGACCAAGGGCGACTTTGGGAATCATTCTTTTTGCTTCACTCTGGGATTTCTGGGTCCTGGAATCTGAACTCAGGACCCTGTGCTTGCTAGGCAGTCTTAACCCCTGAACCATTTCTCCAGCCCTATTCACACTCTTCAACCAAACTTCAAATCCTATAAAAATTGTGAAGCTCGGGGCTGGAGAGGTGGCTCAGGGGTTAAGCCTCCACCTTGAAGGCGGAAGGTCCTGAGTTCGGATCCTAGACCCCATGTATAGACAGACCCTGGGCGGAAGCGGGGCGGACTGCGTTTCCGGTCCTGGTAGGGCAGAGCCTGTGAATCCCGGGCAGAGTAAACAAGGAGGCGGTCCATGGTGGTGCCCGAATTCGCCCGTGGTTCTACACACACATACACGCATACACGCACACACATACATACGCACACACACACGTGCACAATTGAATAAATAATAATAATAATAAAATCTTTAAAAAAATTGTGAAGCTCACAGATTTAATCTTTCATGTGTGCACCAACCCAAGTCTGAGTTGCAATGGTAAATGTGAACCAGATGTGTCGCATTACATTTTCTCCATTTCCTCTTTCCTCTAACTGATCTCTGCATGCATTCCCTTCCTGTGGCCTCATGAGAAGTGGAGGTGACCTCCTTGACTTGTCTCCTCCCTTGACCTGGGTCTCAGCCCTGTGTGTGTTTGTGTATCTTCAGAGCTTGTCTTTGATGATCTCTCCTGACAAGATGCTTGGAAGAGCCACTGCTCATGTACACTGGGCCCAAGAGCCGTAGACCCACCTCCTTCCTGCAGACCCCGACCTTCACAGTCCCTTATCAGCACATGATGACCTTGGCGACTGGTAGGAAGAACCTGCTTTTGTTTGGCCAGGAACTGTAGCCTGGAAGTCCAGCAGGTTTCTGTGTGAATAGTCTGCCATGTTCCGGCTTTAGTTTTGAGGCATGGTGCACGTCTACAAGATTTGCTTTTGCTATCGGTAAGATATAATAATTACCTCACAAGAGTGCTGTAAACAGAAGTAAGATGTATGTGTGTCTATGACCTTGCACTGGGTCAGGAAGCTGGCTGGGGAGGTCGGAATAGGGTCGTGGAAAGCTGTGGCTGCGTTTGCTGTTGCAGTTGTGAACTGCTAAGTGTTCCTCGCCTGCTTCTGTGGCATCAAGGTGGCTTTACCCTATGCTTGCCCTGTGACCCTAGAGCCCAGAACTAATTAATCTGGGTTCTAGATCAATTATATTTACCTGGCGGATTATTATGAAGACTTTAGTAAATGCTGGCAATTTTCTGTGCTGGTCAGCCTGACTTGCTGTCCAAAATAACTGAAACTGATTGGTGGCTTTAACAGGAAACATTTGTTTCTCACAAGAGGCTAAAAAGTCCAAAATCAATCTGCCAACAGGTTTTGTGTGGTGGGGCTGACTTTCTGATCAGCTCACTGAGTGCCAAGAAAAAGATCCCATGCTTCTCATTATAATAAAGCCACTGCCCTCACCCTCAGAGCCCAGCCCTCAATCTAACCACTTGTGAGTGTCACCACAGTGGGTTTAGCTTTCAATATGTAAACTGCTGGGAGAAGGGGGGAGAATAACATATTCATATCACAACACCAGCTATGGCCAGGTAAGCAAATTCTCAGTAAAAAGAAGTTTTATTATTTGCACTGTCCATACCTCCCCCTGTTCCTTATTTATTCATATTTCTTTCAACTCAAGTCCCTAGGTACTTCTTATGAGCCAAGCACAACAGCTCCTACTTTTGACTTCTCAGTCTTTAAGATCCCTGTTTTTACTGAAAGGAAATAAAAGTTGTGGAAGGCAGAAAGGGAAGCGTATAAGCACTGCACTTGGGGAGGGGGTGTTCAGACATGTGGAGTTCCTATTTCTGTGAGTGTTCAGAAAGTTAGTCCTCTGAAAGATGGGGATTTAGGAAGGTGAGAAGGAGTTGGCATGGAGGCTTTGATCACAGGACAGCAAAACAGTATTAGGAGCCACCCAACCCCTCTGGTTGGTGAGTGCCATGCTGTGGGCGACAGGGCAACTCCTGCATCAGGGAGCCTACATTAACCCTTTACACCTAGGGGGATGACTTCACAAATGCTTTAGGTTTCCACAGAGGTTTCCATGCTTGCTCCCGGTATTGTGATTTTCATGTCTTCCCATTTTGTACTGTTTGCCCTTTTCATTTCTCCGTGTGTGTTCACAGGCCGTGCCAACCCTCCTAGTGCTGCAGGCTTCAGTCTGGAATTTGTTCCATAGAAAACCTGTGTCCTTAACAAACTTGCCTTGAGATGTCTGTGATGTGCATCAGTGAAATAGGTTTTGAGCTCCTGGATATTAACTTCTGAATGCCACTTTCTCTGGAAGCTAATTGACTGATTTGGGGTAGAGGCGAGATGAGAGTCTATACATTTGGCCAATTTCACAGGGCTTACCTTGCAAGCCATTGAAATGTAAATCCAGGCTATGCTTCACACATTCAGTTCTTTGTTTTCTTCTGAAAAATAAGCATTCAAAATTCATGCACATTCTATTATTCATGTGCTTTATATTTAGGTTCTGCTGGTGTGTCTAAATAAATCTCATCACCATTATTTAAAATTTCATGAATGAAACTTTGCATCTCTAATGTTATACTAGCCTAGGCCACCTTAACCAATCAAAATAATTTGAAAAGTCTCACTTAGATGTGTCTGAGTGTGTGCATTTATATGCACACTTAGGTCATTGTCTTATCAGTGCTGTCTGTATGTAAACCCCCTCTATGTAACATGAGTATGAATTCAAAACAGCCTTAAGTTATTTTGCTGTTTCATATGAGATGCTTGGAAGGCTTCTGGAATACAGGGTAGTGATGTCAAGGCTCCTTTACTTGCTGTGATAGTTGTCACATTAGTCCTGTGCTGTCTGTTTATTTGTGTTGTGAAATCATCCACCACTTTTAATTTGTCAAGTTCTTTGGAAGAATATTGTTTGTCAGCAAGACAGCTCCTCTGTACTCAATCTGTTCTATAAATTACCCTTCCTTCTGAATGGGCATTGCTTCTGAGACCCTTCTTTTCTCCCCTAAGCTGTGATCACTTTAAATTAGGGAAAATGACTCTCTTTCCTGATGTAGGACTCCATGCCAACCCCCTGCCACTTAGTGGAGCCCAGCAGTGCTGATGTTCACATTTTCTGGTGTAAGTCTTCAGGAGATGTTACGGATGACTCTGCAGCATTGGGTTGGGAAGAAGGAACCCAGGCCTAAGCGATGTGTTTTATTAAGCCTTGCTTGTGGCTCTGGGAAGGGATGTTGGTGGTGGTGGTTTAAGCCTCCCGTCACTTCTGGGAGCCATAATAAGAAGGACCATCAGCTCTTTCTGCACCTCCACAGGTTCTGTCATTTCCAGGAAGGACCAGTTGCTTGGAGAAAATAATATATGTTCATGGGAATTTTGATACATGGGTCAAGATATACCAAAGCCCAGGTTTTGAATGCAAAGGAGCTGTGCCGTTTATAGTGATTAGACACTCTTGTTAACTTGTGTGAGTATCCAGGCCACCTGCCCCACCCCTTCAGTTTGTGAAAGTGGGTGCACTAGGGCAGACCACAGCCTGCACCAGCAGCATGGAGCAGCTGCCGAATCATTTCCTGCTCCTCACGCTAGGCCAGTGTCTTTCATTGTAATAGTCCTTCCTGTCATTGTCAAGCACTTTCCTTAGGTCCTCTAGACTAAGGCTGGTGTGAAGTCTGGCATTCCTCTCTAACAGCTGGCCCCATCCGGTCCAGACCTTGCATACATGCATGCATGGTTGGGGTGAGGGTTTCAGACTGTTGATTCCTGCCTTCCATAAATCCCTTCCTGCCCTGGAGCTTTCTCACTCACGGACTCATATCTGTTTAAACTTCCAGACATAGGCGTCTACTAACTCTGTGTTATTTCCATCTACAGTAAAGACAGCAATGACTGTGTTCATAGTATAGTGTTGATTCAATTTGAGGAAGCATTTTTGGACTTTATAGGTCTGCCAAAAAAGCCATCAGTTGTGTTCTTTCCAGAAACGCCTGTCTTCCTGATGTTAAGTTGTGATCTACAGGGCATCTTGTAACTACGGATCTAGTTCTGTGGCATCATTACTGGACCAGTCTCATGGGAACATTCAGCCAGTTGCCCAACAGGTAGTTGCTCTGCAATTTTACTTCACGCTAGGTTAGCGATACAAGAACACACCAGATTCAATTCCCTTTGGCTCCTGGGAGCTTATGACCAGAAATGTGGAAGAAAAACTTGTTAATAGACAATTAAAGGCGCAGTAATTGCTATGATGGTTTGCTTACTGCATAGTAAATGCTCAGTAAACCATGGACATGTTTGGATGCTGTGAAAGCATGTAAAAAGACATTATCCAGAAGCATGACATCAAAGATCGGCCCCTGATTTCTACTCTGCTCATGTTAATTTTGAGTCTCTTTGGAAAATTCAAGAAGAGTTATCCTTTGAAAGGATATATATGACATTTGAGGAGGTGAGATCAAAACCATCTTGGGGACAGAGGAAACCATGGAAGTGGATTGAATCCCCAGCGAGCCACAGTACAGGGAAAGCATGAGGACCTAGCATGCAGGCCTGTCTCTCAGGGTCACTGATCTTACTTGTGTTAGGTGGGGGCGACCGGGTATAAGAACTAGTGAAACTCACACAGATGTTTCTTCTAGGAGTATATGCCCACAAATGGAGAAGAAAGACTAGTAAATAGAAAGCTAAATGCAGTTGTTTGTCAGTGACACTTTCTGAAAGACCAAAGGAATAAACAAAAAGAGACATTTATCGCTCAGACATTCATATTCTGTCCTCCTCTTTGCTGGGACTTAAAGATGCTTTAGAAAATAGCTTCCTATATAGTAGTCGTAAACATTACATCTCTACTGAGCTGCAAAGTGCTTGCCAACATTCCCGGTGCTTTGCGTATGTCCTGTTTTCAGAGAAGGAAATGGCAGAGTCTCCTCACCTTTCATTAATTCATAGAATTAATAACAGTCACCACCTGCAAATCTGGATATCTGGATTTAAATCAAGATGATTTGGCTTCATTCACAATGAACTCACACTTCTTGCCTCTCTGAGGTAAGCAGAACATGGTCTCTGTGTTGGGAGTTTGGTCTTAGTGTGATGTGGGAGCCCATGGAGCTTGCCAGAGGTGGTCTTATGGGAAGACCACTGTATTATTGCAGATGTGCTCAGGAAGGGGATAAAGATATTTCTTGTGAGATTCTGGTTATTTTGAGTTAGCTGAGCCTCACCCTACCCAGTCTTTCTTGTTGCTTTCTGCCTTATTATTTGTTCTTCCATCAGCTATGATGTCCTTTCCAGAGGTTAGCTGATGCCAAGTCCCTGCCCTTAAATCTCCATAACCATGAGCTAAATAAACATCTTTTTATTATAAGTTATCTTGTTATAGCAACGAGGTGATGGCCAGTTTGAAATGAAAATCCAGACATGGGTCGGTAGGGTGTCTGTATGTAAGTGGTATCGGTAGGGTGTCTGTATGCAAGTGGTAAATAGGATGGAAAAGCAGCAATCAGTTCTGGCCATTTCTGTTTCTCCAATGATCTCGATGACCCTAAGCCATATTCCTTGTTCTAAAGGTATGCTTACAGCTGGATACCAGTTGTGGTCATTTTCTCCATAGGGGGTAGAGAAAGTAATGAGCCATCTTGGTCTAAAAAGTTTAGTTAATTGTTACAAATTATGACTTGAGACCCAGAAAAAGTAGATCTATTCCACAATTATAAGTCATAAGTGATAGAACCATATCAGAAGAAGGTATATTATAATAGAAAGTTCTTGGAAAGTTCTCCTGCAGCCTGGAAGGATTTCAGAAAGCAGATGGTATATGGAGAACCATTCTGGTAAATAAGGAGAAGTGAATCAAGCAAAAAAGATTGATTTAAAATCGTCGTTTAAAATTAATTTCCATTCTTGTGAAAAATATCCAAGGGACTAGGAATGTTTATTAATGTCATTATGGAAAATAATCTTGAATTAAAGCTGTTCCTTTGTGATACTTTACCAAATTGAGATCTGGAGTTAGAAGGTTTGGTCATCTGGTGCAGAACATCTTCTGGACGCTCGTCTGTACGCCTTCTTGGTGCCCTCTTAGACACTGCTGCTTTCCCTCTGAGAAAGGTACTTTCCAAGCACTTTACAGCGGAGCAGTGACAAAGCTACTTGGTGTAGATGACGAACACTTTCTTTAGAGAGGTGGAAGAGCGGGGGACGGTAAGACCAGGAGAAGAAAGATATCAAATTCTCAAAGATAAATGAGGCTGGTACATGAAGCCCACTCAACTGCTCGCTCACCTCAGCGGACAAATCTCTTGTGTTGTTCAAATACAAATCCATTGTCTTTCTTACAGATGCGTTGAAAATCTTGTAACCCTCACAGTTTTGATGTTTCAGTTTAGTTGCTTTTTGCTTAATTAAGGTAGAATTTTTTCTTTTTGAATATGTAGAGCCCTGTATCTTGTTTTGATTTTCAATTGGGGACACTGTGCTTTATTCTCACACATTGAGTGTAGCCACTGCAGCCACCTGAACACAAAATGTCTTGTATTTTTTCCAAGATATGTACTTATACATATCAGTACACAGTGTAAATATGCCCTATGCGTGAATAATTTGTGTCTGAATGGGTTAGAAGAGGTAAAGGAAAAGATGGCAATACAGGATGTAAATTTATTTCCTGACATTTACTTTAACATTTAATGAAAATTTTTCTTTTTTTTTAAATTTTTTTATTATTATTTATTCATTTGTGCGTGTGTGCATATATATGTGTGTTTGCACGCGTGTGTGTGTATCTGTGTGTGTGTGTAGAACCACAGAGGAACTTGGGAACCACCATGGACGCCTCCACCTCCTCCTGGTTTACTCTGCCCGGGGATTCACAGGCTCCGCCCTACCAGGACCAGAAACGCAGGCAGCCCCCACTTCCGCCTGGCGTCTATACGTGGGATCTGAGATCCGAACTCAGGATCCCTCTGCCTGCAAGGCAGAGGCTTAACCCCTGAGCCACCTCTCCAACCCACGAACACTTTTTCTTTTGCTCTCCAGGATTAGTGCTTTTGCTTTGCTAATCTCTTAAAAGTGGGCAGCTTTCTGTTCCCTTGACAAGTAAAGAATTACTAGGCCTGGTTTCACCAATGACCAGCTAGTCTCCCTTATAGTTTTTAACCTGAATGATTTGATGATGATAACAGCCAAAGTGGTGGCTTTCCTTACTGTCTTTGTCACATCTGCACTCTGCAGTCATTCTTATCTGCCAGCCATTGGATGCAGTTGCCTGAGGATTAGAATGAGCGGAACAGGAAATCCTGCTCCTGCTTCTGCTTTTTTTAAAAAAAAAAGTTCTCCTTTCCTTCTTTTCTTCTCAGAGTTTCTTTTGTCTGCAGCCCACCCTAGGCTATGTTCTCGGAGTTAGTCTGGTGGCTAGCTTTCCTTCAGACACACGTGTGTCTGATGCTGAGTATGTACCTGCTGCCCATCTATGAGAAAACGGTGTGCAGTGCAACTTGCATTTGGTGCTGCCCAGCCAGGCTTTCTGCACTTCACATATCCTCACTTGATGGGATGGAACTTACTGAGCAGTAGAAAACCCACTGGGTCCAAGGAAATGATTCACTCCATTCTGATGGTGGTTAATTGAGGTTGTCCTTTTTTGGAGTTTTCTTGGCTTTTGGGGTGCCTTGGATTTAATGATGAAGGCTTAACTAGCCAAAATGAGCTCTAAAGAGTGACCCTGGAATGCTTTTTTACAAAGTGGATGGAGGTTTCGAAAGTTCTGTCTGGTGGTGCCCAGTTTCTTCTTCCTGTCTCATTGCAGCTGGAAGCTGAGGGAGAAACAGTGACCTGAATCCCTATCAAGATCTTAGCTAGGAGGAACTCCTCTGATTTTAGCTGGGGCTGGCTGTCCCTCTTCCTGCACCCCCCTCCTTCCTCTATGACTTCCCCTCTACCTTTCCCTTCCTTTTCCTCTTTTCTCTCCTTGTTTTCTCCTTTGTCTCTCTTCCCCCTTTCACCACGCTACCCCCTTTTCTATTACACCTCCATTCCTTTCCTTCCTATTCCCTCCTTTCCTCTTGTTCTGGACTTACCTGCGCATTTTATTCAGAAGAGCGGCTGTCTCCTGTGAACTCATAGTCCAGGGCATGTTGTTTCTGGTACCGCGCCCTCTCATCAGATGTGGTGATAACTGTCCATTCTCCTGCTATGTCACAGTACCTGATCCACTGTGTGATAAATGGCCAAACACTGCTGACTTTCAAGTGGCAAGATGCAGGTCTTTTTAATTACCTTTGTGTTTTTGAACCATTTTATTTTGACTCTGTATCATGGATTATTTTTTAATCAGCACAGAAAGTTTAAAAAGAAATATAATTCAGCAAAAGCTGTGTAAGAAGTAAAGGAGACTTTCAAGGTCTGCTCACAGGTTAATGGGGTACTTGGCAGAAACACATTACCTCATAGGCATGAGGCAATTGTTTATGGTGATTACATCAGCCAGGAAAAAAAAGATGATAAATTTTGATTTTCATCTCAGCACACCCTGATTCTCTGGGGAATTGTGGGTGAGGAATTTGCTTGTTTTGTCTTTCATTCTCTTTCTTGCTGCTCTAGGCTCCAAGTTTAGATGTTTTAAGCTGTGGAGAGAAAGAGAGAGAGAGAGAGAGAGAGAGAGAGAGAGAGAGAGAGAATTTTTCCCTTTGCCAAGCTACAGTCTGGCTGCTTTAGAATTAGGGAATAATAGAATTGTAAGCCCAGAAGCAAACCTTCCATCCAGCTTAATTCGCCTTCCGGCTAAGAATGTTGAATTTCAAAGAAATAGTACAATTGAACCCAAATTTTTAAAAAATAGTGAGTCTTAGAATCGAGATATTTTCATTCATACTTGGCAAACATTCTTTCATTTGGTCTCTTGGTGTTCCCACACAGAACAGATGATGTGTTCTTTTGCGTAGCTACACTGAACATTTGCTTCTGTTTCGCTTTGAGACAAGGTGCCTGTAGCTCTGACTGACCTGCGTCTCACCTGCTAGGCTCACTCAGACTCAACAGCAGTCCTGCAGCTTCCGCCTCTGAGGCCACACCCCGCTATGATACTTTTATGCCTAACAGAAGTGACCTCATTGCAGAAAGTTCAATATCCTGACTCGAGACTTTGTCTAACTTAGCAAATTACAAAAGCCAGTCTCAAGTTGTTGTCACTGTTTATTTTCTAGCACTTTAATTCAGTTATGTGTTTTGGACCGTAAAGACAACCCACAATATCCTTAAGACTAGGCGCCATAGCATGCACATGTAAAAGTCACGAGAGGGGCGACAGGGTGGTAGGCTTTGGGGCCAAGCCAGAGAGTTGGTGATCTGTCTAAAGGCTAATTCTATTTGTATTGTTACATTTGCGCCTCATCAAAACATGGTATGTTAATATGGGATTTTTGATGTTAGATTTGTAGTTCTTCTCAAATTTAGACCCTTAATAAAAATTTGAGGAGGCCGTTGAGTTTAATCAAGGGTCTTAGGCCAACTAAGCATTTTTTTTTCTACTACTAAGCTATTCCCTCTCAGCTCCCAACCCCTCAATTTTCTTTAAACAAAGTGTTTTAATCCTTTTTTAAAAATTGTGTACAAGAGGGGAAAAATCTTCTCATGGAATGAAAAATAAGGTTTTCCTGCCAATGGATGCTATTTAGATAGTGTTTATATTCAGTGCATGACCAGTAACATTTCCCCAAAGATGGTAACCTCAGCCTTTATGTTTAGAGTGATTGTAAATCATTGTACAACACAAATGGAATTTTAGTTCAACACTTCATCCCAGTCCTGATTTTTGTGCAGGAACTATGTTCTAATTCAATGTCTGTCATCTGTCAATCTATTGTCTATATATCATCTGTCATCTTCTCTACCTACTTATCTATCAATCTGTCTTACATCTATGTATCTATTTCTATCAGTTGTGTGCCTTCTGTATCTATCAACTATATATCTTCTGCCTCTATTTATCATCCATGTATCTTCTCTACTGATTTATCTATTTATTTATATCCATCTTCTCTCTATATGTATTCTATTACTATCTATCATATAAATCATATGTGTAATATCTCTATTATCGATATCTGTCATCATCTATTTTTCTGTCTTACATCTATGTATTTATCTATTCATCTGTATACCTTCTACCTTTATTACCTACCTACCTACCTACCTACCTACCTACCTACCTACCTACCTGATAATTATATCCATTTATGCAAATGCTCAGCACAGGCTTTGGGAAGAGACGGAGCTCTGTAAGGAGCATTTCCAGGAAGGTGGGTAGGAGCAATCATCTAATTGATTAGGCCGCCAGGCAATTTGAGTCAACCTGTTAGTTACCAATTTTTGTTCCAGGAAATTTAACACACATCGCTGGCTATGGGGATGCTGCAAGTAGCCTCAGAAGTATTCTTTCCACGATGTAGCCTCAGATGTATTCTTTCCACGAGGCCGTTGCTCTCGCAGGACAGTTTAATTCATGTGAGCTACTGCTCCTGCTTGCTGCCTCCTCCATTCCTTGGGAAATGACTTTTCAGAGTCACCATTTCCTTAATGTTTTAAAAACCAGGGCTACTCATCTAAAGTGCTTTCTTGTTTTTATTAGTGTTACATATCACTGGATTATCCCAGCGTGTGTAGTGCTCTCTGCTGAGCCTCCGTTTGCACCCGTTGCTTCCTAGGACACACATTTCCTTCTGAAGATGAGCAGAGCTAATTGAGGAATAATTCCTTTTGAGAACAGTGTCTGTCTATGCCCTCCCTCTGACTGTCTCAGATTTGCTAAGTGGTGCCTGATTTCATCGCATGTTGCTTTAGAGCTACACAGCTTCTGGGGCTTGCTTTGATCCTTTTCTCTAACTGAGGTAGTTTCAGGGCCAACCTGGGCAACATAGTGAGACTCGTAAATAAGTAAAGAAGTAAACGAGTAACACTTAAAATAACTAGTAAATTTGATAACTAGTAAATTTTATTGCCTTTCAGTATTGGGCTCAGTATGGTAAGATATGAAAATATAAAATAGCTTTTGGAATTGTAATGAGGTTTCTGAAACATTAGAGACATACAAGAAACAGTGCTCGTGGTGACCTGGTGAAGCAAGATTGTTTCCTCATTTTTCATATTCTTGCAGGGAAGTAACTGCTTGAATATACTCATGTCCTGCATATATATGGGTCCAGGTGCATGTGCACATGTGTGTGCACACAAGTGAGTACAGGCGTGTGGGAGCTGGAGGGGATACTGAGAATCATCCTCCTTGCTCTTCTCTCTTGTCGTTTTGAGATTGGGTCTCTGTTTAAACCCAGAGCTTGCCTATAGGACTAGTTTGTCTGTCCAGTTTGGTCTGTGGATTCCTAAGTCCTGCCTCCTAGGACTGTTATTATAGGTAGGCTGACACCCTACCCTACCCTACCCTACCCTACCCTAGCCATGGCATTTTATATAGAATCTTGTGGTCCTAATTCTGGTCTTTTGCTTGCTTGGCAAGTCACTTTCACTGTTGAGTTTTTTTATTTTTTCATCTCTATCTCTCTCTCTCTCTCTATCTATCTATCTATCTATCTATCTATCTATCTATCTAAGAGAGAGAGAGAGAACATGCCACACAACATATGGTGGTCAGAGGACCACTCTTGGAGCTCAGTCCTATCTTCCACCATGCAGCTTCCAGGGATCAAACTTAGGACATCAGGTTTGCACACAAGCCCTGCCTCTGCTGAGCCATGCGCTAGCCTGTGTTCACATTGTTAACCATATTTCCTAAAAGGGAAAAACTGAGGGTGAGAGATACTCAGCAAAATGCCTGGATGTCATAGGGTATGTTTGTGTGGATATGAACTGTCTCCACAGGTTGTACTTTTTTTTGTATTGCTTATACCCTTTTCTGGCCTTTTCTTACTCTACGGTGATTTAGGGAGAGAAGTCAGACTGAAAGACATATTTACACAGCTGAGATCCATTTAAGTTATGATTTGGACTATATTTCTTCTCCATATGAGAAGCACAGATAAATCTTTTACATAGAAATTATAATTGCAATACAAATTGGCAAAGCTCAACTGTGTATACTGAGGACCAAATCCTCGGAAGCACAGGTCAATAATCATCAGAGGACATTCAATAAAGTACAACCACTCTTTCCTTCCTAAATTCTCATTGTATTTTGTCTGCTGAATGAAAGGAGGCCTATACAAATGGGTGATGAATCAGAATAGAACATCGTCCTATCTGAAAATGGAACACAAGTGCAGATAATGCCCTAGTGTCTGCTAACAGGCCACCCCAGACTGAAGGAAAAGATAGTAAATGTAAGTTGCATGAAGGTCTGGATTTGTATTCTCAGATACTTAAGAAGTTGGGGCGAGAAGATTGTTTGTACAACATGAGACCTCATAAATAAGCAAATGAATAAATAAATGAGTAACATAAAAGTCCCAAGGCTTTTTGTGAAGCTTACTCCACATATTCTGGTGTCTGCATTCCTTGGGTCATAAATCTGTGTGTTGAGTATGTTGCTTCTGATGAATTTTTGTGTAAGTCATGTTCGTTAAACTGGACTTTCTAATGGGGAGATAATAGATGTGTTCAGAAAGCCTTCTCGCCCACCTCAGAATATAGTTACAATTCTAAATCATCTGTCATGGGTACACTAACCTATTCTCATCATGGGGTTTGATTGGTCTCTTGTATGTATATATATGTGGGGGGGGGTGGAGTTGTGTTTAAATTTCTCATGAAGACTCATGTTCCTCATCTTTATTTTTTTCAATTTATTCTAAATGACTATGGTTCTGTAAGTTTCCCTAGTCTGTCATGATACTCTGGGGAAGCTGACTGCATGTCATAAATAAATAAATAAATAAATAAATAAATAAATAAATAAATAAATAAGAAGCATTTATTGAATAAGTGAAAAGAGCACTTCTGTTTCAGAAATTGTCTTTTTTAGTCTATACTCTGACAAAGGAAGAAGTCCATCACAAAACTAGTCACATCTAAATTGAGTGGCTTAAACATTGCTAAGTTTGGACACAGGTGGCAAAGTTCCATCTCAGAGAGGAGAATGTAGACTTCCTTGATTTGGAAAATATTACAGAATGTTGGCCATTATGTCTTCCAATTCATGGCTTCATGTGTTTTCTGCCTGTGGGAATAGCTTGTTGAATGAATGGAAGGAAAAGGCCTGATTCCTGTAAGAATTTTCATGGAAAAGCAAAATCAGAATTCTTTGCTAAATATATACTTATATCCTGAGCATATGGAATAAACCTTAAAGTATTTTGTGTTGGACATAAACTATGTAAAAATAGCAAAGTAGGTTTTAATTATATGTTTAATAAATTACAGGGTCATTAGAACTTAGGCATTTGTAATAAGTCATAATTTATGAAGCTAAATAAATGTGTTTGGGGTCAATTTTGCAAGTTTGCCTTTTTCTCAAGAGCAGGGACTATGGCATTTTTAGAAGTTAACTTTTGTGTCTGTACTTCATAGTACATAGCCGAGGTTATTGAATGATAATGTGACAGAACAAATATTAGACATCAGCAGTGCTTTATGTAGTCTATGACCATGTTGTTGGTGACTTAAGTATGTGTACTGCTTTTCCATAACTATGTAACACATCTAGCATAATTTTGTGGGTTGGGAATCCAGGTCAGCCGAGCTGAGCTGAGTGACTAGCTCAAGCTCTCCCACCTGGTTAGGATTATGTACTTGCTGGCGATGGGGTCATCCAGGCTGGATACAGGAGGACCTGCTTCCAGCACACTTGAGTGGCTGTTGGCCAGAGTTAGCTCTTGCCAGTTGTTGGATCTCAGTTCCTTTCCATTGCCAACTTCTGCTCCTCGTGTTGGCCTCTCAGAGAACAACTTCTATCAGAGTGAGCCAGAGAGGGCCCGCAGGGCAGAGGTTGCGGCCTTCCATTTCCGAACTTCAGGCATGACATCTCAACATTTTTAGTTCTTAAAAGTGAGTCACTTTTAACTCCTGCATTCCTGGAGGGAATGTTTGAGCAGAAGAGTATGGACACCAGGAGCCAGAGGTGGCATGGAACCATTGAGAATGCTGCCCATCGCCCTTGGAAAGGATTCATTTCATGCCCTGGGGGATCTCCATAGATAGAACGCACCACTCCTCCTTCATGGCAGTACTCTCTCATCTTCATGCCCTGGTATTAGCTCGTGCCTCTCTCTCTCTCTCTCTCTCTCTCTCTCTCTCTCTCTCTCTCTCTCTCTCTCTCAGTATTCTTCTTTTCCAGACTGTTAGGTCTTTGCTTTATCTTTAGGTTTAAAGAACATGTTCTTGACTTTGTTTCGGCACTTAAATGTCTTAGAAATCAGTAAGATGAATAAGAAAAGATGCATTTGAATCTATACTAGATGATGTTCATCCTCTGCACTTGAGTTCTGAGAGCAGGTGCGAAAATGAGGATTTTTAGGACCATGAATGCATGAGATTTTAGGAACTATAATTCACTTTCAAGAAGTGGGACAAGGCTGGAAAGTAATGGAGGAAGGAAGTCATTGTGGAAACAGAGGGGGATGCCTTTCTGCCAGGGCTTCCTGAAACACACTGAAAGAAGCACCATCCACTAAGACTTCTAAGGAAACTGAAGCCTTCATTCTACCTCTGGCTCCTGGACCCCTTTTGGCTGATGGTTGTCCCTCAGAAATAAACTACTCACGCTGTGCCTAGAGAGTCCCTGTGATTTTTGACCATGTCTAAGGAGACCAGTTTGATTCGAATCCCCCTGAGGCTGATCTGGGGCATGGGAGACACTGAGGAGGACACACGGGCATCCTGTCAAATACAAATCAGATGCAAAGGGGGGACCAAAGGCCTGATTGCTTATAGGATTTTCAGCTGTGACAGGCAGGATGGAAAACAGAGGACTCACCAATGAACCAGAACTTAAGTGAACAAATCCTTTCATAGACTAGTTACTGGCAATTTTATAGCATTTCCCTATTTGTACTTGAACAAGAAGAAAGGTGAGAGATTGGAATCTCAGCTTGGAAGAGTTATTAATTGCCCTCACATGTGCCAGTCAATGTCAGTGTTGTCTGGAGGAAAAGATTAGATATCCCCTATATTGTCTCCATCAGGAGAAGCACACAGACTGATGGCCTTCATGATTTTAAATCTGATTTTGTTTTTATCTGATTTGAGTCAAACGCTGTGTACTTGCCCAAAGACAGCTTTGATGCCCCTACTATGACATAGTAGTTTTTATGCTGTTAATTAAATTGGACTGTTCTGTTTTAAATATTGGCCTCTAGAAGAGCTATGGCTACACAGTTACACAAATAACTATGAAAGCTTATTGTGTAATAATTTGAAAACTTTAAAAAAAGTCTAAAAATACAGAGAAGGATGTAACAATTACTTCTCCACCTGACATCTAAACCTAAGAAATGTTTACCATTTGCCATTTTTCTTCTCATAGCATTTTTAATGAATGCAATTAGACTTTGTGACCTAACAGAACTTGAAATGTGACAGTAATAAAACATAATGAGAACTTTCCCCAGCCCTGTATTCCTTTCTGTGCCACCCTTCCCAGAAGCACACCATCACGAATTTGGTATGCATATGCATTTCTAGTTTGTGTTCTTTTTCTTTCATTCTTATTTTGCATCTTGCTTTTTACCACCTAAAATCGGCTCCCACATGAGTGTGGTTGTATTTGTGTGTATTCCATAGATTTAGTACAATTCATTTTAAGTGCTACTTAATTTTTCTTTGTATGAAAATAATCCAGATTTTTTTTCCTCTAACAACAAACTTTTAGGTGCTTCTAAGTTGCTTGTTATTTTTATCATTACAAGGGTTGCTTCACATGAGAATCCCATGTTTATTTTTTGTTATTTATTGTTATTTTAGTCACTTTTCTTGTCAATGTGACAGAATACCTGATAAAAGCAACCTATAGGAGGAGAGGTTTATTTTCACAGTTTAGCAGGTGTAAACCTGGATATGTCCAACCTTTAGCCAGGGACTGCATGTGGCTACATGCACGCCAGGAAAGCTAGGAAGGCAGAAAATCTTACTTAAAACAAACATGTTGAGATAACCCCCCTCTTTCTCTCCGGCTCTTTGTCTCTGTCTCTGTGTGTCTCTCTCTGTAGATGGCAGCATTGTGTTTCATTGTCAAAAGGTTAGATACACCTGGTATTCCATCTCAGTTAGGTATAGAGAATGGAACATCTTGGCCCATGCAGGCAGGAACAGGTAACAGTTAACAGTAGGAAACAGAGCAGGGCAACCTCTGACTCTTAAGAACTGCCCCTACTCACAGTGATCTACTTTCTCCAAACAGACCCCACCTCCGAAGGTTCCATAGCCTTTCAAAACAGTGCCATTAACTGAGCATCAAGTGTTCAACATGCATGAGTCTATGGGAGACATTTCACATTCACACTACAAGTAATTAATATGGATTACTCCAGGGTTTGTGCCCAGCAGCCGAATAGCTGAGTCCTTTGGCATATTCATTTTTAGCTCTAATCAATATCTCTAATGAACTTGTCAGAGTTTGTGAGCCAGTGTATTCTACCAACACATCAGTTTTCTCTGACTCACCAGCACCTGGGTTTTGATTCTCTTTGAGTTTTACTGTCGTGATGTGAGGATGTGTGAGATCCTTGCCAAGGTTTTTGAATTTCCTTGTTTTACTTTGACTCATACCACAAAGGTTTATGTCTTTTTGCATAGCTGGTAGTACTCCAGTTTTTGTGCTCTCCTATCATTACTCTTTACTTTGATAAGGATTTTCTTTTCACTTTTCTCTTTTAATGTTGGGAACATCTTATTTTAATCTCTCCCCTTAAAACTCAGTTGTAGTGACTTCTGTGAGACCGAGGCTTAATTTTAATTCAATCCAACTCATTGCCGTGTACTGAGTTTCATGAATTTCACATTCAGTTCAAGAAGAATTGTCCTAGTCATCACTCATAGAAACCACGTTTCATATTTTCTACTAAAAATTGATTTTTTTTTACCTCTGGGATTAAACCGTTTTATGTATGCTAAGTACTACTCAGCCATTGAACTATATCCTCACCCAATGTTGTTTTAATATTAGATTTTTTTATTTATGTGATATTATGGAGGAGTGAGCATTTGTTATGAAACTTGGATAAAAATGATATTCAGACCCAAAGTGATTTTTGCCCTGTTGTTTCCTGGTTAAGCGTGTCTTTTTCTTGTGTTCACCCTGCCCCTGGGTTGTGCTACGTTTCCCTTCAGCATAAACGCTTGGATTATCATGTGCCCCATTCCCCTTATACTTGAGAGAGCACTGTGGGATGAAACAGCTAGTTTGATAGTAAATATTGATTTGTGTAGGGAAAATCTCTTGGTTTTGTGATTTATTTAAAATTTTAAGCTGGCTTTTTTTTTTTTGTGGATGGGAGCCTGTTAGTCTTTCCAGTAAATTAAAACAAATTGTTTAATTTTGCAAAACAGATCTATTGGAGTTTTGGTTGGAATTACTATGGTTCCTCAAATTGATGTATGGTATATTTGTACTTTTATCTGTGTTTCTGGCATGTATCTCCATTGTATATTGGGATGTTCCTCGTCTCTGCTACATTATTGGTCTTGCTTGTCCTTAGCTAGACGTCTCCCTAAATACCTTATAGTTTTTGTTGCTTCTGTGAATAGTGTCATTTTACCTTTAATGTGTCCTAATTGGTTATTACCAATCATATAAAAATAGCATTGTTTTTGTGTGTTGATCTCATGTCTGAAATCTCTTTTATGCTCTTTTAATAATTCAAAAAAGAAATATCTGTTGACACTCGTGATATTTTAGTAGAGACACTCTATTAGCTCAAAAGAGAATTGCTTTCCAATTATTTGCTTTTGGCTTCTTCTTTTATTACTACATCGGTGAAGCTTTCTACTACCTTGTTAAATCTTCACTACGTTGTAACACTTATTTGGTTGTTGTGTATGAGAATTGAATCTCAGGTGCTCTAATTTTCCTTACTGTATTTCAGAGATATGCTATCATTTCTTCTTCTGTCCTCCAAATTAGTAATTACTGTTCCGCTTGTTTGCTCTTTTTTCCTTCCTTAATTCTATCCTATATTTAAGTTTCAGAATTCTGCATTGTTCATTGGCTCCTTTATTTGATACAATATCTTATGGCTCATTGACTCTTGATTTTCCTCCTCTATCTTCTGTATCTTCTTTATTTCCTCCAGTCTAGTGTCCTTCCCATAAAGCATTCTGTTTCTCCATCAACAGACCAGATCGGAGACCTTTTTCTTAGTTAAGTCTTCAATTTATTTCTTTCAAGTAGCACTTTTTTCCATGGGGATGTCATTATTTTACCATCTTTTCCTTTTGCTTTGTTTTTATCAAACATAAAGTTAACTGGCAAAACTGAATTGATAGCAGCTGCTGAACTGAGGAAGCTGCGTGAGTCCTTGTCACTGAGTACAAGATCACATCCGTGAGTGATTGGAATGCAAGGAGAGGCACGGTCCATGAGCATCCCACACCTTCCAGAGTGTGAGTGACAGCAGGGCATTTGCAGGAGTGTTGCTCGGCTTACAGGCTCTTCATCCCCGAAGTCAGCCACAGCCCAGAGTATAAGTAGCATTGTTCCTGGTGCTTTTAAAATTGGGCTTGATGCAGTAGTAGGTTTCAGCTTAAGTAGGTATTTAGATGTTCTTTACAAGCATCTCGACATCCTCAAGGTCATGGAGCTAAAGTCAACCTGGTAAGCCTAGCACAGCCTCAAGGAAATGATTAATTAATCATTAATTAACAATTGTATTTTATTATTCATCAGTTATGACCAAAGAAAGGATCTTTACGGACATGGTTAAGAATACAAACTCAGGTCAATCTGCATTTTAGTCTCAGTTCCAGTCTTGCCATCTCAGACCTATTTTTAAACTTACTTTTCCTTGTATTTCCTCATCTTTTTTAAAAAAATATTTATTTATTCTGTGTGTGTGTGTGTGTGTGTGTGTGTGTGTGTGATCAGAGAGCACTGTGCATCCCTGTGGTCAAGGGTGACTCCGTGAATCATCCTGGTTTGCTTCTACTGCCTTCTTGTTTTTGCTCTGGGAGTTCCCAGGATCCACCCACCAGAGCCGGAAGTGCAGACCTCAGTCAGTTTCGCCAGGCATTTTTTATGTGGGACCTGGGATTGGAACTCAGGACCTTCTGCTTTCGAGGCATAGTCTTAGCCCCTGAGACATCTCTCCAGTCCTACTTCCTCATTTTTAATGAGGCATAATAGTAGTCATGTCACAGGGTTGTTACAAAAATCAGTTAATATCTGTAAGACACAACCTATCCTCGCTTATAGTTGCCGACATCTGTAACTTAACTATTTTTAAAAGCTATAAGAGTCTTCACTTTTCCTGAAGTATCTTCATTCTGATTGAAACAATAAAGTATACCATCCTGGTCTCTCAAGATTGTCCTAAAAATGAATTTCACACAGAGACAAGTGATACTCTTCTCTGAGTAGTTTGGGATTGCCCTTTAATGCCTTGGGGATCTTCCAGGATCAAGTATTCAGGATTAAGAATTAAGGAGTTAAAAACCAAAAGTCTCACAATGTTTCTTTAAATATCTCTTTCAGCTGCATAAGATTAGCACATTTTTCTTGGCAGAGAACACCTTTTCCTTTTTAGCCAGAGTAGTTTTCGTCAGCAGCCTTTCTTGTTTTTCTTTCCAAACACTTCCTGTGCTTCTCTCTGTCATCTGCCCTCATTTGATTCCCCGGGGCCTCAGCACTTCCCTCCTACCGCTTCCCATCCTCCGACTTTTAAAAAGAAGCAACAGAAGTTTTTCATTGATTGTGTAGCATGTTTCCTTCCTCTTCTGCAGGCCACCGGGCGTCTGGCACAGTCAGAGTAGAAGTGCTTTGGCAGCCTGGGAAAGTCTCTGTGGCCTTTTATGGGGGGGGCAGGATGTGAGGCTGGAGGGAGCTGACAGGGCTGGAAGGCAGCTGAGCTCTATGCCTGCCTGCAGTGTCCAGAGGGCAGCTCTGGCGCCATCTGCTTTCAGCCTGCAGTTCCTGCTCCGTTCTTTCCAGTCATGGCAACCCAGGTTTTGGCACAGACAGTGGTACCTGTTGGATCCTTCTGCTTCATGTGATTCCTGTAGGTCCAACAGCATCAGATGACGATCTCCACACAGTTGGGAATTAGGGGTGGGGAGCCGAAGCCCCAACCAGGTCTTGTTTTTTTGTTTTTGCTGTTTATGCTGAGATTTCCTGATGTTCTACATCCAAGGAAACCAGTTATGTGGAGTTTGATGCCTAGAAGTGACCCGAGTCAATGCTAGGTGGGATACATTAGAAGTTGCTGACAGCTGCCTCTTACCACTGCTGGCCAGTGTGTGTGATGTGTTTGCTCATGGCAGGTGTGTGCTGACCAGGATAAATGTCTTATAGCACAGCGCTGTGGGGGCAGCTGCTAGAGAGCCTCAGTTTGCACCTGGATAAACTGGGGTTCAGCTGGGTGTGCAGGACCAACATGCAGCTAGTCTTCCAGACAGTTTTAACTCAGTACCTGCCACACGGGGCCGTGTCTTCACTCCAGCCCAAAGCTACACTCCCATGGGGAAGCCAAAATAAGGTGTTCCCCCCCCCCTTTTCGAATACTCAGGTGAAACTGAGTTTTAGCTAAAGAATAGAGATGAAAATGGTGGTGGGGTGGCCTGAATGTTTGCATGGTTGCCTTTGCACTTGTCTAAAGTCTGCAAAGTCCCCATCTTCTATGCACCAGGACTTTCTATAAATAACAGAGACCAGATGACCCTTCAGGGCCTTACTTATTAATGGAAGAGACAAGAGGACCCCTTGAGAGTGTATACTGGTCAAGAGGACCCCGTGTTACTGGTCAAGAGGACCCCTCTGAGAGTGTATGTTGATCAGACTTCTGATGGTTAACCTAGGCACTCGGTCAGCACTGTTAGCTGTGACGGTGAGTACTGGTTAACTGAGAGAGACCAGACAGGTACCAACTCTCCCCCATCCTGCAAATAGTTGGGCTGTCGTTCCTCTCCTGGGACCCTGGCCATGCGTCTCATGCCTGTTAAGCAGATGAACACCCCATCCGAACGACTTTGAGGAGTCTGCTGCCGCCTCAGCTTAATTTAAGCCCCAATCAGGTCTCATTATCAGAGCCTTATTACTTGCTGGCAGTAATTTGCTTTGGGTACAACTCGGAGCTGTGTTGAAATTTTTATTTTGCCTTCAGAAAATTGGTTTACCTAAAACATTTTCCCACCAGATTTCCCTGTGGAAAATGGGTTCTTTTAATTTAGGTATCTTATAATTTTTCTCATTAAAAATGTGTGGCATGTGATATCATTAGATTTTTTTTCTAAATTGAAGTGACTTGAGTGGGTTGACGTATGTGCTGTGTTATAATTGTGCTGTGTTTTTGGAGCTCAAGTCAGTAATTACATCCATAAACTTGTTGTCTATGGTAAAATATGTTAACTGGCCTTTGACATAAAATTCATTAATTTGAATCAATATGTAATGTTCTGAAATGCTCTAACAAAAGGATCATTGACTGATGTGTGTGACATGGTTGAAAACCCTCTCATTTGTTTATGAACAAAAGTAACCATAAACATTTTCTAAATAGCTTGTCAATATGGCAAGTCCCCAAACACACATATTTTTGAAGCCTATGAGAAAATTGAACTATGACATGGACCCAATAATTGAATTTGCTCCTGTAGAAACTTTGCACTCTTTTTTCGCATGCATGTGGGGGCAGGACAGGGGCTGTAGAAGAGGGCGTCAGAGTATGTGCCTCTGGAGGTCCAAGGGTGACAAGAGGCATCTCGTATTGTGTTACCCAGGCTCCACCTCCCAGGACTGAAATTGCAGGCCATGGCAATTTCTGTGTGGAGTATGGGATTCAAACTCAGGTCCTTTTGCTTGAAAGGCAAAGGCTTTAACCCTTGAGCTATCTCTCTAGCCCAACTTTACACTCTTAAGCTGGAGTGTAGACAAGGTCTTGGGATTTCAAACCTTCCCATTTTGATGCTTAGAAATGCAGGAAATTGGCGATCCCGGTTGGCGTGTGTCTCCAGGCCTGGAGGGGACTTGTCTCAATGAGATTTTTTTTTCCCTCTTACTATTGTTCAGGCAATGGCAGGACTCCCACCTTCATTAGACCTCAGCGGATTCTGCAGACTCTTTTTTCCCCCTCTTTTCTTAATGTTGAATAACTTTCAAAGGCAAATGAACGTGCACCAGGGTTGTGAAGCAAATTTGAATTCAAAGTAAGAATTTCATCAGGAATCCAATCTGAGGGTTTTCTTTTGACTAGAGACTGCAGACCTCCAAGCATTACATTATTGTGATTCCTTGACAAAAGCGAAATCCCCATGATTAGATGCGTAGGCTTCACACATAATATCTAGTTCGCCTCCTCAGCATTTCTCTGGAGGGAAAAGCCAGGCAAGAAAAGTACCGGGTGGCTTTTCCGCCCAAATCGTTCATCTCTCCTCCCATCAGACACACAGACAAGTCCACAGCTTTTCTGAAACTGCAAGAAGAGCTCTGCATTGGTGAAGACACTGAGCCCGGACAGAGACAGGAGAAAGAAGCAGCCCCCTGGCTGCCGCCGCCTGCTCAGCATCGCACGTGTGCCTCTGTCTTCCCTTTGGGTCGTTGCCCCTTCTCTCTCTGCCAGCTTGTGCTCCTCTCCTTCCCGTCCTTCACTCCTCAGTGTCCTCTGCCCAAGGGCTCCTGAGTGAGTGTATGGCTGGGCTGGCCGGGTGTGGAGATCCCAGCAGAGAGACTGGAGGGAAGGAGAAGCCGCAAATGCTAGAGGTCCTTGTCACCCACCGCCAATGCCATACTGGCCCAGGCTGTGGACTGCTACTGTCCAAACCTCTCCCTTCCCAGCTCTCTGCTTCAGGTTCTAGTGTTAGGGTCCGATTTCTCCCCAAAGACCACCTGAGACACGTATGCAAGAGCAAGAGCATTTATTCAATCCAGCATGGTGGGGTCCAACGTAGGATAAACAAAATGGCGACTACGAACAAAGGGAGCTTGCAGCTTATGTAGCCTTATAGGGAAACTCTTCTCCAGGTCTCCCTGAGATGATTCGCTTGAGTATAGCAGCCATATACTTGGAGAAACCCCATTGGTCCCATCCTCTTGGTATGTGGGGAATGTATGTCCTGGTCTCTTTGGTATGTTCTTATCTCAATTGGTCTTTTCCCTGATTGGTTGGCCCCAGCCCAGGAACTTTTAGGCCTGGGAGCTTGTCATGGCCTAAGGCTAGTTCTCTAAGCCACGTACCCTCACAGCTACCATGCCTGTCTGTCAATTACATGGGAGTTGAGGATCTGAACTCTGTTCCTCATACTTGCTTGGCAAGCGCTTTAACCTCTGAGCCATCTCCCCAGCCCCCTCACTAGAAGCAATCCTACCCCCCCAACATACACTTCCTCTTCTAACCTGAGTATGGAAATCCTGGGGATTCCTATGTGAATACTTAACTATCAAATGCTTCTCTGATTCCCAGTCCAAGAGTGACTTCTGTATCCTGTAGAACCGTGACAAGAACTTGGGATTCAGCATGGAACAATGCACTGTGTATATGCGAATTCGCTTCACTTACTGCTTCTAAAATATTTGTGGGGATGGTAAGATGTCTCCACAGGTAGAGGTGCTTTTGAGCCAACTTGGTGACCTGAGTTTGACCCCGCAGAACCCACGTGGTGAAAGGAGAGAAACAACTTTCCAAAGTTGACCTCCATACACGTCAGAGCACCTGGGCCTGCTTCCCCTCTCAAATAAATGAAATACATTCGTGTAAAGTATTTGTGGGGCACTAACTGGACCAGGTAGCGAACAAATGAGACATGTCTTCATCTTATGATAGTCAGAGAGAGAGAGAGATAAGCACACCGATGCTGTATTACATCAGCAGAGGTAGAGAAAGAGTGATGGAGAGTTCTTCTTTAGGGGGCCCTCCTGAATTAAGCAAGTGGTTGCGTTCAGCAGAACATAAAGGGAAAGCTTTCTAGTGAAGGCTGCCTAGGCACCCTGATTGGGGAATATGTTAGAAAGCCGTGGGAGCAGCACAAAAGGCCAGTAGCCGCAGGCACATGGGCTTGAGGGATCCACAGTAGACTTGCTCATGACCCTAGGCAGTAGAACACACTAGAAGTATTGAGAGCAGTGACATTTACATTTCACTAGCTTGGCTTTGTTTGCCCTGGAAAGACAGACCATTGTTGGAGTCTGGATGATTTGGATAGCAGATGAGCTGTAGTCAAAATATGCTGAGGTCCTTACCCAGGGCTGTAGAACGAGCTGGGTGTGTGAAGAGGCCTCACAGGGTAGTCAGGCTCCGATTCCAGTTTGGGCTGGAATTCCATGTGACCTGTGTCTTTTTTATAACAAGGGGATTTGGATGCTACACCAGACGTGGTCAAAGGAAAGATGCTGTTGGCAGACAGGAGAGAAGGTGAGGGACAAGCCAAGACAGAGGTCTAGAACAGCCCCACATACCACCTCCTCAGGCCTCTTGTCCTTGAGCTGTGGACAGTGGATGCCTGTTGCTGAGCACGCCCCATCTGGGCACTGTCACGGCAGTACTGGCATACCAAGGTGATGGCTTACATGAGATGGGCAACCTAGAGGAAGGCATTGGCTGAGACATGTATTACAGGAGGATTTGCTGAGGCTTATATAACAATGATGGGGCTGTCTGGCCCATAAAGGAGAAACAGGAAGAAAGAAACTGAAGTCAGGAACAAGGTAGCAACATTGACTCCTAAGTCGCTGGTCAGAGTAGTTGGGTGAGTAGCAGCCCTTCTCCTGAACATAGTTATCACTGGAAAGGGAAGATCCGTGAACAGATTGGGTAAAGCTGGAGTAAAGACATCTCAGTGCTGGCAATTTAGATCCTCACTTCGTAACCCGCTGTCTGCCTCCTGAAATGCAGGGCCTGGACTACTCACATTTCACCAGCAACTCTGCTGTAGAAACAGTTTTCACAAGGAGGGGTGCACTATGCTAATTGTATATTAAATACTAAATTAAAAATAGGAATGGGGCTGAAGGACTGGCTCTGGGGTTAGGACTCTGCCTTACAAATAGAAGAACCTGAGTTCAGATCCTAGATCCTCCTTTAAAAAAAATGTCAGGTGCAAATGGTGGTGGCCTACTCTGGAAGGTGGAGCCTGGGAAATCCCAGAGTGAAGCAAAAAGAAGGTAGACACAATCCAGGATGACTCCTGATATCCTCCTTGGGCTTCCATAGGCACACACAATACCTGTTCCCAAATGAATGAATGAATGAATGAATGAATGAATGAAAATAAGAAATGGAGAAATGAGTTAATGGGTTAAAAGACTTGTTGCACAAATTTGAGGACCTGAATTGAACTCCAGGATCAGTGTTGTCATCCCAATGTTCCTAAGGTGAGATAGTATTTAAAAAGCTCCATATATAAATATGATTAAAAAGCTGATTTATTATTCTGGCCAGAAGGCCCCAACTAGTTAAAAACCGGTGATGAGTCAGAAGTCTCCACACATTATATACACATCTTGCTTAAGCAGAAGGGAAAAAGGGTAGCCCTGTCTTGTCAACAATCTACTGAAGGAATGTGATGGTCTCTTAGGGGACTATCTACTCTATTTGCTAAGGAAAGGAAGCAGGAATGGATACTGAAGTAATGAGACACAGTAAGAACTGATGCTTGTGGACAGCAGAAGCCTTGGTCTTTTGTTTGTGAGCCTTCTCATAGCAACCTCTTATCTCAAGGATGGAAAGGATGAGGGCTAAGACTGGCTTTCTACAGTATAGGCTTTTATGAGTACTTTAATCCTGTTTCAATGGGAGTCAGAGGTAGAAAATTCCCTAGAAGCTTGTGGATCTGCTAGCCTGGCAAACATCAAAGACCCTTTGTCACACAAGGAGAAAGGGTAGGGCCAACACTGGAGATGTTCTGTGACTTCTACACCTATGCCCATACACACACACACCCTGTGACCTCCACATGTATGCCCATGCTCACACACAGGAACTGGGGCACACACACACACATAAAAGATGCGCACACATCATTCACATACATGCACACACAGCAAACCCAGACCCACCAAAAAATCTAATTAACATTGATTAGTACTGTGCTATAGTCTGTGTATTTTATTTTCTAAACATTGAAATACAGCAAAACTCTTTCAATAGACATGGTAGAGGAGCTACATTTAGTACCTGTGTCATGATACTAGTTAGCACACAGATTTTTTTTTAATTATTTTTATTCACTCGTGTGTGTGTGTGTGTGTGTGTGTGTGTGTGTGTGTGTGTGTGTACGTGTGTGTGTGTAGAACCATGGGCGAATTCGAAAACTACCATGGACCGCCTCCACCTCCTCCTTGTTTACTCTGCCCTGGGATTCACAGGCTCCGCCCTACCAGGACCAGAAGCGCAGGCCACCCCTGTTTCTGCCCGGCATCTATACGTGGGATCTAGGATCCGAACTCAGGACCTTCCGCCTGCAAGGCAGAGGCTTAACCCCTAAGCCACCTCTCCAGCCCCCTTCACAGATATTTTTAATTTAGTATTTAAGTATATTTCTTACATGTATTAAGAAAAAATATGATCGGTGAACCAAAGCAATAATTTCAAGATGTGATTATATAGTCCATTGTTATAATTGAAATTTTGTTTCTTTTTTAAAGATTCATTTCTAGAATAAAACTCAAGAAAATGACAGTATGTGTGACTATTCACAGCACACAAATTACATGAATATGAAAAATATTAATAAATGATAGAGGTTCGAAATACAACCTGAAGCATTACTGATGAGTTTTTATGAACAGATGACTTTGTCTTACCACAGTTGAAGAACTGTTCCTTTTGCGAACGCTTTAATGATGTTTGCTTTTGTGGTATATGTATTTGCATGTGAGAATATCCACACATGCCTGTGTTCATGAACACCCATGGGTGATCAAACTCAGGGGTTCTCTATGATCAGTAGACAGTCTACAACTGAGCTGTCCCCCAACCCCTTAGACCTGATTTTAACTATATGTCACATCAGATAGTTGATAGATAGAGACCAGCATTTGATTATTAAAGGAACTATGATAGACATTTTTTGCTAGTAAATTATTTCACAGTGAGGATTACAGTGAAAAAACCCTAGGCAGACATAGTCTCAAGCTGTGCTCTGGAGGGACATGTATTCCTTGTCATGTCCAAGTCTGGTATCTTGCCTCTTCAGCTAATTTGAAAAACTTGGCTTTGAAAGAAGGTGAGAAAAACAATCTCTTTGTTACAATGTTACTGATTATAGAGACTTGCTTAAGTTATGTGACCTGTTCCATGCATTTTAGACATCTATGGATGTAATAATGGAAAATGTACTCTTTTAGATGACACACTTCATCCATGTCTTTGGGGGCTTCTGATTCCTCTTTTGATATCCTTGATAATTGTTCAATCTCCCTAGTCTGTAAGTTACATCAGTTAACTTACTTTGATAGAGTGTTTTGATTTGGCAAGATCCTAGATTGCTTTTCTGATGTTCAAGGGTCTGTTTAATATTGTCTGTTTGCAATGCATTTGTTACATTTCAGTACAGTGTATAGAGAAAGCTTTGATTGGTGATGAAGTATATTTGTTATAGATAAAAACTATCAGTTGGGTAGACAAGTTTATTCTTCTCTGAGAATGCATGTAGTTTTTAATTTTTTTAGAATTAAAACTACTTTGAGTTGACTTTTAACAAGTATTGTAGAAACTGTTGAGCCATTTTTACAATCCATTACGTGGTTTTTTGGGTTTTTTTTTCCTTTGGAAATGTCTAGTGCTATACTATTTTTTAAAAACTGGAACTTGTGTCTAAATTATAGTTGCATTTAGGTTTAAATTTTCCTTGTGGCCCTTACTTTAAGAAATAGTAACTTAACACCTGATTTAAAGAACTAGGCTTTTGTAAATAGTTTGCTGTAAGCAACTAAATTCATTGGGCACCCATTATTTCATGCCTGATGTATTGTTTCCACAGAACACTCTTGTAAATATGTTTACATGATGCAAATGAGGCCAAGTACTGAACTATCAGATCTGTAATGCTGAGGGAACAATAATTTCCATAAAAAAAAGATGTGTGGTGTTAAGGGATGTCACTAATTTCCGAAACAACTTGTCTAGCAGAGGAAAGCTTGGTGAAAGCATGTAACATAGTGGTAAAATGTGGCTCATTATATGTCCACATTGTACACCTGTCAATGCTTCTCTCTTTTTTTTGACATTCTCTAATAGTTTATTTACATAACTGAGCAATGCTACTTTTATTACTGGTAGTTATCATAGCTAAATGATTTTGGTTGAGCATACCTAAGCAAATTTAGAATGCCCTTCTGTTTGCAGGAAATTAATGGTGAGGAATCCCGCTCCCAAAGCCCCTCCCTAACTCTTTACAGGGAAGACATTTAATTTGAATATGTAAATATGCCATTTCATCAGAGCCCTGTGGGGCCCACCCAAGTCCAAGCTGTTATTTTGCTGCTGTTGATGTCCTCAGGCAGGAGGCAAATGGTACCAGAAGATTGATGTCTCAGTCTGGATTGACAGATACCAGAATCCCAAAGACTGTTCTTTAGAAGAAACAGAGTCTTGTGACTTAGAATTTGAGAAAAGAAAATGAAGACACAAATTTTGCTATTGATACTGGCTCAAGAGATCGCATGTACTATTACTTATTTTCTTTTAAACATTTAGAGAGAGAGAGAGAATGAATACACATGCATGCCTTGGTGTATGGGTGGTTTCAGAGGTCAACTTCCAGAAATCATTTCTCTCCTTCCGCCTTGTGGGCTTCTGGGAATCGAACTCAGGTCCTCAGGCATACGGGAAGTAGCCTTACCCACCAAGCTATCTCACCAGCCCCTGAATTTATTATTTTTCTTCAATATGGAAGTCAGTAGTTAGTTTTCTGTTGCCGTAACAAAATAGTTGAGACCAGGTATTTTACAAAGGATATGCACATCTTTTATCTGACTGTAAGCTGGAAAGTCCAAGAGAGCAGCGAAGTCCTCTATTCAGCCTTTTTTAGGGCCAGATGCCAACGCCATAGTTTGAACTGAAGGCAGCCCATAGAGAGGCAGAGCAAGCATGCTAGCTAAGATCTCCACGGGCTTCTTATGTAAACTTACCGATGGCTTCCTGGAGTTAACACTCCATGATCTCATTTAATCCTAGTTTTCACCCAATGGTTTCACCTTCACATGCCACGAATATGTGAAGTTCCACCATCTGAACTGTTTAGAATATAAACTGTAGTAAATAGGGAAGTCCCCTTTCCTGAGAAGCTGATTATGAAAGCGATGTTGGCTTTAAAAAAAAAAAAAGTGCGATGCAAAGACTCAAGATGAAGGTTTGTGGCAGACTGTTTGCCCTGAATGCTTGTCACGCTCTGCTCTTTTCCATTCCCAGCACTGTATACATACAAAACAATTACTATACGACAGGACTCATCCTTTATATTTAATTAATTAAAATCAAAGACACATAATTCACACTTCACCTGGATGTCAGGAAATACAGTGAACGGCAAGAGCAGAAAGAGGAAGGCAAGAGCTTTGAGTTAGAGTTTCCCTAAACACGAAAAATAGACATGTGCTGCTTTTTGCTGAATGAAGTTCTTAAAGGGTTTCTATCTAGGATGTAATTGTGTGCAATTTCTACAAGGTCTCAGTGTTCCCAAATAACTCTGGAGCATGGGAGCAGCTTACCCCCTCCACGTTTTTAGGGGGCCATAGAATATGATGTGACTATTTCATGTAAAATTAATGTTAAAGTTGAAGATGTGAGTCCTGTGGAGAAAAACTTGCTGTGAGCGCTTCACCATTCTTCTATTTTCATTCTATATGTAATTCATTAAAATGACATTAATCCCGCAGGCTCTTCCTTGGTTTCTATTAAGATGTATGACTGGAATCTCTGTAACTACATTGATTACTTCATACACCTATTTGTTCATTGCAAGTGGTCTGTTGTTGCAGTTTCATTGTACTTGATGATAAATGAGGTGAAATGGAAGCCGGGCTCCCCCAGCTTCACCTGCTGAAGTCTGCAGTGCTCTTTTTAACCAACCTTTCACCAAGTGGGAGTTTAAGGATTCAGATCTCAGGTTTAATATCAACATCTGCCTCCTGCTGAGTTCACAGTACAATTAGCTAATTAAAAAAAGATAACATTTTCACCTTGGAGTCAGAAGAAGAGCAATAAACCACAGGCCCAGGATTTAGTTAATTTGCACATTGACTGTAATTGTGTATTTAAGGCTGAGATTAATTTTTTCCTGATGTGTGGGAGCTAGGCACTGTGCACTGGAATCTTAAATCCATTCTAATCATTCCATAGGGAGGTCAATAAGGAAGGAACTTATCTAGATCTATTAATTTGGACAGCTATTTATATGTGATGACTTCTTTTAGAGAGAAGAGGGGAAAAAAAACATGAAAACCCCATTGTGAACAGCCATTCAACTTAGAGGATAATTTTGTAGCCATCAAATCTGTGAATTTTTTTTCAAAACTATCCCTCATACAAAAACTACTGATCCTATTGACAAGAAAAGCCAGACTCAACTTTCTGCTTTGCCAAATACTTAGTGTGTTTGTGAATATAATTTTTGTTATTAAAGCTTTGATTTTTTATTTGATATGTTTTCTGGGTTGGCAAAGCTTTAAGACTCTTAATGTGTTTTTCTACCTGTCCTGCTCATATGCATCCTTTTTACTCTTTGAGTATGGTAGGCAAGTGCTCTACCATTGAGTTATACCTACAACTCCATAATCCTGGTTTTTAATCTGTTACTTTAGCATGTATCTTTTTTGGTAATGCTATGCTGTCCACACATAGCAGAGACTGTTGATTTTTCAAAGGGGTATGATTGGCACATGGAGAAAAAACTATTTTGTAAGTATTTTGTAAGAGGTCTTTAACCCTGTTTTCCTAATAGAGCTACGTACGCATTGTCCTTCTGAGTTGACTTGGTCTGCCTGTGTTTTTTATTCCTTGAACCAGGATTTGTAAACTCAAAAGTACTTTTTGTTTTTGTTTTATGGTGCTGAGAATTGGATTCGGGGCTCCAACACATGTTCAGTTCAGCAAGTTTCTTGTACCACTGTGCTGTACTCCCGGCCTGAAAATGTTGAGGAAATGTCTGTAATTGTCATCTTGGGCCCTTAGAGTTGATGCTCACAGGGGGTAGAGTTCACTTAGTACATTTTTGTTTACTATCGCGCATCTTTGAAATATATCATCTGGTTGTGTATTTATCACTTTATGAGTGATGGGAAATGTTAGATCTTTCTGTGTGACCAATTGTTCAAAATATATCTATCAGTTAAAAGAGACAGTTTCAGGCAAGGCTACTCTTCAGTGTAGATTGACATTAAACACTTAATATAAATCTCTATTTATATTAAGAAGAGTTGTAAAAGAAGAATTCTACTTGGATGATGGAGAGAAAAACTTTTAAGACAGAAGATTCTTCATGGTTTTGAGGAAGACTGGGATTCTTGTATCATTCAGGTGGCGTCCAGTTTGGTAACATGGCAGCTTTGATAATCCCTTCTGATATCTTAGGAAGCCACCTTCCTGTTCAGGAAAACCTATGATGTAGCCTAGAAATGTAATTTGAAAAAATGATCAGCTAATAGAAGTTTGATGATTTGCTGGGAAATGTTCTAAAATATCCTGGGCTGGGCTCATGACTTCACTACACAATTGTGCTTATTGACTGTCTTTAGTAAAAATGACTTTCACAGCATGTGGTTCTGAGGGGAAGCGCATGGCATATGCATGTGTTTTTATTAGATTTTTAGCTGAAGTACAGTGCTGTTAAACACTATCCCTCTCCCTTCTCTGGCCATTTTCCCATCATCCCACACTCCACTTTCACCCTTCCCACCTCTCGTTCATTCCCCATTTTCCATTCACTGTCAGGAAGGGCAGCCTCCGAAGAGCCATTTCAACTCAGCTCGACATCGCCAGAGACTAGTGGATCCCGCCGCTTCAAAAGTGAGTGCGTCCTGACGCCCTGGGTGGCGGTGTGCATGATACTGTGATCCCTGTGTGATCAGCCGTGCTGTGGAGTGTTATTTATGTTGGAGTATTTGAAGACTTTGGAATGTGGCTACAGAGAATAGTCAAAATTTTCTCTATTCAAGACTACACATTCCGGCGATGCTGGTAAATGTTTAGCAACCAGCTGTCAAAACAAAAATCTCAAAACATGAAACGAAACTTTGACTTGTGGCTTGTGCTGGTTGCTGAGTGTGTGTAGCTACATCATGGGCAATGCTAAGACAGCTAATTGTGACTCTCCTCGGAGACGTCCATACTTACACTTTGCTATGTCTTAGCAACCCCTCTTAGAGAAGTCTGTACTTATGGTTTCTGTCTCTTTAACGCTCATGGTTAAGACCTTTAGTAACATTTCCAACTCTACTTCAAGCTGGCTATTCCTGGAATTCTTTCCAGCACTGAAGCCGTGAATCCCAGCACAACCTGAGTCAAAGTCAACATCCCTAAAACATGAAGGGAAAATCCTCTGCTGCTGAGGGTGACCATGCAGAACTGTGCCTTTGTTCTCTCGCCACTGGAAAGATGGCCAGTCGGGCACTACTATGTAGTGAGTTGTGTTATATATATATATATATCCTGTGTAGTTTCTCCAGCATCAGCTCTAATAGACCTAAGAAATGAATTACTTTTCAGTATCAATTACCCTTGTTTTCAGGATAATGTTACATTAGTCACTTTTCACTATGATAGAAAAGATAATGGGCTTAAGCAACATAAAGGAGGAGGGATATATTTTGGCCTACTACTTAAGGATATATTCCATGGGGAAAGGGAACAGCTCTTCATCCTTTAATTATGCCTTTCAGGAAATTCTCTCATAGATACACTGAGAGGTGTGCCTCAGAAATGCCCTGCAAGGCTATTAATCTAATCAAGATGATAAGTAAAATTATTCATCACAAATGTATTCATTGTAAATTTAGATTTTTTAAATTTATAACTGTTATTTCAGTTGACTTATAAAAGCCTGGGGGTGGGGCTCAGTGGAAGAATGCTTGCTGTAGTCCAGGCCCTGGGTTTGATCACCAGCACTACAAAACAAACAATGAAGGAGCAGGCAAACAATAATTGATTTGTAAAATACTGAAAATGCACTGAGCTTGGCGACTGGCTTTTACACTGTAGTTCTGACGTATACTGAGATGTACACTCTTCTTTTAAATAGTTTATTTTGGTGTTGTGTGTGAGTGCATGTGTATCAGAAGGTACCGTGTGGAGGACCAAGGATAACTCTAGGAGTCATCCTGGACTGCTTCCACCTCCTGTTCACTTTGCTCTGGGATTTCTTAGGCTCTGCCCACTAGGACCAGAAGCACAGGTGTGGTCATTTCCACCTGGCCTTTTTTATAGGCCCCGGGATCTGGGTCCTTTTGCTTGTGTGAGAGAGAATCTGACCCCGAACCATCTCTCCAGCCCACATCGAGGTATACTTAAGCCCATTCATTACCGGAGACTTGTAGTCTGAGGTCATCTGCCCTTCCTTCCACAGCGAAAGAAAACTAGGAGATTGACTAGGTAATTGAAGAAGGGTTTATTAAAGGTCTGTCCAAAACTAATAAAAGAAAAAATTAACAGTTTTTCCCCTCCATTTTTGCATTAACGTTATAACTTAAGAAAAGACAAAATAAAATTCTGGGCATATGCGAATGGATATGCTGCGAGATAAGCTGTGGGAAATCTTTTCCTGGTAGATGAGCTACTTCTCTTCTGGGACAGTCAGGGTTTCAGCCTATTCCGGCTCTCAGCAAAGGACCTCCTGGGAGAAATTATGATTTCTAAGAGGACATTGCTCCCAGCTTCTTGCTACACCTGTTACAATTTGGTCATGCTGAGCCAAACAGCAATAGCCACAGAAAGTGGCTGAGGTTTGGGATAACAAACAAACAAAACAAACAAGAAAACAAAAAATTCAGCAACTTAAGAAGTCATAGGTGAGTTCAACTATGCATAATGTTTTATTAAACTCACATTTATTGGCCAGCAGAAGAAAGCATATATGAACCTTGTCAATGAAGTTTCAGCTGCAACTTCTAACTCATTTCAGTCACATTTTTTTTTTGTAAATTTTCAACCTGAGAGCTTTTGAGAACCAGAATTCTCCTATCTCTGTGGTGGGTAGCCTTTTGTCATGTTGTTAAGAGCCTAGGAGGTTGCCCAAGTCCCAGACAACTCAGCAGTCCTGCTGTGAGTCTGTATAAGTTCTGCTGATGGGGGGAGGTGGGAAGGATACAACAGATTTAAGCAAGTCTGATGGCTTCATCATGTAAGAAATAAATGCCCCCAATGTAGAAGATAGCTCAGAGTACAGCAGGCCTCATGTGCCACACCGATGCCCTATAATTAATGCCCCTGACAAGCTGTGTGAATTGTGCATAGCCACCGTTACACCCTGCGTGCACCTCTTGGCTTGTGGTTTTGAAGGACACAACATTTTGGTTCGTTTTCAGCAGTTCGTGCTATGTCTGTTTCTGTCCATCTTGGTGTTTGCAGAAATAATGTGTCTCATGATGCAATGTGTTACATACTCATCTACAAATTAGCTATTTTTTATGTGCTGCAAAAGCCTTTTTATTGCAATTAGAGTGAGATTTGTGGGTTCTTTCTTTATACAAACTTTCAGAGGAACTCATTAAATAGCTATGATAGAAGATAGTGCATTAATGTGCTATGTGAATTGGTTCAGTTGTATTACCAGATAGACTTAAAAGGTCAGATCTTCTCCTTTCCAAAATACCATAGAAATGGAAACTTGAGAAGCACCTAAGAAATCTTTTCTAATATTAAGGAGGTTCGGGAAAAGCCACTCTTTGCCTTGCAGATAAATTGCTTGGAAAATAAATGGAAAATAGAAAAGAACATCCATGCAGTCAGTGACCTTTGTTGGAGTCACACTTAGCTTTAAATCTGCACTGTGTCATTTAAGCTCCATAACCTGTATCTTAGTAAAGAATCCTTAAAAACTACAGGTTGGTTTCCTTGTGTGGGGCTAAAGAGTAATGGAAGGCAAACCAAGTGCCAGATCTTTTGAGAACACTGATGTTATTGTCAATATCTGTATTGTATAATTAGTGGAGAAACAAAGCCCCGTGAGCAGCTCCCCCATCCAATTAAGTGTGGCTCAAAACATGTATCTAACAGGCGGCATGTGAGGCTTGTCCTAAACCAGGTCTGTGGCCCTAGTGGCCAGTCACCTCTGAGCCTCTATTGTTCTAGACTTTCTCACAGATGAAATGAAAAGAGAATATAAAATTTTCTCTTAACCAAATTGCTTTTCTTCTGCATTAAGCCAATTTTAAACTAGCTTTGTTACCATTTTCTCTGAAATTTTTGAATGGCACTTCTCAGTCCCAAATTCTTTCTACAAATGGCATCACTTTCAATTTTTGCAACGTCTTATTATTATCTTGTTGCTAAGTTGGCTTCTACCCGATTCTTCAGTGGAAGTTAACTTTTAAAACAGAAACCTCTTTAAAGCTATGAGGGAAATACAGAAATAAGGGGCTCATTTTCTGCTCAAAGAGTTTGGCTTTTTTTTAAAAAAAAAAAAAGCCTAGAATTTCGCTTTGCCTTAGAAAACCTTTTGTGCTCTGAGTATATGAAAACAAGCTTTAAAATCTGTTTTATTTGAATAAAAGTAAAGGGCGAGGGGGAGATCAAAGAGAGGTGGTGCTCCTGGGATTGGCTGAGCCCATCTCCTGGGACCCTCTAAAGTGTTCTTCATGCCGAGAATCTGCTCACCTGTCTGTCCCCAGTGGGAACGCTGCTAACACGGCCAATGAACAAAGGAAGAAGCAAAATGGCCAGTAGGAATAATAGTTCAAAGAGGACGGGGCTGTTATTTGTGGAGCTGGTAAAGGCCTGTGTTAAATAAAAATCAATTTGATAAGGGAGCATCAGGGATGAGATCTGGTGGGCAGAAGAGAACAGGAAAGTACACAGAGATTAGCTTTCAAATCTCCTGGCCTTTCATCACAAAAGGATGATGAAGATTTATTCCCCACGAGCTGTCATTTTACATTGGCAGCTTTGCTGATCCAGGATAAATAGGTTCCTGAAGATTGTATTGAAAATCTGAGCAGGCGAGAACAAATAGTGATAGGCAGAGCATCTAATAAATTTCCGGACCAGGAGCATTCTATCCTTTAAAACACCAATCCCCCAAACTACCCCAGTGTACAGATAACTCAGCCGCCAAAACCTGTGGGTAAAGATATACTGAGTCAGCTGTAGGTCTTGAAAATCCTTTATACTAATTCTCTGCGATTTCTCTCCTTTTCTCTAATGAGAATGAGGTTTATAAAACTTGAGCTTCCCCGCTGGGAAAGTCAGCCTGCAGCTATCTCAAAGCAGATGGTCTTCTCTTCTCAATGCTATAAACCTTTTAGGATTGATCCTGGGTTTTTGTTGTGTTTTTTTCCCCACTTTTACCTACCTGAAGAGAAAATGGCTCTGACACATCAGAAACCCACTGTTCAGGTGGAACCAGAGTTCAGAGTGGCAGAAATGGTTTGAGATAATGAAAACTGGAAAATGATGGATGGGTTTGTGTTTCTGTTCATCATATCCAAAGAAAATAGGTTGATTTTTTTTTAATGTATCAAGAGGATAGGCTTTAAATTATCCACATTTTGAGTCTCATTATGCACGGAGTTTCTGGATGGTAATTAACACCTTCCTAGTCCCAGGAATTTCAAGCGTTAAAGAATAATTTCTTTTTTGGAGGATGCATTCTTGTTGCTATATTTAAGGACATAGAAAGATGGGATTGCAAGACTGGTTGCCATAAGGATCTTCTTTTTATTATAATTTGAACTGTATTTATTTATTTATTTCATGTGCATGGGCGTGTGTGCGCGCGCGCATGTATAGCAGAGGACACTATCTGTCCCTGCGGAGGACTGAGGGTGACTTCAGGAATCATCCTGCCTCCTTTTTGCTTCATTCTGGGATTTCCCAGGCTCCACCCACCAAGGCCAGAAATGCAATCTGCCACCATTTCGGTTTTTATCTGGGACCTGGGATCTGAACTCAGGACTTTCTACTTGTGAGGCAGAGTATTAGCCCCTGAGCCATCTCTCTAGTCCAGGATCTTCTCTTAGGAAGGACTTTCAAGATCGTAGATTTCTTAAAGAAATATTTGAGGGAATTTGCAGTTTTGGTTTGCTTTCAAGTCAGCCTTCTCTTGTCAATGATCTTTGGCTACATTTGAAATGAGCATGAATCTCATTTCAGGAACTTACTAGCTGTGACTTGGAGCCAATATCTTAATCAAGCTGACAGTCTCAGTTTCCTCATCCACAAAATGGGAGTCATAATGTTGTTCATCTCACCAATTAATCAAGATTGTAAGAACTCTTTAAATTGGGACTTTTGTCATCATGGCTATTATTAGCTGCCTTTCTTCATGTTGTGATAAAATACTTAACAAAAGCAACTTAAGAAAGCAAGGACTTATTTGGACCCACCTTCCCTTTCATAGCAGCTAGATTATGAATTGGCTGATTACCTCATGCCAACATTGATGAAGTAGAGATAGATGAATGCTACTGCCCTGCTTGTTTTCTCCTTTGTATTCAGTCCAGGACCCCAGCCCACGAATGGTGCCCATATCAATTAACCCAATCTAGCATATTCCTCACAGGGAAACCTAGAGGCTTTTGTTCTCTGAGATTCTGAGAGGACCAAGGGTGACTTCATGAATCATCCTGGATTGCTTCCCCTTCTGTTTGCTTTGCTCTGGGATTTCCCAAGCTCTGCCTATCAGGGATAGACCTGCAGGTCCCCATTTCTTGCTGGCATTTTTACATGAGACCTGGGATCAGAATGCAGGACTTTCTGCTTTTGAGGCAAGAGTCTTAACCCTGAGCCAATGTCTCCAGCTTAGAATCTCAGAATCTGTGAGAAGTCATCTATGCCTTGTTGAAAAGTCTGTTATCCTAATTTTTGAGTGTCTGCTAGTATGTTAGGCAGAAAATAATATAATTTTCAGGCCCTGACTCCATACCTTTAAAAAGTAGTTTAATTGGTAAACAAATAAAGTAGTGACAATAATAAACTGTATAGTAAGCAGTTTTAGCATGGCTGTGAGGCTATGATACCGAGCAGAGGGAGATCCAGTATTTCTGACTGGAAAATGTTTCTTGGAAGCCATGCTTCTTATCTGAACCTGAAGGATAGGGCTGTTTAAATATCACCAGTGTCGCCATGAATGATGCATGAGTACACATGATAGTTATTGATCATATCAGAGTGACGAGGGTGTGACGCCAAGAAAGAAAGCCCTGCACTTTTATCGTGGTCACACTTCAGCCTCAAGATCACACAGACCTATTTTCAAATCCTGTGTAGTAACTAGGAAAGCAAGCGAGGACTAACCAGCCCTCCCTCTCTCCTACTCTTTTTTCTTCTCCCAGCATCAGTATAAAGATAAATGATACTGTCTTCCTCATTCTAAGTAGACAGGTTGTTTGGAGAGTAAACTGGTGGTATTTATATATTCCTCACACTGTCCTCTTGACCCAGTGACATAGATCCAGAGCAAATTGCCACTGGAAGATGGCATGCATAGAGATCCTCTTGCAGCATTGTGCTACAGTATTAGAGGTATATAGACTGTAGGTGAAGATGGCTGAAATGATGCTTGGGAAAAGAGGAATATGCTCTAGAATAACATCAGCTAGAGGAAACAGTCTGAAGGGACTGATTGGACACCAAGGTGAGAAGAGCCTAAAACTTGACTGTAAACACAGGCTTCAAAGTCAGTTCTTAGGTGCTGGAGTGATCCTTCGGGGTTAAAATCTTTGCCTCATAGGCAGAAGGACCTGTGTTTGGATCCCACCCCATGTATATAGGTGCCAGGTGGAAATGATAGCAGCCTGCACTTCTGACCCTGCAAAGCAGAACCTGGGAAGCCCTAGAGTAAGGAAGTATAGCAATCCAGGTTGATTCCTACATTCACCACAGGCACAAACATTCAAGTGCCTTCTGATACGTGGATAATCACACCCACATGTGGGGGAAAAAGTCAGTTCTTGAGCATCCTACCTCTTTTTCAAGTTTTTTCTTCCTTGATAATTTTATGGACGGACAGAGTTTACGATATTTTTTAACCCCATCTTATCCTCCTTAACATCCCTTCCATCTTTTCACATTAAAAACCTTCTTTCTAAGAAGTGTTCCTCTTACTTTCGTGTACTTGTATGTGTGGTCCACTGAGCTTCCTCAGGATTACCTGCGTGGCCATGCACCTGAGCATGTGTGATGTATATCAATGGGTATAACATTAGAGACAGTAACTTTCCTTCCCACAGCAGTATTATCTGTCAGTAGTCCCTCTGAGAGGGATGGTGCCTCATGAGGTCATCTTTCTTCTATGATGAATTATTGACAAATATCATGCAAGTTTTGTGTAAGCAAACACCTGCAGTGCACTCACACGTACCGCAGCCCTATTGTGTACAGAAGACACTGTTTGGCAGCAACCTTTCTCACCCTCCGTCTTCAGCATTCTTATTGCCCCCTCCTCCATGATGTTTCCCGAGCCTTAGAGTTGGGGGTGATTTAAATGTCTTGCTTGAGGCCAAGGACTCCTTAGTCTCATGCTTTTCCTTAGTCTCTTACTCTTTGCTCTTTGTCAGTGGTGATTCACTGTATCAAACAACTTCCATTGCAAAAGGAAGCTTCTCAGTCAAGGGCTGAGCACTGCACAGATCTATAGGTGTCATGATAAGTATTTAAAAGGTAGCTTGATATCTTGTCCATATAGCAAAAGCAATAGTAGTTTGCTTCCCCCATAAAGTACCTTATTTTTAATGTCAATTAGAAGCACTTTACAATACACATTTTGCAAAAGTGCATAAGGATTGCTGAATATGAAGATGTGTTAAAAACTTTGCTTGGCAGCAGGTGGTAAGAGCATGGCACTGAATGGTAGGCATACAAGTCTGTGCACTGATGGCTGAACAGCACTGCTTTACATGGGGCCTGTCAATCATTCCACCCTTTCTCATATGCTTGGATCTCCCAGACAAGAAACAAATAGATACATACAAAATAATAAAGAAACCTATTAGCTTCAGAGTAAGGGAGGGCCACCTGTGAGGTCAGTATTGATCCTACGTGTAATTTAAGCAGTGCTAGTCTGTGCCTGACATGGTCCAAGTGCTTGAGAGAGCTTCTGCTACAGCTGCCACTCTTCCAGAATCAGAACTCAGCACAGCTGACTAATCTACTCAAAATGCAAACCATTGGTCTGGTTCTCAAAGTCAACTCCTCTTTCCCCATTATCTCTTCCTCCTCCTCCTCCTCCTCCTCCTCCTCCTCCTCTTCCTCCTCCTCCTCTTCCTCCTCCTCCTCCTCCTCCTTTTCTTCCTCCTCCTTTTCTTCCTCCTCCTTTTTCTCCATCTCCTCTTCCTCCTCTTTCTCCACCTCCTCTTTCTCCATCTCCTTGTTTGTTTCCTCCTCCTCCTCTACCTCCTCTTTTTTCTTCCCTTCTCTCTTCCTCCACCTACTCCTTCTTCACTCTTTGAGACCAGTTCTTAGTGACTGTGTGGCTCAGACTGGATTCAGGTGTATGCTGCCCTTGAGTCGTGAGCCACTATGTCCTGCTCCAATCCCTGTTCTCAGCCACCACACCTTGCTGCCTCCCAATGGACATAACTCAGTGGTAAAGGACAGGTGCAAAAACACTTCACAGATGGGGCCTTGGCACAGGCCTGGCAGTAACAACTGCTTTTTTTTTGTATGGACTTTTATTTCCCTTCAGAGTGTGCACATATGTGTGTAAATCCCTTGACTGAAATATAATACAGCTTTCTAAGGATAAAACTTGATAAAATTACACAAACTGAACCGTCCCAGGCCTGAAACATAATGTGATTGATGCTCCTGAAAAACAAACTATTTCATTTTCCCTGTGTTGTATGTGATGGTGCTGAGTAGCAGCACCATGTTAACACCAGCCTTTAACGGCAAACAAATGCAAAACAGACGTTGCTGCGACAGAATTTGCTGCAGGTTTGCCCTCCGGTTGATCTTTACTAGACTTGGCTTGTCTTTGATTGTGCCTCAGTCAGCTGTTTTTATGATGACTGGCTGAGAGCATGGAGAACTCATGAAGGAAAGCAGAGAGACTCAAAAGATCACCTCCTGTTATCAGAAGATAAAACTGTGGTGACTTCCAGTGTTAGTTCAGCATAAAAAAAAAAAAAACCCACAAGATAAATAAACAATTGGTTCTGATCTTAAGAAAAATCTAGCAGTGGGCAAATCAAGGGTATTTTCATCTCTTCTCAGGCCATTCTTTAGCTCCAGGGACAACTGTCTTTCATGGGCAATTCCAGCTCTTCTTGGCCATATTTGCCAGTTTACATGACAAAGCCACGCTAAAGCAACATGCTTTCCCACCTCCCATGTGGCCAATTCTATCTCTTTATGTCTACTCATGCTGCACTTTGCATGTTACACTTACAGCATCTCCTGCCTGCTTGGCAGGCCTGTAATCAGTCCCTCCACAAGGACTCTCTCTGCCTTTTATGTGGACAGAGCAGTGAATTTAACAACTTCCAGAGAGTCCAGAGTTAGGGAAAGGAAAGCCAAGCCTCATACCAGGAAGCTCTGTCCTCAGCTGTCACACCATGTTCTTTGTCCCTCTGCCTGGAAGGCAGGCCTCCTCCCCATACCTGGGCTAAAGGGGAGTTGCTTCCTAGGCATGCTCTGAGTGGGTACTGCAGGTCTTCACAGGATTCAAAAACAAGGTAATCTCTGCCTCTTTACCCCATGATAACGCAAGTCCTTTGTCCTCAACAACACTTTCCTAATACTACTGTGGATCCAGGTAATGTGCAAGGCCACTAGAAAAGCATGTATTATTGCTATAGTTCGTGTGTGTGTGTGTATACATATATATATATATATATATATATATATATCCCCTCATATCAGGAGTTTTATATATCATTTATATACCATCAGCTATACCATTGACTCTCCCCGCTTGTGATTTTAACACAGGACATACCTGATATTTCAACTATCCATGCTTGAAAAGATGCAGTTTATGCTGTCTGTCTAGAGTTTCTCCATACACATGACTTAAATCCACCTAGAAAAGTGGGGAAATATTGCAACTTGTTAATATGTTAGTTCTCTTTACAAATTTTCAATGAATAATTATATATATATATATATATATACACCCTTATATCAGGAGTTTTGCCTCTGTTGGCTTCACTTAGAGCCTCATGCCCCCAATGTTCAATTGAGAAGGAACAAAGACCAAAGGTCGACCATTCATAGAAAGCAAACATTAGGTGGGGAAAGGGGGAGATGTCTTAATCAGTCCTGCAAGCATAGGATCTGACTTTGGTCCACGGCACACATATAAAGAACATCCGGTAGAAAGGTGCATGCTTGTAAATCCAGCTCTGAGGAAGTGGATACAAGAGTTAGGGCTAAGGACCCGTCAGTATGGCATAATCAGTGAACTCAGGTTCCAGTGAGAGACGCTGTATCAAAATGAGGATGGCTCCTAAGGAATGAGATTTAAGCCTGGGAAACGATTTTCAACTGCCCTCCTAAGAGAAGTGCAAGTTAAAATGTGCACTAAAGATATTTTTCACCTCCTAGATTGACGGAAATGTAAAAGCTTGATTATGCTTCCTGGGGAAATAGTTTTTCTGCAGTGTTGCTGGTGGAGTGGGAGTCTGACCTTTGAAATAGATGACAGTACTAATCAAGATCACATACAGAGGTACCATTGGACTACTAGTTTGAGAGAATTGGAAATGTGATGATTAGATACACCAGCAGGCATGTGAAATGAATCATAGCAAAAAGTATTTATTATAAAATAAATTTAGTAGAAAAAAATTAGAAATAACCCAAACAGAACATTTTTTAATGGTTAATCAGATGAAGAAATTGCAATTCACTTGGGCCTTGAATGCGGCCAACTACATAAAAGAATGAGCATCCTCTTATACATGGAGAAATTTTCTGGTCAAAGAGGAGAATCAGAAGACTAGCTTCCTTTTCTGTGGAAGTAGAAGAGGATTAAGAATCTGTATCCATAGTTTCTTGAGAAATCTTATGAAACTAAGAACGCTGGGTTCTGACTGGGAGAGTAATGTGGGAATTGGACAGATGGGAGGTAGGGACAGAAGAGACTTTTTCAAAAGCTAAATGCCTCTTTACACATGCTAATGATATGCATTTAAAATAATTTTAAATGAAGTTCATAGTTAAGGTATACAACATAGTATACATTGTATATATGTGCTATATCTATATCTACATATCTACACTTACATAGACATAACACGGGTTACTATTGTTAACCAAATGAGCATATCCATCATCTTGCATTTAAAAATCCAAACCCAGATACTAGCACATTTCTGTCATTCCAGAACTTAGAAAGAAGCAAGTGGATTGCAAGCTCTAGGCTAGCCCGTGCCACATGAAGATTCTGTCTTTGAGTGGCAGGTAGCTTTGAAGGTGGGAGTAGGTTAGAAAAGAAAAGGAAAAAGAATTCAAAACTCTTTGACTCAGACTTTCTTCCCTTCCTGTGTCAATTCCTAGAGCTTATAGTCATAAGGTCACTTCTAGCTTATGCTGGGTCCCTTTGAAATGTCTATCTTCCCCCTTAATGATGGTCTGTTTAAGCACATATATGAAGTTTTGTTACAACAAAAGGTGATCTATGCAGTATAAGAAAAAGTAAAAACTCATCCTAGGTATTTTTTTTAATCTAGCTTAAAGTCTATCCATTCAGATCCAGTCAGGAAAACAGGACAAATACAGTCATGTAAGTTTTGGAAAGTGGACTCCACTTGCTCTCTGTGGTGTTGTCTATGAGGCATGATATAAACACAGTGTTAAGGCACTTGGAAATAACAAGGGGAAAAGTATCTTTGGAATTCAGTCCCACTAAGACATACCAAGCATTCATTTCATAGTTAAGGACATGCTACATATGTACATTTGAAGATAAGCCCAATCATCTTTCTTTTGAAGAATCACTTCCTAATTTTTTCTTTTGATCTTTTTATCATTGAAGTGACACATATTTTAAGATTGTGATTATCCCATCATAGAGAATTCTTTTTTTCTGTAAGATACATCTAGAAGAGCACAAATGGCAGTAAACTTTCTCAAACCGGCTGTACTTATGTGCCAGCACCAGATAAAAAGCATTACCCAGAGTTCTCCTTCCTGGCATCCTTGTAGCAGTTTGCAAAATGCTTTCAATTTGTTGGTTCAGTCTTCAAAGTCTTAGTCTTCCTACTGTTGTACATAGGTAAAGGGTATCCTAATAATGTTCAGACAGGAGGAATACATTCTAATGTTCTGCTGCACAGTAAGTTATACATAGTTTATAAGAATTTATTTCACAAAGAACTAAGGAAAATGTCATTCAGGGGCTCCTAACACAAACAAATGAATGTTTAAGGAGATGGAGATGCTAATTATCCTGATTTGACCATTGCCCATTAGATGCATGCATAACATCGTCTCATTGGACTCCATAAATGCATACAATCAAAAATAGAACTACACCCATGCTAATTTATTATCAAGTAAAATGGCAGTTGTTTTTGTTTCCCTTTGTGTTTAAAGAACGACCATAATTGGGTTCCAAAATATCACAAAGAACAAGTGCAAAGATTCCCATCATTATGGCTTTTAATATTTCAGTTGTTACAATTTCCATTTTAAATCTGCTTGAGTGTCAGTGATGCAAAACACTGGGAAGGAAAAGTTCCTGCGTTAAGCCTGTTTCTTCCTAAAGTGAAATTGGCCATGTTTGTTCTCTCTCTTTCTGCCACTCTCATCCACTCACTCTAGCTTGCAACACCTGACATTCCCAGACCATGTATCATGTAGTTACTAATGTGCTTATCCTTGGAGATGCAGCGAGGTTGGGTTCTTCCAAGGCCCTTCAGAATTTTTGGCTAACAAAGGTTGAGTATGCATAGATTAAATTGTTATAGTTGAACTTTTCTTGTTCTTAGGGGGATTCCTGCCAACCCCCTAGGGACTTAAAAAAAATAAACTGGTGACTTATATCTGATACTTTCAGAGTTATCAGAGTTTGGCTGGCCAAAGACTTGCATAATAGGAGACTTGCCAATATGGTATTAGCAATTTGTTTGGAAAAAGAGTCCAGGAAATATTTTAATTTAGAGGTGAAAAGATCACAGAGTAGGTCAAGTATAGAGATTATTCACTTTGGCTTCTATGTTTATGAAGTTCTATCAAATTTTTTATCCCTCTGTACTTTATTTATTGAAGTAGGGTCTATTGCTATACCTAGAGCTCCTCAACTGCAACTAGTCTAGCTAGTCAGCTTGCCGTGGGGATCATCTCCAGTGCTAGGATTACAAATGCAGGAACAACATCTATCTGGGTGCTTTTCAAGTGCGGGTTCTGGGGTTCCAAACTCCTGTCCTCATGGTTGCATATATCCACTATCTATCGCCCCAGTCTCTTTGTCAGATGTAACATTCTTTATTTTGTTTTGTTAACACAGGTCCTCACTGCATAGCTCAGTGACCTGGAACTTACTATGTAGCTTGAGCTAGCCTCAAACTCCTACTTACCTCCTAAGTCCTGGGTTTATAGACATGCCCTACCATACACAGTTATAACATTTTTTCCACGTGTGTGTGTGTGTGTGTGTGTGTGTGTGTGTGTGTGTGTGTGTGTGTGTGTGTATGGTTTTGATAGATACTCATCCTGCCATTCTATAATACCTCTCACACATTACTTACTTCCTACTTCAGAAAGCAATTGGACTGTAACTTGATAAGTACAGTTTTATTTGTATATTCTGCTTGGAGTTTGCTGAGCTTTTTGATGTTTGTGGCTCGATGACCTGCCTCAGGTTTGGACATCTTTGGTTGTCATTTCTACCCTTGTCTCTTCTACTGTACTTTTTTCTCCTCTCCTTTGGGGATTCTATATACACCTAAATTATGCAATTTGATTCCACCACACAGATTTTAGACACTTTTGTTTTTATTTTGCTTTTTTCCCCCCTCTTGGTGATTGAGTTTGGATGGTTTCTACTGTCAGTAATGTCAGTAATGCTGACTCTCTGCTTTGCTTTGCCCATGAGCTCATCCATCTCAGCCTGATAAAGTTTCATTCTAGATTTTCCCTTTTTTGTTTATATTCGAGATTCTACCTCTCTGCGGAAATTTTTAATTTTTTTATTCACATTTGCCTGTGTATTCTTTAGTCTAATTTTTTTTCTCTTCACAAGACCAAGACTTTGACTGTTTCTGCATCTATTTCTTTTATTGGCATGGATCACAATGATGTGCCAATCCAGTTCAGGCAGAGTGGATGAATCAGGTTCTCTATCCAAGGGTGTGACCCAGAAGAGGAGAAGCTTGAAGCTAAAGATGACTTACTTCAGTTTGCAGTATTCTTTCATTCAAATGTTCAGAACGTACATGAAATAGTATAGATACCAGATATTTCTATTTCCAAGGCTCCCTCTTCTGCTTAGGATGAACACAACCAAGGAGACCATGGCTCTATAGTTTAGAAAGAAAAATCAACCATACTATTAAAGGCATTGGTATGTACCTGTCATCCCAGTTACAGGAGGATGAGGTGGGAAGATTGTCTAAGCTTAGAAACCTGAGATTAGTGTGGATAGCACAATGAGTTCCAATCTTAAATATAAATAATAAAAGTCAAAGGCATAAAGATTTACAAAAAGTGATAAATATTTCAATGAAAGGAGGAGTCCATGGCTGCCTTCAACCTTAGTAGAGTGACAGGAGGAAGTGGAATCAGCCATGGGTGGTGCAGGGAGGAACCAGCTAGACATACATGTTTTTCTTTCTGGTTTTACTTCTTATCATTGGTCATGTGATTGTCCACATCAAAAGTAAAAGTCCTAGAAACAGGACATTTGCTAGTAGAGAAAAGAGAACAAAGATAAGCATTGACCATTGATGGCCAGGAAACAATGCTGTTGTTCTGTCACTATTATCAACACGGAACTGTGGCTATCAGTCTGTACTTACTGGGTTTATCTTTTGCATGAACCATAAACCTATAATATGCTAGTCATGTTCTATGCATTGTGCTTATTTCTTAGGAAATTTGATCACTGTAGTCAAAAGGGTTTTGCTTCTGTAGCTTTTGCTTTCAGGCTTTCAATTGTAACTGCAGTTTTGTGCAGGTGTACAAGATGTACTTTATTGAATTGAAGCTTAGGTTTCCTACCTCTTTCATAACAGTGCAATCCAAGACTGTGATATAAAGTCACTAAGTATAATAGTCAGCACATGGAGTGGCAATAATCCTGTTTTTTTTTTCTTGTAGTCTTCCTCACATTATACTAAAAGTAGAACTGAGTTAAGCCTACATTTTTCAAAGTGTGTTCTGTGGATGAGCCTGAGAAGTATTTGCCTACCCTCCAGTGTTTCATGACGCCATTCATTGGGAAGGCATTGCAGAATATACCCTTGTTTGTGGCAGATGCAATGCTGATGTTTATAACAATCTTGGGGGAGACATTTTTGCTAAATTTCATGAGTCATGCATGTGTAGTTATATGCATGTACCATGGGTATGATGTATATGTATGTGTGTGGAGCCAGAGGTCCTTAGCAGCAATATTTTCCATTTCACCACATTCTTTCTCAGAGTCTCTAATCAAGCCTGTAGCTTGACAGTAGGGCCAGTCTGGTATGCCAACTTGCTCTGGAGAGTCCCACCCCCTGCTTTCCAGGGCTGAAGTTATAGGAGAGCCTCATACCCACCTGGCATTTTACCCGGGGATCAACTGTTGGTTTTTTTTTATTGTTGTTGTTGTTTGTTTATTTGTTTTTGCTTGTATAGCAAATGCTTTAACCACTGAGGCTTCTCACTAGCCCTGTTGTGGGGAAAAGTTATTTGAACACAAAACCTTTTTACATAAAACTGGGTTTTTTAGGCAAACAATAACTATTAAGAAAGTTGAAAACACATTTTGTAGAAATGCAGAGCTAACTGGATCTTGGGTTTCTTTATGTCAGGGAATATAAAAAATTCTTATTAGGCTTCATTCTGTATACTTGAAAATCACTCCTTCCATTGCTTTCTAATAAGGACCCAGAGAGCTTGCATGTGGAGGAGGTCCTTTGACCCAGAAACCTGTCTGCTCACAATAGCATCGCTTGGGGTTTCCTGCTTATCACGGTGGATGCTCTAACGCTGTATCCTGCTCTTGGCTGCCTAACATGCCCAAAAACCATCCTAGTTTTCCAGTCCAGGAAAATAAGCTGGGTCAGCTGTCATATTCCTCCAAATGAAAAAAGACAGCGAGCCGCCTTGGCTGCAATTGGAAGGAAAGGTCAATCAATATATTACCTTTCTTTCCACATGTTCTGTGGCCGCTAGCTGAGTTGCACCTTCTCACTAGTGGTGGTAATCTTCTAAATTTTGTTTTAACCTTGCAAATGGGTTAAAGGAAGGACACAGTTAATAGCATCCTCTCTCTCGTCTACCCTCAGCTTATTATTTGGAATGATTCGTAGTCCCCCTTCCCTCCAGCCTTACTTATGCCTTGTACAGTCTGCTTAGGTGGTGTGTTCTGCAAGTAGTTGCTTTTCTTCATTGTGGAATTTCTCTGTCATGCTTTTGCACAGACAGAATGCAAACACTTTTTGTGATTTTTGACAGTAGCCGGGATCTATGTGGAATAGGGGGCTTTCAAAACATTTCTCAGTCAATATGTTTACTCTCCTTTGGCAGCCATGCAGGGCGATACGGTGCATCACCAGTACTTGAAATAGACTGCAACAGGAGGTCAGAATGGAGCATAGATTTTCTAACACAGCATGTTAGATGAAATGATTTTGTGTACTTTGAAGTGGAAAATTCAATCAGAATTTTCCACACTTTTTAGTTAAAGCAACACTGTTACTTATTGATGAAAGGTAGACTCAGAAAAACACAGAATGCAAACAGAGTGGAGAAGAAATCCAGCATACAGTTCCCAATCATAGTAAGAAATAATTGTTTCTCTTATAATTTAATAAAAGCTCTGCATGATAAAGAGAGGGTCTCTGTAAAATCCACAGCTATAAGATGTTTCATTTGTCAATAAATTTAGCATATGTGTGAATAAAAATGGAATCTGGCTTCTTAAGAAGTTTGCTTTTCATTAAGAAGTAGAATCATGCTTGATAAATGGAAATTGCAGGTGTCTAGTAATCCATTTTGGCTTAAAGCAGAGCTATTTGGAAAGCACCTGAAAGGACCAATGATACGAGAACAGAATAGATTCTTTAGGTTTTCATTGAAGTAGGCTTAGTGAGAATTTAAATTTATTACTAGTTTTTATCTGTCCTTTGATACACTGAGTATGCATATCAGTGTGAGCACTTGTAGCAGAGTATTTTATACTTTCGAATTGCAGTGTCAGATTCGTGCCTACATATTTAAGGTTGAATAATGACTTAATATTAGAGGGTTTGCTACATGCCAGCTACTTCTCAAGTTTCCTGTGTATTCTTTATTGAATCCTCACAACCACACTGTGAACTCTTGTATCCGTAATTTCCAGTGAAGGAAGAAAGACACAAAAAGTAGGCAGGTAAGTCATCAAAGGCCATGTGGCAAAATGAAGCTGATGCTCACAATCCCAGGCTGACTCCTAAGATGAACTTCTCAGTCACTGTGCCCAGCTGCCTCTCTGAAGTTCCACTACTTCAGTGTGCTCTTCCTAGCTGGCCTAAGGATGGATGGTATAGTGTTAAATCTATAGAAATTTTGTGTATCTTTCTTTAAAAGAGATGTTATTACTTAGTAGTCTAATTTAGCTAATTTTAATTGTTTTATTTTTATTTACTTATTTACTTCACTCTGGGATTTCTCAGGCTCTGCCCACTGTGGCTGGAAGTGGCTTTTTTTCTTTTCTTTTTTTTTAATGTGGAACCTGGGATCTGAATTCAAGACCTTATGCTTGCAAGGAAGAGTCTTAAACCCTTAGCCATTTCTCCAGCCTTAATTTTTATTTTTTGGTTGATATGCAACTACATTCAGTGTAATTCAGTTTGCTTTTTCTTTTCTGCTTCAAAGTTAACATTAAAAATGACAAACATTTTACAAGCATTAGTACAAGTTCATCAACTAATCTAAATAGTGTATGGCTTCGAATGATCATCTGAGTCCCTAAAACTATACTGTTCAAAATTCTCTTGTTCTGAAATGCATTACTTTTGCTTCCTTTACACTGACTCATAGCATTTTTTTGAATCATCGCTTTTATACAGAAAATGAATCTAGAGTCAGTGATCTCTTTCAGACTTCCAAGGCAATCCAGTAGAATTCAGCATAAAACAAATACCTTTTCTGTCATCTAGTGAGTATGTCAGTCCAATAGGGCACAGTATGCTTGTTATTCTTTTGAAAGAAGAACCTAATTAGTGTGATAGAAACCAAAATGAAACCCAACTAAGTTTATCTCCAATGACTGTGTTCATATGTGATAAGGGCAGGGGCCTGTGCTTGGCATGATCTCTATATTTTGGTTAACAGAAAGAAGAGGCTACCTTATGAAAATTTACTTCAGTCTCACATTTAAGCATGCACCCCATTTGAGGTCCATGTGATCATAGAAATCACCAGGGATCATTTTGACTTTGAAGACTGGATTGTGTTTTTGCACTGAGAACAGAATTCAGTCTTTAGGAAGAAGCAATTAAAACCCCAAAGCCTTTTATTGCTTTTGATGCTTAAAAAAAGTAAAAACCTCCCTGCACTGAAATATTTTCTGCTAATTAACTGTCACAAATGTGCTGCCATTAGGCTTAGAGTCTCTTTCGCTAACTTCAAAGTCATTAGCGCACACTGTGCAGCCCTCCCAAATTTATTTTGAAGAAAAAAATCGAAATTGACAGATCTGTAATCAATGTTTGCAAGGCTTTTTGTTTCTCATGGAACCTAGGCCTAATTTAAAGAGCAGTTGGTTGTTCTTTCCAGTAACATGCACCAGTCCTCACTCGCAGTGCCTGGACTGTCCTGATATGTAGTGTGTGTTTGGACATTGTTCAAGGCTGACTTGTAAAGGTCAGTGGGAAGCACTTTTGGAAAGCATCCATTAGGAAAGGGTTTAGCTGCAAATAGCAGAAAACTAATAGAAGCTTGAGTGGAGATTTATTTTTCTCACGTCACAGCAGCAAGATGTCCAAGACTGGAGTAATATCAATATGGCATCTGCAGCATCCTGAGCAACTTCTGTCTGTTCTACTGTCCCCTGTGTAGTACCTTCAGGCAAATCATGGGATAACTGTAAGACTCAGCTTCCATATCTGAAAAAGGACATGGACAATCCTTCCTCTATCTAGTAGGAAATGGTAAGGTATTGTAGTTAGATACTCGTATCACTAGGCAACCAAGGGCTCTGAGTTCCAGGCACATTTGTGAAAATTATTAGTTCAGAAAAATTATGGTTCAGTTCTGAACAAGCAGAAGATTATCTTATTGATGAGGAAGACTCACCTATGATTGGTAGGGCTAGTGCCTGGGCAGGTGAATAAGATGAAAGATACTGGTTGAGAAAGTTGGCATGGCATCCTTTGGTATACTTGGCCAGACATGCTGGTCTGACAAGTAGAAGTTGTCCATCTCTCAGTAGTCCTGTGTATATATGGATTTGATGTGGACTCCCCTGCAAGCTGGAGTCAAAACTATAACTGGACTATCATAAGCCAAAATTAAGTGTTTTATCGCCTATAAACCATTTAGTTGTGAATTTACAGGCAACATACAGAGTAACTGTACATAAGACTTACACAGCATCCATTACACAGCACAGTGCCAGGTGCAAAGTTGGTGTTTACCACTGAAAGAGCAGCCACAGCAGCACAGTGGTGCCATAGTGAGAAGTGCCAAGTAGGAAACGGAGCATCATACCTGACTTCAGTTCCATCATCCTTCAAGTTCCCAATGCCACCTTACTTCCAACTGCATAGTAGATCCAAATATGCTTTGAATGTCAGATCCTGTACCCTTTCATGAGTAACAGCTATTGCTTATGAAGTGACACACATCCTAGGCAATTGTTCATTTTACTGTGCAATCTCCTTTCAATAAATTTCAGCACCATTAGAGACCTGCACTCACATTATTGATTATTTGAATATGTGTGTCATTAATCTCCCATGACCCTCATCCATTTTGCATGTACATTTTAAGTATCGTCTTTTGCATTTAGATAGAGAGAAGCAGCCAGAAGAAAGTAGACTTGTGGGTATTGGCTTCATATAGTTCTTCAAGCACTCCCTTGAGCTGACTGGCCAGTAAATTTCTAAACTAAAATAGGCCTTCAAATCAGTGACTGCAAGATAAACTACAAGTTGTCCTTAGTAAATAAAAATGATTAATCTCTGCAGAGTAAATTCACTATCACTGGTCAGATAGTCTCATCCAATTCTGTTTCCTGGTTCTATAAAAGACCTTTTTTCTTTTTGTATTAAGGTTGTCTGTAATTTTAATGGAACCTTTGAATTATGGTCTGATGTTTAAGAATTGGTTCATAAAAGGATATTGATTCTTTGAATTAGGGGCAGTTAAAATGTTGTTTATAGGTAAACTAGTCCCCCTGGATAGGGGCCCAGAATCCAGAGTATCGAAAACTCATCTGAACTCTGTGCTCACGTCAGTTGGCTCTCAGGTGGTTACAGAAACTGACTGTGGACGAGGCAATGGTTTGGCTGCTGAAGGGGCAATGGAGGGGACGAGAGCATCAGCCTCCCAGGGTTCCTTCTAATTGCTTGGTTTTCCTTCCCTGGCACTGACTTTCATTCTTTCCCAGGGCATTTTCCTGGGTAATGAGAAGACTCTAAAATCAAATAAAGCCTTTTGAACACTGAAGACGCTTGCCACAGTTATGTTGGAGAATCCTATAGATTTATAATGACTCGAGAAGGTGTCTCATATCCACAATATTAACTAGCTTTTTAGAAGCTTATGAACATTGTAGCTTTTATTGATTCCAGGGAATTGGACCCAACAATAAGCAATAAAAGTCAATGGTAACTTTCTTGCCATATAGGGTTGTGCAGATCAATATTTTGAATTTACTGTAATTTGCTGGTAATGGATGGAAGAACTGAAAGAATTGCAAGGGCCTTGCAGGGCACAGCTGTGCAGTGTTGCCTTTTTATCTGAGCTCACGAGGTCAGAGGCTCCCAGTAACAAGACGCATATTTAAGTGGCAGGATTGATGTGCGTATTTATCAAGAGACTAAGTCGGCTTTGAGGGAGAAAAGAAAAGACAGGACTTGTTCCCAATGACTTTAGCTTTATTCATATCCCGAAGGAACTCACAATTTGCATTGTCTATTGCAATTACATTAGAGTGCTTGGTTCCCCAGTGAAGGAATTTCCTTATCAATGAAATAGCTGGGTGGATGTTCTTGTTTGATTTGCCTTGAATCTTGATATTGTTTCACAGAACTGGAGTGAGCTTGGGCCTCAGAAGTGAAACAGGTGGTGTGGTTGCACTCGCTTGCTCACCTTTAACCCTTGTTATCAGAAATCTTCTCAGGATCCCTGCTTGCCTCTGTGAATCTGAGTGGTACATTTAAGTGAGAGTAGCTGATATCTAGGGTGCTGACAGGTTTCAGAGTTGCGCTAAATGTAAAACATGTGCTAACATTAATCAGAATACCTGCGAGATAAGTTGTATTATCCTCATTTTAGAATTTAAGAAACTGGATCATAGGACAAGTGGGGGGGGCACTGTTTCACATTGTGCCAGTTGGAATATGGATATGGCTGCAAGTTTGGTGTGTATTTGTTTAAGTGTGAGTGGGTATATCTATATATGTATGTATGTATCTGTGTATGGTATGTATATATGTATCTGTGTATGGTATATATGTATGTATGTATGTATGTATGTATGTATGTATCTATCTATCTATCTATCTATCTATCTATCTATCTATCTATCTATCTATCCATCCATCCATCCATCCATGAATCAACGAATCATCTGTGTATCTCACTGACTTGGAACTTGCTAAGTAGACCAGGCTGGTCAGCGAGCTCCAGGGGTCTACCAGTCTTTGATTGATCAGCTCTGGGATTGTAAGTGTGCCACACACCTGACTACTTTTCCATGGGTTCTGGAGAATGAGATTTAGGTCCTCATGCTCACGAGGCAAGGGTTTGACCAAGTGAGTCATCTCCCAGCCCGGTAACTATTTCATTCAGCACTGACTTTAATGGATCTATTTTTTTTTTTTCCTTTGGCAGTTTCTGTTTTTTGAAGGGATAGATTTTTGAATGTGATCAAAACTGTTTTCTTTAATTTCAAAAATGACACAGAAGTTGTCTCTTGAAAGGCTTCTTTTTCTTAGGGGGAAAGTGTGAGCACACAAATACAGTACATACTGAACTAGAGGCTTTTAACCTGGAGATGGTGAATACGCTTGTCATGCAGCGAATATTCAGTGATGTGCACACGTCTTAGTTGCTCAACAGAACCTCTTGGAGAGACATGCAAGCTTTGACTTAGGGGACAGATGTCCCTTTCACAGTGCTGGCTTGGGAGATGGTCACATTAGATTCCCAAACTTGAAATTCAATTGACAAGGGCATAAAGCATTAGGAAGTGTCAAAAACCATGGCAACTGACTGGAAAGGAAGCTTGTTTCGTTTGCTCATTTACGTGGTGTTAGCTGGTTATTTGGCTTGTCACGCTTTTTTTTTTCTCTTCTTTTCTTTTTTTTTTTCCTTTCCTTTCCTTTTGTTTTCTCTTCTTTTTTGAGTCTGTGTTAAAAGTAACATACTTACAGGACTTGCTTCAATAAAATTAGAGTCCATGAAAACAATGCGAGTGTGACATTTGCTCAGAGGAAGCTGCCCAAGTCTGGGTTGTGTTTCTCCTTTCAGAGAGTTCCTGGAGGTGTACTGCCAACTTGAATGTACAGAGGAAAGTCCATGGGAGGGGAGAGGGACACACGTGCCAAGTCTTCACATGGCAAGGAGCAGACCTAAAGTACCTTGGGTTTGGGCAGGTCTGCATTGAAGGACAAAGCCACTTACTAGCTCCATGATCTTCTGTGAATTCTTCAGTCTGTCCATGTCTCTGTTCCTTCATCTGCGAAACAGGAATAATGGTGAGACTTTAATAAGCTAGTGCAGGTCAGCACACGATGAATATTGGACCATCCTTAAACTGATGAATGTAGATGAGCTCAGTAAAGACATGACGTTCTTATCATTTGCATAAAATCTTTAACATGGAAAAGGGTTTGTGATGATCGATTCTAACTTTTCATCCAGGTCTGGGATTCTGGCTCTGCCCTTTTCTTTGCAGCTCTCTCCTGCCCCTCCTCTCAGAAACCCTTCTAGTTACGTTGAAGGGTTTTAATATTCCCTCTGCTATTTCAGATTTCTGTCACTGTGCTTCTGAAAGGATCTCTGAGCTTTGGCCATCCCAAAGTCCCCTTTCCTCTTCTCTGGGTGGTTCCTTGCTCTAGTCCACCATGGCTCTTCTGACATTCCTACAAGCGAAGTCTGTCTTCTTAGCACCTGTGGATGCTGTCCAGTCGGTCTGTCTTTAGTCCATCTCTCCATCTCTCTTCCCCTTCGCTTTGTCCTCAGTCCTGACCAACCACACTCCCAGGACACCAAAATAAGCCTCATATTTGCCATGTGTGAGCTTGTGACACTCTACTATGGAATGATGCTTTTCTTAAAGCAAGTTTTTTAACAAGTATTTTTTTTTATTCAAGTGTGTATGTGTGTGTGTGTGTGTGTGTGTGTGTGTGTGTGTGTTATGTGTAGACCCAAGGGTGAATTCGGGAGTCATCGTGGACTGCTTCTACCTCCTTTTTGCTCCGCCCTGGGATTCACAAGCTCTGCCCACCAGAACCAGAAGTGCAGGCCGCCCTGGCTTCTGCTTGGTGTTTGTACGTGGGATCTAGGATCCGAACTCAGGACTCTCTGCTTGCAAGGCAGAGGCTTAACCCCTCCTGAGCCATCTCTCCAGCCCCTTTTACCAAGTTTTTTAAAGTTTTTCTTTGTGTGTGTGTGTGTGTGTGTGTGTGTGTGTGTGTGTGTGTGTCTGTCTGTCTGTCTGTCTGTCTGTCTGTCTGTCTGTCTGTGTATTAGAAGGTACTGTGTGTTCCTGTGGAGGACCAAGGGTGACTTTAATAATCATCCTGGCTTGTTTCTTTGTTGTGCTCTGGTATTTCCCAGGCTTCACCCACCAGGGCCGGAAATGGAAGCCACTGCCTTTTCACCTGGCATTTTTACATGGGCTCTGAGATCTGAATTCAGTTCCATCTACTTGTCAGGCAGAGACTTAACAGCTGAGCCATATCTCCAATCTCAAAAAGATTCTTTTTAGGAATTTCTTTTTTTGTTGTTATTATTATTATTATTTATTCAACTGTGTGTGTGTGTGCATGCGTGTGTGTGTGTATGTATGTGTGTGTGTGTAGAACCACGGACGAATTTGGGAACCACCATGGACACCTCCACCATCTCCTTGTTTACTCTGCCCCGGGATTCACAGGCTCCGCCCTACCAGGACCAGAAGCGCAGGCCGCCCCCGCTTCTGCCCAGCATCTATACGTGGGATCTAGGATCCGAACTCAGGACCTTCCGCCTGCAAGGCCGAGGCTTAACCCCTGAGCCACCTCTCCAACCCCCAAAAAAGATTCTTTTTAACATGTCATTGATTATATTATTTTTCTGTTGTAAAAGTTCCAAGAGTTACCCACTGTCTTCAGATATAAACAGACTGTCTGTGAAAACTGCCTATGACAGACTAGATCGCTGACTTCTTGCCCACATCCTGGTGTTTTCGATCTGTCCCAACTATTATGAGTTCCCTCAAAGCTGCCTGAGTATCACTGCACCCCACCTTCTTTCTCTAGCCTTGTCTCCCAGGTTCCCCTGAAGCTGCCTCACTATGGCTTAGACCTTGTAGAAGAAAGAGCAGGCACAGGTGGACTATTCTGTCACTTAGGAATTTTTGAAAGGTAAGGAATAAAAGACAAGTTAAATGGTTTAAACCATGACAAAGTCCTTTAGGTTCTGCATCACAGAGGTCCAGATATGACTGAGACGGAATCCATAGTTCCTAAGGATCACCCTCGAACTTGTTTCTCCCTGTCCACATGAGACATCTACTTGAGACCACCACACACTTCCTGGGATTGGTACAGTGACTTTCCTTCAGTCTCTCTGGAATATGGCCCCCAAACAACATGATTTTGCATCCATCTGCCTTGTTCAGTGTAGGTCACATACCATCTCTGAACCAATTACATTGGCTGAGAAAATGAACTTCATTGTTTGCTTAACTTGATGAAAGGTTGCTTAAGTTGAGACTAAGAATGGAGTTGGATCCCGGAGAATTTGTTGTGCACAACAGGAAACAGAGGTGGACAAGAAACAGAGCTGACCTTCGTCAAAGACAACTGAGCATCCCCCCTCCCAACCCCAGCCACCCTTGGTTTGTTGCAGACTCTGAAAAGACCTCTGTATCCCAGGCCTTTTCACACTGCATTTTACACTGAGTGAAGCCCTTTATCCCCAGGGCCGGCATGGTGCCCGACGTGTCAACCTTTACTAAAAAGTGTGTGATTGAATAAAGGAAACCCATTTCGCTTGCTTTAATCCCCAAATGCGCCTTTGCCTTCACCCTTGGCAGAAGATTTTAGCCTTGTCCGCTACTGAAATGCTAGAACTCCAAGGGAAAAGTTTCAATTTCACTCTACTCTTCCATCAGAAGACTTGTGCAAGGAGAAAGGCTGACGTCTATCATCATCATCGTCACCATCATCGTTATCTCAAGGAAAACTCTCCTTGCTTGTATATTCATTCCGTCTCTCCTCTGTCCTGCTTGGTGTGGTTTCTTGGTGTGTCTCCCCCTGAGGTTCTTATGATGAAAGTTTCCTTAGTAGATCCACGGGGATGGGTACTGAGACCTATAACAGGTGGAGCCTAATGGAAGATAATTAAAGCACTGGAGATAATCATCCTCAAAAGGAATTATTGTAAAGTTTTCATGAGCTCAGATTCTGCAAGAGTAAGTTGTATAAACAGCAGTTGTGGCCCCTGAATCTCTCCACCTCCCTTCCTCAGCACGTGCTTCTGCACAGCCTCTGGCCATCACATTCACCTGAAACTCTCACCAGAGGTTAGATACAGGGCTACCTGACTTGTATTTCTAGTCTCTAAACTTGTGAGCTACATAAACCTCTTTTGTTTATAAATTATTCAACCCTAGGTATTTTGTTGCAGCAGTGAAAAGTGAGTGATACATCACACTCAGGTTTTTCACAGAGGATGCTGAAAAAGAAAGTGACTGAATGGCACAGATTCAAAATTTCATTTTTTTTCTCATGTGTTGGTGCCTCTGATCAATTACTAATGTCCCATGAATTTCCCATTGGAATGCTTGAGTGTCTTGTCCAGTCAGTTGATTTTGTTATGAAGCTCATGGGCTCACTGTATAAAATAAACTTTTACCAGTCCAATATTAACTCCCATGCTGTGACTCAGACCCATTTTATCTAGAAAAGTCTTATGAGATCAGTGAAGTATGTAGCATGGAGAGATTTTTCGAATTCATGGCAGAACAAACCAACTTGAGGAGGTAACTACTTTCCTCCTTGATTTGGCTTGGACCAAATAAAAGTCATGTAAAAACCTGGAAGGGATATTAGGCCAACTTTTCATGGTTTATTTTCTAGCACAAATAAGTATATTAAGGTATATTATGACGATAGAAAAATAGAAATAATGTCCTCAAGTAGAGAGAAATCCTCTGGGATGCTGTTATTTGTCTCACCTTTCCCCTGGGATTTTGCTGGTATGATCTAGGTTAAAAGGTCTGAATATTCAAGCATTTCCCTAAAGATCTTTCTACTGGTTTTCCAGCTTTACTTTATGCAGAGAGCCATGTGCTTTGTGGGCAGTTTACTGGAATGTCAAGGGTTGTCTGAAAGCTTCTTTTGCCTTCCACTGTGACTCAGAAGCAAACTTTGTGATAGATCCAGTTCTGTGTTGGAACCTTTCAGTCCTTGTCTTCTCACTGACTGTTGTTAAAGTTACTCTTCTCTGTTGCTGTGAGACAGTACTCACATAACCAGCTTAAGAGAGAAAGAGAGATTTATTTGACTCATGATTCCAAAGGGGGTATAACCCATTATGGCAGAAAAGGCAGAAGCTGGAGGAAGCTCAGGTTACAGCCAACATCATCATGAGGTAGAGGGAGCAGGGCAGGGCAACCCAGCCTCAGGGCCTGCCCCTTGTGGCAGGCCCTCCTCTAACAAGATCCACCTCCTAAAGGTGCTACTATCTTCCCAAGCAGTAACATCAGTTAAGGTTGCAAACACATGAGCCTTGAGGGAAAAATTCATATTGTGACCATGACAGTTCTTCTGTTGGAGGTCAGGGAAGTAGCCCACACCTAGATGGGCTTACACACACACACACACACACACACACACACACACACACACACACACCCTTGTTGCTCTAGTATGTCGCTCCAGTGCCTTTAAGTGGAACTACCTTTCCTTGCCTTTTGACACTTCCGACTTAAAGAGGAAATGACTCCAGAGCTCCAACTGCAGTGCTGTAATGACAGCTGAGAAAATTAATATTCCCAGAAGAAAAGAATTCTAAAGGCAAAAGGGTTATGCAAACTAATAGTCCTTAAAGGGACTTAAAATTACTAGCATCTAATAAACAACTTACGCAAACAGTTCTCCCTCTAACTCTCTGGGGGTGGCGCTCAGCCACTGGCATATTTAAAAGCTCCCTAGGCGACATTAATGTGTAGTTGAGTTTTCAGAAACACTGCTTCAGCTGAATTAGCCAGCTGTTCAGAACCTCGGCTGCAGTAGAGTTATCTCACCCCTGTTATTTCCTCTCCCCTGTTAGCATTTACACATTCAAGTTTTACTACAGAGTTTTGCACCTGCGGATACATCTTTGTTCTGTGTGAGTCTGTATGTTTCCCCAACTGGCATTTCAATAGATTTTATTTCATCTTGTCCCCTACCTTATATGTCCCTAACCATGGCCAACGTGCTGCTTCACTGCACAGTGTGGCTCTTTGAATTTCTGGCTCCCTAAATTAATAGTTGGTTAGTACCAAGTACATGCCATATCTACCCCTCAGTTACAAGATGGAGAAATCCTTGACTGAGAAAAGAACAGGGGAGGTACAGGGCTGTTGAACTCACTGCTTGCTGGGAAGGAAGCAATGTGTGCTAGACATTGCCCATCTGTATATTTTCAGGCTGGGAACTTTCAGATTCCTCTTCTGCTTTGGAGGACTGGCATAAGTTTGAATCTGGTGGCCTTGGCTCTGCCTCTGTGTGCGTTAGTGAGAGCCAATCACATTCTTTGTCCTTCCCTGCTTGACATCTAGGGAAAGAGACCCAGGTGTGATGGAAGAGAAACTTCTGGAACTTGTCAGTTGCCATGGGGTGAAGATGTAGTTGTAGTTAGGGGTGCTCCCTGCAGGGGGCGCTCCACCTTTAGTGCTTCCCTACAGAGTGGCCTAACGGGCATTGCCCAACTGTGGCCATGTGAAATCAGGGTTTAATTTCCTGGCTCTGAGCCAATCTCTGACACTGTCCACCTAGCCATCACTATAGAGAGTGCTGGTATTGGTCCCTGTGACAGCTAGTATTAATTATCATCAAGAGGGAGGTCTCCAGGGCTAACTGAAAGGGGTTTTCTAGATTTAGGTTGGTCATGCCTGTGAGGGATTGTCTTGACTGCATTAATTAATGTGGGAAGATCCACCGCCTTGTGGGCAGTGCAGTTCCCTAGGTAAGTTCCAGAACTGTGTAAGGATGAGGAGAAGGAGGCACAGGTAGACATGCATGCCCCGACTCACCGCTGCCTGCTCTTGCGCGGATGTGGTGTAACCAGATGCTTCAAGCTCCTGTCCCTGTGACTTCCCAGCAATGCTGGACTGTGAGCTGGAGTTGTGAATGAACAAAACCTTTCCCCTTAAGGTGCTGGGGTCAGGGATATGATTACAGCAGCGGGGATGAAACTGCACCTTGCAGTTGTTTGGCTTTGTTTTGTTTTTATCATCAACCCTCTTCATTTCCACTGTGTTGAAGAGCTCCAGCTGCTGCTAGCGCCCTACATCCCTCAGCAAACCACTCACGTTTCACCCACTTCTCTGTAACCCCGTGTCCTAGCATTTTGTCTTTCTTCTGAGTCTTCTTTCCTGTCCAGTGATGAGGATTCCACAGTCTCTCCCTTGCCCCAACCCCATTTCTCAGCCGACATCCACACATCCCTTTGCCTCTACCAAAATTTCCGGGTGTTTCATACTTCCTGCCTGTCGCATGTTCACACTGATCTATCCCTTTAACTCCTTGTACTTAAGCCACCAAATTCTGACTCTTCTATGCTTGATCTTTCGTGGTCTGCCTCTAGTTCTGTGTGATATGTGCTGTAGAAATATGTGTGAAGTCTGAGTTTCTCTTATGAACGTCTCTCACCTACGCCCTTTCTATAACTGGACATTCAATAGTACCTTAAGACAAATTTAAAATGTTTTAATAATCATTTGTTCATTTTTTATCATCCCCAATACCTTCTTATTTGATCCAGTTTTAAATGTTTTGAATAATTTTAGATTTGTAGATCATTTGCACAATACTTCAGAGAATTCCTATTCCCCTCCTCCCAGTTTCTTTGATTGTCAGCATCTTATAGAATCTCAATGCAGTTCTCAAAATTAGGAAATTTTCACTGGTGCATTGAGGCATAGTCGAGTTGCAGGCTTCTATGACTGGGCTTTCCACTAATACCTTTTTGATCCAGAATCCAAGCCAAGATCCTACATTGTATTTCGCTACCATATCTCATTAGTGACCTCTGATCTTTGATGGTTTCTTATTTTTTCCCACATTTTTCAAAGTTTTAATGGTATCAGGAGTACTGTCAGATATTTTGTAGAATGTACCTCCATTTGTTTGTCTAATACCTTTTCATGATTACAGTGGAATTAGGGTTTTTAGGGAGAAAAATTAGGGTCTTAAGTGACCTTCCCATCATTGATCCTAGGGTGTTTGGTGTCGGCACAACTTACCATAGATGAGGTGCAGAAATTGCTGGGTTGGGCAGCATCTCTAGGCTGTTCATACTTTCTTTCCATCCTCTGCTTTTGGAGGGGAGTCACTGAGTCACAGTCCATCCTCAAGGAGGGGAGCAGTAAGTCCTGCTCCTTGAAGGGGAGCCTACTTACAGTGTTTGAATTTGTGTGCATCTTCATTGACTTGTACAGTGTAAGTTTACTGATCTATGTCGGATGTGGTGACTCACACCAATGCAATATGCAGGGGAGGCAACAGGAGGATCGGAGGACATCTAAACATATGCAACATGTGTAGCCGTCTTACTTTACGTATGTAACTATCCGGTGTTTGAATTCTATTTTCTTCTTGAAATCACATTGATTTCTCTTACCCTCTTAGGCTCCCCATGAACTCCCATCCTGAGTTTGAGGAAACTTGATATACGCAGTTTATTTGTGGGGTTTTTGGGTGGTTTTTAATTTTTTTTGAGACAGAGGTCTTGCTATATAGATAGAATGGCTTCAATTTCTGGGGTTTAAGAAATCCATCAGTCACTGTTTCTTTAATACTAGGTCTATCAGTATATATACTGCAATGGCCATCCACAATGTTTTTTTAAATATTTTTAAAAATTATGTGATGTGTTTGTATGTGCATGGTGTACATACATGTGCGCATGTTCACCTGTGTCAGAGAACCTAGGCTTGTGGGCAAGCATGCATGTGTGCACTACAGTGGAGGTCTGAGGTGGACGTTTTTGTCTTTCTGGATTGCTGTCTACTTTTTCTAAGACAAGGTCTTTCACTGACCTCCAGCCTAGTCTAACTAGGCAGCCTGCCCCTGACAGCTCCAGCGTCTGCCTGTAGGACACACCCACTCATTTCTTATGTGGGTGCTGGAGTTCTGAACTCTAGTCCTCACTCTTGCATGCAAGCACTTTATCCACTGAGTCATTTCTATAGACTCCCTAGCTGCCATCTTATCGAGAGATATCAACAAAATGACAATTTTCAGAAGATTAATTATATTTTACATTTACTTAGAACATAAAATTTTAATAACCTTAGAAAGGGAACATAGAATTTAATATTAAGCCAACAGTGATAAACAGCATTCTACAAGTATTTAAATGCTCTGAGACTTATATCTGCAATCCTGGTACTCTGGAGGCTGAAGTAGGAGGATTGTTGTGGGTTCCATTCTAACCTGGGCTATGATATCAGAGTCTGTCTGGCCAAACCAAGCTCCAAAGGAAATTATCAAGTAACCAGTATTCATAAAACTACTTAAAATTAATCTTCTTAAATGTATTCTTCATCTGGAGTAATTAATAAGCATATCGTTTAGCTCAGTTGTCCTTTTATTTTCTTTTTAACCCACTTTCTTCCAACTCCAATTCTTGCTTTAACACATGTCCCACATTTACTAAATTCTAGCTTGGTTTATGACCTGGACCAATATCACATCTTATCTAATTATCTAAGTATGCATTAGTGACCTTTCCTGACATTAAGAAAAATCAAATGAAGACACATGCGCAGAATATTGTCGGGTGCAGGGGAGTGGTTAGGCAGTAAAACGCCTCGACACTGGTCATTTACGGATGACCTATGCAGATTTATCATAAGTGTGTGGTCCCCATATATCAGGGCTGTAGCTTCTTGCTGCTCGGCTGTTGCTTACCACCCTGGTATTTGCAGACTTCTGTAGCTACTGTTCACAAGGTCTTGGCCACGGCACATTCATTTCTCTCACTTTATTACCATCACATCTGATTCCAATTTGCTACCAAATTGAGTTTCCCATCCTGCGCCTGACATTCAAGCCGTCAGGTGGATTAGCTCCTTCAGCTTGGTTAGCGTGGTGGCTTCAGGTCAGTTGACAGTGGCCTATTAAAGTTCTCTGCTCCTCATCTTGGAGTATCAGCTGCTGCCCTGCGGAGCAGCAGGACTGTGTTACACCCCCCACACACCCCTGATAACCTTTCTCCTTGTTTAGAGCTCATAATTCCAGACCTATTGGAAAAACTTCTGATTAAAACAGGGTTGGTTTTTATCCCTTATCTTGCTGTTTCAGCAGCTTTCTCTGAGAGCAAAACAGCGGGTTTCTGGCTGGGTCACTTGGGGAATGTGATTGATGGAACTGTAGAGTTCATTCGCTTGGTCCTTTCTCTCTTATAGTTTCCAGATGATCTGTTTGCATACAGAGTTGAAATAACATCTGATTTATTACTTGCTAGTTCTTAATAACATCACCTCAGGTACTATCTGTGCTGACATGCAGTCAACTTATTGAGCAGTGTGGTACCGAGTTGAGCTGTAGACCTTAAGCTATACAGGAGTGTCTGTGTGTGTGGGGGGGGAGGTCTAAATTATTTTCTGAAAGAAGCAATCTGATAAGCTGTTACTTCAAGGGTATTTTTAAAAACCTGATTACAAAACTAATTTCTAGCATTTTTATAATCAAAGATACATAGAAAATTGCTCATTGGCTTTCAGCCCCCAGGGACAACTACCTGTCTTGGTGGAGACTTTCTTCTTATCATTACTAAATGAAGGTGTGTTTATGCTTCAGAATCAGAAAGGCAGCTTTAGCAAACATTATAAATTCTTGAGGGATAAGCAAGGATTCAGGAAAAACTATCACCCAAACAGCAATCAGAGATAAAACACTCACCACAAAACCTTGAAACCCTTGAAAAGAGAATGTTAGCTGTTGGAGAGAAGCAGCTATTTCATTCCTGAAATTATTGATTGTTTTTCCTGCTCCTAACCAGTGATATGATTATTATATCTCTATCTGGAAACACATTTGTCAGTTAGTAGAAAGGCCATCTGACTGTTTAAAGCTCCTGTCAGGAGCTTCCTTCACCTCTGGTGGAATACCCTCTATTTCCTGTGAGGCTGCTGGAGTACCTTGCACTGTTTAGAGGTGCTATCTGAGGCTGACATCCATTGAAAACATTCAGATTTCTTGAGATAAACAGGACTGGATGCCTGTGTGTGAAACTAAGGGGAAAACACCTTTCCTGAGATACCGCTGGAGCTTCAGGAAGGGGCACAAGTAGAAGAGAATTGTGGGAATGAAGAACCAAAATTAGAACCTCCCAAATTCATGTTGCATTTCAGTTTGTATTTAAGTAGGCAGTGGATAACACATAACTTCCCGTCTTTAATTAGTGTTATCGAGTAAAGATCTGGGAAAATGAGGCTTTGGGAACTTTACTAGTGGACGCAAGCAGTTCTGAGCCTAGTTTTGTTTGTGTGGTTGGTTTGCTGAGGTGGTTGGCTGAGATTTTTTTTTGCCTCCACTGCCTGTTATTCTGTAGATAATGATCTTAATTTGAGATAAGTGTGAGAGCATCCTTTTAAAACTATAAACACTCTGGTAATTGTGACTGTCTGGTTACCTTTTAGAGATTCATTAACCTACTTTTCAATATCTGAAATAATAAATAGTATTTTTTTTAAGAAACAATTTCAGGAGACTATCCTTTGCATGATCTTTTTTAAATAACAAAGAGTAAAATTTGGTGTATTCATGGTTTGCCTGAATTTGTTTCTTCAGAGGGTAAAATGGTCTGATTTAATTGTCCTTCCTATTTCACCTTTTATCCAATTATAATCCTCCAGGATTTTACCTCCTCTTGGTTCCTGTCTGCGCACATCCTGGGTTCTTGCATTGCTACTCGTGCTCAGTTCTAGGCTAAAACCAATCACCTCAGTATTTTACTGCAGCTGGTTTGGAAGGACGAATAGCTTTTATGCTTCAGAATTCAGAGGAGCCTAAGCAGCTCCATTTGAAACTCCTTAGCTTGGGGACAGACAACAATGTTGGGAGGAATCCAACATAAAATTATGGCATTAAAGTCTTTGGCATCTAGAAAATGCCAAATCCAGTGTCAATAAGGATGAATATTTTCTGTTAACCATTTGGTACTCTGGTCTCATTTGATGGGCATCTCCCATGTATGTCTTCTTTTCTCTTTTGCAGAAGGAGTTGAGTCTCCCCCGAAGAGGAAGTCTGTAAGTAACAGTTTTCTGTTTCCTTTTCTTTTTTGTCAAATATATAATATGATTATTCTTTGAATTGTTGGATTTCATTGCTGTTTGGAATATTAATGATGTTCTACTAAATCAAGAAGACAGAAAAAAAAAGTTTATTTATAAAAGTCAAGCAATAATGATTTCACTATAATTTCCTGTATCTGTTCCCTGTGGGCATTGTACAGCAAAATAAATACTTAATCTTGAGAGGATCTTTTTTTTTTTTTAATTCCATTACATAGCCAACCAAAAATGTGATTTAGTTTGCAGTTAATACACGTTGATCTGAATCTGGAATTAATGCTTGTCTAGATGTTGTGGAAATTAATGACCTTTCTTTATTCTGAGGATTTTATGCAGTGCCTTGAGGTTGTACTCCATCACTTGAAGTGATGGAGACTTTGGGTTAGCTTTCCATCTAAACCTTGCTGGATTGATGCATATATTGCTGTCATAACAGATCTGTGGACCTGTACTCAATTCTTCATATTTCAACTTTTCATTTTGAAGAACAATAATGTATTTTCATAAATCAGTTTTATTCAGTAGAAGTTTTCAGAGTGAAACTAGTTACCATTAATATTTGACTAATTGTTTTAGTGTAAATTTGTTATCAGCTAGTGCTGTGTTGTCAAGGGCTGCTCTTGAATCACTTGAATTTGTTGTTTATTTAGATCGAAGAAATTAGTACAGCAGTGTATTTGTTTAAATTTAATGTAATATTTAAATAAGATGGCAAATCCTTTTGTGGTGGAATAGAAAATTGTATGATTGTTAATGGTAAGATTCATTCTATTGATTAAATTCTGGAAATTTTTGGCCCTGAACATTTATTAACATCGTGTTTTTCTTTTTTCTTTTTAAAAGCAAATATAGGCTGTTAGGGTGGGGAATGATAGGGTGGGTGAGAGTTTTCCTCTGTTGTCTAACTCCTGGCTCCTATGTCTCTTCTAAGAGGTTAATGACCAAATCATCTTCGTTGGAAAATGTTTTTAGAATCAAATATTTTCCTTTTCTGTATCATGATTCTGTTGCCTAAACTTACAAGAGTTCAAAGTTTTGACATTTCTCCTTATAATGAGAAATAATGAGTAAGAAAATAGAGAAACCCCATGAGATATTTTTGTATAGGAAAAATAATCTTGTTTTCTTTATAATTTTTTAATTTATTATTTTGTGTGTGTGTGTGTGTGTGTGTGTGTGTGTGTGTGTGTGTGTGTGTATCAGAGGGGCTGTGTGTCCCTGTGGAGGACTAAGGGTGACTTCAGGAATCATTCTGGATTGCTTCTATCTCCTTTTTACTTTGTTCTAGGATTCCAAGGCTCTGCCCACCAGGACTGATGGTGCAGGCTGCTGCCATTTCTACTTGGCATTTTTACATGGGATCTGGGATCTGAACTCAGAACTTTATGTTTATGAGGCAGAGTCTTAACCCCTGAGCCATCTCTCCAGGCTCTCTTTACAGTTTTTCAGGTCTTGGGTAGTCTAGATATTTTTCTTCTATGCTTTACTTGAAATCCTTAGAACTTGGTCAAATTTCGCTTTGAACCTCTTCAGTAATTCCACTTAGATTTATTAGTATCTTGCCAATTATTATGCAGAGCTCATACTGATTTGGATATAAATTCATTATATCTCTCCAAGAGTATTTTTCCTTTCACAATTAAGTCTCATTTCTCTTAATGTTAGCTGATAGCCATGAACTGATGTGGAAAAAAAGAAAGAAAGAAAATATTTAAGTTCCTTAGCTTGAGAGAAACAGAATCTTTAATGAAAGAGGAATAATGAATAAGTTTATTTGGAGCCTGTGCATTGAATTATGTGAGCCAGGCAAAAATCCCTTCTCTAATAAAAATCGATTGATCAGATGGTGAAATAAAGTATAGTGTATATATCGACATAAAACTGCCTATTTCAGGGAATTGTGTGAAAATTAATACTATCAAGTGAAGCAACTCCAAAGTCAACATGCTAGTTTGTATTTTCTAATTAATACATCTATCTGCCAAAGAACGAATGGTGCTTGATACAGCTGTTTGGAACCCTTGTCACTCAGCATTTTCCATGAGCACCACATGGACTGCCAGTAATTATTTTCTTCCCACAAGTTTTTTTATGGCATCAAGAAAAAGAAATGCTTTTGTGAATGGATGCTAAAGGAATTTCAGTAGAAACGTAATGAAAAAGGATAGGAGTGTATCCTTTTTTAGATACCTGTGTCTGCCCACATCATGGCATCTGATTGCTTGACTTGTAAACACTTTCTCGTCCTGTTTACAGCAGAAAAGTAGATGGTTTCTGCTCCTTTGATGTTTTCTTATGAAAGATTGGAGATTTGGTCCTGCTGTTCTGTTGATTCCCTTGTTAACAGCCAGTGACTATGGTGTGGTGTAACGCTCACTGTCCTTGGTCCCCAAGGTCATGAGATTGAACTTATTGGAGGGGTTGTGCTTTTGGAAGAAGTCACCTATTTTGCTACATCTGATTTGTGTGACTTGAAGGTTGATATTTTAAAATCACATCTGTCATTCTGTCATTATTATTATTAGCATTTGATAGGTTTATTTAAAAAATGAACACTATTTTGCATATGTTGAAAGATAAGTTATGTACATGATCATAAAACAACATATTTAAAATCTAAAGCTTTGATCCATGAAGATCACTAATAGCATGCCTTTTTGTTACCGAGGGCATGAAAAAGCAAGCTAGATTTTTGTCTCCAAAAAGGTCAATGAGATCCTCTTTAATTTGCGATTTATAATTATTGTGACTTAGAATAAACATGAAATGAGTCTCACATACAGTTTATAATGTAGCTAAGGTGATGATTAAGGCCTTTATTTTGTAGTGTAATGCAAAGGGCAATAGACAAGCAAAGTCAAGGAGCTGCTTTCCAGGCAAGATGCTATTATTACATAAGGAAGAGTCTTCAGATCCCTTTCCCATGAGGCCTTCTGGCCTTTTAGTCTTTTTTAAGGCCCCAAACCTTACCTCTGCTCTATTTTGCTGCATAGCTGCATCTTAGCCTCTGCTTCCCCTTCAGACAGTAGCCACTCGGCCAAGGCTTTCGATTCCTGTGGCGTCACTTTCCCTTTCATTCTCCTTGGAACTGAAGTTTCCTCACTCCGGGCTCCACCTCTCCCAGCTACCTATTAGGATTGTGGAACAGCTATATAAAGGAGTACTATACAGCAAATTAGATGCCTTAGCCACAGTTGTAACTAGCATAATTAAAACAAATACAGTGATGAAGAGTTTGCAGGCAAAGGAACTATTTACATTAGAACATGTAAAAATATGTAACATGATATATAACATGATATATTTTGTTGTTTCTAAGTACATTTACTTTAAAAGAATAAGGCATGTGTGGGAAGCATGTTTGTGGGAAAACCTACTAGACATGACAGAAGTAGGGGTCAAGTGACTCAGTAGGGAGATTCATGCATCACTCGTGCAATGATAAGTACATAGATGTTTCTACTATAGTCTCTATATTTTGATGGTCCTATAGTATTTTACCTAAAGCATGGTTACACTTTTAATCATGCATAGGTTTAAAAATAATTTAAAAGAGCTGGTAAGATAACTCAGTGGGTAAAGGTACTTGCCATGTAAGCTTAAGAACTTGAGTTCAATTCCCAGAATCCATTAAATGGAAGAAGAGAACCAAGTCCAGAAAGTTGCCCTCTGATCTTCACATACATGGCAGGGTTTGTGCATGCTAGTGCTAGCTAGTTTAGCTAGCACGCACGTGCACACACACACACACACACACACTTTTTAAAAAACAATTTAAAGGAAAATTATGTAAAAATCTATTTTGAAGATGTGAATGTACTGGAACTGTATTTATTTCTTGGGGGCAAGTTTTCATCTCTTGATGAAGATACCCTAAATGTCATCAATTTTGTATTATTAGAAGGTTCACTGCATCAGTTAGTGGTTTATAATAAAACTCAGATTGAATTGTGATCATTAAGTTTAGAGCTCTTTTAAAAAATTATTTATTAAATATACCTGTCATGGTGCACAGGTGGAGGTCGAGGACAACTTTCAGGAGTCATTTTTTTCCCCCTTCTACCATGTGTGCTTCTGGATTGAGCTCAGATTGTCAGGTATATGAGCGGGGACTTGCCTCGAGCTATCTCACAGAATCTGGTGTTAGAACTCTTAAGATTCCTTCTTTTATACTGCTTGAGTGTACATGAGGAAAGAAATGAGATAATTGCAATCATGATTATTAATTATAGCACTTAGCTTCAGAACTGCATTGCTACATTGGATTTCTAGTGCTTTCTTTTATGTGGAGTGTGTGTATGAGTATGAGCATTTGCTTGTGTGTAGACATACGTTGGGCTCTTCATTCCAAACTGCTGCTAGTACATGCCCTTTCCTCACCCAGAATGGCACCCTGCCACTCCTACCTCATGTGTGGGTTCACACTGGCGGGTCCAGACCTCTGGTTAGTCCATTAGTAGCAGTGTTTTCCTTTTATGGTAGATATCGATGGTTTGTAGTGTTTGCCACGCCCCCTGGCGTCCCTCTGTGTGGTGGACTATATAAGCCCAGAGAAAGTGAAAGTTGCTGCTGCTTCATGCTTTAGTGCTGAGACGGCCACTCTGTTCATTTCACTCCCAAATAAATCTCTAGTGCAGTCGCTAGTGAGGTCTGTGATTTTTGCTCACGCTGTATACTGAGGGGGCTGACTTCCCCTTCAGCATATGTGTGTTTGTACAACAGAAACCCAAGAAAGTGATATTGGGAATCATCCTTGGTAACTCTTCCTGCTTTTTTTATTTTTTGATCCTGGGTCTCTAATTAAACCTGGAACATGCCATTAGGGCTAGTTTAGCTAGCTACCTAAGGCTTCATCTCCCAGGACTGGAATTACAGTGGGTCATCATGTTAGCTTGGCATTTTCTTTATGTAGGATAGGAAGATCCTAACTTGGGTCCTTTTGCTTTTTGGGACAAGTGCTTTATCCTTTGAACCATATTTTTAACCTTGGATTTTTAATCCTTTCAAGAAGTATGACCTTTTGTTTGTTCATCTAGCCCAGCAAAGTACCTGGTATAGTACCTTGCTCAATGGGGATGTTGATAAAATAGAAACAGATTTGTCTTTAAGTCAGGAAGCAGCTGCAGAGTACAGGTGCCCTGCAGTGTCTTCAAACCCTGTCACCCATCCTGCTCTCAAGGACGGAGATTCAATGGCTAGAGGTTAGATTCTGTGTCTCTGGAGGTTTAAGTTTGGCATGGGACACATTCTCTTGGCATGACTTGGTTTTTGCCCATCACTAATCCCCGAAGTCTATATTCATGAAAGTGTGTTAGTGTTGTCAGTCTCCTACTGAGGCTTTTGCCTGCATTTAGAACTCAAGTTCTAAAGTGACATTCTTATTGCGAAGCTGTCCTAGACAAGTTGGCTTTTAGGCAAGAAAGTGTAGAAAGTGAAAAAGGCTAAGATGTGAGCTGATTGATGGTTAGAAACAAAACCGAGGTGTCCTGGAAGCTCCTGCTTATTTTTAAAGGCCCCCTTTGTGCTTTGTTAATTGCCCAAATAAACAGCTCTCCAGGACAGAGGCTTCTTTTTTATGGAATTCCCTAGAGTGCCTCTGTAGTGTTTATGCCCTGGAGTGAGAAGCAGGAAATTGGTTGGGGCCAGCTCCCCCCACCAAATTTTTAAATGGGCTCTCAGATATCTCCACAAAGAAGGAAATTAAACTATCTATTCTTAGCAGTAGTTTCTCCCTGCTGTATAGCGTGGCCTACCCTTTACCTCATTTAATTATGAACCTTGGCACTTTTTTCTATGGCGCCCCAACTGACATCTATAAAATTATACCATTTATCACCTTATTTTACTAGAAACATTGAATGATGTGTGGGTGGCATATTAGCTTTGTGTTCTTGGTTACAGGTGCTTTAAAGGTGTTTCTTAGGGACAGCGCACCAGTGGCAGGAAACAGTAAAAGTAGTTCTTCCGGTGCACACAGCGCTGGGAAAGGATGCCTGCAGGCTGAGTATCAGTTCTAATGCCCTGGCCTATAATCTTGGGATTCTAGTAAATACTGGCATTATAAACTGTCTTCAAGTTATTTTCCCATTCCTTTGCTCTTTTCTTTTGTTGTTCTGAAAGTGGTCGGAACTCACTAAGACTGCCTACGGAATATTTGCAGTAAGAATCTACTAGTGGACTGAGAAGATAGCTCAGCAGTTTGAGCCCTTGCTCACAAGCAAGAAGTCTGGAGTGTAGAGCCCCCAAATTAATGTAAAAGCCAGGTGGGTGGGGCATCCTACCTGTAATTCCATTCAATGTATTCACCTATTAATCTGTGTCTTTGAGGATTGCCTTGAGGATGCATGAAAAACCTGATGGCTGTAAGGACCTGTCCGTTAGAGACTTTATCTGCATGGTGAGGGTCCTCCGAACTCTGCAGAGTCGAGCATTCCCTCTGCCTCACTCTGAGTGACTCTAGCTGTCTAATCACACTCACCTTATCAGTGAGATCCGTGTTTGATTCAGAGAGCTTGCTTCAAATGAGTAGGATGAAGAGCAATCAAGATTCATGATATCACCCTCAGTCTTCCACACGAACAGGTTTACCCACATGTGCAAACTTGCATGTATACATGTATGAACATCAGACATGGTGCACATGGAAATGGGGGGAATTAACTAGCATGTGATAGAACTGCTGGGAAGCCCATCTCTGTATCCATAAACAAATCTCCATTTTCTTTACACTTTTTTCAGTGCCAGACAGTCCCTATGACAGTTTCAGCAGTCAACCTGACACCTGAGTTGTGGGACTGTAAGCACATCTATGAAGAGTTATTTGGTTAAGATGGGCTCCGTGCAAGTCTGTAGGGTTTTAATTACATCACTGGAATGAAAAGGCCCAGCCCATAGTGGTTGAGAATATTCCCTACATAGGTGGATAAGAGGGAGAGAGTTAGGTGGTTTTCCTGGCAAAGCTATCAGCAGTTGCTACACGTTGGTCCTTGTTCTCTATTATTACTGTGGATTGAGTATGGCCAGTTCCCTTTTCTCCTGATGCTAGTATAAATCTCCTGACATGATCAACTTTAACCCGGAATCCTAAGTATGAATCAAAATCTCTTGTTCCGTTACATTGTTTGAGTTGGGTTATTTATTACCTCAGTGAAGCTGTGAAACCGAGATGTCTCTCAAATTCATTAATTTGGTTCTTGAATGTTTTTCCTTTGGCACGTCACAGAAATGAATACAGCAGAGTCACATTCATTAATGGGATTGTTTCTGGTTGACCAGCCACGTAACTGGAGTTTTAAGACAAAAATCTGAGCTCTGGCTGCTTCAATAAGCTGGACTCAGCCACCCCTCCCCACACCCCAGTTAAAGAGACAAGTAATTGTGAGAAGCAGAGATTCCCTCATTGTGGGAAGAGGGGTAGCTTAACAGGGTCCAGTGATTCCACGTCTGTCTCCAGAGCATGTTCTTTTCGTGAAATACCCTAAGAGATTATTTCATGCATGTGGTCCTACATTCTGGTGCTTGCCTGGTTAACTAGAGTTACCCAGAGTGGGCCCAAGGTAGCGCTTGCATCCCTCTTCTGTAAGAGGGTAAGAGATACTATAGCTCTCAGGTTTTTCATGCATTGTCACGGCAGATCCTCAAAGACACAAACTAATAGACGACTGCATCGCATGGCAAGCACAAACATCACAAAAACTGGTCAGCTAGAAGTCTCCCTAGGGGACATCAAGACGGTACAGGCTTAGTGTTCCCATGGTTACAGTAGAGATCGCCTAGACACCCTTGTTTCTCTGTGCACCTTAGTTTCTCTTCCTTGTAAATTCTAAAGACTAAATTGCACAATTCAGTCTTGCCTGTCGTACCAGCAGGATCCTTCTCCTCCCCCCCCCCCCAATAATTCAGGAAAACTCCGAATTGACCCAGCAGAATCCCCAAAGATAAAAATTCCAACATCTTATCATACAAATGACAAATTCAAAAATTTTAAAGATAGCCCCGACAGCTTAAAAGAACCTGTACAGTGACACAGAGAAGGATGGGCAAGGCCCGTGGTACACAGATTGGGGAGAATGCACCAAGGCACAGAGCCTGGGTACTCACTGTTCTGCCTCATTAAATAATGGCAGAAATCAGCTGGTTCCACCTAAGTGGAAAGGGAAGAAGTCTGTGGGATACATTGTTCCATGAGCTGCGTGGGACCATTCCATCTTTTCTGCCTATCCAGATACAACTTGTTGCAAGATACTGATCTTGCAAAAAGGGATCTTATCCTGGTCAGCTCACCGAAGATGTAACCAGAGTTTTTACAAGTTAAACCTGAACTCTGACAGCCCTGACAAAGCTAGGCATGGCCTTCTCTCTCCGTGCTCCAATGGAGGAGACAAGTAACAGTGCAAAGCAGAGAGGACTCATTCAATGTGGCCATTGAGGCGGTTACTCTTAACTGTGGCTGTGAGAGAGCATTCAAAGTCACACAGCTTAAGTGAGAAAGGGAGATTTATCCACCTTACAGTTCCAGAGGAGAGACAAAGACTTTCATGGTGGAGGTGACATGGCTGGTGGCTGAAGCTGGAGGCAGGCTAAGTCATGGCAGACATCCAGTGATGACTGAAGGCTGGAGGATTCCTGGAGAGTGTCTCTTCTTTTTAGTCTCCTGTTCTATGGTTCCTTTTATCTGGTCTGCTACTGGGAGGTTCCAGTGAGATCCACAGAGGTTCCAGTGGGACTGAGAGCTGATCTTTGTATTGTAAATGTATTGATCCAGTAGTCTCAGCTGATCTTAGTTAATGCCAGGTGTGTCAAGTTGACACCCAGGATTAACTGTCACAGCCACCTTGGAAAAAGGAGCAGATAAATGAATCCAATGATCTCAAGTTTATATTCGGGGCATTTGCTGCAGTTGGCCTACATGTTTGCTGATAAAATCATGACAAAACAACTTGAGGGAACAAGGGGTTTATTCGCTTATGATAATCTAGGTACAGTTCTTAGTCCAGTTGGCAGGAGGGCATGCACCATCACCAAAGGTCAAAGGCACTGGCCACATCAGATTCACATAACATCTATGAAAGGGACAATCCTTACTTGCCAGACCAGCATTTCTGGCCAAGTATACAAAAGGATGCCAACTTTCTCAACTAGTTCTCTATTTTATTCACCTGTCCAGGGCCTAGTCCCACTCATCATGGGTTGGGCCTACCCCATGAACTAGCCAATCTCCTGCAGGTTAGCTCTGGGACTTAACTTCTAATTCTCTACAAATGTGCCCAGAGCATGAACCTTCAACCATCAAGTTGACACTTGTACCTAACTATGACAATATTGTGTAAGAGTTAGGTTTAAGTAAAGGATGAATTGGCCAGGTGGGCAAGAGGTATGCTTGGTCAGAGTGTGGTCAGGAGGAATGCTTGGTCAAGGCGCGTTCTGACTGATCATTGCCATTGTCCTGTAGGATGGGTTATAGCTGTGGTCCTTTGGAGACAGACTCCTCATCCGTGGTAGCTGCACTCCTCTGTGTGGGGGATGGGAAGGGCTGCTCCGCCTGTGAGGGTCTGCTGTCCCTGGAATCCAAGGTAACTCAAGAGAGAAGGCCCTGACCTGCTGAGTAAAGGGAAAAGACAGACACAAAAGGAAGCATAGTTGTGAGGCCTTTATCCTGCACTTGGTCTTCTTGCCAATGCTTCCAGCAAAAGCAGGTTCTTTGCACCTGTTTCAGCCAGAAACCAACCATCAGTTGAAAAGCATTTTGTGTGCATGAATAAATTAATAACTATATGAAAGAATGATAAACTTATTTCACTTCTTTCTTTCTTTTCTGTATGGATGTAGCCAAGAGTGTCCAGGGATGGAATGAAAAGGAGAGTGTGGTCAGCTGAGAAGAGTGCTGTCAAAGAGTTAATGGGACCATCAAGACAGGGCAAGCTCCTGGCCCCTGGGGACCTGGATAGACTCACAAGACTGGGGTGTGCCCTGTAGTAGACACAGTGAGTTGCCTGTGTTGGATTAAGGTATTTCAGAGACTGGAATTGCTCACTTTGCGGACAAGATAGAAACTGACCTCCTGAGTCATTGAACAGGTTCGGGTGATGTAGTTGGTATGTATAGCTCTGTGTACTGTTTAAAAAGAAGGCTTAAATTCAGAGCATAATGCCTTTCCTGGCTGTTGAGAAAAGTAGTTTGAGTAAAATGAGGTTATTTCCAGAATGCAAGGAGGAGGAATCACCTTGGATTCGCAACAGATTTGAAACAGATTTATGAGATTTTCAGCAAGGTGAAGGCAACATTTCCTGAAACAGAGGGAAGGAGTTTAATTTAAGCAAAATAAAGGACACGTAAGCCATATTTGGATATGTTTTAAAATAAATTTATTTTCTCCTCCGCACTTGCTCCCCTCCCACCCCCACAAGTCTTGAAGCGAGAAATCAGAAAATCTACTGTCAAAGCCAAATAGAAGTCCAGTGTCATTTTGAATGTTAGAAACCCAAAAACAAAATGAAGAAAAAAAAAATGGAGTGTTGCATCCGAATTAGCATTTAAAGTGGCATGTTTATACAAAAGGAGAGCAGTGTAATATATCCCAGAGTAAAGAGAGGATTTCAGCCTGTGGAGAATGTCAGTTGCATTTATATATTCATCGAGGAGCCAGGGTGGCATTTGGCAGTGTTTGCAGCCTGCCTTCTCAAGCATGAAGTGGGGAGGAGGAGACTGGGCAAAACCATTGTGATGGTGGTAGGGGGGGCAGGTGCTTGCCTTGGGAAATTAAAGTAAGACCTACCAGCTGCCCCAGGAAGAGGATTTGGCTACCTGTGATCATCAAAATACATGGGCACTGAAGCAGCATACCAGAACATGTAGATTAAAGTGTGTGTGTGTGTGTGTGTGTGTGTGTGTGTTCAAGGGGGATGAATTCAAAAATGACACTTACCATTGAGATCAATCATTTTTTAGGTGAGCTTCATGGGGTCATGGCTGTGGAATGGGGACATGGATTTTTAGGTTTTCAAGGCTTGAAGGGAAGAATTTACTGGAATAACTTTCAGCAATTATGAGTCTACCATGATCTGGGGAGGGTTTTAAGTGAGCAACTCTTCTTCGATGGCGAGTAAGGTTGGCCCTGGGGGCTGAGGGCAGGCAGGATATCTCGCTGTGCGGAGCACCATTTCTGGCCTGCTCATCTACAGCAAGTCACTAGATAGCATTCTGAAGAGTGAACCCAGATTGCACTACCAAGATCTGAATTTCATGTCAGCTCTATTTCAAAATGTTACTTAACCTCCACATGTTTTAGTTTCTCCTCTATAAGGTAGACATGCTTCTCAATTCTGGAATTGTTTAAAGGATTAAGTTAGTATTTGTAAAATGTTTATGATTGTGCTGGGCATATAGTACATGCTATGTGTTTGTTAAATAAAACACATGGGGAAATATATCTTACCCACCATTTGTAGCCTGTTGAGTTAGCTGGGGAGAACCCCATAGTGCCAGATCATTGAAGTGGAATTTTCTGAGGAGCTGCTTTGGATCATTTCCAAGGGAAAAATGCTTGAGGAAGAGATGGATGGCTCTGACTTGGGCAGGTCTCTCACTCCATGCTGCAGTGGTCAACCCAGATAACCAGAGGCCTCTGCCTGGGTTTGGAGACACACCCACATTTATTCTTTGTATCATCAGGATGGGGAGCCTCCCATCTCAGCATGGTGTAAAGCTACTTCTTAGAACTGTGTCTTAGAGCAGATGAGGGTTTGAGGAGAATGGAAGATTTTAATTATAGAATTTCAAGTGGGACAAACCTTCAGAAAAACCTTACTTAAAATTGCCTTATTTGGTCACTGACTAGGCACTCATGATATGGGACGATTGGGCTCAGCTAGCATATTGATCCTGAACATGAGTAGAACTTCGGGATCCACCCACTAGGGACTGAGACATGACCTTTTTCATCTTGAGGTCTTTGTCTTTGACAGCAAGACAGTGGACAAGACTGTTTGATACATGTGAAATTTAGCCCAACCTCTACAGTGTGGACGGAAGAGCTACTTTGCCAGTTACACCTTGTTACATCATGCTTGTTGCTTTCTCTAAACATGGTGGTGAGCTAGGCAAGTTCTTTGAGGTCTCTACTTACTGCTGCAGCTGAGGGGAACACAGCACTGCCAGGAACAAAATGTACCTCAGAATAATCGAGAGATCAGTGATGGCTACGTTGGTTTGGGGGAATAATGGTACCAGTTACGGTTACTGGCAAGCCCCAAATATATTCATTATCCAGTTAGCCATGTGAGCAGGCCCGTGAATTCGGTATTGTTCTTTCTTTACCCCCATTGTGTGGTGGTATGTTGGGGCATCTTGGTCAGGGCAGGAGCCAAGGAGAAGTGGGGCTTCTTAGGAGGCTTCAAATCCCTGTTCTTCACTCTGTGGTTGGAGTTCAGTCAGATTTAAAAAAACAAAAACCAAAAAACAAAAAAAACTAAGGAAACATGTTTTTTTTTTCTTCAGTATTTCTTTCTTCTTATAAAGTGAGGAGCTAATGCTTTGAGATTTGGGTGGGACATGTCTTTCTTTTTTAGCATATTCTATTTTTTTAAACTTTTGCCTTTTAATAGATTCTTAGCATTTTTGTACATTTTTATTATTATTTCCGCTCATACAGACCTAATAGGTACACCAGTTCCCTGCCTCCCTCCTCCTCCCCCCGAATCCCCTGCTCCCCTTCCCCTCCCCCTTCCCTCCCCATCCCCCAGTGCCTCCCACCCCAATTCCCAATTCCCAGAGAATCCTGACTCTCCTCTGGGCCCTTCTCTCCGATGACGTACAAGGACCCAGTGGCGTTTCCCTGAACCCTTTCCCGTGTTCCCCTTAAGTATAGGAACACTACTGTGGCTGCCAATCCCTTGCCTCCAAGGATCTTGGTGCCTTTAGCAGATGCTAGACTTTGTGAGGTCAATAGTGTGTTGGACATTGCGCAGGGCACGCAAAGTCCAATTATGATTGCTTCGGCCCTAACTTGTGTGGAGTATCTTGCAAATCATTGCTTCTCCCATCCTTTTGCTCTTACAATCTTACCGCCCCCTCTTCCGCAAATGTCCCTGAGCTTCAGGATGGGGAGAGATTAGTCTGGCCTAGATCTAGGTGGTTGATATAGAGTCTCTGAAGTTCTGGATAGTGGTTTGTTGATTTTCTTTTGCAGTTTTGCTGCTCCTGCAATGCCCTTCACTCCATCATGATGGGCACTGTATGTCACCCCCTGGCCAGAGACAAAAATCTGTTAAACTGGAGTCTTATTATAAGAGCATATTCAAGGGTAGATGTAATAAAAGTAGGAAACCTCAGTGAGGGAGGGGTCAGTCACCCATTTGCAAAATGGTTACTTTTTATCTGCCAGACTATATGCCTTCCCCTCCTGATGAGATCATACCCCCTCAGTTGAAAATGATCAGAAACGAACGTCTGTGAACTTAACCAGGTGTCACAATACTTACTTGCAGTCCTTGATGGAGGCCTATTTTCTCTGCTGTAACGTGGTCACTTCTCTCCTTGTTTCTGGTGTGGCCCTCCAACCCCATCCAGGAGGGATGGGGTTGGAGAGCATATTGTTCTATTAAACTGTCCTTTTCTGCTGAGACTGAGGCTATTCCTGTCATTACATGTTACCACACATGGCCATGTGACATGAAGTGGTCCGCACTGTCCTTGCTAGTTGGCCATCTGAGCTCTGCTTCACCTCACAGACCACTAGGAACATTTTGCTCTCTACCATTAGGAGATACTACACAAAATACAAGTGCACCAAAGGAAAACGTATTAATGACTGTAACCTGTAAGTTTGATTGATGGAGCAAAAGAGGATATATTTCATGTTTCATTGTGAAATGAAAATTCTTCATGTGTGCATGTATACTTGAGTGCGCAAGTACACGCGTCCATGCATGCACATGTGCAGCCCAAGATGAATGCTCAGAGCTTTTCTCTGTCACTCTCCACCTTATCTTTTTCCACTGAGGCCTTTTATTTATACCGTTTCACGTCCTTAGAAAAAGAATCCCAGGATCTTCCCTCCCATGTGCTGCTTCGGGGTCCATAATGCCAGCTGACGTTGTCAGTATGGTGGAACCAAACTGACAGGAGCAGGTTTTCCTGCCACTTTTTTAGGTCTCTGAACTGCACGTCAAATCTGGGGCTGATCACACTACACTTGTTTAGCCTGCCGGTGAGGTTCACAACCATTTCCCCAGCTCTGTGATCATCAATAATTTCAAATTTGCCAATGTAACCATGTTTTGTCATCACAGTTAGAAACTGTACGATGAACTTGGAGCGCTATCGAATAAGGACTTGGCGCTTTCCTCTCTGCTCAGCATCGTTGATACTGCTGAGGGCATCAGGAAGGACATTCATGCACACGGTGATGGTGGCAGGGAAAGATGGCAGAACGATGTCTCCACCTTATTCTTTGAGACAGGGTCTGTCACTAAACCTTGTAATCACTATGCTAGTCAAGGTTCTCTAAGGGAACAGAACTGACAGAATGAATATTTGTGTTTGTGTATGTGTGTGTGTGTGTGTGTGTGTGTGTGTACGCGCACACGTGTATAATTTATTGTGGGGGCTTATGAGGTAAGGTCTAGGTAGTCTAGCAATGGCTACTTGTAGCTGCTCAGTTCAGGAGCTGAATAGCTCAGCAGTTCCATTCCATTGCTGAAGGCCAGAGGAGTTCCGGAGTGTTTCTGGATTTCAGTCACATTGGTGGAATCAGCTGATGTCAGGGAAGAATGGTGGCTTCAGGAAGTTGGGTTTGTCAGCATGGGGCAAGGGTCAGCTCTTCTCTCTTGCACTCCCTATTATCTGATCTACTACTGAAGGTACTTCTCACATTTAGTGTTTATCATTGTATTTTCAGGCATCTGAATCCAGATAATCTCTTTAGGTAGTCTAATGGCTAATCCATTAGTTAGTCACAGGATAGTCAACTTGACAACCAAGATTAACTGTCACCGTCACTATTTGGGTTCCCCACTGATCTTCTGTCTCTGTCTTCCCTGCTGCAGTCACAGACACAAGCTGCTATTGTGGACTCTTACATGGTTGCTGGAGATCCGAACCCAGGTCCTCATGCTTATGCAGCAAGTACTTTACCCAAGGCCATGTCCTCTCCTCCCCTAGAATTATCATTCTATTAATAAAGTTATATATGCATATAGTATTCAGAGAATTTTTTAAATGCCTCTACTACAGAAATATTATCTTTTAAGACATATTTTGATCTTTTGTAATAGTTTTCATAAAAGTGTTTTTGCATTATTAAAAAATGCTATTGACACACAGAAGATATTATTGGGCTAGGGATTTAGATTTGTGCAGCTGATAGAACGCTTGGCTAGCATTCAATCCCTTGCATCATGTCAACTGGGTCTGGTGCTACACTCCTGTCATCTCAGCACTTGTCTGAAAAGCAGAATGAGCAAAAGGTCAAGGTCGCTGTCACTACATAGTGAGTTCAAGGTCAGCCGGGGCTATAGGAGACTCAGTCTTTAAAAACAAAATGAAAATCTTAGCTTAGCCTCTTTGTGCCTCCATGTGCAAGAAAAGTTCGATTTTTTCATCTCTGATGTGCCATGGAGGTCCATGAGGTTAATCACGTGGGGACAGCAGCATTAAGTCCAGACTCTCTGCATCCATATTTCCGTGGCAGCAGCCTTTGCTGACCTGGGTGATGGTGGATGTGAGACAGGTTCTCTTAGAGGCATAGGCTACCTTTTGGACTTAATCTTTAAGCCCGATGAGGGTGTTTGCTTCGACAGGTTGACACCTTGTCACCATCATAAGTAGCTTCTGGGGAAGAAGTGATCATGTTTATTTCACAGAGAATTGGCCCCTTCCCATCTGGTTGCCCCAAGACCAAGGGAGGCATTTTGCTCCTTTTCTGTGCCACCTTTGGCCTCCCTGCCATGGCAATAAATACTAGCAATTATTGGGCAGGAACACATGAGTGAGTTCACCAGGTTTTGTATTTCAGGGTGTATAACACAGTGGTTTTTATTTTAACGAATCAAGAATCAATTACCTTCAAGGATAAGCAGAAAGGTATTTTATGTCTGGGATAGATTACAATGAACATTAAAAACAGTTCTTGTGGATTAAAGAAGCACTTATAAGTGATGAAGTATGTTTTACAAATGCTCTTGACATCGCAAGCTGAAATGAAATTAATAGATCAGTAGGCAAGTCTCGTATCTTAGGGGAACACTGTTGGCTTTTTTAGGTGGAATTCTAAGGAATTAATTTGTATGTTAATGCAGGTGATTTGTGTAGAATCACAGGGAAAATATTATCATCAAACATCTGGATAAAAGCATATTAGGTTTTATCTTTGGGAATTCAGGTCACTTAACACTGCTTCGATTTAGTTGGGTTTTTCCTTTTTCTTTTTCTTTCTTTTTTGTCTTTAGATACTTGGCAATTTTTTTGTCCTTTCTAAGCCTCCTAGAGGTTGAACATTCTTAATCCATAAATTCCAGATCTGAAATATTCCAAAATTCAAAAACCCTCAATTTGTAGGCATTTTGGATAAGATATGGTCAGTCCACATACACATCATTTGCAAATATATTCTCTCAGCCTATAAAGTGTAGATGTGATACTTTCAACCCATACACATCATCTGGAAATGTATTCATCCTGCGTGTGAACTTCCAATAAGATAGGTTCAATTCATGTACATTATCTGGAAATCTGTTCTCCCGGCTTGTGAAGTTCCTTTTTTTTTTCTCTTTATAATCTGTAGGAGAGCAAATATTTTAAATTTTGATGGTATAATTTCCTAATCTGTTCTTGTAAGTGTTTTGATGAGTAACTGAAATCACGAAAGTTTTCTACCATGTTTTCTAGAAGTTTCATACTTTTACGTGTTATTTCTGGATCTATGATTAATTCTGAGTTAATTTTATAGATGGAATAAGATATGAATCAGAGTTCATAATTTTCCACACAAATGTCTAATGACTGTGGCACTACTTGCTGGACAGACTAACTCTCTTGTTTGCTAAACTCTTGTATCTTTGTGAAAGCTCAATTGTTCCAATGTGTGTCTGTTGACAGGTCTTCTATTGTGTTTCATTGATCTGTTTGTCTTTAAACCAGTACCACACTGCCTTGATTATTGTGGCTTGAGAGTGAATCTTACTAATGTAGCCCTCAACTTTGTACATTTCAAAGTTGTTTTTAGCAGTTTGAGGTTTTTAACTTTAGATGCAGTTCATCTATTTCTATTAAAAAAAAAAATCCCGAAGAGATCTTTCCTGTAATTGCATCAATTTGAGGCACTGTGAATAGTTTAGAAGTAATTTTAATGAAACTCCAGTCCTAGAGATAGATTAGTGAGAATGATTTATAAATTGATACAGTGTGGACAGATGGAGATGGAATTGCCTTTAAAAGGTGCTTATGGGGCTGGTGAGGTGGATCAGAGGTTAAGACTCTGCCCTGCAAACAGAAGGTCCTGAGTTTGGATCTCAGGTCCTACATAAAAATGTCAGGCAGAAACAGCAGTGGCCTGCACTTCCAGGTCTGGAAGGTGGAGCCTGGGAAATCCCAGAGCGAAGCAACCAGGAGGAAGATGCAATACAGATTGATTCCTGAAGTCATCTTCGGTCCTCCACAGGGACACACAGTGCTGTCTGATACACACACGATAAACAAACAAACAAATAAATAGTTAATATCTGTCAAAGTACTATTTTTTTAAAGTGCTTATGGAGGAAGCCAGAGACCCAAACTCCAGAGTCTTAGTTGGGGAGTGAGAGAACATGGAATGGGCCCGTTGTTCAACAGAGAAGCCCAATGGGGAGTGCTAGGTGGGTGGTACTTGCTGCATCTCAGGAAATGATTGTAACCTAGAGGCAGTAGAAAGAGCACCTTCCCAGAAAGAAGAACTACAGTGGAGAACTCATCCTCTGTGCTGGAGGGTGATAGGAAAGAAAGACTACCCAGATAAGTTTTAGTGGCTAAGGAGAGGGCCCCAGGGTCCAGACTGGGTGTTCAGGCTACACCAAGAGAAGTCCATTCTCCAAGGACGACTTTCTGTAATGCTACCAAGGTCTGTTATTTACACAAACTGATTGTTGATCTAGAACAAGACCTGTCATTCAGATCATTTTTTTCCTTTTCCCCTGCTGAAGGGGACATTTCGCGCATGTCTAGAAGCACTCTTGGATGTTATTATTATTGCAAACATAAAGAAACATTTTGGAGTGTTACTATTATTAGAGGTGGGAAAGGTCTTCTCCTTTCTAGCAGGAAGAAGTCAGACATAATATTAAATGTCCCACAAAATGCAGAGAGACCTGTACCCTTCCTCACCTTGATAAAGAATTATCTGCCCCAAAGTTGCAAACCTCTGCTTTAATGAGGGAGGAGCTGAAGCAAGGTGGAGTTAGTCTGAGAGCTGATTGGCTGCTCTGAGATTTCATAGGTGTGGTGCTTCCAGGAGAATTGCTTTCTTGTGTGCTTATTGTGGAAGGTTACAGATAACCAAGCATCAATCTGAGAATTTCTGTTGAAGACAGTTTCAAAAATTCTTCAAAATAAAGTTATTTGTCCTCCAATATCTAGAGGAAAATAAATTTCTGCAATTTGGAACATTTAAGTTCTCTCATGAAGATGGTTCTGCTTGGATATAGAGGACTTTTATCAGTTTGTCCGATTTTGATCCTGACTAAGTAGAAAAGCTAACCCAAGTGTCTAACATAAAGGCAGCAGACTGGCTCAGACCACTTAAAGCCAGCTTCAGACCTTCATGCAGCACGGATCCATTGGAGCAGTGTCGCCAGGATACTAACTTCCTTGTTCACTCTAACCAGAAGAGAGCTTTTCTCTTCCTACTGTAATGGTCCATTTTAAATGCTGTGTCTGGTCATGAATGTAGTAATGGCAGCGTCACCCTGTTATAGACCTGGACAGTCCAGGACCAGAGTCACCAGCCTGTGCCGGTTATTGAGTGAACTCATGCCATCCAAATAATTTGATTGAGATATGAAACAAGAATGTGGATTTCCTTATAAATAGTTCTTCTTTAATTTTATATTTAAGTGAAAGAATTTGGAGATCTATGTGGTTGAAACAAATATATTAAAATTATACTTACCCATTTCCTTCAAATAGCCTTAAAATGTGACTATTATGACATTTAAAACTGTGTAAGTGGCTTGGAATCATTTCCTGTGGAGAATAGTGGTTTAGAAGCTGTTCGGAATCTCTGGATGCCACTCAAGCATCCAGAGAGAGAGTAAAGGAGATATTGGCAAGTCAGGAACATAATAAGCACTATGAGACTGGTGTAGCAAAGAGAGAATAACCACCTATTTAGTATACTTTTACTAAGATCTAATGTCTGGGAATGCTACCACTTAATGGAGGGTAATACTTTTCCCTAAAAATACATTTAAAAATCATATAAGTAATAATTGAGCTCCTCACAGCTAGCAAGTCAGTGCAAAGAAGACTCCTGTCTTTGTTACCCTTTTATGGTTGGTCTGCGTTCTTCACTCCCTTCTACCAGAGCCACAGTCGCATGTTTACATGCATTGCTACCTGTTTTAACAGAATGATAAGCACTTATTCTTCAATTCAATTTTTCATCTTATCAGCCTTCCAAGTTCACAAAGACAAACAGATCTATCCCATTAATTTTTATAATTATATAATATTTGACATGCTAGATATAGCACATCATTTACTTTGATATTGATGGATATTCATATGACTAATATTTTCAATACCAACCTTGCCAACCCTTCCCCACAACAGACAGTGCTGCAATGAACATCTTTATACCTGTATCCTTACATACTGGTCCTTTTTTTTCCTATAGGATAGATTCCCAGAAGTGGAATTGCTTGGTCAAACGGTATGTGTATTTTTAATTCTAATAGTTATCACTAGATTGCCCAGAGGCATCAAAACATCATGTCACACGTAAGAGTGCCATTTCCCACATGCTTTCCTACCCTGATGCCACCGCCCTTTTGAATTCCCACCAGTCTTCTGACTGTGCATTCCCATTACTACACTAGTGTTGTGTCTGGTTCATTCTGAGCATTCATTGTTCCTTCATTTCAAGGTCATTTCCACAGCCTGTTTTTCCATCTTCAAATAACAAGAGTTTGTGTTTTTTAGATGTTACTCCTTCGTAATATGTGTCCAAATATATCTTTCTGGGTTTTCCCTTCTGTGTATGGTATTTATTGCAAAATGAAAACTGTTAATTGTTTAATGAAATGTGTCTGTCTTTTCCTTTCTGACTTCCCAGTTATCTGTTGTGCTCAGGATGATATTTCTACCCCAAAGTCATCCAATAGTCTCTTTGAAAATTTTACCCAGTTTTTTTAAAAAAAATCAAATATTTTTCTAGTTTTAAATTTTGTACATGATATGAGGTAGCATTCGATTTTCTTTTTCTTTCCTAGATGGATAACTATGACATAAGGCCTAGTTATTGCAAGAAACTCTGCTTCTCATGGGCTTGAAATATTAAAATTGTCTTGTAAGGATGAAATATGTATTTGGCTGTTCTTTTCTGACTGTCTTTTCTGATTCCTATCTGTCTTTTAATGTACACCACCATTCTGTTTCGAATGCTGTGGCTTTCTAGTGACTTGTAGTATCTGGTAAGTTCTCTTTCACTAGCTTTGTTTCCATCATGTCATAACTGCTTTGATTTATTTTTCTGTCTTCTGGCTAAATTGGGGTCTAAAATTTAAAATTAGAGCAATTTTATCAGATATTTTTTAATATGAAAGATTATACAACACAATAGTAAGTAGAACGAAAAGATAAATTTCTTGAGATAGAGTTCTCTGTTTTGAATGCTGTGAATTATAAAAATGCACAACCACATTATAAACAAACTTCTACCACTTTCTATTCTTCCAAATGAAACTTTGTTTTCTCCATGATAACTATCCAATTCCTCCACATTGCAGAGATACAGGCAGGACATGTTAAGCAATCAAGGGATCCGCTCATTGCATTAAAACAATGTGTTCAAAGCTTTCAATGACTCTAGTTTTGTAAATAATTGGTGTTTGTGTATCAAGCCATGAAATATATTTATATCAAAGTATATCTATAGCTATGTCAGTTAAGTAATGTGACTTAAGAATTTTCACCGAAGCATATAATGGACCATTTATTTTTGAAATATTATGTGATTTTTTTAAACTTAATGTTGAATATGACATCGAATTTGAAATTTTTCATACTTGAAATTTTAGGCAAAGTTGTCTAATACGTGTGTTATTTTGGACAATTCTTAACTTATAATTTATTTTTATACATTGCCTTAATTATATTCACTGATAATTTTAATTTTCTTGTTTTTAAAGGATTTGTAGAGAGAGTGTGTGTGTGTGTGTGTGTGTGTGTGTAAGAGAAGAAGACAGAGGGGAAGAAGAATGTGTAGTCTGCATGCAGTGTGCATCCTGTGCCTCGTGGATTCAGAGGAGGGAATCAAGTGTCCTCCTCTGTCACCATCTATCTTTTCAATTTAAGCAGGTCCTCTGACCCTGAGATTCATGTTTTCTTAACTAGACTGGAAGCCATCAAGCCCTGCTGATCCTCCTATTTCTGTCCCCCACTTGGAGCTGGAGTTATAGTTGTGCATAGACCAACTTATTTCAGTGAGGGTACTGAGATCCAAACGCCAGTTCTCCTGGTTGCACAGCAACGGCTCTTTGCTACTGAGCCCCATCTCTTCCGCTCTCACTGGTATTCTTAATTGTGTTCTGAAAACTTTCAAACTTTCAGTGGCACAGTATAAAAGCAATGATTATTCTTACCTTTATAAAATATTTGGAATATAGGAACTATTAAATTAAAACTGCTTGTTATTAAAAATAATGATCATATAATTGAAATCATGAATGCTATGCAAACAAAGGTAAAGTTTGTATTTTGCTTGTGGAGGTAGGGAGGCATCCCTATGTAGGTTCTGCTTATGTTTACTTGGTTAAATAGAAAGCATTATTGCATTTTGCTGGAGCCATTATTAAAATCTTGCAATTTATGCTTCTAAATAATACAAGTTAAAAATTGAGATTCTTATTAATGTTAATTGTAACCTAATTCAAATAAACAGATTGACATAACTTTTTTGTGAATATGTAAGGGATAAATGGGGTAATTTATGTAAGGAGTGATATTATTCACATGGAGACCCAAAAGATGATAAAGTTAAGTTGAAAACTTCTAATGAACTTATAATCTTGAATAAACCAAAACCATATGCTTTATTTTAAAGAGGATGATGGGCAGTTACTTTCTCCTTTCCATGTAGTATCCATGGAGCCTTCCAGAAGTAATTTTATCCTAATTTTGTCCTTTAATGTTAACTCTCCACTAAAAAACAGTGGACTTGGTTTTCTGGGCATAACTTCATTTCATGGTTAAGACAGGCATGATGCTGTTGGTTTCAGAACAATTTGTTTTGCTGAAAGAAAGGATACTTTCAATGATGTGTGGCAATTGAGATTTGAAAGACAGACAGACAAAACTGAAGGAATTCCTGCTGGCCAACAGTGAAAATGTATCATCTAGAGGAAATGGTGATTACAAGACACCAAGACAAGTTGAGCTCATCAAAAGTCAAGAGTCAATTATGAAATATGCAGAGATGACAAATAATACAAACTGTGTGAAATAAAAGGCTTCTCGCATCTCCACTGTTGCTACACAAACTATATTTTCATCAGCTCAAAACATGCTTCCTGTGCTCACGTTTTAGTTATCAAAACTGACAGAGTTGAAAAACATAAATATAAAAAGATATAATTAGGGTGTATGTCAAATATAATTATGCATGTATTCTTAAAAATCCATGTTGTTATTCTTAAAGTAAAATAGTTTTAAAATGTAGACAGAATCCCAGAAATTTAAAATCTCAAAAAAATCAATAAATCACCCATCAGAAGATTAATAACATGAAGAAAACTTTCAAAATAATTCCAAATGCTTGTGTCTTTAAATTTTTCAAGGTTACATGTCAATAAAGAGCTTGAAAGATAGCACTGTTTAAATCAGGATACAGCAACCCTCTCTTTTTTAAACAAATAAGCATAAGCAAGGGCAATGAGCAGGCGAGCTGGGTGACTGGCATCCTCAGCATGTGCGGGGCTATCATGGGAGAGTAGTCCTGAAAAGCTGTGACTGTTGCAATGAACTCCCCTCAAAAGCCACCTACACTTACCACATGGAAATGGTGAATCAAATAGATGAAAGCATTAGAATATGTAACAGTTACTCTTAACTATTGCTGTGAGAGAATATTCAAAGTCAAGCAACTTAAGGGAGAAAGGGAGATTTATTCCGCTTATGGTTCCAGAGGGAAGGTACAGTCTCTCAAAGCAGAGGGGGCATGGCTGGCTGGCCAAAGCTGGAGGAGGCTAAGTCACCGCAGACATCTTGGAAGCCGAGAGCTGCAGACTGTTTGCAGCAAAGGCAGACTTTTCCTAGAGGTAGGGTGGGACTAATCTACCTCAAGGCCCACCCCTTGTGACTACCTTTCTCCAGCAAGGCTCCACCTCTCAAGATGTCATGACTTGCCAAACACATGAGACTGTGGGGGACACATTTCAAACCATGACAGAATAATACAACTAAATAATGCTCTCAGGAACCAAGGCATAAAGCCACAACACTAGTTTAAAAAAATCATTTATGTTGGTTTACTTATTTTTTTTTTTATTTTACTTTATCTTTGAGACAGGATCTCATATAATCCAGAAGGTCTCAAACTTGCCATCTAACTGAAGATTACCTTGAACTTCTTTTGTTTATGCCTAGTGTTTGAAAATTTCATACATGATCATAATATATTTCCATCATACCAAACCCTCTACCTTCTCCAGCTCACTTAACTCCATCTTGAACACATCTACCTCCCAACTTTCTCTGTCCTTTTTTTTTTTAAATAGCAGAGTCAAATTAGTGCTAGTCCAGTAGATATGATGACTTTGAAACTCCCCCCCCATCTCCTCTTGGGATTACATCAATGTGCCACCACACCTGGTTTTATGCCTTATTGGGAATGGAATCCAGGTCTTTGTGCACGCTAGGTGAGCGCTCTACCAAGTGAACTGTATCTCCAGTCATGCATGGTGATAGGATGACTCATCTACAGTTATAGCAGAGCCCTGAAAGTAAACATATAGGATACTGAGCAAGCGAGGGTACTACTGTGCTGATCAGAAAATTAGGCTCTCCCTCCAAAGCCTTTCAAGTGTTATGGACGAACAGGATTCTAAGGTACCACCTTAGAGTACCACTTTTGTTTATAGGCCTTCCTAATTTGTCTATAGTTGAGTGAAAACAAGCTGTATGATATTTCACTGTTAAAAGATAGGGAAAAATGATAACTATAAAATTAAGACCAAGATAAATGATTCCTAGGCATTAGTTATCAATTTAAAGCTTCCAAAAGTTGCCTATAAGTAACCAAGTGTAGCTTCATTCTACTATGACCCTGTTCTTGTTAAACGGTGGCTTTATTAAATATTACATGCATGGGTTTGGTGCTGTCTTATAGTGCCTCCGTTTGAACTGCTGCCAGACTTCCATTCTGTTTTGCCTCAGTCTACTGCAAGAATGTGCTCAGCCTCCTCATGGGGAGAAGCACAGCGGTGAAGCAGCAAATCCTCCGTTGTCAGTGTTGCCTTCCATGTTGCTTACATTTTAAGCAACCATGTTGGGGCTCAAGTGACATAGTATTCCCCAGGGGGGTTCAGTTCATTTGGAACAGGGACCCACCCTGCTCCTTGGTTTGCTATAGAAATTGTAAATTAGCTGCAATTGTTTCCTAAATACCTGTCTTTCCTGCCAGCAGGTCTTCTGGCCATTAAGATATGAACTCGGAGTGTTCCATTTATTTGGATGAAGCCCCTGAGTCAGTAGCCCGTGACCTTTATTCTCTGCTTCTAATGGTGGAATAGCTGCTTCCATCTTTGGAAAACCCACTGGGAGTCAGTGTCATGGACCACCAGCTGCATTTAACATCCATGAGAAGTCATGTCAAAGAACTACCTTTTAAAACGACACCTTAAATTTGATCCCTCATGATTTATCCCCACAATATCTTTATCCATGTAAATGCTGAAATGCCAGTCTTCTCTGTTTTCTACTGTTATTTCTGCTAGCATTCAAATTCTAATGACTGAAATAACTACTGGCAAAAAAAAAAGAGGAGAGCTCCCATCTCAGTGCTGCATTTGTTAAAAGGCCAGCATACTATCACTCAGGCATAGGGCTATTGAAATGTATGAATAGAGAACTTCAAAAGTGAATCTGTCAAAGAGATAGAAAGTAAAGATATTTTAAATATAATTGCAGTTGTATTCAGTAGTGGGGGGGAGAAAGCAAAGCATTTCCATTTAATACCATCCCGAAGGATATAGAAGTTTGTAAGAATGAGTAGAATATTCACAGGAAGGAGGGCACCTCAGCATCCTCCAATTTAGGAGGCATACGTCCCCCAATCTCTCACTTATCTGACCAGGTCTCCACCAGATCTATGAAGCCCCTTCCATTTTCATCTTCTTGGGTTTCCAGCCATGGAGCGTAAGATCACACTTGTGGGGACACTGTGACTGAACAAATATGTTCTTTCACATGGGTTTTTACAAACATCCTTTTATCTCCTAGATGGCCAGGTCCCTTGGAGGCCTGAACAATAAATCACTCTGAAGAGAATGATTCTGGCACCAGAACCGTGGGAGTTTAACCCACTTTGAAGTGCCTCGTTCCCACAGAGGACCACAGGAAAAAGTGGGGTTTTCATGCTTCTTGCATTGATGTCTGCAAAGCTGCATGGCTTTGTAAAATAAGCCCCAAAGCAGCATGACTGATGAAAAGCAATGCCAGGTAGTTGAAGGCTTCCATACGCAACATGAGCCTGGCATCAAGAATTGTTCTCTCGGGGTGCACTGATACTAGGACTTTCATTCTTCAGGGGTCAGCCAGAAACATTAGGGTCAGGTGCTGGCTGGCAGACAGGATCCTGGAAATGCAGACTGATATATTCTCTGTGGCAGTTTTGGGGGAAACTGCTTCCAGAAGAAAGGAAACTGACCAGGGAGGGAGCGCTTTGCATGGCTGAGGGGCTCTCTGGTGTGGAAGCTCACATCTGGCTATTTGTTCCTTGTGGGTGAGATCAACATTGTTCTGAGACCTCAGAGGTTCTGTTTATCCACCCCTGAGGGTAATGGCTGCTCGCACTTCTCCATGTGATGTGAGTGATGACCAAGTGTGTGCCACACCTCTTGCTGTTCTGTGGCTGCTGCGAGAAATCATCCTGCCTAGGTGTGTGACCCAGCACACTGCCCTTCACCCTCAGGACACGGTCATATATTTCAAAGTTGTTTAGTGGAAAGCTGATGAAATTTGGCCTTGGTGGTAGAAGGAATTCATAGGTGTGACAGATTGTTCCCTGGCTTCCTAACCTGCCAATAGCCAAGGAAAGAAAAGCCTATCATAAAAGACATAGTTGTTTATCCATCATCAAGAAAATCTGAAGCCACCCGGCCCTTTACAGGCTCCCTGCTGCCTTTTCCCTGCCTCTGCAGATGTGCTGTTAAAGGGTGGGCTATAGATATGTCCCAGTACCTGTCACCTTGTTATTCAATTGAAACAGCTATTTCAGACCCCTGTGAATGTTCACGGATCCTTTTGGGGAGGGGAATAATTTTCGTCCCAGAAGCATTTCAAAGATTCATTTCTGGAGATGTGTCTTTTAAATGAGAGTCCAGAACATACAATGCTTTAACTTGGTTAGTTGATATTGGTTGAAAAGAATAATTTAAATAGCATTTCTATCAATCTTACAGGAGATTGCGGTAGAGAAGCTAGAAAATACAGGTAGGGAAGAAAAGCATCCAAAGTTTCCCTAGATCTTACCACTTGGGGGAAAAACCGTTTCAAAGGCAGAAACCTTAGTCTTTACTACTGTCTTTTGATATATCAAAAGAGGATTCTTTTAGATACTGCTAATATTGAAGAGTCTTAGTGTTTAAAAAATGAGGTGGTACTTTATTTTGCTGTAAAAATCATCTGACCAGAGGACATTAGTAATTTGTTTCTGATTACTTTTATTATAGTAAAATATAGTAATATAAGAAGTAAAACAGGTCTCGCGCTCTATGTAGATGCAGTTCCACACACATTATATGAAGGTTTTTCAGATTTTTGTGTTCTAAATCCTTGGTATATGATAATCACTGATTCTCTGCCTACATTTTCTGGGAATTATTTCTGGAGCTGAGCATCTGCCAGTATGTCCGGTGATTTTGCCCACAATATGTTTTGCTTTGGAGCAGAAATGGGCAGCAAAGCAAAGTGCTGTCTGTTTCTAGAAGTCATATATGGTCGTTTAGATGATCCATTTAGTAATTCATAAAATTCCAAGTGATAACATTTTCCCTTTAGCTTTTGTGTCTTGTGTGCAGGAAGTCATTCTGAACCTCATATTTTAATGGGTTCCATTAAACAACAGAGATGCTGTATTCCTTCAGAGAATAGCATAACAGAATATCTTTGTTTGGTTTTAGCACTTGGGTCCCATGAGAGTTTCCTAGGACCAGAGCAGCAGCCATTCTTAGCCAAGTAGAGATTTGTAGAGTGATTTACTGATCATTGATGTTTCCCAGAGTTTTTTAGGACATATAATTTATGTTTCATTGTGCCTACTTCTCTTCTGGGATAGAGATTCCCCAAGAGCAAGGGCTTTGCCATCCCCTTCATAGCCAGAATGGAGGCCAGAAGTCAACAAATATCCCATAGATAATTGTAGAATACTATTATGTGTCATTGAGAATCACAAAATCCCTTATAATTTAGCAGTTTCATTACTTAATCCTTCCAATTATTGATTTAATAAGTAACTACACAGTAAGTTGCTCCAATTTTATGGTATTGTGCCATGCTTCCAGTGTAATTGAAGATACTAGATCCTCCATTTTGTGAATTTTCAGTCTAGAACAGTTATCTCTTCTCATAAAATGAGATTTAAAAAATAAGAATGATTACTTCATTATTTTGATTATTCTCACCAGTCCTTGTAATGGTTACTTTTTCTTACGCTGTGAGAGAGCACCCAAAGTCAAACAACTTACGGGAGAAAGGAGATTTATTCAACTTACAATTCTAGAGGGGAAATAGATACAGTCTTTCACGGCAGAGATGGCATGGCTGGCTGGCCTGAGGCTGGCAGGCAGGCTAAGTCACAGCAGACTTCCACATGGCTTGAGCATTCCTGGAACATCTCTTTTCTTCCTGTATTCTGTGGTCCCTTTTATATGGTCCATTACTGGGAGGTTCCTATGAGATCTATGGAGGTTCCAATAGGAATTAGAGCTGGTATAATCCCTTCAGATGGTCTCAGCTGATTTTTCCAGGTGTGGTCTGAGCTGATCTTAGTTAATGCCAGGTATGTCAAGTTGACACCTAGGAATAACTGTCACAGTCATCTCTCTATATAAATACAATTTGACCTTACTGTTATCTCAGATTTTAATTTAGCAGTACTGAGTAGTTTGACCAAGGAATGTTATCAGCATAGGAGCCATACATGGGTCAGCCTTTCCTCACATATGAGTTGAAATATATCAAAAGTGTATGCCATGCAAAGCGCAGTTTTCTTTCATCTGGCTTGAATTCCCTGCATCATAGGTGGGGAGTTAAGACAGTTGAAAAAATAGATATTAGTTGATATGAATACCTGGATCTGACTTTTTTTTTAAATGAATGAAAGAAAGGAAAGCGATGAGTTGAAGGAGACAGAGGAGTAACAGACAAGACTATCACTAAGAAGCATCATCATTTGAGACCAATAATCTGTCTCATAGAATTATAAGAACATGCTTGAGAATGGGAGATACAAAATTCATGTCGGTGTTTACCTCTAGAAGAGAGGAAAAATAAGATCAGAGTGGGGTAGTGGGGACCTTCAACCTTGTGTTCATTTGATCTGTGAAGATGAGTTGTTCATTATATCTTTTTTTTAAATTAAGAAAACAATAAGAGATAGAGAATGGATATGCATAGAAGTGAGATTTCTCCAGTCCCCTGATAGTTATTATTAAAAGGTATTGATTTCTTCTTTAGCTCTTTCAGCTGCTGCCAGGAGGCTCCTGATTAAAAGTGAGGCAGAACAAGGAATGAAGGGAGGTGTTACAGAAGCAGAAAATTGCATTCAAGAGACATTAATGCACAGAATGAACTGTTAAATGGTCAGAAGTGAGCAGTAGTAATGCCAACTGATATGTAATAGATTGCCTTCAGTTCTTTCATTCACATAATGTGTTTCCATGCATGCCATTGACATCTGCATATCTGTGATAGCATCGTGGGTACAGACTTTGAAACACAGGTGTCCAATTTAGTAGTAGTTTGGCTTCCCAGGAGTCTGTCGAGAGTGGAAGGTTCTGTGGCTGCCCCTTACTATTATTGATCTGACCGTGGGTTTTCTTGGAGTCACTTGTGACTCTGAATGACTAGAGCCCCAATTGTATAAATGATCTCGGTCAAAAATTATGGGGCTCAAGAAGCAGCTTGAGGGTGAGGCCAGGGTTGGGCAGGGAGGATAAAGGTATGTTGTTAACAGAAATAAAAGAAAGCCATGTGCTGGACCCATGGGGAGGGTACAGATGCTTCATCTACCCAATGTTACTTTGCTGTGGCTTCTATTAACAGCACACCGCAAACAAGGTGGCTTAGACAACCTCATTGTCATCCATTCTGACAAATGGAAGTCTGGACTCATGAGGTCAGCTTTGTGGTTTCTCAGTGCAGTGAGGGATTCACACTTCTGTGTGTGTGTGTGTTTGTGTGTGTGTGTGTGTGTGTGTGTGTGTGTGCTTGCATGTGTGAGTGAGTGTGTGTGTAGGGGGGAGGGAGATAAGAGCCAAAGGACTTAGTGGAAAAAGAGGGGCATGTGCCGGCTAGCTGCTGGTAGTTTGCTGTTGCTCTTTGGCTTTCCCAGCTCCTCATTTTTGCACAGCATTTCTCTGGGTACCTGTCTCTCTCTGTCCAGATCCCCCCTTTTTATAAGAGTACAGTCATACTGAGTTCACTTCACCGTAATTAACCCCATCTGCAAAGACACTTCTTCTAAGTAATGTCAGAAGGGAAGTTTCTGGGAGTTAAAAGGTTTTAAGGGACACATTTTAATCTCTGACTCCCTTCTCTTATCAGGCTACTGTTCAAGTCTGTAGGGCAGATACCAGAGGTGTGGCCCGCTAAGAGCTTGGAGGTGGAGTGTCTTTGCCTTTTTTTTTTTTCTTATTAAAGACTTTAGCATGTACCAAGTGCAAAGACTGTGAAGAACTCAGATAAACCAAGCTGCCTGTTGGGGAGAAAGCAGTTGAAAGTATCCTTGCCAGACAACAAAACCAACCAAAGATGTGAGTGGGTCCTTGATTCCTTTTCTTTTTCCTTCTGTCCATACCCTTCTTCACATCTCATTAGACCAAAGACTAATCTATTGAAATCCAGTCCTACTTCACCTTGGGCAAGGGAATTTTTTTTTTTTTTCCTAGTACAATGCCTGTGTAACTGGGCTTTGTGGGGAAGCCTTATAATGCTGTTTGGAGGACATGGTCTGGAGCTTAAACTAGAGCTGCCCCTTTAGAGCACAGAGTTGTATGTTTTTGAGAGCTGGAGCCAGTCACAGTTTCGGGAAAGCCACGGCGCCACCCTCTGAGCAGGTGTTGCTCAGTGAGATGAATACTGTCATCTCACTCACCAGGGGTGCCTCCTTGGTCCACAAGGCTGGATACTAGGATGCCTTAAAGTTTCCTAAGGTTGAGAGACCCAACTAAACCCAGAAGAGCCACTACTAGAGACACTCCACTGCATGCCTAATGTCTTTATCCTCTCTTTTGTCAGTTGGTAGAACATTCAGTTGTATACCTAGTATCTGTCCTCTATTCTATCTTCGTGATAAGCTCAGAATTTAAACAGATGGTAAAAACTTAACTGAAAAGCTGAGCCTACCAGGCTCCCTTTCTCCCGGCTGTGGAGTTATTCACTGCATGCTGACCTATGAGATGTGAGCAGCAGCCATTGCAGGGGAAGTCCGCCTCCAGGGAGCTCTTCCCTTTTCTAATTCCTTCTCACTGAGGTTGGCAGCCAGAGTGAATCATGAAGCGGACCTACTGAAAGAAGTCTCTTGATCGATTGCTACAGTTGTCGTTGCTTTCAGTGAGACAGCACTCAGACTCGAGCAACTGAAGGGTGAAGGAAGAAATCTATTTGGCTTCTGGTTCTAGAGGGGAGACGCAGTCCATATGGTGGAAAAGACATGGCGAGTGGCAAAAGGTGTAGGCGACTCGGGTGACTGCAGTTCTCATGGAGGCAGAGAGGGCAAGAGGCAAACTGCAAGAGCAAATTACAGGAGCAGGGCAGGGCTGCCCAACCTCAAGGCCCACGCCCTGTGCCATGCCTTCCTCCAGCAAGGCTCCACCTCCCAAAAGCGCCACCACTTCCCAGACATGAACGCCTAAGGATTTAAACACAAGAGCCTGTGAGGGATAACTCACATCTAAACCATGGCATGCGTGATAGTTTGATAGCCACCAAAGCAGCCCTGACCTTGCTATTTGTAAATCTCTCTTACATAAGAAAGCAGGAAGGGATTTTCCATCACTTGGTAGAGTTAGCGATGAGCTCCTTATGGTCATACCTTCTCCATGGAACTCCTTTCCACAGGAGCTCCAGTCTCTGCGCTACAGAGGATCTAGAATGTTGGAAAGGGGAGGGTGCTCCTCAGGGAATGAAGGAAAGAGAACTACTTCCAGTGACCTGTCTGCTGTGTTCCATGACATGCATTCATGACGTCGTTCATGAGAGATAGACAACTCCAAAGCTACCCATTTTTTACCCCCAAACCCTGTTTCCTGTCACCGTAGATAGTGCTGGCAGCATGAACACTTACTTGTGACAGTGGCAGCCTATTGGCCACGAAGCACGTTGTGAGGACTGTGCTGCTCTCACAAAGCGGGTAGACGGGGAGCAGAGGGCCAGCTGCTGTCGGCCAAGGACAGCAGTTCTTGTAAACCATGTCCTGACTCCACAGGGCAATTACTTGGCTTCCCTCCCCCCACCAAATAAAGAACAATCTTTAGCTCTGGTTATATAGTCATTTAATTTAGGCTGGTGTGGGGGGGTGGTAAAAGAGAGAAAGAGAGAGAGAAAGACAGACAAAGATAGACAGGGAAAGAATAATTAAGGAATGTAGCAGTTTGGAAGTATATTAGTGTAGAGTATGTAAAGAACAACTAAGAAACTTTAAAAAAAGTTTTCTCAAAGAATAAAAATTTCCCTAATGGGCTGGAAAGATGGCTCAGGGGTTAAAAAGTCTTTGGCTTGCAAGCAAAGGGACCTGAGTTCAGATCCTAGATCCCACATAAAAATGACAGGCAGAAATGATGGTGGTTTGTACTGATGGCCCTGTAAAGTAGAGCCTGGAAACCCCCAGAACAAAGTAATGAGATCGAACAATTTAGGGTGATTCCCAAAAGTCTCTCTTGGGCCTCCACAGCCATACACAGTTGCCTTGTCTTACACAACACACACACACACACACACACACACACACACACACACACACACACACCCCACATACACACCCCCTGCCTGATAATAAGCATCTTCCTTTTTGGTGGTTTTCCAAATTTCTGGGCAGGAAAGGAGCTGCCTGTGTACAGCTGTACCTGGGCTCCTGTCTTCGCAGCAGGGTTGTGTTTCTGGAGCCAGGAGAGGTGGGGCTGCGGTACGGGACCTTGGGGGACCTGTAGGAAAAGAGAGGCTGACAGTATAAAACCCTTGTGGCAGAACTGAGCTCTCATTCCTGGCCCTGTGGAGAGATCCACTCCACCCAGCACCACAGGGTAAACAAAGGTTACCTGAAAGCTTCCTCACCTATCTTGAATTATTCATGCTTCTTCTATATCTTTGGATGCACAGCTAATCCCCAGAGAAGAGCATTTTCATGGAAGACAAGATTTAGAGGAAACAGAGCTCCGATAGCTTATTTTATGTGTAACAAGGCAAAGTCAATTTCAGTGTGTGTCATTTAGAGTCAGAGTAATGCTCGCCCCTAAAAAGTATCTCCCACTGAGGGAACTGATACAGCAATTAAAATCACCCATCTACACTCACCTGGGTGTAGAGTATCGTATTCCTCAATGACTGTGTTTTTGTTAAAGCAGTTTCACATGGGCTTTTCAGGATTTATACTGGCCTCCATTGTTTTCACCTTAGTCTAGCAAATTACTAGTAATTTTGCCAAATGTAATCTCACCTTTCTTGGTGCTTCTCAGGAACCTAATTCTCTGTGCCAGATTTGCATAAATGTGAAATTTCTTGCATGCCTTTTTTCCCTTTGGAGTGGGGCTGGGGGGCCTCAGTGCACTGGGCTTGGCAAGAGGAACCTCACCAACTGGATGCACACGGTTTGCTTAATCCATTGCTGACAGAGCTATTAAGAGTTGTCACTTGTCAACAAAACAATATTCGACATGATGTTACATTGAAATTTGTTTATTAATTTCTACTTATCATTCTGCCACAGTCTACAAAATCTGGCCTCTGCCACACCAGATCTACAGATCATATTGAGGAAAGTGCTGCCACCAGGTGCCCCGAGGACATGAGGGCATTGAGCGTATGATAAATAGAACTCTGAGATGTCCCCATTGAACTCAACCAGTCACAGTGGGATTGCTGACCTCTGGTGATCCTGTGGGTGGTCCCACTAAAATATTAAAGGTTGACAAAAGCCATGTTGTCTTCAGGAAGTTATGGAAACACTGCAAAATGGACATTGTGCCCAGCCTTCTGTTTTCAGGGGTGCAGAAGGGTGATATGAAGGTTATCTTTTGTGCCTGTATTTCTAAGATGATTGGCAGGTGCATCCTTTAGTTGCTGGGCATGATATGTCACCCAATAAGAGCTTTTCATGGACAGGTTCTTTTGTCACCCTGTGGCATGAATTGTTTGAGAGGTTTCTGAGATGACCAGGTTAAAGTCTTCATCAGGAAAAGCTCTTTCGCATCCTCAGAAAGAAATTCAAACTTCATCAGTTTCTGTGATGCCAGTCTTTACACTGGGGAAGTCTGGGCGTAGAGAGAGGGGTCCAACACTAGAAAGGAATATCTTGTTCTGTCCTCTCATGTATTGTTTGGCTTCAAGTGAGTAGGGAAAACTTAGCAGCCAGTCCGTAGGTCATGCTTGACAGAAGATAGCATTGTTCTCTTGTGAAAATGAAAGGGGGACAAGTGGGGGGCAAAGGTGGCGAAGTGAACTTTGTTGGCATTGGAATAGGAGATGAATTCTAAATTCTTTGCCTGGCAGGTTGTTGTTTGAGGCAAGAAACAATGAAACCCCGATCCACACGCCCCAGTGATGATTTTCTCCACCTTGGGGTTGGTAATTAGTGGCCCTTGGGTCACAGGTCCGTGGTTAGTTCTGTTTCTCATAGCATGTCTGCGATTTTTGATATCTTAGGCTTTGTAAATAATTTGCACCGTTTTTATTCTGATTTTTCTATTAATCTTTGAAAGAGTGAAATTAGATATTTTCCCTGTGACAAACCGTGAAATCTAGCAATTAAATCCTTTCATTTACTCAGAGTCTAAACTTGTTCTAAATAAGCCTCAGCAAAACATTGTGTTAAGGGTTTCAAAATATTACCTAATAGTTCTTTGGCAACTAGCAAACATATCTTATTGTATTTATTTCTAATTTCCTGATAGTCATATTCATTAATTCTCATCCAAACAAGGATCATGGTTTGAAACCAATAGATACTGGGAATCTAGGGAATTTCTAGCCCTTTTCAAATGTAATGTGACTGACCTTTTGTATTTCTCATTCATTTATTACTGTATCTAGTCATACATAGATTATGTCTGAAACTCTTTAGCTAGAGTAATCTAATTCCTCTGGTTCTCAAAACTGCCTGCATCTACATGTGCTACTGTAGCCCTTTGACACAGAAAAAAATTTCAGATAAACAGAAATAGTCAGTAGGGCTGACACAGAAAAAATTTCAGATAAATAGAAATACTCAGTAGGGCTGCAAGAGTTAGGCTTAGGTGTGAAAGCTTGCTTCACAAGTAGAAGGGCTGAGTTAGGAACCCCAGATCCTATGTAAAAAACGTTGGGCAGAAATGGCAGAGGCCTGTAATTAATTCTTGTTCTGGAAAAGTAGAGCTTAGGAAACCTCAGCAAAGTAATAAGGAGATAGAACAATCTAGGATAATTCCCGAAGTCACCCTTGGGCTTCCACAGGGCACATACACTCAAGTGTCCTCTGTTACACACACACACACACACACACCATCCAGCGATTACTAGGGATTCAATTCAGTTGGTAGAGTGCTGTCACATACAAGATCCATGGTATGATCCCTAGTACTACCGAAGTGGGGTGTTATGGTATAGATTTCTAATCCCAGTACTTGGGACATGGTGGCAGGAGGATCACAAACAAGTTCAAGGGCAGCTTCTGCTATAGAATTCAGGGACAGTTAGAACAAAGAAAGAAAGTAAGCAAGAAAGAGAGAGAGAGAAGAGAGAGGAAGAAAGGGAGGGAGGGAAGATGGAATGGAGGGAGGGAGGATCAGTGAAAATAAATTGTTTAATTTGAAAATGACAATTTCATTCTTTATGCTTTAGTGAAAGTCTTTGAACTGTTTATATATATGTACGAACAGATAAATGACACATTAATGGCGCTTCACTGAAACTGTCACCCTTCCCAGTGCAAGCCTGCGCTGGACTGTCACAGTATTGGCCTCCTTGCTTGCTGCTCTCATTGAGCTGGTGTATTTATTGGCTCAATGTGAAGCTGACGCCTCCAAGAATATTTCTCATGAAAATCGTTGGGTGTGAACTCCACGCTGCCCCCATGGTATCAGTTGGTCTTCATGATGTATTAGGCCTCTGGTCTTTTCTCATTAGCTCAGGGCAATTACAGTCGTTACGCTTGAGCAGCTCGCCCATTAGTACATATGGAAATACTGCACTTAGATTATGGGGTAGTGTGAAATTAAAGGCTAGTCACCACAGTTTATATCTGTAGAGACTCTCCGTGAGATGGCCCCAAAATGTTTCATGTGTTAGTGTTGATGAAGCCCTGGAATCCCTTTGAGATTCTAATTTGAAGAAAACTGGTAAGGAAAATACCAAGAGTCAGATTTGGTACAAATTTACATCTAAATGCGTTCATTAAATGTAATGCAACTTAAAAGCAGGGTGTGTGAGATTTATTTTTTTATGTAGGTTTGTCTGGGCTTCATTAATATTTACCTTCCTGCTCTTTACTGAAAGTTATACTGAAATACAGGTCTCACCATATTGAATGCCTTGCTCTGTAATTTTAGCAGAGTTTGACATTTTTGTTTCCTATTCAGAGTCAAGCCTTGCTGGTAAGTGTGTCAACTGTAATCTAACCTGGCAGCGGAATTGGAATCCAAGACTGAATGGGGAGAATAATATCAGGAAACCCATGAAGAGGAAAACCTAGGGTGGGTGTCTGCCATTAGCGGGAGCTTGGCACTCTTGGCTTGGTGATTCCCTTGGTAGCTACGTGATTTGGTCTCAGCTGACACGGGGATGAAACATCATGAGTTGTCAGCAGCAGTGTGACAAAGATCGTGTTCTTCAGAGTCCTTGCACATGCAGCGAAGCAGGTGTACTGCTTGCGCTGGCAAGAAGAATATTCAGAATCGTTCATCTTTCAGTTCATTTTATATGCAGAGGGGCCAAGCCAAGGTTGAACAGGCATCACTCTTTCTCAATTTGTCATTAATCATTAGATCTCGATACTACGTGATGTGATGCTTTCAACATAGACGTTGATATATCACAATTACTGGCTCTCTTAGGAGACAAATCGTCATCTTCTCTTCCAAGAAACTGATGGACGCCAATTATTTCGTAATTCCATATCTTCATTACTACTTACCAAGTCTGCCTTTCCCCCTTTTTTCAACCTAATTATCTTCAAACCCCTGTGAACACTTCAAGTCATCTTTTGAGTTCCGTCTTTCACTCCATCCCTTTCCTGAGGGATCCCTGAGCCAGCTTTGTCAGCCCCATAATTATTGCTGCCCTGGGTCTAGCTTTGTGCTCTTCCCTTGCCAGGGCTTCCTCTTTAGACATATTTGGCTGTCTTCCCTTCTGGGTCTAGCTTTCAACATCTCTGTGGAGTTCAAATATAAACAGGCTCGGGAGTTTTATTTAACTTGCTTGGATCTCGCAGCTAGTTACTGAAAGAAAGAGGAGTCAAGGTCTATTCCTTACCTCTCTTTGACTCCCTTCTTCTATCTTTCTGCTAGTTTGGTTTCCAAATACGGAGTGTTAATTTGGAGGGAATTTTGTGTTTAGGATGAATTCAGTCAACAGGAGCATATTTCTATCAATCAGTTTCAACCTTGACTTTGCCACCTTCTGGCATCATGATAGAAGACCAGTCACTAAGGTCTACGGTCTTGTTTCCTCATCTTTTCCATGTAAATAGTTATCAGAACAGCTGCCTCACAGGTTTATATGAAACAATATCTGTAAAAGGATCTTGAACATCCTCTGGTGTATGTGTTAAGTGTTAGTAGGTGTTAAATAAAATAAATTACTTTAAATTGGAAGACAATGAAAAAAATATCTTTCTTTTGCTAGTCATTCATTTCTTGAGCTTCTTGATTTCAGAAAGTCATAAAACAGATGTGTTTGGATCTTTAGTTTTCTGTTCTCAGGACTTGCTACTCAGAAGAAATTCTTCAGCCTGTTTCTTCGTCATTTTGCCTGGCAGCCTTCACCTCTCCTCATGTCAGTGCCCTTCGGAAACCTTCCTCATACTTTCTTTCCCTCTCATCCAGTGAATGACAGATGATGATGAACTTTCACTTGCCGAAGGAGGAAAGTCAGGACTCCACACTTTGGTATGAGAAGCACAATAGCCACATTATTCCAAATCTCTTATTGTAACCTGACATATTAGGCATCTCAGCTGTTCCTGTGTATTAAGTGCTACACGTTGTGGTGTGGAGGCATTGGAGAGATACAGTGAAAGGGACAGACGTGACCCCTTCTGAATTTCTCAAGTGTTCCTCATTCATGCTAGGATAAAACATCTCCTACTAAAGAATTGGGAAGCCTTGGCAGAACCTCATATACATACATACATAAATACATATATACAGTTATATATGTAATACTTGATTATTAATCACCAGACTAGTTCCTCATCTTTGAATTTGAAGTACCATGTGTTGTCTGGTATCTAGTAGACACAAAATTAGTATTCATGGTCTAATGCATTTGCAATTTGTGTTGACATGTAATTAGATACAGTTTTCTTTCCATTTTGCTATCTTCCTATTTTCTTCTCCCAGCTCGGCCACTTTTCCTTTCCCCACTGATTCATTAGGTTTAATATTTGCTTTGTCTTATGATCTGTATTTTAAATGTTATATTACTTTTCATGATTATAGATTTTTATTTTCATAACTACTTCTATTTTTGGGGGGTTATATATTTATCTGTTTTCTAAGGAAATTCTAAACTCTCAGTTGAGGTTCTCCCACCATACTACATTTCTCTGAGTGACATTTTAAAAGTACAGATTAGAGCTTAATGAATGTAGGTCCTTGGATTCAAGTCCTGTACTGCAAAACAATAAATAAATATGTGTTTATGCCTTGAGTTCAGATCCCAGGTCTCATGTAAAACTTGCAGGCAGAAATGGGGGCAGCCTGTACTTCCAGCCCTGATGAGCAAGGCCTGGAAATCCCAGCACAAAGCAAGGAGGTAGAAGCAATCCATGATGATTCCCGAAGTCACCGTTGGTCCTCTATTGGGACACACAGTGCCCTCTGAGACACACATACACATACACATACACACACACACACACAATAAATAAATAAATAAATAAATAAATAAATAAATAAATAAATAAATAAATAAATAAATGAAAAAAAAAAAAAACTGAAAGTCCTGTCCTAAAAGAAGCTGGCTAACCAGGCTAACGATAGTGGCTGAGCTCTGGGTTCAGACCCTGCCTCAATGAATGAAGTGGAAAGTGATCACGTATGTCACTGGATATCGATTTTGGGCCTCCTCACATACCAATGCCACCCCTAAATTTTGTAAATGATATACTAAACTTTTGTCATCTCCAAAATACAAATACATTTAATAGATCTATATAAAATGTTGATGACAATTGTTTCTTAATTTTATAACAAAAAAATCTTGACCTATTTGTATGTTGAAATTACAGTGAATATATATACTAAATACTACTAAAAGATTAGCCACTCATCTCATGTTCTGAACCACATTCCTTTTTTAAGTCCTTTGATTATTATTATTTTGTGTGTGTGTGTGTGTGTGTGTGTGTGTCAGAGGCACTGTATGTCCATGTGAAGGACCAAGGATAACTTCGGGAATCATCCTGGATTGCTTTTACCTCCTTTTTGCTTTGCTCTGGGATTTCCCAGGCTCCACCCACCAGGTCATTTGTGCCTGGTGTTTCTATGGAGAACCTGGGATTTGACCTCAGTTCCTTCTACTTAGAAGGCAGAGTCTTAACCTCTCAGCTCTCTTTCCAGCCCCTGAATCACATTGTAAAAATACAACCATCATTTTCTATAAGTCTGCCTTATAAATACATTTTTGCATATCTATATTATATTTTACTGTCACTGCTTTAAGTTTAAAATTTAATTAATTTCTTATTGTGTGTGTAAGACATTTGTGAATGCAGTTGTGCACATGCTGTGGGGACATGGGTAGAAGTAGAAAACAGTATTATGGAGTTTGTTCTCTCCATCTACATTTGCATGATTTCTAGGGATTGAAATTAGGTTATTAGATTTGCTTAGGAGGAACTTTACCCACTTAACCATCTTGATGACCCTACCTTTAATACTTCAATTTGGGTAGTGTTGCATTTCGCCTGCACGGTTGCTGATAAATGACCATCAAACAGCTTAAGGGAACAAGGAGTTTATTTTCTTAACGATAGTCCAGTCACAATTCATAGTCTAGCTTGACAGGAGAGCAAGCACCAATACCAGGGCGATGGGAACTGCCCACACCATCACCACATAACGGCTGAGAGAGGGACAATTCTTACTTGCCAGACCAGCATGTCTGGCCAAGTGTACACAAGGATGCTGACTCTCTCAACCAGCTCTCTGCATTTTATTCCAGGGCTTAATCCCACCCACCATAGTTTGTGCCTTCTCCATCAGCTAGGCAATCTCTTGCAGTTTTGCTCTTGGCTTAACCCAACCACTAATTCTCTACAAATGTGCCCAGGGCCCAAACCTTTAACCATCAAGTTGACACCTGTGCCTAACCATGACAGGTGGAAATGCTGTTGAAGATTCACAATAAGTTTTACAGACTTCTTCTTGGTGTTGACTTATTCAGGTCAGCTACTTTATACTTAAAAATTAATTGATATAATCATTGTCCAATTTGAAAATTAAGCACTTATTTAGGTATAGTGAGGTAGCTAAATGGCTTTCATGCAGTTTGAAATATCACTCTGTTGGTACAAGAAATGAGGGCTGGAGAGGTGGCTCAGGGGTTAAGACTCGGCCTTGCAAGCGGAAGGTCCTGAGTTCAGATCCCAGATCCCACGTATAGACTCCAGGCGGAAGCGGGGTGGCCTGCGCTTTGGTCCTGGTAGGGCGGAGCCTGTGAATTCCCGGACAGAGTAAACAAGGAGGAGGTGGAGGCGTCCTTGGTGGTTCGCGAATTCGTCCGTGGTTCTACACATACACAGACACACACACACACATACACAGACGCACATGCACACAGTTGAATAAATAATAATAATAAATTAAAAAAAAAAGAATGAGGACGTATCTTTGTCAGAGAGTATCTTTGCAGGTCTAAAATTGTTTGGTTACTTGCTCACATGTGTGTAAGAAGTTTCTGTTGATTTCTCCTTGTCTTGGTAAAGTAACTGAGCTAGTTATCAGGCACCAAAAATTTTTCCAGGCAATTGGCTCCTGATTGATAGCATAGCATAAAGATTATTTACTTGGAGGTTGATGGGCCTTAATCTGTGACGCAGAACAAAGTACCTAAGCCAGAGGCCTCACAAGTAACAAAATGTTGTTTCTTTTTAAAATTATTCTTTCATTGTTTCCCACATGAATACACAAATTTATGATAATTTCATGCCTCAGTTCCCTGCCCCATCTTCTCTCTCCTCTCCTAAACAACCTTCCCTTTCAGTTTCCCTCCTACTATATGTGTGTATGTGTGTGTTCGCATGAGTTTTCTATTGTTCCATTTGGGTTGTCTTTGAAAGCATATGCCTGAGCAGTTGCTGGAGGGTTAATCATATATCTGTGGGTAGACCACTGAGGAAAGCATCCTCAGCCCCCCCCTTCCCATCAGGGTTGTGTGGATTCACATGAGTTCTCTGCCTTTTCCCAGTGACATGTTGATATGACAAATTTCATGCAGATCTTATGAAAAATATATATAGCTGCTGCGTGCTCATGGATATAGCATCCCTTTTTGGTCTAGAAGATTGTAACAGTTACTCTTAACTATTGCTGTGAGAGAACACCCAAAATCAAGAAACTTAAGGGAGAAAGGGAGGTTTATTCAGCTTACGATTCCAGAGGGAAAGTACAGTCTCTCAAAGCAGAGGCGGCATAGCTGGCTGGCCAAAGCTGGAGGAGGCTAAGTCACCGCAGACATCTTGGAAGCTGAGAGCTGCAGACTGCTTGCAGCAAAGGCTGACTTCTCCTGGAGGTAATGTGGGACTCATCCACCTCAAGGCCCACCCCTGTGACTGCCTTCCTCCAGCAAGGCTCCACCCCTCAAGGTGCCATGACCTTGCCAAACACATGAGACTGTGGGGGACACATCTCAAACCATGACAAAGATAATGTCTGACGACATTCCTTGTGCCCCCCAGACTCTTGCAATCTTACCGCTCCCTCTTCCACAGTGTTCCCTTGGAGTGAATGAGTATTTTGAATGTAAGAATTTTATTTTTTTAAAGTTCCAGAGACAGGTAAGTTCATAGTCCTGTTAGATTTAGTGTCCGACGAGGATGGTTTCCTGGCTTATAAATGGGGCCGTTGTCACTCTGTTCTTGTAGGAAGGAGCAACTCTAGGCTTCTTGTTTAAGGCTCTCATCTCATACCTGAGCGCTCTACCTTATAACCACTCATCCCCATTTCCAGGTATACATCTGGGGTTCGGGTTTCAGCTTAAGGATTTTGGCAGGACACTAATGATGAGAGATCATGGTGCTGACCTCCCTGCCTCCCTCCCCCAGCCCCTTCTATCACTTAGCTATTTAATGCTGAACAAGCTAAATACCCTTTTCAGGTCTTGATTACATTACCAATGAAATGAGGCTGCCCATAGAATCCACTTTGCAGAACTAAATGATAATACCATGGAGCACTAGTCTGAACAAGGGAAAACCATAGTGCTCTTTTGAGCAAAGCATGCTTGTTTACATTGGAGTTAGAGTGTTGAAGAGTCACTGATCATAAAGACATAGAAGTCAGACTGTGAGATGAAAGTGTACTTAAAGATTCTTGCCCATTTTTTAAAGTTCTAAAGCTTTTTAGAAACATGCATTGTCTGCAGGGGATTCCAGCAAATACCCATTGCTATCTGTCCTAATCTGGAGCAGAATAGTTGAAACCTCTTTGTATCAAATTACAATCAGACCCCATCCGAAGATCCTCATTTGTTTCATGGAGCTGCAGAGCAAACTCCTTTCTTGGAGTCTTTGCCTTTTGAGTAAAAAAAGTATTTTGTCTTTGGGCCAAAAATGGTTATCAATAGTACTTAAAACTTTTTAGTAATTATTTGAATATTTTCATTGTACACCCAGGAACACTGGGCTATCAATTCTAAGTGCTATGAAAGGTTCACTACAGAAAATAGGGATTGATTTTCCCTGCAGCTGCTGCACTCAGAAAGGTCCAGGCAGTGGCTGACTGATATGGTGGCTTCTCTTAAAGAATCAAAGTTAGAGTGCAATAAATGGTAGAAATTCCAAAATGGTTCCAAACTGGCAAATGCGTGTTTTGCATTCATCAGTGCTCTTGGAAAAGTCAAGTTCAACTTGTAGGACCCTGCCAGGGTTATTGTAATGTTAATGTGTATCTATGTAGAGGTCAAGAGTTTTCAAATGGAATGGAAACTACTCACTTTTCCCTGCATTGATTTCTTAAAGTTCATGTGTACAATTCCTAACTTAAAAAAATTAATTTTGAATATCTGATTTAGCTATCTTAAAAATGTTTTATTTGATATGTGTTTGTGTGTGTGTGTGTGTGTGTGTGTGTGTGTGTGTTCATTCCATGGAATACTTGGGGGTAAAAGGAAACTCTTCTACCTTGTGGACCCTAGGGATCAGTCTGTCTTTATCAGGCTTGCACAACAAATGTTTCTACCCACTGAGTCTTCTTAGTAACCTATTTTTGCTTTTCTTTTTTCTTAAATAGTTCACAATACACATTTTCTTCTAAATGTGTTGAACGTTGAATGTTGCTAATGATTTTTTGTAGCACCTCTTGAGTTACATGGCATGTCTTTCAAAAACAATGTTTGTTTTTCCCCAGTAGAGGAAAAAATGGTCCTGAATGAGCTTTTGAACTAAAGATCTTAAAGACCCTTTTTGGATGATTCGATTTTCACTAGTTAAAAAGTTTCTGTCATCATGATCATAAAGTTAAAATTTGGGTTGAATTAATGTTGCAGAATTTTTGTTCCATGGGGTTCTTGTGTTGCAGAGTCTAAGACTGAAAGCGGAACACGTTGAGAAGTACAAGCAGGGATTTTATTGAAAATGAGAGAAAAGGGGAGAAAGTCTTGGAAGCGTGGTCCATGGGGAAGCAATAAGGAAGCCATAGCCTTAAGGTGGGAAAGCATTAGAGCAAAGAAGATGGCTTAAGGTCATAGAGAGAAGGGAGAGCTGCAGCGGAGCATGGCAAGAGAAGAGAGAGAGAGAGAGAGAGAGAGAGAGAGAGAGAGAGAGAGAGAGAGAGAGGCTAATAAGTGTCTTAGAGCTGCTAGGGAAGTGAGGTAAAGACTGGAGGGTCATGTGCCTGGTTCCTACAGGATAGACATTCCTTACCGAGCTAGCTGTCCAACAGAAATTAAATTATTCCCATTATTAGTAGACAATTCGGAAACTTTACTTAATTGAAGCACAGTATTAGAGAACTAGGAGATGAGAGAAATTCTTTCTAAATAAGATTTTCTTTGCAAGGAATAATATTTAGAAAACTTCCATCCCAGTGTGTGACATAATAACTTCAGGGGTTCTCTCTTCCATTCTCTTGCTAATAAGAGGACTTTGCAGTGTTTCTGGTATCTCTCTTCCTCAAGACCATGGGAGCACATGAAAATATGTCATAGTCTGCGTATTTCTGTCTAGCACATTAACATGGCTTAAAAGCTCATTAGGATCATCTCTCAAGCTCTCCAGGTTGTTGGCAGAATTCAGTTTTTTGTACATGTGGAATTCTTGGTCACTTGCTTTACCCATGAGGCTGGGAGAAGCATTTCCTGTTTCTTCACCTTGTTTTAAAGGTTGTATTCGGGCTGGAGGGATGACTCAGGGGTTAAGCCTCTGCCTCACAAGCAGAAGGCCCTGAATTCAAATCCCAGTTCCCACATAAAAACGCCAGGCAGAAACGGTGGTCTGCACCTCCAGCCCTGGTGGGCAGAGCCTGTAAAATCCCAGAATGAAGCAAAAAGGAGGAAGAAGCAATTCAGGATGATTCCGGAAGTCACCCTTTAGCCCTCCCCTGGGACACAGAGTGCCCGCTCCACGCATGCCCACATGGCTGCGCACACACAATGAATAAGTAGATAAAGTTTTAAAAAAAAGAATGTACTGGATGAGGTCTGATCCATCCAAGATAAACTCTTTTGGACTAAGTGGAGTTTTATCAGTATCATAAGTTCTTTCCACAGGCCTCAGGGCCAGCTAGAGACAGAATCCCCGGGTTCTGGGCAGTAGGGGGTCTTCAGAGAAGTCTCTGCCTACCATATCCTTGACTTTCAGAGTGAAACAAAAGAACTTCTGTTGATTAGCTGTTGGGCATGTTGTTGGGAGTGGTGCTTCACAAATGAACGAAACGAGCTCATGGAGACTCACAGAGTAAGTTTCTCAAACACTCACCCACATACAGAGCCAAGAGAAACCTGTTGGAAGGCAAAGTCTCCAATTAAGTGAGCCTCCGCTGTTTAGTTTTCCTCCTAAATAGTCACAGATTTCAAATGAGTTCTTTGTAAGCATTTCCCATTCAGACTGAGTGTGGAGGCCTGTGAACACCAGTCCCTAGGGAAGAAGCTAGCCTCTTCATGGAGACCAGAGGTCCCAGGCTGTTCCACAAAATCTGACAGTGTATACTGCCAGGAACATCCTTGCAGGGGAATGAGGAAACGCTAGCACTGCATCGCAGAGCCTAGTGAAGATCATTTCTCTTGCAAGACGGTTCCTCAGAGGTGAAAAATCACCAAGGCTCCGCCTACCCAGGGAGTGACAGATCAGAAACATCTGAGACATGGGGGCCAGATTGGGCTTAGTAACCTGGTCATTGTAATACACTGGACACACTGTTACTTGCTCTAGAGAGTATTTAAGTCATGCCCGTTATACCCCTCAGAAGGCAATGTGCTCGGTTAATGGACCATCACTTCTCTATTTCAATTCTAGTCTCCAGAGCATATAGCAAGAGGTGACACCAAGCCTCACTCCTGATACAGATGCATCTCAAACAGCACAGCCTCTCTCTTCCCCTGCTTCCCACTGTGCGCTCAGTCGCATTCTCCCTGTCTTTAAAATGTGCCTGAGAAAAGAGGGAGAAATATAAACAACTCCAAGGGCATTCTCTCAGACGTAGGGCTCTCACACGGAAATGAGAGAATCACTGCAGTGATTCTGACTGGAATACAGGAGGAGCTGGGTTTGTGGAAGGTCAGGCGGAAGGTGATTGGGGAGAAAGGCGGTGAGGGAAGGGATTGCCTTCCTGCTTACCGTCTCCACCGCTTTGCCCTCCATTCAGTCCCTTATTGGTCTCCTTCGTGATTTAATCATCGTACCTCATTATCGATCTTAGGAATAAGGTGTTGATATTTCCTTGCATTTAGACTTTCTTCAATCCTAATTTTTCTTCACTCTCTTCTCATTCACTGCCTCAGGTAAAATAAATAAATAAGTGAATTCCCTTCCCCTTTGATCTTCATTTCAGGTTATTCAAAATGTATGGCAGGCAGCCTTCAAAGGAGCAATGTGAGCATTGGATGTTTTATTCAGAGTATCTCTGCTGTGCCCTTTGTGTAGCTATTCAAATTGCTGTGCAAGGTCTGAAAGGTGGTCCTGGATTTGCTAGCAGAAAATGACAAGTGGTAATGCAGGTGGTGTGTGCTCTAGATATACTGGAAATGTCTGTCAGCAGCCTCTGTTTCACGGAAGTTTATTTTCCACGGACTACTAAGAGTTCAGTGTAAAATTCTTTTAGGGCGATAGATTTGGGTCTTACCTCATGTGCAATGTATGGAGTAAAAATAATTTAGAATGCAATTGCGAGGCGAGAATGCATAAAAAAGCACATGGTAACTTCTAAAACATATTGTTTTTAATAATTCTGTGCCTTTGGGACAAATGACATTCCCTGTTTATGCCCATCCCCTTTGGAGGTCCACTTCCTTTTTCATAGGCTGCAGTGAAATCTTTTGGAGATCATTACCTTAGTGCCCCCTAATGAAATGTAAATAAAATGAATGATTATCGCTTGATTGCGGGTCCAGTATTTATGAGACTCCTGGTAACTTGCTGCATAAATTTAAGTATGTGAGTAAATTCTCTTAGGGACAGTCAATGTGAGAGTATATTTTTTCTTTCCTAATTTTTATGATGTACTAATTCTTTTCACCTCTGGATTCTTTATTGTTGCTTCTTCCTGAGAAGAAGTAGGTCCCTGGAAAATGGAAATATTTCTTTCTGGATGGAGTTTATGGTCCCTGTAGGCTTTGGGTCAGACTTGAGCTGCTGGCGGATCCCTACCTATCAGTGGAGTCCAGAGAAAGGAAAGAAAGAAAGAGATAGGAGGTATGGGACAATTTATAGAAGTTGGTTCTCTCCTACTATTTGAGCTCTAGGAATGGAACTTAGGCTGCCAGGTTTGCATACGGGCACCCTTACCTGCTTAACCCTTTGATGGCTCATGCTTCAGTTCTTAGTGTCAGGTCTCAGGAACACATGCCTCTGATCCCAACACTTGGCAAGTACAGACAGAGGATCAAGATTATAAGAGCAGCTTCTGCTATACAGTAACTGCAAGACCAACTTAGGCCACATGAAGCCCTGATCTCACACACACACACACACACACACACACACACACACACACACACATCCCTTCACTTAGACCTAGTAGCTTAGTAGCTTGTGATGTGTTTTGTAAGGATCAACATGGTTGCCCTTTTAATAAAGATATATGAATACCCATTCAACAGTCATTTAGTTGTGATCTGAAGACTTTTTTTATAATGATTTTTTTCTTATTTTCTTATTTATTCAATTGTGCTTGTGTACGCGTGTGCGTATGTATGTGTGTGTGTGTGTGTAGAACCACAGACGAATTCAGGAACCACCACGGACCGCCTCTACCTCCTCCTTGTTTACTCTGCCCTGGGATTCACAGGCTCCGCCCTACCAGGACCAGAAACGCAGGCCGCCCCTCCCACCCCCCCCACCCCCCCGCAGCCACCCCCGCTTCCGCCTGGTGTCTATACGTGGGGTCTAGGATCCGAACTCAGACCTTCTGTCTGCAAGGCAGAGGCTTAACCCCTGAGCCACCTCTCCAGCCCCCTGAAGACTTTTTTTAATATCTAATTTTTCCCATATATGCAGAGGAAAATCCAGCATCTTCATGACAAGGTTCTCATATAAAGAGGAACATCATTAGCCAAGCATCACAGTTGCCATTTCATCTCTGTTGTCACACGGCTAACAGAGGCAGTGTGTAGTAAAGGAGTCCATAAGACTTCAATCTAAATACACTCAGTAATGAGTTCGCATGTTGGCTGAGCACATGGAAAAGGAAAGGAGAAGCTGGGAATCTGTGCCTTACTGAGACTTGGATTTGCTCTGGTGGGACCCAGCCTGGCTTGTGCTGAATCATAAGGTATGTGTGCAGTCAGCCAGGTTTTAGATGACCTGAACGATCGTCCTGTGGGTGCCCTATGCTAAAACACTAGTATGAAATGCTGGAAATTAAAGGTATGTGAACGCTACCCTCATAGGAATTTAATTATCCTACATTATTTTAAATTGACTCTGACTATGATAGATGTTCTGAGAAAAATATGCAGAATGTTGTAGGAAAAGGTGGCCTGAGTCTGTCTCGCTTACTTTAGGGCAAAGAAACCTCTTTGCTCAACTGGTATGTAAATTGAACTTTGATGAAGTAGGCAAAGGGCTTTTCCTTTCATGAAATTTGGCAAGTTTCTTTTCAATCACAGAATGTTTTAAATCATAGATCCTTTGTATATTTAATTAAGTCTTACTTGTACTTAAATGTACAGTTTACTTTAGAAACAAAAATAAGATCATTCTATCTAAATCACTCCTGCCCCCAACACTTTGAGAACGTTGCATAAGAGGGGGCAACAAGAATGTAAGAGCCTGAAGGGGAACAGAGTGCAGCTGGACAGTATCTCTGTCTTGTCATGTCAGTCGGACATGTCAGAGCTGTTACATGCATGAACTCACTGAAGCTATGTGTACTTCCACAAGACCAGCTTATAAACATTTCCCTGTGGATGAAGAATGGTCTCAAGGGACCCCATGCCTCCCTGAGAAACTGTTGAAGGTTAACCCCGGATGAGATGGGGAGAGTGAAAATGCTTTCCTCCATGATTACACCCGTACATGATTCTTGTACCAGCAAGTGCTCTAGCACATGCCATCAAAGACCACCTACATTAAACACATGCAAAAACGCCATAAAAATAAAAGGGAGACTGGCAGGGAAGAAGGGTTGTGATGGGGAAAAAGAGGTTTGGGGTTGGGGATTAAGGTGTGAAAATATCATGAATTTATTGTACCCATGTATGAACGCAAAGGGATGTGCAGGAAAGTACCTGGATGGATGGGGTTAAAAATACCCAGACTCAGCACCAGCTGCGCTTATGCCTATAACCTGACATTTGGGGCGGCTGAAGCAGATCTATCAAGGGATAAGGATAGATGGATGGATGGATGGATGGATGGATGGATGGATGGATGGATGGATGGATGGATAGATTGATAGATGGATGGATGGATGGATGGACGGATGGATGGATGGATGGATGGACAGACAGATAGATAGAGATAGAGAGATAGAGAAATAGAGAGATAGATAGATAGAGAGATAGATCTACCTACCATAGTAGATTGCTTCCTAACACATGTAAGACCCTGAGTTTGATCTCCAATACCACTAAAAAACCTAATCGAGCGGAAACCTGTGTCCTTCTTCAAGATCCCGGGTTGTGACATCTCTCTAGGACCATCTTTCTGCCTCAAGTGCTGACCTGGCATTAAGATTGCCCTTTCATTTCAACTTTCACTCTTCAGTGAACTGTCCACAATCCCACTGGGGCTACAATTACAGGTTTTTCTTTTTCTTACTTGCTATAGACCAAGAGCAGACAGCAATCATGTGTCTTGCTGACCCACACACTCTCTCATACCCTAAACTCAGAGGCATGGCACTTTCTTTCATCCCTGTAGCAACTGTACTCCAGTTTGGTTGTGGTCACACCTTTATACTGCGGGTCCCACTAGCCTTGGGTAAATACTCCAGACACAGACTTCAGGCTAATACAGGCAAAATAATCTATCCCCTGAGCATAGCGATTGACTTCAATTGAATAAGATGACCCAAGCTGAGCGAGGGACAAGAGAGATTATTTTCCTGTTATATTTCAAGATGGGAGTTTAAATATCTTTGGATCATCAGTCTAGTACTTACAACAGTTAAAAAGGCGAAACCAACACAGACAAGACCAGAGCTGAGTGTTAATTATTAGTCGTGTACCAGTCATGCCTGAAGCTGTATACCTAACTTTCCAACTCTGTGATCCACTCAGTGTTTTTTCTCTTATGTCATTGTGGGATGCCTATATTGTCACCCGTTATTCTAAGATTACCAAGTTGAACAAGTTATGCTTTCTTTCCCTAAGTATAAGTAACATATATATAAATGCTGCCAAATAGCAAGATCTAATTATAAAATGCACTACAATAAATAGCAATGTTTGTAATAGTCACAAAATGGAAATTACTCAATTGCTTATCAAAATAATATGGCTTAAAAGACGCAGGTACCATACAGGACAGAATAACCCATAGCTGTATACAGCAATGTGAATGAATCTTACAAGCACAATTATTAAGGTTTAATGTGAAATGTGTTTTCTTGGCTTGCTTTCTGATTTATTTCTATTTACAAAGTCTTTCATTCACATGGATTATGGCAAAGATATTGTGAGGAAGCAAATCACTTAATCTTTAAGCGAGATGGAAATGTTTCGCTTCTCTCCCATTTGTGTCTAGCTGAATATGGTGAATAACAAGAGCAAGGAAATTAGATAATGTTTCAGGAGTGAGTAGAGAAAAAAATCACAGATACAGCAGAGAAGACCAGTATCTCTAGCAGCTAATCTTTCCTTCTAGTGTTATTTTTTATTCTTATCAAAATGCAATTATCTATACAGTTTTGAAAATTAAATAGATCTGGTAGGCTCATGAAGCACCAAGCCCTGTCTCATCTTTCCCCATCCTCCCATCCTGTTTTCCTCTGACTGCCTGAATGACTCTATTTACATGGCCCATGTGTGTTTATTCTTCCTACCTCAGTTTTGTATTTCACATACGGACTTCATCTGTGATTCAGAAAGACTTCGCTTTTGTGCCACTTCCTAAACACCACCTTATTTTTCCATTTTTCCAGTTTCCCAGTATGGAGTTATCACCATTCAAATATGACTTTTGGTTAAATTCATTTTCAATGTTTGTATTATTCCAGTTATGTGTATGGGAGTTTCTTATTGTTATGGTAACAAATTACTTTAAACTTAGTGTCTTAAAATGACACAAATTTATTATAATTTCTGGGGAGCATGACTCTGAAACATACCTTATTGGACAAGGTCAAGGGCCACCTTTCTTCTAGAAGCATTATCTTCTCTCTCGCAACTTCAAGAAGTCCTTGGTCCGACTGTATCGCCTCACTATCTTCTTTGACCACATCTGACTCTCACATTTCTTTCTTCTTCTTTATAAAAAAAAACCCTCATGATAACAATGAATATACACAAAGCAAGATCATCTCCTTGTTTTGCCACCTTGAATCATAAGAGGAAAATTCTATTTGCTGTGTAAGATAGTGTATTCACAGGTTGTAGGAATAATGTCTTTAGAGAGGCCAATATTCTGTACATAGCTTTTTTCCATGCATAGAAATGTATGTGCATGTTTCATCTCAATAATCATTTTTCTAGCATAACTCTGTTTTTCTGGAGTTACTAATTGGATTGCTTTTCCTCCGCCTTGATATTATAAAACTATTGTGAAGCCTTTCTGTATTTTGCTATAAAGTTATGAAGCCCTTGCATGTGTTTCTGCACTGTTGGATGCATCACATAATCTGTCGCTGTGTCTTGTGTTGAAGCTGCTTCCTCAGCTCTCAGTTTTCTGGTCTGGGTCACCTGTGTGCTTTTACCATGACAGCCTGCTCCATTGGAGATTTCCTACATCCTGAAGATCCCCTTTATCTCTGTGTACTACCCTTTCCTTAGTCGCACACATTTCTACTAAATGGTTCTTGTCATTGTTCATCATGTCTTCCAAGAGCTTCTGGAGAACATGACACCTTAGATTTCTTCAGATATCTCTAGCAAGCTGCATAGATGCCAGAGTTAAGGTCCATGAGACTGGTGAGAAAGACTTTAGGCATTAAGAGGGGAACAGCCGTAGAGAGGGCTGAGGGAAGAACAGGAGATGCTTCTGTCCTGAGCTTTCCCCTTCCTGCATCAGGTCTTAATCCAGTTGTTTCTCTAGTGACCTGGTCACAAAGCATCCGAGCAGTTTCCTTCAGGGGAGGCGCACACATGGTCAGCCTCACATTACAACCTCTTTGAAGTGGTAACTCCAGCCATTAAGAGATGCCCTTCCTACTGATCCCCTAGTCACAAAAAGCATCAAGGTAACTCCCCCATTTAATTTTTCCTGCATCCCTTCTCCTGCTTCTCAATCAGGTACAATTCTTACTTCTGTAGTATTCATCTTTGCATCTCTCAGAATGATGTGCATCGCGTAATGCTCAGGATATGCATGTCTAATAGCTGCCCATGGTCTGGATGGATGCTCTGTTCATAGCTGGATGGTCTTCTTGATACCCATCACATGATCTAGCACTGGGTCAAGGTCACAACCTCTGCAGTGGGTATCCCTGCACTGTGGCAAAATTTCCCTGAAACATCTAAGTTGACAGTTCTCAGCTGCCAATATACATCACTGAGTCTCCTAGACCCTCATCTAAAGGCTTATCTAGCCTTCTACTCCCTGTCTCTCTATGACGTCAGTACCCATTGCTATCAGAAGCAGTCTTGTTCATGTTCTTATTTATTTTCCTTGATTAGTGGATCCCACAGGCGGGCTTTTCATTTTCTTCATTGTTGCACCTTGCACACCTAGAATGGTTACAAAGAAATTTATTAATGGTACTAGCTAAGGGTTAGCCCTAGTCTACCTCTTATTGGATGTGTGGGTGCCTTCTTTACAAGGTTTCATGAGCCATGCCTTGCTTGGAGTAAATGTGACATCACTTTCACTCTGGGTCGTGCATCTTATATTTCTCACGATTCCAGGCATCTCTGGAGAAGAAAATATACTGTATTAGAGAGTATTGTCTTTTGAATTTCTTTGGAAGAGCCAGACTTAGGTTGAAATCCTCTCATTGATATCACTCCCGAAGCCAGCCTGTTCAACACTGTTCAACGAGCGACCACGGAGCTCCTTTTGCATGACTTCATATCCTTGTTTCGCCGAGTTTCTTATCTAGGTTGCTGCTTGTGGATGTCATGAACACCTTGGTAATTAGGTTTCTTTGACTCAGAGGCACTTCTGGGACTCGACTATCAAAAAAAAATTCCTCTGAAAACAGGACAAAAGTGTACATACATATGCAGGTTAGTGAGATTGCTGAGAGAAGAAATGAGAAATGAATCGTGAAACAGTAAGTTGCACATCCCTCCCCCTCTGCCTGAGTCAATGCAGCAAACCTGAATCACAATATCTAAAGCAGGTCAGTGGTGCTAAGCATCTTGCAGACATCCGTGCTTACGTTTGCAGAGGTGTAGTATTGTTCTCTCAGTGTGATTGCTAGAGCAATGTACAGTTCTTTGCTCGGGGGGTGATATCAGTAGCAGCGGTCCTTGCCTATTACAAAACGTGCAATCAAAAACATGCCTATTGCAAAACCTGGTCGAGAACCATTGCTCCACAGTCTATACAGATGGAATCGATCTTGAGCCACTGTATTGGATTTGTTCCAAAGGGCAGTGGTGTGCTGTTCCTAAAGAACAGAAGACTCCTGGACCTCAGCCTCGTTTTGTCTGTCTTCTGGGTCCTAACGAAGCACTGTAAACCAATGTCCTCTCCATCTACGCCACCAAAAACCCTAGCACTCTGGTGTAACTTCAGACTCCTCTCCTGTGCATGTTTGCACACTCAGTGTGTGATTAGTGTCTCCCAGTCCACAGAGGCTTTCTACGGTTTCTTGACCCTCTAGTTCTTGCAGGACATTTTTCTTTCTAATTATATGTAGGTTTTTTTAAATAAACTTATCTTTTTGAAATTTTTTTGCTTTATCTCTCTGTTTTTCTCACTCTGTGTGTGTGTGTGTGTGTGTGTGCCTATAGAGACTCAAGGGTGATATTGAGAAATATCCTGGATTGCTCTACCTTCTTATCGATTTGCTCTGGGGATTTCAGGTTTCGCCCTCTGGGGCCACCACCATGTCTGCCTGCAATCTGAGAACTCAGATATTTTTGCTTGTGAAGCAAAGCCTTTAACCCCTGAGCCATCTCTCTAGCGCTAGTGTGTAGTTTTCTAACACTGTAGAAAGGTGTTCATTGTAAGAAAAGAGAAGATGAATTTCTTTCATTAATGATTTCTCTAGTATGCAGAGACTCGTTCCTTCATTTTCAGCCTGGATTCATGGAATACTGGCCGTGTGTTCTTGGCATTGGAGCTATACAGTCATAACACATCAACATAGACCTTCTTGGACTTTTTAATTAAACAGGAGTAAGCATAATGTAAATAATACATCAATACAAAGTAGCTCAGGTCACAGTAAATGCCAGGGAAAAACATGAAGATAAAGAGAAGGATACAATGAGTGGGAATTTTTGTATTCCCAAATGGAATGCTCAGACAAACGTGAAGCAGGTTGTGGAGACGTGAGTCCAGGTAGCTGGAGCTGGTGTTTGTCATTCTTCCAGCCCTTCGGCAAAGTGTCTGAGAAAATCAAATGTGGGGGAATGTATTTCGGCTCATGACTTGCGGTTTCGATGTAAAGCATATTCAGCTAGCTCTGTTGCTTTGAGGCCTGTGCTAAGGCAGAACATCATGGTGGAGATTCCACAGCCCAGAGACCAGAGACCACCTGTTCAACACATGGGCCCTTGAAGGATCCTTAGGATCACAACCATAACAGGGTAATGAGCAAAAAGGATGTGCGGTAGAAAAGAACTTGACATCCGTGAAGAATAGTGATGGATATAGAGAAGAAGCAGATAGGTGGTGTGTGCTTTGTGTGGATCTGTATGCGTCACAGAATAACGTCAGTTTAAAAACATTAACCCAGTCAGTTTTATTTTGTCCACATGTCTCTCTCTGTCCTCCAATTCTTTGCAAGAAAGCCTTCATACACACACACACGTAATATTTCATCTACAAATAATTTTTAATAACTCCAAAAGATAAGGACTTAGAAGTGATCTAATATTGTACCTAAAACAATTGACTTTCATATATATCTATCATGTGTATTTGCATACACATTTGCATACGCACCTGCACACATATATTCAATATTTATTTAAAGCATAGGTATCTGTGCAATATCAACACTCACCTGCTGATTTTTGTACTATGTGACTATTACTATTTATAGTTTCTTTGCTATCAGGGCCCACAAAAAGCTCATATGCTGTTAGCTTCTACATCTCTTTTTTAATGTGTAGATTCAACTTTCCATTTTTTTCTCATCATTTAAAATAATTACATGAAATAATTATTTAAAATTTTGCATAAGGCATATTTTTTTTCAAAAAATCAGACATATGTTTTGACTTTCACATCTAGCTTTTGCTGATTACATCATTCATATGGTTCACCATGCTTTTTGTTTCTTTACTTCCTTTTTAAAAATTATTTGTTTACTTATTTTTGCATAACGTATGTGCTTGTTTATGGTATCAGAGGGCACTATGTACGCCCATGGAAGCCCAAGGATGATTTCAGGAATCACCCTGGATTGCTTTATCTCCTTTTTATTCTCTCTGGGATTTCCCAGACTCCACCTTCCAGAGCCAGAAGTGTAAGTGGCTGTCATTTCTGCCTGGTGTTTTTACATGGGATCTGGGACCAGAAATCTGAACTTAAGTGCTTCTGCTTGCAAGCCAGAGTGTTAACCCCTGAGCCATTTCTCTAGCTCATTTGTCTCTTTCCTTCTTATACATTGATATTTTGATAAAAAGACTTCATTCTATTAGGGGAAAGTGATATTTTTGGAAAGATTAAGTCATTGTTGCCCCAGGAGACACATACTTTCTCAGTGTAAATCTTTCTGGTGTCCGCTAACAAGAATGCTCACTATCTAATCCACTGATTCATTAAGGTTTGAAAAGTGGTAATATTCTTTATCAGTTGTTTGGGAACACTTCCATCAAGAGCCATTTGCTGTCTATGTAATGAGTTACACAAAGAAAGCAAGGTAGATGCTTGATTCTTCCCTCTTTTTGAGGTGCACACGTTTGTTCTCTAGCATTGAGTGTGACAGTCTTCTTTCCTTCTTTCTCCAACCTGTGACATTAAATTCTTGTGTTTTAATGCATCGCCACTATTGTTCCTATTGATACCTAATCATCCTCATCTGGATTCAATGTTTGGCTCTTACTGAATGAGGGGGAACCTGTCAGAGGATTTTGCTCATAAGAGCAGCATATTCCAGTAAATATCATGTCAGCTTTGACATATGAGAGGATCCATGGAACGGTCATTTAGAAGGAAGTCAGTTCATCCTCGAGACTGTGTGCCTTGATTCTAGGTGATTTCAAGAAAGAGCCTACATATTTTACACTGGAAAGAGGTTTATTGGGAAGACTGGGGACCACAATGATGAATTTGCTCATGATAGGTTAAATTGGAAGTATTAAAAGGAAATCCAAGTGAAAACATTCTGTAGTCTATGGACATTATGGAGCTATAATTCATTTTAGTAGATCTGTGTGAAGAGACCCATTGAATCATATCCAGATACATTTCCTAAGCTAGAGAGTGCCCATAAAAAAATAAGAAATTTCAGAACTTAGCTATATTGTTTACTATGGGTAACTGATTTTTCCATCTTCTTTTAAAAAATCATTATACTAATGATTTCAAGCATACATTCCTAGGTAAAGTTGACCTCTATTGCCCATCACACCTCTCTCATTGTCTCTTGATATGCTTTTTCCCTCTTTCGCTAAGCTACAATTATTTCACAATTTCTGTCACCTCCCTATACTGCCAGTGTGGTTTGCTGCTTTTAGAAGATAAGAGGGCTGGCTTATTGCATGAACCTGAAGAACTTTGTAGCTAGTTAGAATTAGCAAAGCAAGATGCAGGTAAGGGTTGGGCAAAGGGCTCGGGAACTGTGCCCCACATCTGGTCTACAAGCACCTCTCTAAGATGAGAAGAGGGTAAAAGATGAAGCTTGAAGACCGTGAAGTTGAGGTCGACTCTATGAAAATCAGAAAAATGGGGTAGAAGCCATTCAGAGTTATGTGCAGGTGTAGCAAAGTGGTAGAAACTGGTTTCAGGTCCCACTTCACTCCTTGCTTAGCCCCTTTGTGCAGGACACAATCTGAACAATTCTGCACAAACCCCACCTGTGAATACCTGTGGGACAGAAACACACAGGGATCTGATCCAAGCTCTGCTTCTGGCTGTCTGGCTGATCCCTCAGCTTCTTCACATGTGACAAGATGATGTCAGCTTCGTGGCCTTTGAAATGTAATAATGTGAATATTACCATCTCACCCAATAGTGATGGTGGGGGGGGGTGTATGTCCATGTGTGTGTGAGCACGTTTGTGCATGCTTGCACTTGGGTGTGCATGGGTGTATTCTTACAGTATATCAAAATGAAATTCTTGGTAAAAAATAGTTCTCATTTGTTCTGGTGTTTTTTCTAAGCCAACCAGTGGTCGCCAAATTTTAAAACTTTTAAAAATGTGCTAGAGGAAATGACTCATATGGTCTTCATACAGGACAATGAAAGTGCACTTTGTTCCAACTTTTGAATCCTGTGAAAAATTGAGTTCTTTGAGTAAATACAGGAGGAAACTTCCAGGCTTGTGGAATCTGTGCTGTCCTCTCTTCCTCATTTATATTAGATTGCTTTTACAAAGTGTAGAACACAGAGATGTTCCTAAACATCAGCTTTTCAAAACTAAGAAGAGGGCCAGTAAGATGGCTCTGTCGGTAAAGATACCCATGTATAAATATGGTGATTTGAGTTTGATTCCTGGAAGCCAACATGGTGGAAGAAAGAACCAACTTTTGAAAGTTGTTCTGTGACCTCCATGAGTCTCTCTCTCATGAATAAATATAAAAATTATTTTTTAAAAAATAAGAATACAGGCTCCTGTCCCTTACATTCTGCCAAGTGTTTTCCTACTGTCCAGTTGTCCTTGTTAATGCAAGAATTTGCTTGAAAACAGAGTTTAACTTCTTCCAGATTCACAGTTAGTTTACTCCTCTTTCTGATGATTGCCATATATAGAAAAACAATAAGAAAACCTATTTCCCCCCGGCACCATCCCTCATCTCTGTGAAACATGAATGATGTTGTTAATCCAAGGAAAGAGTGAGCATGTCTTTCCTAAGGTGGCTGAACTGAATTCCCTTCCTGAGTGTCATGGGGTTGAGGCAGGTTGAGGGGGAGGAGGGGTACAATTGACAATTTGCTGCTATCAACTCATTGCTTATGATCCTGTTGCTTTATATTTCCTCCCAGGCTGCATAGTGACAGGGATTCTTCATTTCGCTGAGGTGAAAAGTGGGTCTGTGAGTGAAGCGACTTTCTTTAAAAAAAAAAAAATCAGAAACCAATTACTTGATATGCAGAGCTGCAAGCCTTCTTCCTTTAACGGAATCAGCGCAGCGCACACCACTGTTAACCTGAGGAAAGCCGCTGACAGCTCTTGATTCCGCGGGAGGTGGAAGGACCCAAACTTACAGGATCCCCCTCCCCCTCGAGAGGTTGTTAGTCCAGTCCTTTAGAGAGGTTCCTTTTGGCTCTCTGGCATCACCGGGACGCTGGCAGGGAGTGTGTGTCATGGTTACAATAGAATGTGGTAACATATAACAACCATGAAAGCCCAGCGGGAAAGGCTGCAGATTCCGGGGCTGACCTTGGAGTAAGTATTGTCTGCCTTTAATATTTTAATGCTTTCTGCATGGCACTCGCTTTCCCTTTCCGGGCGACCAATAGCTATTTAGCATTTGTTTGTACTGACAGCCTCAGAGCACTGCAGTGTGAGGTGGAAGAACATGTCTTAAATGCATGACATTTCGTTGTAGCCGATGTGCAAACCCAGACCCAGCGTTTTGCATTGCAGGCAGAAGGGAAGGCGCCGCTGCATATTTAAAGTTCCTGAACCTCAGTTCTGGAAACATCTTAACAGCTCATTGTGAAAGAACGAACGCATCAGTAGGCCATAGTGTGTCTGTCTTTTTCTCCTCTTCTCTGACTGTTTGTTTATGCTCATGATGGCAGTTTCTGAAGAAAGGCCTGTGTCTGCACTGAATAATAGAAAACATCATGATGGATTAGAGTGCAGGAGAAGGGTTATTTGTGACAGTCATTAGATGTGGTCCATGTTTCATCAGTGCAACGGAATATTAATGAGCCGAGTACATTGAGAACCCCCTCTGCAGAGTCTGTGGCCACTGCATGTCATATGTTTACCTAGTTGAGCTGTGTTTTTTTAGCTATTTCTCCTTTCCTTTTTTTTTTTTAACCCATTAACTCATCTCACTGCTTCTGATCTGATGCAGCTACGTGAAAATGTCCACATCTAATTTGTGGCGCAGAAGTTCGACATCTGTGATACAGGAAGTGTCAGCAAATTTTTTATTTTAAATCTGTTAGTCAAAGAGGCAGAAGCTGTGAGTTCTTCTGCGCTGGCACACTTAAAATAATAAATAGTAAAATATAAATCTGGTAGGAAAATATAAATATCCCTGTTTGTCGTTTACAGTACACATAGGAAATTGTATTTTTGTGAAGTCTGGGCAGTCCCTATCTTCACATTCTGGACTCTCTCCAGAAAGAGGCTGCAGAAAGAATATCTGAGTATCCGTCTCTGAGTATCCACAGTTCCTCTCCAGCTCTGCAAACATATCATTCAAGAGATTTACCATTCAAGAGACCTCCTGAATGAATGCATTAGGAAAGACTCAGAATTCTGCAATGGGTACTTGCCTATCAGTCCTTCCTGCGAAATCATATGCTGATTTCATACAAATGAGATGCTTGCTTGTAAAAAAAAAAAAAAAAAGTTAAGGGGTCCTTATAGTCTCCTTTGCTAGAAGTGGCATTTGTTACAATATTGATGCAAATAGTATTTGCCCTTGACCTTAACTACTTTTCCATCTCCATTCCCAACCTAGTATTTAAGCTTTACCGTCTTTGGAATATTTTTAATGGTCTGCACAAATTCTTGTGCCTCCGTCTAGCACCTTGAAATGGACAAATGAGATATTCAGGGATCTGTGATTGTGAATTGGAAACATGAATGACCTGCTCAGCTTTTGCCTCTACTCTTTCATTATGCTACTTCCTTTGGATTTAGAGATCATTTCCTGTTAAACTTTTCTTCATTCCTTCTTGTCCACACTAAGAGGAGACATTTCAAAGTAACTTTTACAAAATATAAACTCTATTCTATTAAATGTTCCATTTTACACTTTGAAAGACTTGAGTGGGTACCACAGTTTGGATGACATTGTTGATAGTACAAAACCTTGGAGTCCTTGGATTTGACTTGTATATCAGATTGTTCCCCCTTGGTCTGGCCTGTGCTGTGGTAAAGGTTACTGTGCATTTATACTAGATTATTGCTTTCAACTGAGGAGCTTAGATAGAAGACTAGAGGATTACTCTTACATGTCATGTAGTGTTACCATATCATTTATTTTGGACATGCTGTTCATCTCAAAATGTAAAATCGCTGTCATGTGCACATAGCTAACTTTGCATTCATTCATGGAGAAAGTTGGTCTTTCAGTAAATGCAGCTCCTAAGAACATAGAGTGAAGGGAGAATGAAAATTCTTCTCACCGATATTGTTAAAAACACGTCTAGGGTTGGAGCATTGGTTCAGTGGAGAAGAGCTTACTGTGTCAGCACAAAGAAGACCTGAGTTTGAATTCCCAGAACTCACATAACGCAGTAGCATGTATCAGTCATCCTACGGCTCCTATAGTGAGATGGAAAGAGGAAACAGTAGAATTCTCAGAGGTTTGTGAACTAGTTACCTGGCATACACAGTGGCCACCTGTAAAGAAACCCTGGCTCAAACAAGGTGGAGGGCAAGGACCAACATCCGGGCTAGTTCTCTCACTTCTACATATGCGCCATGACACGTGTGTGCCACACTCCCACATGAACATATACACCCAAATCCCACACACACATGCACACATATATATTACATACATTTGATGAATATAATTTTAATTATTTGGAGATCTTATAAAAGATTCCCGACATATAGACTAAATGTAATGGAATAATTCCTGGGATGCTATCTCTGGAGACAATCTGATTTCACTTCAGGAATATTTATCTACTAGGTATTCCACTGATAAAATATTACATGGCCATATTTCATACCTGTTGATGCCATCTAGAATTTCACAATGACATATATTAGATTATACATAGTTTCTGGTTACTGTTTTTACATGAAAGCCTTAAATATGAGATTCTAAACAAGCAAATATTTCAGGAATTAATAATTCATTAACTTATACAGACATTTATGGAAGCTTTCCACTTCCTAAAAAGGAAGGTGGGTTTTGTTTTGTTTTTAAGTCTAGAATTCATTTCACAAATGCTTTGTCATACATGGCATACATCTTAGTGTCTTCAGTGCCTGCCCATGACTATCTTAGAACAGGAAGAGATAGAATAAGTTTAACTTTACACAGTACATAGGTAAAATGGAGGGTGTCTCCATGATCATTCCTGAGAACTTTCCAGTGAGCTGCTAAGTTCAAGTACAGTATGTTGAAAAGGAATGGCTTTCAAATGTGCTCTGAAGGCACAGAATCCAATTCCTTAGTTTACCAAGTACTGGCGCCAATCCTGAGAGTGTTTTAGAAGGTATCAAACTTTATTGGACTGTTCTGTTGAATAAACCAAAGTGTTTAGAGCAATAATATCATACTTCCCATGTACAACAAAATAGAGTCAACTCTCAATTATCCACACAATGGGTGAGTGCTTTTTAAGATGCACATTGTACTGTAGCAGGAATTACCACTGCTGAAGAACTGGAAGCAGAATACCTAATTCTCTTTGACTTTGCCATGAAATTGTTGGGCATTGTCACTATCAGTTCCATCCTTTGATAGATCAATTGGCAAAACTCTTAGAAATATGGTATCTTAAATTTTATTACCTCCCTGCCATGGAATATACTCAAGGCCCTAATCACAAGAGGAGAATGAACTGTTAGCTGACCATCTTGTGATGAATATTTGAGATTTGGCTGCTGAAATGTTTGGTGGTTTTTAAGAGCTGGGAAAGCAAGTATTCCAATGGTCAAGTGCTTATTGAATTTGAAAAAAAAAAAAACCCTCTCTGGAATGGAAAATAGTTTTTAGCTGCATGCAAAAAGTTTTAAGGTTTTTTTTCATTTGCTTATTATGAATATAAACAGAGGAAGACATTCTCATTACTCTTGAGCTTTGGAAGCAAATGGTCCCTGGGCCATTGTTCTAAGGAAGGCTTGCCTGTCTCTGCAAAGTACTTAAAACCTCATCTATCTTATGTAAGATTGCTAGTTATTTGCTTTTTAAAAACTGCAGCATTTAACCTGATTTTTATTTGCCTTATCTTATTGCTACTTCTCTACAGATTTACCATTGATTCTTAATGTACTCAATGTATACTTGATATAAAATAACATTGGATTTTCTTTGATGCAGCCCTCATGATGGAGATCTCTGCCAAGTTGCTTTGTGTCAAACGAAAGGCACAAATAAAAATGGCAGCTGTAGTTTTTAAAATGTAAATTTCTACAGGAAGCCTGCCACTTGCTCCTTATTTTAGAGCTGCAAAGGGCAAGTGATTAGATGATTACCTGGTGGTACTGGCAATCATGCTGAGGTGATTCTGGCCCAAAGGGAGCACAGTCCTTTCAAATGAGCTACGCTATTTTTACTGCAATCACTTCTCCCGCTTGGAATGACATTATTTTAACTTTCAGTCTCACTCCAAGGAGCCTGAGTCCAACCCCATCCAGCCCAGGCAGCCCCTGCAGTCCTCTCTTCGCTTTTCACTTTTGGAGGTAAGCCTGCCACAGGGCCTGCTGGGACTGCTGTGTCTCTCTCTTCCAGGCCCACCCAGTGCTGGGAAGCTCTGGACCCTGAGGTACAGAGGAACCTGGCTTAACTGCTGCCCTCCCAATGACATGTTAAGTGAGGGAACGTTCACCCGATGACCTACAGGCCACTGAGAAGTGTGTTTGCTCCACACAGCGAATGTTAGGACTCTTCTGCTTGGTGCTGGGTGATGAGTTTAACCTCTGTGTGTTTCTCATAATGCCTTCTTAGGAAATGGGTTGAACCAAATCTCATGAATTTTGAGTCATTATTAGTGTGACATGTTTTAGTATAGTTTCTAGAAAGCATAGTAGAAAGCATGCTATAGTATCTTATTCTCTGGCCCCACAAAACTACTCGATGTACTGTGACGTACGATAGAGTATTTCAGTTGCCTAAGTGGGTCTGCATTTTTAAAATTCTTTTCAAAACTATCCCATAGGCTGAGTTAATCCATTCTTCCATTTATTAGTGGGAACTTCCTCAGGTGCGCTTATTGGTCATGCTGCTGTCATTGTGACAAAAAGCCCAAAATAAACAGCTGAGAAGGAGGAACGATTTCGTGGGGTTTGTGGTTTCAGAGGTTCAGGCAGAGTCAGTTTGGAATCTGTGGTGAGGCATAATGCGATGGTGGGAAGCGGGTAGTAGAGAAAAGGTGCTCTTGCGCTGGGAGCCAGGAAGCCAAGCACAGGAGGAAGCTGAATACCTTCAGGGGCACATCCCCAGAGATCTGCTTCCTCAGGCTGGTTTCTTCCTCCTAATGATGTCACCACCTTCGAATAGTGACACTGGTTATGAATCAACTTCAATGCAAAAGCTTTTGGAGGACGTTTTCACAGTTTGTTACAAGAGCCCATGGTAGAAAATACTATGCATAGTATTATGTTATGGTATATAGCTAACAGACTCGCTTGGATTTCATATCTTCAATAGTAGATTTCCAGGTGTTTCATGGAGTACTCAGCATCTGTCCTGATTGTTTTTATCCAAAGTAGAACAAGCTTTGGATTGGTGTATCACTCAAATTATTTTTAAGAAAAAGTGAGTGCTGGAGAGAGACAGTATGTCAGGGCATCTGTGTGAATGTTTTTTGGTGTAATAAGTGGATTCATGGAGAAAAAAAGCTTTGAGTTATTTGTATTAACATTCTATTTTTCTAAATGCGAGTGAGCACAAATTTTGCCGTTCATGGTTAGTACCTTGGAAATACAAGCTTTGAGTGATATTAATATTGCTTTAAACATTTGTTTCTGTCATATTTCTAAAATGAGACTGAACTGAAATCTGTGAAGAAGAATTGACTAGGGAGATGAATTAATGACTTCGTTTGGATCTTGTCTCTCATTTATAGGATTGTATTTATTATTATAATAAGTATAATAGTATTTATGAAGCTTCCTATGGGGACTAGAGAAGTGACTTACTTGGGAAGTTGCCTGCTGTATAAACATGACGACCTGAGTTTAGATCCTCAGCACTAATAAAAAGCTGAGTATTCCAGGGCTGGGAACTGGAGCTGGGAGGAAGCGGAGGACTCACTAGTTTTCCAGACTAATTAAAAGGTGATCAGATTGACTGAGAAAACCCATCTCAAAAAATTAAGTGGAGAATAACTGAAAAGAATGTGTGATATCATGCTTTGGACTTCAGGCATGTGCATAAGCATGTAAAAGCACCAGCATGTACACATGCACATATACAGATATATACAAATAAATATTACATACACACATGTATATCACACATGCACACAGCATCTTCTGAATGCAATAAATCCTAAAGTGTAATGAAACTTTTTTTTCTCTATTTGGAGAACTCACTTGCTTTAATACATTGTCCATTTTTGTTGATCCAACCCTGAGAAAATGAAGGATCTTTTTGTTTTTCTCTGTGTTTTATAGAAGACTTGTATTTCCTTCTGTTTGTTATTCTAAAGACAATGGAATCCTCAAAATGAGCAAGCTGTCCCTTACAGAGGAGTGAGAGGAAGCAAACAAAATGTTATGGCAGCACCTAGAAAAGATGAACTTCTGAAAAATGTTCTGGAGAAAAGTTTTGTAGTGGGCCTTGGAGATTTAGTCTTGAAGTAGTTGAAAGGCACAACAAAACACGGGTGAAAACAAGGAGGTAAGAGTGCAAGATAGAAAAAAATCATGGAATCATAGAGAGACAGATTTGAATTTGAATTTTGGGACTGTTACTCAGGAAGAAAAATGTTTGTTTAGCATTCATGAAGCTCTGGGTCTGATTTGAAGTGTTCCATAAAGCTGGGCATGGTGCTGCTCACCTGTAATCTCAGCACTCTGAGGTGGAGGTAGGAAGAATAGAAGTTTAAGGTCATCCTCCACTTGGAGCCATCCTGGGATATAGAAGACCCTGCTTCAAAAAGAAAAGTTAATTTAGGGCCATGTTATGTAGGACCATGAATACTAAACTAAAAAATTTAACCTACTGTGATCTTGGAGGAGGGAACGACTTCAGTTCACAGAGGAAGGTTCTGACACGCATAGAGGTTAAGTAGCTCAGCTATTACCTAAGGCTCAGAATGAAGTCTCATGTCTTTGTGTGACTCACATATCCACACTGCTGTGAGATCATTTCGATTGTTAATCATCTGCTGAAGGCAGATCTTGTAACTGCCTTTCGATATTTCTATTTCCCATGTGCCTTGCTCAATACATGAATTCAGTAAGTCTTCAAGAATAAATCAACAGGTGACTTAAACATTATTAAGCGTATTAATTTCTGTGCAAATCAACCATCCAATAAATGTAGAATGGCTCAAATACCAAGAATTTTGTTTATCATTCAAAGACCTAGAGTTTGGGGAGAATTTGCTACGGAGTCATCAGGGATTTAACACCTGCCTTCAAGGTTTCCCTGGTCACCAAATCATGATCGGTGAAATGGAAAGCCCGTGGAAGATGGCGTATAGCCCAGCCGGGACCACATCATCATACATTCCTAATGAACTTAAAGCTTCCTCAGATTTAGGGAGAGGAGCTTTATAAATAGTAGTCTTTGCACAGCAGTTGATAAAAGAGGTGTCTATCAATAAATGATTGAAGCCAAAATTTCCAACATGAAAGGCTTAACTAGAACCTTAGAGAGTAGAATTAGTGGGTCAGGGCCATGTAATAATGATATGCCTGGCCTTGGACATATCAAGACAGCACTAGGGGAGTTCTCTTTCTGATAGCTTAGACATAGGTCTGTTAATGTGTTCCAAAGTGACAGTGCAATGTCATAAATTACAGAAATGCATCCATAAAAAGGCATCTAATGCACTCCTGCATGGATCACATCTTTCCTTCAGTGGGGTCAGGTTTCGCCCCTGTGCCTTTCTCGTGTGCAAGGTCTGACATTCTGGGGGAGAGTGACAGCAGTGCCCTTTTGAGGAGCTGACACAGACTTTCTAAATATGGTGGCGAAAGATTCTGCTCCTTTCATGGTAAAGTCCCAAAGGCAGCCTGTGCCGAGGGCTGAGTCAGCGCCTCATCTCCCTCAGGTCTCAGTGGGCTTCCAGGTCAGCCTTCCTGAGGGCTGGCCAGAAATAAGTGAAGAACACCCTGCAGGAGCCCTTGCTGAGTGGACCTTACATCCAGGAACTTGGAACAGATTCGGAGGTTCTAGCATGGCAACCTTGGGGGCCTGGGAGGGCAACTTCAGGAAGCTTTCTGAAGGTGCAGCAAGCTACCTCAGCAGACCACCAGTTTCAGGGAGGTGGGACGCCCACTTTGCTAGAGAGTAGAACACAGTCTTGCACTGAGCAGAAGATGAGTCCCTTCCATCCTCAGATGCACCTCGTTTTAAATACTCTACCTGTCCTTGGAAAAGAGGCAAAACACACAACTTGCTTCACAAACAAATGAACAAAGATGACATATACATAGACATTCGATTTAAATATTAGCTTATCAGTTACCAGGGTGACTGAGAGCATCTTCATGTCCTGTAGTGTCATTGATCTGTGCCTCCCTCCTCTACTTCCAAGATAGCCACAGCAAGTTAGAATTCCCCGTGAGCCCCAGGGCTTAATAGGCTACCACCTAGGTGCTCTTCAGGTAAACATCAAGGTTTTTCTGAGGAATGAGTGTGATCTGTGACACATCGCTACCTAGATGGTCTTTAGAAAGAGAAAGTTCCAAGGAAGCCTCCTCGTTTTACATTCTCAGTGTTCTTCCTGCCACCTAGCATTGCCTCGCTCTCACGAACCAGTGAGGACCTGGAGATTGGTCTCCTTACCCAGCGACAACACTTCAGCTGGGATTCCGTGATGGCCTTTTGTGTTTCTGTTCATCCTCTAACATCCAGGGCAACTATGAGCACGCCATGCCTAGGCTGTGCTTCTCTCTCTTCCTTCTCCCATCCTTATCTTTGCCACTCCATGTGTTGCTGAAGTCTCATGGTGGGATGTACACAGTCAGCTGTGCTGGGGTTGGCAGAGAGAAGGTATTCTATTTCTTCTCTGTAATTCTCCCAAGCCCCTCTCTCTGTTTCAGCTGTGACTGAAAACACACATGCCGCATCGCTGGTGCGATGTAGTGCTTGTTTCAGAGAACAGCAATGTCATCATGCTGTAAATGCCATGGGAACACATTTTGTCTATTTTTTTCATGCATGTATTCACCAAACCTGAAATAGTGCCTGGCATACCCAGGAGTGACTCCATAGATATGTGTTGATTGAATGAGTGACTGTGTAATTGTCTGAGACTCAAGCCTGGTCATATGTTTTTCATGTGTGCTCAGAACATCAAGCAGTTATGTGCATGCCATGTACGAAGTAAATACATACATAAAATTGACACTTGAGAATGGAACCTTTTAGACACTCCTGTGAAGAATTATTTAAGTAAGGAAAGCCTGTGAGAAATTATCTAATTGATGTGAAAAGACCCAGACCATAGAGGGCAGATAAGATCCAGAAGAATTGGTTGGCTGTGATAGACTGGTAAGTTAGGAACTATGTACCTCTTCTGACTCTTCCCATGGTTACGATGTGGCCAGTTCCCTTGGCTTCCGATGTTGGTATGAACTTTCCTGCCATCATAATGAACTATCATAGCCTGAAATTGTAAGTTCCAGGAAAACCCCTTGTTTCCTAAATTGTCAGGTCCTCTATTCATTCAGCAATGAAAAGGTGAAACTAACACACCATATTTCCCTGAGTTCTGACACTTTGAAAAAAGAGTAATAACATTTTCATTCCTCCATAAATTATGTTGCAGCTGTCAAGTTGTGAAAACTGACCAGGTAGCAACAATTCTCAATAAAGGGAGACTCAAGGACAAAGTTGAGAGGTATGATTGATGAAAGATGTATCGCAGAATATGTTAGACTATACCTGGCCAGACTGAGGGACAGAGAATGTTATGAAACTGAAGACATGACATGCTGCTGTGGAAAGAGTAAGCTGGGGGAGGAGGGTACATCTGCCTGTTTAGCTCATTACCTTCTCCTGGGACCTCCGACAAACCCTTGGCATATTCAGACAGTCCCCAATGTATAATGGCTATGTTAGTGGTATATTGACTTTTTTGTGGTGCAAAAGTGATGATTATTAGATAGAAGCTTTGCTTTAAATGTTTTCAGACTGTGATTGCACTCAAACACTGCTGTGATGGGTAGCTGCTTTCAAACCCAGTTCCCAGTCAGCCAGCATTTGAACCCAAAAGCTATGAACCCAAAAGTCATGGTACCTGAGTCTTGGTCAATGTTTTCTGACCTTAGACAAGTTATGAGCTTCTCAGACCTTTGCAGTCTTCATCTGTGAATTCCGTGACACTGTGACAATATAAGAACAATAGCCTTGGGGCATTGAGTGTGATTTGTATTAGTAAGAATGGCGTGCCATGTTAGTCTTGGGAGTGGTGGGCTAGAAAGACAGACAGTGTATCAACAGCCAGATGATTAAGGACAATCGTCAGCTAATCCGATCTTTCCAAGAGCTGGCACATTTGTCCTGCTGTTGCTGGAAAGGTTACTGGGGGACTCACGGCTGTCTGGATTCCCTTCACTTCACTTGTTGCCATGGTGAGGGGCAGGCACAGTATTTACCAAGCACATGGCCATATTCGCTGTGTCTCTTCCTCTCGGGGAGCCTCACTGTGTCTCCTCGGTAGGATGTCTCCAAACTATAAAACCCCTGCACCCTTTTAGTTTCATTTAGTGTCAGGATGGGGGGGCACATGTCGTTGTATTCTGTTTTCTCTTTCTTCTACACTTTAAGGAGAGCACTGTAAAAATCTGAAGGAGCTGGCACCAGATGGTGATTTCTGTGTACTCTTTAGACACCAGTTCCTGTGCTTTTGTGAATGTAATGGTTTAATGAATTGCCTTATGCCTCCCTGAGATGTATTTCTGAATTATTACATAGGAACAAATTTATGTGGTGCAGTTTGTGTACCAGATGGTTCTGGAAGCCAGAGATGTGCCCGTTGAATACTCTGTGCTGGCCCTGTGGGTGTGGCGCAGGCAGCAATGGGAAGATTAAGAGCCCCAGGCATCCCTAGATAGGTGAGGGGGGCGGTGGAGATAGGCCTCGGAATTTCTCACTGCTTCACCCTTGTCTGGTCTCTTTGGGTCTGATTACTAGGAGATTACTGCCCTAAGAATGCAAAAGAGGAGTGAAATGTTCTGCGGAAGAAACTGTGGGGTAGGAGTAGATTTCACATGCTATGCTAATGGTCAAGGATGCATAAAATTAACTTCAAAAAGATGTGTAGATGGTTTCTTTTATTTTACATATTCATCTCTTTACTGTGAGAGAAGAACAACTTGTGAGAGTCAGTTTTCTCCTTCCACCATGTTGTCTCTGGAATTGAATTTAACGTCATTAGGTTTGGTGGCAGGCACCTTTACCCTCCAAGTCATCTTCTCAGGCCAAAATGGAGCTGAAAAATGGGTGGAAATACAAGTGACCACTAAAGAATTTTCCTTTTTATACAGTATTGCACCTAGAGCCTAGTTCATGCAGGATGACCCCCCTATCATTGCTATAGCTCCAGTCCTTTCATGTTACAGGAGCATATTATTATTAGGAACACAGCTTCTTGCTGTCCTTCAACTTGAAATCCTTGTGCCTTGCTGTCTAGAGTTTTTAAATTAAAGGCATGCACCACCACACCTGGCATAACTATGTATGTGATCTATGACACAGTTTGTGTTAATGAGTATTATAAATTCATCCGCTATACAGTCACTGAGTCTAAGTGGGGGGCTTGGTCCTGCAAAGTCAGATCATGCAGAGCTGTGGCGGTCAGCACGGTCCTGGAACACATGAGTCCTTGTAGAGCCTTTGCACGGACACGCATCACTGAGTGCATGTTCCAGGTCCTGGGACCACATGCCTGTTTGCCATGGTGACGAACTTGCTTATGTTTTCATAATCACTTTTCTATTTAGTCTACTGGCTGAAGATAACCTCCAAAATCTCTATTCCAGATACTGCACGCTCGGCTGGCTCTCTTTCCAGCATTTGTGAAGCGGCATATACAGTTACTGTGCTTGGGAGGCAGGTACTGAATTCATTAGACAGATGAGAACATTGAGATAGCGAGAGAACTGGTCTTCGGTATCACATTTTCCTGTATTTCCAGTTCAGACCGATGTTTGCTTTTTGTTCCATCGTGATTATTAATAGTGTCTTCTAAGCTGGCCAGGTAGCTCAGCGGCCAAGGTATCTGCTCCCAAACCTGGTGACACGTGTTCTGTCTCCAGAAGCCTACATGGTGGAAGGAGAGAAATAACATCTGAAAATTGTCCTCTGAGCTCCCCAAGTATACTGTGGCATCTATATATGTTTACTCATTCTCTCTCTCGCTCTCTCTCTCACACACACACACATATGCACACACATACACAAATAAATTAGCTAAGCATTCAAAATATAGCACTTCCTTTTACTTTGGTGCCCTCCAAGTTTGAACAACAGATGTTTCTGTTTCCCATTGTGTTGAGCCTGCTCAGGTCTTCACGCGCGTTTCCGGCTGCAGAGCCAGCCATGTTTCTGGTCTGCGGCACATGGCTGTCCATGTTCAGCCTCCATCCTGTCTGCATCCATCTAGTCAGCCAATGGACTTTTTGAATGCAGTACCCCACCTACCGGGGGGGATTCTGCCACACATCTGGCATTCCTCTTCTTGGTTCCTGAAGCATCCTTTGGACCTCTATCCCACTCTTAGTGTTTGACATTTTATTTTCAAGTCTAGATACTGCAATGAAGGTCAAATTGGATTCATTTGGCAGCCAGGCCATGCGCCCCAAAGGCTGAGAGCTCACTTCCCCAAGCTGAGCAGGTGGAACTGCCACCTGTGGTGACAGTGTTCTTAAAGGGTCCTGAGAACAGCAGTGTGTTCATGCCTCCAGAGGGAACCCCACTCCATTTGCAAGGAGCAAGCACCTTCCTCTGTAGCATACACTCTCACCTTTCCCTTGTCTTCCTGGTCATCGTGCCCATGGCTTCATTGTCTTTTCTGGCCCAAGTACTGTGACGACTTAATTCATTTTTTTGAATTTTGATTTTAGACATACTGAAATTTCACAGTTGTCTCTCACTAGATCTTGGAGCACATAAAAACTTTGTCATGTGTGTGTCCATATGTGTGTTTGTCCAAGGGTATGTGGGTCTGCGTTTGGGGAGAGGTGAGTCTGTTCTGTGTTCCATCGTGACTATAGAACAATACTTTTCATATCAGTTTCCTACTTTTAAAAAATGGGGATGCAGTCATTAGCACCCACTGTGTTGAGAGAATGAAGTTGTGATATTCCTTGAAAGCAAAGCGTATGATGGTGAGACCATGAAACACAGAGGCGTCTTGGTGAGAGGAGTCATATAAGTGCAGAATTAAAAACCAGCTCTGAGGCTTCTCCCGCACAGATAAGAATACCTCTTGGAGGTGTGAGAATTAATTAGGTAACATTTGCAAAATGTTCCAAGACAAGCACTCTTTTTTATTATTCTCAACCATACATTGTTCTTAGAAACCCAGCATTCAAAATGAGCTACAAAGGCCGACCTTGGCACTGAGGATGCTGTGGGTTGTGACAGAGAATGAGTTGATATTTGGGGTAGAAGCTCTGAGGGTTCCAAATGAGGGAGCAATGAAATGCATTTCATGGAGTCATGTGCTTTTCTCTTTCCTTTTTCCATGACAATTTCCTCAACTGAACCATTACTAGTCATAAGTAATAAAGTGTTCTAGTGAGACCTCACAATGAGAAGAAGGATATTTGTTTTTCCCACTAGTGTTGGAATTGGATTTACTCTACAGATTTAGGCCCACTCACTTTATTTATTTATTTATTATTATTATTATTTCCGCTCATACAAACTTAACAGGTACACCGGTCCCCTCGCCCCCACCCCCTGTTCCCTCCTCCCCTCTCCCCTCTCTCCTCCCTCCCTATCCTCCAGTGCCTCCCCTCCCATCCGCAGAGCATCCTTTACTGTGCATGCCAAATTCTCCTCTGGGTCCTCCTCTCCAATGAGATGCAAGGACCCAGGGGCATATTCCAGAACCTTTTCCTGTGTTCCCCTTAAGCTTAGGAACACTACTGTGACTGTCAGTCCCTAGCCTCTAAGGATCCTAGTGCCTTTAGCCCATGCTAGACTTTGTGGGATCAATAATGTGTTGGACATAGCGCAGGTCATGCAAAGTCCTATTGTGATTGCTTCAGCCCTAACTCGTGTGGAGTATCATGCATATCATTACTCGTCCTATCCTTGTGCCTTACAATCTTACCACCCCCTCTTCCGCAAATTTTCCTGAGCTTCAGGATGGGGAGAGATTAGGCTGGCCCAGTTCCATGTGGTTGATATAGAGTCTCTGATGTTCTGAATTATGGATTGTTGATTTTTTTTGTTTGTTTGTTTTGCTGTTCCTGCAATGCCCTTGGCTCCATCCTGATGGGTATTGGAATTCACCCCCTGGCCAGAGATAAAAACCTGTTAAATTAAAGTCTTGTTATAAGAGTATATTCAAAGGTAGATGGAATAAAAGTAGGAGACCGTGGTGAGAGAGGGGTCAATCAACCATTTGCAAAATGGTTACTTTCTATCATGTAGCCTATATGCCCTCCCCTTCTGGTGAGATCATACCCCATCAGTTGCATATGATCAGGAAGGAAAGTCTGTGAACTTAACCAGATGTCTCATTACTTACTTGCAGTCCTTGATGGAGGCCTATTTTCTCTGCTGTAACATAGTCCCCTCTCTCCTTGTTTCTGGTGGAGGCCCACTCCCTTTAGACCAATGAGTCCAAAAACTCATTCCTTATCTATCATCTATCTATCTATCTATCTATCTATCTATCTATCTATCTATCTATCATACTGCAACAAGATTCCATTTGTAGGTATAGCTGACCCAGTACTCACTATATAGACCAGGCTGTCCCGAAGTTTCAGTAATTCTCCTGCTTCAATCTACTCAGTACTGGATTACAGAATGTGCACCACCACACCTTGCTAAAAACCATCTTTAATGAGTCTCCTAATGCTTTTTTCTTGAAGCCTATGATGCACATAGGCAGTGGGGCGGGGGTGGGAGGCAGTTGGTGATCCACTGGGAAGTGCTGTTAATCCTGCCTCTGGGATGGGCTTCCCTCCCAGTATCTAGAGTATCACGTATTCTAAGCTGCTGTCACTCATCCATAGATTTTTGTAGCAGCCTCATCCTATGCTCCTGCTTCACTCTGCTTTCATCCCCCTCTCGTGTGTCTCCATCCAGCCCTCCACCTTTGGGATGTCATTCCTCTGTTTGGAACTTTCCAGTGGCTGCCTGCTACTGCTGGTGCCTTGGGTTTCTGCTACCCTTTGCTCTAGCCATAGTTAACTCTGATAGTTTTGTGTGTGTGTGTGCGTGTGTGTGTGTGTAAATATGCTTCTGTGTTAGAGTTGATGATCTTCTGTTCCTGGAGCATTCTACTCCTTCATTTTTGGAAAAAAATTTTAATCTTTTAATCCTACAAAAAATGTTGAAACGATATAATCAACAGTCGTGCTCACCTTGATTCAGCAGTTAGCACATGCTACTTTGGTACATTCTTCATTTCTTTCTCTCTTACCCACTACATACATTGGTTTCCTTCCTTCCTTCCTTCCTTCCTTCCTTCCTTCCTTCCTTCCTTCCTTCCTTCCTTCCTTCCTTCCTTCCTTCCTTCTTTTCTTCCTTCTTCCTTCCTTCATTATTTAAAGTAATTTTCAAACATTCAGACACTTGACTTTAAGTACTTAAATGTGAACCTCCCATGACCAAGCATATTATTATACCCAAATTGAGCATTAATTATAATTACAGTCATCTGTACTTATGCCCTTGGAAGGGGCACAAGTATCTATGAAAGTTTCATTTAGCTTTGTTTTGTTTTTATTTCTAGTGGTGATGGGGATCAAACTCAAACTATAACACATTAGCCATATGCACTCTGTCACTGAATTACACACCAGGCCTGAATATTTTGTGTGTGTGTGTGCATGTTTGCATATATGTGGTTGCACATGTATATACCAGTGGTATTCATGCAGGTATGTGTGATGGATGTAGTGGTCCAAAATTGGTGTGATATGTCTTTGATTGCTTTCCACTTTTATTATTAAATCAGTATCTCTAAATTGAACTCAAGGTTCGCCAGTTGACTAGACTACTTAGTCTATCATGGGAATTTTGCTTTTGCCTCTCTAGTGCTGAGATTATAGGCAGCTCCAGAATCTGGGAATCTGAATTCTAATGTTCGCTCTTGCAGAGCCAGTAACTGCTTGAATCAAAATTCCAATTAAAAAATCAAAGTTTCCATTGAGTTGACATAGTTCTTTATCTCTTTCCATTTGTAAAATTCTCTTTTTTTCATTTTTCTTCTCTGCCTAAAATTGGCATCTTCGAAATGTACTACTGTTTTATAGACATTCCACACTCTGTATTTGTGTGAAGGTTTCCTTCTGCTCAGATTCAGGTTAAAGGTTCTTGGAGAAAGTAGGGAGATGTGTTCTCACAGCCTCCCATCAGGTAACCTACTCCCAGTATCTACAGGTCTCTCTATGTAATGACACAATCTTGCCCTCCTAAGAACACTCTAGGGTGATTTTTTTACTTTATTTATTTATGTATGTTTGTGTGTGTGTGTGTTTATTAGAGGGCACTATGTGTCCCTGTGGAGGACCAAGGGATGACTTTGGAAATTGTCCTGGATTGCTTCTACTTCCTTTTTGCTTAACTCAGGGATTTCCCAGGCTCCACACACCAGGATCGGAAGTGCAGGCCTGGCATTTTTTGCCCGGGACCTGGGATCTGAACTCAGGATCTTCTGCTTGGGAGACAGAGTCCTAACCCCTGAGCCATCTATCCAGCCCTCAAGGGTGAGCCCTAGTGGGTTAGTTCATTGATAATGCTGACTGAATCATTTATTGCATTGACATTTGCCACACTTCTATAATTCTGTCACTTCTTGGTGTCCTTTGGTTAAAGAATTTTCTTAAGTAGGAGCCCCTGTTCTTTTTGGGTCATCATGCTGTCCTAAGGCTCCTCAGTGGGAAGAAGAAGCCTTTTAAGCTGTCCCTGGGTCCCTCTGACATGACTCTATTAGTCTCTGAGGGCGACCTCATTTTCTAGCGCAACAAGATGTTCTAGCTGTCCAGAACAGCGAAAGGAACACCCACATGTATCCAAATGGTTCTTTAGCCTGCTGCCTGTATTGAATGTTACTGCAGCAGAGCAGTTTTTCCAGAATCTGCTGAGCAACCCCACCGCTCCCTGCAGTGAATGCCTTTGCCTGGTATATGGCATTTGCTTCCTTGAGGCTGATTGTTCCCAACAAGTATTACAACTCCAGTATGGCAGGGATCTTCCTGTTTTGCTTACCATTGCATCTCTAGTATCTGATGCATAGTATGTTCTCAGCAAAGGCTTGCTGGTAAGATGAAAGGATTAACTTACCTATATCCTGAGTTCACATCGAGTTCTTCCAGAATCGCTTTGGTAGTGTTGCTGTCTTTCTGTTTTCTGGATGCCGAGCTGAATCAGGTGTTTACAGTCATTTTGTGGAGTTTATTGTAATTTTGGTTTGAGTAGTCCTCCTGCTTTTGGTTCCGGAGGTATTGAGAACTGTTAGTAACCACGCATTCATTACAAATGCTGCTCTCTGCAAACAGTTGGCACTTGACAGGGGAGCATTTACGATGCAGTTCTTCCTTCTCCACCGTCTCTGAACAGAAGGTCTGACTATTTTAGAAGTGAAAAAAATGAAGCACTTGACTATGTTAGGATTTTTTGCGTGGAATCTAATGCTGGGGGATTAAAAATGATTAGAATAAGAGTTTTCTAAATGGGGGAAATGTTTCATACTTACATTAAAAACCTTCATAGGGTTTTTGAAATATGAGTTGCATTTTGTCTTGAAAGAATTTCTACTCTAGTTGACTTGATAAAACTTAAAAGAATATGGGCAGGAATCACATACACTTAATGTAATTGATTTCATATCACCAGCTGAGTGGGTGGCCCAAGGATATCAGAGCCTCACTGTTAAACTGGTAACTTACTTGGAAAATGAATCTTCGCAGATGTGGTTAATTTAAGGATTTTGAAATGGGCTGATTAACATAGATTATCCTGATGGTCCCTAAATCCGATTACAGTGAGAATTACAGAAAGATTACAGAGAAAAGTAGCACACAGAGAAGCAAAGGGCACCTTCTGTCCTAGGGCCTCCAGGGAGCTCGGTTTGTGACTACGTTAATTTGGGTTTCTCTATACTGTTTTCTAACTTGTGACTTTTAAACCACGAGTGGGTACATTTCCATTGTTATAAGTTCCTGGGTTAATGATAATGTGTTACAGCAGCTTTAGGAAACAAATGTTTTCCCGCTTTTCATTGTGATCAAGTCACCCTGTGAAGGCAGCTTGGTGGGACCATTTCTATCTGTTCTGCAGAAAACAGGACGAGGACTGGCGGTTGTGTACCGTTGGCCAGATTGCTCCATTCTCCTGAGTCCAAAGTTCCTCTTACTGTAGCTCTGAGGTTCCTTCTGGAAGCTTGGGTGAATGATGAGCAGGTTGTTCTTACTCATGAATCATAGATGCTTCACAGTCCAGGGTGCTCGGAGGCCAACCTGCATGTGGTGGGAACTGAGTGTGCACAGGATAGGTATTTCAAGACTTAGAATATGGCCAACTTGTTTGCCAAAGAGCTTATTCTCCATTTTAATTATTGACCTTGCAGAGTTTGGATGCTGTTCAGCGTGTATACCCATGTAAGTGAAGAGTCTTTTGGTATCTCCTTGTATCATAGTTAGACACAACTTGACTGTTGAGGGTTTGAGCTCTGGACACATTTGTAGAGAGTTGATGGTTGAGTTAAGCCCAGAGTGAACCTGCAAGATATTGTCTAGTTAATGGGGAAGCCCAGTCCATGGTGGGTGGGACTAGGCCCTGAAGAGGTGAATAAAATATTGAGAGAAGGCTGAGGAAGTCGGCATCCTTGTGTACACTTGGCCAGACATGCTGGTCTGGCAAGTAAGGATTGTCCCTCTCTCAGCTGTTGTATAGAGATGGTGTGGCCAGTTCCCTTGGCCCTGGTGTTGGTGCATGTTTTTCTGTCAAGATGGATTGAGAAACATAACCGGACTGTTGTAAGAAAATAAACCCCTTGTTCCCTTAAGCTGTTTGATAGTCATTTATTAACAACCCTGAAGGCGAACTGCAACACCTTGGTAGATCTCTGTTACCCCTTTCATAGAGTCATGGTCTCCAAGTGCACGGTGGCATTGTTTCTTGCAAAAGGATAGCCTATGTTGTTGCGCATATAGTTCCTTTGGCGTGGGTTGCTGCTACTCACCAGTGGAGAAGCCTTCTATTCTCTAACTTACTCATCAATTACTCTGCTTCTGTGATAGGTATGATGGTACTAGGGAGATGAAGATTGGAAGAAGTCCATCTCTCCCTCAGGGACCTCTCAGACTTGTTAGGATGCAGCTAGAGAATCGCTTACAACTAGAGAATAGCCTAACCGAAGTGTGGTATGGAACTGATTAACACAGAGAGAGTATTCTCTGCCACATAGTAGGAAAAAAGAATACAGTGTTTAATACACATGATATTTCTTGTATGATTTTTGTATCCTCATGGCATTTGAGAAAACAGTCTTGATTGCAAAGAATTTGAACTCAGAACTTGGACCTATATGGTTTTCCTGTTTTCTAGCACATGTCAATTTCGATTTTCTTTTCTCTTTGGAGCTTCAACATAATTTTGGTTTATTGTTTTCTTTTTAAACATAGAATCAGCTAATATTACTGTGATGTTTGCTAATTTTAATAAAAATTAAAAGATTTTATATGATCTGAAGAGAAACCAGAGTATGTGTTGCTTATTTTGATATACTTTATGTGCATCGTTTTGAGATCGATCATGAAGGAACATGAAAGTTTTTGTGAAATTTTTGCTCGTGCATATGCAGAAGGGAATGGTGCATGTGTATGTGCTTGTGTGTTTGTAGGTGTGGGTACATGTTCTTGTGTGTATTTGTGTATATGTATCTGTGTGTTGATATCCTGTGTCTTCTTCAGTTTCTATCCACTGTTATTATTAAAAGTCTTTCACTTGAACTCAGAGCTTGCTAGTCAGCTAGACTGTTACTTAGCTAAGCTTGTTCTTATCTTTTGGGTTCTGATATTATGGGTTCCAGCCATGCCTGCCAGACTTGTAGGTGGTTTCTGGGAATCATAACCTTGGTCCTCCTGCTTACATAGTAAATACCTTATCTAACTGAACCATCTTTCCAGCGCTTACCATATCATTTTAGTACAGCACTAAAATAAGAAATACTCTTTTGAGTTGCATGAAATGAGTTCCTTTATTCTTCTCTTTTGTGTAGAAGTAACACAATTTCTTAAGCCTGCCTTAAGTTGGGAAAGCCTTAGCTGAGTTGTATGAATGAAAACAGAATCTACTAAAAGAAATAAGAATCTAAAATGTGCTATTACAGTTCATTCTGTGGGTTAAAACCATTCCTTTGGAATTCTCAGTAAAACGTCATAATTTGCAGCATTTCAGTCAGTCGACCAGCAAATACATTGCAGTCTCATTAGATTGCCGTGGGAGAGTTTCCAAGAAGGTAAAGAGTTGTAATTTTGGGCTTCTTATTTTGGTTTTGAGTAACAGAGTAGTCACTCTAAAGTTGAATTATATTACAAATGACACATGAGTGGTGTCATGCAGGAGGAAGTAGAGAGCAGGATTGACTAGAGTTGAAGGGAAAGCTGACTAAGTGGGAAAGAAGAAAGATGGTCATCTGGGATGAACAGAGGAGCAGACATGAAAGGAATGCTGGAGATATCTTCAGGGATGCAGAATAAGCCAGATCCCAGAGAGTTCCCATCAAGCAACAGATGAGGACTGAATATTCTCATGGAAAAGGAAGTTTAGTAGTAGCCTGCATACTTTCTCACATGACTATGTAGAGTTTTATTTTTTCTCATGGGAAGGGTCTGAAAGATTTTACTGATGAGCATGTATCATGATAAGCACAATAACTGGACAGGATTTCTGTATTAGAGAACAGAGATAAGAAAAGAGATAAAGAAGAGCACAGAGTTGGCATGGTAAAAAAAAAAACTGAACAAGAAAGGTAATTGTTGTAGTCAGCCTGCAACATTGCTGATAAATGACCATCAAACGGCTTAAGGGAACAAAGGGTTTATTTCCTTACGATAGTCCGGTTACAGTTCTCAGTCCAGCTTAAAGGGAGAGCATGCACCAACACCAAGGCCGAGGGAACTGGCCACACCATTTCTACATAACAGCTGAGAGATGAACAATCCTTACTTGCCAGACCAGCATGTCTGGCCAAGTGAACAGAAGAATGCCGACTCTTTCAATCAGCTCTCCATGATTTATTCCAGGGCTAATCCCATCCACCATAGGTTGGTCCTTTCCCATTAGCTAGACAGACTCCTTCAGATTTGCTCTGGGCTTAACTCAACAAATTCTCCACAAATGTGCCCAGAGCTCAAACCTTCAACAGTCAAGTTGACACCTGTGCCCAACCATGACAGTAGCATTGGAAGGGAAGGGAAGAGTGTGAGGGTGTTTGGAAAAGTTAACAAGTGTGGAAAGAGTGATAGCCCTAGATAGATATCATGGTAGAATTGTGACATCCAGAAGGAAATAGAGGTCAAAATCAATATTAGAAGGGAATGTTTTCGCTTTCGTTGTTGTCACTCCTAAAAATGATAGCCTAACAATCAAGTAGGAAAATACTGCTGGAGTCATATGCTAAGCTGGAAATGGTATTCAAGACTGACATGAATGAAGGCAGGATGTATTGAGACCCATTAGTCTCTGTTTGTAAGTCAAGAGTCATATGGTCTGTAAAACCTGCATTGCTCCATGGTTCTGTGGTGTGGGTCTGGGATTAGGAAAAACAGTGTGGTTTTAGGAATAAGTATTAATCTGCAGCATCAGCAGATATGTGTTCAACTTGCACTGAGATGGCTTGAGTCTAGTTTCCTGGGGAAACTAGTTTTCCAATGTTTTCACCTGGAAAAATACTTGAATGGTCTGAAGCTCCAATTGGGTGCCAGTCCTCTGCTTTACTGGAGGTGTCACAGAGTTAGGAGATGCTCCCAAGTGATGCTCCTGAACACAGGAACACATTTGCTTGTCTTTTCTATACTGGTATTGGGCTGCCAGGCCTACATAGGCCAGGTGGCATTGAAGGTTGTTAACACATCAAGCTGACTGTCAAAAGACTGAATAAGTTCATTTTTGAAAACTTTTCCACACCTGAGGTGCTGGATTTTCTGAAAATATTTTAAGCACTTCATAGGAGCTCACAGAAAATGTTGTTAAATGCCTAGAACTTTGTAAGAAATAATTGTGTGTGTGTGTGTGTGTGTGTGTGTGTGTGTGTGTGTGTAAGAGAGAGGAATACAGTCAGCTCAAGGCAGTCTGTCGATTATGGAATCAAATGGTCAGGCACATAACTTCATTGTGCAGAATAGTTTGGAATGTTGTCACCTTTAATTGTCAAGGGTAACTCATTGTTATATTCCATAATCAGGGTAAGTTTTTGTATACATAAGTCCTTTGACAAGAATTGTATGTCTTTGTAGCTTCTAGTTACTTGCTGGACATAACACTCTTGAAGAACTATTTCTTCACTTCAGAATTACATCTGGGTGGCCACATATTTATGACTATCTCTTACAACATTTCAAATCTACACATCTGGGAGAAATCAATAGCCAAAATATCATAGATACCCTGGTAAGTATAGACAAATGCAGTCAATACATGCTTTACTTGTAACTTAAACCTACATAATATAATATAATATAATATAATATAATATAATATAATATAATATAATATAATATAATATAATATATAATAATCAACTTGTTAAACTCAAGATAAGCAAGAACTCAGATTTACCCAAAATACTTTTATGTATGACACTTGAGTAAAATTCCTAAAGTAACAGATAAAAATTTAACTGAGCATCTCAGATTCAAAGCAACAGTGAAACATGATTGATCGCACTAATGAAAGCATTCATGCTGGTTTGGTGGCTCTATGTCTCTTTTTGATTTGGAATTTTATAAGAAACCTTAAGTAAGGCTGATGAGATGACTCAGCATGCAAAGGCCCTAGCACACAAAACCAGCGATCTCTGTTCAATCCCAGTCCTTATGTTAAAAGGAGAGAACCCACTTCTAAAAAGCCGTGCTCCAACCTCTACATTCTCAACATGACATGTACCTGTTTGCGCACGTGCTCTCTCTCTCCTTTAAGTTAATGGATGATGACCTTAATTAGTCATCAGAAAGTGTGACAGCATCTTGCACATTGGTCCTTGTTATAGTGACCCAGAAGGTTGTAAGCTCTTTGTTGGAAGAACATTGCTTTCTAGTCATGACTTAATAGAGTATTGTATATTAGCATGCTTTCTTTTCTCTTCCAAGTATCACTCTTCCCAGTATACTTTTGCTCAGATCCAAATAACCAGCAGTTCTGCTAATGCTGTAAATAGTCCTCCAATAATCAGGTGTTCTGAGTAAGGTGAGGATGAATCTCCCTGCTTTTGATGTTAGCAAGGTTGTCAAGGAATTCTATTGGAAATTAAAAACAAAAAGTTTCTCTGGGGCTGGAAAAATGGATCAAGGGTTAAACTTCTGCCTTGCAAGCAAGAGGACCTGAGCTTGGATCTGAGATCCCATGTACAAACATCAGGCAGAAATCAGTGACCTGCATTTCTGGCCCTAGATGGTGGAGCCTGGGAAATTGCAAGCAGAACAAAAAGGGAGTAGAACAATTCAGGATGATTCCTAAAGTCACCCCTGGGCCTTCAAAGGCACACACACACACACACACACACACACACTATACACACACACACACACGTGCACATACATATACATGCATACACACAGAAAAAGGTTTTTTTTTTTAATTCTGGATACAGAGAGGTGAATTGCAAGGTGTATCACTGTTTGACTTGTTAGGTGGTTGTTGTTTTGGTTTTGTTTTATCAAGAAAGACTAAAGTTTGTACTAAAAAAAACAGTATCAAATCAAGAACGGAAAGTCCTGTACATTGGAGTGTTGGAGAGATAATTTGGTCACAAAAGCGTTTAAGGAAAAATATGAGAACAAACAGCCCTTCCATGCACCTAATAATTAGTAGAATGTGTAACGTTGAGTAACACCACTCATTTTTAGACCTCATAGGTGAGTTGCTTGGAATGTGTAACCTAGAATACCTGAATATGTTGAATTGGTAAATAATGCAGTGGTAATATTTTTATTTATTGGTATAGCCAGTTCAGAGTAAAGTTGACACTTGACCATCAGACAGTTGCTGCTCATTATTGTAAGGAATGCTAATCTTAGGTTCCTTTCTTTTGCTTCCTGCTGTGTAGGATGCACTCTGTTGTGAAGGGTTATGGAGCTGTTTTGGGGATGACTCGGTGTCTGCAAATGAGAAACCTTGGGAATGGTGGGAGGGCGACAGGAAGCACGGGGCCTGTGCTGTAGGGGTCCTCACAAGCCAGCACCGTGAGCCTGAGCAATTTCTGCAGTAAGAAGTCTCAGTGCATTTTGACATTTGTCATACTTCACTGTGTGAAGAACATCTGTTCGTCACTTGTGAGCTGATTTGGATGTTTGAGAGGGAACGCAGACTAGGGCCAGGATGCTCTTTTGCTTGGCGTTACTGGAGTTGTTTCACTCCTGTTAAAATCCAGGGTTAGAGTGTCTGAGAGACTCTCTGACCCGCTTAGATGCTGAGGGCTGTGGAGCCACGTCGCTCTTGGAGATGCACGCAGCACTCCACGTCACTGCCAGGATCAATTTGGCTCAGTAATTGTGAAGTGCTCTCCAGTTCATGGACTCTTCTCCCATACCAGCTCTTAATGTGATCTTCATGAAAGCTCAGTGAGGTCACTGATCCTGCCTGTTTATTCAGACTCTGTCCTATTACTTATTTGTTCACAGTGTTGGAGGCAGCTTCAGTGTGGATTGAGGTTTCACCTTTTAAGAGGCTAGAATAAGTAGAGTTATGTGCTGGTGAATCTCCACTACAAAGCTGTGAGTAGTCCGTGACTTACAAGGAGGAAGGACTCTTGTTATTCTTCTGTCGCTGTGATAAAAATAACTAACCTAAGCAACTTAGAGATCAAAGCGTTTACTATTTTAGCTTACAGTCCCAGAGGGGACAAATTCCATCATGGTAGGGAACACTAGCAGCAACTGGGGAAGGCATGGTGACAGGGGCAGGAGGCCAGCCACAGCCATACTCAGGACGCAGACGGAAAGGGAGAACCAGCCATGCGTCAACCTTCATGGCCCTTCCATTGCTGGCTGCCTAGGGGTACGGGTTTGTTGTCCAGCAGAATAAGGGATTATTGATTGGAAAAGGAGATGAGAATATTTATCTTCATTTAAAAGCGGGGAAGCAACAGCATATGAAGGATGTCTAAAGAATTACCTGGGGACCCCGGCAGCTGGCCTACAGCTATTGCTTTTTGCTCCACGTCTTGTTGAGAGAATAGAGTATTATGCAAGGCATCTGGACAGAAAAAGGCAAAATCTCCCTCCATCTATTTAACATATCTCAAAGGGGTCAATTCCTAGGGGTGAGAATCCTGGTCAGGTGATTGACAAAGCAAGCTGAATTAATTTAAAGGTGAAGATCCTGATTTAAAGTTTACCAAGAAATTGGAATGTGGGGCTCCAGCAGAGCAACCCACTTTTCTGCAAGGATCTGCTTCCTGTACGCTCCATAACCTTTCTAAACAGCACCTACCAGCTACAGACCACGTGTTCAAACCCTCGAGCTTATGGGGGATATTTTACATTCAAGCCATGACAAGAAGCACCTTATGAAAGAGTCTTACAAACTAGAAAGTGGCCAGTCCAGAGTCCCACCTCTTTTTTTTTATTATTATTTCTTGTTTATTCAATTGTGTGTGTGTGCATGTGCGCGTGTGTGTATATGTGTGTGTGTGTGCACGTGTGTGCAGAACCATGGACGAATTCAGGAACCACCATGGACTCCTCCACCTCCTCCTTGTTTACTCTGCCCTGGGATTCACAGGCTCCGCTCTACTAGGACCAGAAACGCAGGCCACCCCTGATTCCGCCCGGCATCTATACGTGGGGTCTAGGATCGGAATTCAGGACCTTCTGCCTGCAAGGCAGAGGCTTAACCCCTGAGCCACCTCTCCAGCCCCCTCCCACCTCTTTTTTAATGCCCCTCTGCTTCTCAGCCTTCCCTTGATGAACTGGTCTTTCTCTTTCAGTACCATCACTCTTACCCCATTCTGGGGCACAGGTCTTATTATATGTGGAGGTATGTGCTCACCTTTAACTTCTCTTTCTTGCTTTATATTGGGAGACTGAAATCAACTCTACTAAGGTTAAGTGTCTTCCTAGAGAGTAGCAACGAACTCAAGTGATAGGAATTTGTCAGGACTCTGTTACCCGTATTAAGTAGTCATGAAAGAGTAGTTAAGGGTGACGGAAAACTTAAATTATTTATCAAGGCGTGTGCACCTGAAGCAGCCATGCAATCTAGTGGAATCTCCTGCTAATAGTAAAGGAAAGCTAGTGGTTCTTTTTTTTTTTAAGTGACATAAATAAAGACCACTTAAAGAACTGACATTAGAAGGACAACCCACACTCCCTTGAGAATGTCACATCACAGCATAGCCCATCCCTGGGCTGTCTTGGCATAGTAATGGCATCTAGCTCTGACAACCTCTTGTTCTCCCTGGACGGTATTTTGACAGCAGATAACAGAATGTCAGTTAATGTACTCTGCCTCTTGTAAGAACTGACTTGACTGCATCATGTTAACTCATATTTTCTCCCTCGTTAAAGTGCACATCTGCAATTTGTTCAAAGGAGATTGCCAGCCTGCCACCACTTTTGGAAACTTGTGCCCTTTTACTGGTGATACATTTGCCTGGCTGCCCAGAGTGCCTTGTGTAGTTAGATTCACTCTTAATGTAATCCGAAATATATTGAAATATATATTGAGAAATGCTATAGCATTCACCAGGAAGTTAATGACTTTTATGTAGCACATATGTATTCTTTTTTGCTAAATGGACTCAGTGGAATTGTTTTGAGCATGAGATTGACTTTGCTATGTGGGAGAAGACGCACACACAATCCGATGGCCCAGCCCTTTGCCGCCAGTGAGCTTAAGTTCTACACTTCATACCTGAATGTGGTTTCTTCAGTAACCAGATACTAAAGGATATCAGCTTCTGGATAGGAGGGAGCCCTGTTAAAAACCAAGGCATAGCTATCATTTGGGAGGCTACAGTTAATGTCACTCATCTGTGCTTTTTCATCATGATTACAGACCTATGCGACATTGTGATTCACTGACTGAAGGAATATTCCTGTTGCTTGCTTGTGTGCAGTCTTACTCCAGATGGAAATCTGGAGGAAAAGTTCTTATGAAATCAGACAATAGAGAGTATAGTAAGAAATTTCATGAAATCTAAACAGAGACCCAGAAGAGGAGTCTGGACCATTCCTCTACAACTTGCCACTGTGTGTGTTTAGGGATGACACAGGGAAGCCAAAGCCATGGCCTGACCTTCATCCAACCAAGTGGGTTTGAGCCAGGGCTTTGAGGATCCAGTAACAAACACAGTCAAGGAGGTCTCTGAGCTCGGGGGTTAGGAACTGGGGTTCAAGGACACACATTAGTAATTCTGCAAAGTACTGGAGACAAGTGGTCTGTGGCTAGAGTGAGAAGACTTTTCTCTCTGCACATGAGGTAGGACTGAACAGCCAGAAGATGACAAACAGTCACCAGGATACAAGCAGCCCAAAGGGACAAGGGAGCAGAGGTGATGACATCGATGGATGGCAGGACCAGGTGGTAATCAGAGGAAGCAGGCAGAGTTGTCTTTAAGTTTGCCCTGATGTACCTTTTGAAGTGTCTTCCACTTGTTGTGCAAAGGGTAGGTTCAGGAAGTAGTTTAAGGGAGAGTTCACACTGTTTAGATGTGGATGGACTTAGGCTGTTACTGTAAAATGAGGATATGAAAGACCCGCCAGGTCATGAGTTGGAGGAGGGTGTTGAGGGACAGTACAAAGCCTGTAGGAGAGCCTCTAGGCCGCCTGCTCTCTGGGGTGACTGAAAGTGGTGATTCTGATCACAGAGCTGGGGAATCTAGGGAGAAAGGAAACAAGGACATGGTTTTGCTGGTGTTAAATTTGCTGTGCTGTGAGGACAGCCATGGCAGTCTGAGCTGCTGGGAAAGGTGAAGGCTAGAGAAGTGAAGTTGAGGCTTCTAGGCAAACAGGTGCTTTAAGAAAGAGACTGGATGAAGTTGCTCTAGGATAGATTCCAGATTCCAGAGACTCTGTATGTTTAAATGTCAGCTGATGGAGCTGATGAGATGAAGCAGGACATAGGAAGAAGATTGCATGAGTGGCTTCCAGCAAACCATGTGGAAAAAGTGGTTCAAGGAATGGACCAGAACACCCGAATAGACTGTCAATGAAAGATGATGCCTAGGCCTCTGAGTTTTGCTAGAGAGAAGAGTTTAAAGGAGACAGATGGGTGAATGGGAAGATGCAGGCACTAGGAGAAAGGACCTCATTAGTACGACAGTGGCCTTTACACTACCAGTATTCTGTTGGGATCTAGATTTCCATCTTGGGCACGTCACTGAGAAATCCCTGGGACCTTGCCTATTTTCATGGCTTTCCCTTCCCTGTTAACAAACTATGCTTGTTTTTAGTTCCAGCCTTAAGTAAGAGTAAGTCTGACTTGATTTTACAACTTATTTCTTTTCCTTTAGTTTCTAACCCACCAATGCATGTCTGGATAATTGAAAAAGGCCTTTTGAACAGCTAAGATAGAAAGCCCAGCCTGGATAAAATTTAGGTAGGCAAAATAAGAAATGGAGGCGAGGAACATGGTAGAGAAGGCAGAACTGATTTCCAAATGTGGAGCTGCTTTTCCTATCGTTGTGGAAGGAAAACCCAGTGGTGAGTTTTGCTCACATTAGCGATTGCAAGAAGTGTACAGCGGCTGTGGAATCCCCTGCATCCTGTGGGGATCTGAACAAGATTTGCAATCACCTACATGCAGACATCCATTGCAGGTCCCCTTGTTCATTCTACCAGCATGTATTGATTGCCAATAATGACCCAGCAGTAGAGTCTGGGCTGCCCCTGACCTTCCCTCAGGGAAGCTAGACAGGAAAGCAGTTTAGCTCAAATATAATAACAGACGAGAGAAGAGAGTATTAATTCTGCATGATTCAGTTTCCCCAGGAAATGAAAGAATGAAAAGTTGCCAATCAGGAGAAAAGGAGTCAGTGGTAGAAAAGCTGAAGGCAGAGCAGAGGCAGGTATGAGTCCAGCTGTAGGCACAGCCTCAGAAACCAGGGCTTGGAACACCTGGGGCTGAGAGAAGAGCTGCCCGTCCACTCCTAGGGAGGGAGACTGGAAAGAGGCTGGACTTGATTGTCAGAGGTGGTAGAGAACCTTGGGTCTTAATTAGATACACAATTGATCTTTAGCATAGAGAAAAATGTAAGTCTGCACATCAGTCTGCCTTTTTCCCTATTTATTTCCACTAGTGTATGATGTGCCCAGATGCTAAAAAGAGTTGATTTCTTCTTTCTCCAATTTGTTTCACAAAAAAACACTCCTGTTACATAGTGCATATGCTCATGAACCTTTCAGTATCTGAAGCAAATATGAATTCCCATGGAATTATTAAATTTGAGAGACCAAATCTCACCTGACGCTTATGTATTAAACAACATGAAAGAATCAATTATACTCTTTATTTAAAAAAAATTTATTTATTTACTTAGAAAATGCATGGCACATGGGTGGAAGTCAGAGTAAACTTTCATTTTAAAAAGAAACATTATTCATTCTTTTAGTGTGTGTGTGTGTGTGTGTGTGTGTGTGTGTGTGTGTGTGTGTGTGTCCCTGTGGAGGGCCAAGGTGAGTTTGGGAATCATCCTGGATTGCTTCTATCTCCTTCTTGCTTCACTCTGGGATTTCCCAGGCTCTGCCAACCAGAGCCAACAGTGCAGGCTTTAGTCGAGGGACCTGAGATCTGAATTCAGAACCTTCTGCTTGCTTGGCAGTCTTAACCATCTCTAGCTGAGAGGTGGACTTTTATAAATCAGTTCTCTCCTTTCTCCATGTGGGCTTCAGAGGATTGAAGTTAGGTCACCAGGATTTTTCACCAATATAGTTTTCTCTCAAATATACCCCTTCATGGGCATAGTTTAGGTCACAAGTTCGTGTTTGTTTGTTTTTAAGTAAATTATATTGTATATATGTATAAAGTTTATAAGAAAGAAGCAAGAGAATCTTGTATTAGGAAGATTATCTGTGTTTTGAAAATGACATTTTTTAGTCTTCTGAAGTGATTTTATAAGTGAGAAGTGCATCATGCTTTTACAGTGTGTTTGATGAACCTTCAGTCCTTAGTGTCGCAAACAGCACATGCTGCTGAATCATGAACAATATGTTTTTCAAATCAGAACCTTTCAGTTGTACATCAGTGTAGCTGAAATGATTTAGGCTAGAAACTGCTAGAATAATAATTTCAATACTCGAAAGAAAATCCAGTTCCCCTTTATGACATGTTCCTTGTCCAACAAAACCATAGTGAAAAATGTGATTTTCTTTCTTTCCTTTTTGTCATCTCATACCCCTGAGAAGTTAATGGTTTAAGGAATGTGCTCCAGCCCAACAGATCACTCCAAATATTTGGTTTGGTAGAATTAATATTTTACTGCTGAGAGACAGTCAAAGTACTGTCCTAGTTTTAGGGATGATTATGTAAACTAATGAACCTCATCCATTAAAAAAAAGTCGGGAGACAAAAGCTATTTATCATGTGGATTACTTTGCCTATACTTAGAGGACACTGAAGTAAGTATTACATACTTACAGGGAGGTTACATTTAATTAAGATTCCTCTTTCTATGATGCTGAGATTAATAATTTATGTCACCATGGAACTATTTAATATGGCTTTAGTTCTCGAAGACTCCATGGTTGTTTATCTTTGCCTTGCTCCACTAGATTAAAACCAACTATGATTTTAAGTTTACTCTTCTTTGAATTATTTAAGCTTATTGTCCTTGGAATTATTTCCATCACTATAGATGTTGATTCAGTTGGTGTGTGGAGATGCTACTGTGTACTTCAGCCACTAGAGGGAAATGACTTCATTATTTTAGGGAAAGACAAAGTGCTTACTGTCTCTGACCTGCCTGTTGATTGACCTTTGTACCAATAAGATTGTCCTTAGCATCAGGTGAGTCACCCTGTATTTCTGTATCAAATTTGGGGGTGATGAGGTGGGGGACAGATATTGTTGTAGATAGCTACAACTGTCTGAAATTTGGGCATAGTCATTTCCTTCAGGACTTCCAAGAGGTGAGCACTTTTACTGGGAAAAGTAATCCTTCTAGTCATTTTGTCTGTTGGGCATGATGGAATGCTCATTTCTAGACTTTCAGGCACTGTTTGAACACTTAAAATATTAACAAACTGGCAACAGCCCTGTGAGAGAAATACTATCATTACCATTTTATGGACTAGGAAAGTAGAGCACTTTATTGCCCCCCCCAAGGTCAAAGAATTCCAGTTCTGCTGTTTCCATTATAAACCCAAAGCTTTGGCTCCAGAATCCACAGTCTCCACTGCGATATGATTCATTTCTTTACCCACAGTGTCTCAAGCATGAAAAGACATTAACATTCACAGAACTGTTGTATTTGCAAACAATTTTCATCTTACATCTTTGCACTTTATGAGAACTTCCAAGTATGTGAGGAGTGCTGAGATATGAAGCAAAAATATGAACTATAGCATGTTTTATGGGAAGCAGAATGTTCCATGTGAGATGTGGGTGCATTGTGATATTTAATATATATCAAATGAGTCTTCCAAAGGTGACAGGTTTAAGCCCTGTATTCTGCGCCTTCTCACAGATTCCCCAAAGTACTAGTGCACCACATCTGCCTTTCCTGGTGGCTTCCTGCTCATAATTAGGCCTAGGTGTTGTATTTCCCTGTGGGACTTCAGTTCTCATCAAGACTTCAAACATGGTAACAGAGGTGAACATCTGGGAGACTTGTTTGCTACTAATCAATGGAAGCACACATTGTCTGATACACACTGTATCAGACCAAGTATGTGTCTGACCTGAATGTATGCCAGAAAGCTGGGTTGAGCCTGTGGAATCAGGTAATGTATGTATGACCTCATGCAGAGGTGGCGTTTGAACATCACCTACATCACCATGCAGTGTAGTGCTGGGAAAGTCTGGTTTTACTTATTTAAGTAGTATTTTATTTTTCCTTCCTTATTGACATTATAAAATCAACTTCTTTAAGAAAAGAAATACAGTTTCAGATGAGCTCTTTCAGGGACTTTGTAACATGCAATGAAAAATACTAAACCAATTTTTTGGTTGTTTTTCAACCTAGTAAAATTCTATAAAATTAAATCTTTTTTAGTTGACAATAAATGAATCTCTAGGATATAAATCTTTGTTTTAAAAAATATTTTTTCATGTCTTTTCATTATTCTTTAAAAATCTGTAATAAAAATGCTAGGACATTTAGAGACCAGATGCAGATAAAAGTAGCTGAAATTTTTACCTTTATAGTTTATTCCAGCCAGTGCTCAGGGTGCCTTAGGGAAGCAGGAAGTAAACCCAAGAAAAAGTTTGCCAGATGTGGAAAATTCAGTGTGGAGAGGAGTTAAAATTGTTCCATAAAATGAAATGTACGGACGATGGGTGGATTTTCAAATGTTACTTTTTTATCAACAAAATAAAAACTTGACCTTTTTCAAATCAGCACTATATGATCTTGAAAACACTAGTTTCATTTCGAAGTTGATAATAAACTTCAAATGTATATTCTATTTATGATGTCAGCTTCACATTTAGATTTCTAGAGCATATGGCCATCCTGTATTACTTCATCTTTCAGCTGATGATAAATTTATTCAGCCACATTTCTCCATGAAACTTGCTCATAAACTCTCTTTGAACTTGGGAATTTTCAGGTGTGAATCTATTCCAAGGCTTCCCAGAATCTGATAGATTAGATGTAGCTCTCCTGGGGAAAATAAATTGTTGTTTTAACTGAACTATTTGGGGAGAATAGCATTTTATGAATTTAGTTCCCTTCTGAAGTTCTGATCCCTTGGATGAAAAGTAAAAGCAACAAGGTTGAGAATTGTTTCAGTGAAAAGATCTCAAAATATGATTGTGGTAAATGTAGGACCTGAACTTGGTTCCTCATCCGAAGAAGCATCCATGCTCTCGTTTGTCCTAATGTACCAGTGGATTGGGAGAAAGGATGATACCAAGTACCCAGTATGGAGACCTTCTGGTGCTTATTGTGTGGCAAGATGGTCTGGCTGTCTCATAGAGCACTCTGTTTTGTTCATTTATTTATTGATGTTCATTGATGAAGCCAGATTAGGCTTCCCATGGGGATTCCTAGTCTCTGTCTTCTAAAGCTAGAAGTAGAGACAGGCAGCCACACACATCCTATATTTACATTGGGTTTTGAAACTCCAAGCTCTAATGCTTGCTTAACAAGCTAAGTCATCTCCCTAGACCACCTTCTGTCTTTAGTGCATATCTGAGAACATTTCTGATTTGGGGAAGTGAATAAACCAGATTTCTATTACATGTAGCCATCTTTACTCCCTCATAAACCTAAAAGTGACAAAGAATGTCTCAAATGTTAGTATCTTTCTGTGGTTCAGATATGATTTCATTTTGTCCACCAAGATCCATATGTTGGAAGCTTGGGACTCAATGGGATGATGTTAAGAGGTAGTATCAATGTAGTTCTCCCACTGTTGCATCATAAAAATGATCAAATCTGCCACCTCACACACAAGTGTCTGAGTTTCTGTGTTATCACATGACTCCTCTTGAACATGCATTAGTGCGATGGCATCTCGAGCTGTTCTGTGACATAACCAGATGGCCCTCACCAGAAAAGAGCAGAAGCTGATGCCATGTTCTTGAGCCTCCAGAGCTGTGAGCCCACCGTTTTTATGTAGTGTCTGCCCATAGGTGTTTTGTGATAGCAACAGAAAATAAATCATAAAGTACTCTGCAGATACCTGGCAGCTCAAGAAGTAGATCCAAACACATTTCTGGGACAGAAATATCAAGTTCATCTTTCCAAGGCAGGAATTCTACAGTAATGCTTTAAAAACTGCAGTATATAAGCTCCTAATAGTATAACTAAGAGAAATTATTATCTAGAAAGAAAGAGAATGATCTTCAACACCATTATTTAATATCACTCAAGATGCTTAATGGTGATTATCTTTTAGCCTCTGACAACTTGTCTCTTGGCTTTTTGAATAATAAGATCCTTCCACCCTTAAAGAGAGCTGGGGCTTCCTAGATGAATTGGCAGGCAGGCAAAGTGACTAAAAACCAGGAAACAAAATGTTAAAATATGTTTTAAGATATAATAAAACAACGTAAGAATACCACAGGTTTACAGTTGCCCAGGATGATTTGCTTTCTGTTCTTCATGAAATCTCCAGATCTTTTGCATAGTTGTCTCTTGTGATCATTAACACAGTTAATACTTTCTTGATGGAAAAGATTGTCATGAAGATATATAATCTTTACTATGGTCATTTATTTTGGTGGGTGCATAATTAATAGTTAGGTCACCTACCCTTGATGACTTTGAGGAAAATAAAAGATGCAGTTGCGTTTACATCAGAACTCATAGTCTTTTCAGTGTTCTGTATCTTCACTTCTGTTTTATCTAGAGAAGATGGATAGGGAGATGGAGTGTGGACCATCACTTGTTGGAAAGCCTGCTTCCAGGTTCTGATTGGGTAGCATCATTCACTGAACTCAGACTCCAAAGTGGTGGGTGAACTCTTTCCATCATCCATACCCTGTACTTGTCTCTAATGCTAATTTCTCTTGACAGTGCAAACCCAATGAGATGTTTCACATCTTATCATAATCAACTAAAGCATCGATTTTTAGTTAAAGCCTAAGGTTTAGTTAGGTAAGTGTGGCATAAGAACAATAAGCTCTAGGGTTAGGTACTTGCTGAAGGAGTGAAATGATATGGGAAGGTGTGGACAGAGGCATCTGAATGCCAAACATCTGGTCCATTCATCTTTGCAGCGCCTCCGATAAATAGGATGGAAAAACTTATGATGGAAACTGACATATCAAACTAGGAATCCAGGACCCTGAGGTGGCCAGTAGGTTGTCACCCGAAACATTATGGATTATGGCACCTTGAATTCTCATCTGTTCTCTGTTGTAGGTTGTAAGTCAGATTGACTTTCCAGCCTTGGACAAAGATCATCCTCTTAAGTTCCTGTTTTTAATCCATCCATTCAGGAGATCAAATAATGCTTTATTTCAGTCATGCTTATTGTGTGTATGGGGGGAATAAAAGATAATTGTGGTATTCAGTTCTTTTTTAGATAAACCATTAAAATCTGCCTAAATATCAAGGACTTAAATTTATATCATCTACCAGTCTTCATAATGAAGATTGTCAGTAAGGACCATTCTTTCAAGAAAAGGAATTCAACCATTCAGTAAAAGGCTACATGGTTTGGGAAGTATCCTTTTATAACTTGTGTGTAGCAGTTGGAGAAATGGAAAATTAACAGGTTTGGTTTGTTTTTTTTCAACCTATCTTAGAAAATAATATGCATGCCTCCGTTCATTCTGGTGAATATCCACTTTGTACTTGGAGGCATGCGTGGATGAATAGCATCTGTCCTTGTACTTGGAGAGCTCAAAGCCTAGTGGGGAATTAGATCTGTAAACACATAATCATCCTGCAGAAGAATGATTACTACACAAGAGGCATGCAATGCATAAATTCATTGGGAAGCCCATAGAAAAACTACTTATACATGCAGGAGAAAGTCAGGCAAACTTTGTTCAAGGAGTGATCTACCAGCTCACAGGTGAAAGACGAAGAGAAGTTTTTCAAGCAGAGGAAGAGGCGGAAATTCTAGGAACAGGAAACAGGGTGGGCAAAGGCAGTGAGGTATGTCAGAGCTTACTGCATCTGGAGAGCTTAAAGTAGTTCAGTATTTCTAACAAGTATATATTTTACTATTATGAAAGCATAAACCATGAGAAGACTCATGTCAAGAGACAAGGCAGGAGAGATAACAAGGGACTATATCATGGCATTCTCCAGCTGAAGACATTTAATTTTCCTGTGACACATCTCTCAAATTTTGAGCAGAAGATTCAACTGACTTTTGGTGGAATTCAGGTTGATGAGCTTTATTTCCCTAATTCCTAAATCATTGGAAAGAAGTCTACCTTTCTCCCTCCCATCCATCACTACCACCGAAAAGCAAATTCTGCATTTCTTTGGGGGGTAGCATGAATGATTCATTGATTACAAGATAGAAACCTTCCTGGGAACGATACTCCCTTACAGCAGTGGGATGGAGAACCTTGGACTTTGTTTCATTGGCCAGTGATGTGATTGCATGCATATATTAGAGAAGGGCAGTTTGGGAGGAGGAGTTTCACGTTGGTAGTGGGGAACACTGAAGATCTTCATCCAGGTAAGAAAGAAGGAGAGGCATTGCCAGATAGGCAATGGAAAGTCCACTGTTGTTTCATCATTTTGGAAACAGCAAATGTTTCTGTGTTGTGTCTCCCATTGTTTTTGTTGCTTTTAAGCCAAATTTGCTCTAGCCACTTCATTTTTCTGTTTCTGCTGTCAACATGTCAGCTGGCTTTTTTTTTTCTATTTTGCCATGATGCTATTAGCATTTTTTTCAAAAAAAATTATGTACTCTATTTCCTAAGAACCATTGGTAGAGGTCGTTTTTAAATTCATTTATTTATTTATTTATTTATTTATTTATTTATTTATTTATTTATTTATTTATTTATTTGTTTGTTTGTTTGAGAGGTGAGGGAAGGTCAAGGGAGGAAGCATACCACAGCATGAGTATGGAGATCTGAAGATCTCCGAACTTTCAGAAGTTGATTCTCCCCTCTGCCCTGTAGGCTCTTAGAATAGAACTCAGATATTCAGTTTTGTACATAGGAGGTACTCTTATCCACTTGAGCCATCTCACCAATCCTGATAGAGGCAATTCTCATTTCACAATGAATATGTATTCTTTAGCCAACCATTACTTTATTGGTTGACTTGAGTTGCTAATTATAGTCCTAACTAAAATACCTTTCTAGAGCATACTTTTGATTGCCATAATGTTTAATATGTCTGTCTTCTATAGCATATACAATAACACATTGGTTCAAAGAATAGCTGTATGTTTGGCACCAAAGATTATTCTGTATCTTTCAGCCATACCATCTAAGGAAAGATAGTCATTTTGAGGTTGATAGAAGAAAGCATGTTTGTGTGTGTTAAATTAGAGCTACTAAATACTTTGCAATGAAGACTATCAGTCTTTACATTATACTTTGGCGGGTGATAATAAAAGCAAGCTTTCTTTTCATTTGTGAGTAATGAAGGATGAAAGCTTATAGCAGAATACATAGAAGCAGGTCTGAAATCCACAACTGTTCATATCAATGCACAGTCTCGCCAATCTTCAAATAGTAATGCATATATTCAACCCTAAACAAGGCATTATATGGATTTATAACCCATATAGCTTTGAAAACACCCATTTGCCCAGTTGCTATAGACAGGTAAGGATTTATGCCTGGGAAACAGACATTTTTCATTTTTATGTTATAACATTCCAGGGAATAGGAATGACTTCTTTTAAGAAGCAATTTTAGTATTTATTTTCAAAGCTCATAGAGATTTTACACAGGCATTTTATTTCATGTGTCAAAGAACATCAATCAAACTATGTAAACTTTTGTGCAAATGTGTGTACTTCCTTAATTCTGTGAACTCTTCAAAGTCTTCTGAAATTCTTAGGAGTGTGAACTTTCACAATCAAAAGAACAAGACTGAAAAAGAACAATGCATTTCATGTGGAAGTGGAAATTGATTCCTTTTAATTAAAAATAATTCATGAGCCCGGAAATAGCTGAGTGGATTCATATTAAAAAGTCCTGCCTTTGAGTCCCAGCACTTTATAAGTTACGTGGTGGGAAATGCCTCCAATCCCAGGTGGAGGCAGGATGATCAAAAATTAAAGTTTATCCTTGGGTGTTAAGGTCAGCCTGGCATGCATGAAACACTATCAATAATTCTCATAATAATAATGATAGTATAATTTTATTTGTTTTTATTATTTATTCATGAATGAGTGAGAGAGAGAGAGAACATGCATGCCATGATGCAGGGGTGGAGGTCAAAGGACAACTTCCAGAAGTCAGTTCTCTCTTTCACCATGTGGTCTTCTGGGAATTGAACTCAGGTCCCCAGGGTCACAAGTACTCATCACACACTGGCCCAATAATAATATAATAAATTAACTCACTAAAATGTAAAAAGTATGAAGGGTAGCATAATCTCGCAGATGTTCACACTAAAATGCTTTATTTATGAATGTAATTGTAAGTATATAAAATATTTTGAGGAAAGTGGGTCATGAACTTCATTTTTTTCTATTATTTCAGGAGCATTTCTTACTTGATAGGTACTGTGAAAACATTTTTTTCAGTTTACTCTGGCTGCTTTAACTAGGTAAGCAGTTGGACGCGACATACCTTCAGTATCTGGAATATCTGAGTTCAGGAACCTGAAATCTTTCCTGCTGTGCTGACCTCCTACAAAGACTAGGCTGTACCTCCCTGACTTCCTCCAAGCATTGCAGCTGTTTTCTCCGCATTCCTTGGCTCTTGGCCCCTTTCTCCATCATTAAAGCCAGCTCCATAGCCTTATTTCAGCATCTCTTTCAAATCTCTCTGTCCTCCTTCTGTGGAGATTCCTGAGACTGCATTTAAGGCCCATGAGCCTAACCTAGGGGTCAACTCCCAACCTTGGGGTCCTAACTCTGGTGACAGTATCTGCAGAAGGCTCTTGCTGTCTTTGCGCCATTTCCACAGCTTGTCCCCAGTGTAGTCCCTCTGCAACCAGTCACACAGCCTGTGCTCCAGATCTTGATCTCTTTTCTAAAGTTGCTTTCATGGTAATTTTAGGAATGAGACAACTGCCCTTTGTGTGACCTTTGGGATACCCCTCCCCAATATTATGCCATTACAAGGATTTCTAAGATCAAATGCCAGACCTGAAGATCTCTTTGTGTATACTTGGTTATTTTAACTACGAGAATGTAGTTAAATGTATTTAACATCAAGATGTAATTAAAATATGTAAATATATGTGCATATGCATGTGTACATAGATGTGTGCCTTTTGTCCTCCAAATTGCTTCCTAGAATGTTGGTTTAAATTGCTCACTTCGCTACACCCTCACTAACAGTGAATATTACTATTTTTTAAAATTTTTGTCAGTTGCACAGTTAAAAATGATATGAGTAGGGGGGCTGGACAGGTGACTCAAGGGTTAAGCCTCTGTCTTGCAGGCGGAAGATCCTGAGTTCGGATCCTAGACCCCACGTATAGACGCAGGGCAGAAGCGGGGGCGGCCTGCGTTTCTGGTCCTCGAAGGGCGGAGCCTGTGAATCCCCGTGCAGAGTAAACAAGGAGGAGGTGAAGGCGGTCCATGGTGGTTCCCGAATTCGTCCGTGGTTCTATACACACACACACACACACACACACACACACACACACACACACACACACACGCGCACGCACGCATAAACGCACAATTGAATAAATAATAAAAAATAAAAAGATAAATAAAACAATAGCAAAAAAAATGAGCAACAATTTCCTTACCTTAAATTATTATACAAACTGTCCATGGCTGACAGTGTATTTGTTCCTCTATGATGTAACTTTTTTAAATTTAATTTTTGTGGTATAAAGTACTATAACTTAATAACTGAACCTTGCCTGAAAACTCTTTGGCTAAAAATCTCACATACGCACTGGCACGTTCTCCTGCTTTGTGGCAGTCTGAATCAGCGTTGACAATGCAATGAAACTCTGCTTGTCACAGAAACACAGGACTTCTGCCTCTCTCTACAGGTTCCTGTGTAACGGCACTTCGCTAGCAGCTCCTTCTTTTTGTTTTAATGGGATAATTCTCTACAGCCATGGTTATGTGACCTGGAAAAATATTCAAGAAAAGATGAACTGATAAATTAACCTTAATCTTATATTACAGAAAGGCCTTGGTGTCAGCTACTAAGGGGCTAAATATAACCATACTGACCCACTTAAACCAAATTGACACATCTTGTAATTGCACTGTAATTCATGCTCAGGAGCTGAATGGGAAATGATGTACCTTGGACTCAGGCTTCTGGATCAAGAAGCACCCCGTCCTTGAAGCTGACTCAAAACTGAGACTCAATGCACTGACTGCTAACAGGGGTTCCTTGGAAAGCACTTAGCATTTCATATATGACTAATTATAGAATATACCTTCCCATGATGAGTTGCGTATGCCTAGCCCTTCTTTTCTAACCTTTATGAGACAGTGAGCCCTCCTAACATATATTGCATATATAAATAATGGGATGGACCCGTAGGTCTCTGAAGCTCAAATAGAAGCAGGAAATTTTTTTGGAAACATGCACAGGGCCGGCCTTTGAATATGAGACTCTAGCACTAACTTCTGTCTCTCTAACTGAGCAAAGCTCTTCTCACTCTTCTTTTTACCCCCGTCCATCCCTTCATCCTCTCCCCTTCCTCTTCTCTCATGTTTTAACTTCTTTCAACAGTAGTGGTATGAAGATTTTGAGGATGAAGGAAATACAGCCCCTACCTGCAAGGTTCTCATATTCTAATGAGGGAGGGATCTGTAAACAAAACCTGGCATCCATACAGACCTTTTTTTTTTTTTTGTAGGCGCTGTCTGGGGGCAGAACCCGGTAGAGAGCTCTACCTAATCCACCGGGGATGTTGGGTTCACACAAAGGCTTTCTAGAGCAAGTAGCTACAAAATTCAGTCGTAAAGCAAGACAGAACCTATACTTGCCATGCGTGAGGCCATGGGTGTGATTGACGACCCTGCTAGAAGCCTGTGCTCTTTGTGATCACGGTCTAACAGATGGACCTTGCAAGTGGCTGTTATAAAGCAGAGAGGCGTGTACATCTCTAGTTTCCCAGGCACCTCCTTCCGGTGGCCTTTTCTGGAACCTTGTCCGACTCTTCTTCTTGGGGTGGAAGCTCTGTCCTGCTCAGTCGTGGTCATACCCATAGAGCCTCCTTCTGCTTGAAAGACAGAGAGAGAATGCCAGGAGTCCTTTTTAGGGCCTGCTCCCTGGGCTGTGGATTGTGCATGTAAGGAACCGCTTCGGGGAGAAAAACCTTTCACTTCCCACAACTCTCCATTCTCTTCTCTTACTGGAGTTTTGTGAAGTTACCAGTTTTCAGTTGCTTTTCTGAAATCCTCTGTGTTCTTGGGTCAGCGAATATCTTAGAAAAACATTTCAATCTCTTCCCAATTTGGACCATCTTTCGTTCCTACTTGGACCTCATCCTTTATTCCACCTTTGGGGATTACAGAGCTCTGTGCTAGCCTGTTAGGAAAGAGAAATCAGCATGTTTTTCCTTTGTCTTATCCATTCACTTTAGAAATCTGAAACTTAGCTTATGATATTGTTTAATTAAAAAAAATACACAGGTTGGATTGATGACTCAGGGATTCAGCCTCTGCCTCTGCAAGCAGAAGGTCCTGAGCTTGGATCCCAGCTTGATGGGAGAGCACGCACCAACACCAGGGCTGAGGAACTGGCCATACCATCACCACATAATGCCTGAGAGAGGGACGAACCTTACTTCCCAGACCAGCATGTCTGGCCAAGTAAACAAAAGGATGCTAATGTCCTCAACCAACTCTCTGTATTTTATTCACCTGTTAAGGGCCTAGTCCCACCATGGGCTGGGTCTGCCCCATCAACTAGACAATTTCCTTCACGTTCGCTCTGGGTTTAACGCAACTACTAATTCTCTACAAATGTGCCCAGAGCTCAAACCCTCAACCATCAAGTTGATACCTGTACATAACCATGACAAGGTTGATTCTAAACACACACACAAAAAGAAAAAAGAAAAAGAAGAGGAAGAGGAGAAGGAAGGGGAGAGGAGGAAAAGGAAAGGAGGAGGGGGGGGAGGAGGAGGAGGAGGAGGAGGAGGAGGAAATACAAGATGATATACTCCTATCATCTGTCTTGGTTTTCAACATTCAGTTCTTTCCTACAAGTTCATTTGTCTTTTTAATCCTCCCAATGTTTTAATATTGTAGACCCACATCTACCTACCAATACCGAAAGAACTTTCTTTCCACCTGTGCTCTACTCTTTCTCCTGTGTGAGGCATCCTTCTGCTTCCCATTCTTTTCTTTGCATTTTGATCTTAGAGTTTAAACCACACTTCTCAAAGGATTGCTCTTTTACTGTACGCAATGTGCTCTTTACATTCCTGTTCACAAGCTCTAGAAATGAGTTGACCAAATGCACTTGCAGATGTGGACAACTTTAGGACCTAGTCATTTCTAGGTGTTGGACATGGAGGTAGGAAGCAGGGGAGTTTCTAACATGATCCTTAGACTAGTTCAGAGTCAGGTGGAATTTCAGGGAAACAAAACTAACCTCAGCAGTCATGTCTTCACAGTCCCTAGGACTGGATGTTCGCAAGATTCCACCCAGGCAGGTGACAGTTTCACATTCCTCACATCCAGCCTAGAGAAGTTAGTCTCTCCATAGTATGCATATTCAATACCAAAGTCTGTGACTATTAACTTTTTACATGGCTCTGTATGGGAAGGGGTCAGTGGCTGAAAATAAAATAGACTCAAGTCAGCAAAAAAAAAAAAAAAAAAAAAAAAAAAAAGGCCTGCAAGTATTATTTCTGATTTTCACAGGAAGGAAGTGATTTCGACAGACTGGACCCTTTCTTACATACCCATTCGTTCAACAGGTGGCCTTGCAGTAGGGTGATAAGTTGATTTGTTCATCTCACTGACCTTATCCAGAAGAACAATGGCAGGTATTAGCCTTCCTGATCAGCCAATGAGCAGTATGCTCCCCTGCATGTCCATGTTACATCAGCTTAGTTGCACAACAAGCAGAAGATCTTGCTGAATATCTCCAGGTTAGACTAGACCAACTGTATGCTTGAGAATATCTAATAATTTCAGTTTCCTCTTAGTTCTCCTGTCAGGATTTCGTTGCGATTATAACTAAGCTGTGCTTTCATTTCTGACTAGGCAATTATTTTGTCTGTAGGAAAATGTCAGTAGTTCTGACAACGTGAATCCTTGTGTTTACTGACTTCTTTGCCTTCTGAATCATAGGTTCCTAAAGCAAGTCAAACAGGTTGGAAGGCAGGTTATACCCGAGTGTCACACCTACTCTTATCTTCAGTGAGTGTGGGAATGTATCAAGCACTTTCTCTGCATTAACTAATTCATGTCTGACTGTGTATGTACTTTGCCTATGCTTATATTTTCAGGTCAGAAATGCCCAAGTCTCTTCAAGCCCCTTAAGTGAAATTATTAAAATAAATTTAATAAAAGCTAAATTGTGTCTTTGAGAATTTGCTGAGTTTCCTCAAAATAGAGAACGGCAGTAATGACCTGATATCCACAAACCAAGATGTACCTTATTAACCAAGAGAAGAAACAAATGCTGTTGATTTGCCCATTAGTTGATAACATCTTCCTAGGGAATGACAAATATGTGGACCTTTTCTTTCTTATTTATTGCTTGCGTGCGTGTGTGCATGCGTGTGTGTATGTTTGTGTGTGTGTATGCATGCATGCCTGCGTGTAGAAGAGGTCATTGTGTGTGCCTGAGGAGGCTCCAGGGTAAGTTCCAGAATCATTCTGGATTGTTCTACCTCCTTATTGTTTTGCTCTGGAATTGCCCAGATTCTACCTTCCAAGGCTGAAAATTCAGGCCGCCACCATTTCTGGTCAGCTTTTCTATGTGAAATTCAGGACCTGAACTCAGGTCCTCCTGCTTGCAGGGCAGAGGCTTTGACTCTTAAGCATCGCATCTCTCTAGCCCTACATGGGCTTTTTAGAGTGGGTGGCTATGGAGAGCACTAGAGTTGGGAAACCCAGAAAGCTCCCAGGTCTTACACCTACCCAGAACTTTAGACTCAACCTCTATGCCACTTTAAACTTGGATCTGAAATGCCTCTCTAGGAAACCTGCCCCTTTGTCTAGCCTCTTCCTTCTTTTGTGCCAAACCTTGTTTCTCATAGTCCTTTGAATATTCATGGTCAGCTATTTCTTTTCCTCCAAATCCCTTTTGCTTCCAACAGAGAGATTTTTGTAGCACAATCTCAAGTCCTCTTACCTCATCTTGATGGTTCATCTCTGGACAGCCTGTAATATGTAATTCTCCCTGCGTATCTAAGAATTAGTTTGGAAAGTCTTCAGCTTGCCTGTGGAGCAGGGAGGCAGGACGTGTCAGGAGTCTCCCTTGCTTCTGGCAGTGACATTTTTTGTAAGTCATGGTAGAACTTAAGGAATGTTACCACTCATGCCTGTCCCGTTATAGACAAAAACAAGTCAAAAAGAGAAAGTCCTTGGGAGTCGAACAAGCATTTCAGGGGATTGATTGGCTGAGAACGTAGGATTCTGTGAGAAGAGCAATTGATCTGCAGACACCGATCACTTCAGTGCATTGTAAGAGAAGTGGTGGATACCCAAGTGTCTGAAGCATCCATTCAAAGAACAGTTTTTAAAATGTCTGTAGACAGCAGGGACTGTCAGGCTCTGGAAGTACAGAGATTAGTAACGTGGCTTTCGCCTTGAGAAAATCGCAAACTAACAGGGAAGTCAGCAGCAAGCAGTCAGTTATGACACAGCGTGACCATCATCTGGGGAGAGTCATGGTCGAGACCCTTGAGAGTAGTGCGCTGTCAGGCCTCTGCTCCGGGCTGTTTCTCAGTAAAGTGTTCTTTCAGCTTCTCTTTATTTCCAACACTTACTCCCCGTCTGTGCGAGACATTGCATGGAGGTTTTATGGCTTCCATCTGACTTTCATCTATCCATGCGGTCTTCGAGGTTGTGGCTATTATGGACGCATATTCTAATGAGGGGAAATGGGCGGAGGTTAAGTGAATGTGATAAGGTCACAGTAAGTGTTGGGTCCAGAATTCTGACTCAACATATCACCTTTCTCAGAATAAGACATTATCTAGAGCAGTGGCTCCTAATCAAGGGTGGTTTGACTATGCAAAAGATATTAGCGGTGTCTGTGATTGACATTAATTGTATCTAATGAAGAGAATCAGGGAAGCTGCCAAACATCACTGAAAGTACAAAGAAGCCTCCCAAGCCAAGAGTTACCCAGGCTAGTGTTAAAAACGAGAAACACTACTCTTAACATGGGGACTATTTTTTGTCCGTAGCTAAAAACTCCTTGAGTATAATTCCCTCTAGGTATCTGTGGGGGCTCCAGTGCAAGGATACCCTAGACTTTATGCTGAAACCTTCTATATGATATGACAGAATATTTCTCTATCGGTTCCATGCATCTGCCAATAATCATAAATTTTATCCACATGACTTATAGTTTTTTTTTAAATAAAATGTAAGGGCCATGAAATAGAAGTTATATGACTATACTGTGCAGGGAAGAAGAACAGGAAAAAGGCCTGTACACGTTCAATAGTCATTTGCCATATGCAATTTTATTTTCAAGTTCTTTTTCTTATGGTTATTTGTTTGCTTTTTTGTTTTTGAGACAGGTTCTTGTTATGTAGCCCAGACTATCCTAGAGCTTACATCGTCCTACTTCAATCTCCTCAATGCTTAGATTACAAACACACATCGCCACACCTGACCCTTTTCAAATATTTTCAACTTGCGTATGTTCGAATTTGTGTGCACAGAACCTGTGGATACAGAGGGATGGTTGTTCTTTTTTTAAAAAAATATTATATTTATTCATTTATTTGAGAGAGAGTGGGGGCGCACGGCACAGTACACTGGTGGAGGTCACAGGACAACTTTTTGGAAGTTGGTTTTGTCCTACCATATGGGTGGGTTTCTGGGAATCAAACTTAGGTTGCCAGGTTTTTAATCAGGTGTCTTACCCACTGAGCTATCTTGCCAGAACAGGGATGACTATTCTTAAAAACATTTTCCCAGTTTTGTTTATTGATGAGTTTTGCTGTCTGATGAGAGAAGAGAGAATGAGCGCACATGCCAGAGAGAGAGAGAGAGAGAGAGAGAGAGAGAGAGAGAGAGAGAAGGACTAAACCTGTCAACACCTTGGAAAGTACGTTTTGTCACTTAATCTCGCCAAGCCTCAATTTCTCACATGTAAAATTGGGAAGATACCGTTTTTTTCCCCTCTTTATGGGTCCCAGAAATGGTCAGCAGAATCTTCTAAAAGTCTGGGATGTGAAACTGTTTCTGTGGGCCACAAGCTTTATATTATACCAGACTTAACACAGCCAGCTCCAATTTTATTTTTTCTCTATGTACTTTTGAATAAGCATCTATGGTTTGGGAGGCTTTCTTCAAAATGAGTAACAGTGTGATTCATCTCTCTCCTGCTTGCCTTCCCTTCCCCACTGGGAGGAAACTAATTCTAGCATTTGTTAATTCACTGCCCGGTAAGATGTTTACCTGGGCCGGCTGAGCATTCCCTTCCTCTAGAGTTGGAATCCATGACGCCACGCAGGTGTGCACCGTAATACTCCATCAAATGAATGTAAACTCATAAATTTCGTTTTACTGAGGTTTCTGAATGTGGCTTCGCGTGTGCGTTCATTTTCCTACACAACAAACAGCATCCCGGTCAGGAGTCATCAGGGACTTCCCTTGTCCCTGGCCGGTGGTGAATCACCCCGCGAGCCTTCAGGTGTGTTCAACACACGCTTCAGCCTGTTCAGGCGCGGCAGCGGCAGCTGGATTTATTTATTTATTTTGGGGGACTGATCCATCTCAGGTTTTAGGAGGGGGGAGCAGTCAGGGTGCTCAGGGTCCCTGAGCTTGCTGCATGCAACACACACGGGGGACCCAGCTCCCTTTCCCAGGAGGCCCCGCTTCCGGGTAGGAGGCCTGACCACCCTCCTCCTTAGAGCCGTACCCGGGGCGCTTTCACAAAGGTGTCAGGTTCAAGTCCTCCCATAGGCCGATTTTATAAAAGTGCTTTTTAGTTTCCATGGTTCCCCCCACCCACAGAGGGGGAAGGCTGGAGCTTTTTCTATTCAAATTCTTTTCCTTGTATGTAGATACCCAAAGGAAGCTCGGCACTGGGCATGTTCGGATGTGAATGGTTGTTCTGATAAGCAGCGTCTCCCGGAACCAAAGACTTAAAATAGTCGTGGCCTCCCCCTCCCCGGAGCTGCAAATGGTATCTGCCAAACAGATGACAAAGTACCTTGGACCGAAATCACAGGGAGACAGCATTTTGAGCAGAACGCAGGGCTGAACTCTTGTAATTACTGTTTATAGCTGGCCGAGGCTCCCGGGGAGAGGGCAAACCCACGAGGAAATAAGTTTCCTGAACCTTTGGAGGTGGCTGTGCATTAATTAAAGGCCAGCGCGGGACGGTAATTCTTAGACATGCTCCAAGTTGGTCCTGAGATCACAGTTTGCTGCTGCACGTTTTCTCTGGAGGGAGGGAGCAGATAATTGGGATCCTTTTTTTTCCCCCACCTTTCTTTTTTTTTTTTTTTTTTTTTTTCCTTTCTTTTTCCTCCTCTCGTTTTGATCCCATGGCCTTGAACCCGTAGTGAATTGAAGAAAGAAAGAAATGGATATGTCTGACCCCAATTTCTGGACTGTGCTCTCAAACTTTACTTTGCCGCATTTGAGGAGTGGGAACAGGCTTCGGCGCACACAAAGGTAAAAACGCGGGATCTTCGCCTGGAGACGGGATGGCTTGGTTTTCTCTACCAGAGACCCTGGGCATTTCGTTTACTGGTGACAGTTTGAAAAGTTTAGACCTGGATGGAGGGGCCTCTAGTTCTGACGTCCCCTCCTCCTGGAGTTTCCTGAGAGATCCTATGAACTTGCTGCTCAGAATTCTGCTTTTCCAGCGTGGATTCCTAAGAGGAGTCTTTAGAGAGCTGGGAGGGCGGGTACTTTGTCTCACTCTATGTTTATTTATCTTCTCCTGTGTGTGGATTCATTCACCCAGACCTGGCCCTGTTGCTCTTCCCAGAGCCTTTCAGAGGTTCCCCTGTATTGAGTATTCCACCTATCATTTTTGGGAGGCAGACTCACTATGGACTGATAGCCCAGATCAGCCTCCTTACTGACTGCTTTTAGACAAATAGAGCTGCAGAACTTTGCCATTCTGATTTTTAATTTTTTTTTTTTTACAGTTTTACTGTCATTTATTACCAAAAAAAAAACTGGCCTTTTCATTTGTAGTAGGTATTTGACAGGATGGGGTAGGGGTAGGATATTTTTTTTTAAGATACAAGGTAAAGCTCACGCTGTAAGGAAAAGGCAGGTCAGAGTGAGTTTACAGACAGTTGGGATGAAAGTATGTCTCCTCCCCATTTCTATCCACATCGGAAAAGTAGCGTGGTTGCATTTAGAAGTACACCCTGAGACTCCCTGTTTGTTAGCAAAGCTCGCCTTGCATGCACGTGGGAACCCAGCTTGAAATAAACAGGATACAGACTATCAGGTTTGAAACTTATGATTTCAGTCCTCTGCTGTTCACAGAAGAGGAGAAAACTGTTCCTTCCATTTGGTGATAAATACTTGTAACTATGTGTCAAGTGTAAACGCAAGTTTGAATATTTGAAAAACAGATTTCCTTTTGAAAATTTCAGAGATATTTCTTGTGATTGAGAATTCTTCCTAAGCAAACACACGTACACACACGTATATATGGTGTGTGTGTGTGTGTGTGTGTGTGAGTGAGATACCTAGCAAGTTCTGAAGTCATACTCCTAATGTGACTTAAACAGTGTTGACACCGTTAAATCATGCAAGATTCTGAAGTGGTACCTTTTGAGTCTTAAGACTGTTTTTTTGTTTTTCTGTGCAGTATGTTCAGATAATCTTTTAGTATTGGCCAGTTTGGTTTAAACTGTGCCATTCGTGGTACGAATCTCCAAAATAACTAAGTAATAAAGTTTAAGAGGGATGCAATTCTTGGGTTAGCACATGCTGTAGCTTCTCACCTTGCTGTGATCCAAACTGTTTCCCAAGTGTGCAAACTTGTTGCAGTACAGACTCTTGCTCTTACCTGGAGCTGGTTCTTGGGGAGATATGAGGGTCGGACATGGGAATTGTGAGCCTGATGTGAAAAGCAGGTGGAGCCTCTTCTCCCTCCCTGTCGACCTGTCGCCAGTGCTATTTGGAGTTCCTTACATTAGGAATTCTCAGGATGGTACAACCCTACCTTTAGAATAATATCTTCTTCAGCCTGATTACTCCAACCCAGACCACTCACCCTGAGAGAAAGAGTTTCTAAAGAAACTTGGGTTTGCGAAGTGAGGGTGGGCCTCTTCTATTCCCCAAATCATGAGCCTGTGTCTTTGAATCTGCAAGGTAGATTTTTTTTCCTTCCTTTTAGTTGTCGCAGTCCATTTCTGGAGTTTGCCTAGATATATGTAGTCTTCAAATAGTGTACTAGAGATGTTATATATGTCTATCCAGCCATTGTATGTCTCACAGACACTACTTTGTATTTATAAGTCACGTATCTCTTATCTAAAAAGCTTGGAAGCAGAAGCATTTTAGACTTCAGAACTTTTTAGAGTTTAGAAAATGTTCATAGACTTTACTACTTGAACATCCCTAAACTAAAAAAAAAGCTCTAAATTTTTTTCTGAACATACTCTTAAGTTTAGAATTTTGGAAAAGTTTGGATTTTAAGCTTTCAGATGAAGGATGTGCGGCCTGTTTGGTGTAAGTAGAGAAAGATGACGGGCAGGGATTCTCCTGGGACACAGTGTGGTGTTACACAGCGATCACTTCTGGCCAAATCTAGCCCCATTCCTTCCCTGGCCAGCAGGTTCCCTGTAGTCTGTCTTTTCCAGGGGCCCTCTTAATTCCCACGTTGTATACCTTATACCTGACTTGATGAGCGTGTCCAGTAACATACCGTAGCCCTTAGAACCTCTGAGGTTCCACCAGTCAGTTATGATGCAGTTTCAAAGTTGTGTGGGATGGTTTCAATCCTACTTTATCACTGACCAAGAAATGACTTGTCAAACTTGTCAACTTCTATCAAAGAATATCCAAAATGTCTGAGAAGACTCTGGGGTCACTCCCCCCTTTTCCAAAAATCTCGATGAAACCAGGTTTTCCCATATTGGGTGCATATATAGCTGCCCAGCATTAGTGTCTGTCTGTATACCTGCTGATTCGTCTGACAGATTATTTGTTGTGAACATGCATCCCAGCTACTTGTTTCAGTTCACATTGAACCCATTCTTGAATGTTAGCTTTTTCCTAAAACTTAACTGTAAGCCTCTATAAGAACACCCTGGGGCTCACAGAGACAGAAAGTATGCGCCACTAACAGTGAAAGGTCAGATGGTTTCACATCTCCTGACACTGCCATTGCTCAAGCCTTTCAGTTGGTAGCTCGCATCTGTCTTGCTTAGCCAGCCCAACACTAGTTTATTGGTTTCTCCTTTCGTAGGAAAACAAGATTTGGGGTTCTGCCTGGCCTATATCTAGAGTTCTTAAGGACAGGAATTCACAAACTTTCTCGTAGGCCTAGAGCTTCAGGGTTGGAGAGTACCGATGACATACTGTTCCTGTGTCCTCAACAGAGTCCAGCAAGCTCTGCCTTCTTTTTGTCGGCCCATGCTGATTGCTTACTGCTGTGTTGTGGAGCCCTGGGAGTTCCTTGGAGGTAGCTCCTTTTGCGGCTGTTGTTCCCTTCTCTTCCCTCCCTCCTTTCCTCAGAGCATCCTCAGTGCCACCAATCACCTACCGCTTTGAGAGACACAGATTCAATCTTCACAGGCAGATTTTTTTTTCAAAAAAATCCTCCACATTTCTTGGACGTAGACTGAAATAGTTTGCATGTTTGAGCAGCTTTAGGCTCACAGATCTGTGGATATGACATTCATTGAGAATCCCCCTCACTAAGGGAGGGAGTCGGCCAGCATTCCCATCAGCTCTCATGTTCGCAGCGGCTTCTCTTTCCTCAGTGAATTAAGAACCTGAGGATGAGCTCAAACTCCTTGGGCAGCCTTGTTCTCCTCTGGGGCACACCATAACTTAGGGCTGCTATGCATTCTGTTCTCTGCTGCTGGCTTTCTGGGCTGAGACGGTCCTAAGTATCTGGTGGTGCTGGGTTTTAACGTTCACATTCAGAAACCTGGCATGGAGCGATAGTCTCTAAACCTAACTGACCCACGAATCAATGAAACCTTTATCCATACAGTGAGCAACTTGTGTTCTACTCCATCAAACCAACTTTCAAACTATTTTTCTGAGAATCCCAAAGTTGAAGAACCAAACAATCAAAGATGTGTTTGTTTGTTTGTTTGTTTGTTTGTTTAGTGTGCATGTGTATGGGGGGGGGGATGTGTCAAGAGGGCACTTGAGGTGTATATCTGTGGAGGCCCAGGATTGATATTTGGAATCCCTGGATTGTCCTACTTCAGTGCTTTGCTCTGGGGTTTCCCAGGCTCTGCCTTCCAGGGCTGGAATTACAGTCTGCTGGCCCATCATTTTTTTATGGGGAATCTGGGGATCTGAACTCGGGTCCTTTTGCTTTTGAGGCAAAAGGCTTTAACCATCTCTCCAGCTCTTTTATTGTGTGTTGCTTGGGAATGTGCTTGCTGAATCTGTATTACTCGGCAGTGACTTTGAGCAGTACACATAGGGGTCTTAGACTAACTGTTGTGATTATCAGAATATATTGGGTTTTGGTATTTACTGATCTTCCCTTCAGAAATACCTGTACTGTTTAGTGATTTTTTTTTTTCAATTCGTTTGGCTCATGAATATCTGCGAAAGATATAGAAAATAGACTTTTTTCCTGCCTGGCATTCTGGATGTCAATAAACTTGGATTCATCCCTTTGACCCAAAGTTCAGCTGAAGGCACACCTGTGAAGCACTTGTATACCTGGGATACACACAGCCATACCGTCCAGGAGATGTTCAAGTCAGTCATTTCAAGCCAGGGCCATGCAGACTCATTTGTGAGTTACAGGCAAGCCATAGGCCTAGTCAGTGCATATGATGTTCTGAAAGACAGGTTGATCTTTCTCAGATGGGACAGGGCCTTTCCAAGGGGGAGACGAGAGGGTGTGCACACAGGCACGGTGCAGTGACAACACAGAGATCAAGGAAATCTACATGGCTGGGTGTCACTGGAGCAGAAAGAGCCAGAGTGTAGCTCAGCATTGCTGGGACAGAAACTCGAAGAGGTGGAGGGTTGATCTGGAGCCAGTGGCTTGAGTTGAGCTGTGGACTCTGGTGTTGGATAAGTGTGAGCTTTGCTTGCTTGATCTCAGAAATTAGTACGTGGCTTACTGGATTATCATGAAGATCGAAATGAATCATAGGTGTCAATTTCAGACCTGCTTCCCTTCCTCCTCCTTCCTTTGTGTCTTCTACTGTATGCCGCCTGTGGCAGCAGCGCAAGCTTTGCCATTCTCTCATCTCATCAGTTTCAGCGTGGCTAACGTGCGTTTGAGTGTCCTGATGTAATAACTGGCAAATAAAAACTCTGAATAAGACTTCCAGGTTCTTCTCTCCAGCCTGGCCTGCCCCGGTGCCCTGTACCTAATTTTCAGCTTCCTGCCTGGGGGACTTTCTGTCCTGCCTCAGAGCCTTTGATGTTCCCAGATAGTGCTGCCCCCAAACTTTTCCCACAGCCTGCAGTCTCCCCATAAATATTACCCTTTGGGAAACCCTTCCCTGAATACAACATACCCATCTTAGTTCATAACACATTATTTAAAGCAGCCCCCACCCCACACTCGCAGGGCTGCTCTCTCTTCTCTCTTGCCCACAGCGTGGGAACGCTGACTTCAGTTTGGTAATGCACTTATTTAGATCTTCCTTCACTGGTGAGGCCCAAACACACTGTCTTCTTCACCCTGTTATCTCTTGCCCAGCTGGGCTGGATGCAACACACCAGCAATATTTCACGAATGTGGATTTTGCTATATTGGGGAATAAAGAGGCACGTACTAGAACTCATGTCTTTTCCTCCACTTTTATCATATATTTGGTAGTTCCACTGTTCCTTCCTCCCCTACACACACACACACACACACACACACACACACACACACACACCAAGTTGAAGACACTTCACGGTTGTGATGGAATCCTTGTTTGTCTCTCACAATCAATGGCTCGCTGACTCTTATCAACCTTATATCCTTAGTGTCTCTTACAAAAGGCTACAGCCTTATTCAAGTGTGGGGGGACGAAAAGGTCAACTCATCTGGGTGGGCAGAGATGGAGCTGGGGACAGGACAAGTGACTTGAGAGGAAGGACTTCGTTCCTTGTGAACGAAGATGGGTATGTCGTGGCTGGCACCAGGGAGGTCACCCCTGACTTCAGCACAAACAGCTGCCCAGGAGACATGGCCAGGGTGGTGGGCGTGTCACGAACAGGGGACAGAGTAAGAACTGCAGACTGTGGGTGGTGATCACTTTCTGTGGGTAACTCAATCCAGAGACCAGGCAAGTCATCAGGCTTCAGTACTGCATATTCACAACAGCCTCTTCCTGAATCACATCCCCTTACTCACTGTTACTCACTGTGTGGACAGAACCTATGATGACAGCGGCTTCCTCCCCCCTCCCCCTGCCAGCTCACGTTCTTCCCACAGCCTGGGAGGCTCTCCTTCCCTCCAGGTTTGCAGTGGGAGTTCGACTGGCTTTAAAGCCCTGATTCAGCAGGGCGTGGTGGGGAGCCCCTGTAATCCAGCACTCAGGAGACACGGGAGGATTGCTGCAAATTCAAGGCCAGGCTCGTCTACCTTGTGAGTTCCCTGCTAGCCCGGGCTAGAAAGTGACAGCCTGCCTCAAAACAAAATACATGGGAGCATATCTACGGAAAACCCTGATTCCTGGAGTCCCAGTTCCCCCTACATCTCTCAGCTTCCTCCGGAGCCCTGGCTCCTGGGCCTTACCTCCCAGAAGCCTGTGGCATGGGTGGTTGAAACCCAGCCCATGTTTTGCTCCTCCCCCCTTCTCTCCACGCCTGACCTGCAAGCCCAGCTTCTCCTAGAGTCCCTGGGCCATTTCCTCCCACTCCCGGCCCTGCCCAGGCCTGTTTCATAACTGCTTCCTTTTATCCTTCTCCTTTCTTCATGTTCTCCTCTGTACCCTGCCTATCTGGGTAGGACAGGCCCTGCCCTTCTGTTCTCTCATCCCTAGTCAGCTGCAGCTTGGCTAATGTGCCCCAAAGCAATACCCTCCCTAAGTCTGCTGGTGAATACTCCATCCTGGGAGAAGAAAGCTGAGACCCCAGATTCTGGGCGTCTGAACTGTCAGTGAGATCTCTTGACAGGGAATTCTCCCAGACTCAGAGGTTCCCATTAAAGCTGACCAGATACCAGGACACACAAGCAGCCATATGTATGTTCCCAAAGTGCTGCTTTAGCCAGGGTGTGAACTTACAACAGACACTTCCAGAATGTGGGTGTTGCTTTGGGCTGGTCAGACGTTTTGTCAGGAAAGAAGGGAGACTGAGATGAAAGGAAGGAAGAAGGGAATGAGAATAAGGGGGACAGAATGGACAGAGATGTGTGAAAATATGAAAAGCAGCTTTCAAAAGTTGCTGAAAGTTGGGATGGAGAAATGGCTCTCCATGCTTAAGTCTTTGTCTTGCAAGCAGAGGACCTGAGTTCTGAGCCTGGATCCCATGTAAAAAGGCCAGGCGGAAATGGTGGTGACCTGCACTTCCTGCCCTAGAAGGTGGAGCCTAGGAAACCCCAGAGCAAAGCAAAACGGAGGTAGAGCAACACAGGATGATTCCTGAAGTCACCCTCGGTCACCTTGGACCTCCAGAGACCTACACACTGAAGTGCCTGCCATCTGATACACTTATACACTCACACTCTCACACACAAAAGTTATTGAAAATAAACCATTAGAATGTTAGAATGAGAACTATTTGCTCAGTAGGAAGGTACGGACTGTTTTGGTAATTGGACAGCATGGGGCATAGAAAGTGTTAGGAAGAGAAAGAGGGAGGAGTCTGTCTTTCTTAACTCAGCATACTGAGATAAATTCACAGTAAAAATAGAACATTTTCTTCTCTCTCTCTCTCTCTCTCTCTCTCTCTCTCTCTCTGTGTTTATGTGCTTATGTGTGTACAGGAGGGTGTGGGTCCGTAGGCTCCCAAGAGCGACACCAGGAATCATTCTGGATTGCTCTACCTTCTTTTTGCTTTGCTCTGGGGTTTGCCAAGTTCTGCCTTCCAGGACCAGAATTTCAGACAGCCTCCATTTCTGAAGAGTTTTTTATGTGGGATCTGGGGATCCGAACTCAGGGTTTTTGTTTGTTTGTTTGTTTCTATTCTTTATTCTTTTATGGCTTTGCTTGGTTTTCCTTAAAACGTATCCTGGTTTTGGAAGTTTAATAATATCTGTTAAACACAGGAAGCAGAAGCTCCAAGAAAGAAACTACCAGCTGATTAGACATTGATGTTAAGTTTCTAGGGATGGAGTGAGTGCCTGGAATAGAGCTGGAGCTCCGTACTTTGAGGAGTCCTCCTTGTATTGGTGGAAATGGGAATAACTCTTTCTCTCAGGGTGTACAATGGGAGGCCCTGAACCCCACTCTCCCCATACATGCCATCTCTGTGTGAGCATGCACCAAGCTATTTTCATCTGCACCACCTTCACTATGTGTCACCTAGTCATTTGAGTGTGACATCATGGTAACTGAGTAATCCCTTTGAAAATTAAGTAGCAAGTCAATTTATTAAAAAGGTCCTGGGGCCACTAGGATGAAAGTAGGCGCAGGGTATGTGTAACCCCATCTATTAAAACCCATCATTTTCTGGCAGTAGAAGTCTTAGCTACTACACATGGGCAGATTTGTAGGGCTGTGTGTGTATGTGTGTGTGTGAGAGAGAGAAATAGAGAGAGAGAGATGCATGGTGTATTTTATAGCTAAAGCAGTCTCTAAGCAAAAGTTCTCAATGGCTGTGGGTATTCGTAGTTTTACTATTTGTGTTTTCTTTCCTCTTTATCTGCCTGGATATTAGGGAAATACCACCATAAACTTGGTTGTAAATTCTACAAATATTGACCCTAATCCTTTTATATATAGGAAAGCCTGGGGGGAGTTTTAGCTGCATTAATGGTTATCGGACAAGCCTTTTCGAGAAAGTAATTATAGTGATATCAAACTGAATAGTCATGTTATTTTGTCTTAAAGAAAAAAGACCCTTGCACAGACTTTGGACTTTGATCAGCACTTGAAGGTAAAATGAACTGGTAAAAGAATAGGCAGTCATCAATATTTATTTCTTTTCTCAAATGCCCCCATGGCCAGCCTTATTATAGAGCCTGGGCATTCTACATTCTGCTGTTGCTTTGGTCTTGCATTTACCAGTGACTCTGGTGTTGTTAGTTGAAGGTCTTTTATTTGCTGTAATTGTAAGCAAAAGTACAGGCAAAACGTCGATCTCTAATTGTGCTTGACCAGCCGTTATTTGTATTCTGAAGTTCTTGGGTAACCTTTCAGCTCTTCAAAGCTGAGGACCAGCTCCCCTTGTCCCTGGAAAGTCCCTAACCCCATGTGGAAGTTTAAATCGCAGGTTCCGTTTTGAATAATGAGTTTATCTGAGAGCAAATCACCTGGGTGGAGAGAATAAGGACTTGATGGATCACATTAGTGGACTTGCCCAGATCTCCTAGGGTCATGGGATCAGAGGGAATCTAAGTTCACCTTGCCCACTTCTCAGTGAGTAGCTGTAGATTTTCCATGCTTTTTTTCTGTCTGGTTTTAAATGTTTCAGCATATGTTTATGTCTCAGACTTGGCTGTGTCACTTCCTTAAAAGTCATCATTAGACTGTTATCTAGCCACTGATGAATTGCTTAACTGTTAAATCCAAAGGAAGTCACTGAATCTATAACTTACATTCACTATTTATATCTTTTAAAATAGAAAATACCAATGGAAATTAGGTTTATTAAATGTTTTATTTTACAGATGTATGGAAGTGGGGGGCAGGGAAGGATTGGTATATTTGCCATGGGAAAAACAACCAACCGAATAAAATACTCTAGGAAATACCATAAATGACTCCTTTGTTACTGTAAAACAATAACTATTAAGTGGCTATTATGTAATGTTATTTCTTAAGTCTGAATTGGACAGTTTGTTGGTCTTGGAACTTAAGAAACAATTCCTGTAAAAGTATTACTTGAACTTAGCCAGTCTAAAGACATCTGAGAAAAATCAGAGTTTTCCAACTGCATTACCTAGACTAGACATAAACCACTGGAGGTAACCATAGATGTGGTTGATCTGAATTTCACACAGGTGGATTAATGTTATCTATCCGCTCATTAGCCTTTGTCTTAACGCCCAGCCACAGAAGCTTACTCACCCCAGAGCTGGCTTTCTGTGACCTCAGAGTGTGCTTGCTCCACCATCCAGAGAATAGTGTCACCTGCCTTTGCAAGGGCGAGTGAATGATAATGGACGTGTACTTCCCAGAGGAGATAGCTCCCTGAACGGAGTATTTCTCTCTCTCTTTTTTGATCTCAAATGGTCACAGTGGCCAGTGATTACACAGCTGGAATAAGGGGATATGCAGGCGGCCTTGGGTTCTGGCTCTTGTGATGGATTCTGTGTGGGTGGATCACAAATTCCTGCGTTTTTAGGGTCAGGTGTTTGGCCCCTGGAGTTTGAAAGAAAGGGGGCCTTGTATTTCCTGTGCTGTGTTCTTTCTCAGTGGATGTCTTCTCCGCTATCATTCGGTCCGTTAGCCTTAGAAGTCAAGAAGCTGTAAAATCAGTGCTGCTCCTCTTAACAGATCTAGGCCCGGGATTAGGGATTTGCTCTCTGCAGCCCATTTCTATTTGTCACTGGCTGGAGTGCCATTTCTCCAGGCAGCCTTTTGTCAGGATGCCCTCCTGCCAGGTAGACTTCACGTTTCCTACAGAACTTCTTTCTTACATTGTGAGATTTTTGCCTTAAATTTTGTCTATCCTATCACATCACATTTCACTATGACTTACAATGTGCAGAGTAATGAATTGGTTGCCCATAAATGTGATATACGTTGTATGCCAGTCTCTAGGCTACAGCACAGGCTCAGGTTGGAAATCCATGAGAGAAAAAAAGGGTTCTGACTCTTGGCACTGAGAGACTTTCAGAAGTGTTGTATCCGAGCCAGAGTAAATATATATGCCCTTTACCCTTTCTTTCAGTTAGCAGAAATCACTTCTAAACACTTACTTTGGCATTAAGGAAGCTCGTCATGACCCATTGTTCCAGAGAGCTTGTAGTCCTGTTTTAAGCCAGTTCTTTGGTTCCCATGTGAGTAACATGCCCAGCCAGGAGCTGAAGAAACAACTTTCGCCTTGCAAATCTTCCATTCTTATAGGTGTGTCCAGCAGGCAGTGGCTTGTAACTGTTCCTTCAGCTACTAAACAGGTTTGATTTCAAATCTATTTAATAGAGAAATTAACATGGTTGGAGGGTATTCATGGCCCAGCATTTATGGACTGTGTTGGGAAGTCCCAGGTGTGTATATATCTTACATGCTATGTTAAAGTTGTTAGACTAAAGTGCATTTGTTTATGCTGTTTTGTTCGGTCTTTGAATCACAGAGTTGAGGTTCTAGAGATGTCTTAGTAGTTGGATCAAGGAGGACAGGGCAAAGGGAATTGGGGGGGCTCAGTCTTGAGGCTGCACGACTACGTGCTACTTGCCTCCCTTTCTGCCTCTTTACACTAAAGAGAAGCCCAGTGATTATCAACTGGGTCAGGAGGCAGGAAAACCCAGATCCAAAGGAGTTACCTTTGAAACATGGGAAGTTAATTATAGTTAAAAATACTTAGAGGGGAAGATTTATGAGTCATGCATCTCAGTGTAACCCTTTTACTGCTCTGGGAGCTTGCCGATGAGCCTGGACCCCAATAACCTAATAGCTTCCTTCCACTAAATTTAACTTTTGTGGATAGTGTCCTAGGATTTACCCATTACCTCAATTTTTTACTTAGATACATTGTCATTGAGAGCCTTTTCCTTGACCAGGACGGTGAACACCGTCAGGAAAACGAAGATAACACATGAGCCTTTGAACTAAGTAGCTCAGTTCAGTGGGATTAGTAAGAAATGTAGACAAATAATTAATAGAAAGAAGGACAGGGAAATTATCTGCTGAGGAACTTTAATACATATTGTCTCATTGAATTGTTACCATAATGATGCAAAGGCTGTATTATTATCTTTATAATGCACATGAAACATAGAGACTTAGAAAAGTGGCATAATGGTGTCCAGTAGTAAGTGATGGATCCCAGTGAAAAACTTCACTGTGTTGATTCCTAAGGCAGCCAAGTTCCAGCAACAGTTTAATTATTGAAATTAATGTTTGTGAAATAAGGCTGTAGTGTGTTAATTTTAATAGAACAGTTGCTTCTTGGCAATTTGAAAGATATTCGTGAAATAAAGAGCTCTGATCATTTCGATTTTGGCTATAGAAATACCACCTGCTGTCTGAGGGAAAAGAGTGAAAAACAGAAATAGGTTTTACTTTGTTTTAAAATTGCCACCTGCTGCTTCTCTTTCCCATTAAAGGAAATTGTATATGTATTCTTCCTGTAATTTCCTCATCTTAAAGCATCACAGTTTATAATGGTGTTTGAGTGGGCTTGTGCTTTTAAATTGAAGCTTTGCTTAGGATGTAGCTCTGAACAGCTGCTATTTTGCAGGCCTTTTGAATGAGTAACACCCCAGTGCACGCAGGCTTATTTTCTTAGAATCCCCTCTATGCATTATAAGATCCTGTGCATTCACACAAACGTGTTTTATGCACACGTCTAAGTCTATGCTGGTGTTGTGACAGATTGGGCATGTGGTTCATGTCCTAGAAAAGGCAGAAGTTCCTTCATCCATGATTCAGTTAGCAGGCAGATGCCAGAAAAGATCTGCTGCGAGACTTTAAAGGTGGACGCATGTAGGTTTCCTTTTAAAAAAGTTCAGTTATTCCTTTTGAATATGCTAAACTAATTTCTTAAGAAGGCCACGGTGTGATGGCATCACTTAAATACATCTTTTCCTTGGGAGTAAAGCTTTCTGTGTAGAGATCTGAGAGGTAACTGCTCTGTTATATATAAAACAACTGTTTCAGAATAAACTATATATAGTCTACAGTGTGCACAAGACACGAATACTGGGTCCTGAATTCTCCTACTGAAAGAAACTCTTCACTGTGGCTGTCAGTTTCCTGTTGTAATGTGTGAACTGTTTTTAAGGAATGACTGCCCCTTTCTAAGGACAGAATGAGAGAAATTTTCCTTTTGAATACTTTTTGAGTGTTAAGGAAGGTGGTTCTCATGACTGCTAAGCCAGGCCCTAGGCTTCCTCCAATTACTGTACGTGTGGAACTAACCACTTACATAATTTACTGTAGAAATGGGAAGTCCAGACAATGAAATGTGCTTTGTTTAAAGTGAGGTTTATTGGGGTAAAGTTTGCATATAGCAAAATTATACTTTTTGGGTGTGGTATTAGCTAAGTTTTAACAAATGATAGTCAAATTACTAATGAAGAATATTTCAAACTTAGTGTTAAATAATTTTAATTGATCGTGTTTATATGATATTAGGCTGTATTTTGTTTTGTCTTTCCCCCACTTTTTTAAATTAAGCACTATAGTTATTAAATTTTCACTATCTCAGTCAGCTATATAGGCTCACACTTGTAATCCCAGCATTTGTAAGTCAAAGTACCTACTGACTAGAGACCAAAACCCTAACTTTAAAAAAAAAATTAGTTTTAGGTTGGTGAGATGTCTCAAGGCTTAAGATTCACAAGCAGAAGGTCCTGGGTTCGAATCCCAGGTCCCACATAAAAACGCCAGGTGAAATGTTGTGGCCCATACTTCCATTTACCCATATACACACACACATACAAATTTTTTAAAAAATCAGATTCTCCATAATGTCCTTTGTTGCTGTTCCAAGATTCTATCCAGGGTATGATACGATGCATTTATTATCCTTCTTAAATGTCACTTTTGTGGGAAAATAGCAACATATAATTTGATTTTGTGGTTTATAATATCAAGGTAAGTTGTAGGAAAATGCATCAAAGTGAGATATTTTAGAGAAAAGTGTTCGTTACGTGGTTTGTTATTAATATCTAATTACTCCTTTGATATAGCATAGATGTGGATGTTATTAGAAATAGAAAAATTTGACAGATGGGAATGGGTTGCTACAGTATTCACCTGGAAGCAGACCAGCCAAATCTTTCCCCATCTGGAGACTCAAGGAACTCTGTAGAAGAAGGGGCGGTAAGACTGTAAGAGCCTAAAGACGGAGAGTTTCATTGCTGGACAGGTTGTTTAACTCAAGATAGGGCAGCCACTGCCAGGAACTCATGGCAATAGAACTTGATCTCATCAGACCTGCACAGTGGCAGAACATGTCAGCATGCCCCCATGGACTGGCATGGACCTCAGGAGAAATAGTTCCAGCCAGTAGGATCCTTACGAGCAGGGGGTCAGACAGAGGTAGAGGAGTGCCCATATCATTGGGCTGCACAAAAAAGGGCCTCTCTATCTGCCCCAGAGTCCTGAACCCCCATGAGAACAGATGATACAGAGGGAACCCCAGGACGATAGAACCAGGGGACAAGAGAGTAGTGATGGGAGGAAAAGTGGGATGGGATGTATGGGATGGGATGGATGGGCAGGATTACAAGTTCAAGGCTTGCCCATGTTAGACAGTAAAGTTAAAGCCAGTTTGGGTCACTTAGTGAAACTTTGTCTCAAAACAAAAAGTAAAAAGGATGCCTGAGGATATGGTTTAATGGTAGAGTGCTTGCCTGGCATTGCAAAGTTCTGGGCTCAAATTCCACAACCTCACAAAAAAGAGGCAGAATGAGAAGAAGGAAAAAAGGGAGGGAGGGAACATTCAGGGGGTCACCACACCCACTTCTAGATGTGTGCCGAGGTGAGCATGGTCCTCTGGTGATGTCACAGGAACACCTCAATGCTTGGTCCTGCTTTCTTTCACTTGCATTTATTTCTTTCTTGAAATGCTCCCCTGAAGAGTACTAATGCTAGCTCAAGTTCTAATTACCGTCTCCCCACAGACTTAAATATTAAACCTCAAGATATGTGAGCCGTCTTGCCAGATGGCAGGCCAATTAATATATTTTTGCAAAGTGCAGAAATGTGTTTTCTTCACAGGGGACAATGAATCCATCTGCCCCACATCTTCCTTTCCCCTTTGTCCTTTGGGGGAAATCATCATTTAATTTTCAGAACTAAAGTATGCAAGACTATAAATGATCTATTCTGCTTAAAAAGAAAACTAGTTTTAATCATAAAAACTTTTTTTAAAAAAATCTATTAACACTGTCCCATGAAATTAAAATTCATGGACACCTAAGTTCTTTAAGGGTAGTACCTGGTTTGAAAGTTGAGCACTTATGTTAAAAAATGAGGGTGCCCGAAGCCTGCAGTGGACATCTGCTCCCATGGTAGGATCGGGAAATTAATGGTTAGCTTCTAAACTTTCATGCCAGTAAGCAACAGAGACGGACTTGAACTTTGTCTTCAGGTTCCACATGAGGACAATCATGTTGAAAATAGAATCTTTAATCTTTCAAAGAGGAAAGAAAATAAGAGAATGAAAAACTAAGTTAAAATCCATGTATGATTCTTCTTCCTCCTGTGTTTTGGTACTGAACTGTACATGTTGAATTAGTTTTGACTGTCCTCAGATAGCAATTCGGAGAAGTGCTTCAAGTGCCTCTGCCTGCCTCCCAACTCTATTACTGAGTCCTAAAAAACAAATGCCATATTTTTTATCTTTGAAAAATACATTTGTAGGGTTCACACGTTGAACATCAAGCAGATGCATTACTGGCTGTATGAATATCTATGAGATTATTTTACAACATTTTAGAGTGTTGAAATTTGGAGAAGATGACCATATTTTAGGCTTGCCTTTATCTGTCAAAGGATGGCACTGAATTTGATTACTTTCTGCTGTGATATAGAAGAGTCTGGCAAGTTGGTGTTCCAGAATCTTCTCTTGGAAGAGCATTTCACCACTTTCCTATTTATCATTACTTTTCATGTCTTCTCTCTTTCATAGTAGGTCACCTTAGATCAGGTAATGTTAACTGGACAGAATTTGAGCTTGGCATCTCTTTCTTTACTCAGCTCCATCTGGAATCAATCTGAGGTTCTGCTCTTAGGGTAGAAAGACTTTAGACTTTGGATTGGGAGAGAACTTTGTTGAATCCAGATTCTGTGCCAACTTAGACATGTGATCTCAGCAGGCCACTTCACCTTTAAATCATTTTATGCAGCAAAAATAATCTTTTCTGGACCTTAGATAAAACAGATTGCAAAGTCCGGGGACAGAGGCGGGCAAGCTTAAGCCCACAGACCCAGTGTGGTTTCATATGCTGATATGAATTAGAATATTGCTGAGCCGCTCACTCACTTAGGATTGTCTTCTGTTCACTGTGGCTGCTTGTGTTACAGGGACAGAATCGAATGAAATCATTTACTATGTGGCCTATTTACAGAAAACTACAGCCCACCCTTCATCTCACCTAATCCCTTGCAAATATAAACACTCAACAGATGTCTGTCTCACCTTCTTCCTGTTGGCTGTTGTAATAGTCTCTTGCTTTCAGTGCTTTTCACTTTAGGAACTCTATCCAAAAAAAAAAAAAAAAAAAGTTCAGGTAAGGCCTTCTCTAGAGGCCCTTCTAGTAGACTCAACCCATCTGGAACATAGCCAGACCCCTCGGCTACAGCCCAGGACAGAACATGTTGAAAGAGGTGCTTCCTTAGCTCTCCAGCCTTCCTTGTGGCATGTTTTGACTTGAACTGGATGCCATGCGTGCTACAGGAATAGAGTTTTTGCTAATCCAAGTGTAAATACAGGCATGTCATGTGGACTGCCACACGCCTGATATAGTTGAGATTCTTTCTGTATATGGCTAGGTGTGTCTGATCTGTGTTTCTTCAGAGCTCTAAAGGCCAGACTGTAAAATTGAAGGCATCTTATTTGTAAACACACCGTAGAATCATCACAAATTGCAGAGGCCATATTTAGCAAAAAGACTTTTGGAGATCTCACAGCAGGAGTTCCTGAAATGACTCCGAGCCATTTGAATGGAAAAGTTCTCAAAGGAGCAATAAGTGCTTTCCATTTGCTTGTTTAGTTTTGCTCTTTAAGCAAAGAGAACTTAGATTTCCTCAGCAGATTTGATTAGGGATACCCTAGTGTCTAGTAGGAAACAGACTGGGAATAGAGTGCAGTAGAATGTGCTGGATGCAGGTTTATGATTGATCACTGGCTCCCTCCCTGCCCCCAACCCCACACTCAGCGGAGAAGATGAGGGACTTTTCAGAGCGACTAAAGGCGATTACACTGGGATGATATTTTTAAAAGTTTTTAAAGAATATGGAGGATGCTAGTCAGATGGAGACAGGCAGATCCCTGGATGACCATCCAGCATCATCTATGTGACCCTATCTCAAAAAAAAAAATGAAGAAAGGAGAACATCACTGGTTACCCACTTACGCACATATTCATTCACACTCATGTACACTCGCAGTACATGTGGGCATACATATCCACATGTAGTATTTGGAGAAATAAGATATATTCCAAGGATATGTTCAGAATTTTGTCATGGAACATGTGTCCTAAAAATCTATGGAGAAATGATTAGATTTCTCAGACCTTGCCACATTTCCTTCCCTTTTTACCTCCCCCCCTGGGTGTATCTAAGCATCTCTGTTCCTCCGTGAGATCAGTTCCTTGTTAGCATTTATCCCAACATGTTGTAATTCTGCATATGTTTGTCTGCATTTCCAGCTGATCCTGAGTGTCTCGAAGCCCCAGATTTCATGCCAGCATAGCGCCTGGCACGTCATAGATACTTAATAAAGGTTTATTGACTGAAAGCTCTCTCCGTGAACATACTTGTGCGTATAGCTTTTTCTGTCTTTTGGACTGTTTCCTTAGGATAAATTCCCAGAATAGAGATTTCTAGGCCAAAGTGACGCGAACATGTTTATGAATCTTAATACATAACACCAAGGAGATTTTCTGTCTACTTGAGGATCCTTCCAAGTTTGCAAGTCTCATACTGCAGCAGTACTTTATTGCTGCCTTGGCAGTCTGGTGTTCCATATTTTCTCTAGTAAAAAAGTGACAGTAGGGTACATCATCGCCAAATTCAAGTCTGGGATGAACACTGCATATGCTTTAGGATGAAATCCTTCTAAAAAGAGATTAAAACTCTTCCTATGGAACTTGGGGCAAAGAGGAAGGTGGTCAGTAGAAACAAGGCATTAGATTAAATATAGTGTCTTGGGGACCAAACCCTCCTGAAGGCTCATTACGCCCCTGTACTTTTCCTCAACTGCCATCAATATTTTAAGAAAGCAATTGGATATTTTTTTCCTTTGCTTCTCCCCTCAACACATTTACTGTTCAAATATGACACATTACCAAATGCAAATTGCTGCTAGTGCCCATTCCAAGGTCTGCTTTTATCAAGGTTTGGAACTGTTTGTCTAATGTATAATGCATTTCCGTCTTCAATTGATCTGATTTGCGTGTGTGAAATAAGATTGAGCCTCCATGCTGAGACCTTGAGAAACAGCGGCTTTTTTTCCTCCCCAGTTTGATTACTACCCCTCCCCCCATCTCTCAGTGTTTGGCTGGTTCATAATTTACTTATAATAAACAGCTACATGCATCTTTGGGAGTGAGCGTGTTCTTGAAAAACACATAGGGTGACCAGAGTACAAACACCACTTCATGACAGATACAAGTGGAGAGTGAGGGTTGTGCTGGACAGGAAGGTTCAGCATGTATTTAAAGAATTAGGATCTATGACTGCCTTCCATCGTGTGCATGTTCTTGGCCAACTATACTTCAGTCCAGACTCAAAAGCTAAAATGTAAATTCCTGGAAAGATAAGCGGATGAAAAGGAGTAAGAAAACCCTTACACGTCTTCTAAATTTAGCTTAAAGATAATTCAGTGGGGTTTTTTTTTGGGGGGGTGGCAAACTCAAGTCTGTGGACCCTTAACCTAGTTAAACGGTTTTAGGAGAACATTTGAAAAATCAATAATTACATCTTAGCACATACTAATTGCATGCATACCCACACTTTGGCCTTCCAAGCTGTCAAACATCAAGGATTCTATGAGCCAGGAGCCAGAGTTTCTAGATCTCTGTCCCTTCAGGATGCTAAAGACCCAAGTGGCTGTTACAGAGTCAAAATGAGGAGCTTTTTCCATGGCTCCTAAATCATGTTACTCCATGAAAGCCAGGTGCCTCTCTCTCTGGTCATTAAAGTGAAGGGGCTGGCACAGTGGAAGGAGACTCTCCTAATCTAATGGCTTTATTCTAAACCACTCAAGATATCATGAGCTTTTGCAAACTTGTGGGAGGGGGTAGGGCAGTGGGATGATTATGACTAGGATATATGAGTTTTGATAGATTGGCAGCTATGGCTTGCCATGGCAACCCCAACACTACTACAGGAAAATGAGAGGTGGAGACAGAATTGTCAGGAGGCTCACGGGCCAGCAATCTGGAGTATACAGAGCAGAGGAAAGCACCAGAAAATTGTCCCTGACCTCCACACCTGTGCTGTGGTACGCACAGCTGCCCCCACAACACATAATAATGATTAATAAAATTAATACTGGTAAATGATTTATGAAGAAAAATACTGACAATTGTAGGATGAAAATGCCTGCTGAACTTTCAGTCTGCACTTACTTCTTCCGATCACTGATTTGCCTTGGTGGAAAGTACATTCAGGTTGTTGTGCATCTGAGTTTCAGAGCTGTAGCCATTCTGAAAAGTAAAAGCTCCAAACCTATTATCTTGTTCTCAGCCCTTAGCACCTGCCATTCTGTTTTCTGTTTTTTGGTTTTGTTTTTGTTTTTCTTGGGTTTTTTTTTTGGGGGGGGTAAATAAGTTTGACTCTTCTGGGTATTAGGTAGCATTTGTCTTTCTATAACTGGTATTTTTTTAAAGAAACCAATATTAAGGATTTTTTTTTAATTTATTGAACTATGATTGTGGTACATAAATGGAAGTCAGAGAGCAACTTCAGCTTCCAAAACTCAGTTCTAATCTTCTACTATGTGGACTTCTGGCAGTCAAACTCAGCTCACCAAGTGTCTGAGTTGGCTTCTGGCTACCTTACCAGCCCATGACTCACATTTTACATTCATAGCACAGTGTTCTAGAGACCCTTTCTTGTTCATGTGAGCATTTTGCTTATTTTTTTCTTAGTGGGAAATAGAAATGACTTTTGGACTGAATTGTCAAATCTTAAAATATTGCATCTTAAGTAATGCACAAGGACTATTTTGAGATGATCGGGAATAACTATTTTAATAAGAAATAGGTGAATTAGTTTTCTGTTTCTTAGATTTTTAATTTTGTGGCAAATTTAGCATCTAAATTGACCATGAACATCTTGAAGACTATATAATATTCCTGGGTGCGTGTGTGCGTGTGTGTGTGCGTGCATGCGTGCGTGTGTGTGTGTGTGTGTGTGTACATATGCATGTTTATCATGTTTTTTTACTTCTTCTTCCAAGTATGGCTAGTTAATCCACCTGAATATTATACATATCCTGCTGCTCTGAACATAGGTGAGCAAACAGCTCTACAAGATTCCGTTTTCAGGGTTGTTTGTTTGTTTGTTTGTGGGGGGGTTGGTGATTTTTTATTTTTTTGTGTGTGGGGGTGAATACCCTGAGGAGGAGTTGCTGGAACACATGTAGGCCGTCTGTGACGTTTCATGAAGCTGCTACATTGTTTTCCACAGCAGATCATTTTCTGCTCCTAGGGCACAAGGATTCCAGTTTCTCCATGATCTCCCAGTTGGCTGCTCGCTTGTTCTTCTTTTCTTTCTTTTTTTATAGCAGGAAATAAATTGATTCAAGAATTTTATTTTCATGTGAGCATTTTGCCTGTTTTTTTTTTTTTTCTTTCTTGGTGGTAAATAGAAACAACTTTGGAATGAATTGTCAAATCTTAAAATACTGCATTTTAAATAATGTACAAGGACTATTTTGAGATGGTTGGGAATAACTATTTTTGATGGGAAATAGGTGAATTAGTTTTCTGTTTCTTAGATTTTTAATTCTGTGGCAAATTTAGCATCTAAATTGACCATGACCATCTTGAAATAAGATAATTCTGGTTCCATGTATAGCATTGAAAATGAGAGAGAATGAGAAGAGAGCAGGTGGGCTAGGCAGCTCAGTGTATCAGACCATGCCCACTACTATGTTATCCTGCGGATCCTTTTGTCTTTTCTAGTATTGATCTTGGGGAGAGGGATGAACATGCCGTGGCACATGTACGGAGAGCAACTTGCAGGAGTTGTTTTTCTTCTTCCATCATGTGGTTCGATGTGGTTCCCGGTCTCATGTTATCAGGCTTGAGTGGCAGCGCCTTTACCTGCCCAGCCATTTTGCCCACAAATCCTATTTTATTTTATTTTTTTCAACTTAGTACAATGTAATAAAAGAATCATGATATGCCACTCAAGGGAACTTATTTCTAGGTACTTTTCTCTAGCTAACTACTGTATACTATATAATCTCAAGTCTTCCCAGGTCCCCTAGAATTTTCCCAATGTATATGTAGTAATTTGTTGGCATACTCCAAAGTCTATGGGTATCTTTTCTAAATAGTGTTTTAAAATGCAGAAAATAAAATTCATTGTGTTATAAGGAAAACTAAATATATTGAAATATTACAACCATATTAAGATACTTGTGTATTTGTGATCCTTTGTTAGAATCAGATGTGAAGATTTGGAGACAGGTCTGTGAGCAGACATCCTTTGAAGTGAGAGTTAAAGTGATACTCAGTATAATCTTCAAAATCAGAGAATATTAAAATTCTGCAATTTCCACTGGAGACAAGTTCACCTGCTAATATCGTGAATAAACATACATTTGTAAATGAAAGAAATATTTCATCTCAGTTTCATATGACAATATAGGTTTTCATTTGTTTATTTGCTTGTTTGGCTTTTATTTAAACAATCCAAAGTCACACACTTAGTGAATTTAACTCATGGACCCTTGTAGAAGTCTCCGTGGTTAGAAAGAGTTGCATTTGAGGCTCCCTGGTGGTACCTGTTGGTGATTTCAACACCCCTACCAGTGAGAAGTGCTGACCTAGATGCTCCCTGGGATCATCAGGCTACTGGCCCTGGAAGCTGGCGCAGTTACGAGAATTTTATGCCAAAACAGTAACCTTGGATCCGTTCACAGGGACAGTAACAGTGTCATCGGCTATTTTCACCTAGCATGTAGCTAGGAAAGCTCGGCGCAAGCACAAACAACAACAGTAGCGAAGGCGACTTAGACTTTGGAAGTCACCTCTTAGCCACCCTTAGACTTTGGAAGGACCGGAAGGCCAAGGCTTATAGGAGTGTGGTATGGTGTATGTATGGTAACTGGTGTCTTACACAAAGGAGCCCATGTCTCTGAGCATCTCTGTCCCTTCTTCCCAGCCATAGGATTTTTTCACAGTTAAGTAGATCTGTGGCTGCATGAAGGCTGCGTACTGTACCTGCCTCCTTACCAAACTTGGAAAGAAAAACTTATGGAATAATAATGTTGCAACGCTTCGTTCGTTGTTTATTTAAACAAAGTCTAGCTCTGTAGTCCAGACTGGACTCAAACTCTATATATAGATTTTCTTGACTCAGCCTCACACATCTGGAAGTATAGACCTGTACCTCCATACAGGGAACATCTGTTAGTCTTAGTTTTTTTTTTTTCTCATAAGTATTTTAATCATCAAGGTTCAAATAGGCGCTGAATAAGGATAAAAGCATGCACCCTGTGGCCTAGCCTGTGTTACCCACTCAATCAGCTTCACATTTTAGAGAGGGAAATATTTTTAGGAAGTGAGACAGTTATAAAGTCTTCTCAATAGCAAGTCATGAACCTGTTACAAGTGTATCTCACAGTGGTTGCTGCTGGAGTGGAGCCTTTGGGCCGTATAGTCTGCAGTCTGGATCTGTTTGCATAGAGGCTCGTAGTGTGATAGACTGGGCAGGAAAGTGCTGAGATGTGCCTTGTCCTTCTGCTTGTGAAAGGCAATTCATACGCATTAAGAAGGATGTTTTGTAAACATAGAATTATTTCGAGGTTAAAAGGCTTCCTACCAAATTAGGTGGGAGTCTTGAAGCATACAGTGTAAGCAGTTTCTCCTCCCTTTCCTTCATGTGTCGATATCTTTCATTGGCTCTTCTGGGGCTTGCTTACAATTTTCTATCATGGTCGTTTATGCTAATCAGTATGAAACAGAATAATTGTAAATCATGGCCCCTTGGGCATGTTTGTTCCCTCCTGTAATACTTGAGACCACAGAATTCTGTTCAAAAAAGATAGAAAAAAATAATCTGTCATTTTTTTAGTAACTCGGGGGTGCACACAACCACAGGTGTGGGTGTTGAGAATAATTTCCCTCCTTATCTTTGGGCTTCATCTTCTGTTTTAATCCATAAGTGCAAATGCAAATTAAATTATTTCTGAAAAAAAATTGGATTCAAATTATCCAGTTACCTTCATTTGTGACAATCTAAGTATATCATGCTAACTATAATATATATACCCTATCTTAATGTTTCTACAGAAGATTGTTGAAAGTTACCTTTATCAGGAAGGCATATCTGTATATAATTATTGTAAATTAGCTAAATTGTGGCTACAAGATATGTAAGAATCTTAGCCCTGTACATTTTTAATGATGCATTTCAGATAATTAGCATAGAATACAGCAGTTTTTTACTTTAATGTTATACTAAGATAGATGGTTTGACCTCCATTCACATTTATTTGTGGTTTAGAACACAGTGAAATATACAGTTATCATACAGACAGACTATAAATGTGTTAATCAGCAGCTCATACAAATGTTTTTTTACCCTTATCAGGTTGCTAACTGTGCTATGGAAGTGAAGTGGACTTTAGTTGTACATGTATTCCTGCCTCTATCTACAGGTGAACACAAAGGCATGCTGTGTATATAAGGAAGGAGGCAGGTAATACTACCCTAGTACAGATGTAGAAGGAAGTGCCATTTAATGATAAAATTTGAATCCTAGAACCATATAACTGCATCAAAGATGAAGGAGCACCCCTCTAGTTTTATTTCAGTAACTCTAAATCAAAACATCCTAAATGCAAAGCAACTTTGTGTTCTGTAAGAATGAATGGAAGCCTTTTGGGTCTGAGGGTTATCAGTCCATTTTCCCATTTTAGTGTCAGTCCAAAGAGAGCTGGATGAAGAAGCAATTTAGAGCAGGGGAGAGTTCCCTGGGGGAAAGACTGAGTGTGCTTATCTCTCCATCCTCTGCACTGTTTCTTCACTAACTCACAAGTCTTATTTGGGTATCTCCTGAGTGTTAAATATGGTGCTATGGAGACCAGGGGAAGGAGACTGGTGGTTCCAACTCTTTAAAGACTGTAAGAATGAATGGAAGCCTTTTGGGTTATCAGTCCATTTTCCCATTTTAGTGTCATTATGTCATTATGAGGCATATAGTGGGGGTGGCATGAGGACAGAGAATGCAAAGGAATGACAATAACTGACAGCAGTGTGTGTGTGTGTGTGTGTGTGTGTGTGTGTGTGTGTGTGTGTCTGTGCCACACTATAGGGATCTAGAGGCCTTTAAGAGCATCAAATGTTGGCTGGGGGTCATGTTGGTAGGTTGCAGAGAAGTAATTAAAAGGTAGGAGAGAATGTTCCAGGCAAGAGAACCTAGATCTGTACAGAATGATTTTGGTTGCAACTTAAGGAAAGATTCTGTTAGACTGATAAAGACAGGCCTGGGATTTTTCCTTAGGGCAGGGGAACTATTGAAGGATTTATCCTGGAAGGTGAGAAGATCATGAGGAAAGGTTCCTGGTTGGAAGGACTACTGGAGTGGGTAATAGAGAATTCCAGTTAGAGCCCACATTTCAGGTTCTGTGCAGAAAAGGGTGGAAGGAAGCCTTGGGAATGAAGAGAGGTGTTCAGGAAGAATCCTCAGAACTGAGGTGACTAATCGGGTGACTGAAGGGAGGAGGAGCCACAATAGATGTTAGCACTCTTATTTCTGCTGTGGGCTGTTGGTGGATGCCAGTGACTTAGCAGGGACACAGGAAGCTGACTTCAGTTTGCGACTCAGTGGACTGAAGCGTCTGCTGACCCTGAGTGGAGATGTTATGTGCACCTGTGTGGGAAACAGCAAAGGGTTGCAAGCTGGGACCCAGTCATCCTACTTAAGATGAACAAAAAGTGTGGAAGAGATTTGTGGTTGAACATTTCTCCAGGAGCTTGGGGAATTGAGACCTCAGAGCTAAAAGTATTCTTTCTGTTCCCAGAAGAGACAGAGATGGAGTAAAGAAACCATTGGCACTGGTTTATGTTCTAGCAGGGCAGCCTCATAAGGCATGTACACTTTATTGTCTTTTGAGTGGTGTTTGGGATTTTAAGCAGCTGATCAAGAGAGGATCTGACAGCTTCTGAAGTTTCAATGAACTGCTCACATTTTTCTTAGAGTTAAAAGTTTGTGGGAAAAGGTTGGGCCTGCCCAACATTCAGTCTCTAAGAACAATGAGATAAAGGCACAAGATGATAATTGAAGTTGAAAGTTTCAGGTTTGCTGAGCGCTGGGTTTTGTCATTGTTACTGTTCATATTTCTGAGCTAGGATCTCATGCTGTCTGCAGTCCAGGCTGCCCTGAGATTCCTCAACTCAGAGGCTGCCCCAGCCTCCCATGTATTCCCATTATGGACACTGGCCACTGTAACTGACCTGTTTCATTAGGGGTTTTTTTTCCCACTTTTTTTTTTTCTTGACAAGGACAAAAAGCATTTCCTGTTTTGAAAGCCTTAATGAGCTGTGTGATTTCTTTTTCCTTATAGAGAGATATGAGTTGGATAGAATAGTAAGAGTCTTACACACACACACACACACACACACACACACACACAACCAACCAACCAACTAAACAAACAAAAAACATGTGTCCTCATATAGGAAAAAGGCCAGGAGGAAGGAAGATAAGAACTCAGACTCATCCTGTTGGGTGTGTACGTTCTTAACCACATCACTGAAATTGCCATCTGTGGACTTGAAAAGTTTGTGCTTTATATGGTTGGTGCTAATTAATCTGAAAATAAGATTTATCATATATGTTTTGAACTTCTCTTAATTACATCCTGCAAAATTTCATTTGATGAAATATTTCCATCTCTCTTGAAATGTGGACATACTTGGAGTTGAAATTTATCAAGATTTCATATGATTCAATAATAAATGTTATGTATATTTAGGAACATCTAGGGGATTGGAAAACCAAATTCCAAATCAAACATACATTTAATTAGATTACACTTGGATAAATGTCATTCATTTTCTTTTAGATCTTCATTTAACAAGTAATTTCCCAAGGTAATACAATCTACTGGAGCTATAGTTAATTTAATAATGCTATGAGACCTCCATTTGACAACGATTAATGGTTTAGACTTGTTTTCTTTTTAAACTTTAGCTTGGGCCAGGTTACTCCTGGCAGGAGTTCTGAGATGACCATCTGATGGTTATGAGATAGCTGTAGTAAAATGACACAGTCATCATTTTGGTTTCTGAAGAGGTAAGCATAGCACTGGTGTCTAAAATAGATCATCCGAATGACATTTTAACTGAGAAAGTAAATACTTTTTTTTATTTCTATAAACCATCATTACAGATGGTTCCTGAGGCAAAGCAGAACTCCTGATAGCACTCAGATAAGACTGTTTTGTCATTGTATTGAGACTGTGCTTTTTAGTTTCAAAAGTGTTTACCATAGCGCTGTCTGAGCAGTGCACATTTGTGGTACCTACAGTCTTCTAGATTTTCTGCATCCCAGCACTTTTCCTATCATGGGTGTTTCTGTCACTCCCTTAACAATGTCTCATTTTATAAAACCTTGGGTATCTCAAAAACCGGTATTTTTATTTAGTATCTTAGTTCAATAGAGCATTGTCCTAAAGAGGCCAAGGTCGTGGGTGTGGATCCTGTGCCAGTCAACTTTCAGAGCAAAAATGATTTCTTTTTTTGTAGTTGGCCTTTCCTATAGTGTTAGTCATTGTTTCGGAACTTGCTGATAATATTTGACGTCTTTTTTTCCCAAGTATGAATGCACTGCCTAGCTCACTAACTGTGCTGGGAAAAGGAAAACTAGTGTCAGTTGTATTCACTCCATACTGAGACTGTGTTAGCTCGTGCGTGAAGGGAAGAACTGCAAGACCTTTACCTGTGAGAGGTCCCTCTAGATCCAGCAGACAAGGGTGATGCCAACTCCTGGTGGGTGACAGCCGCTCCTTTGCCTACTACGCAGCCCTGTGTCCTCTGCAGTCAGACACCCTCACCCTCCTGTGAGACACTGGGCATTTCCCAGAGTTGATGGCAGAGGAGTGCTGTCTGTTGTCATCTTTTTCACCTGATTTAGTGCTCTTCAAAGTTTTAATAAGGACATCTTTTAAGTTCTGACTGGGGACTGAGACTCTGATCATTCATGCGTTGAACTTTAAATAAGCTGGAAAGATCTGCTGGGCCCTATTTTCATAATGGATGCTGACTCTTTGACATTTACAAGGATATCTGCTTTTGCGTTAAAATAAATGCATTTGTATTTGGAAATAGTTTGCCAGGTTCTCTCCCTATCAAGTTTAAAATAGATCTTTCTGTCTTTCTTTCTTTCTTTCTTTCTTTCTTTCTTTCTTTCTTTCTTTCTTTCTTTCTTTCTTTCTTTCTTTCTTTCTTTCTTTCTTTCTTCCCTCCCTCCCTCCCTCCCTCCCTCCCTCCCTCCCTCCCTCCTTCCCTCTTTCTCTCTCTCTTTCTTTTTCTTTCTTTTTCCTTCCTTCCTTCCTTCCTTCCTTCCTTCCTTCCTTCCTTCCTTCCTTCCTTCCTTCCTTCCTTCCTTCCTTCCTTTCCTTCCTTCCTTTCTCTCTCTCTCTCTCTCTCTCTCTCTCTCTCTCTCTCTCTCTTTCTTTCTTTCATTCATTCATTTATTCATTCATTCAAAATGACATGCTGGAAAGCAGTCTGTCTAGATTCATCAAAAATTGCTACAGCCCCATTCAGCTTGGCTGTAGGGATCTGCTAGCTAGAGAAAGCAAGAATTGCTTCCCAGCCCCTCTTGTCTGTTTCCAAGGCCAGAAGTCCTCCTTTCAAGTGCCTCTTCCTGTTAGGCATGTGGATTTTGCTGCCTGCTGCTGGGTTTGCAGGTCAGCAGGGCGGCTCTGCCTGCCAGGCAGTTCACAGTCTGGTTTCTTTCCTTGGAGAGCTCCTCTGCACAGCTAGCTCTTCCAGGTGGAGAACTAGATCGCCAGTGTCCTCTGCAACACAGGACACATGTGGAAATGAGTCAGTGGAAAATTCACTGACTCATCATGACCTACTTCTGTAGCTTGGGCTGAAGGTATGCTTATTTGTTTAAAGAAATCTGCCTCCCTTCCACAAGCCCATACTGTGTGCCTGCTTAATCCTGGAGATGGTTTTAGAATGTGTAGTTGCCTCAGTTGTTTCGTAAGTAATCTTGGCACGCCACCTGTCATACATTTTAACGTGAGCCTCCTACCCCTGTGCTCCGGTCCCCACCTCCAGCCCAGGGGAATCTGGCTCTGGAAAATTCTTAGCACAGCTTGACCCACAGTCACTCTTTCCTAATGAAGAGTCTGAGATTTTTTTAAGAGAACTTTTGAGCTTGTAACTTTCACCAATTTAAGAAAAGATGATTGAAGAAAAAGTCAAAGTTTATTGTGACCCCACTCTCCCATCCCCATTTGTAAAATCAAAACAAAACAAACAAACAAAACCAACTTCTTCCATCTTTATTTGTTTAGTCTTTCCAAGGTTTTCATTTATTTAACAAATTTTAATCCAGCGTGTCGCTATGCCAGGCATTGCTCCAGATGATACCCAAAGAAGAAGTTTATATATGCTTGTGTACAAAGTACACACAGTCCACAGTAGGAGAGCCATTACAGTAAGACGGTTACAGTAAATGCTCATCCCTGAGCTGCATCCCCCCACCAATCTGATACTTTTTGACAGGGTAGATGTTCATAAACTATCACCACAATCTAGAGAATATCGAGCCATCACCTTCCTTCTCATTATTTAATTTCTCAGTTGTGGTTCTGTTCCCCCTTCTCCTTGAATCTGTTAGCAGATTCAAATAGTTCACCAATGTGTAGAGCACCCTGAGCCCTCTCCATCCACGTCCTGTTGATGGGTCCATCCTTGGTCAGACCCAGGGCAGGCATCCGTGGTTGTGTCATGCTGAAAAGATTGCATCTCTACCCCTCTCATAAGGTTCCCAGTCCTAGATAGTATAAATGCCTAGTTTAGGACTGACTCTCATCCAGTACTTATTCTCAGCCTCTTGACTAACATGGGTCTCTGCACTCCCCATGTTCATTGCAAAGAGAAGCTTCTCTGACTTAGGCTGAGAGTCACATTTGTTTATGGGTATAAACATAAACGATTAGATGGTCATTTGATGCTGTGATGCTTTAGTTAAATAGCTGTATGTTGTTCCATCTCCCAGTGACACTAGTCTCAACTATTAAACTTACACTTGTTGGTTATACCTCTGGGCACACTTACGAGAAATTATGTAGCTAAGGCAGGCCTGGAGGTAACCCTGTAAAAGGTGGTCTTGACTGAATAAGTAATGTGGAGAAACCTACCTTATAGTGGGTAACACCATTCCCTGGGCAAATGGACAAGATAGAGAGAGCTGGTTAGTATTCTGACTGGCTGGAAAGCTAGAAAACAATATGCAGACTTGTTTTGGGGCTGTACTCTTCCTATAGAAGTGACGTGACCTATCCCTTCACTCCTGATGCTGGTTATGACTTCTCTTGTCATACTGAACTGTGACCTGGAATCATAAAATCCCTTTAAGTTGTTTGGGTCAGGTTTTTTATAGCAACAGAATATAAAACTGAAATAGATTGATATAAAACAGAAAGGCGAAGGTGTTGTGAAACTAGACACCACCCTCAGACTTCTGACCTCCATTGCTGCAGGTACTGGACCAGGGTTATAATGCCAGGCATGGATTCTCTCCTATGGAATTGATTGCAAATCTAATCAGGGAACAGTTAGCTACTCCCAGAACAGCGGTGCCAGTTGCGCAATGGACATATTTTGCCTGCAGGTGGGTATTGTAGTTTATAAGGTTCGCAGGTTACATGAGTACTGCAGCCTTCCCCTTCCTCCCTAATAACCTGTATATGATCTATGTACAGTAGGAAAGATAGCATCTTACTCAGTTCCAGCTTGATTTCTCCAAGTCTTGCCACCAAAGTGCATGGTGACTTCAGTAATAAGGTCTTATCATCTAGTTCTGGTGGGCAACCAAGAGGAATAGCAAGAGCCTATATTGTTGGAGGGCCTCAGTGGCCCCCCTGACCAACATCTCATAGATGGTCCATACCTGCCATTATTATTTTTTCTTTATTTGTTTTGTTTTTGTTTTGTGTGTTTTAAATAGCCCATAGCTTCTAGGAGCAGGTTTTCCTTTTGAACATGGAGGTCAAAAGATTACATATTAAGAAATACACAGCCACATACATACAGTAATTCCAAGTAACTGCAGTGACTCGGTTGGTAGCTAGCTGCTTACTTGATGCCCACTACTGTACAGACGTGGAGCATTAGGTGTGCTAGTTCCCCCTGTCCTGTGTACAAGCTGGAGTTCCATCTTAGAACAATTAATGCTACTTTTGCTCTTGGTCAACCAGTTTTCTAAAGGCTTTCTGCTTAAGAATGAATGGTCTTGCTTAAAGTAAATATATGTATGGAACTAAGTGTAGTCTCCTCTGTAGAGTGGAATAGTATTTCTTTGAAAAACCTTCTCACTCTTGGCAGCTAATTAGTTCTTACTGTGAACAACTCACCCTTAAAAGAAGAAGGGGGGGGCGAGGGAGGTCGTATGCTCTTGCTGACTTGATAGCGCTTTTTAAAAGGTGGCAACTATCAACATTAAAATAACAAAGTGGAAATTTCATGTCAGCTAACTGATAAAGTTGTAAGCATTCCTTTATTTGGGGCCTGATTTCTTTGTGCTCTCTCCCCCGCCAAGTTGTTACAGATACTTTTCCTTTTTAAGGAGACTGTAAATTAAAAACCAGGGTCAGGGTGAGCTAGCACCGCATAATGCATTACCTCATGGACATGGTTTATGTTCTAGGAAATGTTCCTTGCTTTCTGACCGAGAGACAGAGGCTGCTGGTCAGAGTGGAACAGCCAGATCTAAAGTGACTGACAGCTGGTTCCTGTTAGTGAAGCAGTGTGTGCCTGGGGAAGTTTGCTGGGATCATCTGGTTTTTCCAACAGGAGAAACTGGTAACTGAGCTGTGGGAAGACAGTCTGCCAGGGTTTCTTTTCTCAGTTTCTTTTACTTTTTTTTGTTGGCAACCACTTTCTCTGACCAAAAAAAAAGGTAAATTTGTTCAAAGAAAAGTAACCAAATTAATGTGAAATAATACTGCCTTATGAGTTCACATCTGCATACACCACCGTTTCTGGAGATGCATTTCTCAGGGAAGGATGGGAATTGGCTTTTGCACTGTTCCATAGGTCACTCCTGGGTCATCTGTTTGGTTTTCAAAGGGGGAAGGCCCTTTAGTGTACAGCAGCTTTCTCTTCCTAACAGATCTATTTAAACAGGAGATTAGCTTATAAGCCCCTTGGTCAGTGACCTAAGGAAGTACAGTGCCTTATCTGGGTTGGTTCAATCTCTTCACTCTCCTAAACAGGCTTATGTCTTTGTTGTGGTATTTTCACAAGCCACACCTTAAGAATTCAGGCCTGAGAGCTTAAGATGTAAAAAGCCAGCATATCCTTCCCGGACTCTGAACGCCAAACATAATTGAAGTGCTGCGGGCGCTCTGTCACCATGGGGACACATGGCATTTTTGCAGCTTTCAAAAGGGCTCTGGGGAGTTTGGGGCATCCATACTGCAGATACCCCAGGCTTTCAGGTGGGTAGAGGTTGCCTAGCAAAAATTCCAAAGCCTCCAGGTCTTGCCTTTCATTCTCTGTCATGCTGGGTTCCTCAGTTATGCTTTTCACCGTGGCCTCTGGAGCTATGGTTGCTGCAGAGAGAGTCAGGTGGCTTTTGGAACTACCTGGCCCTGCAGAAACACGTGACCAGTTCCACATCCCCCGTCTCAGGACAGAGCACTTTCTCGGAGCTGATTCTAGTTACATTCCACATGCTGGCGCTGACTCTGTTCGCTTTCTGTAAATTGAGTTTGAGATACTTTGTATTCCAGTGCAATATGGTAATCATGGCCCAAATATAAATCCAGCAATTAAAGCTCCAAACGGATGAATATATTTAACAATAAAACTGGGAAAAGATGACGTCTGTAGAGTCCTTCATTATTTTAGAGTAGCAGGTTAGCGCTAGTGCTATAAAAAACATTTCTGGTGTGTGTACATTCTGAAGGGATAGAGTCTTCATTTATGAGCACAGTCATGTAACTCAGTGGGTTAAATTAAAAAAAAAAAAACAAAAGAAGAAGATAAAAGGTCCCCCCCTAAAGTTGCTGGCTCTGAGTAAACCATAGAGATAACCCATATTTAAATCTCTGCTGCCCTAGTTTTGTGTGTATGTGTTGGGGTGGATGGTGACTGTTGCTGTCTTTGTCTTCAGGCAGGAGTAGTTTTTGTTACTTGCATTTTGAGTAAAGGAGAATTTCTTGGGGTTTGCTGTTTCTGGAGGTCACCCGACCTTTGCCAAAGCCTGGGTTAGTTTCCTCTGTCAGTAATAACCAGTAGAGTGGATTACTCCTAACCGTGTTTTCTGTGATTCCCAACCAGCAGCCATTAGATTGCAACTAAACAGACACAAAGCCTTCCAATTGCAGAACGTATATCCAGTTCTCTGTGCTTTGTTTCTGCTTGCCTGTCTGGGCCAGGTCCTAACGGTGGGTGAGCTTTGGCTAAGATAAATGATATATGGTGATGATATTCTGGGACGGAGGTTAGTTTCCTGGTATCCTCAGTAGCTGCTAAGTTTGTTTTAGTTTCCTGGTATCCTCAGTAGCTGCTAAGTTTGTTTTAGCTACTGCTTCTCAATCAGAAGCAATTGAACTGAAATTTTTTTTCCTATAGCTGTTTAATGTAGAACATTGTGACTTAGACCCCAGGACTTGTTCCACACTCAAGGACTCATTGAGTCCTTTGTAGTTCAAGCTGACATGGAGTGATGTGGCCTGTCTAAAGTGGTCTATGGGCCTCCTCGGACCTGACCTAGGCAGCAACTAGTACTTGCCAAATGGGTGTGACTCCTGCTAGTCTTGGCCTCCAAGCCACTCATAACCATGGGACCTGCCATCTTCCGCTGAAGCGGAAGGTCTGGGTCACTCAGTCAGTCAGTCACACAGCTGGACACCACCCTGGCCAGCAGGCTGCTTCCTTAAGGAAAGGCCCTGGCCCTTGCCTGCGGACCGCCTCCCAATCTCCATTTTCATTTCTAGAACCGAAGTTCCTTAAGGGTGTTTCTGGGCCCAGGGGCCCAGACTTGAAGCGCAAAGGCTTCTTGGAACATGAAAAAGAAAAAGAATGTTTTTCACTCTCCTCTAGCAAAGAGAATATCACAAATGAATAACTCAATGATTTCGATAGAGAATGCGCTTCTGTTCCTCTTTGCTTTTATCCTTTTCTCTTAGGACTCATAGCTGATGACAGGAAGAAGGGAAGGAGGAGGGAGGGAGGGAGAGAGAGGGAGGGAAGGAAGGAAGGAAGAAAGGAAGGAAGGAAGGAAGGAAGGAAGGAAGGAAGGAAGGAAGGAAGGAAGGAAGGAAGGAAGGAAGGAAGGAAGGATGGATTCCAGCTTTTCTTTATTAGACATACATTTTCCAGATTCAGAGGCTACAGTAATCATGATTAAGAATTTTTGAAACCTAAAATATGTGTGGACAAATATTCCTACTCCCATATTCCTACCACTGAGCAGTTATTGTTATTATTATTTTTGAATATCTCCTTCCAGTTGATTTTCTTGGCAGTCTATATTTGGAATATGTATAAAATCAGGCTTTGTAGTCTCCAATTTTTTACTAAGAATTTTTCATATACAGACAAAATGAGTTTAATTATTATTGCCCCACCCACCCCTCTTGTCTCCTCCCCTTTTCAATCCAGCCACCCTCTTGTCTTTCTGCGAAGGGATCACAGGGCCCCCTTTGAGGTGCCTGTATTGGTAAGGGAGTCAGATTTGTTGGAGTGTATGTAGCTCTTCAGTGGGCAAAGTCATATGAAGTCATCGTGAATGTTTTTATAAGTCTTTGGGATTTACATCTCTGTGGTTGTAGCAAATCTTAGCTATATTTTTCAGGACACTTAGGAGGCTCATGTGTTCTACCTCAACCTCATCCCAGAAAAAGGATGTGCGTATGAAAGGAGGTAGAGGGAGAGTTGGCTTGATTAATAGCAAAATCCTTCAGCTCGGAGGCAGATGTTAATGCTGAGGTAGGTACGGAATAATCTCGACAGGAACCAGAGTGGTCCAGCTGAGGAACTGAGTGCAGGTTCTGCCTCCCAGGCCTCAGAAGACCACCCTGAGTGCCTCTTCCAACTGTCCTTTCTTTCCTGATTTTTCAGCTTCTTCATCATTTCATTTTGGCTAGTGTGACTCAGAGGTCTTTATTATGGGGTAGATTTTTATAAATATATAGTTCATTTCGTGCATAACAAGTCTTTAAAGAACAGGCTAACCACACATTGAACTACAAAAGAAGCTTTACCAACTCTCCTATTCCTGAATATTATCAGTTACAAAATATTTTTAAAAGACAAAAGCAGTTTTCTTCATTTCTATACAAATTGATTCACTTTCTCTCTTGTATGAGTTAAGCAGTGATCTTTTTGAAGTTAAAAAAAAAACCTTATCTCAGAAGAGGGACTGAGAAACGAATCAAAGTTTTTTCTCTAAGAAGTTTTAAGATTTGGAAATGACTAAAGCTAAAGCAAGGCTGTAGTAATGAGGACCAGGAGGTTAGCAGGGCTAGATATATAATTGATATATAATTGACACACTCCCCAGGTCTTCAGTATAGTACATGCCCTTCATCATTGGCATTTCCTATCTCTTCTTCCCCTCTTTCTACTGAAATAGAAACAAACATTAACTGTTTGTTCCATTAATAGTCGATGTAAACAAAAACTTTAAAACTTATTTTATAGGTGGAATTATGTATTTTGTCTAACAGTATATTGCAGACATTTTAAATGATCTCCTTGGGAACCTTTGTCTCTCTTTCTCTGTCACACACACACACACACACACACACAGAGTCATTTCTCAATGGCAAACATTTGCTCCTTTGTTACTTGTCTGTCCTTTCTACTTTATGCTAAAACCGGAAAGTTTAGCCTTCCCAAATTTTGTAATCTTTCTCTAACAGCAACATCTGTAGTTTAGATAATTTTTTTTTCTTTGCCAGATACTAGCTTAGGTGATTTTATATGTTGCTCTTTGCTTTTTGTCTTTGGTCATTTTTTAAAAATTATGCCAACTAGTTGCTGTCAACACTGAGATAGACAGATTTTCATTTTATTTATTTATTTATTTATTTATTTATCCTTCTACTTATGCATTGTCTCCTAGTTGAACAATGGAGAGTCATTTCAAAATGCAGGGAAATGTTTCCCTCCCCAGATTTCCTGATTGCAAATTGGTTGATACCAGTCCTCCTAGGCCTTGGGAAAGACTCTTCAAAATATAAAAAAAAAAAATAAGAAAAGGTTGAGGATTTCATTGAGATAAACAAAAACCTACATATACAGCAGGGAAGTTGAGACAAGAACAGCAAGTCCTATTGGTGGAGGCAGATAAGAATTAGCTTAGTCTTACAAAACTGCTTGTTACAAATCACTGTAGCCTGTTGCCTGTTTCTCTTCTGCATTTCTCCATGTTATTTTAGAATACTTAATAACCCCTCGCCTTTTCTTGATAGTGCTACACATTGACTCTAAGTTCTTGCCCATACTAGGCAAGAACTATCCCCCAACCCAAAATGTTGAATCTTTTAATTACAGAAGTAGCCATGTAAAGTGTTTGTATAATTTGTTTTTAAGGAAAATGCAATTTTTTTTTTGTATTGGAGATTAACTGTAGGACTGCATGCATGCTAGACAAACATGCTAACAAAGACTGTGTCCTCAGCAGTCTTTACAGTGTTTGTGTTTGTGTGTGTGTTTACGCGTACATGTGGACATTCACCTGTACAGACATGTATGGAAGTCAGAGTTCAACGCAGGAACGTCTTCCTCAATCACTTCTCTGCCTTATTTTTTGAAGATGGGTCTGTCCATGAACCAAAATTTAGTGAACCATTTCTGCTAGACTGACTGGGCGAACCAACCAATCCCCCACCCCGCCCCACCACACTCCGAATCCACCTATCTCTGTGCCTTGCACTGGACACTCCTGACCCTCAACATTTTACTTGAGTGATAAGGATCTGAACTCAGGTCCTCGTGATTATGTAGCAGGAATTTTACCCACTGAACCATCTCCTCAGCCCTATTACTTTTTATTTGGGGCCAGCCAACATTTCAGTAAGCTGTCCGGGATGATCTTGAACCTACTCTGTAGCCCAGGCTGGCCTTGAATTTTCTTCCTACTTTAGGAGTTAAGTAAGGGAAGCCGAGGCTATAAGGCTGTCCTGTAAGGCCTGACTAAGGAGCTGTTTTTTGTCTTTTGATGTGCACAGCATCAAATATTCCTGGTATTACCTATGAGGCGGGTTAATAGCTCCTCACCATGTCATTTCATAAGTGTGTGAATGTGGGTCCTGCTGGAACACAGTCATCACTGATTTTGAAGACCCAGGTCTGTGATGTGAGACATGTAATTTAAAGGTAGAAAAATATTCATTGTTAAATAAGTGAACCCTATAAATTTATGATCATGCTGTGAATAGAAATATGATCTTACTACATGCTGAGGAGGAGATTCACTTGATGACTGTTGGCAGGTTTTATTTCCAAGATGGGGTTAGCCGTGTTGTTGGTTTCATATGTATTTGATCTTTCAGTAGGGTTTGCTTGAAAACATAATAAGCCAAAATAGCCAGGAACAGATATGGCTTCTTTCCTTTCATAAGCTCAAGGACTTGTTTTTATTACATTAAGGTATCCTAAATTCTAATCTTGGCCTTTTAGCATGCAGTTTAATTTCAGGACTGTGAGTTACTGGGGATCCTTTCACTACTAAAAGTTTACATAAGAGAGTGTAATCGCTCCATACCATTGAGTTTCTACCTAGAAGGTTTCCATGGGATGGCCAGGGATTCATAACTCGCATAAACAGGAATCTAGGAGCACAATGAACAGGAACTCTCTGAGTCACTGCGGGAAAGCAGAGTGAGTTCAGGCTGGGTGTCTGGTGAATACAGTGAAGAGGCGGAATTGGTCTGTTTTTCTGGAACTCAAGGTACTTACTAATATGGACCAAATCCCAGACAAGGGATGAATGAGGTCAGCTCATTACACACCAGGCTGGAAAAGGACACACAGGTGCCATGCCCATAAGAGGCAGGGCACAGATCTGAAGGAGGCCGTCCCAGAGGTACGCACTCTGTGTGAATTCCTCCCTACTCTCTTGGGAATCACAGGACTCTCCATGTGTGGTCTTCTTTTATAAATGTTCTCTTATAATTGGGACGTGTGTGTGTGTGTGTGTGTATGTGTGTGTGTGTTTCAGACAAAAATCTCACTATATAACTCAAGTTTATGGTTCTCCTGACTCTGTCTCTACTTCTACCTGTAAGTGATAGGATTGTAGGTGCATGCCACCACTTCCAGCAGAAATAACATTTCCATGGAATTGTAGTGTTGGTTTGCTTTATTTTGAGATGTATTATCTGTAAATACTTTATTTTTTAAAGTAGCTCTTCTTAATAATATAGCTGGCATAGGGTATGCTTCTGATCTTCTGAATTTGCTTCTTAATGTGGGTAATTAATCCTTTCCTCCAAAGCCCATTCATAGATGGAAGCTTCATGTAGCTGGGCATGGTGTGCACATCTATAATCCCAGAATCCAGGAGGCCTGCATAGGATCTACATTTAAAGTCAGACCGGGGAAAACAGCAAGGCTGTATAACTTTTTTTATTTTAAAAAGTGTGAGGTGTTTCACATTACAAACCTGATTCTCTGTGTCCTTTTGAAAAGCAAAGTCAGTTATCTGTAAATAACAAAGCAAACAAGTCATTTTGAAGGGAGTATGATCCAGAGATCAGGTTGGTTTTGCAACCGAGAAGCAATGGAATAGAATCTGACAATGTGTAAACACAGTTCTCTACCTGGTTATGGCTGGATAGACCAGTTGGTTTGGGTAGAGACAAGACTGATCCACTCATAGAGTCATCTACCTGTGGACTTTTGAGGTTACACAGTAGAGAAATGAATGGTGAAGCATGCATATACCTATCCAGTTGTCTGCTTGAAAAGTATGTGACATGTATAACCTGGGAATAAAAGTCTTCTTGCATAGTGACATTAGGGTATCTGTCTCCTGGTCATGCTTGTTGACTCCCAAAATTCAGTCTGGTATGAAGCTTGGTAACTTGACCCTACCTCCTTGTCTGTCTGTAGGTTCTAAGTAAGTACAGTTCTTTTGGTGCCTATGAGCAGTTCCACTTTGTAGGCCCCAGCCCAAATCCACATGATTTATGTATGAAGAAAATGCTCATAAGTATTGAACTTATGCCTTCAGGGTGTTGCTTCTCTTCCTTTATACCATTAAGCAAACACTAGTTTTTATTTTTAATACTTAATTGTTTATGAAAGAGAGAGAGAGAGAGAACACAGAATACAAGCAGACCATGTGTACACCACAGAGTATATGGAGATCAGAGAACATCTTTTGTGAGTCGGTTCTCTCCTTCTGCCATGTGGATTCTGGGTATAGTTGAACTAAGTCACCAGGCTTGTACACTGGTGTCTTTAACCTCTGAGCCATCTCACCAGCCTACAAACTTGCTTTAAAGTAAAGGTTTGATTTTATTTATTTATTTACTTATTTATTATTTGGTATGGATGTGTGCGAGTATATGCATGGGTGTGTACAAGAGTCACCCGACTATGTGTGCCTGTGGAAGTTCAAGGATGACCTAGGAGATATCCTATGTTGCTCTACCTCCATATTGCTTTGCTCTGGAGTTTTCCAGGCTCCTCCCTTTATGGCCGGAAGTGCAAGATGAGATCTGAACTCAGAACCTTTTGCTTGCAAGGCAAAAGGTTTAACCCCTAAGCCATCATCTCTCCAGCCCTGAAGAATAGGTTTAGAAGACAAACTGGCTGGGATGCCCGTTCTCCAATTTCTTGGTTCGGCAGTTTTCACATCTGTGAAGTCATGGAGTAAAAATAAGTCCTGCCTTATAGAACTGTCCAGAAACATGAAACCACTCCAAATGGACTAAACACTTGGTCGATGTCAGCATCGTTTTTATTGTTGTGCTTGTTGTTCATTTTTGAGCAGTCCTCTTCGTGAACTTGGTCAAGAGTGTTTAGGGAATATGGTGGTAGAGCACCACACGCAGATGGAATGGTTAAAGGCCTTGCGCTGTTGGGCTGTTGTGTGTGGTTTTCACAGTTGGTGTGAAATCGGCTGGGCATAGACTCTTGCATGCTGCTCCACCTTGACATTGCCAGTTGAAGTCCTTGGCCAGTGCTTGGGTGGAAACTCTGAACCCGTAGTTCAGAAACTTTCATTTTTCTTTTTCTATAGCCAGCCCACTCACTTTTTACTGATGCTCTTCCTATAACTGGCTTGCCGTTTCTGTTTGTGCAAAGTTTGCTGCACGCGATCACACTCTTCAGCGCTTGCATAATTCATTGTATTGATCTGAACGTTAATTCTACAGACATTGGGTGTAACGTTATTAGATAGAAAGCGTAGATGCCCGAGAAATTGTGAGCAAAAGAGAAAGGCCAAGAAGTCGTTTTTGTCTCATTTTTATTTTTTTTTTCTGGTTCCTCTTTTTTAAGAGAAGGTCATTCTAGTCTGGTCTAAAACTCCTCTCGCTCCTGTCTTGGTCTTTCAAATTCTGTGACCACGGGTCTATATTACCATCCCTAGCATCTAAATGTTTTATGTTTGGCTGCTGTTGCTCTTAGCTGCATGGTTGCCAATAAATTCACAACCAAAGGGCTTAAGGAAACAAGGGCTTACGATGACCCAGTTATAGTTCCTACTGCAGGTTGTCGGTCCACACCAATATCAGGGGCCAAGAGCACCAGCCATAACTTATCCACAGGACGGCTGCAAGGGAGCCAGCTTCCCATGCCAGACAGCATGCTGTCTACGTATGCCAAGGAATGCCAAATTTTGTTAACCAGTTTCTATGTTATTCACCTGCCCAGAGGATGTCCCACCCACTATGGGCTGGACCTTCCCCATCAATTAGATAATCTCCCACAGGATTGTTTAGAGCTTAACTACTAATTCTTTGCAGATGTGTCCAGAGTGGAAGTCTTCAATTGTCAAGTCTACACCAGTATCCAACTATGACAACAGCTTATATTTAGTTGCATTTGCTATGTGCTAGGAAATATGTTAATTTCATTGTACGTAGTATGTCATTTAGTCTCCATGTAGCCTTCTGTGGTTATTGATAATTTTTTGGGTGAATGGTGGGTAGGTGGGGTTTTATTTGTAGCCGAGATTATTTTGGAACTTCTATGCAGCCTAGCTAGCCTTGAACTCACAATAATCCTGTTTCTGTCTCCCAAGTGCTTGAGTTACAGGTGTGAGCCACCACACCTGAAAGGCACTCAATATTTGTACTACCATTCCCAACATCCTTGGATTGGTCCTCCACAGGGACCAGTGCCCTCTGATACACATACAGTACACACACACACACACGCGCACACACACACACACACACACACTAAATAAATAGAATAATTTTAAAAATTCATTATGTCATAAACAGTTCTCACTAAATTTGTGTAATAGAATTTTATGCATTCACATGCAAAGATTAATATATACAGTATATAGTATATACAAACATTTCTGGCCTGAATGTGCCCCTCCTGCTAGGCCATATTTGCCACCAGTGGGTTGTGCTACCTCAGTATGTCATTGGTCTTCTTTCAGACCCCAAATCAATTGATTGGGCCCCCAAACAACAAACCCATGGAACATTCATTACTCAGAAGGAATACCAGCATCTTCTGCTCTCTCTCGCCCTCCAGTCTTCAAGCAACAGAATGGGTTCCTTGTGGCCAATTCCGTCTTGGCAAAATGAGAAAATGACTAAGAAAACATCAGTGGATGCAAATGAGAAAACGAAAAATCTGTGAAATTAATTATGAGAAAACATTCCCATGACCGCCTCCTTTTTCTTTTCTTTTTTTCCTTTTTTTAAACTCTGTGCTCTCCGCAAGGTGAGCTGTTTTTTCCTTTTTCATGTTGGAAAGGACTCTGAGGGGCGCATACCATGGCAAGCATACAACTCATTTTAACATCCGCTTGGCAATTTTCCTGTTGCTTCTCCATTTAGGAAACATTTTCTTCTACTTCTGCCCATTATCACAGCTTTGACATTCATGTCATTAGCAGAATGTCATTTTGCAAGACACTGAATTAGGAGCAGCTAGCAGCAAAACATATCGGGCAGAGAAAGCCTGGATCTCTGCCACATGACTTTGCCTTACAGAAAAGAACAAAGTAGAGCTCTGGTGGAGGCTTCGCGTGTTTGTTTGTGTTCTGATTGCCGAGGCACATGGAATCAGGGGCAGTTCACTTGTGGGCAGAGTGTCATGCCAAACTGCTATGTAGCAGCAAAATGCCTTAGCGCTGGGAGGTGTTAAGTAGTCCTGCTGTTCATTCTGGGCGAAAGTAGACTTCTGGCAAGCACTCTACGAAGGCGAGGCTGTGGTCTCAGAAGTAAGCATTTCTCCCTTTTGTGGCTCGGAATGACCCAGTCCTAGGAACCAGAGAGAACAAACAGGGCATCTTATTTTTGAAGATAATTTTGTTGTGTTTCTAAAATTTACTAACGGGATGGAAGATATTCATCACATTCAAGATTTCTAGGGACAGTGAGTTGAGCTGAGATGATTTATTATTATTTATTTATTTACAATGCTAAAAATGGAACCCTCAGACTTCATACATGCTGCTAGGCAAGTATTCTACCCCTAAACATTATTCCAGTCTGAGATTTAATTTCTATTTGTAGAAGGCTGAAGTTGATAAAACAATATTATGCTACTTCACCTATTTTATATATATATATATATATATATATATATATATATATATATATATGAGAGAGAGAGAGAGGGAGGGAGGGAGGGAGGGAGGAAGGAAGGAAGGAAGGAAGGAAAAGGAAGAAAGGAAAAGGAAGGAAGCATCTGGGAGACTTTTCCCTGATCCTTGACTGTAGTTCTGTAGTTTTTGGAGACCTTAGGTAGTTACTCTCCTATTTAACCCTAACCTTTCCCCTGGATCGAAAACTGGCTTCTCCAGTCCTCTCCCACACTTCTACTCCATGTGGCCCTGAGGCAGGTCCAGCCAGCCACATGATCACATCTCTTTATCTTTGCAGGACAGATTAGATCCTAGGAGTCTGGAGTAAACTCTTGCAACCTTTTGACCATCAAGCTACAGCAACAAGTTTTCCAGGTCTTGGATGGAGATAATAACCTTCCCTGGCTGGCTTCTCTTCCCACCCTCCACTCCTGATTAAATATCTTCGAGTCTTCTGTAATCCCCTGATCTTAAAACCAGAAGGCTTATCATTCAGCCACTCTGCCAGCCTTCAGGGCTTGCATGGAAATAGATGGCCTGTTCTGATGATGTGATTCTTGATGTGGGTATGCAGAGTAGGCACCTCTTTAGATTCCTGTTGCAGATAGATATACATCACCCAAAAATCTCACGGGTATTGAGACTTCAGACCTTCTCCCCTTAATGACTCTTATAAAATTTTTAGTATCCAATCTACCCAGGTCCTACAAATCTGTCCCCCATTCTGTTTGTCTTTTATGCTGAACTTTGCCACCCCTCTGGTTAATAGGGGGAACCAGGGACCTACACTTTTGCTTACAAGGCTAAGGCTTACTTAACCCCTGAGTCATCTCTCTAGCCCCCAATATGTGTGGATATCACTGTAAGAGATGCACAGGTAGCACAGGCTTCCTGGGCTTTCCTTGTTTTCCCTACACATAGCCCAGCTCTGTCAGAAAGTTTGGACTCTGTTGTAATTACCAGCTGAGATCCGTTTGGTGCTATGAATTTGATTCTGTTTATACTTCAAGTTAAATTACATACTTCTCAAAGCCGGAACTATGTTTAGCTAACCATTCAAATATTTAATGTACTTTTGAGACTGGTGGGTAGCTCGAAGGTAGACCAGATACTTACTGTACACAGGGTCCTGGGTTCAGTCCACTGTGTGTCTCTATTTCAGTCATTTTTACTTTTCTGTTTCCCTGATTATCCCTGGGAACTCAGAGTAATAGTAAATCCTTGTTATCAGGAAACTCATTCCCTCTGAGATTGTTTTTGTTGTCTGTATGTGTGTGCGTGCATGTGTGCGTGCGTGTGTGTGCGTGAGTGTGTGTGTGTGTGTGTGCATGTGTGTGTGTGTGCATGTGTGTGTGTATGTGTGTGTAAGACAGAGGAGAGGGAATGGACTTGGGTATTCAGTTGCCACATTGCTGTTTACATGTGAAGGTCAGAGAACAACTTTCAGAAGTTGTCCTTCTACCATGTGAGCCTCAGGGATCATATTCAGGTTTGCACATAGGTGCACTTACATGCTCAGTTATCTCTTTGGTTCCCTCTGGATTTAAGGTGCCACATTGAGTCCCAGATTCTAGCGTGGAATGACTAAAGGATCCCATGGTTACTGCGATGTGATACCATAACTTGCCATGTCGGTCTTATTGAAATGGTTCTACTGGCCAGAACATCAGAGAATAACTTAGAAGATACAGCATTTAAAGATTTCTCTTGTGTGTAGGGGTGTGTGTGTGTGTGTGTGTGTGTGTGTGTATTCTATAGAGGCTAATGTCAGGTGTCTTCTTCTGTCACTCTCCACCTTATTTTTAAGACATGGTCTCTCATGGAACCTAGAGCTCACTGATTTAACAAGACCACCTGACCAGTGAGCCCCAGGAATCCTTCTATCTCAGCCTTCCCAATGCCAGGACTACAGGTGTGTGCATCACACCAGGTTTTTTTTAATTGTATTATTATTTGTTTACCAGTAAATCAGTCTTATACTTGAAACTCTTTAGATATATCCTTCTTTTCTTCGAAACCATAGTGTATACATAGAAAGACATTCCATAAATACTTGCTTTATTGAGTAGTGCCTTTCCACTATTTATGTGATAAGCTCTCTCTTTTTTCTTCTGAGAAGATAGAAAATTGTGTCTGACCTCACTATGGACTTATCTTAATGGACTATTATTTCCAAAAAGCATTGTACATGTGGGTTTATATAATATATAGTACATAATATTTATGTACTGTAATAGATAATATATTGATATGTATTTTCCCTGTTGATGTTTCTCGGACTTTTTGGAAGTTTGAGCACCTGTACTCTCCTCCAGGTATTGGTATTAACCTCAAGTCTTCTTTCATAGTTGAAAATAATATGAGCAATTATTCATTCCTGCTATAACAAGTGCCTTTTAAAAGAATTTTCCTGCACGTATCGAGCTGGTCATTACTGATGATAGTCTCCCTAACTATGAACTGATCATTTTACTAGTGTGAATGCACAAAGGCCTAAAGCCCCGGGCTTGGTCGTCATCATCACATTTGCACTGCTTCATTTCCAGTGTCCTGGAGCTCAGTTTGTCTTGCATGGAATGCACGGGGCATTCTGCTCACGTTTTTAAGATACTTTCTTTTTTTAGAGCCCATACAACCTGTGCATGGAGAATACATACCAGCTTCACTTCCTAACTGCTCTTCTGTTTCCTCCTTTAGCTCTTTTCACTCAGCAGCTTGAGTGATGTTCTTAAAAGTTAGATTCTGCTCAGAAGCCTCTAACAGTTTCCCTTTTCTCTCAGATTAAATATCAGATTCTGTCTGCTGTGGGCTGCGAGTACCCACAGAAGTCCCTCGGCAGGACAGCCCGTAAAGTGCCTTCCTGCTCACTTCACTTTACCACATGCGTGCTGTACCCGGAGCCCACATGCCCCAGGGCCATTGATTGTACTGAGTTCTTCCCACCCTCACTTCCCAGTCTTACCCAACATTGTCTTCCCACAGAGACGTTTCCGTAACCCTATTTACAATCATGACTTCCACACCTGCGCTCCCATCCTCCTTTCTGAGTGAGTTTTCCTCCCTCATCATTCCACACCCTACAGATGCTGCAAAGTTATTGTATTTGCTATTTGCTTCCTCTCCAGAAGGAAGCTGTGGGTTTTATTTGTTCAGAACAGTGCCTGGCATATCTCAACATGCTCAGAAAGTAATTTGTTGAATGAACGAATGGAAGCCCGGAGGAGTCTTCATTTTTGTGTCACGGGGAAGACACCAGCAGGTTCCCTAACTTGAAATCTATTAGAGGACTAGGGGGCAGAGACAGGAACAATAAAACTTTGCTCTCTGCTGTCTTCAGGAGGGAGCAGTACTTATCCAGCCAGCACTTGAGTGTGACTTTGTGCTCTTCTGAAGTGGTGGAGATGTACAGTTGAAGATGCCAGAGAAAGGATTGATTGAGACACACACTTCTTTCTAGGGGTGTGGGGGAGAACAATAGACTGAATGAAGGCCAAAGTGGATTCGGGGAGGCCGCAGTGAGCAGGAGTTAGGGAGATGTAGTCAGTGGAAGAAAACTACTTTTGTGTTGCCTAAGAACATTTTTCTTAAAAAATGCAGCTCTTGTTGAACACATTTTCAAGGTTTTGCAGTCGGGTTTACTAGTGCACACAGTCCTGGATTTTGAACAATGCAAGGGGGAGAACAGAAATGTCCACAATAGGTAATTTCAGTGCTTTTAAGAATCCTAAAATTTGCTTGAAGTGAATACTCTTAAAAATAAATGAATCAGACCTATATTTATGTTGCCATGGTAAAATCACAAAGATATAATATCGATCATGGTAAAAATAAGTTACAGAATATATACGATGTATTTGACATGTTCAAATGTCACTTATACAAAACATCAGGAACATGTCTGCCATTTGAAGTGAACATATGCTAAAGATTTTATTTAACTTATTAATTAGAGCAGCAGTGATATATCAAGATAAATACAGGTTAAATATTAACATTCCAAATTATTTGTGAATTGAGTTTGCTTATAGATGCAAAATTGCTTACCCACTTGTAGGACAATGTTAGCAAATATTCAAGTTCATTCTCCTTTGGGGCTATCAGTTGCACTTACAACAGCCAAAATTCATTTACATACTGGAATTATTCATATTAGTGTCAATTCTGTACACTGTCAAATACAGAAGATATAGAAGAGTTTTTAGATAGCACAGTCAATTGAAGACAATGAGATGTGTAGGTTTTTAAAAGGAACTGCATGTAATTCTTTTTAAAAAATATTTATTAAAGAGAGAGAGATTTTGAGAGAGAGAGAGAGAAGAATGCATGTGTGCCGTGGTGCGTGGGTGGACAACTTTTGGAAGTCAGTTCTTTCCTTCCACCATGTAGGCTTCTGAAGATTGAACTTGGGTCACCAGGTTTGAGAACAGACACCTTACCCACTGAGCTATTGTGCTTTTCATGTCTTTTGTGCAATTCTAAATCCTAATTGGTTTTGCCCTGATATACGATGCCAACAGTGAATATATAAAACGATATATGCATTCTGCTCATTATATACATATGCTACAGTATTTCTTTCTGGCCAAACACTTCAGAGTATACCCACGTTACAAAAGAAGTAAGTGACACATTACTACAGAAAAACACAAAGCATAGAATTCTTCCTTTAAAGGCAGAAGGTCACATGGAAAGTTGGTTCACATTCTTATTTTTACTATAAAATTAAAGCCAAAAATATGTATTAGGAATGGAGCTATAGTTTTCTTTATAGAAATGTGATTTACATGTTTTCTGGTGGGTAATAGTGCACCAAAACTGAAAAGTGCACTGAAAGGTGAAAGTCACCTTTGCCCCGCATTCAGGTTAAACTGCTTGGGGGGCATTGTATTGGCAGGAGAGATTTGACAGAAATAAGAAATTTCTGCTACAGTGTTAAGAAGGAATGAGGCTGCGGGTGCAGCTCAGTCGGTAGAGTACTTACCTCGGGTGCAGGCATCTCAATGTTTGATCTCTGTCGATGCATGAGCCAGTCATCCCACCTGTAATCTCTGCACTTGAGAGAGAGAGAGAGAAGAATGCATGTGTGCCGTGGTGCGTGGGTGGACAACTTTTGGAAGTCAGTTCTTTCCTTCCACCATGTAGGCTTCTGAAGATTGAACTTGGGTCACCAGGTTTGACAACAGACACCTTACCCACCTTACCACATCTGGCTAGGGGACCAGATGTTTAAGAGCATCCTGGTTTGCATTAGACTCTATGTCCAAGAAAAAAGAAAAATGCATGAATGAATAAAAAAAAATGAATGGTAAATGACATGCTACAATTTTTTTTTAAATCACTTGCCTGCTTAGGGAGTGGAAAATATGGTTGATACATAGGGTACATTTCTAGCTCTCTTTAATCACTCTTTCTCTTTAAACAAATGCAACAAATGATATTCATCACAGTGTGGCAGCAAATAATGGATTACAATTCTATCTTTTAAAAATATTTCTGGACTAAGAGACCAATGTCTTTCATTTCTTTTCTATTTATTTCTTTTCTTTTCTAACTCTTTCATTTCCATTTCTTTTATCCAACCCCTTCATTCCAAAGACATGGAAACTGAAGAAAGACTTCTCTTGTTTATAGACTTTATTCACTAACTCACTAGACTGTTTCTGTGTCTCAATTATGGCCAGTTTCCTCCAGTACTCAAAGAGGACTACTCAAAGACTTGGATTCAATCATGGCATGAGGAAATAGCAAATGTTTTCTAGGCTGCAACTCTGGTCCTAATTGGTCGTGTGTACAAATTCATCAACATCTTCATGGAGGTGAAGCAATATGCCGGAGCCTCTTTTCTACCCCTGCTGCACTCATCTTGGTTCACCATCACTCCCGCCCCTCAGCGGTGCTTAGTCACAGGTTGTACTCAGCGTTGACTTTTCAAATCATCTGCCAAGGTAGAAATGCTATGGGGATTTCCCCATCTCTGTTATCTTGTCGTGATCAGACATGCTCAGAATTCATGTGTCAAGGTGAATGTGCTGTGAAATTAATTTCAGCTCCTTGGAATAATTGTGAATGGCCACAGCCTGCCGAGCCTCTTGGCTTTCTGAGACCTGGTGGGGATGATTACAGGTCTTTTCACCAGGAGACGTATAACATAGCCAGATGTCAGTCATTCAACCAGTCCGCCAAGCCTTTCTTAAGGAGCACTTAGCTTAAGGACAATTTAAGCAGAAATGGAATATTCTAGAACACAGATGCATACCCTGCCTTCCCTAACCTCTACCAGCTCAGCAGATTCCTTTGTCCTCACACTGAGTCAATCCTGACTTAGTTTATGAAACTCCTGAGTCTTCTGTTTATCATCCAACCAATGAAAGGGCTGCTGGCATTCATGAAGAGGTTGAGGAACTCCTTGTGAAACTCTGTTGATGCTAGCAATGAATTGTGGGAATTGAGGTGGTGCCCTGTTCAATCTTCGTGACACCTGATGGGAAGAAAATCACAGAGACAATTACATCATAATGCCTCATGTTACGCCAAAGCTGTGCCAAGTCCTGAGCCAAAGTTGTGACACCCTTTCTTAAGCACAGGATTTGGTCCTTGACTGTGTCCCTCCCTATTCTCAAGCACCACCATCATCTTCCCACTGTCCTGTTCTCAGATCCCAGATCCACGGTGGGTAGGCGCACTTCCTGCCATGGATGTGTAAGAGCCTGCTTTCGAAGCCTCAGACGTGCCCCTGGGTGGATCTTTCCGAGGAGGAACCAGAGGAATGGATGAGTGTGTTAACTTGGAATTATCCACCCCTGTCCTAACCCATTGTTCAGCTTTGCTTTTGTTATATACAGCTGACTCCTTGTTAATTCTGGTTCTGCTAGTACAGTGTCTCATATGCCATTGTGTGGATAGAACAATTGCAGGGACCTTCCAAACTCAGGGGACAAATTGGATATGTCAAGCACAGGAAAAGTAAGTGTTCCCTTGGGATTTTCCTCCTGGAGACCTAGGGTGAATACACTCTCGGGGAGTGGACCCTGGTTGGGCTTTTAGACAGGAACACGGGCAGGGCGAGGAGGAGGCACTTGTTCTTCCTGAAGAATCAGGCTGGAAGAATGCATTTGAGGATGGGGTAGCTGTAGCCTGAGCTCACAGCTGTCCTCAGTTTCATCTCATGGTCAGATACTGTAGATCCTAAGGATGTAAACTAGAGAAAATGTTTTACACACTCCAGTGCTTGGATAAGGAGGAATGAGAAGAAGTTTCTGCTACAGAGAAGTGATGCTCTTTTATTTTGGTAGAACATCTCTGATTTTACCTTAGGTGTTTCTGCCTGAGAAAATGTCACTCAATTACATAGATGAAAGAGAAGGCATATTTATTTGGCCCAAGTGGTGCTTCCATTATTTATTTGACCACTCTATGGATTAAATGAGTCATTCTGAGGCTGGGGAGTTGGCCCAATGATTAAAGTTCTTATCCCCAGATCCCATGTAAAAATGTCAGTGATGTGTAGCATCCCTCCTGTAATTTTAACCCCAGAGTAAACTGGCTAGCCAGACTAGCCCTAATGGTATGCTCCAAGCTTAATTAGAGACCCAGCCTCACAACAGTAAGATGGAAGAGTGGTAGAGGATGATTCCTGATATCCCCTTGGGCCTCCGTAACACATCCATTCAAGTGCACTGATGTGCATACACCCATTGCATGCACATGTGCACATTCATGAATGGAAGAAAAAGGAAGAATCATTGTGGTCACGCACACCTGGGGAAAATGCTTGCCTCACCCTGTGTGTCATAAGCTTCTCCTTTCCTGGGAGATAAATGAGCAATGACAACAGAAGTCAGAAGTTGCACCAGTGTTTGTGTTCCTGTGGGCAGTGCCAGATGATGTGGGACAAACTAACACTCGTGGGTCCTGTCCACCTGGTGCTTCCTTACTGTGTGCTTCAGTACAGATATGAATTCATTCATTAACAGTCAGGTACCTATAGCGGGAAGATTAAGTGATTTATCAGAAATGCCAGAAGAAACTATTGAGATAACCATGACATCCCCACCATGGAAATATTACCTGCAAAATGTCTCTGTGGGGTCCCAGGATTGAATATAAATATGCATATATAGTATATAAAATATATGCATATATAAACACATATATTTAAAAATATGTAAAAGATAAAGAATAGGTGTGCTTAGGATTTCAGAAGTCATTGTAGTATTCATTTGTGAAACCAAGTTCTACATGTAGAGATCTGTTCCGTGTTTTTTGTGCCTTTTCTTTTACAGACTCTTGTTCTGCCATACTGGAACTATTTGTGTTTGAAGGCTTCTTCTTTGGTTGTTGAGAGTCAAGGAAACTCCCAGTATATTAGAGTTTTAATAATGTCTCAAATAGCTTTGTGTTCAAGGTGGATCAAAAGGGTATAGGAGATATTCTTAGATATGTCATATGCTCTGAGGTTAACCTCTTATTATTCAAATAAAGCTCACTTTCAGATTATTTTTTAATTTATTCACATATTTCTTTTAAAGATTTTGAATTTTGTTTTTGGAATCAATCACTTTGCACTCTGTTGACAGTTAAATAAGTGATAACATTGTAAGGATTCCCATTTATATTTTTCCTCATTAAATCTGAATTGCTCACCATTTTGGCTGCTGTGACACTAGTATATTTTTTTTGGTTCTTTAGAAGATTCATTTTTAAGATTTGCTTTAAGAAAAATCTCTGTGTGTGTGTGTGTGTGTGTGTGTGTAGATGCAAGTTTGACATCAGGGGTCACTCTGGATTGCTTCTCTACCTTTTGCTTTGCTCTACGGTTTCACAGGCTCTGCCTTCTATGGATGGACTTGCAGGCTACTGTTCCCCGGAATTTATGTGGGATCTGGGGATCCAAACTCAACTCCTTTTACTTTCTGAGGAAAGGGCTTTAGCCTGAGCCATCTTTCTGATCCAGAAAAATCATTTCCTAATTTTAGTTTTAAGTAAGTCATGTATTGCAGTGACATCCATAGATAGCATATTCATTAGATTACTGTTTGTGTTCATATGCATTCCTCATTCATTTGATTTATGTATGAATATTAATATTTAAATATGTTGAAAGTGTTCATTAAATGATATAAATAAACTGCTACATGTAAAAATACAAGTTATAGGACAGTAAGACAGCTCAACAATTAAGGCACCTGCTTGCAAACCTGGCAATCTGAGTCTCATCTCCAGAGGCCTACATGGTGCATGTCGCCCCCCTCCTTAAAAAAGAAAAACAAAACCAAATACAAATTATGTTTTTTAAATACATTGAATTTTAGTTGCTCAAATAGTTTGTTGGAATAAATATTCAGGATATAAATTTGTCATTTACAATAGCTTTATCAACATTGGCTGGTTAGTATATTTAATAGTCCTTCCCTGAAATGAAAAAAGTCATCAATATGAATTAACACTAAATATTTTCTGCAGTACCTTTTTAACATAATCTGACTACCTGACTATGAATTTAATGGCTTCAGTGCAATTCCTGATCGATGAATTGATAATATCACGACTCTCCTTCATAATTAAGTATCAAGGGTCTGTCCTTATTCAACAGCTTCTTTGAGGTTGAGTAAACATGATCTTAATTAAGTTCACAGTTGATGTTGTGGGTTGTGGCAGTAAGGAAAATCAAATGATGCCACCCAACCTTAAGAAATGATGAATATGGGACTGTGGATAAATGAGAAAAAGCAGCTGATATCTAAGTCAGTGCTATAGAAAGAGATTGATTTGTTTTTGAAATGTGCTACATATTTAGGAATATCATTGTTGAATGTTTTATTTATTTTGTCTGGTGCTATAAGGATTGAACTGAACATCACATGTTAGGCAAACATTCTACCACTGAACTATATCCTAACTTTATTTTATTTTATTTTATTTTATTTTATTTTATTTTATTTTATTTTATTTTATTTTATTGCTTTTAATTTTGACAGGATCTAGCTTAGTTTCCCAGCTTAGCCTTGAAATTATTACTCTATCCTGACAGGTCTTGAGTTTGTGATTCTTCTGCTTTGGCCTTTGAATAGCTAAGTTTATAGACCTGTGCTGCTAGGCCTGGCTTAAGATATTTCATATGAACCCTGAAATATGTCAAATTCTAAACTTAATTTGAGGTGAAGTTAAAAGACTTGTTTCAAGAACCTGACACAACAGTGGTCTCTTATGAATTATGGCTCTGTTGATTAGACTCAACTATTATGATGGGGAGAGATGGCACAGGTGTAGGCTCCAAACACTGTCATTGGGAAGTAGAAGAGGTCCCTCACTAGTCTTATTACTGTTCTCTGAAAGGCTGCTGAACTAATGGTGGAGACTAGAAAGCCAGTCTGTGTTGAAAGAATGCAAATAAAAACAAGACACAATGCCAGACCCACTTCCATATCATTTGATTTTTGTTTGTGCCTTATTCTTTGATGCTATTTTATAATTTCCACCTGGCAGAAACAAGAATGCAGTTACCTTGTATCTGTATATAGTCATTTATTTCCAGTTAGTGGATATTCATGATATAACCAACAGCTACATATGTGGCAAGAAGATGTCATTGCTGTTTTAATACACTGAAATCTAATTTTTTGGTCATGTCAAAACATGTATCTTAACAAGGAATTTGTATGTAATATACAAGATGAAAAATAAATGAGTGATGGGGTGCATTGATCTCAAGCATTGGCTGTTCTACTGACAAAAGGCCCAAATGTGAAATTTGTCTAAATAATTAGATTTTTAATTAGTGCATCATTGTAAGATTAATGTCATTGCACTTCATTGCATGCAATTTTCTATTAGAAATTTTGTGTCAACAAAGATGCTACCTGTGGTTCGCTGATTTGAATCCTTAATTTATCACTTGTGTGTAAGGCCTGGTGCATATTTGCAGATTCAGACATGAGCTGAAAGGAGGCATTTGATTATAGCTCAGTTGGTGGCCAGGAATACTAATGGCGCTATGCTATATGAAAGTATTATGATTCCTAGCATCCAGGACAAAGGCATCAATCACGTGCTAGTGAATCCATATTAATTTGCAATGCCGTTAGCAATAGCATCAGGAGGTACTGTAGGAGTGTGCAGCCTAGTCTGTGCCAACTTTGTACATGCGTGAACATTGCTTGGCATCACTCCAACTATTTTTTTCTTTCCTTTTGACAGTTGCCGAACAAGCAACCGGAAAAGCTTGATTGGCAATGGCCAGTCACCAGCATTGCCTAGACCACATTCGCCTCTCTCTGCTCACGCAGGTAACTGCTTCTTGCTCAGACTGAAGTATTAGCTTGTTTTCTGTAGTCTTTTACAATAAGCCGGAGTCTATATCTATCTTGGTTTTCCTATTGCCTTACAAATAAGTTGTGTTCGTTCTGAAATAATAACTTGGAATTCTTTTTTCTATAGGGCTTTTGCAGTTATTTCCCTCTCTATTTCTTGATTTTTGGTTGATGGAAGGCCTGTCTTCTCACTCAGATTACCTTTTGAAGTTGATGATATGATAGCCAGGATGAAGAGGATGAATATTTTTCCCCACAAAACTGAGCTTGACTATTATTTTGAAATAGCTAGCCATTTTATAGACCATAAAGATTCAAGGGTAAAGGGCATTGGCCTCCAGAACTTTATAGAATTAGAAGGAAAGTGAGGCTGCTACTAAAACTATGCCACAAGGACTGGACTGTGCTTTATGCTTTATTTCAGAATTTTGTCTGAAGGAGAAAAGGGCCAATTCAGCAGTAAAGTCAGGGAGAGTTAAAGAAACCAAGATGAACCATGGCAGGATCTGGGCAGGTAGAAATGGGGTGAAAGAAAGAGTTGCCACTGTAGGGCTAGTGATTCCTCCTGTTAGAAGCAGAGCGAGAGGCCTTGTATCCATTTCTATTTACAGGTACGTAAGGTATACACAGTAGCTCTAGATGCTCGTAAGAAAATGCTCCCACACATTATTTTAATTTACTGCTATTTCCATGATTCCAAAATATGACCTTAATGACAAATTAAATGTATGCAAGATGAAAAATGAGGGCAAAGTGGGAGGAGTGGAAGGAGTTTGGATTCCTTCAAGTGCCTTTGTAGGTCTTAGAAGACAATTTCTCCTTAATAATAATTAAAAGATGGTAAAGGCAAAAGATGGTAAATGTTACTATAAAGTGACCACTCGTGTCCAGAAGTGCAGCTCACAGGGAAAGTGTCAGAGAAAGACGTGGACAGGAGAGCAGGCTTGAATTGAATGAATCCATGGTCCCCGTCAAACATTTTAAACATCCTAAATATTTATCAATTGGAAAATAATTAAGTCACCTATGGCCCAGTCATATGGAGAAAGCAAATGAGCCCTGCACATATGTACATGGACAGAACTTAAATACAGTGTTGGGTAACAAAAGCAGGTTTCAAAAGAATATTGTTTAATCCATTCATATGAAATTAACATGCTGCAGCCATTATTTTGTTTAGGGATGTTATACAATATATAGTAATCATTGTGTAGCTTAATCAAATGGTGATCTGTGCATATACGTGTATGCATATATTTTTGAAGGAAAATGGTAATTCTAAAGACCAGTTTTTTGACAGTGATTTTCAAGAGGTACAAGGTAGGTATAAGTAGAGAGAGGTAAGCAATTGATAGTATTATATTTTCAAAGCTACTAATGAGTTCATAATGACCTAAATTATGATCATTGATAGTTTGTACGTTTATGTGGCATCACTATTACAATAGTAAAAGTCTACAAGGACAGACAACTTATTTGGGGTCTGGAATTATGTTTGTAAAATGGTGTCTTGTTCCTGTGTCATATAACACAGTGCTTGGCAGTATTCTCAGTGCTAGGTGAATGATAAATTGTGTTTCTTATATGTAACTCAGTGGTGGCTTTTTAAATACTTATTTTTATTTGAAAGACAAGAGAGGGAAGGAGGGAGAGGAGGAGGGAAGGAAGGAGAGAAAGAGAGAGAGAGAAAATGCAGACACATATGTATGAAGGTCAGCGGATGTTCTGAAATCAGCTCTCTCCTTCTCCTCCATGTGCCGCAGGGACTGAGCTCTCGTGGGATAGGTTTGTGTGCAGGCACCTGCAGCCACTAAACCATCCTGCTGGCTTTTCACAGTGATTTTAAGAAGATGGTCTTACTTGCTTGGATGTGTTTTGTAGTCGTTCTCCCATCCTTTATGTGTCTGCTGACCTCCTCTGTCTGATCTGATTTCCTTCAGTTCTAATTCTAAGGAGAGACTGTGATTAAAACATTTGACAATCCTCTTAATTCTTTCTCCCCTTTCTATGTTGCCTTAGCTTGAATTCTTTCCCCTCAATGTTCATTTTCATTGTCCTCTGAGGAGAATGTGCAGGGAGAGAGGCCTGTGGCTCAGGGCTTGAGAATATTTTTTTGGTAGAGCCAGCAGGTTGTTAACTCAGAGACAGAAGTCTGTCAGAGTTTTTGCGAGAAGTGGCATTTACTGCAATCTGCCAGATCCCTATTTCTGTATAAGAAGAGGAAGGAGACAATATAAATTAAATAGAAGGCCAATCCTGGTGGGTTGGTAGTGTGCAGCCTGTTGTTTGCCACGCCTTACTGCTTCTCTCCCATTTCCAGCTTCCTAGGCTGTGCTTAGTATGGAGCGCCAGGTGGGGATTGCAATTACGGACTCTCAGCACCTGTTAGCCTACAATGAGGAGTTCCCCTTTCTGTTGCTCTGGAGGGATTGTGAGAGCTGGACACTCCTTCAGGCACAGAAGTCTGTACCCATCTATGCCAGTTATCCACATTAATTATCTATGGTCAGGACTGTTCAGAGAACGATGGATATTGGTAGCATGTGCCAGAGCAGATCTTCACACACAAAGTAGTGTTTTGAAGAGTCAGAGATTGCCTGAAAGAAAGCAGCACAGTTCCATTTAAAGAAGGGAAAGTTGAAAAACCCCAAGTTCAGAGTTCCAGGAAGTTCTTCCACGTGGAATACCATTCAGAAGGCCAGTGGAAGCTGCTAGTATGTCCCCCCTGAAATGAAGATTCCTCTGTGATAAGAAAAATGAAAAGAGAACCGATTGTGGAGGATATGTGTGTGTGTATCAGTTACTCTTTGTGCTGCTGTGAGACATCACCAAGCCTCAAACAGCTTAAGGGGAGAAAAGGGAGATTTATTCAGCTTGCAGTTCCAAAGAGATACAGTTCATTATGGCAGGAAAGGTATGTCTGGCTGGCAGAACCTGGAGGTGGCCTAGGTCACATCCACCAAGGCAGCTGAGTACTGCAAAAACTGCAATACTAGACTTCTCCTGGCAGTAGAGTAGAGCTAATTCACCTCAAGGCACACCCCCTGTAACTGCCTCCTCCAGCAAGACTCCACCTCTTAAAGGTGCCATGACCTTCTCAAACAACAAAAGATTGAAGCTCATGAGCCTGTGGGGGACAACTCACATTTCAAGTCATGACAGTGCCCATAAGTGCTTGTCTCTCTGATGCACCAAGAAGTTATATAAATTGACGGGATGGTTAAATCAAATAGTAGCAAAAATGTGAGGAAGCAGCCCATTTGTATGGCACAAGTGTTGATATGAATTGGTTCAATTGTTTAGTTAGAGATTTTCAGCTGTGTTTCAAATTTCAAATGCATTTACCCTTTTACCCAATAAATCTGAATTAAGGAATTTATCTTACTGACATTCTTACATAATAAGAAATCATAAATATTGCATTACTTGTAACTAGTAAGTAGAAAGATAAGTTGTCAGCTGTTTCTTAACTTATGTGACCTTTTAGTAATGGATTGTACAAAATGAATCAGGTGTATAATCTAGCAGATATAAAAAAAGTATATTTTTATGTGGGATACTGAAAAACATTCAAGAAAAGTTAAGTAAAAACTGCATGCTGTAATGTTATTTGCATGTATTAGAGTCTATATATTCATGCATACATTCTTATATATTCATGTATATTCATAAGGAGTTTGTGAAAAGACAGAAGAGAATTATTAACAGTGTTTATTTTAGGGGGATAAGAAGGTTAGGACATTAGCATACAGTACAGGTATAATAAAAACAATAAGCACTAAAAATAAAGCCAAAAAGGAAACATAGTATCTATAGTCATTATCTAGGTCACCAAAAAATTTAGTGGCTTAAAACAGAATGGATTTATTAATCATGTGGTTGTGTGGGAGTAGATTCCAGTCAGACTTGCCTAATTTCTTTGCCTAGGATGTCATAAAACCAGCAAGATGTTGGCTGCATAGTGTTCTTATCTTGGGACTGGGAAAATACCCACTTCAAGCTTAAACAGGTTAGAGACAGACCCAGATCACAGCCTTGTGGTGGTTCACTCTGTCCCAGCTGTCACCCGGGTCTGCTGTCTGCTGCCAGAATCTGCCTTTCTCCTTGCTCAAGCCAGCTGCAGCACATCTGGTCATTGTCATGCTTCACGTCTGACTTTTCTCAAGAGAAAAGTGCTTTCTTTCTGAGAACAGCCATTTTGATAATCTCTTGCTTTAAGGTCAGAAGACATGGAACTTCAATTACAGCTGCAAAATCCCTCGGGAGCAGTACTCACTTTCTTATCTGATTGGATTACTAAGGGATGGAATTTCGAGGAGACTTATCTTGAATATTCTTCATATTACAATACCACATCCCTGCTGTACTTTAATTAAAATGGGAAAAGTATGGACTGAGTCTGATAACTCACCTTCATGGATAAAAAACTGAGACCCAACTTGTTAAATACTGAGGTCACGAGACTATCCTGACCAGGATAGGTATTCCTTTGCTTTTTTAGATCTATCCCTGGGAATTTGCAGTAAATAACTTTATTCATTAATAAGTGATTTTTCTGAAGGAGATTATTAAGCTTGTCACTTTTCTCGTGGGCAGCTGTAAGAATTATCATTAACTTATGTAGACCGAAACTCAGGTAGAACCGAATCTTGCATATACTCGGCAAGAACTCTAAGATGTAGCTCAATGGAAGAGCATGTGGCTACATCTTCAGTGTTCTAAGCATCATTAAAGATAAGTGTCCCTAAATGTCCATGTACATAGTTGTAGAATTAAGTTATAATTATATGATTATATATACCTGATGCACTTTGATTATGAAGAGATTTCATCTTTGAAAAACTAGTTAATACTACATGCAGTCAGCTCTGTTTGCCAAGTCCATTTCAAAGATACAATTAAGATAAAGAGTGAAAATAGTCAGAGAATTGGTGAGATTTATGAAAACAGTGCAACTTTCAAAAACTTATTTGGAAAACCTAGAAACAATTTGCAGTAGGCACACAGTAGAAAATAAAATAAGGTGCCCCAAATTTCCATTGTTCCAAAAGAATCCTTCTAAATTTTGATGTGCACCCTTTTTCTTGCCCCCTTCTACATTTATAAATTGAGGTGGTCTCACTGCCAGATTATTTGGAAAACCTAGAAATGATTTGTAGTAGATACACAGTGGAGAACAAAATAAAACACCCCAATTTCCATTGTTCCAAAAGAATCCCTCTGAATTTTGATGTGCACCCCGTCTCTTACCCCCTTCTACATTTATAAATTGAAGTGGTCTCACTTCAGATTATCTTCATTTCCATTTCTTGAAGTAACATGTCTGTCCATATAGCCATTGCCCTCGCCTCAGTCAACTCAGTGTCACATCTGATGGACCAGTTATGCACAATGCAACAAGGAGAACAAATGTCACTCAAGATGCAGGAAGAACGGTTTTCATGTGTTGTTCAGAAAGAGAGTTAAACAAGTCCCAAAAGATCAGTCTTCATGACTGAATGCAGCAATGAAAACTGTAATTTTGAACATTTCAACGACATTGCAGCTTTCACAGATAATGCAACCTATTTGCTGTTCTCCCCTAGTAGTTTCCATAATATTTTCTGGTACTGTGTAAGTTATTCAGCAGGGAAGAAGCTTTAAAACCAGTTTCAGCTGGTGCTTTTTGTCCCTGTCCTGTGATCCACGTGTGTTACATCTTCAGTAGTAGAGTCTTACTGTCAGTTTCTGGAGGACAACAAAAAGCAATGACTAAAGTCTATATACTGTTTGGAGGACCTTTGAGACCTTTCTGACCAACAACTTATCAAGAAGTTTCATGTACCTGTTATTTCTAGTATTGTTTAATTACCTCTGGGTTCTAGGCTGTTTGCTTTGAGAGAGGGTCTCTCTAGCTAGGCCAGGCTGGTCTGGAGCTCATTATATTACCTAGACTGTCCTAGAACTCACATAGACAAACAAGTCTTCTGTAAGTACATTGCACAGTGATAATCCTGTGATCAGTTCATCATATCTCTTGAATCTTTATTCTGTATTGTGTGTGTACATATGTGTGTGTGCGTGCACCCCCACACCTGTCAGTATATGTGACTAAATGTGTATTCCAAAGCTTTATTTTCCTGTCTCCTTGCCAACAATGATTTTTAAAGTTTTTAGATTTCATCACTACAAGCCAGGCATAAGATCTTAGTATTTGTAATGTGTATGTTTTATTATTATGGTTCTATTTATACTTGTTAATCACTTGTAAATCCTTTGTGTTTTTATCCTGGTTCCATGTCAGTGTGTGTGTGTGTGTGTGTGTGTGTGTGTGTGTGTGTGTGTGTGTGTGTGTGTGCGTGTGTGTGTGTGTGTACAGTCACATGTACATTTACATGAATTCAGGTATGCATGTGCCACAGAACATATGTGGAGGTCAGAATACAACCTAAGGTGTGACCTCACCTTGTACCTTATACTTTAGTCTTGCAGTGCAAAGTAATGGCTTTGCCAAGAAGTGAGCAAGTTTGGAACACAAGAGATTTTCTGACTCTCAGCTAAACTTTACAGTTAAAGATGTAAGGACTCTGAGCCAAGCAGGGATTCAAGAAACTCCTTCCAGCTCCCCAGCTTTCTAGGGTGACTATACATGTAGCTTCTGTTCAGATGTTCCTGGTACCTAATGTGTAGCACATAGAAGAAGGGAGGGTCTCAGTTGTGAACTTCGATTTGCTGGTATAAGCAACTTGTCAATAAAGATGGATAGGTCTTTCAGTATCCCCTCCAGTGGAGGATCCCTCCATAGAGTGAGACTAAGGACATACCTCTGAGATAGCAATGCCTTTTTTCCTTTGTGACTTTCCTTCAAATGCCTGCATAGGTTTTCTATGCGTGAAATACAATTTTCCAAAGTGTTTGAACCTATTTTCTAGACCTTTATTAAAGGTGTTCACTCAGCAAGATGGTGACCTCATTTGACTACACAGATGTGCTAGCACGAGACAAATGCCGAGGTGCCTTTCCTTAGCTGTATTTGGGAAATTGTCAAAGGGAGATCATGTGCCCACAGCGCTACCTCAAACTGATTATCAGCCATATTAGGAAGAAAGTTTCTTGCTGCTTCATATAATTGCTCTTTGATATTATAAATGCTTAATTCTTGGCTCCAGGGGGATCCCTGATATTGTCACTCATTGTCATTAACTTGTAAAACTTAGTCCAGAGGACCTTGAGTTCCTCCTGATGCAGATTTATTTTATGCTAGTTAAACTAAGCAAAGCATGTGCGTTTATCCAGTTGGTCCTTTACAATCAAGCCTCACTAGAACATGACCTTGGACTCATATAACTGTTAAACCTTTAGTAAGCCCCAAGGTAGTAGTCCTTAATTCAGTGCATAGCTGAAAGCCATATGCTTCATGGTGTAACCATTCTTTGATTTCATAAGGCAGCTCTCTTGAATTATGGAAAGCGCCACATTTCTGTTCCATGCTGCACCCTTGGCCTTTGTTTTGTTTCATTTCAATCCTCAGCCTGTGTGTAATGAACAATTGTTGGCTTGATCAGTGTGACACATCTTGCCCTTCCTGCTTCAGGAAAATAATGATAAAATCAGATGGACTGACGTCAGTCAGTTTGTTTTCCTAGATTTTGATTTTGCTTTGTGCTGAATTACTAATCGGTGTATATAGCAACATCTTTATTCTGCCTTCAGGCAGATCCATATGCCTTGTGACCTGCATTTACCATTTTGGTTGTTTGAGCAGCTTGTAATTTTTTATCTGCAATCTACCTGTAATAATAATCTAATGACTTGCATCTTTTATATGCCCCTAATCTGAGTATAGAAGAATTTAACTGGGATAACCTTTGTTCTTAGCTTTTATCCTCTCCTTAATTACAAATTGAATCTATTGGAAAGTGACTACTAAATTTACTTTTCAAGTTCTCCTGAACTAATAAAAGTGATTTGTTGGTTGGTTGCTTGCTTGGTTCATTGTTTTGTTTGTTTTAAAAGCATGAGCCTCTGGGCAGCCACTTGAGAAGGTTTTATTCTCCCATCCATCAGAAGGGCTCTTGCTTCTGTTGGGTTGCTGTGTTTAATCAGAATTTTGAAGAGGTGTGTGTGTGTGTGTGTGTGTGTGTGTGTGTGTGTCTGTCTGTCTCTCTGTGTGTCTGACTGTCAGTGTCTATATCTGTGTTTCTGATGTGTGTTTAGGTTTCTCTGTGCGTGTGTGCCTCTCTCTCTTTCTCTCTCTCTTATGTCTCTGTCTGCATGTCTGCACGCAGGCACTCTGCAATAGTTTATCAATTGTGACTCATTTGTAGGTTCTGTTGCTGAAACCCCAGTTGAGTCTTAACTCCATACTGCTCAAGTTAGAATTGACAGAACCTAGTAAAAGGACTAGCTTTGGGGGGAGAAGACATTGATCAAAGATGGCTACCAACTGTTTTGCTGAACCTATGAAGGGTGTGGGAGTAATTCCCGTGATGGAGGCAACAAGAAAAACAAACATTAGAGTTCACTTTCTTGCACTGAGTTTAAAGGCCTTTGAGACATCTAACTGAAGCAATGGGTAGTTGGTCTACAGATCTGTGCCTGAGAGGGCGAGTTTTATTATAGGCATCAGTGTGGAAGCCATTCTTCTCAGATGTTGTGGAAAACCTTGGAGACCAGAAAGTCATTGGAGGGAGAAAGTATGCAGAGAAAAGCGGGAGCCTGGGCTGGGCCTGCAGGCCAACATTTCCAGGTCTGACAGACAAATGGCCAAGCTAGAGACACAGCAGCAGTTTGAGAAGATGAAGGAAAAGGAGAATATAATGCCCTAGAACCCAAAGGAAGGCGGGGAGAGTGGGTCATCAAGTCAGCAAGCCCGCTGGGCATTTCACAAATGTTTGTTGTTGAAAGAATGCACAGCTATTTAGTCAGAAATGTTCAGAGCTTCAGTTAGCTCTCGGTAGCACCAAGTAGCATATGCCCTAGTTGTAGGGAAAGTTTGGTCTCCCCCCAAAAAAACAAAAGTTTTCTCAAATATCAAATTACAAAATCTCGCAAACCTTTCCCAATTACTTTATTTTAAACATGGTTTAAAAGATCTTTTCCCTTATTCATGATATAATTTTTCAGCATTGATAAAAGTAGAGGAGCCAAAGGGATACCCAACTACACCCTCCCAAGTCCAAAAAGAAGTCAAAGGCAGCACTTCCCCTAAGGAGAGCTGCATTCCTGAGATTACTTTGTCTGAGGTAACAATGATCCCTACAAATGAGGAAGTTTTTTGTTTGCTTGAGAAAGGATCTGGCTACCTAACATAGAGCCAAGACTGGCCTGAAACTCACAAAGAGTTTAAGACTGGCTTTGTACTCATGGTGAGCATCCTGTCTCCAGCTGCTAGGTTTCTAAACATACACAGATTAAATTAATAATCATTAAGTCAGATAGTCTGATTTTTTTCCAAGATTAGAGTCTCAAAATAGCCAATGTTCTTGAAAGTTATTGAGATAGAATATTTATAATTTCAAATTTTATAAAATATAACTTGTTATTAAAATGGCTTATCAATTTTGACTATATTCGATTAAAATTGTTTTAATCAACATTTATACATTTGTAAGTACATATTGTATTGTTAAACACATACAAATATATATATTATATATAACTTAGCACATTAAACAGTGTATATGGCATGTATTATTATAGTTTCTAAATCCTTGTAAATTTACATACTCGAATGGGAAAAGAAGCTTTTCCAACCTACTAGTTTATAAGTGGAAAAATGCTTTATGTCTAGCTGTGTGTTTTCTATGACATAATACATGTTTACCCACAAAGTAAAGAGTGACCTTGCTACTGTACCACCTCTCTGCTCCTTCTGTATTCAGATACAGTGATTTCACTCTAGACATGTTTATGGTTACCACTGTGCTTTTCAGTGGCTTTGGCTTTTTTGGCCTGGTAGTTCTCCCTGACCCCTCCATGTGCTGATGCCCAAGTTATCCCAGAAATCCTCAGTCATATGTAGATAGGGATATTCTCCTCAGGCCATTAGCTGGGGGAGAATTACTGAGGAATTTCAGAGCTGGTAATGAAATACTGAAGTGCCTGTGTGTAGGGCTGGAACCATCTGAAGCTTAGAGTTCAGGTGTGGGGAGCAGAAAGTGCTAACACACCTCCACTGGAGTTGGAAGACGTTTGCCTTTCCCTAAACTTGGGAAGAGAAAAGTGGAGTAAATTTAGAAGAGTATACATGCAAGGAAAATGGTATAGTTTGGGGAAGAAGATTAACCTTTGTTTCAAAAAGGTTCACAACACTTTAGACATCTTAAAAGTTTTTTGAAAACTTCCTTTTTTTATTTACAAAAGCTGTGCATGTTTATTGTAGAGACTGATAAAATATATGAAAATATAGAGTAGTTAATATAAATCAAGATAAATGAAACTGATTATAAAAAAAGAAAACACAAAGTGTAAAAAGATCATCTGCAATCTTATCTACCACTCACATTGACTACTAACATTTTGGTATATGCCTACATATGTACCTATGTCATATTTATAGCAGTTATGTACACACATCTAGCTATACATACATCTCTCCATATATGCAGATATTTATGCACAGGTATTTTTTTTTATTTCAGCTCATACAAACTTATTAGGTACACCAATTCCCTCCCTCCCTCCTCCTCTCCCCGTACCCCCTGCTCCCCCCTCCCTACCTTTCTCCCTCCCCATCCCCCAGTGCCTCCCGCCCCAATTCCCAGAGAGTCCTTTCTTGTGCATGTCTGATTTTCCTCCGGGCCCTCCTCTCCGATAACGTACAAGGACCCAGTGGCCTTTCCCTGAACCCTTTCCCGTGTTCCCCTTAGGTATAGGAACACTGCTGTGGCTGCCAATCCTTTGCCTCCAAGGATCTTGGATGCACAGGTATTTTTATACACATGTATAAGATTCAGTTCTATGTCTACATTATTGTGATATTTACAGTATTTTCCATATCATGAAATCTCTAGTACTCCATTTTAGGACTGTGCCCCTATCAAGCAGTTGCTGGTTTTCAGACTTTTTGTTCTCATGGAAAATGTTATAGTATTAGCCTAGTACATAAATGCTTAGGGCCAACTCTACCAGCTGGTTGTCTTCACTTAGAACATTTGCATTTGTCCTATGGGCCCATCCATTATTGTCTTAGATTTGAGGCACATTTTATGTCCACAGGAAAAGCTCTTTTAATGCTTGCTGCAGATGCCATTTAATAAGCATCAGGACTGTGCTGCAGAGACACCCAAATAATTTGACACCTATCTGAGTACATCTCACTTGTGTTCTCTGTAACTGCAACAATAGCTGGCTGTATTAAACTTCCAGGAACTCTGAGCCTAGTGACGGCATAGCAATCTGGTGGTATTAGTGAGCTGGGTGAAGAAAGGTCTATTTCATGAGACTGCAGAACCCGTCACACTGCTCCTCCCAGCACTACAGCACAGGGTACAGCTGCTGTGTAACTCAGACAGGCTGCTACCACATACCCTGTCGTCCTGAGATTGCCAACCGATGATAATGGACGTGCGATATATGTAACTGACACTGCTCCTGGGGTGAGGGATCTAGTTCTTCACCCAGCCCCTTTAAATATCGACCACAGGACTCTGTGGCTGTCCTACACATTTCTTCCAAAAGCCTCTTCATCCACCCACTGCAAATTGTAAAACTTGCCTTTAAAACTGCCTTAAAGCGTCACCATGGAACTGTGAGAATATTCACAGTATTATACAGTGCAACTTCTAAAGCATTTCTTCCTACTGAACCCTTGAATTTGTGATCTACAGACTGTATGCAAATGTAGGGCCAATCATAATGTAGGCTTATTGGCGTCTGTAGGTGGGCTGCTAACCATCTGGCTCCCATGTAGACTCTCTGGAGTCATGCATGCAGTCTGTGATATTTGGTGGTGCTTGCTCTGTCAAGGAGCTGGTTTGAGTAGCTAATGACATTAAAAAGCATAACCCAATCGGATCAAAACCTTGGCAGTTCAAGAGGAGCTACCTCAGTGTTAGAGGCTTGGTTCATATCCCCTCGCCTCAACATTGCTTCACCCAGAGATCAACCTGTCACATTTTGGATTTGGAATCTTTTATCTGAGCAAAGATTTTTACACATACACACACACGCGCACACACACACACACACACACACACACACACACACACACAGTATTTGAAATCTAGAAAACAAAGACTCAGTATATCAAAGTATTCTGCATCCCCTAGTCTATCTTGCACCAGAAGGCTTAGAATCTGGCCCTGGAATCTGAGACATTTCCATAGTGAGCTTTGGTTTGCACTTTGTCTCATTCTGTGTCTTTTTTCCAGTTATGTCAAAGAACTTGGTTTCCCCACTGCTAGTGGGTTGCAAAGGGCAGACTTTACCTTTCCAAAAGTAAAAACACATGTTTACATATTGTTGTGATAGGTATCATTTTTACAGTACATTTTTTCAGTAAGAATAGAAACCCCACTAGTGTTAGTTTATGAATGAACTGTATATTCAGGAGATGAGCAGGTTCATAGTAAGTTGACAGGTCTCCGGTAACTAATTAGTTCAAGAATGGTTGCACAACATGGCACTTACCTGAAAAGCACTGAGTTAAAGAGAGAAAAGTCTTCATCATTCTAACAAAAACAATGTGTCATAGTCCTGATCATACTCTGCACTAAAGAGATAATGTGGAATAGGTACAGCTAAAAGTTTCTCTAGGAAATAGACAGTCTTAGATGCTTCATCTATTAAGACATAAGATGTTAATGAACATTTCTCGTGATCCACTAACAAGCAAAAATGATTATGTACAAGTCTCTCTTATCTTCACTTGATCTTAATTTCCCTTTCTATTAAAGGAGAAACTTAGAATACATATTTTTTCTAATAGCTTTTAAATATTTCATCTAAAGCTTCAATTATGTATACTTATTTTTTTTTCTTTAAGTTATTTTGAAGGCCTTTTCTCAAGATTTATACTGGCCTGTGTGTTTTGTTAATGGCATGCTTGTAGTATCAAGTTGTACCTTGCAAACATGAAGCATGAAATAAAAATGCCTGAGAGATCATGAGAGAGTTTTGAATGTAGTCGCTCCATCATTTCCTTAGCATCTAAGGATGGACGTGCCATTTGGAAAGCACTTTTGATAGGGAAATGGACCAGAACTCCCAGGTACATTGACAGCCATCCAGACTTCTATTTGTCTGGGGTAGCAATTTTTTTCTGTTTGTTGTAACTACCAGCTACAAGGTGGAATAATTTTACTCATATGAGAATCTTCTGGAACTCTACAAGAACTCCAAGTATCCAATCAGACTACTGAATGAATGGATTTAACAAGGGAAGCAAGAGGAGAATATGAGTGCAGGAGGGAGCATATGGCCTCTAGGGAAAGAACATGTTCTGACTTGGTATTAAAAGTTGCCAAGCATCTCAAATAGGCAAATGCAGAAAATGAAGGAAGTTCTTTAACTGGAGAAATACCAGCTTCCTGGTGAGATCAGTAATTTGTTGAATGGGTACATTGAAAGAAAAAAAAATAGTGACTTGGTCCAAAGTTGATGTTTTATGTGATTATTATTTCAGTTCTAGACTTGCTTGGTAGCTTATTATTTGACAATTTTGATTTTTCTAAAAATGATCAAATATACATTCTTTCCTCACCTCTGGAGTCCCAGACAGCCATAATAATAAGCATACATTCCTCCACAGACAGCACATAGGCATACTTAAGTATACTTCTGGGTGCCTATTGGATATCATCTTTCTTGAACTTTGTGTGCTTGTCCATGTACTCATCCATATAAGCATACTGAGGCCATAGATTGACACCAGTTGTTTTTTCCTATTGCTTGCCACTGAAGTCTTTAAAATTTTGTACATGGGGAGGGGGAATGTGGGTGGGTGTGTAGGTGTGTGTGTGCTGTGTATCAGAGGGCTCTGTGTGTCCCTGTAGAGGACCAAGGGTAACTTCAGGAATGATCCTAGATTGTTTCTACTTTCTTTTTGCTTTGCTCTGGAATTTCCCAGGACCCACCCTCCAGGGCCTAGAAGTACAGGCTGTAGGTATTTCTACTGCCTGGCATTTTTTATGTGGAACCAAACTCAGAACCTTCTGCTTTGGAATCAGAGTCTTAATCCCTTAGCGTCTCTCCAGCCTGCCACTGAAGTTTTTAATGCAGGGTTTCTTACTGAACTTGGAGCACTCGTTTCAACTAGACTGGTTGACCAGTGAGCCCTGAGGATCCACCTGTGTCTGTCCTCTCCAAGACAGAGTTTACAGATGTGTGCCCTGTGCCAGTGCCCCTGGCTTTTGAAGTGGGCTCCAGGCTCAGGACCTCCTGTTTGCGCTGCAGACACTTTACCCACTGAGCCACCTTCCCAGCCCATCAGTCCTGTTCTTATTATTGACATAAGGATGGACATTCATCTCTTTTGGTGCTCTGGAGTATTAAACTTTCTATCCTGACTCTGTGGCTCTCCCACATGAATCCCACTTACCATTTCACGACCTGACATTGGCTCTTCTAGCAGGGAAGCAGTTGCAAATCTAAATTTAAGTTATTGACATGAACACATGTCTGACTAAAGAGCTGACTCATAAGTTGCCTGTTTGGTAGCCAATCCTGTTTTGCATTAAAATACCTGGTTGCAGCCTTCCTAGCACCTAGTTTATAAAACTGCAGTAACAGTGGACGCCAAGAATATACCAATGATTGGTGGCAACGCCAACATGCATTGCCTAATGTCAGAGGCTCATGTCATGTGCCAACAACCAAAATGTCTTGTCAGTCAAATGAAAGAGTCTTTGTGAGCTGGCCAGAGTGAGCCATTGCCCTCCTAGTAGTGCTGTCTTTCTCTGTCGGATTTGGGAAACTGCACTTGCTGGTATTAACATGCCACATTAGACAAATTGGTTGTTCATTTGTCAAGTTGTAACAAGTACTCTGAGCAGGGGATCAGGAAAAAATGTAATAAAAACAATGATCAAAATTGCTATTGATGAAAAGATACTACTGATGAACACTTTCACAGGCTGGAAAAAAAGTTAAAATAGCATGAAACTCTAAGAACAAGAGAAAGCAAATACCAATTCCTGACGGGCATAAGATGCATGCTGGCCTCACTCTGTCTCCACTGTGACATAATGATATGTGGTCAATGGTAACTCAGCAGTGTAAGCTCTTGCTAGTCAAGGAAAAGGATCTGAGTTGGGTCCCACGATACTATTGGAAAATCCCGGGCTGCGAGGTGGCCCCATCTGTAATTCCATTCCTTGGAAGGCAGAGGCTGGGAATCTCCAGAGCAAACTTGGTAAGTAACCAGATTAATATTAATGGCACACTCTGGGATTAATTGGAGACACAGGTTTAAAAGCTATAAGGTAGAAGAGGGATTAAGAATGATTCCGTATGTCACTCTTGGGTCTCAATACATACATCCGTGTGTGTGCGCGCACACGCGTGCACACGCGCGCGCCCATAAGCATGCATCCACACATGCATGGAGCTCATATACACAAACATATGAGAAAAGAAAGAAGTCCATGTATTTTAGGACACGTATAACATACACCACATATGTTTCCTGAAAAACTGAAAAACATATAGAGGATGACCTGAGTAAGTACCCTAACTAAATGAAAGATTCAAGTTGTAGAAATGTTGCATAAAACTGCTGTTGTAAGCAGAGACAGAACAGCAAAATTTTGCAAGGAGTCTTTAAAGTACAGCTATTTAATAACAGCTCTGAAACTACTAGTTAAATCAACTGTGATGAAACTCAGAGGCATGGTCCTCAAATGCTACATTCTTTCACTTATCTTTGTAAGTTGGAGAGGCCACAAAACTCATAAGGCATTCCTTTTCACCTCGTGGCTTAGAAAGTACACATTTGGATGTGATTTAAATATTTTAAGATAGAAATTTACCAGAATAAGAAGCAATGATTTCTTTTCACATCATAAACAGAAACAAAAAGAAAATACTTATATAGTACAAAATTAAACAATTACCAACATACTGCATTTTGAAATATGAATGCTCCATCTTGTAGGCCAGTAGAAGAATTACTGGGCTTTATTCTAAGAATGACAATCATTTTAGTATTAGGAAGAATGTTAATATATCATTGTAATGGGTGAAATATTCATCGAAATATATTTTGAAAAGCAGTTAATCAAATTCAATCTCTATTTCTGTTGAAAATTCTTTAGAAATGGAGCATTTTATGATATAGTGAGCCCCATCTAATTTAAACTGATACTCATTATTTTATTGAAATACTAGAAACATTCTGTCAAAGTCCCCATTAATATCTAACTTTATTCTAGAAACTCTTTACAGTTGAGTGATATAATGAAGCAAATAAAACATAATTCAGTTATGTTAAAATTTGTTATATTCATGTAACTGAAAGCCCAGAAAATCCAAGAGAATCCAATGACTTAAGTTTTTAAATTAATAATGAATGAGGTAGATCATATGCAAAATGGATGTATAGAAATTATTATTGCTTTCTATTGCTATCTGTAACCAGATCTAAATGATAAAAGGGATGAGTTTATGACAGTATTTCACGCTCTTTCCTATACTGGCCTACCATGTCTACAAGAACAGAAAGTATTGCAAAGCAACCTGAAGGAGACCTGAAAGATAGAACCTTATTTGAAAACTTCACTATTTGGAATAATGAACACATCGTGTTTATTGAAGAAAAGATTAACTATTGTTACACTTCCAATCAGAATTTTCCTGTGCTCTGTGTGTGTGTGTAACTCTTGTCTTCTTTGCAATACTAAATACACTCCTTAGATGAAGCCGAGGAGGAATGAGGAGCTTACAGAATCTTCAGAGGGAAGCAGAGAGAGCAATAAAGGCCACAGCCTGGTGCTCTGCTGGGGAGGAGTCTTGGCCATTGCTCATTGCTGGAACCTCTGACACTGATACTTCCCCAGCGGAATATCTCCACCATCTTTTCTGCCACCAAAGTAGATTCTTTTGCAGACTCTCATACTGTCCTCTTTAAGGTCCAAGTTGACTTCAGAAGTAAATGGAAACAACCACATCTGTCTTTTAAAGCTGGAAACATAGCTGATTGCACCAACCTCTTGACTGCAGAACTCAAGATATGGGAACTCTTTCTACAGAGGGAGGCTGTTCATGATAAAACAAATGACCGCAGAGGTGACAGTGGTTACTAGTGTACTTTGACATGACCACTCCAAGGTACATGTGGGAAACATGAGTAGATAGAATTAGCCAAGTAAATTCAGTGAGACAAACTACTCTCTCTGAGATACAAATGGACAATAATCCAAGCAGTTATTTATGTGTACATTGACAGGGACTAGTGATGATGATGAAGGACACATCAAAACCACAAAAAAAGAAACAGCCTTTTTTTCAGTAGGATTGTTGATTAAATTGTATCCTTAAAACTATTAAAAAAAAAAACTATTTAAAGTGGGCTTCCTAAATACTACATTCTAAAATGACTTTTTTGTAACTTTTACTTTACCTGGAAAAGTGAAATTCCAGAAAAGTAAAATTAATATGCAAACATTTAATCTATTTAGGAAATATAAATTATGTGACAGTTCTATAATGTGCCATGTAATTTACATATAAATTATAATTTCTCTTAGGTTTAAGAGAAATAATTTTTAAGCATGAAAAAATGGGGAACCACTGAAAGGGAAAGACTGAGTATATGAATATGCTAAGAATTTAAAAATCTGTTAATCCTGTTAAGTTTTAAATGCCATAAATAAAATAAAGGCATTAACAAATAACTGAAGAAATGTCAGAAACAAGTATAATGGGCAGATTAATATTGTTAACTCATAAGAATTCTTTTCAATAAATGCAGTAAAAACTCCAGTGCTTCATTCTAAATAAATACACAAAGGGCATGAACAGACAGCTCACAGAGGAAGGGACAGAAATGACAAGCAAACAAATGAAAAGTTCAGTCCCTCACTAATCAAATAAATGAAAATCAAAATGATGAGAGACCAGCATTCACTTGATATGCAAATATTTAAAGACAAACATGCTAATATTCATTTTTAGTGATGGTAAAGTGGATATTTTCATCCATCAGTGTAAATTTAGTCACTTCACGAAGGACCATAGTACTTTGTAGCAAGAACCCTAAAAATTCTTAGTGTCACTTTAACTATTATCTGCATTTCATGAAATGTATTTCAAAGATATCACAAAAGTACTCAGAAACCCACATTTCAAGTTGTTGATTCCATCATCATTTATAACAGTACAAAACTGAAGTGAACCTAAGCATTACATAGTAAAAGCAATGACTAAATTATAGTGTTGCACAGCAGAACAATTTTTACCATTTCAGTCATCATGTTGGGCTGAGGGTTCAGAGTTAGAATGTATACTTAGCACAAACTCAATTCCCTGCACCTAGAAAAAAGATCATATTTCTGAAAAAATTATTTTAATAGTATAAGGAGAGTTTTAATTGCAACCTAGTTTCGAGCAGCAGAACACAAGTATTGCTTATTTTCTAACTGAAAAATGTTTGCATATGCTAGTGCCCACTGCAAAAAAAAAGGCTAATAAGAATATCACAAAACTCTATGAATAGAATCAGCATTTCATTTTTGTGAGTTAGGAATTTTGCATGCTCTCCACCATGATCATGTGTTACCTTTAGTATCAAGTTTTGAAAAGTTATTTAAAAAGTGAGCAGCCCCTTTGCTGTGGATTTTAAATGGTTTAGTAGAAAAAAAAAATCCCTCGCGTCTATTGGGACAGCATCTCAGTGCAGACTGGAGTGTTTTCAGTATTCATTTATTGATGAATAAAATGTCCTTTCGTTGTATCTGAGTTAATTGCCCTTGGGAAGCCTCACGAAACTATTTGATGAAACATTTTCCTTCATTATTTTTAGCAAAAAAAGAAAAAGTTTAAAATACCCTTCTGTGCATGTTGTATGCATGTGTTGAAATATCACATGGAACTCTGTTAATATATACAATTAGTATGTTCCTCAGAGGCTGGACAGTCCCAACATTTAAGAGGTGGTTACAGGATTTCTGTTATGAGGCCTGCTAGGGCTACATATAGCAGGACCCTGTCATAAAGAAATAAAATTAAGTAAAATTGTTTATGTTATTCAAACATGAAACATTTTAAAAATATCTCAATTAAATTTATTCTTTGTGAAGGATATAAGCTTATAAACCCTCTGAGCTAGAGGAGAAAAGTTGAAATCGTGTTTTCCAACAGCTGGGTGTGATAACATGTAAAAGCTAACCTCTCACAAATTATCTTATTCATTTTCCACCTGATAGAACATTTTTAATAATGGGTTTTTAATCAATCCATGAAATTAGCAACTAACATTTGAACTCTCTTATTTTGAAATTATAACTTAAAATTAATTAGCAACTAAATGTAGATGTTGGTATTCATTATTTTTATTATATGCCTATACTGAGACATTATACATATACATTATAAATATATATATTTATACACACACACACACACACATACACAAACACACACACACACACACACACACACACACACACACACACACACACACACACAGACATTACTGCTCAAATACCCGGGGAAGTCAGTTCATTGCCCAGGGTTAACAGGCGATGCACTTGGACAGCATCTTGGCATCCCAGTGCTCCGTGGCTGGGGATTCGCCATCATCTCTCAGTGGCTCAACCCACTTTAACATCTTTGTTAAAACCAAATAAAGACTCAGCCTGAGAAACCTGCAAGTTTTGGCAGCTGAGCTTCTTCTTAACTGTTTCTCCTCCTTTGTGTGTGTGTCTTGCCTGACACTTCTTGGTCTCCTCCATGAAGGCACCTGTTGAATGTTGAAATCCCTTCAATCACTTGCCCAGTGCGCTCTCTTACCAGGGGTGTGCATTGATAGTTCTCACAGCTTTGTTGCGAGTCTGAGCTTTTTTCCTCAATGAGAGGCTGGTTACTGTTTCCTGGCCTCCTCCATCTTGTCTCACTAACATCCTAGACACAAATGTGGTCCAGATCAAGCATTTCCTCACCAAGTCTGTTTGTTCCCTATTTTCATCCACATCATCCACCTGCCGACACACACTAGAATCTTCTTCCGCTCCTCTCCTGTCCTCTTCCCCTCCCACTTCACCACTCCGAAATAGAGGTTCTTGGGCTGTACCCCAGATCAAGGAGTGTCATGTCATGATGGCCCAGCTGTCTGCTGTGATGTAGTCCCAGGGTGATGCCTTTGCACCCCACAATGGGAAAACTCCTGTGTTGGGGGTCCAAAAGCATGGCTCATTTTGAGGCTAAAACAGAAAAAGATCCAGGCTCCAGACCAATTAAATCCGAAACTTTCAGTATCTGCTCTGGCATCCTTGTGTATCTTTTTAAAAGCTCCCCGGAGATTCTGATATATAGAAAGGTCAGAGAACAGCTTAAACTGTAAAATTTACCTTTTTCTCTTAAAACAGAATCTAAAGTAGTGGTTCTGAGACTTGAGCTCTCCCTGAAGTCACCTGGGGAAGGCTTAAAAATGACTGATGATCACCCCACCTCCTCCCCATTCTGACTTAATTGGTTTGCAGTGTGGCTTGGGCTTTGGGGTTTCCCATGTTCCCCAGGCTATTTTCATGTGAAGCCAAGGTTAAGATCACTGTTCAAAGGCTAAGATTCAGAAGAGCTGGTGTGCCTAAGAACCACCTGGAGTATGTGATAAACTAAGGGCTGCATCCGGGTGAAGGATGGATCACAGTTCTGTCCTGAAGGATTTTCCAACTGGGTCCCAGTTTTCATCCATCATCTTCTCTTCACCCTCCTTGCCTGCCTCTGAGTTGTTTATGTGTTACTTCACATTCCTCAGATGTGCCTCCTTAAGTCCCTGGAGAAACTGCAGATTATTTGAGCTGATGCATGGTCATTAAGCTCCTTAATTAATCATCAGTAGAAGTAGTAATCTGGGTTACTACCCTACCACCAAGTAATCCCTACGTGTGTTTTAAAAAGAACTACAAACATTCTAGAAGACAATATGGATGCATCTAGGAAATGATCAGTGATTAAGGTAAATCCTTCTAAGTGAGGTACAAAACTATAAAGGAAACTGGACAGGAAGCTCAATAAAATTTTCTTCAGAAAATTTACCATAAAAATGCTAAAAGTTAAGCATAAATGAGAAACACAGCTTCATTTCATTGACAACATTATTTTGACATGAAAAATAATATATGATCAGACTTAAAAACTTGGGCAGAATAAAGAACAAGCCAAGTACATTGTACACCAAGAAAGTATAGAAGGCTAACACATTAAAAAGTGTTCATAGATACCTGTGTTAATTACTTTAATTATGGTAATTTCTTCATATATTTATATACTAAAACATATATACTTTCAAGATAATATTGTTATATATCAGTAAACCTGGAAAAAATAAAGAGATACACTTCAAACAATGTCACTGTTTGAATATTCTATCAGAATAACAAAAATCTGAATGAAATCATTGAAAACATTATTGGCAAGCTTGGAGTGTGAGAGTTAGTCCACTGTTCTTGGAGAGTCTTTGAGCTGTGAACACCAAAATGGAAAATGTGCTCATCTAGATTCAGTAGTTCTGCTTCTAGAGGCTTAGCTCTGGGACATAGTCATAAATATTTAGAGGCCATTGCTGTCATCAAAACACCAATGTCAGTAGAGATATTCATTAGTACCAGTGCTAAAAATAATAGGCTAAAGAATTAGATGGGCTAACACAGAAAGTTATTAGTAGAACTCTTGAAGACCATCTAAAATACAACTTTTCATTTATTGATTTATCTTGCTTGTGTACTTACATGTGTGCTATGCATATGGCTGTATGTATATTCTTGTGTGTGGGTACATGTGTGTATGGATGTACTTGTGTGTGCATGCACCTTTATGTGCATTCATGTGAAGCCCAAGGTTGATGTTGAGCGTTCTACTGAATTGCTGCTCACTACATTTACTGAAGTAAGGCCTTTCAATGGAACCCAGAGCTCACTGATCGGGTAGTCCAGCTAGCCAGCTTGCTCTGGGGATTTCCTGTCTCTGCCTCCTGGATGATGGGCTTATAGTTGGTCAGCAAGCCTAGCTAGCATTTACATATGAGTTCTGGAGAGCTGAACTCTGGCCTCACGCTTGCAGGCCAAGAACCTTATCCACTGAGTCATTTTCTTGGTCTCCTAGTATTGAATCTTTATATGTTATAAACTTACAAAACATTACATTCTGTAAGGTACTCTAGTATTTAGAGGGAAGTTTTTTTAATGGAGATACTTAATGCTAGCACATAGAAGTGTATTTCCAGATGATTACATGCCAATGAAAATTTGTTTCTGACTTGTAGAGGAGCTGATAGGAACCAGAGTCTAGAAAAGCCTGGGGCAGACGTCTATGAAGAAAGGGCTGCTTGGGCTGGGATGTACCTTATGAAGTTCAGGTTTCATTCAGAACAATAACAAAGAAGTGTTTTAATTAAACAGTAAACAAAGATTTTCTGAAAGATTTTTTAAATCTTTTTTAATCCTGATTGAATCATTTGTCTTTTCTTTGTCATGTGTATATAATTAATTTGTCTAAAACTCATGCATATATTTTGTTTGTAACAAAACTTCATACACTTTACCTGGCACTTTCTCCTGCTATCCTTCAGAACCCACATAAAAGGTCAGGCTATAAGTACACCCGACCCTCCCTGCCTTTGGAATCCAGGGCTTTTTGCTTCCCCCAAGAACAGTCTTATTGTGTTCTAGGATGACTGCCTGTAGTCAGGGTCCTCCAGAATCTGACAGGGATTGCAAAATTGTAACCCAAAAGAAGGAAAATGTGGGAGCACATCAGTTGGCACTAGCCTGTTTTGCCAGTCACACCTAATCTGACCCCCACAGATGCTAGCCATGTCTTTACTTTTTTTTCTTTGTAAATTTTTATTGGCATACGTTCATTGTACAAAGTGATGGGTTTCATAATGACATTTTTGTTCAGTTAGATCCTGCACCCTTTATTATGCTTTCCTCCCCCCAAAAAAATTTCCCTTCTATTTTTACCTCTATCTTATATGTACTTATAACCTGGTTCCATGTATGTCATAAAGAGGCAATATCTATTTTTCTGAATCCAGTGTATTTTGCTTATCAAGATGACCTCCAGTTCCATTCATTTTTCCTTCAAATTATATAACATTGTTCCTCTCCAAGGTTGAATCAAAATCAATTGTGCATGTATACCACATTTTCTTTACTGCTTCATCAGTTGGTGGACATGTAAGCTGCTTCTGTAACTTTTCAGTTGTGAATGGTGCCTCTATAAAGTGAATGTATAGTTATCTCTGCTATGCTGACTTAGGTTCCTATGCATGTAGTCCCTAAGTGTGGTGAGTTTGTTTTTAGTGCTTTTTTTTTTTTAATGATCTTCCATATTAATCCCAGTAGTAGATTGTCTAATTTAAACTTACACCAGCAGCTATAATCATCTATCCTCTCCCTTCCACTCCCCACCAGTATTTACTGTTTATTTTCTTAATGACTGACATTTCAACTGGAGTGAGGTAGGATCCTGGCATAGTTTTGATTTGCATTTCAGTGATGGTTAAGGCTGTTGAACACTTCCTCATACATGTAATGGTCATAACACTGCCACCTCTGATCCATTGACTAGTAGAATATGAACCTCTGCCTCGAACCTCATCCCCAGAAATTATTCCATCTCATTCATTGGCATCTCCAGCATCACTTGACAGAATCCCTGGGTTTGTTCCACCTAGAGTCTCTAAATTTAGGAGTGTCCAGCTTGTACTAGTTCTTGATAAGAACTGTCATCTGTTATAGATCTCCAAATATATGCCTTGTATGGGCTGAAATTTCCCTTCAAAGATGGTCTTAAATCCTTTCGCATACTCTCTAAGGAAATCATCATCTTTCTCTTGCTTCAGTACTCTCAATTGATTCTCAGAAAATTGGAATTTGTGCATCAGAACCTCAGAGCTGTGTGTGTTTTTGAAGCAAATACTTTCACCACACTCATTCATATTTTCAAGATTCTTACCAAAACCAGCATAGAATCAGAGCATATGCATCAAACATAAACAGAATATAGACCTGAATGGTTACATCCCCACAGGGCATATTTCTGCAAGAAGGAATGATTACAATAATTAGTTCAAGTGACCTTGGTTTTGCTTCTCATAATCATTTGTTGAAGCAAGACCAGATGCTGTGATTTTTAACTGTCCTAGTAAATTCAAATATTTTAATGTCACTTGGAAAAAGTAAAAAGTGTTCAGTCAAAGAAAAAGTAGAAACATGAATGGCACAAATTTGAAATCTATTATTTCTTTCATAAGTTGTTAGGTACTAATTATATTAAAAAAGATTGTTTGGTAAAACAAATGATAAAAATTGATAGTGAATGTACGAACAGCATTATGGATAGTGGATATTTTTCTCCCTACAATTTCTTTTTTACAAATACTTTAAATCTTAATTCAGGATCACATGTATGATATATAATAGAGTTTGTAATAGAGATATGTAATGATCCTGTTTTAGAGGAAGGAAGAAATCATAGCTATGATTAGGTAGTTTAGAAGACTTTGCTCTACTTTCTGAAATTTCAGTTATTGATGTTAACTTCAGATGAAAAATATTCAATGGAAGTTCCAGAATTAAACAGTCCATAAGTTCTTGATACACCAAAGAGCAGGATGAAATCTCTTGCTGTCCAGCTACAACCTGCCCAGGGCACCAATCATCCTACTGCCCAGTGTATCCACATACAGCAAATATAAGTGTGTGTGTGTGTGTGTGTGTGTGTGTGTGTGTGTGTGTGTGTGTGTGTTAGATATAGCTCTGAGCCATGGGTACAGTTCTGAGAAATTTTGAGTTAAGCCCCAAGCTGTCCTGAAGGAGATTGTCTGCTTGATGGGGAACATCCAGCTGATGCTGGGCAGGACTGTTCCCTGATTGAGGAAGTTGGCATCCTTCTGTACGTGACCAGACATGCTGGTCTGGCAAGTGAGGACTGTCCCTCTTAGTAGAACTGTGGATTTCTTCTGGCCAGTTCCTTAGCTCTTGGTGTCTCCCCCCCCCCCATCCTCCCACTCCCACACCCTGTGGTTGTAATCAGACAACCATAAGACACAATAAAAGCCCTTGTTCCCCTAAGTCCTTTAGCCATGAATTCATTGGCAACAAGCAGACTAACTGCAAGTGTGTGTGTGTCTGTGTGTGTGTGTGTGTGTGTGTGTTGTCAAACCCATTTTCAGCCCCACCATCTGCACCATAATAGTGCTTATATTAAATTAACCTTCATTTTCCTGAATAATGGCTCCCATTCAGACAAGTCAGAGATAAGCTCTGAAGTGTTTCCTTTGAATGAGAAGGTAAGAGTTTTCTATTTAATATACAAGCAAAAAATAAAACATTTTACATTGTTTTCTTGGGTTATATTCATCATTTTTTAGTCACTGTGGCAAAATACCTAGAAGAATGGCTTTGAAGGAAGACCGGTTCCTCTTCATTAACATTGCAGAGATTTTAGTCTATGATTATTAGGTCCCATCACTAAGCCAGGTGGTGAGGACAACATTGTGGTAGGATCCTGGCATAAGGGTGTGGCAGAGGAAATTGCTCACTTCATTTTGGATGGATGAATGGAAGGGAGGGAAGGAGGGAAGGAAAAGAGAAAAGAAGGTGGGGCTGGCAATCATATATTCTTCTCAAGGTCACACACCCAAGTGACCTTCTTCCTCTAAGCCCCACCTCTGAACAGCCCATTAAACTATAACTCAACAATGAATCAGTCCACTGATGAGACCACAGCCTTCAGCAGCCAGTCACTTTGCAGTAGCACCACCAACTGGGGACCAAGCCTTCAGCACCTGGATCCTTTTGAGGTAGACGTCATATCTAAACCATAGCAGTTATATAGATTCTTGTGAATCTTAAATTTATAAACTATATAGGAAAGTACAGAAATAAATATATAAAAATAAATATATAAACTATATAGAAAGATACAGAAAAAAGCAGCATACCTAATATTGGATATGAATTGCAGTTGCACACATCCACTGGGATCTTGGATCCCTGTGTATAACAAGACATTGCTGTAGTTTATTAACTTCAAAGACACCTTGTGGGCAGGTGGTACTTTAGAGTGTTGACATGGCAGGAAACTATTCCTTTGCATTGATAGGGAAGGGATTTCAGATCTGACTGCTGTCCCTGAGAATATTTAGAGGTCCGAGGAAGGTGGATATACACAGGGGACTTGAAGCTAGTATGCCTAAGAGTGGGAAATAGAGTTTCAGAAGGAAAGAGAAAAGTAGAAGGAACTTCTATCACCTGTCAGTTAAGAGCTCTAAGAAGTGCAAGCTTAGAAATTGATTTAAGAGGGGCTGGAGAGGTGCCTCAGGGGTTAAGCCTCTGCCTTGCAGGCGGAAGGTCCTGAGTTTGGATCCTAGACCCCACGTGTAGACGCGGGACGGCCTGCGTTTCTGGTCCTGGTAGGGTGGAGCCTGTGAATCCCAGGGCAGAGTAAGGAGGAGGAGGTGGAGACATCCATGGTAGTTCCCGAATTCGTCCGTGGTTCTACACACACACACACACACACACACACACATACACACACGTACAATTGAATAAAAAAAATTTTTTTTAAAAAGAAATTGACTTAAGAGTATTCCAGAAAATTCTAAGGTATGTTTCTCAATCCTCATCGCCTGTTACAATCTCTTCATGCAAAGTGGATAGAGTTAGGTCTGCATATCAATATTTTAAAATTTCATTTGTGGTCAGGTGTGTGTGTGTGTGCATGTGTGTGTGTGTGCACATATGTATGGAGACCACAGGATGACATTGGTGTCCTGCTTTATCACTCTCTACCTTATTTGAGACAGAGTCTATTGATAAACTTGGAGTTAAGCTGGCAGCTAGCAAGGCCACTGATCCTCCTGTGTCCATTTCCATAAGTACTGAGATTGTGGCTCAGGGGAGGCCACACAATTTTTTTTTCAACTTGGGTGCCTGGTTATGAACTCAAGTCCTCACTTGCACGCCAGACAGTCCTACTCATTGAGCCATCTCTTCAGCCTCAGACATTATCCTCTTTAAAACTTGCAAGTCGATTTGAATATGCATCCCAAGTTAAGAATCCTTTGCCAATCTAAGCAAAAAGTGTCAGAAGCATTGAAGGAGGCAGAGTCTCAAAACACCTGGGGATTTCTAAGATGTGTATGGTTTGTGGGAACTGAAGCCTGGAATTCTGATTTCATAGACTCTGAGCTATTATTTTATTATTAAAGGGCTGGGTTGTGATTATTTTAAGCCTATCCAGATTTCTTGATTTAGAAAACAAATAGTGATTAACCTTTTAATAGGAAAATCTCTTGTATATACCTTTTTCCTTTAGATAAAATTCCTATGCACTATATTCCAGAGAAATGTTTGCATGTTTGTTAAGTGAGATTAGCTTATGTTTAGTATTTGTTTTAACTATGAGAGCTGAACAGAAAAGATTTGTAATGAGGAGCATCTTTAGATTACATTTAGATGCCATATGGATGTGTGGCATTTCATTAGAATTTCTCTGCACTGATGTGAAATTACTCAGCAATTGAAGCAAATAGTCTAAGAGGAACCAATTTCCTGATAACATCCCCCTCTCCTAGGTAAAAGAGAGAAGCTCTTTGTATCTAATTATGTTAAGGAATTGAAATCTCTTTCCTTTCAGATAGAAAGCATAATAACAGGCACACAACGAGATGCTGTATTCTTTAACTCAGTCTCACCTAGATTCAGGGACTAATTAATTATCTAAGATTAATAGAATGAATCAAGTTTCATGTAATTGCATGGAAGTTAGGAATGTCTGCTACTGTGGCTGTGTTCTTGTCTCCCCTTCCTTGACCTCACAGACACAGCTCAGGAACTTTAAACAAAGGGGGGCAGTAATCTCTTCTGTGTTGTTGGGAAGATGAATTACTGTGGATGGGAGGAAAGCATGTAGCCCCAAATCAGCTTTCTTCATCACTCTTGACATTCCCCAATCTTTACTTGGGATCACCTTGAGATGTGACATCAATTCAGAGTGATAAGAAAGGGTCAATGAAAAGCTAAAACATTCTCAAGAACCCATTATAGCGTTTCTCCAAGGGATTTGTGTCAGTGCCACCACATTTCAAATACAGGACACAAATTCCAGAGGAATAGCTTCGCAGATGAAGACAATAGTCATCCATGAGAGTCTCAGGATGTTGAAGTTGACCTCCTAGTAGCTTTCTCTTCCACCCTCTGCATAGTTTCCACGCTATAACCTCAATGCTCATTCCTTCAAAGGCATTTCATATATACTTACCCTTAGCCTATTGTGAAGCAGTGTATTCTCTATAAAATTGCTGTCATCGACAGACTTTTTAAGTGATTTTGATGCATTTAAGAGAATGAGTTTTACAAGATGGATCTAGACATGCTTTGCATGCCTGCTTCTGTCAGTAGATGATTAGATTGTATCTTGCTCACTTATTTAACTCCATGCACTTCATACTACTTGAATAAGAATCCTTGATTGACTTCCAGTGGAAATGTCTCTGCTTAAACTGTGAAGTGGGGGGCTAGAGAGGTGGCTCAGGGGTTAAGCCTCTGCCTTGCAGGCGGAAGGTCCTGAGTTCGGATCCTAGACCCCACGTATAGATACCGGGCGGAAGCAGGGGCAGCCTGCCTTTCTGGTCCTGGTAGGGCAGAGCCTGTGAATCCCGGGGCAGAGTAAACAAGGAGGAGGTGGAGGCAGTCCATGGTGGTTCCCGAATTTGTCCATGGTTCTACACACACATACACATACATACATACATACATACATACACACATGCGCACACATGCACAATAATAATAAATAATAAAAAATAAATAAACTGTGAAGTGTTCACTGCAGGCCGACAGATAGATGTAGACTAAAAAGTATGGCTGGTCAGGCAAAGTGCAGATGACTCACAATGCATTAAGGCTTTCTTGAAAGGTGGGTTCTCTCTGCCTGTGGAGCCCATTACCGCCAGCACCACTACCTAGGGCTCAGTGGAGTTAGGCAACAAGTATTGATCAATCTTCTACTGCAAGACAGGGAATGACATGATAACAATACCCTACCTGTTCTGTGATGTCCGGAAAGTGCCAGCATAGACAAGGGGGAGAGGATGATCAGAATGGGATGGCTATGGGTCTTAGGGAAGTACTGGCAAAATTTGCTTAAAAATGGGACTGAACAGAATGAAGCAGAGAGACATTTCCACCGACAGCCAATCAAGGATGCTTCTTGATTTAGGTCCTAAACAGCTGCCCGGGCTTAATTAATAATATTTGGAAAGGTGCCAGTTTCTAAGACAGGTGTCAGAAAGGACAGAAGATGTCGATGTCTGATTCTCTTCACATTCTCCTCTTGGACTCCAGCAGGATGCCCTCAAAGTTCTCTGGTGACTTGAACTAAGAGGTCATGAAGTCATTCCATGTGTGGCTCCTGCATGCGTCTTCAGGAGCCACCACGTCTGCTGCCACTCATCTTACAAGGAGCTAATCCTAGTTTGGGTCTGAAGATTGTTTTTGAAGTGTGATTTTTTTAAATTTATTTTTAAATTATATTAACAAAGAAGTTGTGTGTTTTCATCTGCTACTACCTTCTCCCACTCCCATCCCATCCTACCACTACCACCCCCCAATCTCCCCTCCAGCTGGTTTCCTCTCTCTCTCACATCCCTCTATATGTGAGATTCACTCAGTCCCATTCAGGACACCTACATTACCTAGTGTCTGGGCACCCACCAGGCACCCCGAGTGGGCAAACTGTAGAGTGTAAAGGCTCCCCCCCACCTTTCTTGTCCTGCATCAGTCTCATACAGTCTCTTGGGGTAGCATCATGTCTCATGGGATCTTCCTTGCTCCATGACAAAATGTTGCTAGGTGAGCTATTGTGGAGTTCAAGGGAATCTGAGGATTTTAAGCAGTGGCCACGTGTTTCTAAGACTCTCTGAAGCCCGAGACGTGCCACGCTAATGCTATACTGTAAAACATCATAGTTCATTTACAGGGATGGTCAAGTGGTGAAGCCAGGACACAGATGTGGAGGGGCCTACAAGGAGCCTCAAATGATGAGGGCCTGTTCATTTATCCACCAGAAGTTTCAAATGGCAGCAATCATTAGTTCTTAGAGTCCCTCTGCCTGATAGAAAAATCAAGACACCAGGAAGGATCATTTTGTGAACAGACAACTATTAAAAGCACATTAATAACCTATAGTGGGCAAAGCATATGCCTTTTAAAAAGATTTGCAGCTTCCTTCTCAGTGGCGAAGATGCGGGACTTCTCCAACCTAATTACAAAGCAATCAAACAATTTAATTAATCTGGAAATCACTTTCCTAACAATAAGCGCTTCTGAAATGAGGCACCCTGTGTAGCGCCGTTAGGTAGAGCACGGCTTGGATACACTGCTTGTGTCTTCGTGGCGCCTCTGCCCTGCGGGGGCTCTTGGTGTTAATTACCTACCTGATGCCAGACCTCGGCCGAGGCTTACTTTAGCAGGTCAGAGCCATCGGCAGCAATACTAGCCGTCCATAAAGTGTCCGAGCGCTCAGACATCCAAGAGCCCGCAAATCCCTGGAGCGCAGGATGTGAGTTACAGGCAAGCACCGCGCATATGGGCAGAGAATTAACTGGCACCCGTTTCCATTTGAGAGTCTCTCAGGTACGGCTTCCAGATGGGTGGATGAATTCTGAGAGCAATGCTGTGAAGAGTGAAGGTCATGCGTAGGACTCCGGTTTCCATCCATCACGCTCTCCCAGGAAGCACTGCGCATGCTCCCTGCAGTCAGGTCTTCGTATCTGACTTAAGAGCACAGATAGCAAAAATTCTAACTGATCCCTCCTAAACTAGCAGTATTTTGATTCCTGCATAAGAAAACAGTATTGCTATATCTTGAAGGACTAAACAGAAATCAATTTTTATCTCAAACACGAACAAAGACTTCTAAGATTGACTCATTTATATCTAATTTGCTAACAATATAATTTCTACCCAAAGAAAATTGATTTTTCTATATTGCATGACATCAACGTCTGCAGAATGCTCATTTACCTTTTTTTCTTCTTGTTGTCTGTTATCACAATAACCCCACTTACCTGTCAAGATGCTATGTTATTCTGTCCGTTCATCCACAGTAGAGATACCAGTTACCTCTTAATGTACTCTCTTTCATTACTTATCATTTGTAACCCACATCAGTTATGCTTGGTGTGCCTACCAGAATATTCTTACTCTTAACCTTGCGTGTATTGATCCCGCTCTTCCTCCTCTGGTGTGTGTCCATCTGCCAGTAACAGATATGCTTATACTGGACTGAAATGTCTGATCTCTTTGTAATAACCAAGCAGTAGTCAGTACCAGTGGCTCACAGTTCACACTGACTATACCAATCTGAATTTACTTCAGCAACAAAGCTTGTCTCTGGTATTATCCTAATGCTTTGTGGCTTCTGACATTCCCTGAAGTCACTTCTTTTCTTACCTGAAGCTTGCTGATCTGCCTTTCAGTTGAGTCATAGTCTCTGTCCTCAGGAAATCCTCAGGTACTCCAGTCTACACCCCTTATTCATTTTCCCCAATATGACTTTGTAGAGAACCCTTCAAGGTAATACCGTTGTAACAGCATTCCCTCTTCTTTCAATCCCATTGGCAATTCCATTTGTCTGCAAACCCTGTTGACATTACTGTGCAAACATGAGCAGATCACATATATAGGCAGTCCCCTAACATTAGATCACCTACTGACATCATCAACATAATTTATTGAAGCGCATTCTGCAGTGTTCACACGCTGATGAAATTGCCTGACAACACCTCTCAGAACATGCCTAGTTCTTAAGCAAAACATGACTATGCATTCTGTGTGTTTACATTGCAGCTTAACTTTCTAGTATACGTGAAAGAAAGATCTGTGGTTATTAAAATATGCAGATGGGCCCATAGTATTGAGGTAGAGAATATGGGATTTCTTTTCTTTTTTTCCTTTCTTTTTGGAACAGCAAAGAGGAAAATGCTCAGTAGCTCAGCTGACGTACTTGGAAACAGAGCTCAGGATATGAAGAAAAAGTCTGGCGATGGTTAATGGCAATCTTGATTTCTTCTTAAGATAAGTGTTAAATCAGCCTTCCTATATGCCTCCATCTCTCCCCACCTATCCTCTAGATGACAGACCCTCATACGCTGCAAAATGTCATATAAAATGTTACATGGCTTCCTAAGGATTGGTCATTAAAATCTCTACAGTGAAAAAGATCTTAAGTTCATTCCTGATTGCTTCCTTCTCCAATTTTGTAGAAGTATTTACTGAGTTCTTTGTTCTTTGCTGCTGATCACATTTGAATCTCCACATTTAGTGTTTTCAATGCAAGAATGCAGGTTAGGATATGGATCAGGTTTTTCTGGTCTTATTTTATTCTTAATGAGTGAGAACACAAGGGTTGTTGTCAGATGCCTTAGCTTCAAGTAAGCAATTGATCCATTGCAACTAATCATTTATCTACTAGTTCATTCTCTGAGGTATGCAAGCAAAATGATACTTTTCCCAGATTTAAAAAAAAAATCCATTCAATGATTTCTGGCATTAGATTATCCCCTTTAGGAAGCAAAGTTTTGTTTAGCCATATTGAAATCCTTATGGTTTTTTTTAAAGGAACATAGAGAGTAATCTACAAGTAAAATTAGGGGTGAGTGAATGAAGGCTATTGAAAGAAATAAATATAACTTAATTTTGCCAGGTGAATAGACAAAATGAATCCTAAATTATTGAACAGTCAAAGCAAAATCCATTTTTTCAGGGGCCCAAGCAGCACCAGATGTAAGAGCATGATGTATTTCACTACAATGGGGGCGATATCTCCTGACTCTCCATAAAGAAATGGCTTCTTAGCCCCGCCCTGTTGCATGGCTTTGGTGGTGCTGTCATAAAGTTAATAGCATCTGTTGAAGACAACACTATAAAAATTGCAACCTTAAGTTAATTGAAAATTTTCAGCGCCGATGTAATCAGTCCAGAGGTTCTCAAGATAACACTAAACTTTCCTTCTTTGGTGTGTTGCGCTAATCTTCTTGTACATGGATAATAAATTGTTTGCCTTTCTAGCCAGGTGCTGACTTGACTGAGGAAACACAAGTGTTCCTTACACTTCTCACAGTTGTGGCTTTAGGAAGCCCCATGTCTGGCAACTAACCGGCTGTTAGGGATGAAAGGGATGAAAGCCTTCTTTCTGATTTACTTCCCTTTCCAAGAAGGTAGAGGATTACTTTGCAGTCTTTTCTCACCTCCTTGCTGGAAACAGCAACAGTCCCAAGCGGGCCTCAGACAATTCCGCAAACCTAATTAAGCATGCAGAGGGAAGCGGCGCGGTGGTCTTGGAGTGTCCTGAACTTGCCCTCGCCAGCTGCCTGCCAAGCTTTGTCAATGATCAGCAGCAGGTTGAGTGGGCTAATGGAGAAAGTAACAAGCCCCGGGGGAGCTGCCCTCCTTCCAGTGAGCGATCAGCTCTCCTCGCTGCCTTGGAAGGGCTTGGGAAGACGGGCTGCCATCTCTGCGTGGCTGTGACTTTTAGCGGCCGTCTGGCCAGACACATCCCAGCTGTTACGGACACAGAGATTGTTGAAGAGAAGAATGACAAGGGGTAATCCTGCCCACCCTGCTGGTGGGTGCTCCTGGGATAGAGTGGGGGGCATTTGAGAGAAAGTCCAGATGGCTAGGTTCTCTCCCTCACTTTATGACGAGTTCTGATACATCCGTCTTTTAAATGTGTGCTTTGGAGTAGAAGTATTTATGTTCAAGAACTCAGACTTTTTCCTAAGGCTGTCTCCCCAAAATAAGATGTACTTCTGCTGGAAGCAGATTAGCCATCCGTCCTGCTCTCTGTAATGTTATCTGGAGGATGAAAGACCAAGACATGTATGCAATTCTCATTCCACAGACGGAAATGCTTAGGTTATTAAGTATCCAGAGAACTGAGGTTGGTGATGTGGGTAAATGTATGAATTTGTATGTCTTGCGCACTTGGAAGGCTGTGCTAGAACTCATCACACTCCTCCTTCCTCGGCATCCTGCCCCAGGCAAAACTAAAACATTATTAGAGAAAATGACATTTTGTAGAAGTGTAAAGAAACTGATTACTGAGGAGAAGATTCTGGATGTGGATAATGGTACAAAAACAAAATTATGCTGAACATGTCTCTTTTTTCTTTTCACAGGAAATAGCCCTCAAGATAGTCCAAGAAATTTCTCCCCCAGTGCCTCAGCCCATTTCTCATTTGCTCGGAGGTAAGGGCTGCTGATGAGTGGAACAATAAAGGGTTGTGTAGAGAACCCCATTTCTGCGCTGCTCCCACGCACCGCCCACTCACTTCCTCCTGCCTTGTGCCGTGTGGAGTTCTGCTCGCTGTCACAGGAGATTTCTCCAAAGCACCTGCCCGAAGTACTTTGCTAGACCATACCTTCTTTAACAGTCTTTTGATGCCTTCTGCTATGTGCTAGGTGTCCTCTCTGTCCTTCCATAGTTGGTGAGCCCCTGTTGAGCACCAAAGTTGGTACCTGCTTTGTGCTTTCTCTTTGCAGAGTGTGCCTTGTGCATAGGTCATCCTCAACAGATTTTTTTTTTCCAGAATGTTTTGGCCTGTTTATGTGGAGACTCTGTTCATTCTTGGGTCCCAGTACAAGCTTTGGTTGTTGCTATATAGTATACTTTCTGCAAAAATAATATTCCTGGGATTGCATGGTCTCAGTTTAGAGCTGCAGGAATGGCATTAAGCCTGTAATTAGTGAAAGCAAAATCTCTGAGCAAAAGCAGAATTTGGACTTTAGGATGGTGTCATGGTTTGAAATATGAGTTGCCTCCCACAGGCTTATGTGTTTGATCCTTAGCTGTTGCTAGTATTTGGAAAGATCATGACACCTTTAGGAGGTGGAGCCTCGCTGGAAGAGGCAGTAGTCACAGGGGTTGGGCCTTGAGGTTGACTAACGCTGCCCTACTTGAGTTAGTGGGTCTCCTCTTGAGCTTGCAGCAGCTCTCTGCCCCCAGGAAGGACATGACTTAGACCACCGCCAGCTTCTGCCAGTCAGGCATTCCTTCCCTGCCTCAAAAGAAATGTTTGTTCTTTTGTTACTGTAAGTTTTTTTCCCTATCTTCGATTACTGCCTCTGTGACTGTATTTCAGGGAGGTTCAAGAGTGATTAAGGTAGCAAGTCTAGGAACTCACTGAACCTCACTTCCAGATCTCCCCTGAGCTCCAATTTTAATTTTTCTAATTCCTCTTTTTAAGCACAACTAAGAAGTGCAAAAAACCTATGGACAAACATATGGAAAGTGTGTTTGCCTAGTGAATATTAATTTCAAATGGTAAAAAAAATCCTATAAAATCAGTAAGTACCATTATAGTCTTCAAAACCTATCTCTAAAAGGGGGGAATGCATTTAATTATCTTGAGAAATAAGGAAAATGAAAATCTCATTCGAGCGTGCATTAAAACATGACAGTAAGCATGGTCTCATACTCCTTCCAGATTTATAAAAATGAAGAGAATCTAATAATTAAGTGGTAGACTGAAGGACAGATGAACCTGGTTTCTGTGCTGTAGAAACACACCCCATATGTTAATTTCTGACAAATAAACCATAAACCGTGACAGAAGATTATCACAGGGGACCTTCAGTTCATTTTGCATGAACTTCCAGCTGGAACTTCCGCCACACTCTTCAAAAAGTATTAATTTTGATTAGAACATGAGTGATCATCATCTTAAACCTTGATTCAAGAAAATATAGCCTTGTGTTCACTCTAAAATTCAAATTGACTTATCCTATTTGACATCTGGAGAACTTTCCCATTTTCAGCTAGAAATGTAGACCCTCATCTGGACCTTATTGCCTTTCATTTGCTGTGCATTTTCCAGCCTTTAAGAAGCACTGACAGTTTGTGGCCTAGCAAGGGGGAGGTGGCAAGGCAAGCTTGTGAATCTAAGTTCAAATCCCCAGTACCCGCATAAAGCCATGTGTGATAATATTTGTCACTGCTTCCCTGAGAAGATGGAGGTCTGACACTGAAGAATCCCCTGAAGCTTGCTTGGTGTACACAGGGACAAATAAAAAGACCCTGTCTCAAGATGGAAGATAGACACTAAGATCTTTTCATTTGATCTTCAGACATGCACCTTCAATAACAAACACCCACACCCATCTTCCCACCTTTCCTCACATGCACATACACACACATATACGCAGAAAGAGAAGAGAGGGAAGAGGAGAGAAGGAAATAACATCTATTTGATTCTTTTATAAATTTATAACGTCTATTTTCATTCTTTTATAAATTTAGTTCAATAAAAGGTGAAGGCAAAAAAGTCAGACTTATTAATATCTGGACCTACTAGTTCAATGTGATAATACTCTCCTGGTAATACACACTTTAACATATAGTCCAATTGCAGGCTATAAAGTATGGTGATACATATCATGTTTTCTAATACCAATTCAAGAGTATTATACTAGGTTAATCATGTTATGTTTTTAGAAAGTGAGAATGAGCATCACAATAGCACATTTGATTTGGAACAAGGAATCATTTTTGTATTTTTACTTATAGTACATATAATATCTAATCTGAAAAGCAGAAATCCAGAGTAGCCTCCAAATCTGAACTTTTTGATCAATAATAAGATACTCAAAAAAGTTTCAGACCAGATTTGGGTTAAGGATGTTCTATAGTTAACTCTATGTTAGAAAAAAAAAAAGTTATAAAAAGATTCCAAGCCTAAAATGTTTATGACTCTAAGAATTTGTAGGACAGATATTCAACTTTTATAATTTACAGTTCATCTAATTGTGTATTACTTAAAGCTTTTTCCTGGTGATAAGTGGAGGTGCCCACATCCTCCATTTCCCAAAAATTGGGAAGTTAGCACATTATGAATTGTTTTTGCTTTCTTCGTAAATGTCAAGCACTTGGATCAACGCCTTCAGGCTAGTTGCCTCGTGGTTACTAGCCAGGTTAAATTTCAGAATATATTTTCACACATAAATTACTAAACAAGGCTTGCTTTTTTAATTCAGGTCCTCATATGTTTAATGTTGATGTCCACAGCAACCTCCTCTGGAGTAGATTTTAGTTGTTTACATTCTATTGGTACAGTTCTGTTTGTTCCAACATGAACTGGAGTGTACAGTGTATCGCCCTAGGTAACCATAGTCATTAAGCAAATCTGCTTCCTCCTCTGACAGTTAAATAGTCAGGTTGCTATCCAGCCTTTCTTACTTTCTCATGCACCACAGAAATCTACGTTTTGGTGAATATGTCTTTTTGATAACCTCTTTGTGTCTTATATTTCCATCAGATGTTTTCTTTCTCACTTAATGTAACATTGAGATTGCCACCCACAAGGAAAATGACTCTTTTCAAAAAGCCTTGTTTCTTCCGGGAGAATGTAGCCTTGCCTTCAGATAACATCTTATTGGTAGTTACTGTACCAAAAAGACAGCATCGTTAGCAGGATTCAAATTGCACCTCTGTGATAGCTTTCTTGGAAAAAGGGCCTGTTCTCTATCAAGTAGTGCATATAGTATATATAGTAACTTCTGATGTGCGGTTGTCATGGTAATGAAAATGCAATGGTTCTTTTGCTCCATTTGAGCAAATAGACATGGACAACTTAGGGAACTTTATGAAACATAAATTATTTCTGGTCGATGGCTGTACAGAGTTCTGAGCACATTCTTATTTAAACATCTTTCTAGTTGTGTGTTTTCTGGACTAAGCAAATGTAATTTATGCTTGAGAACTAATAAGAACATGTCCCCTCTTGGAATCATTCATCCATCTGAAATATGTTCACTGATACCTGAGGGATAGGAGAGTTAATGAATCACAAAACAAAATCATGGTGGGGGAAATTGCATCTCTCACTCTTTCCAGACACTGGTTTCTGATAATTGCTATTAAATGGACTGAATAATTCTTTTAAAATCATATCCTTTTCTTTTCCAAATTGGGAAGTGGTTAAAATAAAGTTCAGGCATTGGTTATAAAGACTTCGATAAGTACCAAGTAGAGTGAGATCAACCTATATTCATTAAATATAGATTAAATTCATGTTATATATATTTTCCTCATAAATGCTCAGTTTACAATTGTGTAAAAGTTTTTTGACAACATAAAGTTTAGTTTTCCCAACTCCCTGTCCTTGGCATATTTATAAATATCTTATTTTGCTTCTTTTTTTTCTAAATACTTGACTCACTTGTACTCCAATCATGATCACAGAAATGACAGGTAAATATCGCTGAAATCTAATATTGTAATAGTTCTGTGGTTTGTCCACTTGATCTTCTCCATTTTGTCTTTGTGGACCATTTCTTTACTGGAGAGCAACATCTCCAGTAGCCTGTAGTAATATTTTCTCTTGACTGTTGGGCTACAGTGTCAGTTTTTCACATTCACATCTAATTGTGGTTTCTCAAACTCTAGCCTGATAGTGAATTTCCTGACTTCAGTTTACTGTGAAATGTGTTTCTGTTCAACTTTGTCCATTGTGTCTCTCACTTGGTACATTATTATAACTATGAGTTGCAGAATCTATACATGACACTGTAAGAATATACTATTTCTTTTTATAAAGTCTGATGTTTTTTCTCCCTGCAAATTTGCATGCATTTGCCTTCTCAATAGGTTATGATTTTTTTTAAAAAAAATTTGTGTACCTGTGTGCTGTGGCACACATGTGAAGGTCAGAGGACAGCTGTGTGGGTCAGTTTTCTTATTCCATCATTCTGAGGACCAAATCAGGCCGTCGGGCTTGGCAGCAAGCACCTTCACCTACCAAGCCATCTTGTGGACAAAACAGTTTGTGATTTTTAAAGCACAGTCATATTTGAAATGTCCAATGAAACTCCAGAGTAGCAGAGATTCTGGAAACTTTGTGCTTTGGTGGCCCCTTGCTTCAGCAGAGGCGATGCCTTTGCAGTTGCCATCAACGCCTCTAGGACCCTTGTCAAACTCAAAAAGCTAACACTGTATCGCCATGCACAGGTCAAAACCATTCTCTTTGAGACTCCTTACAGCTTGGTCTCTAAGTCTGAAGCAGATGATATGACTCTGTGTTAGTTTCCATTATGGACAGAGTTTTTATTCTTTCCTTCTTTCTGGCTGACTGTCCAAAGACTGCTGCCTCTCAGATACTGTGCGTGTGGCCTTGACTTCAGTACCTTACAAAGCCAGGTCATATCAGAAAGCAGTAACTGCCCAAAGTCTGGGTTCAAGGCCGTCACTTTCCTACTGCTGGAGAATTAGAATGAATTAACCAGAGCCCATTGCTGCCTCTGTCTGTGATGTGTCAGATGTGCCCTTGGAAAGAGGATGTGGGAAGTATTTAGGAGACCCCAGCTCTTGCATTCTGCTGGAGTCCAGGCCCTTGGAGATATCACTGGCTTCACTTGTCAGTTCCCACATGAAGGGGTTTTCCTCTTTCATTTCTGCTTACATTCCTTTGAATCTGCTGAGTGTGACCATTGTAATTATCCCCAGTATTCATTTTGTCAAAGTGTATTAGTGAGAGATCAATAGTATGGATCAACCCATTCACTGTCTACTAGTTTGGGTATATTGATTCAGTTTAAATAAAAGTCAACCTGCTGTATAATGTTTGTTTACCCTGACCCTGACTGAGCATTCCCACATCCTCACACACTATGTGTATATCATTTGTTTGATCAAAAATGCTTCGGTCCCCTGAGGTTTCCTGGGGTTCCAGGTGTCCGTACCTGACAGCTGGCCTAACTAAGCTCCCTTTGTCTACAGGACGGATGGACGCCGCTGGTCTCTGGCTTCTCTCCCTTCCTCTGGCTATGGGACGAACACACCCAGCTCCACAGTCTCTGTAAGTACCTGATTTTTTTTTTTCTCCTCTTCCCTCGGCTGCTCTGAAGTCCGTGTTTTCTCAGGGCGTTTCTTGGCGGAAAGGGGAAGATGAATTCCACATGTCTGCCACTCCATGTAAGATACGTGTCAAATGATGGCCTGGCAAACAGCGGAAGGCTCTGCCTCTGAACTTGGGGGAGTGAGCTCTCTGAGGCCCAGGCCCACGCGTTTGGAAGACGGAGTTTTCATTTTAATACCATGTGGTACAGTTTGAGGAGGTGGAGATACAGTCTAGTTTTATTGCTTCAGTCCCATGTCCGTGATATTCACACTGAAAATGCCACTGAACATTGATGGACTTGATCTTTTTTTCTTGTATAGTTTATATAGAAGCTTGTTTTCTCTCTCTCCTCCAAAGGTGGGGAGGAGAAAGAGACAGAGAGAGAGAGAGAGGAGAGAGAGAGGCCTAAAATTTTGTTAGGTCTTCTAGGTAAAGAACCTTTAAAACAAGAAATAAATAACTTCTTGTTTATAGAATATAAGTATAGAGTAGAAATAGAAGAATAGAAATAAGATGGATCCATAGAGCTAAGGCAAAGGAATAAGAGACTGTTACACCAAACGATAGCATTTTAAGGCAAGACCTTGCAATTCTTGCACATAGTCCAGTAGACTGCATACAAGCATTTCTGGCTTAGCTTGATGGGGCTGCAGGGTATCCGTAATCACAGGGCTTTGGAAGCTAGCAGATCATTTAGAAAGACTCAGGAGGTCATGGGTATTCAATGAATGCCCAATCAGATACCTGGGTGCCTTGCACCCCTGTAACTATTGAGCCCTTTTTGATTCAGTTCTCTCCTCATTTTACTGAGATCTGTAGTTTATTGTTTAGGAATATCCATCTATTGTGTTTTCCTTAGCCCTCAGCATTTTACGAAGCACACAGATGCAAACCACTTATTAATACTTGCATTGACAAGAAACCACTAACTAGCGCTTTACAGTGTCTGTGTCCAGAAGCTTCTGTATGGTGTGGATTTTCTGGAGCACCTGTAAGACCAAATTGCCTCATCACTATCACCGGGTTATCTCTTCCATCTCCTCAGAGTAATCCCTTACAGAAAGGTGATTTATTCGTTGTCCATTATTGCACTGTACGTGCTAAATGAGTGGACCATCCATTAGCATCATTTTGAGAATGCTCCTAATAGTATTTTCAGTGACACAGTAAAATCCTGGACAGTATCTGTGGATGAAATTGTCACTAAGTAATCTCAAGGCTGTCCTGGGTTGTTATGGCAGCAGCTATTGCCAGCTATTGCCCACATCTCAGGTTGAAAAACATGGGCTCACAGTGCAAGAGAAAACTACATTGACCCAAAACTCCTCATTTAAAAAGTTTTGTGCTGACTTTCTTGCAGTACTCACCATGTAATCCTCCTCTCCTCCTTACACTAAAGTAGAAATTCATGTTTCCTGACTCCATATTCTTTTATTTCAGTAATATACCTTCTGTTGCCTTCCCTCAAGGCTTATTACAATTCAGATGAGAAATTTCTCTTTTGCAAGAAAAATAGGAGAGAGTACTAGCTGTCTCTTCAACTTCATCAAATCATGTATTATTTTTCTAGAGTGAGCAAATAAAATACGATCACTTAAAATCAGACTATTGGAAGTAAATAATTTTAAATGATATTTTATAAGTACTGAAAAAGTAAGAGCTAGCGTGATGTCTTTAAATGTTCTCTTGATCCTGAAAACACGCCCCATGTCATCGTTGCTTCCTTCATCCCATTAATCAGAAACTCAAGGCACAGAGTATTTGAGGGGCTGTTCAGCCACCCCTTTATTTTTTTATTTTATAATTTTATTTTTCTTTGTTCTCTCACCTGAGTCCCCTTTTTCCCCTGACAGCCCTTCCTCTCCTCTGTCACATTCCTTCCTATTTTCAAGTCTTTTCATTTGCGTGCCCAATATGCTTCATCTAGTTTGTCTTCGATGTCATATGCCTGACATGACTCATGCTCCAGCAAGTATCATGGATCAGCGGGTAGACTACTGAGGGTAGCACCTTCCTTTTCTTCCCTATAAGTATTGGTTTTTTTCGGTCTCTCAGAGAGATGTGGAGCTTCTTGAGATTTTTCCTTTTCCTGGTGAGATGTTGATAGTTCAGATCTTGTCATGTCAGGAGATAGTGTTTAACCCACCATTGTCCCACTTCAAACTCTTATAATCTTACCACCCCTCCCTCTGAAATGTTCCCCTGAGCCTTGGTTGGGGGGTGGATGTAACTTAGATGTCCTGATAAGAGCCAAGCAATTCACAGTCACTTATTTTCTGCAATTTGGCTGTTTATGTTTTTCTGTACGGGACACCTGTTGCAGAAGGAGGCTTCAACGTTGAGTGCTTCTCTATCTATGGGTATAATATCTACAGGGCAGCCAAGAACCTCTTTGTTTTATCCACACTAACACAGCAAGTGGTCTAGTCCCTGGTGTCATAACTGTCTTTAACATACTTAGTATTGTGTTTCTTCAGCTTTACAGGTGATCCATCTGGAGACTGGGATCTCTAAAGTCTATGTGTCCCTAAAACAAGAAGCCCTTGAGGCCATTTTTAGTGAAACACACATGCAATGCGTTTCTAATAGCTTTTCTCTTAAGTATTTATCAGAGAAGGTGGTATTGAGTCATTAGTCTCAATATTACTATTTTATCCTTCAAAGTGAAATTTTAGCAATTGCTCTTTTTGTCAAAAGGCATAAGAAACTAGTGAATCTGTGAACTGCAGACACTGTTGCATAGAAATTCTGCTATTTTTTTCTTTGTTAGTTGATAAAAGGAATAAATGATAACTACCAAAGCTCATGTTCTTTAGTTACTCTGTCCTTGTCCTTTAAATATTACAGAAAATTTTATTAACTGTATCTACTTATCATTGTGTGTTTCCTACCTCTCATCAGAATTACTCTTAGAATTCTTATTAGCTGTTAGTCATTTAGCCAGTCAAAAAATGTACTTTATTTTTTGGGGGGCTGGAGAGGTGGCTCAGGGGTTAAGCCTCCGCCTTGCAGGCGGAAGGTCCTGAGTTTGGATCCCAGATCTCACGTATAGATGCCAGGCGGAAGTGGGGGTCGGCCTGCGCTTCTGGTCCTGGTAGGGCGGAGCCTGTGAATCCCGGGGCAGAAGGAGGTGGAGGCGTCCATGGTGGTTCACGAATTCGTCCGTGGTTCTACACAGACACATACACATACACAGACACACACACAGACACAGACACACACACAGGCGCACATACGCGCGGGCACATACACATGCACATGCGCACAGTTGAATAAATAATAATAAAAATTTTTTTTAAAAATGTACTTTATTTTTTAAAGAAAAATGCAGAATATATACTGACTAAGTATTCTGAAAACATGGTCTAAATTTTATAGATCATTGAATTAGAAAAACTTCAGAATTATACATTATATAAGTGTAAACTTTACTGTTTCCTTATTTTTTGGTTATTATAGAAATTATGAATTTGTCACATGTTAAAAATACAGTGTTCTGAAACTGACAAGATTTTGTCATATGAAGTTAATCAGTTCTCCCAGGGAATACTTAACTTCTTCTAGTGTCAAATTTTGCAGTTAAAATTAATTTGTAGAACATTCCCAAAATAATATTCAGATCATAATTTTTAATTGTGAAATAAGTGATATGGAATTGCAGTAGTAGAGAAGATCTCCTTTTATATACTTCTCACCAAATAAATTATTTTCTGCTGAGGGAAAGAATGGAAATAGGAATATAAATACCCATAAATATGAGGTGTGACTGTAAAAACCACATCACTTTTAATAAATAGCAAGTAGAATATTTGCATGCATATGAACCCTATCCTTGGCAAAATGGCTATCCTGAGAGAGTAAATGTTTATCTGAATGATCTCATTACTCAGAACATGTGTTTGGAACTCTAATTGCTTAGAGAACTAGCAGTCCAATTTTTGATGTAAATCTTCGTTCTTTGAAAGTGGTTTTGATTTATGGTGTAGTCAAAAGTCATATGCAAACTAGTTGGCAATGAGACTCATTGGCACCACACTTGGAGAAATAAGAAGTAATGAAACTTAGCTTATGGGAAAATTCCCAAACTAATTCTTGAAATTCTTCTTCAAAGTGCTATTCCAAAGATGCTTTGATTAACTGAAGTATCTTCACATTAAGCGCATGAAAAACAGGCATGGTGGTGCATGCACACCTACAGTACCAGTGGCTTGGGAGTCTGATGCAAGAGAATTACTTGAACCTAGGATGCCAGCCTGGGCAGCCTAAGAGTATACTGTCTTATAAAAAGCACAAAGTGAGGCACTTGCAGGGTCTTTATTCCCCTCTGTCATCCCAGTAGCTGTCTTTGCTGAATGTTCACGTTCTCTTCTGAGACAGTTTCTGACAAAACTGAATTTGAACTTCTCTGTCACCTGACCCACCTCAGTTTGGAAGCACTGTTTGGTATGTTTTGAGTTGGCGTGTGGCTATTTATCTAGTCTGCAGTCATCCTCAGGTACTCTCTGCTCGCTCTGCTGTCATTTGGGTTCAGTCCATGTCCATTTGTACCTTACTTATTTCCCCTACAGTCAAGAGACCCTCTCTCTAGAAGCTTCTGGGTTCTTTAGTTCCCTGAGTACATCACATTCCCAATCAGGACACATTCCTTAAAGGCGTTAACCAGTCAAGTTTATGCTACAATCACCATAGTTTACTTACCCTTAACTGAGGTCAGCATTTTGTTACTTCTGCTACAGTCATCTTACAAAACTGATTTTGTTATGTAAATGAAACATAAAATATACCATCTAAAGTCTCCTTCAAAAGACACTTCTCTGAAATCTCTGATATCAGTCCCAGGCAAGTATCATCCTTGGAGAGTCATGGGACACTTGAGCTTGCTGTGTGTGGGAATTACCTTTCATTGCTAGAAAGGAAATCTGATTCTATATTGCACGTAACAGCCCGGCAGCAACTGTGCCAGCAAGTCATAATCCAATATATTAATGTTTCTGTAGCAACCTGAGTCAACAGTCACACCAAGTGGATTGAATAAATATTCCAAGTAACTTCACATCGGTTCACTGGATTCTTTGCTATCTGAAACCATGATGCTAATCTTACGGACAAATGTCTGAGTTTGTGAGCTTAGAAATCTTGAATACAGGAACATGGACATTGATTAACCTGTGAAATATAAGGACAAGGATTTTAATGTTTAGTTTATTTTTTTTTTCCATTCTGAAGGTCAAACCTGAAGTCTGGTGCTTATTAGGCAAAAATGCTCTGCACTGAGCTCTTTGTTTAGAGACTTTTTTTTCCCTATTTGTCAATTTCCTTTTCGTCACCATTACCAATTTCATTTTTTTTTCTGTTGCCTGAATGGATTTTATTATTCTTTTCTTGACTTTTTGAACTGACACAGTTTGTGTGTTTTATTTCCTTTCTTTTCATACCGAAAGGGTTTAAGACTGTTCTTGGAATAAAGCTTTGGTTTATCTCATAAGTCTTTGTTGTGTTCTCATGTTTATGGCTTATAAAATAGTCTCATTACTTTATAAAAATCCCTCTTTGTCTTAGTACACACTTAGTAAGGCATTTCATAATTTCAAGGTATAGTAATGTTTTCCAGCTTTGGTCGTTAATTTCTAGTGCCACCACACTGCAGTGCACTAGTATTTTATGACGGGGACTCTTTTGCAATCAGGGATTTTTTTTTTTAAATGGAGAAAAAAACTGTTAGCAATGGCATTTTTAAATGGGAGCTGTCTTTCAGAATAAACTTATTCTAGCCATGGTTCCAGTTACTCAAAGATTTCTCAGTCTTTTTTATTAGGATTGCTCACTAAACCCAAAAGCAACAGTTCCTTATTTTACAGTTCCATATCTCAGTTTGTTTAAAAGTGTGTGTTTTCATACTCAACTTTTCTGACTTTCCATGATCTAAATGTTGAGGGATTATTTCAAAGAGCAAGTCCAGGCAAGGAACTACTGAAGCTATTGAATAAATAATTGATACTTGTTTTTTCCCTTTACACCTCCCCACTCGCCCCACAAAAGGAAAGGAAAGAATATTCCAACTGCAGATTTCAGCACTTGTGTGTATGGCATGTATATATTGTGTTCAATGCTTTTATTAGGGGACCTATCACTATCTTATTTATGACTCACATCATATAATCATGCTATTTAAAAGTCTGTGGCAAACAGCAGCAACCAGGCTATCCTCCTCAGGTAAGAGCTCATCTGCCCCATACTTCCCTCACTTCAGGACTTGCTCTCTTGCCTGTTTCTTTCAGTATCTGGGTCTTATCGTGAGAGGAAGCTGTCTTAGAGACCTGTAGGCAGTGGGTGACAGAAGATCTGCTGACCTCTCAAAACCTCCAACTATTTCCCAACATACAACACGTTCTAGTTAACATCATTATACCTGATGTAATATGATGATTGACACTTGGATCTTGTGTTCATCTTTTGCAAATAGTCTTATAATTTCATTGTGGTATGTTTCAGTCATCCTGCTCCTCCCAAGAGAAGTTGCACCAATTGCCGTACCAGCCAACTCCAGATGAATTACACTTCTTGTCAAAGCATTTTTGCACCACTGAGAGCATCGCCACAGAGAACCGGTGCAGGAACACACCCATGCGTCCCCGCTCCCGAAGTCTCAGGTGTGTAGAACTGACCCAAGCTGTTGTCTACTTGCTTATTTATTTTCAGCCATTCTAACTGAAAATCATTCTTATAGGTGTTCATGATTTGCGAATTGTCATAAACATAGTTTGATTTTTTTCTATATAAAGATGACATTGTTAATTACCATTGAAAGGCATTGCAGTATTTCTTTTACATTATCCCAACTTGCTAAGTGCTGTGAAAGTGCTAGTATGATGCCCTCAGGGATTGATTACAGTAGAAACTTCTAGACTTGTAAACTTCAAGGCCATCTACTAATGGTATGAGAATGGTTGGTATTGTCCTGTGAAACAGATAAGTTGACCAAAAAGCAAGGAAAGCAAAGTCAGAGAACATTTTCCCCAGATTCTGTGACAGAAAGGCCATCCCAGTTTTTGTTCTCTTTCTTCCCACTGTAAGTTTTGCTTTTTTCCAGGATTCTGAGCATATTCCTAGGATTTGCATCTCAAGAGTTTTGCAATCATCAGGTGTAGTGAATTTGACTTTGAGCTGGGCCAGTTGTACTTTGACCTTCTTTCAAGTCACAGGTCATAAGCATGGTGTGATTTTTTTCTTCCATGAAAAGATGACATTGTTCATTACCATCAAAGGCTGTGACACAGTTGTTTCTTCGGGAAGCAGACTCAGGAGGTTTCTGAGACAGGGCGGTGGGGATCCACCCCTGAGGAAGGGAAGAGAGGAAGCAGGATTGGGCAGGGGAAGAAGTCACCCCACAGTACAGGCACAGCAGCCTGAGCCCCCGTGGGCTGTTGCTATTGTCCCTGATAAGCCCTCCTTATACACCCTGCTTCAGCTCCTCAGATACTGGGTTTGTTGTAGCAGTACTTGGAAGGCCCTGACATCCCAGGAAGGCCCAGGCCTCGGGTTTGTGACTCCCTGTGTGAGACCATCTTGTAAAGGATGGACAAATGACTCGAGGGTTCTGCTGGTGGTACTTCCAGCAATGGGGCAACAATCTTTCTTGGACGGGGAAATCAGGGTAAGATGCCTCCTTGTCTAACACTATGAGGACTTGCTGCTGAACAATTAGTGTGCATCAATCTTTCCAGGTTTTATTACTTAAAAAAATCACTTTCTATGTATTCAGCTGGAAGTGGAAATTCACTGAGAAGGTGTTTCCCTTTATAGCTTTTTTCAGTGCTTAGAATCATAAACTAATATCAAAGGTACCAGCACTGGATAATTGCAGGATAATTTATTTTGAGATGCAGATTTTTTTTTAATTCCAGGGTCACTGTGGTTTACTGCATGGATGCCATATTTTAAATTTCTTGAAAGAGTTTCTGAGATATTATAAGCTGTATCCACCCAAGAATAAAGGATATTGAAACAGTGTACTTTGTATCCTACCAGTAAGGACTCAGAATGAGGGAGAGTGGGATAAAGGAAAGAAAGAAAGACAGTAGCTGTGTTCCTGTTTCTTATCATGCATAATGCCTACCTCAGCATCCCAAATAAATACTTGCTAGGGTAGAAAATGGATTTCGCCATGACACCTGTGTCGTGGAAGACTCTCCATGTGTGGCAGAGCGCAGGTGTATGATACAAGTGTGAAATTACACTGTTAAATGTGTCCTAGTTGTTACTGTTGGTAGCTGCCCTATTTTGTTTTATACTGCAGTTCATTAATTGGCTTCCATAACTACACAAGCTCATCCTACATGAATAATATAGTCTCAATTTAAAGAAATCCTCTGAACAAGTGTTGTGACTGTAATTATGCTGTGGTATCGCACTGCTTGAGCTTGCTTTTCGAAGCCTTTTCAGTGTGTCTCTGCGTTTGCAGGTGTGCATGCGTGTGTGCATGCGTATGTGCCTGCTTATGACTGGTTTTGTAGTTTACTACTACTTCCTACAGCATACGTTTCCTACGAGGGTTGCACAGTACTTTTCTGATGCAACTGACTGTTTATAAATAAAAGGCTTATTTTCATCTCACGCTGTGGCAAGTTTAAAAGGGTAATTTGCTTTGCTTGCAGCCCTGGACGTTCCCCCGCCTGCTGTGACCATGAAATAATTATGATGAACCATGTCTACAAAGAAAGGTTCCCAAAGGTAATGAATGGAATTGAAGATGCCTCGCATCTAAGTGAACAGGCAACATAGGCTTAGCATCTCTAAGGTGGCTCTGTTTACAGGACTCCAGTGTAGAAATAACTAGTATTAGATAGCAGTGGCCTTCTCAGAAAGAAACTGAATGAATGTGAAGCTATCAACTTCCTGGAATACAGCATTTCGTGTGTTGAATGTTGCATAAGGGGTCTGTTCTAGAAGGTTCTATGTCCTCTGGACTCTTTATATTCATGTTCTGCATCTGCTGTGGGGTTGGCAAGTGCAGGTGACTTTTCTCCCCCAGGGTCCCTAGTTTGCTGTATCCTCCAAATGGTTTTCCTGTTTAAGACTGACTTTCCTTTCTCTTCAACCCTTATTAGTTTTATGAACCTCTTGTGAACCTGGGAGAGTCAAGGAGCAGTTGTTATGTCCTCCAGTTGGCCTTCTGGAAGGAATTTGAATTAAGCCAGGGTGCACTTAGCAAAGGGTTGCCACCTGGCCCCTGCCCACTCTCATCTCAGTTCCATGCCTCCCTATCCCAGTGATTCTACACATCAGGGCAAAGGCACCCTGCTGGCAGCATTCAGATCCTTGCCCACTGCCTTTGTTGCTCTGAGCATGAGAACAAAGGGAGGTCTTTGGCTTCATAAACCAGGAGCAGAGTACTTATTATTTGTAATGAACCTGACATTGATGCCATTGATTAAAGCTGTTTTAGCTATTTATCACATGTCACTTGCTCACCAGGGAAACAGATATTGACTATACCTAGTTAATGAAGGCTCAGTGTATAGAAGGAGAGCAGGAGGAAGAGAGAATCTCTGTGCATATGTAGTACTTGCCCAGAAACAAGCTTTCAGCTCACGCTGTGAAACTGTAGTGTAATCCTGAGTTTTGAGTAATAGAAAAAAATACCTTATATTTCTTTTTTTTGACAGTTTCCTACGTGAATACAATGAATTTAAATTATTCTCATCCCATGTCACCCAATCCTATCACCTTTCCTCCTCCCATTTAAAGTCTTCTTCCCAGTTTTTCTCCTACTTTCCTACTTTTATTTGCATATGTGACATAAAGTTCCATGTGTGCATAAAGTTTCATAAAGGGTGTGAGCATTTGTGTGTCCCTGGGCACTTGCCGGAATATGATTCATATCATTCATATCAGGAGGAATACCACTAAAGAAACTAGCTCCTCTTCCCACAGCCAGCATTAAGTATTTCACACTTTCGATAATCCATCTGACCCAAGACTCATTTTAAACAACCTAGCACCATACAGATATCCTCAAAGAAGCTTACATGGACCACTTTCCTTTTGATGAGACATCAAAAATGGGGATTAGTACTTTGAAACATTAAATACCTCAGATATTTATCTTTATTCCACCTGATGAGGTGTAGGCCTATTTCTTTTTTTCTTCTCATTTCTTAGAGCAGAGTTCCATATTCTCCCTCCCCACATGGGCAGAGCCTCCCAACTGGCAATATCCCTGAAAGAAGGATGTGTGAATCTGCAATCAGCGAGTCCCCATGGACACAGAACACACAGCCCACATTTACACTCACTTAGAGTTGATCCATCAGTAGATTTGGAGAAATGTATAATAAAATATGTACTGGGATCATATCATGCAGAATGAGGTCTCTTTTTCATTATTATTATCTTCATTGTTGTTATTATTATAATTGTGTGTGTGTGTTGGAAATCAAGTTCAAAACTTATCTCATGCCAGCGAGTCATAGCACCACCCCAAAAGTGAGCTTTTTTTCGGATTTAATTTTCAGAATTCTACTTAACTGTTCATGGTGGTCTGTAAAAGTGTGAGGGGGGCATAATCGTTAAAGTGTTCGCGTGTGTCTTCTTGTGTCACACCCGTGTCACAATTTGTCCTCTGCTCAGGCTACTGCTCAGATGGAAGAGCGTCTGAAGGAAATCATCACCAGCTACTCGCCTGACAACGTCCTTCCCCTGGCAGATGGAGTGCTCAGCTTCACTCACCACCAGGTCATCGAGCTGGCTCGAGATTGTCTGGATAAATCTCACCAGGGCCTCATCACCTCGCGATACTTCCTTGAATTGCAGCACAAATTAGATAAATTGCTGCAGGAGGTAAGAACAGTGTGCCAGCGTATAGAAAGTTTCTGATTTGTTTTGCTTTTCCCTGGGGTGGGGGAGGGTTTTTGAAGCTTTATGAGCCTATTTGCCTACAAGTGGTAACTATGAAATGGAGTCCACATTGCAGAGAAGAATTTTTAACTACATGCTGCTTGCTATGTGTTGATCCTGATCACTGTGAATACTAAGAGATAGTTAATGTGTAATCACCTTTCCAGGAACTGAGACCCCTTAGTCTGTGACCTTAGGATAAGCAGCTCTTGAAGGATTTCGAAGTTGTGATTTCCCCCACCCCTATCCATAAAGTTATAAATTGCCCAAACCTATATGTGTTATTTGATGATGCTATCTAGTTCTAATATCTAAAGAAAGCTAAATTGAAAATTGCTGGCTTTTTCTGGGCGGCCTGTCCTATTAATTAACCCATATGTGGTATTGGGTAGTAAACGGCAACTTACATTTTCATTAGCGCCAGTTCTACTTCTAACAAAATACCCAATTTCCAAAATGACAGATAAACATAGGACCTATGTCTGCTAACACTTGCATGCCTGGCTCCTGATAACACCCAGGACAGGAGAGAACATGTGTGGTGGGATGGAGTTAGTGCTTGCTACGGCTCTTCTGACTGAAATTGATCGGCCACAGTGTACAAGGGAAACATATTTAGCCTATATATTTGGATTTACAGTATTTCTATATCTCATATGGCATAAATTATGCCCAGGTAAATATAATCATAGGTGGACTTCTCTCAGAATGAATATATTAACATTCATGCAGACTGAAGGAAAATACTAACATCCTAATTTTTTATAGAAATCCATCTGTCCTTGCCCTACAGGATTTAGTTCTGGCAAGATAAGAAAATTCCTTTCTGGCTAACAGCTGCTATTTTTCTTCCTTTTCCCATCCAAACTTCCCAACAGAGTTTTCTCTACCCTTCCCATTTCTGACACGTCGATCCATCGCAATCCAGCACAGCAGTGCCCCCATAGACCGAGAGTAAACACACAGCTTTTGGTTGCTATTGTTAATTTCTAATTTGTTGTGGACCAAATCTCTCATCAACAAAAAGAAAAGCAAGTGTGCTATGGGGATGATAAACGTAATGCTGACGCAGTACAGCCCCATACTTTCACTAGAACTGTGTTTGCTGCAGTTTGCCTGCATTGCTATGATAAATTCATGACCAAACACTTATAGAACAAGGGGCTTTTATTTTCACTTATAGTCTGTTTACAGTTCCTTGTCCAGCTCCAGCAGGAGAGTCCATACCAACAATAAAGACTGAGGAAACTAGCTACACCACATCCACAGGACTGCTAAGGGATGAAAGGAAGAAAAATCTGGCTAAGTCAATAGACAGAAGGATGCCAACTTTCTCATCCAGTTCCCTCCTTCTTATTCACCTGCCAGGGACTAAGCCCACCTATCATGGCCTGGACCTTCCACATTAACTAGACAATCTACAGGCTGGCTCAGGGATATTCATTTCTCACAGTTGTGCCCAAGGTTCAGAACCTTCAGTTGCCAAGTTGACACCAGTATCTAACTATGCCAATGTTGGAATATAGACTCTACAGCAGCATTTTTGCATAGACCACTGTTGTTGGGGAGACGTTACGTTACACAAAGGTCTGTCCACCCCTTATAGGTTTGCGTGTGTGTGTGTGTTGTGTCTCTGTGTATGTGTATCAAAAGGGCAGTATGTGAACCTGTAGAGTCTTGAGGGTGACTTGGGGAATCACCCTGGATTGCTTTATCTCCCCTGTACTTTGTTCTAAAGTTTCCCAGGCCCTACCTTGCAGGGCTGATAGTACAGGCTACTGTCATTTCTACCTAGCGTTTTGTGTGTGTGTGTGTGTGTGTGTGTGTGTGTGTGTGTGTGTGTGTTTAACCTGGGATCCAGGATCTGAACTCAGGACCTTCTGCTTGTGAGGCAGATGCTTGACTCCTGAGCCATCTCTCCATCCCTCCCCCACCCTCCCACCCCCGCACTTGAAAGGGCTTTAACAACAGACCAAAGTAACACCACCAAAGGCTAACTTGGCAAATCTACTAGTTTTTAGTCATTACTTACAGGAGCGTGGTGGGTGAGGTTAACCTACAGGAGCACTGGTAACCTCAAAGTAATCATACTGTAAAGTATCATCCCAGTATGGATGCATAAAGGTTCCTTCCTCAGCCTATAGACTCTGGCCCAGGCCTGGAGGGCAGGTGCGATTAGGGCAGAATTGCATACCAATATGTGGAAGGTACTCCTAGGAGCAGATAGAGTCTACCCCCAGTGATCTTCCCACCCAGCCCTGTCTCCCAGGAAGTGACTAAACTCAAGAGGTCTGATCTTGATGGCCTCTTGCAAGTAGTTACAGCTAGGCAGACAAAGATAGCACCTGTTTTGCTAAGAAGAAAAAGTCACACAACATCCATCTAGTTTTCTGACAGGTACAGAGATGTTCTAAGTAATTGTTGCGTGAATAACCTCTGAACCTGTCACAAGAATTCACTGGTATCCTTCGCACCATCAAATCTACCTGCACATTTCCTAGATGACTCCCATTTTATTGCAGTGTTCACATTCTTCTTGATACCTTTCTTTCCAGGGTTTTCCTGCCTCTTTCGAAGGTTTCCTTTCCAACTCCTGTTTTCTGAGTCAGTTTTCCCATCTCATCGTGTTCCCCTGCATCTTCCCCTTGCCCATCTTTGATTAGAGACCTTTGGACTCCAGTGGCTTTCAATCCATGTATCTGACCAGTTGGGTATGCTCAGATTTCAGATTTATGGGTTCACCTGCCTCTTGAATGGCTTCCTGTTTGGACAGCCCATCAGAACAGCAGTAGGAAACGCCACATGGCTCAGCTACTCTCAGTATCTTCTCAGTACAACCCGCTTCCCCTGCAGCTTTGCCTCCATCATTAGCCCTTCTGACCCAGTTCCTCTTTCTGCTGCCGTGAGACAACACTCAAACACAACTGAAGGCGAGAAAGGAAGATTTATTTGACTTACTGTTGCAGATGGAAGATACAGTCCATTAGAGCAGAAAAGGCATGTCAGGTGGCAGAAGCTGGAGGAGGCTAAGGTCACTGCAGACAACGTGGAAGCTGAGAGAGCTGACTGCAGTAGAACAACTAGTAGAACAGGACAGGACTACCCATTCTCAAGACCCACCCCCTGTGACATGCCTGCCTCCAGCAAGGCTCCACCTCCTAGAGTGCCACAACTTTCCCAAACATCAGCACTGGCTAAGTATGCAAACACGTGAGCCTGTAGGGGGCAATTAGTGTTGGAGATGGATGACAATGGTCAGAAACAAGAAGTTGGGGGTTAGTGATATAGTTCAGTAACACTGAAGGTGCTTGCTTCGCAAACTTAGTATCCTGAGTTCAGTCCCTACAACCCACATGGTAGAAAAAGAGAACTGAATCCTGAAAGTTCACCTCTGACCTCCACATGTAGACTGTGGTGTTTGTATGTTCGCATGTATGTGTGCACACACACGCACATACACACACACATTAAAAATAAAAACTTTTAAAAAGAAGAAATTGGAATAAGTTGACTTATGATCTTTGAAATGGAATCTTTGTGTTTGAATTGACTGTTTCCCTTTCAAAAAGTTCAACAAATTGTGCTTAGGTATTTTAGACATACATTCATATATTTGTGAATTTATAGACCAGTAGTTATTGTAACCAGAAGACTCTTTGGTATTCAGACCAATTCATCACCAAGAAGTTAGGTCACTCATTTTGTTTTCTTTTCATTTGCCTTGTCTTTAAAAGTTTCTGTTTAGCTAATAATAAACTATAAAAATTTATGAATCTCATTTCCTAGCCTTTATTGTACCCCCCAAAACTTATTTTTGTTTCAAAAGAAACACTGAAAGGAAATTTTGTCTTAAGAAAGTTTCAATGTTTGATGTGTGTGCTATGTTTTGTAAATGTGTAAAATATCCTATTGGGCAAGTATTCACCAACTGTTATTTTCCTCAATTTTTTTATTTTAAATGTGGATGATTTGCTTTTACCTGTACAGTGGTTTCTATACTTATTTGGGAACCATGGCTTAAATATAATGGATATGTTACAGCATTTTTTGTCTACAAAATGGGACTTTGTCATTGATAAACACTTCAAATATGGTTATAATTATTTTACATTGTAGCGGCAGCACCATAATATTTTTCTTACATCCTTAGAAGAAAGTACATCATAAAAGCTAAAAGTTAAGAAAGCCTAAAAATGAGGGTAAAGACTTTCCATTAAAATTTCGTACTATACCAATCTAAATGCAGCTTTATCATATTTCAAGAAAATATCACTGAAAATTTTAATGACTATTAACGAACTGAATTTTGTTAGAATATTTATTGTACTTAGGCACCATGTAAAATTAGATTTTAAAGGTCTTTAAGTCAGTTCAGTTTTGCTGAGCTGAGCCTAGCTATTATTTATTCACGGTGGAAAATTGAATCCATATCTGTATCCGAATGTGAATAATATTTTGTTAACATTTGAAATAGCATTGCACACTTCTCATATGTGATAGAATAACATCCATCACATGGAATAACATTTACATGTTTATTTTCTTTTTTTGTGTGTGTGTGTGTGTGTGTGTGTGTGTGTGTGTGTGTGTGTGTCCCTGTGGAGGACCAAGGGTGACTTCTGGAATGATCCTGGGTTGCTTTTACCTCTTTTTTGGGCTTTCTCTGGACTTTCCCAGGCTCTGCCCACCAGGGCCGGAAGTGCAGGCCACCACCATTTCTGCCTGGCATTTTTGCATAGGACCTTGGATCCGAACTCAGGACCTTCTGCTTGGGAGACAGTCTTAACCCCTGAGCTCCCCTGCATGTTTATTTATTTACTTTTATTTGTATGTTTGTGCGTGTGTGTGTGTGTGTGTGTGTGTGTAGGTGGGCACCCTTGTTTCCACCTGGTGTTTTTACATGGGATCCAGGATCTCAACTGAGGATCTTCTGTTTGAGAGGCAGAGTCTTAAATTAAACCCTGAGTCATCTCTACAGTCCAACATTTGCATGTTAATTATAGTATAAATATGAATCACATTTTATGAATGCTGTTCTAATTACTTATCTCATTGTTGTGACAAAGTACCTGATAAATAAATGTACAATAGAAAAGTTTATTTGGTCGACAACTCAAGACTGAAGATTATAGCCAGTAATTGTAGGGAAATGATAGCAAAGAGCTTGAAGCTGCTGTTCACATCTCATCCGCAGTGAGGAAATGAATGCAGGCTTGCTAGTGCTTATTTTCATTTTTACAGAGTTCTGCATCCTCTTTCCTGGAAGGGAAAGGTTCCCATCCATATGGGCAGGTCAGTTAAAGCAATCAAGACAATCTCCTGCAGGAGTCTCCTGCAGGATGCCCAGAGTCTCCTCCCAGAGTGTTAAAATTGACAACTGAGATTAGCCATCATAAGTGCTAGATGCCCTGGATATCAAAACAGTCCATCTCTACATTAGCTATTTCACACATTGAAGATGTTTCTCCAGGAAAGTCCAGGTCTTGGTCAGCTGCCTCTCTGGTTACCATTTGCTTAATGTAGCATAAGTTTTTTGATGTCTCCTTCTCTCATGGTTCATATTCAGAATCCTTACATTTGCTTCTGTGTTTGTGTGATTTTTGTAGTTATGGGTGTGTGCATGCAGGTGGGTGTGGAGGTGTAAGTGGGTATAGGAAAGGGCACTGCGTGTGCCTCTGAAAATCCAAGGATGGCTTCAGGAATCGTCCTGGCCTACTCTACCTCCTTATTACTTTGTTCTGATGTTTCGCACTGTGCATTCCAGGGACAGAAGTGAAGACTGTTGCCAGTTCCACCTGGCATCTATATCTGAGATCTGGAACCTGAACTCAGGTCCTCTTGCTTGTGTGGCAAAAGCTTAACCCTGGAGCCATCTGTCCAGCTCCACATTTGATTTTTTTTAAAACGTAATAAGTCAGTGTTCTGCATTTCAAGTTGAACTAATGGAACTACTTCATAGATGTTTAATAGTATCCATTTATGTTAGAGATAATGCCTATTTATCAATCTTTTAAGAGTATTTTTTAAATCACTTAATTGGTGAATTTCTGTAATTATCCAATTAGCATGCCTCGCTGATCTTCTTTTCCATTTAGTGGAGCACTTCGTATCATCTTTCTCCTCATTGCTTTTTCACAGGCTCACGATCGCTCTGAAAGTGGAGAGCTGGCATTTATTAAACAGCTAGTCCGAAAAATCCTAATTGTTATTGCCCGCCCTGCTCGGTTATTGGAGTGTCTGGTAAGTTGCCCTTAAATGGGACTGCATTATTTACCGTTAACTGTGGGAAGCAGTGCCAGTGGGAGGTTGTGATTTCATTTAACTTCAGGGGCTGGCAGTAAATGGAAAAAGTCAGAGGGAACTATGACTTGTGAATGCTTCTGCTCATATGCATGTGTGGCCTGTCTGTCCTGATTTTAAGAACGAATTCTAGCATTGGTGCTGTTATGCAGTGGTAGTCATCATATCACATTCTGGTCAAACTTGAAGCCTAATCATGAAAGAGTACATGACCTTATTTCAGCGTAATTATCTTATGTCACAGCTACCCCAGTGCTTGCTGTGGCTTGTGTATTCAGGGTTCCTAAGATCCAGAGAAAGGGAGAGCAGAGCTAGGCTCTGTAATTATCATTTGTTTCTAGACTGTGCCATGATCGGAATGAGTGTTGATTGGCAACCCATTTGAAGGAATATAAGGGTTACAAATGAGAGCTTTGGCGATTAGCTCATTTAAGTGGTTGTGTCTTTTGGCCTGTTTTGCCTGTTTGGCCTGTTTCTGTGCTTGAGCATTTTAGGTTTGTGATAGTTGACTTTGACATTCCAGCACCGCTAAAGTAATAGCCCTCCATGTGTAGCCCGCCACCCAATACCTTGCACATGATAGGTATATGGCTATAAGTGCTTTGGTTTTATATCTATTTTAATTAACATTCATAATGTTTTATGATATGGAAATGTTCATAGCTCCATAAATACATTATCAGTGCCTGATGAGATATAGTAGGGCGGATCTGGAGGAGAAATGAAATCTAGCAGGGCATATTGGGGCACACCTGTTGTTCCGGTTGATGGAGGCGGAGTTGGGAGCGTCGAGTGCATCTAGGAGTTTGAGGACAACCTAGGTGGCACAGTGAGTGAGAGACCTTCTCTCATAAAACGGCGGCAGCCAAAACAACAACATTTTAAAGAGAGGCCCGGATCTTCAGTAGAACAGAAAACCTTCGAAGTCCCATTACAAAGAAGCTGGAAACAGTCATTATCTTTAGGTTACCAATTTTACCTAAAGGAATGTATTGTCTGCACATTTTCCTGGGTTGGCTATTTGTATCAAAAAGCCTGGTTGGGAGGAACCAGTTGTGATTGATTTTATAAGGAAACACGGAGCCAATAAGCCTGCGTTAGTGTGTGTCAGAGAAGATGAAGGAATTTCAAATACGATGTGAGAATTTCGCACTTTTTAAAGCCATTTGTTGTTCTTCCTCATCCATTACTTATAACCATGTGGGTTTTACTGTGAATGAGAAGTATTAAGCCGTACTTCTTTGTCTTCTGCCAGGAGTTTGATCCTGAGGAGTTCTACTACCTATTGGAAGCCGCCGAGGGCCATGCAAAAGAAGGTCAGGGCATCAAAACCGACATCCCCAGATACATCATCAGTCAGCTGGGGCTCAACAAGGACCCTCTGGAAGGTGAGTGCTGGGGGCGGAGGGAGTCTGCTCATGTGCTCTGACCCCCCTGACCATTAGAACTTACTGGCAAACTGTTGGCCGCTTGTATCACAAAGCCCCTTTGAGAGGAAGCAGTTGTGATTTTTAGGAAACAACCACAAGTTGAATCCAGGGGGGACAAACAAATGTGCGCCACTGCGTGTCAGCATTAAACAGGGCGTCCTGTGAGTGTTCACGACTGTCAGCTCAGGTGCCAGGCGGCCACAGGAGCATTGGGATTTCATCTTCTTGTGAGTTCTTCTCTTGTAAAAAACCCGGTTGGGTTCTTTTGGAGAACACTTTTAATTTTGAAAGTGCCACTAAAAAACTAATTATCATTCATTTAAAATCGACAGATTTAATTTGGCAATAATGCCACTGAGGATAGATTACTTTAAGTACAGTATCGGTAGGTAAATTTTATTTTGCTTATTTGTCTCAAGAAACTATGCAAAACAGTAACATGGAAGCCAGCCGATTAAAAAAAAATAGGGAAAAAAATGCTTCCTTGAAAGACTATAAGAGGATTTGCAACTGTTTCCAGTGAAGAAAAAAAGATGTAATTCTATTAACTGCAGAGACTATGAAGCATCCTGTAGTGACTCTTCAGAAATTTAATATTGGAGCCACTATTGCCCTTTTCCTCTTCATCGTGGTTTGAGACGCTGTATATAGCCCGTCTTAGCTGTATACTTCCGAAGAAGAGTCATAAACAATCATTGACTCCCTCATGCAAAATTGTCTTCCTGGTTCATTAAACCGAATTTGCAGACAGCGATTTTCCTGCTCAATTGTTTGTGATGGAGGTAGATGTTGGTGCTGATTTTTCCATCCCAAGCTAGGGAGTCTGCTGCTGCTCGCTTGCTCTCTCCTGTTCCCCGGCTTTGTGTACTCTCAAGGCCATCCTATCTTTGCTCTTCAGTGAAATGATGCATGCATTACTGGGAGATAATACTAGATAAATTTATACTGTACTGAAAGCAATCCCACAACAGATTTATCACTTATCGGAGACTGGTGGCTGTTTTTCTGAGAAGTTCCCTGGGGAGAGATTTTCCCCCATGGCTTTCAAATTACCGTCTTTACCTTTTTGAATCATGAGTCTTCAGAAATGGTTTAAATCAATGAAATAAAAAGGGCAGATGTTTAATGGTATTTAGATGAGTTTTAAAAAATCTCTTCAGGCATTACAAAATGACAGCTTAGCATCCCGCTTCACAAGCTGACTCTTGGTTCCATCCCATTACTACCCACTGCTTACAAATAATGTGAATTTCCCAGATAATAGTTATTTAGCCCAAATTCTATTTAAAACACAACCATCTTTTAATTTGTTTTCTTATGAAAATAATTGGAGAGGGGGAGGCTGTCAAAGTACATTAGAGTGACTCTTCACGCCAGTAGAGTTAAGGCTGCATCAGCCCTTGAACTGTAGACCAGTGAGATTATTATGCTTACAGTTCTTACCTGGCAGTCTGTACCACTGTCGGCAAAACTTTGGCACGTGAATATAATCTTAGACCCATTTATATTCCTTAAAGAGATTTTCGAAAATTAATAGTGATCTAATTAGTAGTGATCTTGAGTTTAGCAACATAGATTTATCACTAGGGTGGGGTTTTTTTTAATGCTAATTTTCCTGATTCATTATGTGAATAGTTTACAATCTGTTTTGTGGGGTTTTTTTTTAAACACTAGAAATGTGACTTCTCCAGGTAGCATAATAAATGATGCAAACTCAGTCCTACTCTTGTCAACATCTAAAACTGACCAACCTTAAACCTGTTCTTTAATGCACAGAAGTGAGTTCTGGGTTAGGCTGTGACCTTGACCAAGTAGTACATAAGTAGCTTTGTGCCTCCTTCCCTTCCAAGAAGTAAGAATAGAAGAATTGTACCTATTCATAGTTTCGTTTTGAGGATTACATAGATCATCTCATTATTTGCACAATGCAGTGATTGCTTATTAAATGTAAGCTTGTATTGCTATTCAGTTAAACAACATCGAATGTTGGCTCATTCCTTGAAAACCCCTCAACCCAGCATGCCAGTCTGTCTGCCTGTGCAGCTGAGGTATGGACTGGAAGTCTGAATCAGTTCAGGACACCAAAAAGTACCGAGTTTACATTCAGCATATTTTTATCCTAGAATTTCCTCTGTAGTTGACATGGAAAAGCTAGTGTTGCTGCTAGCGTTTTTAGACTCTGGAACGCATGCATTTTCCCTAAAGTTAGCACTCCATTGTAGCTTTGCTTCCTATCTCTTATACCTAAATAATCACTGTCCCCAAAAACTTGCTTGTATTTATAAGAACATGAACCTAAGAAACGTGTCTAAGAAACAATTTTAGATGCCTAGGAAGCAATTTTAGTAGCTAGAAACTGTTAACTTCCTATTGTGTGCATTCAATTTGAAGCATTTAGAAAATGCTTTTGTAGAAAATACTTTCGTGTCCTTTATTAATAAAACATGTCTTGAAAAAAAATGAAAATGATCATTAAGTGAATTAGGCTTCCTTAATTTCTGTATAAGCCCAAGGATGCTGTCCAACATGAGTTGAGCAATTAGGCATTAGACGGCTTTGTTGCTTTTAACTAGACCACCAGGGAGGTACTCAAGCTGATGTCAAGCTTGTGGCATCCAGCCCAGAATTGACTACTTTATACAATATAATTAATAAATAACAATCAACATTTAATGAGCACTTAATTTTTATTAGCCAGTATGCTAAAAGCTTTACATGCATCGCCGTGTGTAATGCTCATAAAAGCTCTAAGAGATAAGTGATAGTGTTCCCATCTTACAGGAGAAGAGCTTGATGTTAAAGCATCACTCAGCTATTAAACGCCATTGGTAGTGTAACCCAAGTATTTCATCTCCAAACCCCTCGTGCCCACCACCATCACTGCCTGTGGTAAATCACATATTTGCAGCATCTTTGGTGGGATCTCTCTAGGGATGTAAAGGGAAACTCACCACCACCCAGAATCACTTCCGATTCGTAAATACTGGGCCTTTGCACATCTCATCTTGGAAGCTCTCCTCTCTTGGAATCCGATTATAAACCTAGTGTTAACTCTCCCAACCCTTGACAACCTAGAATACTTGCAGGAGCCCATAAACGATGCTTATAGTATTTTCCCAAAATATTTAGGACTGCATGTCCCTAAGAAATGGGCTTCCAAGACAGGGTGCATAAGTTCCAAACACTAGCTGCTGATTCTTAACTCCTCGAATGTAGGATGGGCACATCGGTGTGCAGGGTGAACTTTTCTTTTTTTGCAATAATGGAGAACCTATTAGTCTTTTATTTTAACTTAATCCTCTTATATAATGCCAATATTTTTTCTTACACCTTATTTTTTTTTAAACTTAGAAATGGCTCAGTTGGGGAACTACGACAGTGGGACAGCAGAAACGCCGGAGACAGATGAGTCCCTGAGTGTGAGTACCTTCTTGTCGAAGCATGATGGTGGCTTTCATTAGCATCAGGGCATTGTTGACTGTGTTGATTGTTCTAGTCCACAAATATTCATTGTGCTTCTTTGTGCAAGGCACAAGACATTCCATTTTAGTGCTTCGCACCTAAGAAGCAGAAATTTGAAAAAAAAAAAAACTTTGTATGTGTGTGTGTGTCAGAGGGTACTGTCTGTATCTGTGGAGGACTAAGGGTGACTACTTCAGGAATTATCCTGGATTGCTTCTACCTCCTTTTTGCTTGCTCTGGGATTTCCCAGGCTCCGCCCATCAGTGTCAGCAGTACAGACTGCCATCATTTCCACCTGGTGTTTTTACATAGGACCTGGGATCGAAACTCAGGACCTTCTGCTTGTGAAGCACTGTCTTAACCCCTGAGTTATCTCTCCAGCCTCGAGAAGCAGAAGATTAAAATTTAAAAAATTTTTAACAAGATCACACACCAAAGATAGTAGCTATGAGCTTGAATGAGATCTGTGGAAAAAAAGATAATGAGCTACCAGAACATTCCATAAAGAGGCAGCTGATCAGTCCCAAAAGGTTTCCCAAAGACATGGCTTTTGGAATGGGAGGCATTATAAAGGAGATGAAGGGAAGCACTCCAGGTATCAGGTGTCTCTGGGGATCAAATCAAAGGAGACTATGGTGGCCACAGAGCTTGAGAGAACCAGCCAGAAAGTTCCTGCTCCCGTTGTCCAGGCTGCTGTCTTTTTAAGGGCAATGAAAAGGAGCTGGGCTTTGGAGAGGGGAATATAGTTTGGAGAGAAAAGAGTAAAGAAGGCGGCGAGCTGATCAACCATGGCTCGAGAACAAGCAAGCTGGTAGCGGGCAGAGACCTGGCATGGGAGGCGGGGGGTCGGTTATGAGACATTGCAGAGGTATTGGAGCTGAGAACTCAAGCCATCCATTGAAATTGCCTGAATTTGTAAACTGGCTCCACCCCTTATGAGGTGTGTATATTACTCTTGAGGCGTGACATTCAGGGGTGGGGGAGATTGTTCTCTGAGCTCCAAATAAATATCCATCTTGCCTCCATCCGTAAATAAATGTAAGAGATTATAGAAAGTAAATGAAATATTTCGCATACCAAGTGAGAAAGAAAATGAGGGTTGTTATGTTAATTTTATTCTCACAACTCTTAATGGTTTTGGATCTGTTGAGACTGCAGCTCCTTAGAGACAACCAAGAAGAACCAGCAAACTATATCTGGGCACTTGGAGGGAGGAGAGTTTCTGGTAGAGGGCTGAGTGACTTTGCTGTTATTGGTGACATAAAGGAACTCACTGTGTAGGGAAAAGGAGACCTAGCAGCATTGCGGCCAGGGACGACTTCATTACTTGTGTAGGCAGGATAGTTGGCCAGGGTGAGGAAGAAGGAAAGTTGGGAGGAAGGTGGCAGACTGGGCTGAAAAGTCCTCCCAAAAGTGGCAGAAAAATGGGAAGAGATGTCAACCCTGAGTAGGGAAGAGAATGATGTACTCCTCAGAGTCACAGGATCCTAGTTTCATGTTAAGTCAATGTAACGAACACAGGACCCAATACTTCAGGAACAAGCCTTTTATTCATGCTTAGGTTACAGTTCATTATGTTAGCAAGAGACTGATACCAATATTAGGAGCAAAGATATGGCCATAGATGCACAGGATGAGCTGAGAGAAGCTCGCATCCTTCCTAGCTTGCCGGTCTGCAAAACCAACCATTTCTTTCTTCATTTTATTCACCTGCCTGGGAATGGTCTCACCATTATGGACTGGCTTTTCCCACATGAATTAGATAGTCTGCCACAGGCTTTCAAAGAGGCCTTCACTAATATTTCTTCATAGGTGTGCCTTTAGGTTCAATTGTTAAATTGACACCCCAATCTAATTACCACACATGGGGGGGGGTCTTCCAAAATAAATGAGAAGGGAGTTCTGGACTCTATAGAGAGAACAGGCAGCTGGTTACAAACTCACTCCTGAAACGAATGGGGCTTGATAGACTTGTTAAAAGGCTTTGAGTTAATTCTTGTCCTTTGAGCTATCATTCAGAATTTTGGTATTTGAGCCACAATAGGAATTCTGGTTCCGAGGTCAATGCAGGCAGGCTTTCCGCCTCTGAGAAGCCATCTGTAGACCGACATGGAGGGAGTTGAGAAGCCACATCCTCCATTAACCCAGTCTATGACAGACAGTCTGGATCCATTGCTCTCTAACTGACCAAAACTAGGGGGAAGGGTCGACATTTTAGACTGAAGAGTTACAATGTGGGTATTGAACGAGGCTAACCTGAGGAGTTTACCAAAGAAATAAACTGGGAAGCTTCTTGTCTGCCTGTCTTGGCAGCACAAGTTTGCCTCCATACAGCTGAGCGACTCAAGAGAAGCCCTGCTCAGCACTCGTAAGGCCTCGCCTAGTGCCTGACTCCTCTTGGTGGAGGTACACACATATTATTTGGGAGCTAGCCAGAACCCTATGCCTGTACATATTATACAGCCTAACATTCTTCCGAGTGTTATCTAGTTCTCATAACAGTCATCTCAAATTCTGAACCATTTTTTTTGAATTTCATATCTTCTTCCCCAGAGCTCTAACGCATCCCTGAAACTTCGAAGAAAACCTCGAGAAAGTGATTTTGAAACAATTAAATTGATCAGCAATGGAGCCTATGGGTAAGTAATTGAAGAAATGAGCTTTGTTACCTGGTAACACACCTGAGTAAGGCATTTAGTTCTCAGATCGACCTTCTGCCACGAAAATGTTGTGTAGCATTTTGAAGACCACTGCTTCCATGATGGATGAAATGAGCAGCTGAAATCACTTCTTGCGGAACTCCCAACACACACACACACACACACACAAAAAAAAAAAAAAACACTGCATGAGCTAGGGTCAGAGAGAAAGATATTTTATAAAAGGAAAAAGAAAAATTGTTGTGTATTTCTGATTCTTCCACTTTACTGAACTTTTTGGTTCAGAAGTGCCTGACTTCTCATGGTTGAGGCATATATATATTATCTATCATATAAATACATTTGCACACATGTGATTTCATATATATAGCATTGTTACTCAGGTATCAGTCTATACTATGTATCTGATCAGTAGTCTACCATGTGGGAAAAATATTTAAATAAGGCTATTGAAAATTCAGAGCAATAGATGCCAAACAGTCATTAATAACACCAGAATTTGTTCAATTGAGCATAATCCTATAATCTGATACCATTAGTGGTATTCCTACCTTAATCCTTTTTTCTTTACAAAAGAGAGTTATTTTCTATATTAATAATAAGTACATTCAAATAATACATTTTGAACTCCTAGTGAGCTCTGAATTGTCACCAATTTTCCTTTTTTTTCTTTTATTAAAATACAACATACAGCTAGATCTTGTTTTTCAATTTTTTTATTTTAATTCTTGTTGGCACTTACTGACTACACTGTAATGCTCCAGTGCATGTGTAATAATATGTTCGAGTGTCTCTCTAGTAGAATGTTATCTTAGTTTCATGCTTTGTGGCTATAATGGTTACCTGATTGGAACAACTAGGAGGAACAAGAGGATTTTTACTGGCTTACAATTTCAGGTTGTAGTCCACCATGGCAGGAGAGTTACTGGTGGGGACCAAGAGAACTGGTCACACTATCTCCACAAGCTCCGAGAAACAGGGGGCCATGCTGCATCCTGGCTTTCCAGCATGCCAGCTTAGTAGTCTGCCAAGTTGCCAGTCAGTTCTTCCTCCATCTTATCCACCCGCCCAAGGAGGGTCCCATCCTCTCTGGGCTGGGTCTTTCCCCATCAGACTTGCTCAGAGGCTGGTCACAACTCAACAGTTCTTCACCGACGCAGCCACAGGCTGGCTCTTCAAGTGTCACAGTGACACCTGAGACCAATGGGCCCACAGAGAGGCCTTCAGATAAGTGGCCCAGGATAAGCCCAGTAGGTCACAAAGCAGAGAGATATAAAAGTGGTTTGGGAACTTATTGGGATCTGGGATGCTAAGAGTGGGTAGAGAGGTGAGTGTGACTCAAAGGTATTATATACATGTATAAAAATTATCAAAGGATAAACTATTATATTTTTAAAAAGGAGCTGGAGAGATGGCTTAGGGGTTAAGGCTCTGTTTCACAAGCAGAAGGTCTTGTGTTCATATTCCAGGTCCCATGCAAACACTGCCAGGCTGAAATGGTGGCTGCACTTCTGGCTCTGGTGGGCGGGGCCTGGGAAATCCTAGAGCGAAGCAAAAAGGAGGTAGAAGCAATCCATGATGATTCCCAAAGTGGTCCTCCACAGGAACACACAATGCCCTCTGTTACACACACGCGTGCGCGCACACACACACACACACACACACACGCACACGCTAATAAATAAATTTTAAAAATTAAAAACCAGAGAATCGGCCTTTTCATCCCTTTAAACATGTATCATTGCTCAATACTGGGAACCTTTGCATTCCTCTTTTCTCACTTTTTGATCCATTTTTATAGACAGGCAATTTCCCTCCCAGGGCACACAGTAAATAGAACCAGGTCCTTCTGAGATACTAATAAGTAGTTTGGGAGGACAATTAATGCACAAACCTGACCCAATCCATTTTAGAATTCCAACTTAATTAAGTGCTAATCCCAATTGCATCTGTATCCAGAGAGCAATAAATAATCCTGGAGACATTTATTGCCATTTATCACACCCACGAGCAGACGAGAGAAAGTGATTTTTGTTGTGCCACAAGGGATATTTCTCTTCACCATTTATTTTTTACCTCTAATATTTTCCACACCATTAAACCTGGCAGAGAACTTAAATATTTGTGAGTCCTTTCTGTGCTTTGCTGATTGGGTTTCAAGGTTTTATCAAACAGCTATTTCTTGTGGCTCATAAATGTTTTCAGGTGATGTTTCCTCATTGAAAGTTTTCTAGCATGCGGCTCTTACTCCCTTTTGTTTGTTACTATTTATTTTGCACTTCTGAATGTGATGCCAGGAATTCTTCCTTCATCAGAAGAAGTGTGTTCTTTGGCTTCACATGGGTACTGGTGGTGGAATGAATTTTGGAACAAGATGTTCTGGAAAGCACAATTTCAGAAAACTTGAGCATATATGTATCTTAACCATATCTGGAATTCTAATTGGCTCAGTAAACTCATTTGTAGTGCAATTAAACCACTGTATAGTAGATGAGGTATATCACACTTTGGGGAATGCCGGGGAATATACAAGAAGTTAAACAAGCTGTGAATCAGTAAACACCCAGGATGCAGGCCAAGTCATTAATGGACTCGCGAGCTGCCTGGCAGAGTCTCGACTGATCCGCCAGAGTGATTTTTTTTTTTTTTTTTTTGCCTCTTCTGCTGTTTTCAGATTTAATCTCTCATTACATTTCTGACAGATTTCTTCTCTATCTGAATTATTTTTAATTTGAAATTTGAATGGAGCTGCCTCTATATCAGTCCACCCAGGCCAGGCACCATGCTGACTGCTGACTAGCTAAACAGAGACACTCAGAGATAGCTGGAGGGTCTGAGTCATCCTGCGGTCTTGGGTATCTGTGTAATAGGGTGTCTCCATTCACATCAGTGGCTAAAGAGTCACAGATGGATTGGGTGTCTTCTCAAATGTGGGTGGTGCTGGGAACTAGCCCTGTCATTAAGAAGGGCCTCTCTTTTGTTGACCATCCATGTGATGATGCCAATTTGATTAGCATTGATTGGTCTCTGGCTAGAAGTTAAGCCTCTCTTCATGCCATTGTGGAACTTGATACAGGGCTGGCACTGGCATAGCATATTGGCATTATCCTACTCTCTTTGTCTATGCTTGGTTACAAGAGTTCTCTTTTAACAAGTTAGTTTTTATTATCTCAATTGGGGTATAAAGGCTTTACTTCTGTTGACAACTACCTGGAGTTTTATGTTATAAATGTAAATGTTTTCAAAGAGAAAGAATGACATTGTTTATTTTTGGAGAAGGGGAAAAGGGTGATGTGAAGGGTCAAGAAAGGTTCTTCCATAGCCCAGGATGGCTTTAGACTTGCTGGCTTTGAACTTCTAATCCTCTTGCCTTGGCATCCCCAGCGCTTGGATTCCAGTTACTGGCCACTATGGCCAGCTGAAAGAATAATGTTGACTCGGAATTAAAACTCCAACTTTACTCTCAAGTTTGATTTTCCTTTCTGACTTTGGTATGCATTGTTTTCTCACCCCTCGAAGGAAAAGCCCAGCGCTATTTGCCAGAGAGATCCATGGCTGCCAACATCCCCCATCCATACCTGGTCCCCATCGCTTTTCCTTCCCACTTTCCTCTGATACCTCCCTTGCCCCCAAGTGTGGACCTGTCGGTCCATTTGTCCATGCAGCCTCATAAGGTCTTCCACTAGAGGTTGTCTTATCAAACCTCATAAGGCAGACTCCCTGGACTGCAGAGCCCTTCCCCACGGGCTTCATGTCTCTTTGTCTGGCCAGAGGGACGTGTGGCTCCCAGAGAGCAAGGGTTGCTCTTCCTGTTCCACAGTGTTCTTTCAATAAACCAACACCAGAGACAAAAAAAAAAAAAAAGAACTAGGAAGTCTAACCAGCCTAGTGCAGTGCTGAGACACTAGGAAGTCTGTAGTATATTGAATTCTCTCTCTCTCTCTCTCTTCCTCCATCCTTCTCTCCCTTCTTCCCTCTTTCTTTCCCACCTCTTGCCCTCAATTGGTCCAAGTAGGTCTAGAAGTTTGCCTTATGGAAAAAGGAGGAGGATGCATGTAGCAGTTCCAAGTATTACTAAGTGAGCCCATTTTTGCATGAAGAAGAATACTTCAAAAGCAATGCAAAAGTCTAAAATCAACATAAACAAACCAAAAGCTGGAAGTATAGATCACTAATAGACCACTTGCCTGTGTTCAGTGCCCAGCCTTGTAAAACCAAACATTCAGCTGCAGCAAATCCTAATTAGGAAGTCAAGTCTCTTTTGTAACTTAATCAAGATGTTCCCTTGTGTCCTCAGGCAGAGATTTCTTGAGCTACCTATAGGATTAATTTCAATTGCTGTAGGGTCAGTTTCCTTAAGGATTAACAGATTATTTTAAGTGCATTATAGCAAGGAAAAGAGGAAAGTCAAATCAGATTCCATAGACTGAGGCTGCAGCCTGAAGTTGTCTTTTACCCAGTGTCACAAAGAGGTCATTCGTGATGTTATCCAATTGGACCCCGAGGCATCCTTTCCCTTCTATTTATCCTTTCATAAACTCTTACGTAATTCTGTGTTTCTTCCACCTTCTATTATTCCTGAATAATACAGGAACCATTCTCTAATGGAAGAAATGTGTATCAAGGGCTCTTCAATATCAGTACTAAGCCAAATGTGAGATATTGAAGGAAGAGCTAGGCAGCAACCTGTAGTCGCCCTGACTCCCAAGAAGAGGCAAGCAGTTATAAATTGGTGCTGTTGTTTTCCTGTCAATATTTTGAGCTCTAATTTTCTTTAGAAAGCAGATTTCTTCATTACTGAAATCCCTTTCAACGATAATTGTGTGTTTGCAAATACGTGCCTTACATTTTGGTGATGACCAAATCATGTGCCGTGTTCCTTTGTGAAGTCTCCACATCCTGTCACCATCGTCAGATTAGAAGCAGCTTGCAATATCTGTAGATTCCTAATCAGGATACAGAAAAAAAAAAAAAAAACCAGTAAAAGCCTTTAATCTGATATAGAAATAACGATTAGCTGTTTAGTTAATTAAAAACTTTGATATAGTAGAAAATCTTTAGAAAAATTTGTACACTAAACATTTAATTTTGCTTAAAAATGTATTGGTCTTAGAAGTAAATTATACCATTTTCAGAGTTTGGCTTCTTTAAAGGCAAAGTAGGAACTTGAAGAAATAAATTTCTATGTAGGAATCCAAGTTTTCATAATGTTTTCAACTGTTAGAAAGCATACCCCTGGTAGAATAATATAACTTTTATTCAGTGACTTACATCAGTTGATGTGTTACTTTCAAATTTGTTGTGACCAAATATGTGACAAGAAGCAACTCAGGGGAAGAAGGCCTATTGTGACCCAGGTTGAGGGGACAGTACTCATGGCAGGGAAGTCGAGGCAGGAAGTCTTGCTGGGAGACAAGTGTTTCGAGCACCTTCAAAGCTGCTTCCTTCTTCCTCCAGCTACACCTTCCCTTCTGAAGATTCCAGACCCTCCTGAAAAAGTGCCACTAATTGAGAACACAGTATTCAAACACATAGGCCTATGGAAGTCACTTCACGTTCATAACAAATTGGTTTGAATATTTGTTCAGATTAGCACTGTTCTTTGTTTATTCTTGCTTCCTTCCTTTTCTTTTTTTCTTTCCTTCTCTCTTCTTTTCTTTCTTTTCAAATATAGGGTCACTTGTAGCCCTGGCTTCAAAACTGCTGTGTAAGCAAAGATGACCTTGACGGGCTGATCTAGCCTCCACCTCCCATGTGTTTGAATTAGCTCATTTTGTTACCATGTCTAAACAATAGAAAGGTGTGGAAACAAGCCCACACTGTGGGATCCCAGTGTCCAGGCAGGCATCTTGTGTTGGACCCTTGATTTGTATGCAAAATATTGGGTGACCGATTTGGCTGGCTCCCACGTTGTTTTGGTTTACAGTGGGAATGACAGTACCAGACATTCAGTGAGTTGTTCTGATGGGCACAGTTAAGAGGTTTTATGTAGTAAAGAAAAGCTAGAAAACTAAGGACATGCACAGGGGTTGTGCTGAAGGGTATGAAAGAAAAAAGCCACAAATATCCTTAAAGACAAGACTACAAATGCGACTTTGTGAATATAGAGAAGTATACAGTGAAAAGACAAAGACATACATATTTGAAAGAAAAAGCAATACCTAGCTCAACACTTGAATGAAAAATGTTAGTATCGATTACAGCAGGCTTGAATATACTTGGGACTTATGTCGTGGTCACCTGATCTATTGGTTCAGCCTGAACACGGAATGTCCCGGTCCCCCTTGCAGTTATTCATTGTTCAGGGACAATGAAATAATTAGTGGAAAATACATCTGCGATCCCATCACTCTTTGATTTGGAAGGCATGCCTCTAGATATATTTACTGCAATCAATAGCTTCTTGAGTAAATTATTATTTGATCAATGCCTTTGGTTGCCGGACAGCATATGTAACCTATTGTACACTTCCAAAGTTTAATGACCATGTAGGTAATGACTTCAGTGATCGTTACCTTCCTGGAGAGCTCAATCCTGTCCTTCCGTGATAAGGACCGGCAGGAGTGACTGGTGGAAAGGGAGCCATCCAAGGCCTTTCCCTTGTTGTCTATTTCCCACGCATGCTTTAAGATTCACACCTAAGTACTCCTTTCATCCCAAATCTTAGGGCACCCATGTGAACGAGACATAGACAAAGGTTGAGTGTGTCCCGACCTGGTCATTTTATACTGTAAAGTTACTTCCCACTTTGACCTGGGAGAGGCTGAAACATAAAGCTTCTTGTCTGCCCCCTTTTATAAAGCAAAATGCTTTTGCCATTGGTCATTCAGAGCACATGTGAGGTCTGCAGTGCGAGAACATTCTACTCTTCATTGGAGAGCCTTCTCACCCTGCCTCTGACACGCTCCTGCTTTATCTGGAGATTCCATGGGAAGGAAATTACCCTCAATTGGAAACTACATACTTTAAGAAGTTGTGGTCCTCTTACAAGATCCCAAGGGTATCATTTAGAAAATTACTGCTTTACTCAAGAAAACGTGCCTGACATATGTCTAATGCTCAAAAGGATCTAACTCGTGATCTGTATGTAATTTTGTTAATTCTTCCCAGTTCTGACTTCCACAGTAGATTTTTGTTTTGTTTTGGAAAAGCAAAAGGCATCAGCTAGCTCTTGGAAAATAGTTCATCGTTGGGACTGTCTGTCTCCTCTGTTTCAGCATAGGAAGATGAATTTGATGTTTTATGTATGACCTTTATTAGAAAATGTTTTTAGGGCCACTGAGATGGTGCCTCCAGTAAAGGCGCCTGCAAGCACACCTGGTGACTTGAGTTTGATCCCCAGAACCTACATAGACTTCCCAGAGTTATCCTCACCCCTGCTCCCTGCACGACTGTGCTGTAATCTGTATGCAACCTCTCTCTTCTCTCTCTGTCTGTCTCTCTGTTTCCCCCTTCACTATCTCTCCTGCTTCTCTATCCCTCTTTCCTTTTTCTCCTTTGCCTCTCCCTCCCCCCACCCTTTGTCGTTCTCTTCTCAAATAAATAGCAAACTAAAATACTTTTAAAATGTGTTCTTTAAAAAGTCTGTGTAGTCCAAAGACTTGAGCCTGGAATGCGCTGTATGTGTCTCAGTTGCCCACATAGCTCCTGTGAACTGAATTCCAGCAACCATATTACCTATAGCACATGGGGGACCTCATGCTTTGCTGTATCTGCTCCCTCCCCCCAAAGATCTTTCTCCGCTCCTGTGAACCCAATACCTGTGCTTCTTCTCAGGGCCGTTTACTTTGTTCGGCACAAGGAATCTCGACAGAGGTTTGCCATGAAGAAGATTAATAAGCAGAACCTCATCCTGCGAAACCAGATCCAGCAGGCCTTCGTGGAACGCGACATCCTGACGTTTGCGGAAAACCCCTTTGTGGTCAGCATGTATTGCTCCTTTGAAACCCGGCGTCACTTGTGCATGGTCATGGAATATGTGGAAGGTAAATCGGCCGCAAAGAATGTGACACCTGTATCCCGAAATGCCTCACTCATTTGTGCTGCTAAAGCTGCCTCAGCGCAGCTTATCCACCTAGGAACCCAAGCCAGGCAATGAGATGGCTGTATTCCCAGCCATTATCTTCAGATAATTGCTTGTAAAATGCCTGCTTGCTATAACAAAGGGAAAATTAGGGCTATTTGGAAAAAGGTTGTTTTTCTTTTTTAATAGCTTTTAATCCTAACTACCTCCTTCAATTGGTCATTAAAGTTGGTGTATAGGTGATAGGATTTTTTTCTACTTGATTTTATAACACATCATAAAAAGTGTTCCTTATAATTAGTCTTCTTAAGAAATGAATTTAAATTATCAATTTATGGTCTGTGGCATGAAATTAAACATATAACTTGTCTTCTTCATTTATACTTTCTTTTAAAGATGGGATCTCTCTGTATAGACTAGCTAACATCAGACTCAAGCCCTCTGCCACAACCTCTTGAATGTAGGATTGTAGACATGCCCTGCCCCACACCCAGCCTGCTTTTCTTATTTAAAGCAGTTTATGGCCCGTGTTTTAAATCTTCCAAGTAGTCTTATCTCTCTCTCCCCCCCCCCAACCATTGGATTTCTTTGGCTTGAGTGACTCTGACTTGGCATAAAGTTAGGAAATGAAGAGATCAGCAAAGGCCAAAATCATTTCAAAGCATCTAGCTTTTGACTAATTGTCATTAAATTCCCTAACTATAGATCAATAGAGAACCTTTTCTGTTCTGCAGACAGAACAGAAGACTGAGTCTAAAGCATAGTTTGTCTAATTCCAGCCATCCTTTCTTCCACATTCTTATTGGTGCTTTCTTAAGCATCGTGGTCATTTTTGCGAGCATAATGTTAGGTACATATTGATGTGTATTAAACTGTACCCTCATTTCTTTACATAGCAAATCCTAACAGTAATCTTGAAAGAATATTATTCTAACCTGATATTTAGCAGATGAAGTAATGGAAACCACCAAATTCATTTGCCTCTGAGCTCTCTGCCTCTAAGAGGTAGTTAGAATTCCGACTCAGCAGTCTCACTCTAGCATCTGTGTTTTATACTGATATATTATAAATTACTCCCATCATCCTAGAAGCATTCTAGCGGTTCCTCAAAATATAGTTTACTTCAGACTCAAACCTGCTTCCTCCACTCCACGTCCTAATTAGAAACATGATTACTTAACCCAGTCTCCACTGAGGAATATGATATACTTATGAATATGATTCTTATTTGAAATTCTGCAATCTAAGCTGCTGGTCGTCATTAATCTTGGTTGACACTGTGCCTCCTAAATCTTTTGCCTGTGTTTTACAGGGGGAGATTGTGCAACTCTTATGAAAAACATGGGTCCTCTCCCTGTCGATATGGCCAGGATGTACTTCGCTGAGACTGTCTTGGCACTGGAGTACCTGCATAATTATGGAATTGTTCACAGAGACTTGAAACCAGACAAGTACGTACACTGATGAAACATGACTTCTTTACACAGTACTGAACACTTTCTTATGTCTATGAGATGTTTTCTTTGCATGCTGTTTTCACATTTAAAAATTCCTCCACAGTATGAAAGAATAGGTTATTTTAACAGTATATATGGTAATTTTTGCAGAATTCTTTAAAGACTATAGTGCTTACAATAAAAACTTATGAGAAATGGAAAAGATAACTCTAAAGCAAGATTTAATATTTTAAGTGTATTATTATTTTTTCAATCATGTAAACTTTTGAATAGCAACATAGAATCCTGCTGCTTTCTTAGATTTTACACTTGGCATCCTTCTTAAATAACCCTTCCCTCTCCCTAAGGTAATATACTTGATATTGTATTCTATTTCACTCATATTTTGTCATTAATTTTTAATACATGCAATGTTGCCTTTTAGTCTCTGATTTGAAATAAAGATAGAATGTTTTCCTTCAGTGACTAGCTATTCATCTTGATACCATTTATAAACTATTTCCTCCTTTATCCCCTAAGTGGGAGGCTAAGAACATTACATGTTAGTATATGAAAGCAAAAAGTATCCTGAAAATTATGTGATTAAAATGTGCCTGTGCTAGTCTACAAAATTTAGAAAGTGTAGGGAGAAGAGAAGAAAAAACTTCATGCATGATATGACCAAGGACAGCTATAGCTAATAGAATTTTGGTCTCTTTCTTCCAATAGCTTTTATTTCAGTCCTCTATCATCTTAACATTTTCCTAGCTATACTCTATTTTTCGCTTAAAATGAAATATTTTAATATATTAAAATGCAAGTTCTTTGCATGTATAATAAATACAGGGTTATGAGAAGAAATGTAAATTGGAGTTGGATGTTGAAATGTGAAACAATATATTTTTCTGCCCAAAATCTTTTATCTGTTCATCTGAATCACAGCTGGATTCCTTATCTTAATGCCTGGTATATGTAGTAGCCTTTTCTTCTCTGTTTTTGTATTCTGAAAATGGAAAGGAGTTTTACACTTGAACTTTTCAAGGAGTTTCAGAATGTTGCAAGAATGATACCGCGTTCAGTTATTCCCACAAAAATGAGTCCAGTCTTGGCTCCGATTCTCACTTGTGAACTGTATTCAGATACCAAATACAAGTACTTGATATCTTTGTGTAACTTTGTCTTTTGCCAGGCTAAGTTTTATAATGCTTTCAAAAGAAGAATATGGAAAAAAAAAAAAAGAACTAGCTTTAAAGTGATTGTGGTTCTCTCTGTCCTTCTGTTTCATAGCTTGTTGGTCACTTCCATGGGTCACATAAAGCTGACAGATTTTGGATTATCTAAGGTGGGCCTAATGAGCATGACCACCAATCTTTATGAAGGTCATATTGAGAAGGATGCTCGAGAATTCCTAGATAAACAGGTAAGCGTGGATGCCGTGTTGCTCTGTGGAGAAAGGCAAAGTTCACTGTTGGCCAGTGAGATTCAGATCAGCTTGTGTAGCCTCTTCACGCTAGTGCTAGTGATCCGATGTCTGTATAAGCCTTACATTTAATAAAGTGCAAATTGCTGCCATTTGTCTCCCTGAGCTTCTTTGCACTGTCCGCTCCCTCCACATTCCTCCCTAGCATTATGGTCTATTAGTAAGATGAACGGTCTAATTGCACTCGAGTGAGAGTGTGAGAGAGACAAATGGAAAACTGTTTTTGTAAGGAATCCAGGATTCTCGGTAGAGTACTTGTGAAACTCATGATGCATTGTACAATCTCGAGTGCTAAAATCCAAGCGATGGCCCATTTCCTTTTAAGCATGCCTCATTACCATGTGCCCACAATCTGTTCATTGTAAAGTTACTTAAGGTAAACATATCGCAACTGTCTTGTCTTCTTGAAAGAACCAAAGTGAGAATCAGTACAGGGTCATGTAAATAATCAGACTATCTTTAATAGTGACAGATTAGACGTGTATTCTTATTTTCAATTGAAGAATGGGGAATATGTTTAGTGTTGTAAAATAGATAAAGTTATAAGCAGGCTAGCTTCTGAACTTGAAATTAGGCATTATACCTCCTAAGTTCTTTGATATTCTGATTTCTGTTCTCAAGGTCTTTGTTCATGTGGTTGCTTATAAGTAAGCTGATGCGTTTGAGGCCAAATAATGGGTGTTTAGTCATCCTGCTTATTTTAATTCATGTCTAGTACTCCAATTACTCTAATATTGCAACCATGTCTTAGGTCTGTGGGACACCTGAATACATTGCCCCTGAAGTGATTCTGAGGCAGGGCTACGGAAAGCCAGTGGATTGGTGGGCCATGGGCATTATCCTGTATGAATTTCTGGTCGGATGCGTGCCATTCTTCGGGGACACACCAGAAGAGCTGTTTGGACAAGTCATCAGTGGTAAATATCATCAGGAGTTATCTTTAAGCTGCTGTTGGGAAGCAGCTATTTAATGTAAATCTGCCACGTGTCACGGTCTGTCCTCCTAAAATGTTAACCTCGATCCAATGCACGAGCCAACGAATTAAAAGAACTCACTCATCATAGCACATAACTGACTCACACACTCTCAAGAGAGCAATGTGTGCTGGAAATTGATCTGGGGAAGTTTTGTTAACATGGAATTTGGAAACGCGCTCACAATGTCGCCAGCGTTTATCATGGACTACTTTTTCCAAAAGAGATTGGTATGGGAGTTCCAGATGCATTAATTGTTATCTGGCCTTCATTTCTGCAATCAGAAAATTGCACCAGGGAAGAAAAGGTTAATGTGGGTAACATTCACATAAATGGGAAAAATGGCTAATGGCACAATGAAGAAATTAACAAAAATGTAATAAACCTAAAACAAATGTCTCCCAAATAATAAATAATGAGAATGGGAAGGAGGCAAATTGAATCCACACACTGTTAATGTTTTCATTGGCCGTTGTTATGGTGTAATGTTATTTCTGTAGCAGCTGTTCATCTTTCATTTAAAATTCAATAACCTTTAGATCTTAACCTGCAGGCTGACCTTACGTATTGTTTTGCAGCTTGTGGCAAGCCTAAATGATAATGAAATAGGAGCCATTGCCCTCTTACCTGCTGATCTTATCAATTTCCCCACGTGTTGTCAGAAAGGGCTTTTCTACCTGCAAGGTTGTCACGCTTCCCTGACATCTCTATGAGCCACCACCTCTGCTCTATGCCAGGCTGCACTTGGCCAGCGGTGGTATGGGAAAAATACGTTGTACACAAATATCCCCTTAATCGTACCATTATTTTCCTAACACTGACTTTGCAAGCCAGGCATATTTGTAAACTCTAAGAAAGTAGATTTCTTGAGTTGCCTTCAGTGTAAAAACCCTGTCTACAATATCTGAGCTGTTTATGGATTTATAACTAGGCTGTTTTCTGACATACTAAGGCCTGAATGGCAAGGGGAATCAACTGTTTAATTAACACAAGCAGCAAATGCTGGCTTTGTTCTCCATGCCTTAAGGCTCTGATGCATATTCATGTTTTATTTTCCAAATCAGATTTAAACTGCGGCAGAGGAGGCTAGAGGCAGGCACACACAGAAATAACTCATGTTTTTATTGCATTTCCATACACACACACACACACCCCTATCTTCAGGCTAGCTCCTTTAGAGTAAGAGCATGGTCTAATATTTATAACAGATTTTAAATACTCCCATTACTATGATTACTTTGTGTATTTCTCCTCCTGCCGCTCCTTCCCTTCTTCTTCTTCCTTCTCCCTAGAATTTTGCCCTTAACTTTGTCCCTAAAAATAATTACTTTTTGCAAAATAACCTTTAGCTTTTTGGAGCCAAACAACTTGCTGGCTATAGCCAAATTCTCAGTGGAGGCTGGTCAGAGAAGACTTTACCTTTCAGTGGTCCCAAAGATGTTTAGAGTTTCTGTTATACTAAATCCTTTAGTAACCACAGGGGCAACTGGTTGGGAGACAGATCTATCAAAAAAAAAAACGAATGAAAAAAATGTTGATGATAAGTGCCGCTTATGGAAACATTCTCCTCTGACCTTGAAGAAATCTGTTTCATTCATGCCTTATAAAATAATACTGCCGAAACCCAGCTACATAGGAATCAACTGAAGAGCCTAAAACACGGGCTGCCATTCAGCAGTTTTAAGCTGGAGTCCGAGATTCCGCCTTTGTAAAGAACATCCAGTTGATGTTGGAGCTGTGGGAAAGAAACTGTTCCTCCCTCTGAGCAATAAAACTATAAACTGTTTTTGTCCTTCCAGATGAAATCAACTGGCCTGAGAAAGACGAAGCTCCTCCCCCGGATGCCCAGGACCTGATCACTTTGCTTCTCAGGCAGAATCCCTTGGAGAGGCTGGGAACAGGTTAGATTGCATGTGTTCTGCTTGCATCAAGATAGAGGAAACAGTGTCTTTTAAAGCTAGGGGAAGCTTTTGCTTATGTTTTGCTTTTGTAGAGGCAACATCTGTTAGTTAATGCTGGAGGAAACCACAGCACATTATAGAAATACTTTGCAGGGTTCCGTTTTGTGATTCAGATCAGCCTAGACACTAGGAGGGTTCCTGTTTGTTTCTATTTTGCAAAGCAGAAACTCTCAATTTGCTTCAGTAAATAAATCTCAAGGGCATATGCCAATCTTCTGTCCTGAAAGCATGCATCTTAAATAATTGGAAACAGAAAATCTGAGATGTGGACTTCTTTTTGGTTTTGTTCTTAATATGTGTTCTATAAAGACTTGGCCCAGCAGGCTTCTATCCACAGGCTTTGAAATGGGTTATCAGTACTTGAACCGATTACTGGAAATGAGGGCCTGGGGCTGAACTGTGCTGTCCTATCTTGGTGATCTGCACCATGACCCCAGAAGGAGAATTAAACACCACTGCCTTTCAAGATAAAGGAGATAGTCCATTTGTTTCTTGCTGATATTTTTTTTCCCTTGGCTTTGCAACTTGTGTTTTTGTTTCCTTTTCCTATGTTCAGAATGGGTTTACTTCAAGATCTCCTAGTGTAGAGTTCAGGTCTGCCTGAGTGAATTTGTGCCAATGAGGCTAGAATATGAAATGGAAATTCATGTACTCTGGTCAGTATCTGATTTTGCCAGTGAACGCTGGAGGCTCAGTGAGTTGTTTATTCTACTCCATTTCATATGAACATCAGAAAGTTTGAAGAAAAGCATTCTCTTCCCCATCTTTTCCCCAAGATAATCATTTGGAACAGTTCCAAACATTTGTGTAGTCTCAACATTGGCCAACAAATTCTAGATCTCTCCATGAGAGCTGTTCTTGTTTATATTTGAATCATTATAGGCCAGGCTTGGTGATACATGCCTGTAATCTCACCACTTAAGAGATGGAGGCAAGGGCTGGAGAGGTGGCTCAGGGGTTAAACCTCTGCCTTGCAGGCAGAGGGTCCTGAGTTCGGATCCTAGACCCCATGTATAGACGTCAGGCAGAAGCGGGGGCAGCCTGCCTTTCTGGTCCTGGTAGGGCGGAGCCTGTGAATCCCAGGACAGAGTAAACAAGGAGGAGGTGGAGGTGTCCATGGTGGTTCCCGAATTCGTCCTTGGTTCTACACACACACACATGCACAATTGAATAAATAAATAAATAAATAAATAAATATAAATACATAAATAAATATTAAAAAAAAAAGAGATGGAGGCAAGAGGATCGGGAGTTCAAGACCATAGCTGTCCAACCATGCACTCATGCGCACACGTGCACACACCTACCCACACACACACACACACACTCATTACTAGTGTTAATAATAATGAGTCACAGCACTCACACATAAACATTACTAGTTTTCATAATAATACATTAGAGCAGAGATCAACATACTGGCCTACAGACCACATCTGACCAATTTTTTGTAAAGTTTGGTTGAAACACACAGCCTCATAGTGATGCGGCAACAGTCGTCCCAATGATGCAGGGTTCTTGTGTTCCCAAGTCAAAGATTGAAACCAGAACACGTGTAGAGGAGAGAAAGGTTGGAACTCATGAACTCCAGACGTGGAGTGCGAGGAGGGGCTAGGGCGCCCTGGAAATCTCCTGAAAAGCGGGCAGCCAGAAAAGAACTCATGGTACTCCAAGTGCCACGAGGGGCTAGGGCGCCAAAGATAGCTGCCAGGGCCAGGTATATTTATACACTTAGGCAAGCCTAGGAAACTGGCTTCTTCTCATTGGTCAACTCCCATTGGAGCCCAACCCACATGCTCCTGGGCCCATGTGGGGCTGGAGGCCAAGATGTTTGTTGGATATGGAGGCCTCATCTCCATAATCTTTTCATAAGGAAGTTGACCATTTTATTTGAGAGGATTAGAGTCAGTTCCCAGTGGGGGATAATCTTCAGGAAATCCAAGACCTTCAAAGACCTTGAAAGACCCATTCCAACATAGCTGCTGTAATACTGCCTCAAGAGTAATGCCTTTCCATTCAACATATGACTGCCTGTGTGCTACAACAGCAGAGATGGGTTGCCATGACCAGCACTATGGTCCATAGAAACCAAAATATTTACTGCTTGGCCCTACATACAAAAATCTTATAAACCCCACATTAGGGAATCCAAGAAGGCTTTAAATCTGGACTTAAATCTGGAAAATAACTTCAGAGCTGTGCCACGTACTGGAGTTCCATGTACCTTGCCTTTTCAATGACTGTGTGGGCCTTTACCTTGGAAAACCACCGTAGATCAAGGGTCAGGGCACTAACAGGTGTCAGATGTCCTGGTCTCAACCTGGGCAGTGCGGCCAAAAGGGTACTTTTCTTTATTTCCTTGCAAACCAAAGGAGAGTCCCTTAAAGAATGCTCGTAAGGTGGCACAGAGATCCTCCTGGGGCAACTCTCGAAACAGGTGAGCTGTTCCTGGAGTGAGTGTCTGGCATGTCCAAGTCTTCCTTTTGGGCACATAACATACAGTATGGGGGTGGTACGGCTGCCTTTGAGCACTGTGCTCCTTGAGCTGAGTTTATTTCTTCCCACCCCGTGGCTTCTCCACTTGTCTGAGGTGATGGGTAGCCTTGTTTTGGTTTTTTTTTTTTTTTTTCTCCTGTGGCTTGCAGTCAGATCTGCTTTACGGTTCAAGAAACACGAGTTGCTTGTCAAAGGAATAGTGTCAAGATTGTGTAGGGGGCAGATTTTTAAGGAATGATACTGACATACTTGAGTCAAATATAAGGAACATTGACATTTCAGGATTGCCTGGTGGTAAAACAGCTATCTGTTTAGATGTCCTGTTCTACTGACCCAGAACCAAAGGACCTCCCATTATCTGACTGCAAATACATTTGCATGGACACCCCTTCAACGAGACTCAGAGGTCCCCTTCCCTGCGCTCCCAGGAGCATCATTGTAGAGTTATTCCTCTTGATGATCTGTCCTTTCCCTCCTCCAAGTGCGCTTGAATCCTCAATTGGGCTTGATTTAACGAGACAGGCCGAGATGGTGGTCAGCGTATCCATGTTTTATGTCCTATGCCACAAGTTATTTCTCCTCTGAACATTTTCTCATTGACTGCTGCTTTCAGTCTTTGACAGTTTGTGGAACAAATTCCCTAACAGAAGTTCAAAAGAGATATTTAAAGGGCTATACCCAAGCTCTTAGCATTGTCAAGAAGTGATTGTCAAACAGACAAGTCCAACGTGACAGGTCCCAGCACAGTCCAGAGAAAGCGGCTGCAACCCTGCCAAGCTGCAGCCAATGACAGCATTCTGTATTTAACCCATATTTAGCGAGCAAAATAATGCATCATGAAAATGTGCAAATAAATGCACACTTGCTTGAGAGACTAGGGAGGATGAGAAAAAGAATGTGAAGAACATAATGGATGTTCAAGAAACTTGCATGAAAGGAGAAAGAACTCCAGGGAGTACATTAGTTCTGACCCATTATTGAACTCTACTGTTGACCCACCAAACTATTGAGCTGCTCAGATATGACTGTTACCTGCATACCAGCTGTGAAGTCTTGGGCAGTTTTTTGTTGTTGTTGTTGTTGTTTTGTTTTGTTTTGTTTGTTCGTTCCTTCCACCTGCTTGTAGCCATTGAAAATAGGGATGATATGCACCTCACAGGATTATTGTGTTGAATGAACGCAAGAATGTTTCTGCATCAAGTTCAAGGAACTAACTGTTTGGTGGAGGCTCAAAACATAATGGGTTTCTTTTTGTTCCCCTCCATGGTAAGTCCTTACAGTGAGCGCTAGCTTTGCATGGATCATCTGTGTTTTGTTCACGGTAATCACCTATAGTTTTACCAACAGTGTAGCCCAGAGTTCATCTCCCCCGTTTATAGTCCTTTATCTCTTTTCTATGGATCATTCATCAAGAATTGCCTCTGGATCTGTGTTGTCACCAAGGTGAGGGACTTGAATGGGAAAATGAACCAGCCCAAGGTGAGGCTTTTGTGTTCTGCTTCTCAAACTGAGAGATCACTAGATGAAAATGACATTGGCAGCTATTTGGGAGGGGCATTCATTGAGGGCTAGATAGAGCCCACGCGTATAGTGGACAGCAAAGGAATCTATAGAGGTGCTCTAGAGCACACATGACAATTGGCTCAACTCTCTAGTTTAGGCAGCAGAGGATCCATTTGATCTTGTGCAGAATAGATGGTGGAGTGGGACCAAGCAAAAACACGCAGACTTATGTAGGAGGGGGAATGCGGCACTGAGGATGGTGGACCTGGGGGGTTTTAGACAAAGCTACATTCAGACTGCTCCTTCTGATCCTCTGAAGAATCCTGTCCAATCAATGTGTTCTGTTGCTCTTCTGGGCTGATAATGCCTGTCTTGCAGAGGCATTTTCAGCGATTTGATTAGAAGCAGCACAGTACTACACAGTACTACCAGTACCGCTAGAGCAAGATGATGCCTGAAGAGTTTTTCTAAGGAACAGCCATTCAGATGAAGGTGGGCTCCTGTCTCATGCCCACCTTCATCTGAAGTTCAAGACAGTTCTAAGCAAAGGGGTTACTAAGGAAAGGACACTGTAAATTCAAAAATGGATTTGGAGTGCAGAGCCTAAGACAGACAAGCTATAAAGTTTTTGTAGTGTTTTAGTCACACTGCTCAAAGGATGTAATGTAGAGCCTGGTTCAAAGATTAACGCTTTAAAAAATTAAATATATGAACTGGCTTGTATATTTTTTTAAATTTCCTCTTGAAATGAAAATGTAAAATAATTTGTCAGGAGCATTGTCTGGATGAGAAGAGTGTCACCAAGGTTAACCCCAAGGGTTTAAGACAGACATTTTGGCCTCAGTGTGGCTCATGGTTCCAGCCGCCTCTCAGAAAAAGGGAGGATTTCTGCATGTTGGCGGTGGTTTTGATCTTGTCAGTTATGTGGAAATTCTTGACTCTCAGCCCGCAAAAAGCATACACCAGAGCCCACAGGCATGAGGGACTCTTCCTGTCTCATGTGCCTTCATCTCTGTCTTTCCATTCTGCCTCTGTATTCAGCACAAAGTTGACCCGCAAGTTACAGCTGAGAATGTCACTTTTGTGACTCGGCCAGACTTCCATGTGAAGCAGGAAACAGGGAGAATTGTAGGTAGATATTCTAACCCAGGCTTTGTAAAGAAGGACCTGTTGTCCATACGTTCCTATTTTCTCTCCATTCCATTATTTTTAGAAGGCCTGGCTCCTTCTGAATTTACACTTGCAGCCAGAAATGTGTCTTGTACTAGGAGGATCTCATGGGGACAGTGACACATCTTTTACAGCATCCCTGCCCCATTCTGCTCCTTAGTGCACCTTCCATCTTGCTCGCATGTTTCATGTTGTTCTTCCTCTTGTCCCCATGGGGGAAAGGTTGAGAGACCAGGTGTAACCAAGAGGCACCCTCTCACAGCTTCACTAGAAGGGAGTTCATGACTGCTTAGGTCCTGGTGTTGGTCTTCTGAGAAATCTCTCTTCCTAGAGCTTTTCTGGGACCCGTTTCTTGTTATCTGTCTCATTGATAGTGCATATGCTAGAGACAGCTTGAAAGACTGATTTTATAATGTGTACTCTTCTTTCAATGGGATGCTGTGCTAATATTTCTGATGAGGGCTGCCCTTCAGATATACTCTTTAAACATCATCAAATGAATTAAAACCATCTAATCAAGCTGTGCTGTTATGCTTATTTGGCAAACAGAAGCCTTCACCTTAGTCCATGCGGCTGATTTCTCCTCGATGCATTATAAATTTATCCACCAGGTTTATCCGTTCGTTACTTAAGAATCTAAGTCACTGAATTTAATTCTTGCATATGTTAATGAACAATCCAATTAAATTGAATGATAAACATTATATGGTATTTAGAAAAAAATTCATCATTATTAACCTTCCCTCCAGAGGAAATATAAGCTGTAAGTACATTTTGTACCTTGTGAGGATTATTTTTCTGGATTTGTAATGAGTGAATCTGCTTGGGGCCAACATGAGTCCAGGTCCCCAGGTTCGGCATAATGTGATTTTAAGTGGCTGTATCATTAACCTTTGAAAAATGGAAGAAGTCATGGAAAAATCAACAAAGAAGAACTATGCCACTAGCAAAATCAGATCTCCTGCTGATAAATTGTGGGAATTTTTTTTTTTTAGTTTTGGCTTCAGAATGAAAAAAAAAAAAAAAACCCTCCAACTTCCAGGACTTGTTCCACTGCTGAGAAGTGTTTTGCGCTGGTGTTGGGCGCAATGCGTGCTTCACCTGGTGGAGAGTTTGCTCTTTCATTCCTATGTCTCCTCCCTTCCAGGTGGTGCGTACGAAGTCAAACAGCATCGCTTTTTCCGCTCCTTAGACTGGAACAGTTTGCTGAGACAGAAGGCAGAATTTATTCCCCAGCTGGAATCGGAGGATGACACAAGTTATTTTGATAGTATGTGTATTATTATCTGACATAAGACATTCTTTGGCCTTTGCTTCCTAAAATCATCTCCAGTTTGGAGGTTTCCAATCTCATACCTACCAATTCAGAAACCACACTATTGCTTTCATCCAGATATGTGCATAATTAAAATGCCTGCAGGAAAAGCTGAACCTCTGAGTATCGTTAACTCTTCCCAAACGTTTCTCTGCAGCTCGGTCAGAGAAGTATCATCATATGGAAACGGAGGAGGAAGACGACACGAACGATGAAGATTTCACCGTGGAGATCAGGCAGTTTTCCTCGTGTTCTCATCGGTTTTCTAAAGTAAGTGAGGTGGGCTATCAGCCTACAGAGAGTCTGGGGTGCCTCCCACCAAACAGTCCCTACTACTCCATGCAGCTGGGCTGGATTGTAAAACCACCTGCCTTTTGTGGGGATTACAGTGTGCTGGGTGGTCATTAGGAACAGTGGTCTTCTTTAGCTCTTATCTTGATAACTTTGTGTGTGTGTGTGTGTGTGTGTGTGTGTGTGTGTGTGTGCGTGTGCACACGCATGCTTGTTTGTACTAGTTCACAAATGAAGTTCTGGCTTTGGAGTTGTTGTTATTATATCTGTTCCTTTGTTTGGGGCACACATTTGCATGCAGTATCATCGTTTTCGTGGTAGGTGCGCATTTGAACTCACTTGCCTTGTGCCTCAGTGTACCTGAGAGCCGGGCTGTGGAGACCACACCCCACCTGTCTCATCTTGCAAGGAAGAACAAGAACAGCCTTCTTGCTTGCACAACCCTCTCCTCACCTTACACTGACTACAACACAAGAATAACAACAACAACCAACAACAACAAAAAAAGCCAAGATACTCCAGGACAGTTGACTATATGATGAGAAAGAATTTTAATCCATAACAAAACAAAAGTTAGATTGAAGCTGTAGGAAGCCAAGGTAGAATTTTGAAAATGGTAGAAGATAATAAAATTGATGCTTAAGAAAGATGTCTTTTTTCACAGATAGAGGTAAGACTGGAAAACAAACAAAGGAAATTGATAGTTTCGCAGCAGGGCAGGGCCCCAGGAAACAGGAATAAACTCAGAGAGCACCTTCTTCCCTTTTCGCTGTTTCCAGTGGCTCCATCTTTTCGGTTGCCATGGCATTTCATATGATTGCTGTTTAGCTATTCTATAGCATTTTGTTACTTTCAAATGCTCTGTAGGTTTTTCTAAGGGACTACCCAGAGTGCATCTGCACATTGGCCAGTGCGACCCCTCTCCTCTCTGTCTAGAGGAATAAGACAAGGTGGGGATGTCCCTGGAGATCGTGGTGGCCTTCTGTCCTGGAGCCAGGACAAGTTTTGCAAAGTCAAAGAGATGTTTGCCACACAGCCCATCCTCTGCTTCCTAAAGCCCACCCTAAACACCGTTTAGATGCTTTATTTTGGAAGGTATTTCATCTTTCCTGTCTAATCTTTTCCTGACCCTAGTGGGTAGGAAGCCTGAGGACTAGTCCCATGTCAACGAGGGTATCATTGTTCAGGGTTCTGCACTCCTATTTTACCTCCCATCTTTACTGTGAGATTCAGAAATGGAGAGACCTATTTTCCTATGCTGGTCTCTTGCAGAAACTCCAGTACTCTTCTCTCTCTCTCTCTCTCTCTCTCTCTCTCTCTCTCTCCTCCCTCTCCCTGTCTCTCTGTGACACTGACACTTCATATCTGTATGCAAGCACTTTGTGTAAAAAAAAAAAAAAACTACTTGGAAATATGATTAAAGTATGAACTGTGTATCTGGTCACAGTTCACACTTTAATCATATTTCCAAGTAGTTTCTTTTTCCTGACGAGCTCTTTTTAGAAGCTATTAATAAGCCATGCTGATTTGCCTTCCAGGTCTTCAGCAGTATAGATCGAATAACTCAGAATTCAGGAGAAGAAAAAGAAGACTCGGGGGACAAAGCCAAAAGCACACCTTTGCCTTCCACGGAAACGTTAAGCTGGAGTTCGGAATACTCTGAAGTGTATGTGAGATGCCTTCCAGATACTCTAAAGAACAGCAGCTTCTACAGCTGTGGTTCTTAGACTTCAGCGAGTGTCAGAACTCACTGGGGAAGAGGGGTGGCTGGAGAGGTTAAAACACAGGAACTGAACCCACATCCAGCATTTCCTGTCCCAACCTGGGACAGGCGCCTTCCTAATGAGTCCTCTGATTGTGCTGATGTTGCCCGTTTGGGTACCAGCTTAAGGAACCCTCACCCTAGACTGATGTTGATTAGGATTATCCAAGTTCCTCCTCGCCTAGTTTCTTCCATTGTTTGTCCTTTACCCCATTTCCTGCTATACTGACTTTGTTCTTGCTTTTAATCAAGGCAACAGTTATCGACATCTAACTCTTCCGATACTGAAAGCCACAGACGCAAACTCAGTTCTGGCCTCCTTCCCAAACTGGCTATCTCAGCAGAGGGAGACCAAGATGAAGGCACCCCTTGTCCTGGAGACCCCCGTGAAGAGCCCAATAAGCCAGTCCTTGCTCCTGAAGAGTGCGCTCAGGAGGACCCTGAGGTCACCACCCCCGCCAGCACCATCAGCAGCTCCACACTGTCAGGTGAGTCTGCCCGCTCGGGCTCTGCGCCCAGGGTCCACCCGTGAGGCCTGTTCTTGCTCTTCTGGGGCCTCTCTTGGGCTTGAGGTCGGAGCTGAGATCTCTGTGGAGCTGCTTCAGGGCCGGGCTATCCAACAGACCCTGGCGTTTGCTGGACATGGAACGTTTTCACCATCTTCAGCGGCGTCCTCTGGTGCCAGGCAGAACCTGCTGTCGATAGGCAGAGTTGTTGGTGGAAAGACGCAGCTTTGGAGTCACATCCAATTCCGAGTAAGAGACAGTGTCACAGAGTCAGAGATGATCACTCTTGAAAATATCTCAAGTCACCAGTAGGTTCAATATGAAGCCAGCTTTCCTTCATGCCCCGAACAGGAGGGTGGCTTTGAAAGGAGCTGTTTACAGGGTCAGGTTGTACCAATCACCTTATCCGCACGCTAGGCTCACGCCAAGCGCAGCAAAGTACTTACATTATTGAGACTCACAGGGAACCCAATGCCTCTGGGACTCGGGAGGGAGGGAGGGAGGGAGGAGGAAGGGCTGCCCATGGCATCCGATCGCGTGTGAACCACCCCCTAGTGCCGATAGCACAGTTCCCAGTCTGTCAGAGGTGAAGTCCCACACACCTGACCTTTCTCCCATGCTGGGGCGACGGCCAAGGGTCTTTTCCTTTTGACGTACACATTTGCAACTACCTTGGTATGAAGTCACCTTTCTCTCACCTGGAATTGTGTCTTCAAAGGCATTTAAAGTGCTAAATGTGTCCACAGGGCCTCCTGGCCCTTATTGATATGCTGCCTTTCTTTCACAGTCAGACTTAGACTTCCTTCCCTCAGGATACACCTTTAAGCTGCATTTACAGAATGTTTGGTTTTGGTATCCCTCTGCTGTTACACAGCACTGCGCATTGATGCTTCCCACTAAAGCAAAAGATGGCAGGCTTTGGGTTGCTGTAATAAATGCTTTCATTATGCCATATTCAGTATGATTTATTAGTAATATAAGTGAGTCCGCATTTTTAAGCAGCATTTTTAACCTGAATATTCATCGTGTATTTTTTTTAAATCATCTTTAAAAAGTCTTATAGACTAGATTTACTTCAGCCTCCCTAGAACGTTTGGCTCTACAGAGTTTTCCATATACTTAACAGCTGGTTGTGAGGAAAATAAAAGTTGGGTTTCTTCCTCTCTCTTTATACCTCAACTCTGTTTCTACCTTGAACAATTCTATTTAGCCCAAGTAGGAAGCCAAGGGAACAGCACTGTAGAAATAGTATGGGGATGTCCTACTATTCCAAGATCCCTGGTCATTTTAGCTTGATTTGTATTCACATTAATGTAGGTATCTTGATATTTTATATTCCTGATTACAAAGGGATCTCTGTGAGATTTTTCAATTTTCTGTCCCCAGGAGAATATATTCACCTCCAGTTAAAACTTATTGTTTACTCTCTCAGCCTCCAAAGCCTCCTCACTACTAGAAAGGTCAGGGGTAAAGGGAGGGGAGTAGTGTCTAAGCACTTGATTGATTACTTTCATAATTAAAAAATATCTGCCAGGGTCCTGCCATGCATTTTGATTAATTGAGTCAAGCCACCTTCCTGTCCCTCTCCCCCATACACACACTAAAAATAATCAGAGGCCTTAGGGGCTGCACAGAATGGAGAGAAGAGCTGATGTGCTAAAGAGCCAAGGGTAATTAGGGAACTTGAAAACCGTGACTGTCATAAAATTAAATTTGTTGTTTTTTTTATTGCTCCATATCAAAAAGAAGGAACCCTTGACATTTAGAGAACATTAAGGTGACATTATCCACATCACAGAAAGAAGCACGCTTTTTCAGGTGCTGTAACGTGGGGCAGTGGAGGGAAGCAGAGGGATGAGGCAGTGCTGCATCTGTCCTGCATCTAGAGATATACACCCTTACACCGCTTCTCCTTTTTCACAACTACATTGTATTTGGATCCTTGAAAAGTAAGAGTCATGAGATCATAGCCTCAGAGCTCAACAAATTGCTCACTATGAAAAGATTTGGCTTTAATTTTCATTTTTTTTTAATGTGGCACCGTTCCCATCCAAACCAGTTAGCTCATCCTAAGGTCAACTTAAATCTAATGGTGTGACATTTCTGTCTGTGCAACAGTTTTGATCACATCGTCCAAGCCATTGGTTTCTTTACGAGCATGAAACAGGTACATTCTTAGATGAGAAAGCACTTTAGCACAAAGCAGTGAAAAGACTGTGGGGTTTGCTTTGAGACGGTCTTCTTTCTTTGGTCAAGAAGATGCTACGTAGAAATCCATGGTTCTTTCTAGTCCTCACAGCACAGATGGCCATGAAGTATGCTGTGTCCACACCCACCTACCTATCCACACCCAGGCTTTCCTTAGTGTAGACAGGTCTGTGAGCGCTTTCTCAACATAAAGGCAGGTCAGACAGGAGCTGTGGAGTCCAGAAGGTATGTACATCACGGTGTAACCAAAGTGTTAGTGATATCGATTTAGGCTGACTCTTTCCTGGGAAGAGACTGTCATGTGACTGACATTTGAAAATGTGCTGGCTAGTCTTTCTGAGAATCATTTGTAATAAGATTACATACTCTGTATACATCGTTGATGTTATGATAATAACATTGATGATTTTTGAGCCTAGAGGGCTTATGATACAAGATTTAGAAATTCGGTATTAAATCTTGTAAGTATAGAATTTATGAGATATTTATGAGCTGAACTTTGGCTCTTCTGGATGGACAGAAATACATTATCACTGATCTTAAGATCAGAAGGTTCTTAGTCTGATAGAAAGGAGGAGGAAATTAACATCTACTAAAATTAACATGGGTACTCAGTTTGTCTCTGAAGGATTCAACATGCTGCTCTACCTGAAAATTTTCTTCATTTTTGACCTCTTTCATTTTCCAAACTCCACAGTTGCTTGTCAGACTCCTATGTGTTTATATTTTCAAGGCAAGTCCTAATATTTAACTTAAAAATAACTTCATTATAAAAATGTATAACTCCAATGGATGAACTTGAAAAATAAAAAAAAAAGGTGGTTTAGAGGGCTGGCTTATGGAGGAATAGCGTATGATAATTTGTCTAGATGGAAGGCCAGAAAGATAAAATGAGCTCGGAAGGAATGTATCAAGTAACATCTTGTCTTTGAAAATTTACAAAGAATTTAGGGTTAAAAAAGTCATAGAGCATAGGAAAAATCAGACATTTTTGACTGTTTTCTGTAGTTACACGTGTGGGTCCGGTGACATGTATCCCAGCAAGGAGGGGGCACATGTCACTAGTGTGGTTATCAAAAGGGTTAGCAGCATGAAGATCAGTGTCTGCACAGGAAGTAGATAGTCATGGTGTCCCAAATACCATGGTGGTATTGTGTAACATGTCCTTTCCGGAGAAGGGGGTGGTTATATAGGGGGAATCCCAAAGGGTTCTGAAACACGGGTACTAGAAGGAAAGTTATTCCTCCAGTTAAATGGAATCATTGAGAACTTACCAGACTCTGTGTAGGAGAGCCCTGCCTGTGAGGAGGCTTCTTCCTGTCTCTTCCTACTCCCTGTTGCCTTTCTCAAAACAGTCAGCCTGAGACCACATGGACCTCCAAACCACATGCGAGTGTGTTTCCCATGGTTACGTTCTCCCTTTTCTCTCTCCTCCTCTCTGTACCCCTCCTGTCCTGAATGTTCCTGAATGTGTTTCTTCCTTCTTCTTTGTACAGTTGGCAGTTTTTCAGAGCACTTGGATCAGATAAATGGGCGAAGCGAGTGTGTGGACAGTACAGATAATTCCTCAAAGCCATCCAGTGAACCTGCTTCTCACATGGCTCGGCAGCGATTAGAAAGCACAGAAAAAAAGAAAATCGCGGGGAAGGTCACAAAGTCCCTTTCTGCCAGTGCTCTGTCCCTCATGATCCCAGGAGGTAGAGCGACATCAACTCGCATGCAATTGTGTGATTTGTGCATGTACTTCTCTCCCTTGTCCCCTGTCCGGAATGCTGATGGAGATTGTGTGTGTGTGTGTGTGTGTGTGTGAGAAGCAGGGTGGGACTCCAGGAAAGCTCTCAAGAGCCTGTGCTTACACTCCCCTGAATTCTCCCTCAAGAACCCTGGGACTCCCAGAGAGCATGCGCAGTCCCTTTCCTGTCGTTCTCTGCATTAGGTTCAGTGAGACATGTTTCTTTTCCCTGAAAGCTTATGCTTCTTCAATGTTCTTAGTCCTTTCCTCCCCCCACCTCGTCCGATCTGAATAATAAATTTTCCTCCCCAGAATAATTTTTCTTCTCTAGAGTACTTATAGTTCATATGCTTTACAGAGCTGTTTGTAGCCTCTGTGTTGGAAAGCTAAGTATAGTTTTCTTCATCTAATTAATGAGGAAATAGACACAGAGAATGTGGAAGCATTGCATTTAGGGAGATACAGAACTTCGCAGGCAACATTGAAATTAGTTTTCCCAACCCTGTGGTTTGAGCTGTGTTCTTTCCTAATGGTAGGCAAATTAGTCTCTGTCCTGTTTTGGAAAACTGGACTTAATTATGGTTTTATTGGATCGTGGTGTTTTTCTACTGCCTGATTTTGCATCTCCTGATCACTAATTCGGCAGTAACAACACTGGCAGAGACACACGTAGGCACCTTGGTGGTCAGGACAGCTCTCAAGTGTAGAACTGGAAACCAAATTATTTTATAGATGGTAGGCACTGGAACGAATGCAGACCTTCAAAAGTTTTGTTTTTTTTTAGTTTTATGTTTGTTCAGAAAAAGATTTGCTAGAAATAAAATGCTCTGGAGTGGGACCTTCTCCCTCTAGACATCCAACATCCCATCTAGCACCATGGAGTCAACACCTCCCTCCCTCCCTAGTGCGCGTGGCCCAGCATGCTGCAGAGGTAGCCTCAGACGAGCTTGGTGTGGAGCAATCCGGTTGAGTTTGCAAACAGACTGTGGATCCCATACTTTGGGAAAGTGGGTCCCACAATTTGGGAAAGGGACATTTCTCCATCTGAGGAGGAAAGGGAGACCGCCATGCCATAAAGGATTGGGAATCTAGCATTTCTACACTTCAGATCCGAGTGTCTGCTCTGTATTCCCCCTCAGACATCCTGTGCTCTTTTCACACGGCCTATGGATTAGACAGAAGGCAGCAGTCTGAGAAGCTAGATGCCACATGAAGTCAGAGAACATGGGCAGTATTACACTCAGTTTTACTTTTACTTGGACAAATAACACTCGAACATGAGTAGTGTGGATGCTTTCATCTGATTGTGACCACACTGGGACTCAACATACCCCTGGGAATACTTGGTAGCAACGTACATCTTGTAGCCTTATGCTAACCAAGTTTACATTCAAGTCTCAGCAGCCTCTCTTAGACTATTGTGTCTTATCTCAACACGCATGCACACACCTTTCAAAACTAGTTAGGATCTGCTTATATGCACATAGCTAGAAGAGTGATACGAAGTATAATTTAGAGTGTGGTTGCATCTTAACCTAAGAGGCTGCTTTGACACAATGCTTTAAATTTATATGAATTACAGAAATGGAATTTGTTGTTAGTGGCTCTTGGAAGCTGAAATCAACACTCCAGCAGATTTGGTGTCTTTTTTGTACACAGATGGTATAGGCAGAAGGGGTGGGCAGCCACCTCGGGCATCTTCTATAAACACGCCAGCTATCACAAGAGGCAAGGCCCTCGAGACCTAATTGCTTCTCACACATCCTTTCTAATACTGCCACCCTGGATATTGGGTTTCAGCTTATGACTCTTTAGGAGAACACAGATACCCAGAATACAGCATCTTGTTTGTGAAACACAGTAGAATTGGTATTTATAAATATGAGCTGATTGGATCTTAAAATATATTTTAATTGCCTGACCCTAGAAGAAGCTTGTTAGATTTGTAGGTAACATATGAAAAAAGAATTAGCTGTAACCACAGTCCTTCTTTTATAGAAAAGTCGCTATGCTTCTCAATTTAAATCTGTTAATCAGTAATAGCTCAATAACTTTGTAAAAAGCAACTGATACATTGATCATTGTTTTCCTGACCATGTGTGTTTGGAAAAGGTCCTGTTAAATCATTTAGCACAGGTTTGAAGTCTAGTATCTTTTACTACACAACATAGTCTTCTTCCATAAGGGGACATTATAAATACAAGCATCTATAATTTACATTTTTAATTTAAAAGAAATATATCAAAGCCAGTAAACAGTCCTTTCTGGAGAGCTAAGGAACCATAACTAGAGAACTGGTTAGAAAATTGTTTAAAGCAGAAACATTTGATGTTTTGTGCATTTCCCATTGTTTACTTTGTTGATTCGTTTTGTGACGTGTTTTGTTTTCCTGATCACGGCAGGGCTCCAGGGGGCAGGGCTGGCTCCATGGTGGGCTCTGGGCCCTGGATCAGTTTTCATGCCCGCTTCCTCCTTGCAGATATGTTTGCCGTGTCTCCACTGGGAAGCCCAATGTCACCCCACTCCCTGTCCTCAGACCCTTCTTCTTCACGCGATTCCTCTCCCAGCCGAGATTCCTCAGCAGCTTCCGCCAGTCCCCACCAGCCCATCGTGATCCACAGTTCAGGGAAGAACTACGGCTTCACCATCCGCGCCATCCGGGTGTACGTTGGGGACAGTGACATCTACACGGTCCACCACATCGTTTGGGTAAGACTGAGTCCCATTCTCACCAGCGTTCATGTCCAGCCAGCCAGAGACTACGGCCCAGGCCGAAGTATCCTTGATGGCTGTGTCCTCTGTTCACATGTACTTGGGTCCTTTTTTGTTTTCCTTTTTTGTGTTTTTTTTTCCTCTTTGTCTATGTGGTAGAATTGGATTTATCCTCATACTAGTCATTTTTTCCCAGTTTCTATATTTGATAAATGATTATCTACCCTTATCTACTAATCTGACAGAGATAAAGCCTGTCCTTTTTCTGTCTTCCCATTTCCTTTCCATTTCTGTTTTGTCTTGCCCTCTTTTCAAAAATTATAGCCTAATGTCATTCAAGTTTTCTTTTTTATGAAAAAACAAGAAATATCCTATTTTAGAACAGTAGCAGACTAAGGACCATGCTTTTCTTTTCAGGCATTTAGAATCATTTGCAAGCTGACTCAGTACCCTGACAGAGGTGCAGTAGTGTTAGACTAACTTTTTTTTTTTAAACTTACAAATCTCTCCTCTTGGACTTCAGAATGTAGAAGAAGGAAGTCCAGCATCCCAAGCAGGATTGAAGGCTGGCGATCTGATCACACACATCAATGGAGAGCCGGTACATGGACTTGTCCACACAGAAGTTATAGAGCTTCTGCTGAAGGTACTATTGTCCTGTGTCCTGGTCACGTAGAGTCATCAGTTAACCCAGAGGAATTAGTCCCCAGAAATCAGATTCTCCCTAGTGTACCCCTCAGCCAGACTCACCACAGGCAGGGCACTTGGTCCTCAGGATTTTGATGGAAGGCAAATCTCTCGCATTGTGAGAAAATATCTTTGCAGCTGCACTCACATTCACTAAATTCACTTTTCACTGTGGTGTGTGCATATTCTCTTTGTTCCTATGCCTCACATAGTAGAATCCATCTGGGAATCTCACTGGTCTCAAAGGTGATCTCCTTCAAGAACTTTCAGCAGGTTTTATTCTGGCACAGGAGGAGGAGACAAAATAGTATTTATCTGTAAGTGTGGATGCAAAGGTCGACTTCAAATTGCTTCGAAAAGCAATACTGTAAATATAATCTTTTATGTTATAAGTGATAAGTGGAAGACAGGGTCCAAGCAACAATTAGATTTCCCTCCCTTTCTATACACACAACCAAGCTAATTTCTATGGAGATTCCTGCTTAAAAAGAAAGTGGAGGGTATAGAGCTGTGAAGGCTGATCCCAGAGCACATGAATGTAAATGCAGTGGAGCAGTATGTGCATTTACCCCCTTGGGTAGGTCTGTTGAGATTATTTGATTTACTACCTGCTGACTTCAGAATAAAAAGACATGGATACAACAACACATGAACTTGAATTTGATTTGAGATCAGGAAAGGGCTAATTTATCTGCCATGAAAAGTGCAGTCCCTCCTTACAGGACTTTTCAACAACCTCTTGATTCCTGAGCTCTGAGCTTAAATTTGATGAGGGCTGAGCAGCCGGTAAAACATGAATCTCAAGAACCCAGTAGGGAGTAAGGGTAAATATGTACAACTGTGAGTCCATATGTGTAGCTTAAATGATGTTTGAGATTTTTGTAGACATTGATGATACGGAATTAAGGATGGTCTTTGCTCTCAGAAAATACAAGACACATGTATGAGAAACGATAACTTAATTAGCCCAGGCTGAGGCAGAGGGAGGGAATGGTGCACATTTGAGGAGATATTTGGTGATTTGGAAATGACGCTGAAGGGGAACGTGGAAGAAAATGAGGAATTTCAAAGGCAGCTGCAGGGGCTAGCAAGATGGCGTAGCAGATGGAAGTGCTTGCCGTGCAGGTCCAAGGAGCTGAGTTCGAGTCCCAGAGCCATGTAAAGGTGAAGGCAGAGAACTAATTGCATACAGTCACCTTCTCATCTTGGTTCTAGGGTTCGTTAGGTTTGTGGAATTAAAATAAACTGTGGAGTTCTCCTTACCATCCAAAAGGGGGACGAGGACCACATGGAAACTTTTGTGTAAAGGATTTGAGATTGACTCACTGTCCATGTATGACAGTGCTCTTTATCCAACTGAATTGAAGCCCTCCACTCACTTAAGCATCTCAGAGACAAGAATTGATTTTGAGATCCCTGGATGTTTTATATCCTATGTCCAGTATGTAAGTAAGCCTTCAAGTGTTGAGGAAACAGAATAGCGGACAAGGGAGTTTACTATCTCTGAATTCTTCCTTATTAACCTTGTCTCCAAGGTTCCCCTGACTTTTGGTGCTAGGAAAAAAAAAAAAGAGAGACTGTTTTAGTTGTCATTCATATTATTGGTGCTTTGTAGTACTGTCTTTTAAAAAAAAATGCTAAAGGGGAAACAACAAGGTGGCTTAGTGCCACTAAACTTGACATCCTGAGTTCTATCCCTGGGACTCATGTGGTAGAAGACAAAACCAACTCCCTGCAAACATCCTCCACAGATACTCTGTGGTACACCTACATATATACATATACAGAGTAATTGCATTTAATAAAAAAAGCTAAAAGAATTTTAAATTTAAATTATATAATATAATAATCATTTATATTATCTAAATATATTTAGTAATTTAATTAATTTTAAATATACAATTAAATTTAGATTATACATATATATGTATACCTTGCCATCTACATTCTCCATAACATTCATGTGTTATGTCCAAAATAGCTCCTGCCACAGCATATGTTTATATCAAACCATACATCTGTTCAAAAAAGAAGAAAAATAAACAAATACTGAGTGGCATATACGTTTGTTTATTATCCTGAAGCTAGTTGATCATATTCATGATTTATTTGTATCTTGATATGATCCTGGATTTCAAATCCTCTCTTCCTGCTCCTGTGAAATTTGACGATGGAATTCCTCTAAAGGTTTATGGCCAGGTCTGTGAACAGACTGTGCTGGCCCTCTGGGTGACATTCTGCGTCATCCAGTGACTCTGGAGCACCTTCTACAACCCAAAACTGTGTTTCTGGATGCAGTCACTGCGAGCCAGTGGAGTATTCAAGCAGAACCTTGGAACATTCTGAAGCCCATGTGTGCTCTGTCACCCATCCAAGAGTGGATCCTGCTTCTGTTCATAAAGAAAGTACTCAAGAGCAGTGAGTGGTATAATAAAGAAGATACAAGGGATGTAATTATCGTTCCAGCGAACTGTGTAATCATGCGGCCTTCTTCCAAGTTTAACCAGTGAGTCTCAAACAAGGAATGGAAAGTGATTAGCATCCACAGTGGGCTCCTGCGTACCGTGGCTCACTTGGCATCATGGCGACAGCTGTTTTCATATTCTTGCCAGTCATTCCCTGATCTTCCATACTTGTTAAGTACTTTCAGCAGCTCGTGGCATCATTAGAAAATGGTGAAAAAGTTATCCAATAGAAACACACAGATAATACTTATCTCACAGATTGAGAACATGGAAAACGTTTTCTGCATTTCGGGGTTTCACATTTGCTCTCTTTTCCTCTTATGACTTCAGGGTAAATCTGCTTCGAGAGCGCCACTCTATAGGTGAAGGGAGACTCGTGCAATGTCGGCCAGAACCCTGGCCTTATGGAATAGGGTGGTCCTGGTCACTCAGTCCACCTCCTTCATACCTTCCTTTCCACAGGGAGTTAACGACCTTCATTTGGCTTTTAGACAGCATTGATCTTTCTCAAAGAACTTCCCAGTTCTTTCCTCACCCCTAGTGTGAACAAAGATCCTGACTGCTTCCATCATGTCTTCCTACACAGAAACTTGCCGAGTTAGCTTCTACAAACAGGAAATTTTCCATCCCATCAAGTGTCTAACTTAATTGAAATCCACGATACAGAAAAGAAAACCTAAAGCCACACCAGCACTTGGTTCAGAAACTGCCTTTGCAGGCGCTCTGGAGAGCTGCTTAGTTGTGAAGTGGAGCTCACCACAAAATAGTATCGTAACCGTCCTCACATATTCTTTGAGCCCCTGATGTATATGGAGTCTCGGGTGAAGGTCTGCAAGAGTCAGCCAAGAGTGACATATAAAATAGCTAATTGGAGACTGGGGTGATAGGTCACTCAGTAAAGCGTGAGAACCTGAGTTTGATGAAATCCATATAGAAGAAAAAGTTGAGCGTAGTGGTGCTTGTAATCCTGGCACTGGGGAAGCAAAGGAAGAAGGATCCTGAGACTCAATGGCTGGCCAGCCAGTCTAGCCTGCTCAGGGAGTTCCAGTGAGAGATCATCTCAAAGGACAAGGCAGACGGCATGAGAGGAAGAACAGCCAATATGATTCTCAGGCTTCCACTCCTAACCGAAGAAAACAGCTAATAAGGCAAAAGCACTTGGTACCTGCCCAAACCCTGTTGTGTTACACATAAACTCATGTAGACCTCCGTGACTATCTCAGGTAGGCGCAATAAAAAGAAATGGCCTCCTTTTACACATGCAAACACCAAAGCAGAGAGGAGTGAATACAGCAAACCAGGGAGGAGTGAATACAGCACTTATCTACCAGGATGGAGGTGATTCATAGCCAGACAGTGTGAATCAGAGCCTTAAAGGCCTACAGTACCCTACTCTAACGCACAAAGTCCTGACTGTCAGTAACTTACAGTCTAGTAATATGGCAGGAAACAGTAGCAACACTGAGCTAAAACCAAAGTGTTAGACGCAGAAGGTGTTCAGAGGCAAGAGAGATCGTTCTCCACCAGTATTCGATGGAATGGCACCGGAGAACTGAGGGTCATCTCTGCACGCCTTGGAAGACAACTGATGGTTTGATAGATGGAGACAGATGCAGGATAGTGACAGCAAGGTGAATAGCTGTGTAAGACAAGGTCAGAAGGGGTCTCAAGGTGTGCACTGAGACAGCAGGCTGGAGTCTTGGTGCATGTAAGAGTAAAACATGCAAAAAGGCTAGAGTGGGGGTGGAGGAGGTGAGTTAGGGCCAGGACACAGGGGTGCAGGATGAGTGCCCCCCCAAGCTGTGCTTAGCCAAGGAAAACAGTGGACTGTGGTGAGTTACTCTAGGCCAACTGATAACTAACAAAGCCAGATAGAAAGAGGAGCTTAAATAGCTTGATTTCAGCCATTGCACTCAGTTCGGCCAGCTTAAAATCATTTCCCTCCCACTGTGCACCAATCACAGGAGGGTTTCAAGTAGAAGTATATTTACTGAACATTTAGTAGTCTTCTGGCTCCATTGCTGCTATTGCTACTTCTGCTTTTAATATAATTACTATAGACTCTAAGAGGTTGCCCATTCATCAAGAGAAGTTCATTAATAAACCACATCTGTAAGTTGTGTGGAAGTTTGGACAGCACTTGCTGTAACTGGATGTATCCACCAGGTGGCAGGCTTCACAAACAACACCAGGTGCTTTTTTTTTTAATTATTATTTTTACTTTCAAACACATCTCTGTCAATCAAAATAGAAGCTCTTACAATCAATTTATTGCACCAGCGAGAAATGTTTGTTTATTCCTCTAGTGTAAAAATCTGTGCTTTGGGGATTTGGCCAACTCTTGGAAAATATTTATTGCGTTTGGTTCATTATAGAAGCTTTTCTGCAAAAGATTTATAGATGCTTAAAAATGTCGTGGTCAGTGGATGGGGTCAGGTAAAGGTGGGGGATGAGCTTTCAAAGCACTGTTTGTATGAACTTCTCTGGAGCATGTTGCAGAACATCGGGACCTTTTCGTTGGCCTATGCTGGCTGTGAGAGTTGCAGTTTTTCTTGTATCTCGCTGATTTGCCCAGTAATGGCTTTGCTGGGATTCAGAAAAAATTAATGGATCATACTGGCAGTAGATCACCAAGCCAAAACTGACCTTTATTTGCTGGGGCAAACTTGGCTTTGGGAAGTACTTTAAAGCTTCTTCTCAATCCAGCCACTTAGCAGATTCCCGTCAGTAGTCATCTGAAATCTACTTTTTATTGCACGTTTCAATTCAATGAGAAATAGTTCAGCATTGTACTATAGAATAAGAGAACTTGGCAGTTCAAGTCATAGCTTTTTTAGAATCTGAATCAGCTTGGGAGGCACCCACTTATCAGTATTTTCATCTTCAATTTCAAAAATACTTTTCATTTGCCATTTCTCTTCTATGATAACCTAATACTTCCCATTAGAAAAATTATCTTTGGTGGATATGTACCAGTGAAAGGAAGTGTCTTTCCAAAAATGTCATATGTAGAAATAGAAAAAAAATGTGCCTGATTTTTGTAGGGAAAGGGAGCATTTGTTCAGAGCCCTGTCCAGTGCTGATTAGCAGGCTAGGCCCCTTGCTGTTTTCTAGTGAGATGGTTTCTCAAATTGTATTGTTTCTCCTGCATGGTGTTTATGCTCCTTCCTTTGCTAATGATCTGATACTCTGAGCATTATCCATGTCAGGCCCAGGACAGGTGGACAGGGGAGAAGCTAGTTGGGAAAGAGGTACACTGAGGATGAGGGGCAGAACAGCCAGGCTCTGGCTCTCCCATTCAGCACTGTGAGTCCAAGGAAAAGAATCTCAGGGTTCCCAAATGTTATCTGCAGTACAAAGATGACCGTCCTGATGCAGGTGATGAAGTAGCTCTTGGATCTTGGTTTATGAAAATAAAAGATGTTATGTGAAAGTGGCTTAAAAACTAAATTGTGTTTTTAAGAGACCCAATGGCGTCATAAGTGCATTTGAGAGATATACAGGTCTGAACAGCATGGTAGTGCACACTTGTAGTTCCAGTACTCTGTGGAGACTGAGGTAGGAGGATTGCCACAAGTGTGAGGTGAGTCTGGGTTACATAGGCCAGTCGAAACTACAGTGTGAAACTGTCTCAAGCACACAAACAAGACAAGCAGAGCAAGGCACGTGTACGCGCACGCACATACACACACACATGTCAGTGAGGAGTTGCACAGAAATGAGAATTGGATTCAGATCCACTGGCTCATGGCTCATTGAGTGGGACTACCCACCCCATGGCTGTATATGTTCACTTTGTATGAAGGTGGGAAAGTACCTCGGTAAGCCATGAATTTCAGCCATGTTTTCATCCCTTTCCTTCAGAACAGGGAAAAAGACTAATTTCCTCATGGCCTAGTTCATGTTATGAAGAGAAAACCCACTTTCAAAAAAATCTATAGTGGCTGACCTTACTATTTATTAGCTAAACTCACTGTTTAAAAAGTAGAGGGCTAGGGCTGGAGAGATAGCTCAGGAATTAAGACTCTGCCTCACAAGCAGAAGATCCTGAGTTTGAATCCCAAGTCCCACATAAAAAATGCCAAACAGAAATAGTGGCAGCCTGAACTTTGGGCTCTGGTGGGCAGAGCCTGGGCAATCCAAGAGCAAAGCAAAAAGGAGGTAGAAATAAGCCAGGATGATTCTTGAAGTCACCCTTGGGTCTCCACAGGGACACATAGTGCCCTCTGATATATACACACACTCATACACTAAATGAATGAATAAAGTTTAAAAAATAGAGGGCTAAACAAAACAGATTAAAAAATAAAGAATAGCAACCCAAACTCTATCATATTAAATGTAAACTTTTAATTTATTTGCATATAAAATGCACTATTGATCTTTCAGAATGCAATAGAAAAAAATTGTCATTATTTAAACCTCATTTGCCTAGAATATTTTTCTACAAATGCCATTAGGTATGAGATTATACTTTTAAAATTCTATGTAAAGAATTGTGAAGGCAATCATGAAATTCTATGCTTTTTCAATTGTAAACTAGAGGTGAGTCATGAACAAATCATTCCCTAGAGAAATATAAATAACAAATAGAACATCAACTTGTGAGAATTGAAAAATAGAAAATAATAACAGTAGAGAAATAGTAAAATAAATTTTTATTCACCCAAGTGATAGAATGTATTATGAAACTAATAAAAATCCTATTCTTCAAAGAATATTTAATGAGGGAAGTTTTCCAAAATTACACAATGTGAAGTGAAAAATAATATAGAGGTATGAATCTAATATTGGGATTGTCTAATAAATTATGGCTATATCTATACACACATGTGTGCATATGTACTAGTAAGGCCTGGGGATATAACGTTATAGTTTAATGATAGCTGCTTGCCCAGCATGCATGAGTCCTTAGATTTGACTGCCAGGCTGTTGTGTGAACATTTTCCCTGGGGAGACACACCACACAATTGACAACTGGTGTTCCACCCAGACAGGAGTTCCATGACAAGCCATAGTTACAATACCAAGGTTCAACTTGATGAACCAATAAGTTCACTTGGGTTACTAACAGGAATAGGTGTGAGGGCTTCTTACAGGAGCAGGGATGACTCAAAGGCAGCTGCATCATCAATAATGCTACCAGCGTGCCTGAGAGCCTCGTACATGATGTCCCTTCAATCAACCTTCTTAGCCTGTGTATCACAGTGCTTCTCCCAGACCTGACAGGCACAGGCATGTATGAGGGCTTGTGGGCTGGCACGTGCTTTCTAGTCCCTCCCAGTCCTTCTGTCACTAAGGGAACATCAGCAATCAACAGTTGTGGTCTTAATAGTCCTAGACATAAATGGCAACTGTTTGTTCAGAGGAAAGATACCATACGGCACACATTTTCCCCTCTCCTCCAATTAAAAAAAAAAAACAGTAAGAAATAATCGAGATCTTACCAATGGTATCTGGGTGACAAACTTCAGTATTATTCATCCCAAATCAAGAGAAAGCAGTAGATTTGATGATCTACTTTTTCAATCTCCATTTCCTATGATATTTCACTTCCTGTTACTTGGTATTGCTTAGAGCAGAGCTGGTGTCTTCCAGGTGAAAACCTTGAAAAAGGTCCTTTCCTTTATATTGCTGGTATTTTCAAGTTTATCAGAGTCACCTCTGAGTCTAAATCAATGTGTTTTTCCCCTGGTTATTATGAAATTCAAGAAGAGATTGTGGATGCCAGAGCTGCCCACCTCCCCTGGGCACCCCCTTTGCCTGGCTGTTAACAACTCTGTAATCACCTCCCTCTCTCCAGGCCTGCCCGGCTGACCCTGTCCCAAAATCAAGTGGAAGGACATAGAAACACATGAAAAATTACCTCTGTGTGCATGACCTGGTTAGAGAGAGCTTTCCACTGGCTCATACATACTTCCCCACTCTGCAAGCTGACAGGTTTTTATGACAATAAGAAAGGAACCTTCTAAAAATCATTACACATAAAAGTCTCATTCAGTTTTGTTGCTCTATGATTTCAAGGCCAAAGGAAAATCACAAAAAGGAGAAAGGAGGGAAATCAAGCAAGACCAGACAGGCAGTGGGCACATTTCTATTTAATACATATGGATGAAGAAGGCTGTTATTTATAGAGTCCTTCTCATGTGTCACACATTACAGGGCATTATACAGCCTCACATTCCCTCCTCCGCTGAGTCCCAGGAGATGGGAGAGTTGGAGGTTAGCTAGGCCTGTGTATGTGGAAGCTTCAAGATGGCAGGCCATCTGCTAAAATCACAGCGCCGGGATTTGAACTCACATGTGTGGGCTCCACAGTCCACCTACTAAGAAGACTTCTTACTCTGTCCTCTACCCTACTTGAAGCCAGGTTTTCATTGACTGAAGCATTTTTTAGAAAGGCCCCTCACTGGGTGCAATTATCTATTTGCCTTTGAATCTGTAAATCTTTGTTCCAATCTTGCTTTCTCACTGCTTCCTCTTAATACCACCTCGTCTAATTTTTTTTTAATAGAGTGGAAATAAGGTGTCAATCACCACTACCCCATTTGAAAACACATCCATCAAAACAGGACCAGCCAGGAGGAACAGCTACAAGAGCCGGATGGTGAGGAGGAGCAAGAAGTCTAAAAAGAAGGAAAATCTAGAAAGGTGAGTTAGATCAGTCTTATCTGTAGGTTCGATGCACACCCATGCTGGAGAAAACCTATTCCTTACTAAATACATGTAAGCAAGATGTGTTTCTCTATGAATGTTATGCCATGGGTCACATACTTATACATTAAAGTTCATATTCACAATATTTTGCATAGAAAGGAGTCACCTTTCATTGTAAAAAGTAATTCCTATTGATCTTCATCATATGCAGGCACTCTGTGAAGCCCTTTGACTGTGAGGGTTTTGTTTTCTTTGTGTATATCAGAGAATACTGTGTGTCCCTGTGGAGGGCCAAGGGTGACTTCAGGAATTATCCTGGATTGCTTCCACCTCCTTTTTGCTTCACTCTGGGATTTCCCAGGCTCCACCCACCAAGGCCAAAGTACAGGCCTCTGCCATTTTTGCCTGGTGTTTTTACATGGGACCTGGGATCTGAATTCAGGACACTTGTTATAAGAGTCTTAACCCCTGAGACATCTCTGCAGCCCAGTTTTTTTGTTTCTTCATTATCATCATTTTAAGCCTCTAGATCATTCCAAGAGTTGGATCTGACATTGACTATTAGGCCATTTGACACAGGAAACTCACATTTAAATTGTTGTCTAAAAATGAGTTTAATGCCAAAAATTCCAAAATATTTGCATTTTTAGGGTTCCAGATAAGCCTGAAAGAACAGACTGAGATAATGAGGTCATAAGGGGCGACCCGCATTGGCAGCCTCTGCGCAGGCAAAAGCCCAATGGGCCTGTGGTGTTTCTTGCTTGCCTACCTGGCTCTTGCTCCTGGGAGCATATTCAAGAGCTCACACGAGGCAAGCACAGCAAATGGCCCTTACCAGATAAAGCCTCTTCCCAGAACCTTATCATGAAAGAATTCTATAGCCAAAGAAATACAGGATAAATTGCAGAAGAAAAGCTATTATCTATTGATTTAATTATGCCAGTCTATAGAGACTATGTAGTCAGAAGCGAGTGTTTTAATATTTCATAGTTCTCCTTGTTCTTCCAGTTTGGAATTAAGAGATCATGCCTGTTTGTGTGCCATCAGACTGCTCTTTCTAAGTATGCCACCCTTTGTGCCACTGACCGACACAGCAGCTGAGTCTAAGGCATGGGCGTCTTGCAGAGGTCCTGACCCATGTGCTCCTGTGCCCATTCTAGGAGGAGATCTCTTTTCAAGAAACTAGCCAAGCAGCCGTCTCCTTTACTCCACACCAGCCGAAGTTTCTCCTGCTTGAACCGATCCCTGTCCTCCGGAGAGAGTCTGCCAGGTTCTCCCACGCACAGCTTGTCCCCACGATCTCCCACACCCAGCTATCGCTCCACCCCTGACTTTCCATCTGGTGAGTGGCGTAGCCCGCCCTAGACAGTGGAGAGCAGATAGAGTCGCCCGGGGTCCTGGAAAGCAGGGATGCGTGTACGGCGCGGGGAAGCAGGCTGGAGGGCTAAGTGGCAGACAGCAAGGAGGACTCGGGGCCATTGTGACTATTAGAACAAAGCAGAAGTAATGCTGACCTTAGCTGCAGACGGGAAGACTATGTGAGAAGTCTTTCTGCTGGGGGGAGGGTTCCAAGACGGAGCTGACCTTTCCTTTTCCCTCGCATAGGTGGGAAGATGAGCAGGAAACTCACAGCCCTTTGTTGTCATCCACAGGTACCAATTCCTCCCAGAGCAGCTCCCCAAGTTCAAGTGCCCCCAACTCCCCAGCAGGGTCGGGACACATCCGGCCCAGCACCCTTCACGGCCTGGCCCCCAAACTCAGCGGGCAACGCTATCGCTCTGGGAGGAGAAAGTCAGCTGGCAGCATTCCGCTTTCCCCATTGGCTCGGACGCCCTCGCCGACTCCCCAGCCCACCTCGCCCCAGCGCTCGCCGTCCCCGCTGTTGGGACACTCGCTGGGCAATGCCAAGATCACGCAGGCCTTTCCTAGCAAGATGCATTCCCCTCCCACCATCGTCAGACACATCGTGAGGCCCAAGAGCGCCGAGCCCCCTCGCTCCCCGCTGCTGAAGCGGGTGCAGTCCGAGGAGAAGCTGTCGCCCTCCTACAGCAGTGACAAGAAGCACCTGTGCTCCCGCAAGCACAGCCTGGAGGTGACGCAGGAGGAGGCGCCTCCACGGGAGCCGTCCCAGCGGGAGGCCGCGCTGCAGAGCCTGGAGGAGAACGTGTGCGATGCGCCGTCCCTGAGCAGGGCCCGGCCCGTGGAGCAAGGGTGCCTGAAACGCCCCGTGTCCCGCAAACTGGGGCGGCAGGAGTCGGTGGAGGACCTGGATCGCGACAAGCTGAAGGCCAAGGTGGTGGTGAAGAAACCAGAGGAAAAACACGAAGCCCACCAGAAACCCCGCAGCCTGGGCAGTGATTCAGAGAGCCACGGTCTCTTCAGGCTGGAGGAGAGAGAGAAGAAAGTGAATCCCAAGGGGCTAGAGAAGTCGGGTCATTTTGAAAACAAAGCAGCAGAGACCCCAACGATGGGAAGCCTCCTCAAGGAGGCCCTTCACAAGCGGGCCGGCGAGGGGGTGACCTCCGAGGGCACGATCTGCGGTCCTGCCTTTGGAGAGCACAGCCAGGGGGCAAGCGACTTCAAACCAGGGGGTCACGTCGCCGACAGGCCCACCCCTGGGAAAGGTGAGCACACTGAGAAGGCTTCTCAGGCCAAGGAGTTCGTCCGAAGTGAGAAACTTGAGAGCAAGCTGGCCAATATCGATTACCTCCGAAAGAAAATGTCCCTGGAAGACAAAGATGAAAGCCACTGCTCTGTGCTGAAGCCCAAAATGACATCTAGTGCTCACGAATGCCTGCCAGGGAACGCGGCCCGGCCTGCGGCTGGACAACAGGAGGCCCCATTAAGCTCTGAGAGCCGGGGGTTCATCAGCAATACACATACCACCCAGATGAGCTCTGTCGCCTTCGTTCCTCTCAAAGCCTTAGCCAGCCGGGTCGACAGTGGTGGAGAGAAGCCGGGCTTAGTCGCTCCGGAGTCCCCTGTCAGGAAGAGCCCCTCTGAGTATAAGCTGGAGGGTAGATCGGTTTCATGCCTAAAGCCCATCGAGGGCACACTGGACATTGCTCTCCTTTCTGGACCTCACGCATCCAAGACAGAATTGCCTTCACCAGAGCCAGTGCAAAGCCCCAGCCCTGTGGGGAATGTGGGACCTTCAGTGCCACCCGTTCTTCCTGGCAGCGGTGGCAAAAAGAGCGACCTTGTCAGCCTGAGAGAACCTTCCCCTGCCAGCTTGAAGGTGAGTAAATCCTACCTGCTGGAGCCAAGGCTTCTGCCCCCTGGCCGGGGGCTCCAGGATTCACCAACAACTCCTCTGCCAGACTTCCAGCTGAAGCAGGACAGGAAAGGTGCCCGGCCTGCTGCTAAGAGCCCTGCGACCACCACAGAAAGCAATCTCCAGCAGAAAGAAGAGCACGTTCCCACCAAACACCAAGACCGCCCCACCCACGCCAAGGTCCTCCCCGACCCAGGGCAGACTCTGAACCGTATTGACCCAGCTAGGCTGGGTGAGTGTGGCCCACTCCTGCCAGAAGGAATGCCCTCAAAAGAGAAGCTGTGCCCAAAAGAACCCTCTGAAAAGGGTCCCCTCACCTCCAGAAATGAGTGGTCTGCCATGAGAGCTGAGGTGTGCAGAGACCCCAAAGAGCTGTGTCCTGTCGAGAATGTTAGAACTGGTGACAGTTCCAAAATTCTTTCTTCTGGGGGAAGAACCCACCCTGATTTCTACATGCAGACCCAGCCCACAGAGAAAACTTGGGGACCTTGTCCGAAAGCAAACCACAAAGATGGTGGAGACGAGGCAAAGTCCCTGGCCAGGGAAGACTCCTCCTCACACTCCTCTGGGATTCTCCATGAGAAGGAGGTGGGTCGGGTGAGAGGCAGCACAGAGCCTAAATCTGAAGTGCCTGCTGCCAGACGCCCTCCGCAGCCACCTGGAACCGAGAACGGGAAAGGCGAGAAGCTCTCTGCCTTCCCCTCTTTGCAGAAACAGGCTCCCAAGGACCCTGAGAGAAAAGAGCCACCTCTGCAAAGGCATAGCAACAGCAGTCCTCTACAACTTCTGACCACCAAAGAGCTGCCCAGCTTAGCTGCTGGGCAGCATTTCAGTTCGCCAAGCTGCACTTCCCACAAGGAGCCGGGAACCAAACCCACTCCTGGAGATCCTAGCACCAACCTCCATGACCCTCACAGGTCGATGTCTGCTGCTGCTGCTCCTCCTCCTCCTCTTCCTGTTGCTGCTGCTGCTGCTGCTGCTGCTCCTGCCGCTGCTGCTGTTGTGCACAATGAGAACAGTGGCCACAAGTCTTGGTCTGGCACAGACCCTCCAAAGTCCAAGCACCCAGACAAATCCCTCTCTTCACAGAAGCCAAGTGTTGGAGCTTCGAAGGGCAAGGAGCCTGTCGCTCAGCTCCTTGGTGGCTCAGTCAGAGAAGGCAAGAGCGGTAATAAGAGCCCGCTGGATATATCGCCTGCCACCCTGTCCACTCAGAGCAAAAGAAGTGATGCAGTTGGCTGCGAAGAAGGTGGGGTCACTGTCACACTCCATGCTGAAGTAGGTCCTCTTGATGTCAAACTGAAACCCACCAGTGGCGGGCATCCCCCGGAGATGCAAGAGAAACATCTGCCCAGACAAGCAGGACACCCTGGGTTCAGCGAGGCAATAGACCAGAAACTTCTCACTCCTGGTGAGAAGCAAAGCCTGTCTCCAAAGCACCCCAAACCATCCACTGTGAAAGACTGCCCTTCTCCATGCAGACAGATGGACAGAAGCCCACATCAGCAGGCTCCCCCGGGGGACAGGAAGTCAGAAGTGAAGAAATGCACGGAAGCACTTTATGTTCCAAGCACTGAGGACTGCAAGCTGGAGGCCAGCCCTGCCCTCCTCCATGGTGAGACCCGACAGAAGGGCCCAGAGAAGCCAGCCACTGCCATGGGGAGGGGCTTCCCAGAGTCCAAAGGCAAAGGGTCGGGTCCCCAGAAGCCGCCGGCTGAAGCTGGCAAGGCCAGCAGTATGAAACGCTCACCCTCGGCCACTGGACAGAGTGCCCTGCGGTCAGCTGCGCTCCCAGAGAAGTCTCTGAGCTACTCAGCCAGCTTCCCAGAGACCCAGCCTAGAGGGCGAGAGACCACCTCAGCCAGCAGCCACCTCTCATCTGCCAAGGCCAACGGGGACACATGTGAGCTCCCAACCTCCAGCAGCCGGGAACATAGGAAGTCCCAGTCTGGGGGGGACAGCAGAACCCAGATGACCCAGTCTGGGGGAGACAGCAGAACCCAGATGACCCAGTCTGGGGGAGACAGCAGAACCCAGATGACCAAGAGCGACTCTTTGCCTACCTTCCGCCTATCCACCGCTGCCCCAGAGTCACACTTGCCAGACCCGCGGGTGCCCAGCGGAGCCGGCCACCGGGGCAGGGCGCTGTCGGTAACTGCTACCACCGGAGAACCCAAAGGGAGAGAGCCTGCCCAGCCTCCCCCAGTCAGGAAACAGAACGTGGGCAGGGAGGTGACCAGGGCAGCCCCAACTCCAACCTCAGATCGCCCCCTCTCCCTTTCCTCGGAGAAGGACTTCGTGGTGCGGCAGAGGAGGGGCAAGGAGAGCATGCGCGGCAGCCCGCACAAAAAGGCTGCCTAACACAAGGCTTTGGTGGCAGGGCTGCGTGACCTGCCTCAGCCTGTAACTGGGTCTTCACCACCTTTCCAAACCACACCATGTGGGAATGTCTGCCAGGCAGAGATGGGAGTCTGAGAAGGGGAGCAAGTCTGTAAGAGGGAACTTCTTCCAGATGCCTTCCCACTTGTAACCGGTAAAACTGTTACCAGATAAGTGTTTGTCCCAAAACCTACCTTTCCAGCGGGGGCTTGGTGAGGAAGGAGATTCTCTTTGTACATACCTAGGGATGTGTTTGATTCGGGATGTAGGGTCTGGACGAGGCTTCTGACTTCCTAGTTTACCGCAGCCTTTCGAAGTGAAAATCTTTGCTTTACTGCTTACTGGATCTTAGTCATGAGGCAAAGCGGTTCAAAACTAGGGTGTAAAATAGAGATCCATCCATACTTGCGTATGTTCACATCCACCCTACATGTTTTGGTCTGTGGTTTGAGAATATTTCAAGGCTCAATTTTTATAAGTAGAGTTAAAGATGAAAGCAAGCCCTAAATACAGTAGATTGTGAGTTTTTAATGTGTGTTTTAAATCAAGAGTTTCTGATAGTACAGAATCTGGCTGCTTGTGTTCCCAGATCGAAAACAAGAGCCACTCCAGAGTCTGCACTAGGAATCATCCACTGGCCGTGGCCAGCAGATGGAGCTAGGCGTTCATTTCAGAGTCATCCTAGGGACACATTGGCCTTTAGCTCCAAGTGGCTAAAAGGCCAGTTGTCCTTATCTCTGGGTTACATGTCTGGTCATCACCTGAGGGTGGACAGGGACTAAAAACACATATCAACTTTCTGTTCTTTTTTCCCAAGCTTTCCCCCTCACGCCTTTGTGCTGTGAGTGAGTCCACGAAGCACACATTTGTGGTAGTTCTGCACCAGCCCTGCTTTTGAGTTGACAAGGAAAATCACTGATGGCACACGAGTCTGCGAGTACTTAGGTTGAGTGGTAAGCATTAGGCATTGGAAGAGGTTTTAAATTTGCTTTAGTTAAGGAAAGGAAGGGGGGTGGATTTAGGCATCATAGCATATATATTAAGGAATAATCAGGACATCACATACATTTTTACTACATAGCTGGGGCCTTATGTTGTAGATGAAGCTTGCTGTTTTTTAGCAAGTTCCTGGGTTTCACATTCATCTCTGATGCATCGAGTAGCTCCGTACATTTCATAACATTGATCTCTTTATTTGTATGCAAAAAAATTACTGTATTAATAATAAAGAGCAGCATTTTGTAACAAAGAGACGGGAGCTATTCGGTGCTTGAATGTGACCATCCTTTTTACTTTTGCTAAGCCTTATTTAAATTTTGTATACCATGAAGTATGTAGAAAATTTGTCAAATCATTTTAGTACTGAGGGTTTTTTTTAATTTGTTTTTGTTGTTGCGGTTTTTTTTTTTTTTTTTTTTTTTGGTGGCTTGTTTTTAATTGTAAGATGGCACTTGCTGACATAAGTACTAAGGCACTAAGCCACAATGCAGATAAGTATTTATAAGATGCTTGGGATCCATAGAAGCTGTTATTTTGTAAGAGAAATTTACCAATAGATAACTCATCTAGCACAAACACCTCCTCCCCCTAGCCCCTGAGATGTCTTGATATCTTTGTGCTGTAGTTTCTGTAAGCACAGCATCATCTTATGGCCCTGTGGATTATAAGTCATCCAGCAAGGCTATAAACACTCCAAAAACAAAAGGCACGACTTAGCCTACTACTTGGTCTTTCTTTGTTGTAAAATGAGTTGGCAATGAAAAAAAGAAAATGAAAAGAGCAGTCTCTTCCTTGCCCCTACATATATTTGTTCTGTGCAGTTTGAGCCATTCCCCAACACTACATTGTGAAACTCCAGAACAAACAAAATAATTTTACAAGCACCTAAATGGATTTCAAAAGTGGTCTCAAAACTTATAATGCATATCTGTTTGGCAGTAGTGATAACCCAGTCCTATTCCTCAGACATCAAGACAGGTCTGTCCGGGAGGTAGTTCATGGTTTACAGCTTTTGCTTTTTAACTGTCCAGTTTTCTTTAAAGCACAACTAGCTGCTGGTTTACAAAAGATATTTTTATGTATATTTTGTATAGTGTATTATCATTTTTTGCCAAATATGTTTTTTTTTTGCATTTTGGATGAGTAAAGAGTACTTAAGGTTGCATACATGTGATACCTGTTTGTTGTAGTGAACCTCTCCAACCAACTGGTAGAAATTCTCCTAACTGTGTTCTATTTGGTCAGTCTCTGTGTGGTTGTAAGATGTGCTCCTCAGTAGTACTTCCAGTTGTAGACTTACCAGCTTAAAAGTTTGTTAGGATCTGTGCAATAAAGTGTTTGCAGTCTTATTTTCTCTAAGAAATTCCCCCATGGATGTCATAATTGTTGTATATTGAACAAATATTTATACTTATGCAATTGCATAACATTGAATAAAAATTTAGCATGAAAAATAATGACTAATTTTTTAAAGATATACATAGCAATAGGGAAGACAGGTAGGAAGACAGCACATCAGAGTGCTCTATTGGAAGCTGTTATTATACCCATAGAATGGGCACTTACAGTGGAAACCTTTGGGTCTAAAGCTGGATTAGTGAAGGGAAATGCACATATCAGTAGGATGACCTGAAGAGAGGTAACCTGATACACCATGGAGGCCTGAACACCCAAAGGAGTACACCGATCAGAGTTAACCCTGAGGTCCATAGAAGCACAGGCTGAAGGATGGGGGAGCCGGGGGGGGGGGGAGAGCTGGAATGAATATCCAATATGCTCGTAAAAGTAGAAAAATATTAAAAAATAGAAAACAAAAAAAAAGATATGAGTAGGCACATGCCATTGTTAACACAAGAAACACAGCTCTCATCTCAAAGAGGTTGAGCTAGTTTATTCTAGAGCCAAATATAAATGACCATGGCCCAGGAACACAGATTCAAGCTACCTCAATTTCACACTCCTCTGTGGTAACAGTTTTTTGAGGTTTTATAATTACAGAATGTTGCAATTACTCTGCTCATAAATTCATAACCTATGGTTTATAGGGGAACCAGAGATTTTATTTTGGCTTACAATTATCCAGTTACATCTCCTAGTCCAGCTTGACAGGAGAGTTCCCACAACACCACCAGGGGCTGAGGGAACTGGCCACACCAAATGCTCATGACTGCTGAGAGAAACAATGTTTACTTGCCAGACCAGCAAGTCAAATTCCATACCCAGTTCCCTCCATCTTCTCTACCTGCCCAGGGACTAACCACACCCACCTCCCCATCAGTAAGACAATCAGTAGTAGGCTTACTCAAGGTTTAACTCAACCATTGATTCTTTACAAATACCCAGAACTTAAACCCTCAACTGTCAAATTGATACCTGTGTCTATTCTAACAAAGAACAGAAGAAACTATACATTGAAACACATTTTAAATATGTTGGTGGAAACCTCAGATAGGCGGGTTACACCAAAGCAGAAAAGGTGACATTCTTAACCTTTTGGCAACAGAAACTCCGGTCGGGTTGTACATTCCAAAGAATATACTTGATAGACATCAGAATATTAGGCCACATACAGACGGGTAATAAATGGCTATGAAGGAACTAAAAATGGCCCAATGTAATCTGGCTCCAGACTTGCAACCTTCCAGACTGAGGGTCTGATCAGTCAATCAGCCTTGTAACATCTTCTTTCCAGAATGTATGTTCCCATCTCCTCTCAAATATCACTATCATTACAGAAAGAGTGAATTTAGAGGAAGTGCTTATTGGTGAGTGCAGCAGTTCACCTCCATAGTTGCTGATAAAATCACCATCAAATGGCTAAAGGGAACAAGGGATTGATTTTCTCTTAGAGTTTCATTCCTGGTCACAGTTGTCCAGCTTAACAGGAGAGCTCATACCAACACCAGAGACAAGGGAACTAGCCACACCTTATCCATGTAACAGCTGAAGATCCTTACTTGCCAGATCAGCTTGTATACACAAGATGCCACTTCCTCGACTACTCTCTGTATTTTATTCACCTGTCCAGGACCTAGTTCCACCCACCATAGGTAGGTAGGGCCTTCCTCATCAACTGGATAGTCTCCTATAGGTTTGCTCTGGGCCTAACTCAATACTAATTATCTACCAATGTGTCCAGAGCTTGAACCCTCAACCATCAAGTTGACACCTGTACCTATGACGGTGAATGAAACAGTTTGCTTTCTTTTTTTCTTTGGGTCTACACAAACAGCCCATTCTTCAAGATCAGCTCCTCTAATACATTTGCCCCAATCTTCTGTGCTTACAGGATGTGCCAACTTGACATTCCCATGCTTGTCATCACAGTAGGCACATGCCTTCCTAAGTTCATGCTTTCCCTCTGTTCACTCCTCCTTTCCCTCTCTCTTTTGTTTCAGAAAGGCTTCTTCCCCACTTTCCCTCCTCACCCGCTAAAGGAGCCCGGGCTTGTTACTCTCCAATCGTCCTGTCCTCTCCCACCTACTAGGGGAGCCCGGGCTTGTTATTCTCCAACCGTCCTGTCCTTTCCCACCTACTAAGGTCTGGTTTCTGTTAATCAACACTACTTTGAATGTCACCAGCGCAACAAAGCTGAGTGCAAAAACTCGATCCCCAACATGTCTCCTAAGTACCATGAGCCTATAACACTATTTTTTCTTGCTCTTTCTTTGAGCACTCGTTGCCTTGAATACCATTTTGTCCCAGGATTCCCTCTCTGCTGGAAACATCTCTGCACTCTTGCCCTGATCTTTGCTCTCACTTTAGAGCATTGATACCTAACTTCTCCTCAGAGGTCTCCTACTCAAAACCTCCAAACATGGGACTGGAGAGATGGCTCCATTGGGAAGAGTGCCTAGCATGCAACTGTGAAGACTTGGGTTTGATTCTCAGAACCCACGTTATAAACAAACAAACCAATGTTAGGCATGGTGGCATGTGCATGTGATCCCAGTGCTGGGAAATCAGGAATACGAAGAAAGAAAACTAAGGCTCACTGCCTAGTCAACCAGTCCTAGCTGGTGAGTTCCAAGTCAGTAAGAAACCTTGTCTTGAAAAAAGCAAAGTAGGTCCTTTCTGCTCCGGGCCCAGGGGACTCCCTGCTCCTCACAGTAAGGTTGTGAAGGTCCCTAGACCTGCGGGGATGCCCCAGGCCCCAGGTCGCCTGCAGGTCCCACTATCTAGTCAGTCCTGGGCTCAACCAGGCTGCCTGCTCCAGTGGGCTTCCTGCTCCTCAAGAGTCCAGAGAAAACCCAAGCAACATACTAGGAGACCATTGACATAATGTGAGGACTTCTAAAATCATCCCATCAAATGGGAGAGAATCTTTGCTTCCAGCTCTAAGATAAGTAAACCCTTCTTACCTTCCCATTACTCTCAATTGCTAGTTACCATAGTTTAAAATTTCCATATAGCCCACCCAAAAACCCATACAACTTCAGGGACTATACCATTCACCCTCACACATCATCAGGAAGAAAACCTAAAAAGTGCACTAACCGCACTAATCTTCAATCCCTGTCTGTCTACTAAACCGACCTTAATTGGTGTACTAACAGTCCAATAGCCTCATTTGGGAAACAACACTAAGTAACACCAGACAGGCACATCTAACTCCAAAGCAAACACTAGTAATAACTGCTCAAGTGTAGTAAATTTCAGTTCAGCCAAAAGCATACATCGAGAAGGACATAAGAGATAAAATAAAAAATGCTCAGGTCACAGCACAAATCCATGAGAAACAAAACCAAGACAACAAATCTACTTCAAAAAGCATCAACCCCATAATGATGGAATCCAGCCAGAACAAACTCACAGAAAATAGCCAAGAAAGCCATACCTGAGATAATGATTTTCAAAGCCTGATCTTTACTATGATCAAAACAATGAAAGAGGAAATAACCCCATCAACCAGTTTGAACAGAAACATAACAAGCACTTGGATGAGATGAGAAAAGCAGTTGAAGAAACAAAAATAGGCATAAAACAGTTAAAATAATCTTAAGAAGAAATTAAATTTGAACTAAAAAACAAGCTGTCTTCAAACTAGAGTCTTATCAGCATAACTAATGAAGCAGAAAATAGAATATCAGATCTTGAAGACAAAATGGAAGAACAAACCAGTTAAATCAAAGAAGTTGTTAAAATCAAAAAGATACTTGAGAGGAATATTCAACAATTATGGGGGCTGAAGAGGTGGCTCAAGGGTTAAGCCTCTGCCCTGCAGGTGGAAGGTAATGAGTTCGGGTCCTAGACCACACATACAGGCACTGGGCGGAAGCGGGGGGGGGGGGCTGAGTTTCTGATCCTGGTAGGGCAGAGCCTGTGAATCCTGGGGCAGACTAAAGAAGGAGTATGTGGAGGTGGTCCATAGTGGTTCCCGAATTCACCGGTGGTTCTACACACACACACATACACACACACACACACACACACACACACACACACACACACACACACGCACAATTGAATAAATAATAAAATAAAAAATAAATGGATAAATAAATAAAAAAGAATTATGGGGGGCGGACTGGAGAGGAGGCTCAGGGGTTAAGCCTCTGCCTTGCAGGCAGAAGGTCCTGAGTTCAGATCCTAGACCCCATGTATAGACGGCGGGTGGAAGCGGGGGCAGCCTGTGTTTCTGGTCCTGGTAAGGCGGAGCCTGTGAATTCCTGGGCAGAGTAAACAGGAGGAGGTGGAGGCATCCATGGTGGTTCCCGAATTCGTCCGTGGTTCTACACACACACACATACACACACACACACACACGCACATTTGAATAAATGATAAAAAAAATTTAAAAAAAGAATTATGGGACACATTGAAGAAGCCTAACATGTGAATTCATGGAATACCAGAACAAGAATCCCAAAATACCTGAGGAAATTTTTCAAATTATCATAAAGGAAAACTTTCCACATCTAAAGAAAGAGAGGACCATCCAAATAAAAAGTATATCACACCCCAAACATATATGGCCCAAACAAAAACTCGCCATGGGAAATAATAGTCAAAACATTATGCATACAAGACAAAGAGAATGTGCTGAGAGCTTCAAGAGAAAAAAAAGTCACTTTTTAAGGTAAACCTATTGAAATAACAAATGATTTTTCAATGGAAATAGTAAAAGCCAGAAGAGCTTGGGAGACGTACTTCAAGTATTGAATGAACACAAATGTCAACCCAGGCTGACAAACCCATCAAAACTATCAGTCATGATCGAGAGTGAAAGAAAAATTTTTCACCATAAAGACAACTTGAAGGTTTACATGACCTCCAAACCAGGCCTTCAAAAAATGCTAGAAAAGATACTCAAACTTGAAGAAAAGAACAACCATATCCAGGAAGACAGAAGGGAAATATAATACCATCACAATCTACAAGCTAAATAATACACATATGAAAGCCACTAAACACAAAAAATGTCTGGAATCAAAAGTAATTTCTCCATTACAATCCTAAATGTTAATGGATGGAATTAAGATTAGAAATCAAAACCCATCCATCTACTGCCTTCAGGAATCACGTCTCACCACAAAAGATAGGCAAAAGACTGGTCAAAAATTCTTCAAACTAATGGAACAAAGAAACAAGCAGGAATAGCAATTATGGTATTTGACAATGTGGAATTCAAACCAAAGAAAATCATAAAAGCTACAGAAAGATACTACATTTTAGTCACAGGAACAATTCACCCAGAAGACTTCCCCAATATTGAACATATACGCTCCTAATATAGGCTCCTCCACATTCATAAAAAAAAACTACAATGTCTAAAACAATAAATCAATCCCAAAATAATAATAGTTGGGGATTTCAATACCCCACTCTCAACATGGAATAGATCAATAAGCCAAAAACTCAACAGAGAAACATGGAACTAAATCAAACCCTTACCAAAATGGACCTAACAGATCTCTACCAAACCTTCCATCTAAGCACCAAGGAATACACATTCTTCTCAGCAGCCCCGGATCTTCCTTCAAAATAGACCACATATTGGGCCACAAAATCAGAATGGATTCAGCACAGAATTCTACCAGACATTTAAAGAACAACTAAAACCATTACTCCTTAAACTATTCCATAAAATAGCAAGGAAAGGAACACTTCCAAATTCTTTCTACAAAGCTAATATTATACTGATCTTAAAACCTAGTAAGGATATACTTAAAAAAGAAAACTATAGGCCAATCTCTTTTATAAACACAGATGCAAACATTCTCAACAAAATCTTAGCAAATTGGATTAAAAAACATATCAAAAAAACACTGTGATCAAGTAAGATTTATCCCAGGCACACAAGGTTGGTTTAACACATGCAAATCAATAAATGTAATCCATCATATAAACCAATCCAAAGTCCAAGACCACATAATACTCTCAATAGATGCAGAAAAAACTTTTGACAAGATCCAACATCCTTTTATGATCAAAACCCTAGAGACAGTTGGAATGGAAGGAACCTTTATCAACATAATAAAAGCTGTATACAAGCCAACAGCAAGGATTTTAAACAGGAAAAAACTTAAAGCATTTCTGCTTCGATCATGAACTAGACAAGGTTGTCTACTCTCACCACTTCTTTTTTTATTTTTAATTTTTTATTATTTACTCAATTGTGCGTGTATGCGTGTGTGTATGTATGTGTATGTTTATATGTTTATATGTATGTGTGTGTGTGTAGAACCACAGACAAATTCGGGAACTATCATGGACCACCTCCACCTCCTCCTTGTTTACTCTGTCCCCAGGATTCACAGGCTCCACCCTACCAGGACCAGAAACACAGGCCGCCCCTGCTTCCCCTCAGGGGGGCCAAACGTGGGGTCTAGGATCCGAACTCAGGACCTTCCGCCTGCAGGGCAGAAGCTTAACCCCTGAGCCACCTCTCTAGCCCCACCACTTCTATTCAATATTGTACTTGAAATTTTAACTAGAGCCATTAAGACAAGAGAGGAATCATAAAAATGACCATCCTACCAAAAGCAATATATAGGTTCAACCCTATACTAATCAAAATCCCAAAACAATTCTTTAAAGAAATTGACCAAACAATCTCAAAATTCATATGGAAGCACAAAGACCCAGGATAGCAAAAACAATCCCGAGTAAAAAAAACACTGCTAGAGGTATCACCATACCAAACCTTAATCTACTCTACAAATCCATAGTAATAAAAACAAGTTGGTACTGGCTTCAAAATGGACACATAGATTAATGGATAAGAGTTGAAGACCTAGATATAAGCCCACACAATTACAGCTATTTGACCTATGATAAAGGTACCAAAAAAACTCAAGGAAAAAGAACAGCATCTTCAAGAAATAGTGCTAGCAAGTCATGGAATCAACCTAAATGTCCAACAGTTGACGAGTGGATAAGGAAACTGTGCTACATCTATACAATGGAGTACTACTCAGCCATCAAAAATGATGAATTACTGGAATTTGCTGGGAAATGGATGTCATTAGAAAGAATTATATTAAGTGAAGTATCCCAAACCCAGAAAATTAAGCGCCGTATGTACTCCCTAATAGGTGGCTCCTAGTACCAAACTTCACCCAGCCCACATTGAGACACTCAAAAGTAAACCTTATGTAACACAGTAATTGCAAGGATTATGAACAAGAGAGATGGGTTAGGAGGGCCACACCAGAAACAAGGAGAGAGGAGACCATGTTACAGCAGAGAAAATAGGCCTCCATCAAGGTCTGCAAGTAAGTAATGAGAAACCTGGTTAAGTTCACAGACGTTCTTTCCTGATCTCACCAGAAGGGGAGGGCATATAGTCTAGCAGATAAAAAGTAATCATTTTGCAAATGGGTGATGGACCCCTCCCTCAGTGAGGTTTCCTACTCTTATTACATCTACCCTTGAATGTGCTATTACAACAAGACTCCAGTTTAACAGCTTTTTGTCTCTGGCCAGGGGGTGACATACAGTGCCCACCAGAATGGAGTGAAGGGAATTGCAGGAGCAGCAAAACTGCAAAAGAAAATCAACAAACCACAATCCAGAACTTCAGAGACTCTATATCAATCACATAGAACTAGGACAGCCTAATCTCTCCCCATCCTGGAGCTCAGGGACATTTACGGAAGAGGGGGCGGTAAGATTGTAAGAGCAAAAGGATGGGAGGAGCAACGATTTGCAAGATTCTCAACAATAGTTGGGGCCAAAGCAATCGTAATGGGACTTTGCATGCCCTGCGCAATGTCCAGCGCACTGTTGCCCTCATAAAGTCTAGCATCTGTTAAGGGCACCGAGACCCCTGGAGGCAAGGGATTGACAGCCATAGTAGTGATCTTATGCTTAAGGGGAACAAGAGAAAGGGCTTATGGAAATGCCACTGGGTCCTTATATGTCATCGGAGAGGAGGACCCAGTGGAGAGTTAGGCGTACACAATAAAGGACTCTCTGGGAATTGGGGGGGAGGCACTGGGGGAAGGGGAGGGGGAGGAGAGGGGAGGGAGGGAACTGGTAAAAAATTTTAAAATGTATAATTAAATTTTTAATAAAAAAAAAAGAAATAGTGCTAGCAAAACTGGATATCCACATGCAGAAGATTAAAACTGGATCCGTACTTGTCACCATGCACCAAAATCAACTCCAGATAGATCGAAGACTTTTAATATTAGGCCAAAGACTATAAAAACCCTAGTTGATAGAGTTGGGAACTCCCTCTAGCAGATTGGGCCAGGACATTTCCTAAACAGAAACCCAATAGCACAGGCACTAGAACCAAAATTCAACAACAGGATCTTAAAATTAAAGAGCTTCTGTTCAGCTAAAGAGATTATAAACCAAGCAAAATGGCAACCCAAAGAATGGGAGAAAATCTTCACTAACCACATATCTGATAGAGCTCTGTTATCCAGAGTGCACAAAGAACTTACAAAACTAAACACCAAGGAGTAAATGGCCCAATTAAAAGATGGGCCTGGGAACTCAAAAGAAACTTTTCCAGGGACAACATTGAAATTTCTAACAAATATCTTTAAAAATGCTCCACATCCCTAGCCATCAGGGAAATGCAAATCAAAACTACCCTGAGATACCATCTCACCCTAGTCAGAATGGTGAAAATCCATACTACAAACAACATCAAATGCTGGAGAGGATGTGAGGAGAAGGGAACTCTCATATATTGCTGGTAGGAATGCAGGCTCATACAACCACTCTGGCGATCAGTATGGTGATTTCTAAAAAAAGTTAAGGATTGAAATGCCACATAGTCTTGCTGTACCACTACTGGGAATAATCCCCCATAATACAGCAATTCACTACAATGACACGAGCATAACCATGTTATTTATAATAGTAAAGTCGTGGAATCAACCCAAATGCCCAAACAGTTGACAAATGCATAATGAAAATGTGGTATATTTATACAATGGAATACCACTCAGCTATCAAAAAAGATGAATTAGTGAAATTTGCTGGGAAATGGATGGAATTAGAAGAAATTACATTGAGTGAAGTATCCCAGACACAGAAAGTTAGACGCTGTATGTACTCCCTAATAAATGGATCTTAGTTACAAACCCACTTAATGACATACTCAAAGGTAAATCTCTGTAATACCCACTATAATCACAAAGGAATTATAAATAGAGAATGGGAAAGAAGATCTTTAAAGAAAGGCGACAAAAGAACACTCTTCAATAGAGAAATTAGGCCATGTTCATGCACTGCATGTTAGTAGCAAGACAGCTGATGCAGCTCACTCTCACTTTTCTTCCTGGTTACTTAGGACCGAACAGGTTTGATCTCTCCAATCAGGGAGGGTATAGGGACTGGCAGTTAGACAGTAACCAACTGGCAAATGGGAGACTGACCTCTCTCACTGCTGTGTCCTACTCTTCCATCTACCTTTGAGTCCCTTCTTATGTTAAGATCTTCATTTAAACAGTCTTTTATTTTTCATTAGGAGATGACCTCCACAACCAATCAGGATCCAGCCAAGGACAATGCAGGAAAAGCAAAACTGAAAACAACAACCAACCATAATTCAGAACACCAAAGACCCTACAATATTCATATGGAACTAGACCAGCCAAATCTTTCCCCATCCTAAAGCTTAGGGAACCTTGTGGAAGAGGAAGCAGAAAGATTTTAAGAGCCTAAAGTTGGGGATGACCAACGATATGCAAGATACTCCACACAAGTTAGGGCTGCAGCAGCCAGGATTGGATTTTGTCTGACTTGCACAATGGCTGACATGTCAACATCCCCCCCCCCAAAGTCTAGCACGGATCACAGTGGAGAAGGTTTCAGGCAGTAGTATCCTTAGAGGCAAGGGGTTAAACAGTCATAATAGAGTTCCCATACTAGTGGGCAGCCCAAGAAGGGGCCCCAAGCTATGCCACTGATGTCTGAACCCTCACTAGCATAGATGACTCAGAGGGAAATTCAGTGCCCACATAAACGGATGCCCTGGAGGATGGGAGGGAGAAACAGAGAAGGAGGGAGGGAAAAGGGGTGAGAAGGAGAGAAAGAGGGAGAGAGTGCAATGGAGCACAATGGGGGGAGGGAGGAAGAGGGAGAAGAAAGGGGATATGTATTGAGCTTGTATGATTAGGCAAAAAAGTAATAAAAAATATAAAAAGCAATGTAGGGCTAGAGAAAAGGTTTGGGTTTAAAAACCTTTCCCTCCCAAGCAACAGGACCTGAGTTCAGATCCCACATGAAAGTGACAGTGGTTTGCACTTCCAACCCTGGGAGGCAGAGCTTGTGAAACCCCAAAGTAAAGTAATAAGGAAGTGGAGCAATCCAGGATGATTTCCAAAGTTACCTTTGGGCCTCCACAGGTACATACTCAAGTGTTCTTATCTACAAAAAGATGCACGCACACGCATGCGCATGCACGCATGCACACATGCACACACAAACACACACACACACACACACACACACACACAAGGACACACAAAGTAGGTAGCACCTGAAGAATGATACCCAAGGTTGACTTCTGGCCTTCACATACATACACACAACTGTGCACACAGATGTCTATTCCTTTCAATGCCCTTCTCTCAAGCCATGCTGTCCTCTCCATACTTCCTCGGGCCTTCCTACAGCTTCTATCTTAATTCCTTCTCCCTCTTTATTAAAAAAAAAATTACTGTCCCAACAGTTTCCCAAACATCTTTACTCACCAGTCCTCTCCCTCCTGCTAGGAGCACGTTGTATAATCCATCATGGTCTGTCCTTTAGGTGGCCTTGGCAACCTAAGTTTCCTGTCTCCACTCTTAAAGTCTTAGAGTAAATCTCCTAGACATTATGCTGTTCCAAGAGAGATGTTCCTTCTTCACAATCACACTCTGTTACAAGCTCTGCTTTAAAATTTTAAATAACTCCCAAACTCTTTTAAATAAAGTCTAGCCCCTTAAACATGTTCTTTTAATCTGTTTTTGGAACGTTTTCAGTTGCAATTAAAGATTCCTTGTATTGGGTACTTTTTATTATAAAAAGAGTTAGTTCACAGTTGTGGAGGCTGAAAGCCCAGGACCACATGAGCCCATCTGTCAGCCTCTGGCCAGGCTTTTATGGCAGAAGCACGTGCAGGCAGATCACACAGCAAGAAGAGAAGCCAGAGGACTCAGGAGCCAGGCTTGCTGCTCTTTTTGCTTTTGCTTTTCTAAAGCTAACAATCCACTCTTATGGAAACAAACCAAAGGCCCAGGAGAACTACACCGATTCCTTCCAAGGTGGTTTCCTTCCACAGGTTGCACTCTCAGTGACCTAACCACTTTCTCCTGGGTCTACTTCAATCCTGCCATCGTGGAGATCAGGCTTTCAGCACATCAACCTTTGGGGGACACATTTAACCACATCCAATCATAGCAGCCTAAACAACTCCAATCCCCCAGGAGTAAGTATGGTTCAAGCACCCAGAGAAACCTCTTCTGACAGCCTGTGCTTCCCTCATGCGCCTCCCTTAAAGGATGCGTTTTGCTATCTTTGAACTACTTGTTCCTACATTTGTATCTTTATGCGTGGAAATCTGTCTTGTTTGTTTAGTTCTAGGACCAAGCACATAGGAAATATCAATGAATATTTGCTAAACTGAATTGAGCAAGAAAAGGTTAGCATTAGCTTCTATTTATGGCAAGTTCATGACCAAGTACCACACTATGTACTTTTTCTACTTATTTTTATCCTTTGACAGCTTTACACATGAAGACAATGAACTTACGTCATTTTCGAACCTACTTTATGTAGAAATTTCCAACCAATCTCCCTCTCACTTCCATGTCTTTAGGCATGTGTAGCCCTGTGAATTTCATCTGAGTTGCTGCGTGCTCATTCCACAGACTGTTGGTCAAGTTATAGCACCAGGCATGTGTTCCCTGTTGAAAAATGAGCATGAAATCTGATCAGAGAACAGTTGCTTCTCATGCCACCATTGCACCGATGGTTACTTCTTGCCAAGGTGGTTGTTATTGTAGCTTGCAGTTTCACACCTCGGTAAGATTCTTGATTATTTTTCTTCTCCAGCAGTTTGCATAGTATTATATGCAACTTCTGGTATTATAAAAGCTGGCCAACAAGGAAGAAGCTTCCAGATGAGTTCCAGCTTGTTTTCTTTATGTTCTGTATTCAATATGCTATATACTTGATGCAAGTCTTATTTATTCTGCATGTCCTTTGAATTATATGCTGCTTTGTTATAATAAGCAAGTATTAGAAAATCAAGAAATCAGGTTCTAAAGACATCTTTGGACTGGGTAAAACTAATGATATCATTAAAAGGCAGATGCAGTTACTGGAGATGCAACACATATATGGATCACAGAACATGGGTAATTGTATATATATATAATATACATAATTATATAACTAATGATATCATTAAAAGGCAGTGCAGTTGCTGAAGACAGACTAACCCTGTTGATTTTGAGAGGATTTGAATTTCTACACTCTTGCCCTCATTTGCCCACATTGCCCTCTTCCATTAGCCAAGATCTGCTTCCTCCTTCTCTTTTGCAAAATAAGTTACAAGAGTAAAAGGGACAGTCGTGACAATGATTTTGCTGCCCGCATAATATAGTTCTCTCTGCTTAAAGGAACTCACTCTGCTGAGATGCATAGTTTATAAAAGTAATTATGGAAACAATATGTAAGAGTATTCTATACAGGAAAGTTCAACCTTAATCATGAATGAAACCCCACAAAGGATGCTAAGTACATGTAGTGACATAGTTGATAGTAGCTACAACAATAACTGCTAACCAACCAATTTCAAGAAAATATGTAACTTTTCAGTGCAACAAATGAAAGATCGAAGTTCTAAAAGCATCTGCTTTGGTCTGGATAAAACTAATGATGTCATTAAAAGGCAGATGCAGTTACTGAAGATGCAACACATAATGGATCACAGAACATGGACTAAATACATCAACTAGAATTGGTCTGAGAACTCCTTCTTGTCACAGTACAAGGAACACTGCAGAAGCTACTGGGGAAGAGAAATAATCACAGGCTTCATCAACTCATGAGATTTGCAAGTTACAATAAAAATCACCATGGCAACAGGTGACCACCAGTGTAATAGGCATGAGTATCAAGGAGAAAACCAACAGCTTTCTGATTGAACTCAAGACCCACTTGTCAGAATGGAACACATTCCTGGTACTGTTAACTTGAACAAGAACTGGTTTTGTTTGTTTTTCAAATCAAAGGTGTTTATTAAATTTGTTACACTTTATAAAAGATCATATTGGGGCTGGAGAGGTGGCTCAGGGGTTAAGCCTCTGCCTTGCAGGCGGAAGGTCCTGAGTTCAGATCCCGGATCCCACGTATAGACGCCAGGCGGAAGCGGGGGTGGCCTGCGCTTCTGGTCCTGGTAGGGCGGAGCCTGTGAATCCCGGGGCTGAGGGAGGTGGAGGCGTCCATGGTGGTTCGCAAATTTGTCCGTGGTTCTACATACACAGACACACACACACACACACACACACACACACGGACACGGACACACACTCGCGCGCGCATATACACACGCACATGCGCACAGTTGAATAAATAATAATAATAAAATTTAAAAAAAAGAAAATGAGAAAATTTGAAAAAAAAGATCGTATGTCTTGAGGCATTGAAATATTTTCTAACAATATATAACAAATATAAAGTAAAATCTCAATAAGACCAACTCAGTCAGTTTTAAAATCTCCTCCTCATGAAAAAACATCATTAGAAAGTCAGGAACATGGCTTAGTTGGAAAGATGCCTGCTGTAAAAAAGGGAAGGAAATAGATTCCACACTAATGGTCATAAGTCAGATACGCCCACATCAAGCAGAGCAGGAATTGACTGGAAACCAGGAAAAGCCTATAGGTAAGAAGATAGTACACCAAATTGCTCTGTAAATAACACATAGATTTATAGAAGTTGTCCTCTACAACAGATGTAGAGGATCTCAACACCCTGATAGGATGAAGCCTACAGCAGTAGAAGAAGAATAAGAGTTCAGGCAACCAGCAGGGCTCACCTAGAATCAGGCCACCCTAATATCTCCCCATTCTAAGGTTTGGGAATCTTACAGAAGAGTGGCTGGTGAGAATGTAAGAACCTAAAGATGGGAAGGTTCACCATTGGACAAGACATTCCATTCAAGGCAGGACCGATGCATCTAAGAACTCACTGCAGTGAGACTTGCTCTTATCAGACCTGCATAATAACTGACATAATAACATTCCATAGACTATCAAGGAAATCAAAAGAGATGGGAACATACAGTGGAAACCTTGGGGACTAAAGCTGGATGAGTGAAAGGAAATGCCCCTATCAGTGGAGGGGCCCAAAAAGGCAACTTGGTATGCTGCAAGAGGCCAGAACACCCACAGGAGTAGACAAGTCAGAAGGAACCCTAGGGTCCATAAAAGCGGACAGGCAGGAGTGTGAGAGAGGATGGGATGGATTGATGAAGAGAAGAGAGGGGAATGGAAGGGAGGTGGGATGGAGGGAAGCAGGGATACTCAATATGCTAGAAAACTAGAAAAATAAAATAAAGAAAATACCCAGAAGAAAACTTGTCTGAATAAATTAAACTGATGCATTTGGCAAAAAAAAATCAATATTGTCTTTCTTGTGAGTTGATATGAGAGCAAGCAGAAAATATTTTAACAAAGATTATGTAAATAAAAAATGGCAGATGCAGAATCATGCTCTTATGAGTGGAGCCACTAGGGCAGAATTGCTTATTCTACATTTTCAGCCTCTAGGTGGTGCTATTCTAAAAGGGGCTTTAAATACAAGTGTAGGTAAGTGGTTGGGGGAAGGGGGAAAATGTCCATAACAAACTATGGGGACTACATTTGTTTTCCTTAACCTCTGTTAAAAGTCTCTGACAATGTAAGTGTGATGGAGAGGAAGCCAACAGAAATTACAAATTGCCTCTTGGCATAGAAATGGGTAGAACAGAACTTTCAGAAGAACTAGAGCATTCATCTACAGCTAAGCATAAAGGTAATGAAGATTTGCTTCTTAAATTGATACAATTTTAGTCATGTGGGTCCATCACACTGGACAGAATCTTGCAAGAACAGGCTATCTGATGACTTGGTGCCTCAGCCCACCTCAACCCTTGTGAACAAATACATCTTATGGTTATCTTGTATATAAAGTTGGGATGAGGCTAGAAATTCTGAGAATCCATTGAGGTCCTACGTGAGTCAGATGCTGCTGCGTGTTTGACCATACTGAAGCTCTGAAATCGAAGCCTGAAACCATCTGAAGATGGAAAATTGGGTTTCTAGGGTGCGTCTGATAGGTGGTCAAGGGGTGAAGAGAAAAGAGCCAAGTCCTCAACTACAGATTGACACATCACTTAAGTTGCTCCCCCCCACTCCATGAGAAATTGTCAGATATGTCACTGAGGTGCAGCTACCTAAGTCTTAATGATTCTTCTTATTTAAAGTGTGTTCCTTAAATTTCAAAGCACAGTAACATCACAGAATCTTAGATCCCACCGATTTCCGCCATTTTAGCAGTTACTGAAATCAATGTCTGAGTTTTGTTACGCTGCTTTCCAGACTTCCTAGAAAATTTACTTTAGGTGTTTATTAAGCATACAAATACCCAGACATTTATCTAAAAGTCTCTGACCCCATAATATCTAGGGAGGGGCCTGGGAAATGTTTTATAGCCACTGGATGGGAATGGTAGGGGTTTTTTTGTTGTTGTTTATTTGCTTGCTTGCTTGTTTTTGAGCATTAGCAGTACTGGAACAGAGTCTGTTAATCATGTGCTTTAATTTACATATATCTAATGTGTATGAAATTAGTGCTTCTTGAGTCTTCAGCTATGAAAACATCACTGTCAAGAATTAAGTAACTTAAACATTTGCTTACTTATTATATGACTTAGCACTGGAAAGTATTTTTCATCTGCTGTTTTATTTGAGCTTCTACATATTCCTTGAATCACTAGGTGGTGGGTGTCCCTATCTTACAAGTGAAAAAGGAGCCCCAGACAAGTTTGAGATTTCTAAACGTCAGTCTAAACTTTCTAAACATTTCCAAGCATCAGTAACATATCTGAATCCTGTGTGAAGGACCCAAACCTTATTTCTTCCCCTGATGCAGAAAAATCATACACTGCTAAGTTTCAAATATTATGATTGGTGAAAAACTATAAGGGAAGAAAGCTAATAATTCTCTGTAATAGGACTTCTTTAGTAGTTCTAATTAATCAGCAGGAAATTTCCCATCTAGTATTTTCAGTCTACGACACAAACCCAACATGAAAAAAGTCAAGCTATATTAACTACAGAGATTTGCTTCATTTTATACAGGCCAAACACCAGGAATTCCATGATAGAGCAGTTCTCTAAATTTAATTTCTGTCCTACTGCTATTTTAATCCATTCCTCAAAATAATAATTTCGTGTTAGTCCTCTGCTTAAGATTGTACATACCTCTTATCAATATAAACTGGAAGTGACCAGGCCTGAGTGAACCTCTATTTTGTTACTTTTTACCAATTGAAAGTCAGCCATCCTGGTCCGGGGCCAGGTTGTTGGGCAGTTCAGACATTTCAGAACCTTTACTAGAACCATTAGCCTCTACCTTCATACAAAAACATGTCAGTATCTCACTGAATTCAGAGAACTTGGGCAAAGCCATTCTCTCTCACTCATAATATCAACAGCTGACAGTGAGCTGTTTAATCTTGTAAAAAGGAAAATTTCTTTGTGTTTATTTAAGTCACAAAACACAACTCAGTTGAGAATAGGGGTAGGATCTGAACTACTAACAATGTAAACCAGACAATATTTACAGGAAAATAGAAGCCAAGACCAGGAAGCCTTCTAGATACTTCCTAAGTTCATACTTAATGTTGAATTTAATTCATTTCCATCAGGATCACAGGCTGGCTGATTTGATCAATCCTGAGTTTCACTGAACTGCATACCCTCATAGTCTCTGCACTAGCTGGCCTTGGGGGAAGATGTAGAAAGCTTCCCTGGTTTTCAGTCAATTCCTGCTCTGCTTGATGTGGGCATATCTTACTTATGACCATCAGTGTGTCCATGAGCATTCTATGAATGCTTTACTCAGTGCAATGATAACATTTCATGGTCATAAAGCTAAGCTGTATTTAGAATTCTTTCTACCCATCTCCTTAAAGATGAAAACAGTTATTTAAAGTTTGAGAAAACAGTTAATCACCTATGACATAAGTTCAAGATGGCCCTGATTAGAGATCTGCTAAGACTTCACTACAATAATGGTGCATTGACAAGGAAAGCCAGTTCCTAGTACAGTATCTTTAGATTACTAGAATTCTGGCTAAGCCAGGACTATTGCTTTCCCAAGAGTGTCATAGGGATTCACAGTCATATGAATACAACTCAACGAAGCTCCACGGTCAGTGACTCGGTGTTCTAACTTGTATAGAAAGCACTGTCAAGCAGGCCTAATAGGTATCTCCAGCCAATGGTTTCACTATAGATAGGCCTAGAAATTAACTGAGGACAGGCAGCTTTGCAAACCAGCCTATACTGTAACTGAGTCAAGGAAAGCCTGTTAGCAGATAAGGCAGGAATAGCTTTCTCCTTTTGTACTAAATGCCTTCCATTACTGGCCTGAGCTTAAAATCAGAATCACGGCCTAAAGTTTACTAAAGAAGATGATGTTCCTGATCTAAGAATGCAGTTTCTACAAATAGCTCTCTTTCTTTGTCATTAAGTCATTTGAAAGCTTCTATATGCTATTTGAAAATTAACAATAGTTTGATTTGTGTTTATTTTGTCTTGATGATCTAAGAAGGAATTAAATCAAATAGATTTTGAAAACACATTAGAATACCCTAGCCAACAGCTGCAGAACACACAATATTTTTGATTTGCACATACTTTTTAAAAGAACAGACCATGTAACAAGTTACAAAAGAAATATTTTATTTAAATATTCACATTTAAAATATTGACATAATATCATGCATCACTTCTAATCATAGAGAAATGAAACTAAAACTCAATAGCAAGAGAAATTATGAAAAAAACCCATAAACAAAAACTAAATACATAGAAACCAAATTATATACTTTAACAAACAGGAAGTCATTAGGAAGGTCAGAGGAAAAATATAAAAATTCTTCAAATTAGTCAAAAACTAGAATGCAACTGAAAACAATCAAAAACATTTATTATCATGTAAAAGTTCATTTTTAATGAATGCTTACAGTTCAAAATTGCTTGATATGAGCATTTTTTTAGGTGCAAACCATCTCACAGTCTCTATAGACTACATTTCCTACATTCTACATTTCCTAAAAAACCAAAGATTTTCAAGTTTACTAACAGACCCAAGTATGCCTAGTTTCTCTATACTGTACAGTAGCAGGTATTTCCACTAAGAGAATTCATTTATTATCAAGTATTGATCTGTGAGATCAGCACAATAGTTTGTATTAAGTTGTAGTGAAAAGTGATTTTAGTCAATTCATTCATCTATTTGTTGACAATAACATGAATAAACACTAAAAGGACAGCCTTCTTATTCATCGCACTTGATATAATTACCAATTTTCTATATGTAATTTTATTACTTTTGCTGTGTATAAGCATATGCTTCCTTCATGACAGTTTCTGAAGGAAGAAACACTATCTCTCATTTTCTCTGAGAGTTAGCATTGATTCAAGGGTATTCACATACAAAATAACAATTTTGCTATGGTATATTCTTGAACCAGAGTTTTGACTATAGCTGCATTTGACAAAATACAGACTTTAGGTGAATCTTTGGGCTCAGGGATATAGCTCAGTGGTATTTCTCTTATCTAGTGCACCGGAGCCTAGGTTCACCCCTCAATAGCAGCAGCAACACATACATACACACTCAGCAGAGAGAGTGATAGAGAAAGAAAAGAGACACAAAGAGAATGTCTTGTTTCTGTGTCAAAGATCCTTTTCTAATCTATCCCTCAAATAAAATGATTTCACCTAAATTAAAATTCCCTTATTGTAACTTCATAACCTCTGTAATTCTAAAGAACTTATCAAAACAAGAAAATGTGAGAATACTCACATACTAAAAATAAGCCACAAACAAACTCTCTACCAGAAGTCCTTATGCACTGAAATCCATAAGTGCCATATGTCTTCCCATCACAGAAGTTGTCACTCAGCACCTACCCACCACAAAGTTGTGTCCTCTCTCATAGCATAAACCAACACTGCATGGAGTCCCAGAGGACTATCAGGATCCAGATGAACCTATGACTCCATATTCTTGCAACTTTGCCTGTCCAGGATGCAGATTCCCTTCATTGTTTGATAAGATCAGACCCCTAAACCCTCCCACAGGACCCAATCCTGTCTCCACTAAAGTCAGTTCAGTTTCTATCTGGTCCAGGCAAATACTCTAGACTTTCTCAACATAAGATTTTGTCTTGTGGTTGGTCATAAAAATCAAATTTTAATTAAAAAATTCTGCATAATCAAATTCGGATTGCATAAAACACAAATCCCGGAAGCATCATAAACTGAGAACATACCTTTGTTGCCCATTGGAGCCTGAAGTCTGTGACAGAACTCGGGAGAAGGCTCAGGGGCAAAAGCCTTTGTCTCACAAGAGAAAGGACCAGGAGTTCAGTTCCCAGGTTCCACATAAAAACGCCTGGGCAGCTATGAGAGTGGCCTGCAGTTATGGTCCTGCAAGGAAGAGCCTGGGAAACCCGAGCAAAATAATAAGGAGGTAGAGCAATCTAGGATGATTCCCGATGGTACTTGTGGGCCTCTTGTACACATACACACATGAGCATGCGTGCACACATACACACACACACACACACACACACAGGCGCACGCAGTGGATGTGGCTATAATGGGCCTAAGCGTTCAAAGCTAGCTTCAGATTCCACTGACATTTTCAAGACTTGGAAAAATCCTCAGACCAATTTAGCTGGATCATTTTGAGTGAGCAGCTCCTAAAACAAGCTCCAAGAAGCCCCAGCAATGAGATCAGAGAGCATTGAAAATCTAAATTGACTACAGCCTATTCAACTAATCAGTCAGGTGGTTATAGTTTAACTAGTTTACAGTGCGCTCAATTGGCTACAGGGCTTTGTGAAACCAGCCAAAGTTCTTTGACTGGACCACCTACAAATTTTTATTATTTACCATACTTGTATGCAATCAAGCACTTCAATAAAGGGATCTGTCCCAAGAGCCCAATTCTCTGTACGTTCAAGGACATGCCAGTCTAGTATGCTTGGTCGTGGGAAGAAGACAGACCTGTGGGATAAGTCACCGCTCCACATCACTTTACAAAAAGTCTCCTCGTGGTAACGCTGAAAGCCTCTTGCCAGTTTCCATCTGCTGTATCATTAAGCTCCACCCACAGATGACTGTCAGCAACGGGGAGGTAAAGGATCGAGAAAGGCATGTCAAGGCTGCCAGCAAACATGCTGCGGCCACAGAGTTCACATGTCAGCCTGCCTTCACCATATCCTTAAAGCACTGACTTGTCTAAATCTCTCTCCCAACGTTTCATCCCTTTGGAATACATATGCTGTGTTAAGTGATGCATTGTGAAATCATTTTCCCAAGCAGGAGCTATATCCATTTCTGTTGGGACCTGAAGCAGTTCCTATGAATGATCCCCTGTGATATGTGTTCTGCTTCATCCCAAGAGGGACCCTTGAGACAGCTGTGGTGACAATTCTCTTCAAAGAAAAGGATACAGTGTCTCACAAAGGATGTGCAGGACCCAAACTCTTTTAAAATATAGTGTCCCCAACCAGTATGTGTATTCTCGCAACCAGGACTCTTTATTCTTTGCTTTCGCAGAAATAAAAAAGTTGTCGTTTGTCTGCCTGGTGCTGATAAATTCGCAACCAAAGACATTTGGGGAATAAGGGAGTTTTATTCTTGTTAGTGATTCTCAATTATAGTTCACAGTTCAGCTTGGTAGGAACGTTTATACCAATATCAGGAGCTGAGAAAACTGGCTCCACTAAATACACAGGAGTTGCTGGAAGACAGGCAAAACCTCACCTGCTAGGCTACAAGTTTACCAAAGTCTGCTCTTATTTCCCCTGGCTATGCAGTAAAAATACACTGAAGGGAAGTTTAAATCTTAAATAAGCAAGAAGAAAAGTTATGGAATGGTTGCAATCCCATCAGATACATCAGTTTTGACTCACAGGTGTTGTATGAGGCAGGGTTCTCTGAGAGAAAAGAATCTCTAGAATGTAATATATAAAAATAAATTCATTAAATTAACTCACAACAAAAATAGTGTCCTTCTAAGTAGCCGCTCGTAGCTGTTTCATTCTTGCCCGGAAGGTTTCATAAGCCAAAAGATCATGAGAAGGTCTCAAGCCTCTATTTCGCTGGAGGGTCCAAGACGCTGAGCTCTGATGTCAGCAACGAACATCGAGCAGCAGCTAGGCCTGGAGACCAGGCTCCACAGGCAGCCGGAACAGTAGTAGGTGGCAGGTTTGGAGCGCCGAGTCAGCCAAGGATGAAGGCAATCGCAGCAGCAGCAACAAAGAAGGTAACAATGCTCTAAGGCTGCAACTACGCTCTAGGAAGGCTGACACAGGATAAGGGAATGGCAAGTCCCTCCTCCTTGTACTTCCTATTATCCTGTTCACCACTAGTGAGGACCACCCACTCTGGGCTGGGTTTTCCACATCAATTACTCAAGTACCTGCAGGCTTGTTTGGGGGCCTGCTCCAACCATCAACTATCCACAGCTGTGCCCCCAAACAGTCTTCAACCTTCAAGCTGACACTAAAATGTAACTGAACAGGTGTATGTATGTAATAGTTAAATTCCAGTGTCGACTTGCTGGACTGGGAATCACCTAGGAGGCGTGTGTGAGGGTTTCTGAGAAGTTTACCAAGGAGAGAAGACTGACCCGGCATATGTGTGGCATCATTCCCTAGACTGGGGTCTCAGACTGAATAAAAAGGGCAAGAGAGAGGTGTCATGGTTTGAGATATGAGGTTTCCCCCCACAGACTCATGCATTTGAATCCTTAGCTGCTGCCAGTATTTTGGGAAGGTCATGATACCTTTGGGAGATGGAACCTTGCTGGAAGAGAGTCATGGAGGTGGGCTTTGAGGTTGGTTAGTCCCACCCTGCTTGAGTGAGTCGGCTCTTGAGCTAGCCTGGTGCAGCTCTCTTGACCACGATGGGTGTAACTTCGGCCTCCTCCAGCTTCTGCACCAGCCACGCCTTTTCCACCCTAAAGGACCGTATCACCCCTCTGGAACTGTAAGCTGAATAAATCTCCCTTTCTCTCTTTAAGTGACTTTGAGTGATATCTCACAGCAACACAAAGAGTAGCCAGTATAAGGAGGAAGCTAATTGAGAGCTGGCGTTCTTCCATCTTCTTGCTGCCTATGAACTTATGTGACCAGCTGCCTTGCTTGGCTTTCCCAGGGTCATGTATCCCCTTCTGGGACTTTATTCCCCCACACACCATGACCAAAATGAACCCTTTCTTAGATGCTTTTGTCAGGAATTTTGTCACAGCAATGAGAAGTGTAACTAAGGCAATCTATTTTGGTGAAAAATGGTGGACCTTCTGTTTAGTGGTTCTTTTGCTTGAATATTAAAACATAAACATATTTCAATGTCTAAAAATATATTCTACACTATTACTTATAGTGGTCACAAAGTATTTAATTTATATGTGTACTATATTATTTTCATGCACATGTGTGTATAGTGTGTGGTGTGTGTATATGTGGTTTGTGTGTGTGTGTGTGTCTCTGTATGTGGTGTGTGTCTGTCTGTCTGTCTGGTGGTCACAAAGTATTTCATTTATATGTGTACTATATTATTTTCATGCACATGTGTGTATAGTGTGTGGTGTGTGTATATGTGATTTGTGCGTGTCTCTGTATGTGGTGTGTGTCTACGTGTGTGTCTGTCTGTGTGGTGTATGTGTGTCTGTGGTGTGCGTGTGTGCGTGTGTGTGTGTGTGTGTGTGTGTGTGTGTGTGTGTGTGGTGTGTTAAAGATTCTCAGATTCAGAGGATGGAAGATTTTTAATCTCCAGTTTTTGGCACATTAACTTGCCATGCACTTCTATTCTCATTCTTAGGCAAGTGTGCAGCTATGATAGTGATTTATCTTTTGGATTGTTTTTGCAAAAAAAATCATTTGTATATGCCTTTTAAATTGCTTGGATTATAATATTAATGTGTGTTTTCCCTCTATGGCTTTTTTTTTTTTTTTGCCTCAAGTTGCCTGGTCTACAGACTTTAACCTAACAGTATGTAAACAAATAACAGCTTTCTGTAAGAATAAAGTCATATGAGATATCCAAATCATAGCTTGCTAATCACTCTATATTCATCTAAGGCAAATGCCTCAATACTTTGCCTCAATAAGGCAAATACTTCTGCAAACAATAAAATTGTTTCTATATGCTATTACCTTGCACTGCTTATAAATCCTGCTGCCCACATCACAGGGTTTCTCTGAACTTTGATTGGTTTAGAGTACATCTAACTCATTAATCCTTTGCTTGAATAAATTGTCAAATTTGTCTAATAAGTTTTCAACACTACAATTCAACTATGACCATGTGTACTACTGTACTAGGTCCCTATTTTACATATTTCCCTGTTTTACATATCCACCTTTCTAATGATGAACATTCAATATACTGCGTATTTTGCTTTGCTTTTTGAGTGTCTTCACAAACATGAAACGTGGCTGGGATGCAACGCAGGGTAGAATTTGTGGGCCACATGATTCCTGTCAGCAGGGTTGAACTGGTCTATTCCTCCACAAGCAAGACCTTTGGTCCCTGTGGCCTCAGACCACACCTTCATGCTTCTCCAGCTCCAATTTCTTAATGAATGGACATTTTCATAGTATTAAGTGGCTCCTTCTTACAACATGGGTTATTTTACCATTTATTCAGAGCATTTTCCTAACGTACTTAACACTTACCTATATTATATTTAGAGTATTTAAGTCATTTCTAATAGAGAAGAAGAAAAAGGGAGCTCCGAGCTATGAATCAAACTGGATGTGGTGGTACACAGTGTCTAATCCCCAAACTGGAGATGCAGGCAGGAGAACCATGAGTCTGAGGCAAGCTTGGGCCACACAAGAAGGAGGCAGAGAAGGAGGGAGGAAGGGAGGAGACTTATGAGACAACACATTGTGGGAAAGAGGATGATTGACACTCCAATAGCTACTTACTCTGTGTTCTCTTTTGTCAAATCTAACCCTGCAGCTTGAATGGTCAGGTGCTTAGAGAAGATCAATTAATGTTGAGGAGAAAGGGCTGTATCTTCAATGCATGCCTCTGCTTAATCTTCTGGGAACACTAATGGCTTTTAAGTACAACAAATATTTTTCTTGCCGTCTGGCCTGTTGGTGGAAGACTGGCTGAGCGTCTGGTAGGTTGTCGCACCCTGGACTTGAGGCCTCTGCAACACCTCTGTCCAATTCCACAAGTAAATTTCCTCTCCTGGAACATGAAGAAGAACTGCATGCAGTTTTTGGCTCATGGAACCTGCTTCTGCTAAGACTAAGCTTAGAGAAGGTATTTCCAAGAAATTGCTACTCTAACAGAATTTTAATATTCACAGGTGGTTTGTAGACTTCTGTTTGGTCAAAAATTCTCCAGACTAGAGCTGGAGAGATAGCTTAGTGGTTTAGGACCTTTGCCTTCAAGCAAAAGAACCTGAGTTTGGAACTCAGATCCTGTGTAAAAACAGTAGGCAGAAATGGCAGAGGCCTGCAATTGAGGCCCTGGAAGGTGGAACCTGGGAAACCCCAGAGCAGAGCAATAGGAAAGTAGGATGATTCCTGAAGTTGCCCTTGGGCCTTCACAAGCTCATATATTCAGGTGCCTTCTTGTGTACACACACACACACACACACACACACACACACACACACACACACACACACATCATTCTGGTCTTCAGCTGCAATGGACTAGTTCATTCTTTTGCAGGATCCAGATAACTCCCACTGTGCCAGACACTCAAACTCTCAAACATGTCAGGCAATTGAACCCTAGTTTAGAGCTAACCATATCTATTTGCTGTAATTCCAGTTGCCCTTCTGCATTCAGAGAAGACTGAAAGCACCATTGGCTAACACCTCTTTGCCTCCTACACTGACATAAGAAAATACCAACAAGCCAGTTATTTCATACTTTCATAACTTTGAGATTGCACTGGATGTTTCACAGAGGTTTGGATGAGAAGGAATGATCTAAAGTATCCCAGGAATTTTCCAGATAATGCCCACGTTGGAGCTGTGCTCTGTCAATAGCAGTGGCTGCTGGCATGGGGAAGGCAATTCTTTCCCAGATTAGAGGAGTTACAGCTCACACAGAGTCCTTTGTGGTGGAGGCCAGTCAGCTTTTATGGACTTCGATGCTATTTGCTTCAATGCACTTTGAAATGCAGGGTCAGCTCACTGAGCTACATCATGCAGTAATAACACATTTTTATAGGAGTAGCTTGTCAAAGCAGCAACAACAGGCAATACATAAAACCAATAAATACACTATGTCTATGGATTCTATCCTAGTAACCAGATAAAGCAATGAAATTGACAGGAGCCATTTAAAAAACTCCCTTTCTGACTTTGTGGGGGGAATTCACTGTCGCTTAATGTGTCAGAGATGTCACTGAGCCTGCAATCAGTGTGCGGTTATAGAGCAGCAGGTCATGTGGCTTGGAAGTAAGATGGATCATTAGTGTGTCACCAAGGCTAGAGACCTTAAGTCCTGTGTACAATGCAATCTGCATCAGAGGTCTGCTACAGAAAATTTCACGTTTTCCAAGTCACACTTTAAATGTTAAGGAAAGCAGTGTGGTTTATAGAGCAGCAGATCCGCAGCTAAAATTGACCATCTGCGGCTTAAATCCTCAAGGTAGGGAAAGGTTGGTGCTCAACAGAATGCATAAGGAATTCGATGGGTGGATGGACACTGTCAACACTCGGAGATGGAAAAAGTAGGAAGAATACACTTAGGAACAGTAAGAAAGGCTTTTACAGGGAATTAATCATTTAGCTGGGAATCTGGGCTCAGCCTCAGATCTCAGTACAGAGATCTATTTGTAAAAGAATATCCTGAGTGCTTCTGATGAGAAAGATGCGTGCAGTCCAGAAAACACCGGAAATGTTGACTAGAGTTAAGGGTAGGTGGGGATGGGCAAGAGGACAAAAGCATGCACTGAAAAGATCTCAGAGACCGGTGGCCAGGCAAAATGTCAGCTCATATTAAAAATGGGAGAGCTAGAAGAGGGGATGATCATTGTTTAAAGCACTTGCCATACAAGCAAAAGAAACAAAGTTTGGATCTCCCAGATCCTATATAAAATACCTGGTGGGTGTGATGGTTCACTCGTAATTCCAGGCTCAGCAGGTAGAGACTGGAAATATTTAGAGCAAGGTGACTATCCAGAATAGTCCTATTGGTGCATTCCGGGTTTGATTAGAGACTTAGTTTCAAAAAAGAATAAAGTAGAAGAGTAATCAAGGATGATTCCTGCTATCAACCTTGGGTCTCCACATGCAAACACACACACACATGCACCCTCTCTGCATAAACATGAAAATGAAAAGAGAAAAACATGAGACCAAGGGGCCAGAAAATTGTAAAGTCCTTGCTGTGCAAATGTGAGGTTCTGAGTTTGGATCCTCAGCATTCACATTAAAAAGCTACGTATGGTGGCATATGACTATAAGACCAGTGTGGTGGGGGAGACAGAAGACAGGTGGGTGAGCTACAACTTCAGTGGGAGACCTTTTCTCAAATAATAAAGTGGCGGCCTGGAGATATGGCTCTGTCTTCAGGTTAAAAAGCTTTGTCGTATAAGCAAAATGACTTGAGTTTGGATTCTCAGATCCCATGCAAAAACACTGGGCAGAAATGGTAGTGGTGGCCTGCACTTTGGTCCTTGAAGGGCAGAGCCTTGGAGACCCCCCAAGCAAAACAATAAGGAGCCAGAAAAAGCCAAAATGATCCCTGAAGTCATTCTTGGGCCTCTATGAGTACACATACTCGAGTACCCTCTTTTATACATGCACAACACACACACGCATGTGCACACACACACACACACACACACACACACACAAGCAAAAAAAAAAGGTAGAATGTGACTGAGGAAGATATCCAATGTTGACCTCTAGTATCTATATGCGCATACAGATGAGTAGAAACACAATCACATGTTTTAGGCATGCCATCAGGGACAAGACTATCTCATTCAGTAAGAGACAGGCCATGATATGCAAATGGAAGGTGGAGCCATCCGCTGAGGTGTAATGTGCATAAAGGCAGGAAAGCAGTAGAGAGCTCCCTGCTGTGGCACCATGAGGTACAGAGCGGCAAGGCCAGAAAGAGTTCCTCTCTGGCAAGGAAACAGCAATCCAAGAAATCTCAGGGGACAGCTTGTTGATTGATTGTAGGAAAGACATTCAGCTACTGCCTGAGTGACTTCTCTCAGGTGTGAAGAGGCCGAGAGATTGGTTTCAATAGTGGCAGTTTTATGAAGTCTCTTTATTTGGCCCTCGATCTCAAAGTTAACAAAGTCTGATGGGATATTAGCATTGAGTCATTGCTCTTTGACATTCAGTCAGAATCTCCTGACTATTGTTACCATCGCTAACCTAAAACTGGCTATAGAATTTCACTGAGGCCTTAAATAGTCAATTGCTTGGTTTTCATGGGGAGACCGGTTCCAGGACGCCTCACGGATTCCAAAATCCTCCAATGTGCCTAGTCAGTAACAGTTACTCTCTCTGCTGCTTGATTCACTACTCAGACTCCAGCAAAAGGGAGAAAGGAAGTTTATTTAGTTTATGGTTCTAGAGGGAAAGTGTAGTCCATTACTGAGGTAAAGATATGGCAGGCAGCAGAAGTTGGAGGCGGCTTAAGTAACATCCATCATGGAGAGTAAGAGAGAGAGCTGCTAGAGCTGACTTCTGGTGGAAGCAAGGTTGGACTAAAGGACCAACCAGCCTCAAGAACCACCCACTCACTGTTATGTGCCTTCCTCCAGCAAAGCTCTGCCTCCTACAGTTGCATAACCTTCCTAACATCAACCAAGGATTCAAACATGAGCCTGCAGGAAACAACTTGCATTCAAACCATGACACAGTCTTTTAAGTAAAAATAGTATAGTATTTGCATATAACTTTCACATATATTTTTAATATTCCCATATATTTTTAATCATTTTTAGATTTACTTACAGTACTTCACACAATGTAATTGTCATATAAAAGTTGCTATACTGAATCGTACATGGATTAATAACATGAAAAAGTCTATTTACAGTCAGCAGGCATGCAATTTTTTTTTTTCAAATAGTCACAATCCATTATTTCTGTATCCCCAGTTGTGGAAGAGGAGGGTGATTGTAAACACAGAAACTGAGTGCTGGAGTTCCCAGCCAACAATGCAGACTTCAGAAGATGTAGTTGGACTCTGGACCTTGGGAAGTCCAAGTTGGAGCATAACAGCTGTCTGGCCTTCTTTATCTGTACTCAATGGCTTTGTCTAGCACTGTCATGACTTCCAGTCGTATTTCCAGGCTTACCAGAAACTTTTCACTCAGAGGGCTTTACTGTATTCTCATAGCTATTATACAGGGAGGATGCCTTCCACTAGTTCCATTGTGAGCGTGTCCTTGAATACTCTCCAAGGGGTATAGACTTTGGAGGGCCAGTCTGGGAACCAAACCACCATTCATCTCCCTGTTGCTATGTGAGAGAGGTCCCGGGACCAAACACCCAGATGATAAGAGGAGTTTGGGCAGCAGCCCAGCTATAAGTAGAGTTTGTAACCTAAAAGCTAGAAAGGGAATCATGTGGTTATGCAATGAGAGAGGCAAAGAAACCCTAAACTTCAGGAATCATGGGGACCTTTCAAACTTAGAAACCCGAGAAGGATTCTGTGAGGAAGATTCATTGCTTAGTCTTTTCTTTTAAATCCATTGTTAATTTTTTTGTCATTTAAAATAAGCATTGAAGCTTTGCCCTGGACTAAGTTTCTCAAACGGCTCCATTACTGGGAACTCTGCCTCAAGCAAAAAAGTCAGAGTTGTGAGAATCAAATAGAGTGGGGTGGAATTGGCCCCAGCTCTGTCAAGTTGGAGGGCTGATGCTCTACTGGGGAGCGTGGGGAGCGTGACAGAGAGGAGGTCAGGACAGAGCTACTGCAAGGGTTTCAGCGAGTAGAGGGGGCGCAGGATCTTCTGGTGGGTCATCTTGCACATGATCAAGTAGCTTTGTGTGTCACAACAGTGTCTGGTCCGCTGTATCCAGACAGTCTGCCCACTATAGGGCCCTCACAAGGGTAAGAGGTCGAGATCAACACAGTCCACTTCAGCCCCAATGCCAGGAGCCAGAACGAAAAGTTCAATCACCCACAGATGAATTTCCTCACTAAGGGCAACTGTGCTAGAAACAGCTACTCTCTCTGGAAACCTTTGGTTAAATGTGTTGGTATTTCCACCTGAGAAAAAATTTCACCGCAAAAATGAGCAGAATGACACCCAGGAACAAAAATGCCACGAGAAAGAAAATACCCACAGCTGTCATCCGGCAGACCAGCACGGCTTCAGATGGCTGACGTCCCTTCAGCTCTGGGGGGCTTGTGCACAGTGTCTCTTCCACATCCTCAAGTTTTTGCATGTTTTCTTTGTACCACGTCAAAAAATAGACATTGGAGCAAGTACAGTCCAGGGGATTGTGACTTAAATTAATGATACTCTGCTGGGACAAGATAGGGAGGAGAGTGGATGGGATGACACCTATGCTATTGGAGGCGAGATTGAGGTAGAGCCCCTTAAGATGGCTAAATGCCTCAATGCTATTGGATGTCAGACTGTTGTGGCTCAGGTCAGCATGATTCATTTTCCCAAGACTGTTGAAGGCGTGTGGATCTATGGAGGAAAGATTGCAGGAAGATAAAACCAGAACTTCCAGGCTGTCTAATGTCTGAAGTAAGTTGATCTTCGGGATAGTTCTTTCTGCGAAGCTATTGCCCTTTAAGTTCAGATGCCGGAGCCCCGGCAGACCTGCTAGAAGATGTTGGTTGCTTGTGTCAAGCAAGCAGTGGGAGAGATTCAGAAATTGCAAAAGATGGAGGTTTCGGAAAGGACTGTGCAGAGAGGGAACTTGCAAGCGGGTAAATGACAAATCCAGGAGCTGGAGCCGAAGACAGGCCTTGAAGGCCTCAGTCCGGAGTCCCAGGGGTTCACTGTAGCTCAGGTTTAGGCTTTGCAAGTGGGACAAGTTTTTGAGTTGCACGTTGCAGCAGTCAGCATCCTCGATGTCACTGTGGCTGAGATCGAGTTGTTGAAGATTTTCTAGCGCTTCTAAGCAGCCAGCACCAAGGTTAAGTTTCTTTTTGTTGCCTTTGATGTATAGGTGCGTGAGGGAGGGAAAGTTGGTGGCTTCGATTTTACACAAATCCTCAAACTTATTTGCGCTGAGAACTAGTTTCTTGAGTGAGTTCAGGCCCTTGATCCCAGAGGGCAATTCTGACAGGTGAGTGGCTGTCAGATCCAGTTCTTGGAGGTGGGTGAAGCACCGAAACGTGGTGGGGGAGAGATCAGAGAAGTGATGCTTCTGTAGGTTGATGCTGTCCACAGACATTTCACAGAGACCCTCCAACATGGCTGAGGAAATGTCTTCATCATCGTTGTCTTCAAAGGTCCCCAGCCAGAGAGATTGAATAGTAGAGTTCTGGAGACCCGTCAATATAACAGACAAGTTGGAAGTCCCTCCAAAGTTCAAGCTTTGGAAGACTGTTGACTTGAAAGCCCCGGGTTCAATCCCTTTAATGTCATTATTATGGAAGCTGAGACTCAGGTTAGTAGTTCCCTGCAGGGAGTTTATTTCTTCTCTAGAGAGATAGTGTATTGCATTATTCTGAAAATCCAGAACTTTCAGATTCTCTTTTGGGAAGTCTTTGGGGAACTTAATGGAGGAAATATGGTTGCTTCCAAGGTACAAACTTTCTAAGGTTTTCAGATTGTGCCCTGGGATAAACTCAAGCATGGATATTCCTGTTTGGATAAGGAAGAGATGCTTCAGCGACTTGGGCCCATTCAGTGCTGTTTCTGCCATAAATATCAAGGGATTTGCAGTTAGCACAAGCGTGTTCAACTGGTGATGGTTTTGGAAAGTGTCTTCGTGTATCCAGTAGATCTGGCACCTTGAAAAGACAGAATTTATACAAAACCATTCAGTCGAAAAGGAAGCAAACAACATTATGTGGCATGAATCAATAAATACTAAAATAATGTATATATACATTATTGACAGCTAATCCAAAAAAGTCTTTTTTTGCCCTGCCCGCAAATGGTACTTCCCTATCCACAAAAAAAGTGCTCAGTGCACTTTTTATTTTTGTACTAAAAGGAAAAAATTAGTGGCTTGAATAATTGCAAAATTAAAACATGATTTACTGTTTTAAGTAACTTACCATATAATGCACAACAGACAATATATTGTACTCAATATATTAATGTATAAATCTGTGCTGTCTTCGGCAAGATACAACTTTTTTGTGGGGGGAGCTCTGAATCCAAGATCTTGCATGTGTTAAGCACACATTCTGCCATTGGCCTATACTCTTGGTCCTCTTTTCATTAGTTAAATAGAAAAATAACAGCCATTTTGAGGAACTGTTACATGTCAAGTGATACATGGGAACATACTCAATTGCACTTCAGAACAGTAGAGGTTCAAAGAACTCTGTCCTCATGTTGCATCAAAAAATACTGGATTCCATATAACACACATGTGAATATAGCCTTCGTACATACAGGAGTGCACATGTATCCACACTGATGATTTCCTTATCTAACTGCAAGTAGGTAGTGATGTTCACCATGGCAATTCATGATGATGTTTGCAAATTGGCAGCACCACTGTGGGTGTGTGCCTTCCACTGTGTAAGACGTGCGCAAGACCCACACTGCAGAACTGCCGGGCTTCTTCCCTCTTCCATGGACACAGCTTATATATCTCTTTGTTTTCATACCTAACTTTCTTGTTACACTTCTGCTCATTGTATACCAAACAACAGCTCAGGATTCAAAGACAACCGTGGATTCATGATTCTGCTGCTGATATAGATAATGGGACTCTTTATCTACTCTGTAGGAAAAGGGAATTTAATAGGGAGTATGTATATTTCTTCCAATTTTTTCCTTAAACATCATCACCCAAAGCAGCCAACTACGCTGAGATATAATATGTGGCATCTTAGTACAAGATCTTCAGTTTTATTTGTTATCGGTATTATTTACAACTAAACAACGAATGCACATAGTTTTAAAATAATATATTTCCCCTTAATTAGTTGGTGTTTTGTATTCATTTTCTTTTTCCAGTTTAATGTGTATATGACCATGTGGTGCATGCATGTTTACATATTATATTCACGTGTGTGTGTGTGTGTGTGTGTGTGTGTGTGTGTGTGTGTGTGTGTGTGTGTATGCATGTGGGGGTTATATCAAGATCATCCTCCAATGCTCTTATATTCTTTGAGGCAAGGTCTCTAATCACACTCAGAGCTTGCCAACCTTTGCCTTCCAAGGCTGGAATTACAGATGGGCTCTACATCTACCTGCCATTTTTGGTGGGATCTAGTCGGAACTCCAGACCGTTGGCAACAAGTGCTGTAACTGCCGAATCATCTCCTTAACTTGGCTAGTTGTTCTTTAAAATACATTCTACCTATATAAAAATATTTTCTTGTGAGAAAGATGCAGGACAAACTGATTTTTTTCCTGCGCCTCCTAAAATAACTGTGGAGACAATGGAATATGTGCTGTGGTTGTGTTCAAGGTATCAAAACAAGGAGCTGGAATACACACCTGGTTAAATCCAAGAAGGTAAGGTTCATGAGTCGGCCGAAGGTTGTTTTTTGAATCGTAGACAAGAAATTAAAGCTGAATTCCAAATATTCTGTCGAGTTTGGGAGCGTGCCAGGAAGTTCAGTGAGCCCTAAATTTTCACAATTGTATGTTTTGTTGGCTTCTTTCTAATGGGAGAGGCAATGTTAAATAATATTGGATTTGGTATCTTGATTGGCTATTTAGCAAAATTATGTAGCTTATCCTCTAAACAGCAATCCCAATAAGTAATTGTTACCAAATATACACTTACAAAAATCACAAAGTGGCTTATACACAATCTTATTCATTAGATTTTTTTGGTAACTGCCATAAATAGTAATAATAATAGCAATAATAATGATAACATAATAGACTAATTCGTGATTCAACTGTGATTCAAATAAAGCAGTTAGGAAGAGAAACTTTGAAAGTAGCAGAAAACGTCAAATAAGGATAGGATTGGGTGATGTTAGAAACTGTGTGGTTTCTTAGCGGGAGACTGGTATCTGCCAGCACGTGGTAGTACATCTCTGCAAATCTGGTACTCTGGGGGCGGAATCTGGTGGGAGAGCAAGTTCAAGACTGGCCTGGGTTACTTAGTAAGACCCTTCCTCCAAACACCCATGGCTGGGGATGCCATTCAATGATGAGGTGCTTTCCTCGAATATGTGTGGACTCGGTACTTGAAAAAGAAAAAAGAGAGAGAAAACGGTTGGCAGCAACCAGCATATCCATCAGCAAGGGGTAAGGGAACATGGCGCATTTGCAAGAGAACTCTGAAATGTTCTTCCCAAAATTAACAAACAAACAAATAAATTTGGATCCCGTCAAGATTTTGGGCCTAGATTCCTGTTTACTTGTGACATGTAGAATTAAGTTAAGAAAACACCATATGGTAGCAAGTGGTCAAATGCAGAAAGTGGAATTTTCTCTAGCTGTTTGAGAAGGGAGGGTAAGGAGAGAGGAGAGAGTTAGGAATAGGAAGAGGAGGAAGAAAAAGAAAAGGATGAAGAAGAGGATGGGAGTGAGGAAGAAGAGGAAGGATTAAGGGGATGAAGAGAAGCAGAAAAAAGTAGAGGAAGAGGAAGAGGAAATGAAGAAGAAGGGGAAAGCTTTGCTAAGAGATACTAAACTATTGAAGAGATTGTTACAATTACCCTTCATGTTGCTGATATGACTACAGGACCCAAACAACTTAGAGGAACAAAAGATTTATTTTTGGTTATGATTCTTATTATAATTCATCAGCATGGCAAGAAAGTTCCTATCAATATTGGAAGCCAGGGATTTGGCCACAAGGTTTCTCCAGGCAGAGCTGAGAGAGACACAAACACTTTTTTTTTTTTTTGCCAGACTGTCTGAATGCTAAAGTACTGAACCAGCTCTCAACAGCTTATTCATCTGAGCAGAGAATGGTCTCACCCACTATGGACTGGGTCTTCCCACATCGGTTAGATAATCTCCCACTTAGCTACTTAGTTTAATTGCCTTAGCTACTAATTCTTTATAGGTGTGCCCAAGACTCAGCCCTCAATTGTCAAGTTGACATCTGTATCTAACTGATAACAAAGACAGAATAGACTTCATTTGTTTAGATCATGCTTAAAATAAAGAATTAGGAAAAGATATTTTATACACAATAATAGAACATAGGGGGGCGAAATTTGATAATACTGAGAAATAATTAAAATTTAAAATATTAGTGACTAGTATTATGGTTAAGTAAAAAAATGTTCTTACACTTTTGAGATGCAGGCTAAAGTATTTAGAGATATAAATGTAATTGTAATTTGCTTTAAAGTATTCTAGCCAAAAAAAAAGATAAGGAGAAAGAAGAGGAGAAGGAGGAAGAGAAGGAAGAGGAGGAGGAATAGTATTTTATGACTTAATCCCAGCACTTGGGAAGCTGAGGTAGGAAGATTTATTTGAGTTCTAGGCTGCCGTGGGATACAGAATAAAACCAGGTCTCATACAATAGTAATAACAAAAAAAGAAGGAATGAAGTTAATAGACAGTTGCTGATGGTCCATGAATGGAAGTATCATCTTGGCTCTTACAATCCCAAAGGATTCATCAAACTTTTGGAATTCTGAATCTGGCAAGCTGTCGATAGTAGACCACTGGTCTCTACATAAGCGATATAGAGGAATTACCTAGCCTGAGACAGTATTGTTGAGGATTCAGAAATCTGTCAGTCATTGGTTATTAAATGCCCTAACCCAAGTGATAAATCCTGGACTAACAAGAAAGAAGTGTTTCATTCGAGATCAGAACTTTAGCATCATAGTTCATGCAAACAGTGCTTTGGATGAAGGATTATGTGGGAGGGGAGAAGGTAAAATGATGTGATGTGCTGTGCGTTACCTAGGGAGACTCCCAGGTCAGGGAAAAATGATTTACACAGCTCCCTTGGAGGCAGAAGATGACAGGCAGTAGGACCACTCATGCTCAGACCATTCTATACCCCAAGTGAACTTATATAACTGTCATCCTCGTATTTCCCTAAGCACACACAGGCTCCCTCGAGGTCCCTGTGAGGCTGCTGTCTCTCTCCAGAGCAGCAGTCTTCCTCATGCGGATCTGCAAGCAGACTTGCATCACTGGAAAGAGAAGTCCACATGTCCTACATTGTCCTGATGTGAAAGGCTCTTGAGACTGCACCATTCTACCTTTCCTGCTTAGTGGTAAACTTTTTCGTAGCTTCACGAAGCATGCCCACCGCAGGAAGCCTCTACTTTCCATCATAGCTGTCATCAGTGAAAATGCCATATTTACATGTCCTTGCAATTTATTCTTCATTTTTATAGACCTGGAGTCTTCTAGGCAATGCCACGAATCCATATAATGTCTTTGAAACTCTTGCTTTGCATCTAAAACTTGGATTTAACTGTCTGGTGGATAAAAAGCATGTTAGCCGACCATCCTTGGTGCCCACAAGTAGACCACCAAAGAGAACCTGCATAGGCTCTACAGTCCCAGAGATGCTAAGGTACTGGTTAGCTTGGAGCAGATATTTTCCTTTTCTGGTCTCTGTTGGCATTACTGATGTCATATGCACTTTTAGAAGTGGTCCTGCTGCGTGCTAGCCTATCCCAGAAGGTTTGAGGCTGCCCATTGCCTTCTCCTGAATCTGCAAGTGCTCAAGTCCCCTGAAGCATTCTGTATCTCATATGTGCTTGACTAAACACATTGCCACATTAATGGGATGCTCAGCCAGAAAGCAAAAAGGAGCTTCTAGAAAGAGGAAAGGTGGGGAAGTGAAATAGCTTGGTTTTAGCCTAGTCAGAAAAGGAGAAGCTGTAGCTGCCAATACCAAGGGGTCTCAAGAAGCCCACCAAAGCCTGTTCTGCAACCTGTGGAAAAGGTAAGAAACACTCTCTCATTCCTAGGGAAAAGAGGTGATGCTACAATGTATAGTCAAAAGGCTGTCAAACCAAGCACCTATCTTGAGCTACACACACACACAGACAGACACACACACACACCTCAACCTGTACAGTTTTCACAATCACAATTGTACAGTCAAAAGCTGCTCTAGGGGTTAGGGAGATGGCACAGTGGCTAAAACCTTTGCCTTGTAAAGAAAAGGGCCTAAATTTATATCCCCAAATACCACCGAGAAATACTGGACCAATAAGGCAGTGACCTGGAAGATAGAGCCTAGGAAATTCCAGAGCAAACAATAAGGTGGAAGAACGATCAAGGATGATTCTGATAGTATCCTTGGCCTTCACAGGAGCACATACTCAAGTGTCTTCTTATATACAAGCCAGCACATACACATTAAACCCCCCATATACACACACTCCATACACACATATATTAAAAAAGGAGGAAAAAAGCTGATCTAGCAACATGTAAGAGACATTAGGTTGTTTTTCAATAGATGGGAATTGCTTAAGGCTAGCATATGAACATGCACACACATAAACATTCTCATTTTCTATTGTAGTTTTTCAAAATGATGGACAGGTCTGTGCAAAGTTCATGTAATGCAGTGCAGAGAGGGTGCAGCAGGTGTGGCAGTAGCAGAATACCTGCCTGGACAAGGTGTTTTAAAGGAAACTCACCTCTGTTGGGAAGTCAGAGTTCCTGTTTCAGTCTTGTAACTAAAGGAAGCTTGAGGACCATTTTAGGGGTTTGAGAGAGGGACCACAGAACAGTGAGCCCCAGCACTTGCCTGGAGGAGGGAGATGGAGTAGGGGAGGAGAGAAGGCCATGTCTTGAGAGTTAGGGCCAGCAAAGGAGGACTCTATGCAGCTATAGAATGGAAGGGGGGTGGTCTTTAGAGAATACACTGAGAAAGCCAACAAGTCAGGGCAAGTATGCTTAGAATGTCATCCAAATATTCAAAAAAGACATAGGGACCAAGGGAGAAGTTACACTTTTCAAGTTAGACCTCAGAAAGGCAGTCAGGCCTAGCAGCGATCTGCACGCAGCTGATCTGATGGAGGGGCTCCTGGGATGTAGAAATACATTCTTGCAGAATGGTAGTAAGTTACAGATAAGCTACCCACCTTACATACTTAAATGTACTATGCAGCCTTCTTATAGACAAGGATATACAATCACAGTACCATTTTTCAAGTTCAAAATGTTTAATGTGGATTCAGTTTTGCCCATTGTCCTTACAGTATTTTTGCTTATTTTTTTAATTTTTAATTTTTTAGTTTTACAAGCATATTGAGTACTAATCCCTGCTTCCCTCTATCCTTCCCCTTCCTCCCTCTCTTCCCCTCATCAATCCATTCTGCTCCTTCCCACCCTCCTGCCTGGCCGCTTCTGTGGACCCCAGGGTTCCCTCTGGCTTGTCTACTTTTGTGAGGGTTCCAGCCTCTATGGTATACCAAGTTGCCTCTCCCTAGGCCATCCCACTGATAGGGGCATTTCCCTTCACTCATCCAGCTCTAGTTCCTAAGGTTTCCACCATGTGTTGTTATCTCTCTTCAATTCCTCATAGCCTATGTACTTATTTTTTTTAACCAGAATCATACATTTAATTGTCAACTTTCTGTAGGCTTCTCTAATCTGAGACAATTCCTTTGCCTTTTGTGATATTGATTTTTTTGGAAGAATTTAGGCTTGTGTTGATCAAAATGCTTCTCATTCAAGTTAGAACTTTTCTGAGTTTTAATGTGGATATGTTTCCTCCTATTGGATTCTAGTAGAAGTCTAGTAGAAATCTATGGAAGTACCATATCAGTAAGGACGAGTCTTTCCCCATGTGAGGTGCTTTTTGTGAGATGTAGTACAGCACAGATGTGCAGAACAGCAGGAGGACCGTTTTTCCTAGAATGAAAAGATAGCATTCAGACCACAGGCAGGTGATCCACTGCCAGGGCCTTGTGCTTTGGGTTTCATTCCTAGGCACCCACCACGCCACAGTTTCCCTAAGCCCCACACAATCAGGTTTTCTCGAAATGGTCCATTTCCAAAATTTTATTTGTGCTCTTCTTTGCAGCTCAGGCTGGCTGCACCGTGGACGTGCACAGAGGACCTATCCTGCTTACCTTCTCACCGAGAAGCCCCATGCCGGGAAAACTGGGGCTAAGCCACGTGGTATTTATTCACAACTTCACCCCTCCATGTCCAGGGGCAGTAGCTAAGCACCTGTGGCATGCAGCATCTTTACCTTGTTCTCAGAGCTGCGCAGAACTTGGCTCCCCTGAGCTGCTGCTTTATTTACCATCTCTCTTCCTTCCACGTCCTCATTTGCATTTTTTCAATCAAGGTCTTATTTTGCTTCTTCCTGCTGTGCCTCTGACTCTCTCCCATCCCACTGTACTTAACTCTCCTTGCAAGTGTTGAAACATATTCCAATTTGAAATCCTTGAATTTCACACAACTGCTTACTCCCACCTTGACACATGCATACAGGAGGGGCCCTGGTTCCTACCTCTCCCTCTTGAATGGCAGCTCCGTAAGAGAGATAGCAGTTGACTGGGAAGCTGACTCATGGAGCAAAGCCTGGTCTCTAAAAAATGAAATAAAACAAGCCCTGAAGAAAGTATATTCCTAAAATGGGTTACCAAGCTGACTCCTCCAGGCAGTGGATATTCCAATTATTACACACTTTGTTTTCTATTTGCCTGCAGAATCAGCTACCCTGCTTGGATTCCAGTCCCAGCCCCAATCCTTAGCTATGTTACTTGGGTCCCCTGTTCTCCAGCTGTAGGTTAGGGATAAATACAAATATGTTTATATATATACAAATTTTACAGTTTTATAATGGCAAGATTTGGAAATAAATAGAACACAATAAATAATCTGGAAGAAAGTATGCAATAATATTATCCTTGGGATAGACAGAAGGTTACTTGAAGATAGAAATACACTGGAAGTGAAGGGGAAAAGGTTAAATTGAACTAATTGACAATTCTGGAATGAAAAGGTAAGTCTCATAAGAGGAGAATGGATTTGCAATTAGATGAGGGACTTGTATTTGCAGTACATAAAGAATCTCTACCAGCAAGACAACCCAAGAGAAAATGGACAAGAGACGTAACAAGCACTCTTTACATATAAAAAGGTCATGTAGGGCTGGTGGGGGATAGTTTAATAGCAGACTGCTTATTTAGCATGCATGAAGCTCTTCAGTAGCACTGTAGAAAGAGAGAAGGTTTATAAATAACTAACTGTAAAAATGTAGTTAACTTTGGAAAACTGGCAATGTTTATTAAACACGCAGGACAAAATGCATCCACTCTTAAGTACAGTTCTAACATAAGCATATACATTTCTTTACTAAAGATATAGATAAAAATGCCCAAACCAGCATCATTTATAATAGCCAAAAAATTATAAGCAATGTAAATTTCTGTTAAGAGTAGCAATAAGAATGAACACATACCCACTGCCCATGTCATCAATAAGTGTCACAAATTTAGTGTAAAGGAAAAGGAGACAGAGAAAAGTTAGTTTGCATCGTAGTCCCATGTCCTGAATGTTCAAAAAACCAAGCCAAAACAATCATGGTGGAAGTTGATGATCAGAAGCTAGGGGTTGGGGGGGGAGGGGGCAGGCAGCTTCTGAGCTATGGAGCATGTGCTATATTCCGAGCCTCATGTTGGCTGCATAGATAGATGTGTCTCCTCCATGAAAGTGCAATGAACTGCACGCTCCGGACTTTTTGAATTTCCCGTATGCAAGTTTTGCTTTTACATAAAAGTTTACTAAACTCAAAACAAGGCCAAAGCAAAGACTTTCCTTCCAGATGAGGCTTGATGAGCTCGTGGTGGCCACTCACAGGAACCGGTGACAGCACGTGGCTCCTGTGCTAGAAGCAGAGGGGAAGACAGCGAGAGGGAAAGAAAGGAAGCCAAGTGGGTATGCAAAACCAGCGGATTTGAATGTGGAAGGCACAGATTTCTTCTCCTAACCAGGCTGTAGCCCAGAGGTCTAGTACTTCGAGAACATTCTCCCATCCTCCTCCTGCCCGCATGAAGTCTCAAAGGAAAGCCTGAGGATTCTGTGGCTCAGAACTGACAGTGAAAGAAATGTTAAGTCCAATGTTAGCGCAATAGCTTGCAAAGTGGGAAGCATTTAGAAGCAGAGACCTTTCAGAGGGTAGCCACACGAGACTGCTGGACTAGCTGGTTTCAACTTTGCCAGTCTTATTCAAGAAGCAAGTCCTCCCTGTAACACAAGGAGAAGCTTGGCGATAGCAGGACACTAAGCCTCCCTCCCATGACTTATAGTCACAGGATTCGATGCCAGAACAGACAGTTTCTCTCGTCCTTGTTCCTCTTCCCTCTTCCTCCACAAAAGGGAACTGGCAACTCCGGGGCCGAAGGACTCCTTTGGGTCCAATAGTTCCATAGCTTTTCAATCTGACAGCAGTGCTGTCCTGTCCTGGGGCTAATTATGGCCTCAGAAGGGTGGCCTAGCCATCCCCTTGGTCCCCTTGAGAGCATAACTGGTGAGTTGGAGAGCAGAGAGCTTATGGAGCTAGAGATGACCGGCTCATTGGGCAGCGAGTGCATGGCACACTTCTCTGACCACTGAACCATCTCCAATCACATGTCCTGTTGACTATGGGCTGCAGGCACAAAAGACAGTTGGCACTTGGTGGTTTAGGGCGCTGCTTTCCTGGGTGGGAGCTGAGAGGAGAATACAAGTTACGTTCTTACTGTGGCATCCACATGGTATAGGGAACTGAGCTGAATGGGGAGAGCTCTTCTAGGGCTGATAAAAGCTCTTTCCTCTTCCCCTTCAGTTGTAGGATGAATGGTGCCCCACTCCGCAAGTTCATGGGCTGAAAAGTCCTAACTCCCAGAAGCGCAGAATGTGGTTATAGTTGGAGAATAGAAGACGTAATTAAAGTAAATTGATCCTTAATCAATTAATTAATCTCTACCTAATCAAATAATTAATCTATAATATCACCAAGTGGGCTCTAATACAGTATCACCAGCACAATTAAAATAATAGCACATGAGGACCCAGCCATGTATGGTGGAGACATGCTGTGTGGACTGTGGAAGAAGTCAGCTATCTACAAGCCAAGGAGGCCTTAGAAGAAATCCACCTTGCCAGAACTTTGATCTTCGACTGCCAGGCGCTAAAAACAGGAAATAATAAATTTCTGCTATGATAGCATCTATCCTGACTTTAATTCTTCCTGGCCTTCCCCCCTCCACCTGGTCTGAGAGCATCATGCCTGCATCTGCTCGTTTCTCTTCTAGGCCTTGAAGCCCTTGAATTTCTAGCCTTTGGCTGGGTCTTTGTGTAAGTTATGGATCAAACTGGCTTCAAGCTATCATCTTGGGGTCATTTGCACCTTGAACTCCTGACTTGTATTCTCCTCTCAGCTCCCACCCAGGAAAGCAGCCGCCCTAAACCACCAAATGCCAACTGTCTTTTGTGCCTGCAGCCCATAGTCAACAGGACATGTGGTTGGAGAGAGTGGGAGGAAGACTGAAGCATTTTAAGACTATAAAGACTGAGGCCCTTCTTATTTTCTCCATCCCTGCAAGAATGTCCCCCAGGCTGACAAGTATCAGTATATTCCAAAATGTAAGTTGCAAGTTAGATCCATTTTCAGATTTTACTCCTGTGGATTAGCCCAACAATGCAGGGGAAAGCCAGACTCGTTTAGAATGATTTTTTACAAATGCTCTGGTACCTGGCATAGGTCTACCTTTATTAATCTTCACCCAGAGAGCCAGGAAATTGAAGTGTTACTTGGAGGTAGTGGTTGCATGCTGGGACAGAACACCAACAGCCCTCCTGGATTAGGAAACAGATTTAGGGATAAAAGGGAAGATCTCCTTCAGACACCAGGATCTTCTTGAGATCTCCCACTGCCCTTTTTAAGACTGGGGACAATGACATGCCAAGGCTCAGAAGAAGCCTGCATGCTAGATCTTGAAAGTTTCTGGAAGTATCAGTGGGCTAGAGACAAATAGTTTGGACTCACCTCGACACATATCTGCTCTGAAGAGGTGATCACTTCACAGATGGCTGAAAACAGCATCGCCAAAAAGCAGCAGCTGATACCGGAAGCCATCCCAGGTCCAAAGTGAGCCCAGCTGTGTGGGCTTATTATCTGACGCTCCAAGCTGAGCCCTGAAATCACGCCGTGATAACCTGGGCGATCTGTCAGCCAGGGAGTTACTCAAAGGGGGGACTTTTGGACAGAAATACTGCTTAGCATTTGTGACTCTGAGTTGAAAAAAAAAAAAAAAGAAAAGAAAGAAAAAAGGGGAAGTTCCTTTTGCATATGAACCATCTTGGCCAAAAATAACGGAGTCCTGGGCCCCAGTCTGCTCAGTGCATTTCCTGGCAAATAGAGTGCTTGTGCAGCTAGCTTTCTGGGCTCTCAGCGTTATGCTTCCCACTGGCTCTGAACCAATGTTAAGGGTCAGGCCCATTGTATTACATTCTTGTCCTCTCCGCAAGAGGCTGTGGATGCAGGAGGATGAACTCACACAGGTGGGCCACTTTGCTGTTTTGTTTAGTGAATACCTATGAGAAGCACTGGAGCGTGCTGGCAGGGCTGAGAGAGCTACACAAGGAGATGGCTTTGTCTCTTGCCCTGGTGACTCAGGTCTGTTGAAATAGCTCCAGTGGAAGTCCCTCTTGCTTTCTCCCAGCTGGCTGAAAAGGCAACAGTCTGTTCAAGGAGAACAGAGGGAAGTAGACCAACTGGAACTCTCTTTTGATTTAGAAATAGTCTTGAAGGGTTAGGGATGTGGTCCAGTTAGCAAGGTGCTTGCCTAGCAAGTGTGAAGTTCTGGGTTCCATCCAGGAACCATAAACCAGGCACAGGAGCAGACCTCTATTATCAAACACTGGAAAGGTAGAGGCAGTCAAAATCACAGTGAGTTCCAACAACATACAAACTAATAAAAGCTTTGAAAGATGGTGATTATTTTAACGTTGTAAGGGATCAGGGATTAAAAATGGTCAAAGATCAAACGTTCCCCTTATGAGTTTAGCTACCCCAGACTTTTGCCACTGCTCTGGCAAAATGGAGATGACTGGTATTACTGTTCTTCCATTCCACTTCCAAGGTTACAGTTCCCAGTTTCAGAGTTCACAGTGACTTTAGATACTACTGTAATGGGCTATACCCCCAACAGAGCGAATACAGGTAGCTACTGTTGATTAAGTACTTTTTTTGTGTTAGACACAGGGGCAGGTTTTATGTTTGTTATGGTACATTTCTCTATCCTAAGATACCCCTACCTGTGTTATAAAGAGATGCTTTTCATTTCCTCACTTTATATTTGTAGAAATCCATGCTGTAGAGACATAAAATGACCTCTTTCAAACTTCATCCCCACAGAGTGGTAGAGCCAGGCTTCAGACCCAGATGGTCTCACAGAAGAGACCACTGTCTCTTCTATTCTCCATGGCTTCCGAAGGAAGTGGCCTCCTGAAGATCTTTGCCTGGAGATCTCAGAGCAGAGGCTAAGCAACAGAGGAGTTCGGAAAACTCTCTTGACACCAGGCTAGGACTGTTGTAAGTAACTACGCTTTTCCTAAAGGGGCCTTCTCCTTGACAAAGAAATCTCTGAAGATGTTATTGGCAAAAGATGTATGAAGCCAAAGTAGATGAGTGGCAGGCCACCTTGCTTCAAAGAAGGAAGGCATCTGTCATGGTATATAGAAAGAGCTGGAGCCAGGGAGGTGTTCTATCCTAAGCCTTAGATCCGTTGTTTACCAACTGAACGACCTCTGACAAGACACCACACTTCTTTGAGGCTATTTCCTCATCTGAAAAGCCAAGCATTGTGATTCCTGTTCTGTTAACATCACAGGTAATTACAAGGATCAAATGGGGATCATATGTGGGAGAATGCTTTCTTAACCTTAAAGCCCTACATAAATATGAAGAATGTGGAGCAAATTCTGCTCTGAGTCACCAATTCCAATGTCATGTAAATATCACTCTCAGGAAATTGTCTCCTGCCCCAGAGACATTGAAAAGGCATATTACTTTTCCTTCTCAAAGAAAGGTTTGATGGCTCTGCTAAAGCCATAAGATTTTGTCATTTTCTGAGGCCACACCATTTGCATATGATTTGCATGTGTTTGCATAATGGATTCAAAAGACTCATTGCAAGTGTATAAGAGTAAAAGAAAATAAATGAATATGAGTGACCTTCTGCCACAGCATTCAAATCAAATATTCAGGGCATAATACCCTGAAATATGAAATAGATTAAAATTTAAACTATTGCAAACAGATAGGAAGATAGGTTTCAGAGTTTAGAAGCAAGAATGAAACCTTTATTTGGTTCCAGGTTGGAAAGAATCATATTCTCTAAAAGGTCACCCCATCCCAGTGATTTTCATGCAATTCTCCCTCCTTACTGCTTTGCCCCACTCCTGTCTATATACCAAGACATCCTCACTGTGAAATGTCCCAGCTACCAGCAACCCACTATCCCTCAATAAACCTTCTGGCCAGTTTTGATTGTTTAAAAGTTATGATCTTATATGAACTGAAGCTGTCTCTAATGTCCCCATGATGTTCTTTATTTCCCCAACTAACAGAGTAAATTCAAATCCTTTTCTATCTTTTTTCTATCTTCCTTCCTTCCTTCCTTCCTTCCTTCCTTCCTTCCTTCCTTCCTTCTTCCTTCCTTCCTTCCTTCCTTTCTTCTTCCCTCTCTCCCTCCCTCCCTCCCTTCCTTCTTTTTTTCCTTCCTTCCTTCATTCCTTTCATTTGAAGATAATTATGTCCCTAATTTTTTCTGGGTTAAAAATGTCCTGTTTGTATATCTCTGTTTCTCTATCTCTGTTACAAGTTCATATTCACAAATAATGTCATAAAGTATTATCGTTCCCATTGATTTGTTCATCTGAATATTTCCTAACTCTCACAGGAAATGTCCTGATTTGAGCGACTTGAATTTCAGCCTGGCTTTGTCATTAGTTAGCTGTGTGTCATTGAGACAATCAGCAATGTATCTCAGTTTGCTCAATCTGTTCAATGATGGAATTGGACTAGTTCTTCTATAAGCTACTTCCTCATTTAAAATCCCATTACTCCATTTCAGATTGCAATTTCCAACTCGCTTATGTAACAGAACTGTTGGCTCAAACCCATAAGATGGAGCTATGCTTCCTTTTTGTTGACAATCTGCTCTCTTGTTGTTGCTCCAGATGGTATGGCTCCTTCTTGGCAGACAAAGCTAGAGAGGGTTAGCTGGAGCAAGCAGTGCCGTCATTCTGTGATCCCAATGTTCTCACAAGGCCGTGGAGGGACAGAGCAGCCATGATCCATGCTAAGAACCATTTCTTTCAGAGATCTGGAAAAGGAGGTAAGTTGAGAAGTGGCATTCTTACGTATGACCACATCAGGGGAACACCAGATCAGGGCCCCAGGAGTGTTCATGAAGTTCAAGTGTCCTTTCATGAGGTATTTACAGAGATTTATATACAAATTTCATATCATCCTTTGCTATTGTTATATCAGATGTCCATGTCGTTTACCCTCTGTGGCCAGCTATTTCCTCATGGACTACCCCAGAGAAATGACCATTTTCATTTGAGTCCCATCTGGTCACTTCCCTGTGTCTCTAAGAGGTTATCATCCTAGAGTCCTAGGATTGGCCCTTTAAGCTCTTTCTTGATAATAACCCAAAGATTAATTTGCTTTCAGAAATATGCAAAGTAAAATATGCTTTCATGATCCAAATTTGCAAAGCACTAGATTGATAATTTCTATCATATTTCATGAACACCTGTTGATGTTACTATGACTTACTACCACATCATCCCCCCACCTCTGCTCTGTGCATTTAGTATCACTTCTGCTTTTGGCTCAAGCCTATTCTTCTCCCAATTACATTCTCCCTACCTACCCAGTTTTCTAAAATATTCTTGAGTATTTGAATATGCTTAATGACCATTTTTATTTCGGATCATTATATTTTCTAAGACTTGCCTAATTTCTTTTAAATCAGATTATTATGACACAACGTACCAGAGTCAGAGTTCTTAAGTAGAGCTTCCCTCAGGGTTCTCCTTACTTTCTGAGGATTATACATCCAAATGGTTACACTGGTTCTGCTTTCTTGTCATGCAGATATGCTGTAGTTTGGCAAGTTAGATAGTATGAAGTCATTAGTTTGGATAAAGCTAGAGACACTGACGATCCATGAAGGATGTGGATTTCCTTCAGGAGGTGTCATGGTTTGAAATGTGTCCTCCACAGACTCATGCATTTGGGAAAGTCATGGCACCTTTAAGAGGTAGAACCTTGTTGGAAGAAGGATGTCACAAGGGGTGGGCCTTGAGGTGGATTTAGTCCCACCCTACTTTGGGAGAAGGTCTGATCTTGCAGTTGGCAGTGTAGCAGCTCTCAGCCTTCTGGATGGATGTAACCTAGGCCTCCTCCAGCTTCTACCAGGCACACATGCTGTGTCTATCATGAAAGACTGTATCTCCTCTCTGGAACCATATGCTGAACAAATCTTTCCTTTCTCTATCTACATTGCTTGACTTTGAGTGTTGTTTCACAGTTAACCAGTACAGAAACTGGTATGTAGTAGTGGAAGTATTATTGTATGTCATGGTTTCAAATGTGTCCTCCACAGTCTCATGTGTTTGGGAAGATCATAGCACCTTTGAGAGGTGGAGCCTTGCTAGAGGAAGGGGGTCACAAGGGATGTGCCTTGATATAGATTAGTTGCACCCTACCTCTAGGAGGAATCTGTCTTTGCAGCAAGCAGTTTGGTAGCTCTCAGTCTCTCGAATAGGTGTGACATAGTCTGTCTCCAGCTTCAGCCAACTAGCCATGCTGCCTCCACCATGAAAGACTGTATCTCCCCTCTAGAGCCATAACCTCCCTTTCTTCTTTAAGTTGCTTGACTTTGAATGTTCTCTCACAGCAACCCCACAAGAGTAACTATTACATTGTGAGATTAAGATCAGCTTGTACAACAATGTTAATTGCTTTGGAGTTGAGAGAAATTTGTGAAGTTGATGTTTGTGAAGCTGAGAAAAATTGGTACCCAGCAGTATGGCAATTGTTATGATGTGGTTAGTGTGCCTTTGGAACTGTTTATTTATTTATTTATTCAATTGTGTGTATGTGTGTGTGTATGTGTGTGGGCAAATTCAGGAACCACCATGGACCGCTCCACCGCCTCCTTGTTTACTCTGCCCTGGGATTCACAGGCTCTGCCCTACCAGGACCAGAAATGCAGGCTGCTCCTGCTTCCGCCAGGCATCTATAAGTGGGGTCTAAGAGCCGAACTTAGGACCTTCCACCTGCAAGGCAGAGGCTTAACCCCTGAGCCACCTCTCCAGTCCCCTGGAACTGTTTATTAGGGGAAATATTGAGAATTTTGGGACTTTGCATTGGGAAAACCTTTGTGTATTAAAGATGGAATCAAATGGGCCTTTCTTGTGAGAGCTTGAGATACAGGCAATAGAAGCCTAGCTTGTGATGGTCCAGAGGGGGAAGAAAGACTGTGTTTGAAACTGGATGAGTGACAAATGGAGCCACTGTGTTGACAGAGTTTAGTGAACCTTTGGTTTCATACTGAGAGCTTGCCTAAAATTAAATCTGAGTTTTTGCCAGAAGGATTTTCAAGGCAATGTGATCTTGACGTGTGGCATGGCTACTTTTTAGCACTTTTGTTCAGAGTTATGAAAAAGAATGAGGAATCAGGCAGAAAGAAGCAAAAGTCATGAAGTCTAATAAGGAAAAAATAGATTGACAAATTTGAAGTGCTGAACCAGGAAGAGGTAGAAAGCAAAATGGTGATTATTATTGTTAAACAGATTAGCTCCATTAGTAAATCAAGCTTTCACTTCATTTGAATTATAGGAGAGGCCCTACCCTGAGGGCAAGATCCTCAGAGAAGGAACCCACCCATAATAATGCAAATCCTTTTGGAAGGGGAGAGCTGCAGGATAGAACCCCAAAGGAAAACTGTTTCTACTCCAAAGCAAAGGCCCACGAGAAATTTTGCCTATACTCAGCACAGAGAAGGTGAACCAGCTTCAAGGCGGCCAATCTCCACCTGAAAGTTATAGCAGAACTTGGCAAAGTTCTCCATATGATTCTGGCTTTAGAGAAATCAGAGATGCAAGGGAAAGGATGCCCTGAATCCCTCTTCCAAGGTTTCAGAAAATTATAGAAGTCAGGCAACATGTGGCAGAAAACCTACAGTTTATAGGTCCAAGAAAAGCAGTTTATACTGTGGAGTTAAAGTCTGGTTTGCCATTGAGAGGTGAAGATATTAGAGATGCCAGAGACAACATGGGACATCTGTGAAGGAGAGCTATATACCCTGGGAGGAGTCAGCGCGAGAGAATGATGTGTGCTAAGGGCAACAGCATTGGAGGGTAGAACCAAAGTCCTTTGGAACTGAGATAATTTCAATGAGAGGTTCATCTGTTGAACATGGAACTGCAGGATTTGGAGTTTGTCATGCTGGTTTTTGGTCTTGTGATGGACTGATCTTCCTGGATATGCCCCCGCTCCTTTCTTTTGGAATGGGAATGTTTATTCTGTGCCATTGTATGTTGAAAGTATGTAACTTGTCTTTTAATTTTACAGGAGGCTTTGGACTTTCAACTTTTGGACTGTGTTGAGACAACTGATATAGTCTATGTTGGGATTTTTAAAGTTGGACTGAGTATGGTTTGTATAATGAGATGGCAATAAGCTTGTGGGAGACTAGGGTGGAATGTTATAGTTTTAAATGTGTCCCCCACAGGTTCATATATTTGGGGAGTTCATGGCACCATTAAGAGTAGTGGCTTGCTGGGAGAAGGGGGTGGGATTTAAGGTGGATTAATCCTACCCTACTTCTAGGAGAGGTGTAATCTAGCAGTAGACAGTCTTTTAGCTCTCAGCCTCTCAGATGGTCATGACTTAGCCTGGCTCCAGTTCCTGCCAGCCGGCCATACGTTTTCTACCTTGAAAGACTGTATCTCCCCCCTAGAATGGAAAGCTGAATAAATCTCTTTCTCCCTTAAGTTGCTTGACTTTGGGTGTTCCCTCACAGCAATACAATGAGTAACTAGTACAGAAGGGGAAGCCTTTTTCCTCTTTTCTCCTAGGTTCCATGGACAGAGCTGACAAAAGAAAGATAATCAGGAGTTAAAGCATGGAAATTTAATTTGGTGCTAATATCTTTATGTGGTCCAGGAAGCTTCTTTTTTTAAAAAATTTTAAGTGGCCCCAAAGAAGCAATTAGATACAGGGGATGATATACCATTTTAAGAAAGATTAATAAACTGTAGTGTCACAGTGAGACAAAGGAGAAAGAGGTTTGCATTAGGAGCAATAAACTTTGGAGAAATCACTGAGAAATATAAGGGTAAAACTGATGGAAGACTAGAATGTCTGTGAGGTCTGTTCTGACAGTGATGAGGATGTTATCTTCTTCTTGGTGTAGGGAGGGCTCCATTATGTGGGAAATTTGCCCCCCATCCTTTTAGTAACGTAATAGGAAAGCTGAGCATTCTTTCTGCTTCTACTGCTTCTCAATCATCATGATGCCAAGATAACCAGCATGCCTAGGTGGCATATTTGGAGAGCAGTATTCTACACATTGTTAATGCCACTGCCGCCAACAACACGTGTCCTCACCTGGCAAGGACAGCTTGATCTTGCCACAAAAGTACTCCATGTTTTTCTATACTCTTAGCCCAATACTTCTCAGTCTATGTCATTAGGAGAGTGGAGAAGCACTTCATCTTAAATGTGAGGACAGTCTGTGTTTCCTATGCCAGGATTCACCTTTTCCTAAGATGCCTAGTATTAGAAAGAATTCATTTCCTGAGGCCTTACTATAGCAACTAAAAAAGTCTAATGTTGGGACATTCTCCCAAATCTGGGTTTTACTACCTTTTGTCGTCACCCAGTTACACATCCCTGGTTCAGATTATTTCTCAAGCTTCAGCTTTCAATTAACTATAAGGTTAGTGTTATCACTAACTTCTCTTTCATCTGATGTGTCTCATAAAGGAAAAAATATTGAAGGCATCCCAAGGCTTACCTCCAAACTGTAAGTGAATATAATATTAACAGGCAGAGAAACAGGGACTAGCATATAGAACTGGGAATTGGGACTCTGAGATAAACTGTCTGATCTAAAATGAAATGGTCCTAAGAGTCATACATTAAAATCAGAAAACTTAAAGCTGAAAATAAGTTGAAAAATAACCTAATTCAACCCTGTCGTCCTCTAATTAACAAGGTAAATGAACAACCTATGAATGGGATAGTCCCAAGAGTTAATAGCGTGCATATTACAGTTAACCATTTAATTTTGGCCCTTCAGAAGCTTTTGTTTTTCTCACATCAGGTTTCGAATCCTTAATAGTGAACTTGGGAAGAAAAGAAGCTTCTGACAGCAAAGATGCTGGTGACAGCATTCAAGAACGGCAACATAGGGGCTGGAGAGGTGGCTCAGGGGTTAAGCCTCTGCCTTGCAGGCGGAAGATCCTGAGTTCGGATCCTAGACCCCACGTATAGACGCCGGGCGGAAGTGGGGGCGGCCTGCGTTTCTGGTCCTGGCAGAGCGGAGCCTGTGAATCCTGGGGCAGAGTAAACAAGGAGGTGGAGGCGGTCCATGGTGGTTCCCAAATTCGTCCGTGGTTCTACACACACACACACACACACACACACACACACACACACACACACACACACACGCATACACGCACAATTGAATAAATAATAAATAAAAAATATTTTTAAAAAAGAATGGCAACATGGCTTCATTTTAATCCATTTCTAGAGTGGTTCAGCATGGCTGGAAACATTTCTGTGGGGCAGATGAACAGAAATTCTCATCTCTTGTCCCAGTGTCAACACCTCCAATATCACTTCATGTGAGGAGGACCAACAGAGTTCAGAGTCTCCAGAGGTTCCCTCTGCAGACTTAGGCAAGCTTATGATCTTGGATATGTCTTAGCCTCTGGAAGTCCTCTTTTCTTCTGTAGAAAAGAGAAATGACTCTCTCCTCTGCTTCTCAAAAGTGCTTATACAAAGAAGAGGCACCCACAAAAATCTATGATAATTTGTTTTTATTTTTTATAAAACATGCATGAGTGACTGAACTTGTTCCTTGTCTTCATTCAGGATAGAGTTTTTAGAAGCAGCTCTTTAAAAAGCAACTGGTGGCAAAACTGTCATATTATATATATAGGAAAAAGCTATAAGTTCCAAAGACTCTTGCAAGAATTTGGCCTGCATTATTTATAATTTCAAACTTGTTGCCATGGATTTTTTTAATATTCCAAAGTACAGAAAGATAAGTGTTGTGGTGACTACTGTGAGATGCCATTCAGGCTCAAAAAATTTAAGGGAGAAAAGAAAGATTTACTTGGCTTACGGTTCCAGAGGGGAGACACAGTCCATTATGGCAGGAAAAATCATGGCAGATGGGAGATATTGGAGGTGGTTCAGTCCTCTGTTATCATGGAGGCCGATGAAGACTACCTAACCTCAAGCTCTGCCCCCTGTGAAGTGCCTTCCTCCAGCCAGGCTCCACCTCCTAAATATGCCACGACCTTTCCAAATATTAACATCTAAGGATGCAAACACATTGTTGCAGAGACACTCTCCTGGAATCTTTATGTTTCCAGATTCTTGTGTTCAGAGTGGAAGACTGAAACCAGAACACATGCAGAGGATTAAGGCAGTTTATCAGAGGACAGAAAGACTGGAACTCTTAAGACTCCAGATATGGAGAACAATAAGGTAAAGGGTACTCTGGAGAGCTCATGGACTCTAGGCATGGAATCCATGAGGGACAAGGTGTTGAAAAAGAACTCACAGACTCCAGACGTGGAGTACCATGAGGGGCAGGCGCCAGAGACGGCTGTCAGAGTCAAGCCCAGGAAAAATGGCTTTTCCTCATTGGTTAGCCTATATTAGGGTCAAACCCAGTTGATTTTGTGCCCACTTCGTGGTCAAGCTGTTTCTTTTTATGGGCTTAGCTTATTGCGATGGAGAACTCCTCTCCATATCTTTTCATAAGCAAAGGGTTGTGGGAAGTTGACCACCTTATCTCTGTGGAGGATTAGAGTCAATTCCTCCCTATCGACAGGGAGGGCGTTCCTTCAGGGTGATCCCACCAGTGGGGGATGACTTTCTAAAACATTCAGAGACCATCCCAACATGGCTGCTCTAAAACATGAGCCTGAGGGAGACCGCTTACATTCAAACCATGACAATAAATGAACAAAGAATGGCTGAGGTTACACACAAGATTAAAGTTCAGAAGGAAGAAAACAGGGCACTCCTGAATACCTCCTGAATCTGACATCCAAGTCTCACTCTAGTTCCCACTGTGCTGTGCTCAAGAAACATCTTGGCCTGTAGTGGAAAGAATCCCAGAGACCAGTCATGAGGCAGGTGCTTTGTTTTTAGGTTCATATTATGAACCTAAATCCCTACAGAGGTCTGCAAATGGGAGATCCTGAACCCCCATTCAGGGGGTTCCCATCTGCAGACCTCCTGGCACTTATTTTTTTTTAAAAGCATTATTTATTCAATTGTGCACACGTGTGTGTGTGTGTGTGTGTGTGTGTGTGTGTGTGTGTGTGTGTGTAGAACCACGGATGAATTCGGGAACCACCATGGACCGTCTCCACCTCCTCCTTGTTTACTCTACCCCGGGATTCACAGGCTCCGCCCTACCAGAACCAGAAGCGCAGGCCATCCCAGCTTCTGCCCGGCGTCTATACGTGGGGTCTAGGATCCTAACTCAGGACCTTCCGCCTGCAAGGCAGAGGCTCAACCGCGGAGCCACCTCTCCAGCCCCCTCCTGGCACTTATTTGGCAACCATGTTTTCATAGGCTGGAGAGGGTATTTGGAAGAGATGTCAGTTTGAGAAATTTAATCAATTGGGCAGAAAGCAATCAAGATGCCATCTGGACAAGCTCTGACTTCTCGCTCGGAAGATAAAGACATCTGGACTTAGTAAATGCCAAGGACGTGTTGACTTGGTCCCCAGGCCTGTGGGCCACTCCTCGCTTCACACAGATATGTTACATTAATTGCACAGACTCTAAAGCATTGAGCTATGCTGGGGCTGCTGTGATGTCTTTGTCCACCCTGCTTGCACTGCTCACCACCAGTGATGCCTGGGCTGCAGGGACTTTCTGGGATAAGGAGATAGATTAACTGCAGTAAGACTCTTTAATGACGGGACAGGAGGTGCTGCCCCAAGCCCTATTTATCATTGAGGCAGTCTCCGAATTAGGGCACATGATGACTGTTGACCCTTAAGTAGGACCTACAGGGACTATGTACACATGCAAAGAACCTAATTAAGGTGCCTGAGCAGATTTGCATACTCCCTGTTTCTTTCCCAAGAGAGAAGCCCTCCCTATTGTATAAGATTGGCTGTGAGTCTGGGTGGAAAAGGGACACCAGGGAAGAGCTGAGGAACTAGAAGAAGAAGGTCAGGCTGCTTCCTGCAGAGCTTTGAGAGTTGCAAAGCATGAACATTAAATGCCCATGTTTTCTTTTTATTATTTATTCAATTGTGCTCGTGTATGTGTGTGTGTGCACCCAGGCATGTATGTGTGTGTAAAACAACGGACGAATTCGGGAACCACCATGGACCGCCTCCTCCTTGTTTACTCTGCCCCGGGATTCACAGGCTCCACCCTACCAGGACCAGAAACGCAGGCCGCCTGCGGGGGGCGGGGGGAGGAGGGAGGGCAAACATGGGGTCCAGGATCTGAACTCAGGACCTTCCGCCTGCAAGGCAGAGGCTTAGCCCCTGAGCCACCTCTCCAGCCCCAAATGCCCATGTTTTCTAAACAACTTTCTACTTTGTGGTTTAAATCTCACATACCAATTTCTGTTTTAATGCAAAATTCAAATACTTCCTGTAATAGTTACTCTTAACTATTGCTATGAGAGAGCACCCAAAATCGATCAACTTAAGGGAGAAAGGGAGCTTACGATTCCAGAGGGAAAGTACAGTCTCTCAAAGCAGAGGCGGCATGGCTGGCTGGCCAAAGCTGGAGGAGGCTAAGTCACCACAGCCATCTTGGAAGCTGAGAGCTACAAGACTGCTTGCAGCAAAGGCCGACTTCTCCTGGAGGTAGGGTGGGACTAATCTACCTCAAGGCCCACCCCTTGTGACTGCCTTCCTCCAGCAAGGCTCCACATCTCAAGGTGCCATGACCTTGCCAAACACATGAGACTGTGGGGGACACATTTCAAACCATGACACTTCCAAATAAAAAGTGCTCAAAGTAACCAACATTTTCAGGTCTGAAACCCAAGGTCTTACATTCCTGTTCCCTCAGGGACAAGCATTATTTGCATTGCATAGATCCAAGAAATTCCTTTTCTGGCAAACAGCTCTAATCTTCTTTTAGCTCCTGTTTTGTTGGGACACACTTAGGAAATGTAGTTTGGGAAATAAGAAGTTTTGTTGTTTTGGAGCAATGGACATGGTTGATAGTTTTGATTTCAAAATACTGAAAACACTATCAAGAATATAAATGTTAACCATGTTTTCAGTCCGAACCTAAATCAACTGTGACTTCTGAACCTAAAACCAAAAGCAAATTAGCCCTAATTTTATCACTAGAATTGGGAATTGGGAGGGAGGGTGTGCTTGGTGGTCTTCATTCTTTTCCGTTCATTCTCTTAGAGTTTGCGTGTGTTTCTTTGTCAGCTGCTCACTTACTTTCTACCATGTTTTCATTCTGAAAGCCATTCTCTTATAAAGCCTGTCCATTTTGTCGACATTCCATCCTGGCTTCCATTATGTCAATCATTTTAATGTTTCATCTCTTTAGATTTTTAATTTTTATGTATTTATTTATGGCTTTCCATCACGCGTGTTCCTCATTCTTTAGAACATGGTTTCTGTGGAATCATTGCATCTCCTGATCTCTGCAGGCCCAGGTAGCTCATATTTGTTTTTCTTTTCAGAATATGGACTCACAGAAGCCAGTTATTCTGAGACCTTAAGGTTTCTCGGTGTGTGGTTGGGTCAGCAACCAGACGGTCAGAGAGGAAACCTGCCTCAGGTTCCAGCTTTGAGCTTCCTCTAGGTCAGGGTCTGGGACCTAGTAGTCAGCTGTGTAGTTGGCTTAATAGGCATGCATCCTGTTCAACCAGCCATGAATACATGCCAGTATAGAGAGAAAGTCCTTGCACAGACACCCAGTAAGCCTTTTCTAGGGATGGGAAAATTGGAAAATCGCAGCATTTTTTTTATTATTATTATTATTTGTGCTCATACAAACTTAACAGGTACACCGGTCCCCTCCCTCTCTCCCACCTCTCCCCCCATCCCCCTGCTTCCCCCTCCTCTCTCCCCTCCCTTCCCATCCCCTAGTGCCTCCCCCCACCCCAATCCCCGGAGCATCCTTTAATGTGTATGCCAAACTCTCCTCTGGGTCCTCTTTTCCGATGAGGTGCAAGGAACCAGGGGCATATCCCAGAACCCTTTCCTGTGTTCCCCTTAAGCTTAGGAACACTACTGTGACTGTCAGTCCCTAGCCTCCAAGGCTCCTAGTGCTTTTAGTCCATGTTAGACTTTGTGGGGTCAGTAATGTGTTGGACATAGCGCATGTCATGTAAAGTCCTATTATGATTGCTTCGGCCCTAACTTGTGTGGAGTATCTCGCATATCATTGCTCCTCCCATCCTTGTGCTCTTACAATCTTACTGCCCCCTCTTCCGCAAATTTCCCTGAGCTTCAGGATGGGGAGAGATTAGGCTGGCGCAGTTCCAGGTGGTTGATATAGAGTCTCTGATGTTCTGAATTATGGTTTGTTGATTTTTTTCCAGTTTTGCTTCTCCTGCAATGCCCTTGGCTCCATCCTGATGGGTATTGGAAGTTACCCTCTAGGTCGCCGTGAGTCCCGGCTGAACTGCGTGTGTGCTGGGCGGGTGGGGAAAGGGCTGTTTTTTTTTTACTATTTTTTCTGGAGCCCAGTTCTGTTATAGTCTATTATTAATGAAGACGGAGGAGAAAGAAAAGGAGGAGGAGGAGGAAGAGGAGGTGAAGAAGGATGAAGAAGAATTGATCTGAAATTCTCCTTTTACTTTCTAAAAGTAATTGAATTTATCTTAAGCAAATCTACCATAAATTTAAAAATTTTTAGTCCAGATATAATTTATTTTATCAAAATATTTAGATTACTGTAATCATTTTTATCAGATTTTTCAAAATTTAGCACATGTATTGCTGCCAGTGAGACTGTGTATAGCTTTCACTCATGTATCTTAAATAGACAAAACTATTAAAAAGTCTATATTATATTATAAGCTATATTTTAAGATTATTTATGTTATTACTTATATTATTACTTAGTACATATAATATTACTTATATTATTATTACCATATTATAAGATTATTCAAGAATACGATTTAAAAAGCAGTAAAAAGAGGTGCTCTACACAGTGACAGTCAGAAAGGGAAAGAAAAAGGACAACAGAAACCACCTTGAGGGGGTCCTCCTGAAGCCACAACTGATTTAACAAAACTGCCAAACCAGATGTGTGATATCCCCATTCATGCTTTTAGTCAACAAGGTCTCAGAGAATCCTGAAACAGCACAGGCTTTTGCTGCTATAGCTCTTGTTATCCACTAGAACCTGTGGTGATTCTCTATCAGTTAAAGACACCACACGTTTTAATCATAGGACATGAAGAAAGGCAAAACACATTTTACCCATAAGACACATGTGGGCTTCCGCGCCCTGTGCACTTACCTCACTATCCTGATAGGTACCAGAGTGGCATCAGCAGGAATTGAATCTGGCTGGGTCAGAAGGGGATGTGGAAAAGCCAAAACCAAATCAAGTTTATTATAGAATCTAACCCTTTATATGCCATGAAATGGGGATGACATCTATACACTGCGCAGAGGGGCCGATGTCAATTGTGGCAGACAGACTACACGTGCAAGGTTAACAATAGGTGGGGCCACCTCCAAAATACAGCCCTGCTAATGCTTAAACATGTTAATATGCCCTAATGGCCTCATTCATTGTGGAGAAAGAACAGGCTAGTATTATATGCAAAGGTCATCAACATGGTGATAAATTTACAAGATGAAGCTCTGTGCTCATCCTTTAGACATGCTAATTAGTGTCTGAATGGCTTCCAAGGAACGGAAACAGGTATGCAGGAAACACTTCTGCCCTCCATCCCGTTTTGAGACAGGACAAGATCCATCCCTGCCCACTGTGGGAAAGTCAATAGGAGTTAGTCTCTACCATTGCTAACAACGGGAGGCACCCTGCTACTACGGACTGTGAGGAATGTTTTCGGCATCTGTTCTACAAGAAATCAGGAAATCTTGAGTTCCTGTGCTACCTACAGGCACACATAGTAATCACGGGACAGGAAGAACTTTGCTGGCCAGCTTTCCTAGCAACAGAAGATGCTAATAGGTTGCTGGAGGATAAAAGTCATCAACAAACTTACCCTGCTATGAATTCTGCAAGCTACAAGAGCAACCACATTGGCAAGATGTGCCCATTGATGTAGTAATGGCATGAATGAATATTATCCAGTTAGATTTAAGGCCTATTCTTTAAGAGACAACTCCTGTATGATATTGTAAACCTGGCTAAGAACATGTGGATGGGGAGGTCATGAGTCCTAGGGAGAACGAGCTACTATTGTTTTGCTCTATAGACATGATATAAAACTGCCTTAATATTTATTTTTCTACTTAGCCTTCAACCAAGAAGTTCATTTTTATAATGGAAAGTATTTAATACAGAGAATCACAGTTGGCAAAAATGCAGAAAACAAGTGATCGTGGAATGCTCAGGGAATTTCACAGAAGGGATAGAAGAACTGAATAGTCATAAGGTGGGAATGAATGCTACCAAACAGCATCTTTTGGACATGGCAGGGTCTTTGTACCCTGAACTCACAGAAGCCTGCATAAAATCTGCACAAGAGTGGGCCTGTCAACATTTCATCTTGGAAGGAGAAAAACTCACAATGCACCATCACTCCCTGAAGGACGACTGATAGTTAATGCTGGCTGTGTGAAGGGGAGATACTTTCTTCAGTGATATACCCATTGATATATCACCCGTGCTCCAGAAGTAACCAGGCACATGCTAGGCCACATGAACCCAAAAACATGAAAGCAGGAGGGAGATAGGTTAGGAAGTTTTCAGTGGAGTGAGCCTCAGAATGGATGTGGAGATTATCCCTGCTGTGGTTTTCAAAGTGAGAGGTGACGCTGGGTTGGAGCTGCACTTCACAGTGAAAGGCAGGACCTGTGGCTAGAGTGCTGTGCAGATATGTGAAGGTGAAGCCTCTGAGAATCACCACCTGTGTGTGACAGGTGGTCAGTCACACATGGTCCTGGCCTCGGCTCTGTGATTCTCTAAGCAATCAAGTGGCGGGCTGAGCATTTGGAAGTTGCCTGCTTCCCATTCCATCAGAAGAAACAGAATGGGGAGAAGTGGCCTATCCTCAATCCAAAGTTCCACCAGTTCCCAAATAGATGGCCCTTGTGTTGGGTAGTCGCTTTGCTTCTTTATTCTTTAACCTATAAAGTTGGGGTTAGAGGGCAGTTTCAATGTGATTTCTTTTAAGCTATGTTTTGGAATGCTGAGCATATACCATCTGCATGCGATAGTTTGAAAAATGACGCTTACCCATTATTTTTCTCCCTGAGAAAATGATAACATATAACACACAGTGTTTATGATTTCCAGGTACTGTGCTAAGTCCTTAAAAGATATTAACTCATTTTATCCTTGCAATTAGACACTGAGCAGTCATTTCTAGATAAAGACACACAAAGAAGCTAAGTCAGTTGCTTAAGATAGTTGATCATGTAGTTGAGGTGCGCTAGAACCTGTGCTGTCAGTACTGGGGGAAAAAACAAGTAAAGGAGGTGGCAAGGAAGACTGAAGAGGGGAAAAGTCATCCGAGCAACCACTTTTGCCCAATGGCATCAAGACTACCTAGACAGATAGTCAGCATCCCAAGGCGAAGGAGGAAGGGTGCAGCCAAGGCTCTTCCTGCCAAGCTTCATTCCCAAGTCTTTACCAGGACCACGCTTGCCTGGTCTTCTGCGGTCCCATTAAACACCATTTCCTCCACCCTCACTTAAGCTTACTGTCCATCCAGACAGCGCAGGCCAAAGCTGACCACAGGTGTACTTCTAAGTTCTCTGGTATTCCACATCAAACACGCAAAAGGGAGAGATTTCTTTCGAGAACTTAATCATTTCTTCTACCCTCTATATTTTGCCTTTAAAATCTGTTTTTAAATTTTTTATACTTTTTATTTCTTAGAAGTATACTGTAAAACCGTGCCACCTGTTCCAAGAAGTCAGCCACCTGGGGTGTAGGAAACTGTGGAACTTGCACAGGGTTAGGTGATTAGATAGGAAGGGGTCTCCCTTCCATCGCTACGGGTAGAAGAGAAGAGATGGCAAATGAAAGCTGTTGGCCTGGACAAATAGTTTAGTGGTTAAAGCCCTTTCCATGAAAGCAAAGGGATCTGGGATTGACATATCCCACTTAAAAATGCTAGGTGGATATGGCAACTGTAATGGTTACTCTTAACTACTGCTGTGTAGGAACATCCAAAGTCAAATAACTTAAGGGAGAAAAGGAGATTTATTCATCTAAGGGCTCCAAAGGGGAGATACAGTCTTTACGGTGGAGGTGACATGGCTGATGGCCAAAGCTGTAGTCAGGTTAAGTCATGGCATCCAGTAGGCTAGTAGTTGACAACTGAAGGCTGAAGGATTCCTGGAGAGTCTCTTCTCAGTCTCCTGTTCTGTGGTTCCTTTTATCTGGTCCACTATTGAGAGATTCCAATGAGATCTAGGGAGGTTCCAATGGGATCTAGGGCTGGTCTTTGTATTGTAAATGTATGATCCAGATAATCTCTTTAAGTGGTCTCAGTTGATCTTAGTTAATGCCAGGTGTGGTCAAGTTGACACTCGGGATTAACTATCACAGCAACTTATCTGTAATTCTTGCCCTAGAAGGCAGAGACTGGGAATCCCCAGAGTAAGCTGGCTAGCCAGACTAGCTGGACTAGCCCTGATGGTGTGCTCTGAGTTTAAGTATTGATCCAAGCTCTCACAACGATGAGGTGAAAGAGCACCGAGGATGATATCCGATAACACCCTTGGACACCCACAGACACACATAGTCAAGTGAACTTGTGTTCATGTGTTTGCTCATATGCAAACACACAACTGGTCATGCATCCCATAACACATGTACATGAAAGGGAAAAAAAGAGATCTTGTTTGTTTTAATTAAGAGAAAGATGCCTGGCTCCTTATAAGGGAAAGTATGTATACCCTTAGGAGAGGTGAGGGGCTGGAGGGCGCTAGGTGGAGAGTAGCCCAGGCAAGTGGAACAGGGGGCAGGACCCGGGGAGTGGGTATGCCTTCTCACTGGGTTTTCCTATAGAAGCTCATGTTTTGTTTCAATTTCTTTCAATCACGGGCTTGGCATTTCTGAGACAAAACAGCTGGCATATTTTTAAAAATTTAAGTCATATGTATCATTTAGTCCAATATATCAAAATATTATTTAAATCAATGCAAAGTCGGCATCACTAATGAAAAATATGAATGAATTTTTTATCTTTTGACTTTGATACCATGCCCTCATAACCCAGTGGGTAAAATTTGCATTTGCATAAGCAGCTGAGTTTCAGTATTCTCACTGGGAAGTTTGACTTGTAAGTAGATTTCATATAACTCATAGTTGAAGAAGCTGACATATCTTAGTTGTGATCACTTGGTTGATATAAAGAAGTAGAAATGAAAGAAGGCTCCACTTTCAGCTTCTCAGGGACTCTAGCAATAGTTCCTGCTCACAATACATACTATTCTTTTAATCTGCACATGGACTAAGGGGTGAGTTCAGATTGGACAGTCATTTGCAGTCTGTGTCATGCTGCAAACCTCTCCTGGAAGTTTGGGTTTTCACACCAAATAGTGCCAGATTAGCTTCCACACAGCATATTGCTGCCACCTAGTGACCACTTTCTGAAACTCACCAGGAGATCACCAGGAGATTTCCTGCTAGTGGCCTCGGCATTCCTACCTGAGGGCTGGGAGATAGACCCTGGGGCTGTTGTTTTAGAGACCTTCACTAGCTGTCTTTGCACTCTACGATCTGAGTTGCCATTTCTCAAAGTGCCTATCCCAGGCACGTCCTTCATGCCAAGAAGCCTCTGGGCCCCCACAAAAGTTAGAGTTCCAACTTTCCCCCAGGGTTGATCTTCTCTTTGCTTTAATGACTTTCTTCTATTGAATTGTGAAATTGTGGCATTATGAGCACCTCATAGTATATTTACTGTCTGCCCAATAATTGTGGGTTGAATGAATGGTGCTTTCCAGAATTCTTAGTACACTTCCACTTTCATACCCAGTATTCACTATGAATCACTTCTTTATTCTCCTCTGTCCTCAGTCTTCCATTATATGTAGAGCAAATGCTTAGTATTGTCTTAAATTTTGGACATACAATGTTTAACCTGGGGACTCCTCTAATTTAGCCCACTAAACATGTAGAGTCTACATGTATATACAATGTCTTACATATCAGTGTGCTGAGTCTCCCTGGCTATGTGCTGAAACTGGCTGGGTGCCTTAACAAGCTCCTAGCAATAGCTGATGCTGGGAACCCCACTCAGAAAACTCCACATCATTGGCCTTTTCTGTGGGCTAAGAATTGGGTTTTTTCCAATGTTCCCAGGGGATGGCGTGATGGGGCTCAAACAAAGTCATAAACTTACTTTAAAACATTATCAGTGGTTTTGGGAATATTCTTTTTAATTGAGATGTTTTATTCTCAAGAATGAGCAATGTATATGACAATGTCTTGCCACAAATGTCAAAAGGTTAGGGATTGTTGGATACTCTTCCATCGGAGACTAAGAATAAAGGAGTTTCCCTGAATTCAGCACCATCATTCACAGTGTTCTACTCAGTTCTACACAGTGTGCACCACACTGTGTTCTACTCCACAACTGATCACTCTGCCATGTGACTCCTCAACCCCGTGTCTCTAAGTTTCTTCCTCGGGCTCCTTTCTACCTGGTCTCTAATGTTGAGAGGTCCGGGACATGATACTCAGCTGCCTTCTCTTCTAATTTCCCACGGCTTTCTAGTCCTGGAGTCCTCGGAGCATAACTCTTACTCAGACGACCCTGTGACTCACATATGGCATATCCAAGTTTCTGTTTATTCTCCAGTCAGTATGTGATTGGCAATTAAATTCATGTTCATGTCAGATCTTGATGATCCTAGTGCAGTAGTTCCCGTTCTATTACTTTCCTAAGGCCTCTGCAACCTCCTGCTACAGACTGATCGACTTTACACAGAGCACATATGTTCTCTCGGCCTTAGAAGCCAAAAATCCAAACTCAATTTAATTGAGTTGAACTCAAAGTTTGGAGGGACTATTCTCCCTCTGAGGGCTTTAGAGGTGAGTAGGTCCTTTGTCTCTGTTACTGGTAACTGACAGCATTCCTTGACATAAGAGGAATAAAACTCATAGGCTCAATATCAATGTATATATCTGTTTATTTATCACCTATTATACACCTATCATCTAGCTATCAATTATCTATTATCTATCATTTACCTATCTAATCTGTCTGTCTGGCTATCTATTTATTCATTGATCTATGTGGAATTGGAATCTACTGCATACAACTCCACAAGTTGAGAAGTCACATGATCTGTAGTCAACAAGCAGAGGTCCTAAGAGAGTTCAGTGTTAGTTCCAGTCTCAAGGTTCCAGGGTCAGAGAAGAGAAATTGTTCTGCAAGCAAAAAAGCCATCTGTTTTCCTCAGTGTACTGATACAAATGTTTCCTACATTCAGCAACACCCTCACAGGTACACCAGAATAATCTTTGGTAGCTCATGGGCCATTTTAAGTTAGTACATAAAATTATTGTTTAAACTTGACCTATGCCATGCCATTCAATCCTCAAGCCAGCACCAACAGTTTTCACAGCTTGTCTGTCTGTGGGGAGATATTTCCTTCAATCTTATTTTTTAGAGAGGTGAGACTGTAAAAGAAACTCTGTTGATGAGTCAGTTTTAAGACTTGCAGTCCAGTTTTTTCAACACCCAAATGCTGATCTTATGGGTGATCCCGCTGCCGTGCTTTCTCTGCCTATAAGGATGCATCTGAGTGCACTTAGGGTGTACTCGGGCGCTCCTTGATAATTTCTCTCTTCGAACGTCCTCAATTAAGTTACAACTATAATGAAGTAGAACTTAAGTTTTGGGGGATTGGAACATGAATTTTTTTTTTGCAAGACCATTATCTTTTTTTTTTTATTTCAGCTCATACAAACTTATTAGGTACACCAGTTCCCTCCCTCCCTCCTCCTCCCCCCGTACCCCCTGCTCCTCCTCCCCACCCCTCTCCCTCCCCATCCCCCAGTGCCTCCCACCCCAATTCCCAGAGAGTCCTTTCTTGTGCATGTCTGATTTTCCTCTGGGCCCTCCTCTCCGATGACGTACAAGAACCCAGTGGCCTTTGCCAAACCCTTTCCCGTGTTCCCCTTAGGTATAGGAACACTGCTATGACTGCCAATCCTTTGCCTCCAAGGATCTTGGTGCCTTTAGCAGATGCTAAACTTTGTGAGGTCAACAGTGTGTTGGACAATGCGCAGGACATGCAAAGTCCAATTATGATTGCTTCAGCCCTAACTAGTATGGAGTATCTTACATATCATTGCTCCTCCCATCCTTTTGCTCTTACACTCTTACCGTCCCCTCTTCCGCAAATTTCCCTGAGCTTCAAGATGGGGAGAGACTAAGCTGGCCTAGTTCTAGGTGGTTGATATAGAGTGCAAGACCATTATCTATGTTCTACACCAATTAGTACAGTTACAAGTAACACTAAGTTTCCAACACAAGGCATTTAGGGCTCACCAATGTCATACAATGCTCCTCAATACAGTCAGTATTTAATATACTTAATTCATTCCCAAAGATTTTATTCTTCATATTCTAAGTAAATCTTGAATCTCATCTGCAATTTTCACCCATCTACCACTAACTTAGCCCAAAACAATGTTCTTCCTAGCTGATTACAACAATTTATTTACTTCATCTGCAACTCAGTTACTCATTATGTTACCTGTGAAGTATTTATCTCTGGTCATTAGACTTCAAGCTACAGGGAAGCAGTAATATCTGTGTCGTGTTATCTATTATAGTTTAGGTTTCAGGATGGTTTCTGTTACAGTGTAGAGGTACTCAACGAATACTTTTCCTTAAAGCATGGATCAGTGCACGGATGGTACAATGATGTAGGGTCTCCCTGTCTGGCTAAGGGGCTCCTCAAGCCCTCTTTCTTCTAAATTGCTTGTTAACTTATTTAAACTATACAGAGGATCATTTTAATACCAGACATTCTACTAAACTTAGAGTATTCAAATAAATAAATCATATACAGCTGCTTGTTCAAATGGAGATTTTTATTTTAATAGGCAGGGAGACATAAAGTATAAGGATATAAGGACTGCATAGCAAATGAAATACTGCAAAACAGCATTTTAATTAATGACTGCATTTAGAGTAGTAGTCTTAATTCTCACCTGGTGATATTACAGTTATCCTAGATTAAGCACTGCTATCTAGTATATGTGCTATGACAAAATCTCCCCAATCTCATCCACTAGAAGCGATCCCTGTTGTTAAGTGATGCAGATTATTCACAACATTAGACAGTAACAACTGACATGAATAAAACGGGGCAGTTCAAAGGGGACTTGTAGACACTTGCGATTAATTCTAGATTGGGGCGGGGTCTCCTAGGTTGACATTTGAGGGAAAACACTAAGGAGTGAGGGGTAAGGCATGACTGGACTGAGTTTCCCAGCCAGGGATGGCATTTGAAAAGGTCACTGAGTGGGCCTGGCCAGGAGAGCAATGGGCCTAGGCAGACCCCTGTGATTGGGGCGAGAGAGCAGGGTAGGGAGTAGTAGGAGCGGAGCAGAGCAGCATGGAGATCAGCACCTCTAGGAATTTGAAGGTGGTGGCAGGGACTTTGACCTGTTGTCAGTGTGACAGGAGAGAAGAGTTTCTAGCAGGGGGAAGAGGGACACTCTCTGCCTTACACTTTTAGTTATTTAGTATCTAAGAGCAAGCAAGAGAGAGAATTTGAATGTCACAGGATGCATATGGAGGTCAGAGGACAACTTTCTGAAGTCAGTTCTTTTTTTCTACCATGGGCACTGAACTCAGGTCGCTGGTTTACATGCTGAACCACCTTGCTGGAATATTTTATTGCATTCCATTCATTTATTCATTCATTTAATTAATGTGGGGGGGGGCGGGGCGGGGCAGGCACTGTGTGTGCCTGTGGAGGCCCAAGGGTGACTTCGGTAATTGTTCTACCTCTTTATTACTTTCTCTAGGGTTTCCAGGCTCTGCTTTCCAAAGCTGGAAGTGCAGTTCACTGCCACTTGGCATTTTTAATGTGGAATTGGAGATCCAGACTCAGGTTCTTCTGCTTGTAAGTCAGAGTCTTAACCCCTGAGCCATCCCTCCAACCCCCTGACTTGTGTTTTAAAAGCTCATTTCTGTTTTGCCTTATGGGCTGGAGGGGGGGCAAGGGTGGACAAACAGACATAACAATGGAGGTCAGAGAGGATGGTGGCTTGCATTAGAGTTGCAGTCATGGAGTGGTCAGGAAGGGCCAAATTTTAAAAACAGAAGGGGGGGGGAGAGACAGAGAGAGAGAGAGAAAGACAGAGAGACAGAGAATTAGAGACAGAGAGACAGACAGAGAGAGAGAGAGAGACAGAAATATAGGGAGAGAAGAGACAGAGAGAGAGAGAGAGAGAGAGAGAGAGAGAGAGAGAGAGAGAGAGATTGCCAGAGTTCCTGACCTCAGCAACTGGAAGCCATACCAAATTAAAAGTTTCGTCTGGAATGCCTGCCCCAAACATCTTAATTACCCAAAGTCACTGGAACGGTCCAGCAGCCACTTCCAGACAGCTGCATTGCCTCCTCATCCTCTCATCCCCAGCCAGTGTTTGACCCCTCCCATAAGCTCAGGCCCATTCCCCTCCCCTCCTCCATCGGTGCATGGTGGTCTTGGGCCAATTCCACACTCAGAATGCTGGGCAGCCCACAGCCTGCCTACAGTGCATCCCATCCAACGGCTACCAGAATGCCCTGCGGGACACTCTCATCTAGTTCTAGACACACCCTCACTTTCAGTTCACCCCGTATGTGAATCTACATACATTAGCCTGACTACTGGGTTCACAGCCATTTCTCCTTGTTTTAGTCTGGAACAGTCAAGGCATTCGGCACCTTTCCATTTGTGGTGCTATTGTGGTGCTGCTAGCCAAAGACGACTTTGGTACTTGTGTCTTGCTAATTTATCTTCTTCCTGGATGTTCAGTCATTTCCTCCGTGGGACTGGAATGGGCAGGGTAAGAGGTTGTGTAACAAGGCTGCGCTGAGAAGAAGCCCCAGCTGTGAGGAGCAGGTTCATTTTCTCCGGCTCTGGGTTGTTATGTGGGTTACATGTGTTGGGGACTGTGGGGATTGATGGAGGTTGAGGGGGGGCGGATGTCTCAGAGAAACAGTGAAAGAACAGTTGTCTCCTCTACTTGGCTTTGCTTTAATCTTGTCCCCATTCCACAGAAGCTTCTCTGTGGGGAGCACGAAGAGGTCAGGTGTCTCGAGTTTCTTTCCTGGGCACATTGGGAGGGCCGCTGTGGGGCATTTCTCCTAATTTTCAGTTGGAAGCTTGTGCACGTGCCAGGAGCCCACAACCGTGTCTGCTTGGAAGACACGGCTCTGGGGAATGAATTTAAGTGGACTCAGTTATTTGTTCTGGAACAATGCCATGTTTATTTAAGTCACCAGCTTCCCTCCTAGTGCAGTCACAAGCTCTCCCAAATTCCTCAGACACTCAGATAACTCCACATTCAAAGAGCTTGTGTCCTTCCCTGAGTCTGTGTGTCGTTCCCCCCCCCCCACCTCCGGGTTCCCTCAGTTGCTGAGTCTGACAGGTGCATTCTGGGTTAAATGTCCCAGGCAAGAGAAGGTCTTAGCCACAGTCTGCAGCAGGAAGTTCCCACCCGGAACTGAAAATGTTGTGGGTCCTGTTCTTCAGGCCTTTAGGTATAGTCTTCTTAAGGGAAGCGGGCTTGTGAGGGAGAACTAACTTCTCTGTTCTCCTTTCCCAAGCCTTGTCCTGGCCCAGATTAGCTTCCGAGTTCACATCTCTGGGTTCTGCTCTAATTAGAGGGCTTAGGTGGAGAGGTCTGAGGCAGGAACCAAGTAAGGGTCTTTCTCCCTTACCTTTCAGAATCACTCAAGGACTTGGTGAGAAGCTGAGACAGCTTTGGGCAAAGTGCTTGGGATTGTGAGCCGGGGTTGCTTCTTCTGCGACATCATCTTAAAGTACAAATAGGCATTTTTCTTACTTTTCTGTAAGTGGTTGTACCAAAATCTACCACTTGTTTGCTTAGATTTGACAGAACAAGAGGAAGAGGGTGAGACTTCATTTAGGGGCTCAAGACCTCTGAGAGCAATATCTTCTAGTGCACAGACAGGGATCTTGTCTTGAGCATGCCTGGGTTTGTGTACAGCAGAGTAACTGTGTTTTCCTCTGAATGTTGGAATCTGTTGTTCAATTATATCACACAAGGGGACATGATTTTAGCATGGGCTAAGGGGCTGCCCTATGTGTGTTATCTTAGATTATAAATTACTGAATGATGGTAACCAAAAGATACAAGGTGCATAAGAAATGTATGGTGTTCTCTGCTTTTATAAAAAATGATAGTTATCACACACACACACACACACGAGGTGGAAAGGAGTAGAGGTGAACAAGACCTTGTTAAGGTGGCTGGAAGTGCTGGAAAACTGATTTTGGAGAGTATTTGCTAAATGAGAAAAAAAAGTTTGCAAATTTAAAGACTATAGACTGAAATCCACTGGAAGAGATACTTTATTTCACTCTCAATATCTTCAAAAAAGTAAAATCAATTTATAACATGCAAAAGTTGGTAGATTTTTACATAAAAAAAACCATTAGTGAGAATCCAAGGGATCTGGCTCTTCAAGCCTGTCTGAGGGCGAGCTGGGTAGTGGGTGCCTATGTGCCCAGCCTAGGCCCCTCACTTCAGCCCGTTGCTCTGTCTACCCTTTTGGGGTAAAACCTGTGGAGATGTTGAGACGGAACAACTGATTTATCTAGAAGCCGGAGTGTAGGAGGAACAGACCAGGCAGGCCTGTATTGTCTGCATGGGCCGCATGCATGAATGCAACTTCCCAAGCTAGAACCTGCTGCTGTGCCTGGTGCTGACGTCAAACTGCCTGGCTGAGAGGACCAACCCGGACAGGACAACGCAGCAAAACCTCATGCTGGGACTTATGGGATGTTGAGTGGGGTATGTAAGCAGCCCCATATTTACAGTGAACGAGGCTGCAAGCCTGCGAGCCTGCTTTGCCACTCGCCTGCTTCCGGAGCTTGGAGTCTGTGCTGTTGACTCCGCACCTACTTATTCCCGCCCCCAAGGGTCTCCGTGGGTCGCCGAAACTGCTACACCCGAGTCCAAGTGCAGAAGAACAAGGGTGTAACTGTTGGGAGGAGCAGGGTGTGCTGGGGCTAGAGAGACTCCTTTCCTGTTGTGCAAGGGGAAGACGTTACGGGGCTGCAGGAAGAGAGAGGACGTGAGTGGTGAAACCAAAATGGGATGTGGAAGCTGAAGTGGAAGCCTCTTTAGAGAAGAAAGGAAACCATGTTTCTTAAATTGAAAAGAGCAACCGACAGAGATGGTGGATAGGCAACTTTTTGCTAGAGAAGAGTGAACTCTCTAGGAGTTGGGATCCCTATTACAGCTGGACTTGATCCTAAAATAGTGCTTAAGACAGGAGGGACCAGTGTGTGTGTGTGTGTGTGTGTGTGTATACCTGTGCACATGACTATGTATATACACATGTCTGTGCACACATGTACACCTATAAATGTGTGCATGTGCACTCACACATGTATGTGCCTGCACATGTGGGTGTGTGCCTGTGTATGTGTGTGTGTGTATTCTGGGGTGGGACAGTAATTTGGTGACCCCGAGGCAGATCTGTAAGTATTTACCTCCTAGTAATTTCTCATTAAAATTTCCAAGTACTAAGTATGTGATACCTCTTATTAAAGGTCATCGAAACACTTTAGGCTTTTGGCATTGCTCTTGGTTGCCCTCCAGAAAGTCACAGTAAAACCCTATCGCTGAAGACACAACATACCTTGATTACAGGACACGGATATAAAACACTGGTTGGAACTGGTCTAGAAACTTCCACTTTTCTGGCAAACTTTCATAGTACTAGAAAGTACCATGTAAGCTGCGAGGGGAGAAAATCAGTCAACAGACTCATCAATCCCTGAAAGCTGCAAACTGCAGTAACAACACCTGGCAAGAGGGGATGGTCAGTGTAATGGAGTCACGAGTCAAGGGGTTCAAGGCTTGCTTTTCAGCAGCGTCCCATTCCTTGCACAGTAACTCAGGAGAAGGAAGAGGAGCAGACACAGGCTCAGGGAGAAGGGTGCAAACTATTAAGGTTCAACTATAAAGATAGGTTGGAGAGATGGCTCAGGCGTTCAGACTCTGCCTCGCACTCAGACGGTCCTAAGCTTAGATTCCAGGTCCTGTGTAAAAAGCTCGGCAGAAATGGTGGCGGCTTGTACTTCTGGTACTGGTGGGTAGAGCCTGGGAATTCCAAGATTGAAGCAAAAAAGGAGGAGAAAGGAGGTAGAAGCAATTCAGGATGATTCCCGAAGTCATCCTTGGTCCTCCACAGGGACACACAGTGCAGTGCCCTCTGGCATGCGGGCACACACATGTAAAAATAGATAGATAGATAGATGATAGATAATAGAGTTTAAAGACACTATATTAAACTGTCTTTTAAACACATGTCACTGTACCCAACTAAATAAAAGTGCCAAACAGTCCCAGAGAGGAGCTCACAGATCTGTGGCAAGGGGGAGATTGGAAGGGTTTGTCTAGAGGCAAGCGAGGTAAACATTATTGAGTGATGGATCCTGTAGGCTCTCAAACACAAATGGGGCTAGTCAGGATGCAGATTGATGTGGGTGCAGCATGGGGAGAAGAGAAGATGTAAATATAGGAATATAGGGCTTGAGAAATGGTTCAGTGGGCAAAGTGCATGGCATGTAAAAAGCATGAGGACCCGAGTTCAGATCCCCTAAATCCATTTAAAGCAGGCATGAGAGATGGTGCTTGTGTGTAACTGTAGTGCCCCTATGGCAAGATGTGAGGCAGGCAGGAGAAATCCTGGAAACTTATGGGCCAGCTGGCATGGACTACAGTGTGGTAAACAACAAAAGACCGACCTTGTCTCAAACAAGATGGACAGTGAAGACTGACACTGGACATCATCCTTTAATATCACACACTTCTTAGGACAGCACACATGCACCTGCACTTACACACACACACACACACACACACACACACACACACACACACTTAAGATAAATAGAGAAGAAAAAATTTAAAAAAACAGGACACACACTCCAGTCATATAATTATGACCACAACTTGGCCTCTCTAGACTCCGCTCCCTTCCATTGTGGAGGGCTGCGAGTTCAGTGAAGTAGGCCAGGTGTTTTCAAAAGTTCCTTCTTTAAATCTATTAAATGTACAAGTAGACAACTCTAAACTCAGATGACATTTGGGGCTGAGTTTGAATGTCACAGTATTAAGTGCAGCACAAACTTCCCAGGGTGGAGTTTGTCTTTGGATTTTGCTAGGAAAACGAGCCCATTTGATTTCACAACCTCAAAATATTCTTCTAAATCTCAAGAAGACAATGACTGCCTATTGCAAATGCCGAGCTCTGATAGTCAGGATGCATGTTTGTGGGCTCAATGGCTGGGACTGTTGAGAGAAATCAAGGAGGCCTCGAGTCATCAAGACATTCATTATATTAACTCCTCTCTCATAGGAATCAGGGCATAAGCAACGGTCTTTTAAATGATCCTGGAGGCATATTGGTTTTTGCCTCCTTATCTTCTCTGTGCATTGTGGAATGTTGCTGCTGTCTTTAATCTGGTCCCAGACTCATGAATAGGATGATTTTCCTAAATGGCTCCCTATGTTCATCTTTTAGAAACTGATACTTTTCCAGAAAAATGCTTCAGAAATGTTTCAATTTAGTGATTTTTTTCTTTGACAGTTTCATACATGCATACAATATATTTTAAAACTGTCTACCCCATATTACCAGATGGCATCTTCCCTCTTCCCACTGAAAACTTTCTTTTTCTCTCTTAGTCTCCCTCCTACTTTCATGTTTGGTATTCGTGTGTCCCATTGAGTGTCATAAAGATTTCCATTTCTAGCTCACCAATACCTTTGGTAATGCATGGGTGTGGAATCTTTGCTGTATGGATGAAGATGTTTCTATAATTTTTTCTTTCTTTTTGTGTTGCTGTGGAAAAATATATTAAATACTTTCAATTAATTTTTCACTTCAGGGATAATATCCATTTGGCCACTAGATACTGTGGTAATTAATCTCCATTGAAGCTTGACAGGATTTAGAATCACTGTGGAAATGAACCTCTGGGCATGTCTGCGAGGGATTTTCTAGATTTCTAATTGAGATAGGAAAACCTACCCTAAGCGTGGATGACATCATCCTGTGGGTGGGGTCTGGGATGGCATAAGAAGAAAGTGAGCTGAGTAGCATCCTTCATCACTTTCTGCTTCCTGGTTGCAGATGCAATGTGAGCAGTTACCTGAGATTCCTGTTGTCTTGTTGTGATAGTTAATCCTGGTGTCAACTTAACACACCTGGCATTAACTTAGATCAGCTGAGACCACCTGAAGAGATTATCTGGATACATACATTTACAATACAAAGAACAGCCCTAGATCTGATTGGAACCTCCCTAGATCTGATTGGAACCTCCCAGTAGTGGACCAGATAAAAGGAATCATAGAACAGGAGACTGGGAAGAAGAGAGAATCCTTGAAGCTCTGCTAGAAAATGCTCTTCCCTCCTGCTGCCCAGGATGTCTGTTCTCCTACTGGATGTTTGCCGTGACTTAACCTGCCTCCAGCTTCAGCCACCAGCTATGACACCTCTGCCATGAAAGTCTGTTTCTCCCCTCTGGAACTAAATTGAATGCATATCCCTTTTTCCCTTAAGTTGTTTGACTCTGAATGCTCTCTCACAGCCATAGTTAACCATTATACATGCCTTCCCTGCCATGATGGGAGCCAAAATAAACTTTTCTCCTGAAGTTGTTTTGGTCAGTGTATTTTATTATAGCAATAGGAAAATTAACTAATACACCTAGTATCATGAACTACAGTGGCTAACTGAATTTGGAGTTTGCTCACTGGCTAGCCTATGAGCCTTCCAGTACCCCATGTTACTTCTCTATAGGGCTTTGAAATTCCCTGATGCTTGGCTGGATTTGATTTCTTTGTCTCTAGATTGAACTTAGTTTTCCAATATCACTCACTCTTGAGTTTTTCAGTCAGAATGTCCTCCATCCCTTCTAGCAGAATATATCCTTCTGCTTAATATTTAATACTCTTCATAGTGCTTAATACTTAATACTCTCCAAAGTGACTACTAACTGAAGCTTACCTGGCTATGACTGAACATTGTAGGTGTTATGTAACTTGAGTCTGCAGATGATATCTGACTTCATCCTTAGATAATATGACCAATGAGCAGGTACATATTGACTACCCAATCAAAGAATAATCTTTCCGTGATTTATACCTGTCTTATTTCATAAAGCACATTAGGCAGCTTAAAAGGCCACACACAGTGCTTTGCTAGACACTTCATACACATCAGGGCATTTTCCCCCCATAAAAAGGGATGAGCTGCAGGTTTTTCTTCTTGTCCAAGTCCATATGATGTGAAAGGCGTAAGTTAAAACTCTTGGCTCTTTTCTTCAATGCCTAACTTTTCTTACCACATGTATCTACCACCTTGGAATTTATGCCACAGAGCAAACAAAAGAATTCAAAATATAAATAATGGACAGGTATTTATATCATCATTGTATCAAGTACCAAATTCCTTATTTGGCATTCATGTTTAGAGATTAGCATTGAAATTTACTTTGAGTTTGTTGGCCCTAAAGAAAAGTTTATAAAGGCAGACTTGATGAGAATTTTTTCACTAAATAAAATGCTTCAAACTGTAAGTCAATGAAATTATTTACCTTAACTTCAAAATATTTTTTGAGTGGGTTGTTCCATGAGGCCAGAAGTCTGGTATGGCTACAGGGTTCCAAATCCCATCTATCCTTGCTGCATTGATGCAGATTGACGATTCTAATCTAAAGCCATCGAGGGGAAAACTATTGGTCAAAAGTCCACATAACGTATGTGTGCAATATACCAATCACAAATCTGTACTTGCTTTTATTGTTATAGTTTTTTTTTTTTTTTTTTTTTTTTTGGTCTCTATTTCTGGATTTAAATTCCTCGTAAAGCGTCTCCTTTTTCATTTTTCTAGTTCTCTTCGACCCTTCTAAGGCGCTTGCTGGAATCAGTCCCATTGACTAGTCACTAAATAGTGGTAGACAGCAAAAAGAGCTTTGAGGCCATGAGAGGAGACGCCCAAGAGTAAACAGAGAAGAAAACGAAGATGACAGAGACGCCTGGAAGGAGACATTGGTTGCGCAAGGCGAGCAGGCCAGGCCGCCTGGCCGCCTGCATGCAGGACTCAGGGCTCAGACTTCAGCCGCTTAGCTGCAGGGAGAGCTCGCCCTGCCCCCTTTGCCTCCATCCACCATGTGTGGGCGCTAGGAGGATCAGAGTGCCAGGCGTGTGTAAGGCAGCTGCGGATCCACCCTGACTCCAGTTTAGGGTGGGTATCTAAGCAGATATTTGTTTTGTGAACCACCAGACAGGCTGTCTCCTGAGATCTGACCCAAACTGGAACTTGGAAGAGAATCAGCTGGCCTCGTGTCAAAACAGACAAACTGAAACAATGCAAGGAGCTGGGGAACTTGGGTTGGAGAGGAGGTGGGCCCTCAAGACCCAAAAGAAATGCTTACTCACCGTCAGCCCATGGTGCATAAGCTTTCAGCTGGAGCAGTGAGTGGAGGAAGAGGCTGTCAGGACCCCACACTACTCAGAATATGGCCGTGGGGCTTTCCTAGAGACAGATACTAAGTGGTAAACATTTCAAATATATTAAGTGAGATTGGACATGCCACTCGCCACAGGTGAGCGGGACAGGAGTGTGCACAGTTTAGAATGCTCTTAGGCTGTAGATAATTAATCTAATTAATCGAGCTCCCTAAAAAATCCTCAAGGGAAAAGGCATTAGAAGGAATGGTTGGGGACAGTAGTGGGTAATGTGGTAGATGTGACCAAACATATGGTATCTATGTATAAAAATGTCATAGTGAAGTCCACTATTATGTAGAAAATATTAATATATACTAATATAAGAGAAAATTACAGGTTAAAAATGTCACCAAGATGAGATTGTAAGAACCTAAAGATGAGAAAGTTGACCATTGGACAAGACATTCCACTCAAGGCAGCACTGCTGCATCTAGGAACTCACTACATTGAGACTTGTCCTTACCAGACCTGAATAATGCAAGACATACCAACATGCCCCCATAGACTATAAGGAACTCAAGAGATAAGAACATACAGTGGAAACTAAAGCTAGATGAGCGAAGGGAAATGCCTGTATCAGTGGGGTGGCCCTAAGAGAGGCAACTCCGTATGCCACAGAGGCTTGAACCCCCACAAAAGTAGATAAGCCAGAGGGAACCCTGGGGTCCACAGAAGCCTCCAGGGATATGATGGGATTGATGAAGGGATGGGAGGGAGTGACCATGGAGGGAAGCAGGGATAAAGACTCAATATGTTTGTAAAAGTAGAAAAAAATTTAAGATAGTGAGAATTTCCTATCCCCCCCAAAAAAAGTCAAGAAGCCAAAAGCATTAAATATAAAGAAAAGAAAAACCTCAGAATGGCATACATTATGTTGCGTGCACATGAAACTGCACTCAAGTGGGTGGAAAGATAGCATTGCCTAAGACAGGAGTAACAAGGAGCAGAGAGCTGGCAGGAGGCAGCTCATGGGGGCCAACGCTCCGGAAGCAGTTATGCTAAAGCCAGTGAGCTGCCGTGGCCTTTCGGTCTCTGTGCTGATCCCCATGGTATTATTCTGCTTACTGTTTGCGTGTGGGCAACAAGGGGCTGCCTGGTGGCCAGATCCCGGCTGGCCTACCTGTCTCTCTGCCAGTTCTGCTTCTGCTTCTCTCTATCTCTGTCTGCCTGTCTCTATCACATTCAAATAGCAAGATGGAGCAAAGAACACGGTTTGGCTTTCGAGGCCCAAGTGAGAGTTTCTGGGTTAGTGAAAAACAAACGAAAGGATCTAGACATGGGGTCGGCCTGCTATGGAGGGCAGACTCGTCTGTGGCCAGTCACCCTTGGGACACTGCCTTACAGATAGTTTCATCAAATGGAAACAATGAGGATGTTTACCATTAACTCTAGACTTGAGCCATAAAGTCAGAAGAAGAATGACCAGGGGGTTAATCCATCTGACACCGAAGGCTTTTGGCAAAAAGCTCTGCTCACGGCAAATGATTACTTAGACCAAGTTGTCAAATTCATTCAACACTTAGTGTTGTGCAAAATTTTCTGTGGTTACAAAGATGAAAAGACTCAAGCCTCTTCGTGGTCCGAAGGCACATGTTGAGGAATAGCTGGAGGCGGCTATTCATTAAATCATGTCAATGTGACTCTTGCTAAAATGATCTTCATTTTAAATGAGACCTCTCTGTAAGAAGAAGAGGGTGGAGGGATTTTCTAAAGGGAAGTGTCGAGTGACTTGAAAGAAGCATAGATGTTTGCCAAGACTGGACACTGAAGTGACAGGGCAGGGCCGTCAGGAGCAGAGATGTGCAAAGTGTAAGGAGCAGGTTTAACGTGGTTTAAGATTGTTAAACTCAATGTGCAGGAAGTAGGGGGTAGGGACAGGGACGCCAGTAGACAGCTCGGGATGACAGGGTTGGTCAATACAAGGGAATGAAGTGTTGTGTGGGAACAGAGAGGGAAAGTTTACAATGGATGCTGACAGAGCAACTGTAGAAAATGATCAGTCCCCGGCGAATCATCAGAGAGCTTCAGGAGCAGTTGTGGGGGATGGAAGCAAGAGTGATACGGAGCTCAGACCTGAGTAGCTCTGGGAACTCATCCTTGACTTCTGAGAGCTATTCTCCATGTTGGGCAGTGGCTTTATCACATACCAGGGGAAGTAGGACTGGGTGGCCATGATTAAGTGTTCACTTTCAGGCCACCACCATTTCTGCCTGGTGTCATTTTAAGTGGGATCTGGGATTTGAACTCAGGACCTTATGCTTGCGAGGCAGAAGTTTAACCCTGTGGCCATCTCTTTGGCCCCAAGATTGTGTGTTTTGAGGGGTTCCATCTAGCATTCTGCTTCTCTGCAGTATCTGGAGTTCAGTTGTGGATTTTAGTAAATATTTGTTTAATGAATGAATGGGATCAAGTAATATATAAGATCTGAGAATGGAGCATTATTAAGTCATGAAACTCCTGTCCTCAGGGTGTAAATTAGTGGCTGAGACAAGCAATCAGCAAATAAGTGAAACCTATTGAAAGTCAGGGATGAGACTTAGGGAGGTGGCTGTGGATTAAAGTCTTTGTCTCACAAGTCAAGAACTAGACTTCAGATCTCCAGAATCCATGTAAAAATGCCCAGGGGACATGATGGCAGCTGCATTTTAGGCTCTGGAAGTCAGAGCCTGGGAAACCCCAGAGCAAAGGATGAAGGAAGGAGAACAATCCAGGATGATTCCCGAGGTCACCCTTGGGCCTCCCCCATCACGCACACTCAAGCGCCCTCTAATACACACACATGCAAAAAGAAAAAAGAAAGAAAGAAAGAAACGACAAGTCAGGCATGGAATGTGTCATTATGGGAAAATGTGGTAGAGAGAGTAGTTTGAAGTTCCACACGGGGTAGTAAGGGAAACACTGAGCAGACACCTGGTGGAGAGGGGTAGCTGGTTCCATACATGGAGTATCAGTGCTGAGACCTCAGGTTGAGCATGTGGTCTGCTATTGGGGAGCTTCAAGAATATTGGACTGCCGGGGCTGGAGAGATGGCTCAGGGGTTAAGCCTCTGCCTTGCAGGCGGAAGGTCCTGAGTTCGGATCCTAGACCCCGCGTATAGACACCTGACGGAAGCGGGGGCGGCCTGTGTTTCTGGTCCTGGTAGGGCGGAGCCTGTGAATCCCGGGGCAGAATAAACAAAGAGGAGGTGGAGGCGGGCCATGGTGGTTCCCGAATTCGCCTGTGGTTCTACACACACACACACACACACACACACACACACACACATACACACACATGCGCACATGCACAATTGAATAAATAATAAAAAAAATTAAAGAAAAAAGAATATTGGACTGCCTTGAGGGAGTCCCTAGGGGCTGAGAAGAGGGCGGAGACATGTTGTGCAGGTCAGAAGACAACTTTTGGAAATTGATTTTCTCTTTATATGAGCTTCCAGCGATTGAATCTGTGTTGTCAGTTTTTGTAAGCATTATCTGCTGAATTATTCTGGTCCCTGTAGACACTAAGCCAGTCCTGAGCTCCCAGTGAGATGGAAAGTCAGATTGTTTCTGTTTGGTATTTCATGCCATGCAACATTGCCCTCTCTTAAAAGAGTCATAGAAAGTGACAGTGATCAAACATATTACTTGAGTTCTTAGCATGGGAGCAGTTGAATGTGGATTAAGATTAAAGGATGTTGGGACAGTACTCTGATTCTTTAGGTGTGATAATGGCATTGAGGTTGTGTGGAGGAATACTTTTATTCTGAGAAAATGGATGTTGGAAAATTTGGGGTGAGATGTTAGGGTGTCATACACACATGCACATGCAAACAACACATACACACACACTCAAGTGGACACATGGATAAAAGAAATAAAACAAGACAAAATCTTAATAATCACTGAGTCAAGGTGGTAGGCTTAGAAATGTTTAATATGTTAGTCTACCGACTTCCATTTTTAGAGCACTATGAGGAAGTTGGGAAACCCCATGTCAAGGTTTATGGCCTGTTCTTTTATGTTTTCTTTTGGTGCCTGTTATTTCTTCTTAGCAGATACTCTCCAGGCCCCTAGATCAGGACACTAGTTTATTCTGGATCAGAAACGCCACCCTCGGCGCACTCCAAAGAAGATTCTAAGGACAGAAATATGTGTGGGGTGGCAGGTGGGTGGTGTTCCAAGCCTCTTTGGGCTGGTGGGTTTTAAAAGGATAAGGTGGCAAGTCAAAGATTTGCTTTACAACTTTAAGAGATGTTTCCAGGGCAAGAGAAAAGCAAAGAAAGCAAATGTAGCCGTGGATAAGCTAATTCCTCCCCCAGTGCGTGTTTTTCCTGATGTCGGAATTTTAAATTATTCCATTGTTTACCTGCTGCGTGACTTGACAAAAGGGTAATATGATTTAGAAACTCAGCGGTCATCCAGAAAGTCTATTTTCAGCTGGTTACCAGGCAATGACAGAGGATGGGGCTGTGGTGCATCAAATCCCACAGTTAATCCAGGAGCCTATGTGTCCGTGAATAGGAGAAAAGCCCAGTGCCTTGGGTCTGCATAGCATCAATTCCATATGGCACTTTCCCCGTGGAAGCCGGAATCCAGGCATCCAGAAGGTCAGACTTAGCATCTTTGGATCTCCAGATGAAATTTTCAGCCTTTCAGAACGTACACATTTACATTTATACTATACACAGACCCTGGGCCAGCCACACCAGACATAAACAAGCAAACAACAAACAAAACCCTGGAAGAATTCCTTAGATTCTAGGGAAAAGACTACGGGTGGCAATAGATAAAAGAATTCCTTGTAGCCACGATTGTTCCTTTGCGGATTTTTATTTTTTAAAAATGTCTTTTGATAGGCATTCCAAGAGTTGCCCGTTCCATATCCAGCATTGCCAGCAAAAGCGACAAACAAAGAAATGAATGGGCGATCTTTTGTCTTGCTGCAGGGGATACCAATAAAGGATTAAAAAAATAATTAGAAACTAAGGAGGCTGTAGAAAGATGATCTTTCTTTGCAAGTCTGTCTGTTTTGGGGTGTGTAGCAACAAATAAGGCTGCTGTTTGTGGCCTTCCGTGTCCCAGACGAAATACTGGGGAGCATCACTGTAAAACGAGGGAAGGTTCATTGGCTCAAGGTGTGGAGCTTCATTCTCAGGTCAGCTGGCTCCATCCCAGTGCATCTGAGCTAAGGCCCCAGGAGACTGAGAGTTGGCTCTCCTCGTTGCAGCTGAAATGCAGGAAGAAAACAGATAGAGGAAGGGTTTGGAGATGAGATTGATCCTTCAAGCACACCCCAATGGCTTATTTCCTTCATCCTGTCCTCCACTCCTAATAGTCCATTCAGCGGTGAAGTCATCAACAGATGACTCTATATTTGAGGTTTAAGCCCTTTAGGATTAAATCACCTCTCAACAGTGCCACCAGCTGGGAGCTAGGCTTCTAACACATGGGCCTGCAGGGGATTTTTAAAAAATAATTTTCTTTTTCTTTTTTCTCTCCCTTTAGATCTCATTCCCATCCCACCTCCTTTTGCCCCTGACAACTCTTTATCCTCCCTGTCACACTCCTTTTCAAATCTTTTCACTTGCATAGCCCATTGTGCTTCATCTGGCATGATTCATGCTACGGAAAGTGTCATATATTGTTGACAACGGCAGCTTCCTTTCCTAATAAGTATTAGTACTTATGACTCTCTCAGGGGGGTGTGGAGCTTCTTGAGAGCTTTCCCTTTTCCTGGTGAGATGTTGATAGGACAGTTCCCATGCAGCTCTTGTCATATCCAGGAGATGGTGTCTGACTCATCATTGTCCCACTTCTAGCTCACCACCCCTCTCCCACGATGCATATTTTATATTTAAATTACAATGGCCCGTGCAGCAGCTACCATTTATTAATGGCTTACTTTGTGCAAGGCACAGTATGCCCTTCACACCTGTAGCTCATTGAACCCTAATCTAGTTTTATTATCATTTTACTTATTTAGGAAGTCACGACCTAGAGAAGTTAACAACTTGTGTGAGGTCACAGGGATAGTTATTAGCAGACAGTGTTCACAGCATCTCTGAAGACTAGCTGAACCAAACACTATTTTTTTTTCACGGATCAAAGTTTTGTTTTCTCTCCATGGTAAGGTTGTTGTTGTCCCTCCATTGGACTGAGTATATGGAGCACCATGATCCCCCACACTCTCTACAAACCAAGTCACTGCAGACTTTTCTTAGAGGAGGACCCTACCTGTGACCCTGCCCCTAGGGCTTCTGCAGAAAGAGCAGCAGCAAGATCTCTCCATGTGCCGCACCTCTGTTAAACACTTCATGTACTTCATCTCAGTTTTTAAAGTAATCTCCATGAGTCACAGTCAAAAATTATAATGCAAAGTGTGACTAAGTTATACATATAAACTTGTGTTGTTTTATTTTACTGGTTATGAAATGCTGATTGGTTTTTATAACCTATTGAATAGTTTGCAATCTATGGTTTAGGAAAACATTTATTTCAGTTGTTATAATAATCTTAGGGAGTCAATAATATTTTAGTGTTCATTTTACAAATAAGAAAACATAGTTAATTAGTTCAGGGCTAGGTAGAAAAATGGCAGCCTATCATGTATACTGTCTTAGATATCCCTTTTCAAAATAGTTCAGTTATTTAGAAAAAAATAAGATAAATAAAAGAGCGTTCCACTCTGCCTAGTGCATTGTCTGAGGGTGGAGAAGCAAGATTGTGCATGTATAGGCATAAAAGCTTTGTTTTAGGTAGAATAAATGTGATGGTATTCTATTTAGTTCTGCCCTAAACAGGACATTGAATTCCCCTCCCTTCTGTGCCAGGCTCAGCGACCATTGTAGAAGAGGGAGCAGTAAGATTGTAAAAGCCCAAAGACGGGCAGAAGTACAAGCAGAGTTTTCTTCTGAACATGACAGGGACATTGTATCCGTGAATTCACTGCAGCGAATGTATATTTCTACACGACCTGCGTGGGATTTGTCCTATCAACATTTCACTCACGGAAGGGGAAAGATGTCAAGAGGCCCCACACCTCTCTGAGAGACAGATGAGGGTTAATGGTGGGGGATCGGGGTGGAAGATGCCTTCCTCAAGGGTAAACCCGCTGATATATGATTCATGTTCCAGCAAGGACGCGGGCACATACTATCAAAGGCAAACCAGATGAAACCCAGTGGGACACACTTGTGAAAAGACATGAAAATAGGAAGAGTCTGTCAGGGAAGAAAGAATGGTTGTAATGGGAAGAGGAGGGAGGAATGGATTGGAGATTAGGTGTGAAAATTTTATAAATTCACTCTAGTCATGAATGAAACACTAAAAGAATAAAAAAATCAAATCTTTCTAAGAACTTCTATACCCCTTGTAGCTTTTAATTACACATTTTATCAATGTGTAATGGTCTAAAAATGACAACTTTTATAAGACGGAAATATGAAGAATTCTTCTTTTATTGATATTTCCTTTCTCTCCTCCCTGCACAAGGCATGGATGGAACATATAGGTCACACCTCTGGAAATATGGTTGGCAGGCCTACCTGGGAGTTAATAAATTACATGTTTAATTACACATCAGCTTAATCATCAATTTTTTTAAACATTTTTTATTATTATTTCTGCTCATACAAACTTAATAGCTACACCGGTTCCCTCCCTCCCTCCTCCTTCCCCTTACCTCCCTGCTCCCTTTCCTCTCACCCCTCTACCCCCATTCCCCAGTGCCTCCACCCAATCCCCGGAGAATCCTTTAATGTGCATGCCAGACTCCCCTCTGGGCCCTCCTCTCTGATGATGTACAGGGACCCTGTGGCATTTCCCTGAACCCTTTCCTGTTTTCCCCTTAAGCATAGAAACACTACTGTGGCTGTCAATTCCTTGCCTCCAAGGATCTTGGTGCTTTTAGCAAATGCTAGACTTTATGGGGTCAATAGTGTGTTGGACATTGCACAGGGCATGCAAAGATTAAGATTAAGATTAAGATTGCTTCGGACCTAACTTGTATCTCGCATATCATTGCTCCTCCCATCCTTGTGCTCTTACAATCTTACCGCCCCCTCTTCCGCAAATGTCCCTGAGCTTCAGGATGGGGAGAGATTAGTCTGGCTTAGTTCTAGGTGGTTGATATAGAGTCTCTGAAGTTCTGGATTATGGTTCGTTGATTTTCTTTTGCAGTTTTGCTGCTCCTGCAATGCCCTTCACTCCATCCTAATGGGTATTGTATTTCATCCCCTAGCCAGAGATAAAAAGCTGTTAAACTAGAGTCTTGTTATAAGAGTATATTCAAAGGTAGATGTAATAAAAGTAGGAAACCACAGTGAGGGAGGGGTCAATCACCCATTTGCAAAATGGTTACTTTTTATTTGCCAGACTATATGCCCTCCCCTTCTGATGAGATCATACCCCCTCAGTTGTAAGTGATCAGGAACGAAAGTCCGTGAACTTAACCAGATGTCTCGTTACTTACTTGCAGTCCTTGATGAAGGCCTATTTTCTCTGCTGTAACATGGTCCCCTCTCTCCTTGTTTCTGGTGTGGCCCTCCAACCCCATCCCTCCTGTTCATAATCCTTGCAATTACTGTATTACAGAGATTTATCTTTGATTGTCTCTAGGTGGGCTGGGTGGGTTTGGTACTAGGAGCCACCTATTAGGGAGTACATACGGCACTTAATTTTCTGGGTCTGGGATACTTCACTTAATATAATTGTTTCTAATATCCATTTCCCAGCAACTTCCAGTAATTCATCATTTTTGATAGCTGAGTAGTACTCCATTGTATAGATGTACCACTGTTTCCTTATCCACTCGTCAACTGTTGGACATTTAGGTTGATTCCATGACTTTGCTATTGTAAACAGTCTGCTATGAACATGGTCGTGCTTGTGCTATTGAGGCGAACCTCTGCTGCATGGGGGGTTATTCCCAAAAGTGGAATAGCAGGGTCATATGGCATTTCAATCTTTAATTTCTTTAAGAATCTCCAGACGGCTCACCAGAGTGGTTGTATGAGCCTGCATTCCCACCAGCAATGTAGGAGAGTTCCCCTCTCTCCGCATCCTCTCCAGCATTTGTTGTTGTTTGTATTGTGGATTTTTGTCATCCTAACAGGGGTGAGATGATATCTCAGGGAAGTTTTGATTTGCATTTCCCTGATGGCTAAGGAAGTGGAGCATTTTTTAAGATATTTGTTAGACATTTTAATTTCATCCCTGGTAAGACAGGGATGAATTAAGCTCCAGAGCCCATTTTTTAATTGGGCCATTAGTTTCCTTGGTATTTAGTAGTCATCAATAATTTAATTTTTTGTGGTGTTGGGGAATGAACCCAGGTCCTTAAGTTCTATACCTGACCTTATAAGCATAAATAATTGCTATATAGTTTAAAGAGTAATAACAGAACATTAAATGTTCCACTAGCATAAAAATTTCATATTTTTGTACAATCTCACAACATTGCAGGCATTTAAAAACATCATTCATTTCATCACTACATTGAAATATGCTACATTAAAATATCCCATCTTTATGTTTAACATGCAGAGAAAGCATATGCATTAGTGTATTACAAACATAATTCAGAATATTTTGATTGATAGTCATAGTTTCACACAATTTCTTTATATATTCTATGACATTGCATTAAAAAATAAGAGTAGAAAAGGGATTCCCCACAGTGACCAGAGTAGACATGTTTCAAAAAACAATGTACGTATGGCCAGCAAATAGGTGGAAAGCACTTAACCTCATCGATTGTCCTGGTTTGAACATGAGTCGTCCCCTACAGGCTCATGTGTTGGCATTCTTAGCTGTAGGTAATTTTTGGATAGCTCATTGTCATGGCATCTTTAAATTTTTTTATTATTTATTCAATTGTGCGTGTGTGCATATGTATGTGCGTGTGTGTGTGTGTGTGTGTGTGTGTGTGTGTGTGTGCATAGAACCACAGACGAATTCGGGACCCGCCTCCATCTCCTTCTTCTTTACTCTGCCCCAGGATTCACAGGCTCCGCCCTACCAAGACCAGAAGTGCAGGTCGCCCCTGCTTCCACCTGGCGTCTATACATGGGGTCTGGGATCCGAACTCAGGACCTTCCGTCTGTAAGGCAGAGGCTTAACCCCTGAGCCACCTTTCTAGCACTGTCATGGCATATTTAGCAGGAAGGCAGGTCACAGGCACAGGCCTGAAGATTGGGTAGCCCCACTCCGCTTCCACTGTTAGTCTGCTCTGTCAGCCTACCGCTTGCTCTCTAGGTCTCCATCAGGTTTGCCGTGACCAGAGCTGCCTCCAGCTTCTGCTGCCTGCTTTGCTATACTGTGAGATTCCCACCTTAACAGACTATGTCGTCTCTCTGGAACCGTAAGACAAACGAGTCTCTTTTTCTCCCTTAAGCTGATTTTTCTGAGTGTTGTCTCACAGCAGCAGGAAGGGTAACTGCGACATTAATCATCAGAGAACTGTAGATCAAGACCATATCAAGATATCATTGATTGGCTATTTCCAAAAAGAAAAAAGAATGAACAAATGCTGGTTAGGGCTGTATAAAGAAGAACTTTCATACTGCTGGGTGAGAAGGCAAATTATTCCAGACATTATGTAAAACAATATAAATGTCCTTTACAATCCTAGAAATAAGATCCAGGGATCTTGCCTTGGACATATATCCAGAAGTCCTGAAGCTAGTATGCCAGGGGGCATCTCCTTTTGTATGTTTATTGCAAACACTGTTCAGAAGTGGGTCACCTTTTGTGGTGCCCAAAATTGATACTAGCAAAAGGGGAAATGGGACCTTTTCCAGGAAATGTAACAATAGAGGCCCGGTGAGTTCCTTACATCTTTCTTTTGCCTTTGTGTGTCTGCCCTCCCTGGTTTCGTAGCTGCCCTGTGCTTGCTAGCTATTCCTCCATTGACATAGTCTGTTGTGTTGGTTACTCTTTTCTTTTCTGTTGCTGTGAGACAACACTGAGGCTCAAATATCTTGATGGGAGAATGGGAGATTTATTCAGCTTATGATTCCAGAGGGAAGATACAGCCTTTCATGGTGAACACGGCATGTCTGGTTGACTGAAGCTGGAGGAGTCTAGCTCACTGCAGACATCTTGGAGGCTGAGAGCTGCAGGACTTCTTGTGCAAAAACAGATCTTTTCAGGAGGTAGGGTGGGACTAATCCACCTCAAGGACCACCCCCTGTGACCACCTTCTTCCAGAAAGGGTCCACTTCTCAAAGGTGCCATGACTTTCACAAATACATGAGACTGTGGGGGGCCCATTTCAAACCCTGACAGTCTCCTCTTGTTTCTGACATATCCATTGTTTAAGGACCTTTGAAGTAATTTATTTTGTCATATTTAAGTAGAGAAAGACAATTTTGCTCATTGGTTGTCCCTTATTCTTGTTCTCAACAGGAGACCCAAATGACTGACCCCCTTCTCAACAAAATAAGAAAGTTCAGATTTTTGGGGTCACATTCCGACTCTAGTCTTCTTGAATGACCACACAACCTCAATGGGAAAAAAGCCAGAAAGTGGCCAGGGCTTTAAATTATTTCTTGCTTACACTATACTTCATGGTGAATACAAAATAATAAACAACAGACCATCCTCAACAACCTAGTGATGGTTTTTATTTAACCTTGTGTTAAATTTATCCATATTGCCCTCTGTGTTTACAGAAACAAGTTATTGTATTCTAGGAATGGAAATGTTTGACAGAGTTGACTTATTTTAATCTTGAGATCATCAAGATACACAAACTTGCATTTACTCTGAGATTCATTTGAGACTGTCCAAGCTCTGTGAATGTTATCAGAGTTATCATTTTTAAAAACAAAAAGAATACCTATCACTTCTTTACAACTCTCCCGGGACCTCTGTTGTCAATGGGATATGGTTCAATATGCTTGAGATAAGACTCAGGGTCTATGGTCTGTGGTCTGTTGCTTTTTCAACTTCATAACTGTTCATTTTATGACATGCATTCATTTTATATATATATAACCTTTCTAAAATCCTTGTATTTTCTTATCTTGCAAGTGTTGTGACCTCTTCAATGATCATGCTGTGCATTAGGGATTGGTTCTTTCTTTTTTATTTCTTTGAAGACTCCCGTTAGACTGTCGAACTACCTGTGTGGCACCACTACTTTTGAAGACTTTTCTTAGCTGCACCTCCATTCATTGCTTTTCATGCCAAAAAGAAAGCATCTGTCTGCATTCTTATACTACTAAAATTGTTCATTTGGATCCATTAAAGTGCTTTGCTTAAACCATCAAGCAAATGGAATTTGTTGACTTATAGCAGAGGCATATCTGACGTTGAATGGCTTTGGGCCCACATTATCTCAATTGCTGCTGTGTTAGGAGTGAGGAGTACTAAAGTTTTAGCATCATATATCACACAAATCACTTCTGTGTCTTTCCTTACATTTTTCAACCTACCTTTTTACTACAGCTATTGCTCTGAATGCCAAGCTCTGTTGTACTGTACGACCTTGCTCTTTCAGTTCTATCGTAGAATTCTTGGTTTCTGATGTGGGGTTTCTCTGTGGTGGTTGTTGTTTTGATTTCTGCCTCATGCCCACACTGGAAACAGGGATGAATTAAATTCCCATAGGGTATTAACAGGAATTGTTGCATAAATACTTCCATACTGCATTCCGTCAGGGAAATATACCAGGAATTATCTTACCAGGCAAGTTGGAACATCTTCCATGATTGCCCATATCCGTGACCAGCTCCATTAAGGACCCTTGGGTTGGCTTTCCCCAAGTCTCTGTTTCCATTTGGTGAGTTCTCTATTTATTCCTTCAAGTCAGTTCCCAAAATAAACGATCTTGTCTCAGGCTCTACTTTTGGGAAGAACCCAGATTAAACTAATTTAAACCAGCTTTGCTCAGTTAAACATTTTCTTAAATTTAGAGATGTTTGGAAACTATTTGCAAGTCTAATAAAGTAGACACTAAATAAAGATGGTATGGAAGCAAGTAAACAGGATAGCAACATTATATTGTATGTAAATGTGCTTAAAAGTATGGGTTGCTGTGAATTAGATATTCTTTTTTCAGTTGCGAGTCTGTACTCAGACAATTGCTTAGTTTTGTAAAAACATGTCTCCATAATTCTACAGCTGTGCTTAGATGGTAACTGAATAGTAATGTTTTGATCACAGCTTTACAGATGGTAAGCCCTAGAAAAGACACGTGTCTTTTCTATAGAACACAAGGAAAATGGGCATGTAACCCTATACTTACACCAGTAGGTTATGCACCCAGCTTTTGTATGTGCATCTATGCATGTGTATGCATTAGTGGTGTGTACAAGTATGTGTGTTTATGTGTACATGAGCATATATGTGTGTATATTTATAATAGTGGGGTATTTGGTCTGCTTTGGTGTGTATGTGTGTGTGTTTGTGTGTGTGTGTGAATGTGTTTCTGTCCTTGTGTGTGTGTGTATGTGTGTATTTCTTTATCTACAGATACAAGGTTTGAATTCCAAACTAATTATTTTAAGTGTCACAATCCTTTGGTTACAAATAGGAAAAGGACCTTTTTTTGCAAATGGCAGTAAATTGATGCTAGAAAACTTGTATATTGCTAGTTGCTGGAATCCCAAATTTTGGGGGGTCAGGTGTAGCTTGAGTTAATGAAAGTCATTCGGGAGCTGGTTTCTTTTTTTTTAATATTTTTTATTTTTTATTATTTATTCAATTGTGCGTGTATGCGTGTGTGGGTATGTATGTATGTGTGTAGAACCACAGACGAATTTGGGAACCACCAGGGACCGCCTCCATCTCCTTGTTTACCCAGGGATTCACAGGCTCCGCCCTACCAGAACCAGAAACGCAGGCCGCCCGGCTTCTGCCCGGCGTCTATACGTGGGGTCTAGGATCCGAACTCAGGACCTTCCGCCTGCAAGGCAGAGGCTTAACCCCTGAGCCACCTCTCCAGCCCCGGGAGCTGGTTTCTGACAGAGGTGAGTCCAAGTCCTCTTTCTGGGTCTTCAAGTTATCACGCTCCCTGCTCTTGACCATCCTTCTGTGGAAATGAAGTTCAGCGTGCCTTCCTTATGAAGGACCAGACGGTAAACCACTGGGGCTCTGCAGGCCGTGGCTCTGTGCAGCTACTCATGTCTGTCTCTGCTGGGAAGCAGCACGCAGAGAACTTAAGGAAACAAGCATGAGGGTGAAGATGCGATTGCAGACACAGCTGAGGGTCTGATTTGACCGGTAAACTGTTTGCTAATCTCACTGTCAAACTAGCATAGGACAATTTCTGCCTGGCGGTTCCGCAGAGGCTCGTGGGGACTGGAGAGTTAAAGCTGCCGTGCAGCCTGGTGGTGAGAGGAGCTATTGCATCATGGGCCTCACAAGACTGGGCTTCCTTCCAGGCCTGTGTATGCTCAGATTCCGAGCCAGCATCCAGGAGAGCAGGCCTTGGCATCCACAGTGCGGCCAATTTCCAGAAGGAATCACAGCTTCCCTTCCTGTGCAGATAAAGGAACAATTGTACCATGGGAGAACTTACTGGAAAGTAATGCAGGGTCAGTAGGAAGCAACAGGAATTTGCTTCTCAGACAGTCTTCCCAGTCTGGCCTGAGAGGCTGTCAGACCTGGAAAGGTCAGCTGGGATCCACGGTGGACTTGGCAGGCAGCCAAATCCTTCACTCGGTGGATGATGCATTGGGTTCTGGTGATTTCTATGGCTCCCTCAGAGCTTCCTGCAGTTGGTCCAGTGACCACGTCCTCTACGCACGCAAGCATAGTTCTCCACACTATTTTCAGCTGTTCTCTGTCAAAGCAAAACTATAGTTTCTGTGCAACAAAATTATCAGCAGGCAAAGGTTGCTTTCTCATTACATCTCTGATGTTACAAAAGCTGACTTTTGAGCTCTTTGCCCTACTTCCTCATCTTGGATCTGTTTATGGTCTGAGACTCTGAAAAGTCTTTTCCGTAAAAGGTCAGTGCTAGGAGTTTAGGCAAAACCATATGCTTATGTCAGTGGGCAACGCGCATGCATATGTGTACATGCGCACAGGTGTATCTCAACTCACTCTTTCAGTTGGGTGTCCTTTCCCTGGGCCTTTCCTGAAGGACGGTCCTTCAGCAGCCTGGGTGTTTCTGGTGAGATACCCGAGTGAACAGCTATTTGCTTGCCACAGGTCTCTGGTCTCTTCTCCTCCCTTTTCCTTTCATTCTTGCCAAGTGAGTTCACCTTGTTTTGCTCTGGAGTTAGCCAGGATGGGAAGTACAGGTGGCTGCCATTTCTGCCTGTTTGTTTTTATATGGGATCTGAGATCCGAACTCAGGACCTTCTGCTTGCGAGGCAAAGGCTTAATCCCTGAGCACCTCCAGCACCGTTTCACAGTCCTAAGAGGCCAGGACTTTCCAAGGTTGGATTGAACTTTTTGATGGATTTAAGCTTCTAATCTTACATGTGATGGCCTGTCTTATAGGTTGGGTGGCCAGACCCACCGCAGGACACAGGTTTCTAAGTCAATGGAGTGGAAATGATTTCAGGAGAAATAGAATTCTTGTTAGTTCTTTTTTTTTTCTTCCCCCAAGTAATGCTTGTTTGTCCCTGGAGAGAAAGGGCTATCGCTCCCCAAGGTGGCAACAATGAGAAGGAAGGAAAGGATATTTGATTATTTTCTTTTTCATAAACACCCAATGCTTTAGCACCTGGCTGTGGTTCTGCTGCAGTGAGAATATCAATGTCTTTAATGTATTTAATGTTCTTTGCGGCTGGGAAGCATTGCTTACCATTCTGGGTAAAGGAGGAGTTTAGCCAGAATGCCTTCGATTAGGTTAGCTTCCACTTTGCAATTTCTCTTCTTTCTTCTTTCGCATACATCTGTCCCACTAGATGGGTATAGCCTTATACATACAGGTCCTACAGTTCTGTGTAAGGGCCTTAATTCAAACATTTAACACTTGTTAAAAATTTGCAGTGAATAATAAATGGAGTTAGCCTTTCCTGGCGTCTTCCGAAGTGTGCCATTTTAAACAGAAGGATGGGCTAAGCTTACCATTTTTCATGGCCTATGCATTTTCAATGGAGTTTTTACATCCAGTAACACTAACGACAAGAAATTCTAGTAAAATTATAATTTAAAAATTAAATAAATAGCACTACCAACAAACACAACTAAAACAAAATGTTTGAAAAGGCCCCTGAGTTATACTGGGCGCATGAATTTGAAATGGCCTATGATCACTAGGTGGCGCTGTTTAAACGCCTCATTTTTAAAGTCTTAAAAAAGGTTCCAAAAAAGGAGAGCAAAATTAAAGAGCCTTTTCACACAGAAAACAGTTTGTATCAAGGGTGGAGTACATGTGCATGCGCAAAGACATGCATAGCGCAGCCTTGAGCCATTTCTAAGGGGTGGTGATAAGATTTTTTTTTGAGACATGAGTTTCGTGATTGATACTCTTGTAATTCAAACATTTAACACTTGTTAAAAATTTGCATTGAATAATAAATGGAGTTAGCCTTTCCTGGCATCTTCCGAAGTGTGCCATTTTAAACAGAAGGATGGGCTAAGCTTACCATGCCTCCTCAATCCACTCTATTCTCCATTGTGAGCTCACACACCAGGGGCATTTATTTGAAAACAATTAGTGTCCCATTAGGAGAAACATGAAGCCTATGGGTCACAGATGTTCTTGACTGCTTTGGGAGCTCTACTTGTGGAAAGCTGGTAAACGAATACTCTGCGGAGAAGAATTCCTTACTTTAGAGCACACTGTCTGTTAAGTGACTCCCTGATGTCAGTCCCATTGTTAGTAAGAGTGACCATTTTCATGTTTGTGCATTCCATGTGTGCATAAAGTATCCACTTACTGACAGGCGAAAAGCTGGCATTTCACAAGTTTGTACACAGAGGATGGGGTGTTGATATAAAGGTTCAGATAATCTTGTTCTTGAAGAAAGGCCAGGAGTGGAAAGTGATCTCGCTCAAAAAAAGCAGAGGTGCCCAGGGCTTCACACGTGCTCGCTGACTTCATCCCAGAGTGTGTTTCTGGATCAGGAGCTGTGAGCAGCTTCATTTTCACAATGAGATTGCAAGAAGTCAAGTCACCTGGCAGCTGTTGTGAACACACTGTGCAACAGAATCAGAAGGGAAACCTTGAAGTGACTCTGGAGAAGAAAATGCAGGAAAGGGAAGTCATTTTGCACGTTGTACTTGGATGAAATCTGGCAAAACTACGTGTATTACTTTGAGGGACCAGACCTGCTACGCTCCCATGCCTTATTCTGTAGGGTCTGTGCCCAGCTACACAGGCACTCGAGTCGGGAAGTTGTCTGTTGCTGTTGCTTGTTTTATTTTGTGATGGGTTTTGGTGTGTTACTGAAGCTGGTTTCACAATCAAGGGTTGAAATGATTCCCTTGTCTCAGCCTTCCAAGCAGCTGGACTATAGGATAGCCCCATGTTAGATGTGACACTGAATCTCTCTCTATTAGCATATCTATATGCTATATATTTGTAGCATATCTATCTTATCTATATTATTTTTAATGTATATCTCTATGTAGATATAACATATCTATACGCTATATATCTATAGCATATCTATATTACATATTATATGTAACACATATGTTATAACTATATATAGATATTAACATATCTTTATGCTATATATCTATAGCATATATATTAGCATATCACATATGCTACATATCTACAACATATTTCTATATTAGGATATCTATATGCTATATATCTATGGCATATCTCCATATATAGATTAGCATATCTATATGCTAAGCCACTGTCTTATACCCCTGGTCTATACTATTTCCTTTCTGCTTCTCAATACCTATAGCACAGGAAGCCTGGGAAAGCTACTGGGTTTGTTTCCCTACCTGGGAAAGGCAGGACAGGGTGCCCATGAAGCCTGCAATTGTAGTAGCTCCTGGGCGATCCCTACCACAGAGGGGCTGATCCAACTGTCAATGCCATCTGTGATATAAAAAATCAACCAGTCCTTACTTGGGGAAAATGACGGTAATTAGAACAGATACCTCCAAGAGTGCATATTATTTAGATCTTCGACATGTTAGTGAAATCCGAGTCTGCAGCCAAATAAGAAGAAACTACTACTTTGTGTTATTTTGAAGTAGCCTTCGGAACTATGTGTTCATGTTTGGACTTCTAATACCTAGTGGTGGATGGAAGCTTGTAGTTTGTAGAGCTGTCTCTGTGCCTAACTGGGAAGATATGCGAAAGAGAAGATGTGTGTGTACATGCGCGCACGTGTGTGTATGTGTGTGAAGGCATGCAGAGATATAAGAATACCATCCACTCTATCTTCTATTGGCCTAAGGTGACTATTTATAACAGACGAGAGACAGACAGACAAACAGACACACACACACACACACACACACACACACACACACACACACGTCTTTTTTTTTTTTCAGACACATCTTTTGTACATACAAAATACTTGATTTTGAGGTCAAGTCTCATAGTACATCATGGATCTATGACTTATTTGCGACAGTTTAACACATTGTACTGAAAGTATCCAGATAGTTGGATGATTTTTAAAAAATTTTTAATGTCTATGGATATCAGAATGGAAAATGAGATGATATTTGATGAGAAAAATGTTATGCTAAACCTGAGTGATGTATCACAATTTGAAATTTGATTTAAAAAAGCAGAAAGAACACGGTTCTCTTAAGATAACTCTTGAATCGCTTGAAGGCTGAGCAATGTAGAAATAAGAAAGCCAGGTATAATGATTCATGCTTGTAATTCCAGAGTTTATAAGTCTGAAGCAGCAGAAATGCTGAGTTTAAGGCCCAGTCTGGATGACAGAAGGAGACCCCACATAAAAAATATCTCCCCCCTCCTAAAAAAAAGAAAACCAAACTCCAATTAGAAGAAGTAATGTCAGCTCTAATTTTTTTTCAAGATATAGGTGGGCTGGAGAGATGGCTCAGGTGTAGAGACTCTGCCTCGAAAGTAGAAGGTCCTTAATTTGGATCCCAGGTCCCCTTTAAAAACACCAGGTGGAAATGGGGGGTGGCCTTCACTTCTGGCCCTGGTGGGTAGAGCCTGAGAAATCACAGAGCCAAGCAAAAAGGAGGTAGAAGCAATCCAGGATGATTCCTGAAGTCACCCTTGGTCCTCTAAAGGGACATAGAGTGCCCTCTACCATGCGTGTGCATGCATACACATTGAGACACAATCATAATAATAATAAAGCCATGCTCTTTAGTCCATTCTTGCCATGAACTCTTTTTTTTTATTTATTCAATTGTGCGTGTGTGTGTATGTATGTGTGCGCGCGTGTGTCTGTGTGTGTAGAACCACGGACGAATTCAGGAACCACCATGGACACCTCCACTTCCTCCGTCCCGGGATTCACAGGCTCCGCCCCGGGATTCACAGGCTCCGCCCTACCAGGACCAGAAGCGCAGGCCGCCCCCGCTTCCGCCTGGCGTCTATACGTGGGATCTGGGATCCGAACTCAGGACCTTCCGCCTGCAAGGCAGAGGCCTAACCCCTGAGCCACCTCTCCAGCCCTTGCCGTGAACTCTTGAACTCATGATCCTTCTGCTTTAACCTCCCCAGTGCCTGAATTATGGATGTGCCCCACCACACTTGACTCTAAGAAGCAGAAGGTTTTATGTTGAAGCTTCCAGCCATGTTCTCTATGGTCCTGAGACATCGAAAGCGATGTCATTTATTAGTTTGTTCTAGTTTTCATTCATCAATTCAGCTGCATTTCACAGGGGTCATGAATGTTGACAGTAAAAACCTGAATTGGAAGTCTTGGATCCAAAATCTGAATTGGAAGTCTTGGATCCACCGTGAGCCACAAGGCTTCTTTGGTTTCAGCGATAAAGGTGAGCTGTTTCTAGCTGAGCCTATTGGTTGTGTTTCAGTATCTTTAGTAGGCCACTTGCTTGTTTCAAAGGCTCCTTTGACATTTGCTTGTTTTGCTAATGATTTGCTGCAGTTGAAATTTGGGGTGGTTTGATGAGTTCCCAACTCCTGGAAGCCACAGGAGGCACAGACAGGTACCTGCTTGATTCTTGGAGGCCACAGACATTCCTTGGTGTGGGTTGTGCGGCACACACAGTACTTCCTGTGTCAGGCCCACATCCGGCTGATAGGCCCTTAACCTGCACAGCTTGGCTTGGGGGTGAAGAATACAGGAAAGGGCCATGTTGATTTGGGCTCAGGGTCAACTCATCTATTTTAGAAAACTTAGAAGACTCTGTTTAAGGAATATTAAGAGGTCTATAAAAGAGTTGTGTAGAGTTGGCTAGCTGTTGGTTTGTTAATGAGACTGAAGAATCAAGTACCTTATCTTGGCATTTATTCAGCAGATAAATTATTTCAGGATGGTATATCATTTTGTTTCTCAACAAAGTTTTTCCTTGGCAGTAAAAGGTTGCCAAGAGTTCTCAGCCTTTGGTAATGTCTCATATTTCCTTTTACAAGGCTTATCCTCTCTAGTAGAGAGAAAAATAGAGAGGGAAAGGAATATTTAGGGTAACAGTACAGAATCAGGAATCAAAAAAATTGAGTTCCAAGTTCAGTATATTTATATACATATAAATAACCAACTAGGTACTTAATAGCTAATTGAGAATTTGGGATCGTGGCTCCATGAATCCCTTAAAGTGAATATATATCACAAATTTATTATGCTTTTCTGAAACCTCATTCCATAAAGAAAATGTATTGGCCTATTCCAATAACACATGCGATAAAGTAATGGTAAAATGCATAGTGGGAGAACTAGAAGAAATAGATCAGGATCAGGTTGATAGATGCTTATTCAAAGTACTTGGGCTAAGTTGTGAGGGTTTGCAATGCTGTCACAATTCATCCTTGTATCTGGAGGCAAGCAAATCTCAATTTGGCATAATATTGACCACAGACAAAAGGCTAAGAATATGGACACCCTTTCTGGCAAAAGCATTATCATGCAGCTTAGAATTCTTAAGTTTTTTTCTTAAGTTTTTCATCCCATTGCATCCTAGTTACAAAACACACTCGGTAAGGTTAATTCGTTTGCATGCTAACTAACCATTTCTTGTTAAAGAACAGGGCCACAAAAAAGTTTTGCTGCTTTAAAAAAATAGTTCAGTGGTGAGCCCAACACTATAAATTGGGATCTCAGAAATCTTGGAATCCAGGCAGGGAGACAAAAAGCCAGAGTGAGGTGCTCCAATGATAAGGTTGAGCACACAGATTGGTTCTTCAACATTGGTCCAAGTGTACTAGATTGCAACATTACAAGAAAGGTAGGCATCTATAATTGCTGGGTCAAGAAGCAAGAAAGAATGTTCTCTTAGAGGAAGGTATGAAAAGTTTTGATGTTAAGTACCATAGGACACTCTCATAAAGCTTAGGGGAAGCCTCAGAGAGCCCACTCGAGCAGGTCTTTATCGTTTAATCTTTCACATGTTCATGTGACATGAAGAGACACTAGAAGCAGGAAAGTCTGAGTGACCCCAGATGCTTGTCCTAAGCTTTCCTAGCATCACGCCAGGTTCCAAGGACTTTGCTTAAGCTCAGAAACACTCAGCTGGGGTCTAAACAGTCCTGTCACACAGCAGTCTGCATTCTCTGTGACAGGACCATTTTCCCATGTACCCTGAGAAAGGTATGGAGACAGAAGATGTAAGCTACCTTACAGATCCAACCACAGTGTCTTGTTTCTGCCTCTCTATGGGAACAACAAATAAATTTAGTGCCTTATTGGATCTATCTTCTGAGACATTATGGGGTTTCTTCTAAGCTCCTTACAGTCAGTTGCATTCCACAAGAGACCCACTTGTGAACATTGTTCTGGAGACAGTGGGGCAGCCAATCACTTGATCCAGGTTTAACTTGTGAGAGGCCTCCTGAATAACGCATAGCAAAAAAGTGGCTCTTTCCTTATGGAAAAAAAGTCTCCTGTAGTCAATCATACAGCTCATTCTCATTCTGGAACGAACCAACTCTTCTTTGGTACCTTCAGAGCCTCAACAGGGCAAAAAGATCCCGCAACTGACATTCTCGTCTCATTACCGTTGGAAGAGTTGTTCTGTGCAGGTGGCGCTGAGGAAATCCACAGAAAGAAGTGTGGCCTTCAGGGTGCCTAGGGAACAAAGGAGTGACGCAGGGCACACGGGAGGTCTTGTCAGCGCCGTCACTCTCACTAATGATTATTTACCCAGCTTGGATGAGCCGCTCTGCTGGCCACACGCCGAGTGAGTCCTAGCACTGGTCACAAATAACGGGTTTCAGTGTCGTGTCAACAGCGCTGCCTCCCGCAAGTCCAAGCCATCCCCAGCTTATCATGCTACTTATTGTTGCTGGAACGCTGGTTAATTTAGTGCTGGCCTCTGAGTTGAAATTGAACTGGGATTAGTTTTATGATAACTCGGGCCATTTCTCATAAACGAGACTTGAATTGGTTTTCCAAGTCTTTGTGTCTGAATATAGTTGTGTCCTGTGTCTCCTCTTGTTGTTTTAACAGTTTTATGTGTTGATTAAAATAGGCCGAGTCCATATTGCAGAATATATGCATAATGTGCATCTTCTAATGTGAAATAATACATGCTGATTGTCAAAGCCTTACATTATATATTGATCCTACTTCTGGATGTTAATCTCTATATTTCTATCACTTTAGGTATCAACAAAATATTTTAGTACAATATAGACAGAAATCTATATCATTACATGAGCTATGAAGCAGTGCTGTAATTTAAGCAATATATGAATGTTGATATTATTATCATAGATTGGTGAGTCTCAGCACATGGCAGCATGGTTTGTGTTCTTTTCATTTTTCTCTGTAGGTACACAGAATATTATTTCCATTGATCACAATTTTTGTTTCAAGACACAGATAGGTTAATATTTATCAATAATACAGTGAAACCTATGAACATACTATCCAGTACTAAGCATTACAGTTACTATTTGTAGTCAAAGAATGTAGACAACCTTCTACTGGTTGGTTTTGATCATAATTATCCTTAAGATAGAGATTGCTGGTAGATTTCTAGAACCTGAAGAATCACCTATTAAATTTTACCCTACAGACTATGCTATTTGTGTGACCTATAGGATTAATCTAAAGTAATCAATATCAGATATTTCTGGACAATTGAAAAGTACCACGTTCCTTTGTGTGTCTGTTGTTTTCAATATAGCCTACAGAACATAATGAGAGACTCACTCTCCTAATAGGCACCGGCATTCTATATTCTGCAGGCTTCCTGTGGTTTGTGATCCTTGCTTCATCCATCCATTCATTTATGCAGAGACACTTCCTGAGCAACTGGCAGTAAGCTGGGTATTAGCTTTTTGAACTCAAAATGGGTAGGTAGAGTAGTAGAGATGGTGATCGTTGCTTTTAAGTCATGAGCATGAGAAGAGCTCTGTGCAGAGGAAGTGGCTTGCACGGGATAGGCCTGGACACGTCTGGCTGTTCTGAGTGAGTTACAGAAGTTCCTCCATTGCTGGAGGCTGTGGTGAGGAAGAGACGGAACATAGATACAATACTGAACATCACTTCAAGGGAGAACAGACAGGGAGATTTAGGGTTCCTTCTTAGCCTCCCCTTCCTCCTTGAGGAGTCTATATATGGAGCGCTGTATTTGTCAAAATGTTTATACTTGCCACTAGTCAGAGAATGAAAGGCCCCATGCTTGCCTGAAGATTATTCAGTGCAGATGCACAGCTCTTGAAACACACTGAAATGCTCAGTGTACGGATAGACTGAGCAACAAACAAAAATGATGAGACGCAATTCTGGTTCCCAAATCATCACGAAACCCAAAGATTAAGAAGAAATGTATTGTGGCGACTGTGCTATGACATTATTTTAGAAACAGTCGTCTGTCTGTCTACTCTATGGGCTCACAGTTTTATCTCCTTTCAATGGAAATATAAACACATCTGGACGTCCCAAGAAGCCAACAGAATACCCTCTCCAGGAAGATTTCTAGCTCTAGTGCTTGCTGGAAATAGCACAGGGAAGATAAATAAATGAAGGGGACAATGTTTCATCTCTTCTACTAATTTTTTTCTGGCAATATCGGGGATTGAACCCTGGGCCTCACACATGCTACACAAGCCCTCTATTGCTCAGCCAATAGCTTCAGTGAGAAAAACATTTTGGGCTTTTGCAATCTACGTAATAATTAGGTCGCAATAATTCTTTGTTTCTTACAGTAATCGAGGCAAAGGCTCGGACGGCAGGATGCCCCAAGTCAGAGCAAACAGCAGATTTCTGTGGCCCTTACTCCCTCCATTAGATTTCTGTGGCTGAACCACAGGAAGCCATCAGAGGTTAAAGGCTTAATATTTCTCAATAATGTGTCCTACAGAAAAAATGATCAGTATGCAGTTTTCCTATTGCCTCTCTGCTTTGCAAAATTGTATTTTCTGTACTCTGCACTGCCATTGTCAGGATGGCTATTCATTACTGCAGTTGTGATGAATGGGCTGGTGGCGTCGAGGTTTTTTCTGGAGTCTCTCATGAGGAGACTTTGCCCTGGATGCTGTGAAAGGCACCAGACAGTGAGATTTCCTCAAAGGATTCTTTGATGCACACACTGGGGTTAGCAAACACAAACTGTGTTTTCTCTCCTTTACTAATCTTATATTTAAAATCACCTTGTTGTCACAGCAAAATAAGACATTTAAAAAGTTGATTCAGATTTTCCTCTTGGCTGAGGAGCTGCTTCACAGACTGCACTGATTATTATTTTCAGATTTCACAAAAAGCCCTCATCACTTGAGGGCAAAGGGAAGCACGGGCCGGGCAGGGCAGTGGATGTGAGGTGTGGGCACAGTCATACTGACCCCTCCACAATGGTTGTGGGGAACCTTTTCTTGGTGAGGCTTTAAATTCTCAGGAGCAGCAGAATGGCATTGACTTATCTCACCCATGCTGACTCCGTAAGGCCCTAAGATGAAGGTTTGGACCTTCTGTGTCTTGTCAAGCATGGAACTCCCATCAGACATCTGGCCCGAGAACAAACAGCGGTTCCTCTTGAAAACCACAGAAACTGGCAGGGAGGTTTGTGAACCAGAGAACTGGGGTTCCTTTTCTGCGTTCCCCTTGGGTTTCAGAGACAAACTGGACTTGCACTTTTGTTCATTTCACCTGTTATGTTGATTAGTTTCATGTGTTGGCTAGTGTGGACTAAATGAGGTAAAACATAACTTTTGGGTGTCAGTAGAAAGATTGAAGGACAGAAAGGTAAAGTCATGTGTCCAGGTTTACACAATTAGTCAAACTGCACAGTCTTCTCTTGGTACCTCACGTTCTGTCTTGGTTCTTTTCTGCTGCTGCTCCTGTCTCGCCTGGCCTTGTTCTCCAGCACTGTGTCTGAGAAACAAACAAACAGATGGGCGTGCATATTCTACTTCTTTAGAACACAAGTGGGTGACCTGCGATCTTGCGTTCGTGACTTTCCAGGTAGTATGTCTAGCAGAGTGATGCTAGCCTGATGCTAACTTAGGCATCTCATGATTTTCAGGGCTGTGCAAAAGATTGCTGTCTTTTGGTGGCCAGTTTTGTCCACTGTGGCCATGAAATTAAACTTCACATGTACAGTTAAAAGAGAAACCAAATGAACTGGTTTTTCAACTGAATCCTCAAAAAGAAAATGTGGAATGGTCAATAGCAGTGTTTTTATTTATTTCCTTTTCCAGGATGAACTACATTTATTGTGTCAGACTTTATCGTCTTATATAATTTGTGTATCCTCCCACCCCAACATGAGAGTGCTGTTGGAAATCAGTAAAACTGCTTTAGGAAGCCACAATTTTGTTAATTTTGGATGTTCCTCTATGATGCTCAGTGCCAGGTTTCATAATTCCAGTGTGTCATGTGACACACGGGCAATAGGTCTTTTCTCTCCTGTGACATTAAGGTTACAGATCCAAATTATGTTAATTTGTACAACATATATTGTTGACTTGTTCAACTGACCTTTTCTTGGACTTGATGTTCCAATTTAAGATAGAGAGCAGTCCACTTGAAATGTCCGCTCCATTTGAATTTCTAAAACCATATCGAAGCAGAAACTCTCCCAGTTCGTATGACTTCCTGCCTTGCACCAAATGTATACTTTTTATTTAGCCTAATAATAAGGCTTTCCAGGCACTGAATTGCATGCTCTTCAGTTGTAAAAAGTAGAATTGGTATAGTGCTAGGTGGTGAGTGAAACTGCCAGGAACTGGAAAAGATCTAACATAAGTCCCTACTATGCATAACGAATTCTACTGCTTTATGTATGCTCTCTCCTTTCATTCTCAAGCCAGTCCTCTGAGGGGATTACTTAATTACCTCATTTCACGAGTAAAGAAGGTGATGTTCTAAGACTTTGAGTATTTGTCCCAAGGATTCGGACTAATAAAGACTAGGGACCAGGTGGAGATATGGTCTGGCTAATTATGAGTGTGTAATGCTTGCACCAAATTACGCTCATTTTAGGCCAGAAAGGGATTATGTCAGTTACTATTAGTCTCTGGCAATTCAGCAGGTAGAAATTGCTTAAGGCAGAAATTAGAACTGTTTTGAAACTTCACTTTGAGGTAGGGTAAGGGATGAAAGGTTGAAGAGGGATGATACGCAAATAAATGTGTGGGTAAATAAATATATATTTTGACAATGGATTTTACAAAACTAAAACAGAAGGATGTAATATAAAAGTGATGGGATCTACTATTGTGTAGATGGTCTTCGAAGTGAGCTTGGAATGGCCAGAAGGAAGTGTGAACTGGAAGAAAAGTCTCGAGGTAGAGGATGCAGCTTGTTCAAAAATCCCTTAGGAAAAATGTTCCTATAGTGTGGTGGAGCCTATAGGTAGGATGCAACTGGAATGGGAGTTCAGATCTTGTGGAGCCTGTTGTCCAGGATAAGAAATGTTTTTTAAAAAGATGCTTTGGAAAATCCCTGGGAGGTTTTAAGCAACAGATTGCTACCATTTGCTCATTTTTGAAATCCAGTAATGCATTTAAGGGGGAAATGTAGAATTGGGAAGCTGCAATCAAAGTAGCCCTGGCAGACAGTGCTTTGGTGCTTGGTGCCAGGTGGTGGCCAGAGCCGAGCCCCTGGAGAACATCCTCAGATCTGGAGGTCTCTGTGTGCCACGGTGAAATTAAACGATTGGCTTCTCAATGACAATGAGTGTCTCTGGATATTGATTTTTCCTTCGAAAACAAGAAGCTAACTTGGATTCCAGCTGTATAAAATAAAGTTTCCTATGACCTTGTAAAACATGGTAGGGAGAAGATTTTGTTCACATGATGGCAGACATGACATACAAGAAAAAGGAAATCAAAGAAAATCTGAATACGTATATGCAGCTTGCCTTTTCTTGGAGAAATAATTGGCACAAACTACAAAGCAACCAATTCACTCCAGATTATTGTAATGCTGGGACTCAACTGTAACCACAATACTATTTGGAGGAGAGGGTGGGGAAACGGACAGGATAGTCCTAAAGTATGTGAAAGAATACACAGTCAGTAGTCATGGAGGGAAAACTTCCTCTGAGACATGAATATGGCTTATAAAATTGTGGAAACTAAAAATAATAACTGTCTTGTAGAGCTCAAAAAAGTCTATAGAATAGAGCAAAGGTAATTCTCAATGTAAAACTAAGCATATACAATGCTTTGTAGAAAACAAAGATAATCTCTGTAAGTTATAAATTCACAGAATAGTTAATAAACATGACATTTCGTGGTTGTGACATATTGCTTAATGAATTATAAGAAATAATATATGACTGATCTTAAGAAAGGCAACATATGTTAAGCATTTAAATATAAAAATATTTGGGTGATATAAGAAAAAATTTAAGTGCATGTCTTTAGAGTAAAGAAATATTATAAAGATGATGTCAATAAAGAAAAGAAAAAATTAAGTTTGCTGCAATTAAAAAGTAAAAGACAAATAAAATGTTGGAATAATTATATAACACCTTATTCTGGAAAATATTTACCGTACAATAAGCTTTAGAAGAAAAATAAACTGTGGTGTTAGGTGAGGTAGCATTTGCCTATGACTGCAATATTTGAGAAGCTAAGGTGGAGGGTCTAGAATTTGAAGTCAGCCTGGGCTACATAGGTCCACAGTCAGGAATTTATGAAAGTATGATGTGTTTATAGTAAGTAAAGAAGAACAAGTGAAACAGCAAAGAGATCTTTGTAGATGTATATATGTATATGCGTGCATGTTTGTGTGTGTGAAATATATATGTATATGCGTGCATGTTTGTGTGTGTGAAGTATATATGTATATGCGTGTATGTTTGTGTGTGTGAAGTATATATGTATATGCGTGTATGTTTGTGTGTGTGAAGTATATATGTATACGCGTGTATGTTTGTGTGTGTGAAGTATATATGTATATGTGTGCATGTTTGTGTGTGTGAAGGCACAATGCACCTGGAGATCAGAGGTACCTCCTCAGTGTGTTTAGAAACACGGTTTCTCTTGGGCTGGGTGGGGGAGGAGATTAAAGCCTTTGTCTCACAAGCAAAAGGACCTGAGTTTGGATCCCCATAACTCATGGAAAAAGTGTTGGTTGAATATGGTGGTGTCCTGCAATTCCAGTTCTGGAAGGTGGTGCCTAGGGTTACAGAATAAAGCAATAGAGCAAAGCAGTAGTGAGGGGGAGCAATCCAGGGTGTCTCCCACTTTTGGGCCTTCATGTGCATACATACCCACATACTCTCTTTTCACATGCCTGCATATACATGTATACATTTTGACATGCAAATATTCATGCGCACACGGACACCCCTTCTTCCCCACCACACACACAAAGAAAGAAAAGCAGATTTTTTACTGATCTTGAGCTCACTAATTTGGCTAGTTTGGATGACCAGTGAATCCTGGGGATCCACTTATCTTCTTCTTACCAAATTGGGATTATAAGCACATCCACAGGTTTTATTATTACTAATTGTTGTTATTATTATTATTATTTTAAATATATGTTCTGGGGATTAAACTCATTATGCTTGAAAGGCAAACACCTAACACATTGCACTTTTTACTTGGTCTACATCAATGGGATGTTATTAATTTCTGTTTCTAGTGAGCAGAAATGATGAAATTTTATAGTAAATGGTGTGGAGAAAAGGATATTTTTATGTAATGGAAATTCATATATACATTTTATTGGCAATGTGTGATAAATAGGTTTTTAGAAATTTATACTATAGAGATCAAAGTGTGTCTAAATATCCAACTTTAAAAATATATGTTCTTGTAGCACTGTAAGTTTCATAAGGTCAAAGATTGCTCCTATATAGAATTGTGCAGGGATAACCATGAGACTTTGAATGATGTGGTAGAAAAGGATTGCTTCCTATAATGAGATTACCAGGATATATATCAGAGGAAAGCAAAACCTTTATACTGCAGCATACTAAATGTGACTTATTAGTCCTTTCTTCTTTTTGTTGTAATTAGGCAGTAGATGTATGTAGAATATATATTTGGAGAAGTTTTATGAAGTTTTGCCTGAGTGAACATGGTTATAGTTGGTTTTTCTTTCCTTTTTATGAATTGAAATGAGAAAATTCTTTCATAAAAATAAAAGCGTGGACTCTGTATGCAGGTATATCTGTGCCTATTCTGACCCTGCTAGATGATCTGGTGCCAAGCAAGATAACACACAACCATAGGCTTTCACTTAAAAAAAAGCTTGGTTCACTTCAAAGCATTTATGATACAAACACACCACATGTGATTCTTTCTGAAATATGTCCTGAATGGGGTAGGACCCAACCTGTGAATTACTTACCCCTAGAGATGTCTTTGTTCAGGTTCTTGGTCATGCACACATGTTTCAAGAAATAAGCATACCACATTTCTGTTACCTCTTATTACCGCTCTCTATATCTCACTATTGATATTTTATTAATAAAAATTTTTGTAGACTAGACTGAATCTACCTATTCCTGGATGATTGAGTGAGGTATGAAAAGTAACTACCATTTGCTTTGTGGGAGGGTCAAACCAGGATGCTTTCTGACTTCTCTCCTTTGTCAGATGGCATCTCAGGATCACATCAGAGCAACTGCCAACTGGGGTCAGCGCTTGAAAGGGAATATGAAGTCACCTGACACGACTGCTTTTGGGGGGTAATGTTGGAGAGTCTTACATACTGTTCAGTTTCAGATGGACACTAGTTAACTGACTTGATTCTGAAGGAGAAATAAGCTAGGGTTAGCACCTGAGAATATTTCTCAGCGAGTCCTAAGGTTTCCCTATGTGATGAATAAGCAAGTCACACAGAGGGCCTTTAACAGCTTGGTTCACTTCAAAGCATTTGTGGTACAAACACACCACATGTGATTCTTTCTGAAATGTGTCCTGAATAGGGTAGGGCCAGCCTGTGGGTTATTTACCCCTAAAGGTATCTTTGTTCAGGTTCCTGGTCATGCACACATGTTTCAAGAAATAATATTTTTCAAAATAGTGCCTCTTAATCTTTTCGGTCACACATGGTTCTCCAGACTGATGGTAAGGAGGGGGGAATGAACCATCCTGCAGATGAAAGGCTGATTATTGTTCTTAGACTCTTGATTGCTCACACCCCTTCTCTTGCTCAATTTCTTCTTCCTGAACCTCATCAGCACAGCCTATCATCCACTGTTGTCATTTCTCACCCATGAATGTGTAGGTTCAACAGTTACAGTCAGAAATTAGTTAGATGTTTTTCATTTTTTTTACTTTTCTCATTGAGAATTTTTAAATTCTTTTTGGGAGTTGTACATGAATATAGTGAACTTATATTTTCACGCTTTAGTCCTCAACTCCATCCCCCTCCTCTTCCCATTACCGTTCTTCTCCCTGTCAGATTCCCTTTTATTTTCGGGTCTTTTCACATGTGTGGTCCATTGGGTTTTATCTGGTTGCCTTTGATGTCATGCGTCTGAGTGCTTGGTGGGTATACCATGCAGGAGGGCATCTTGCATTTCTTCCCATCAGCATTAGCTTTCATCAGTCCCTCAGGGAGGCGTGGTGTTTCTTGAGGTCTTTCTTTCCATGATGAAATGTTGCTAGGACAATTCCCATGCAGATTTTGTGGGGATATACATAGCTGCAATGAACTCATGAACACACCAGCCTTGTCGTATCCAGAAGATAGTATCTGGTTGCACCTCTGCCCCACTTCCAGCTCTTACAGTCATTTTCATATTTCTGATGTGCTTAAACACATGCTTGCATTTGATGTTTGCTGAGAGTAGGGGGCAGTGGTTATGCTCCCCTTTGTCCACCGAAGCATTACCAGTGGGATTTTCCAAAGAGGCTTCCCATCCATCCACAAGGCAATGAACGGATGAGCCCCTGGGACTGGCCTAGGGATTTTTCCCCCATCAGGCTTTCATTTGAGTCACAATAGAAGAGCCTGAGCCAATAAGATAAATGCAGGCTGACAAGTGCTTCTTTGACTTAATATGGAAAAATATAAAATAATGGGAACTAGGTCAAAAATGGCCAAAAGGATTAGGGCTTAAATGGAGTCAGGTTTCCAGACAATACGGAGAAGAGGATCTGGCAGTAACAGTGTCTATAAACCCCGACCATCAGCTTTGTATCTGGCAGTCATTAGTTGGCCAAAGGAAACGTGATGAGTCAACAGTACACAAACAGAGAGGAGAAAGGGTAGAAAGGCTCAGCAGAACTGATGATCTTGCAGAACAGGGAGGGTGTGCAGGAGTCAGGCCCTCAAGTTGGGGGACAGAAAGGAATGTCTTTCCTCTTGTTTCTGTGGATTGACAGGAGGTTGGCATGACGGAGAGAAGGTGGACACAGGGCAATAAATGGAAGTGTGGGGAGAGGATGGACACAAGATAGGCTGTGATAAGGATCTACTGGGCGTTCAGGTGCTGCTACCCATGACGTCTTCAGGCATTAGTTTGACTCCTGTGGGTGGTGTCGACTCACGTCACTGATAATTTACATCACTTTCTTTGAAACTGGAAAGGGTCAACTAATCAGTATGCGACCTCTATATCCTCCTTAATACCCCACTAAGCCCCTTGTCTCCCAGAGAAGCCAGGAATACTCACATTTGACAGTCTCTTGGACTACAGTGTTTCGCCAATGCTTGCAAGTCTTTTCTATTATTTAGCCAAGCAGCAGCTGGGTTTCAGAATGCAAGTGGAGTCTCTTCAAGGCACATCAGCTTCAGCTGCAATGTACTTTTTGTGGTGTGTGTGTGTGTGTGTGTGTGTGTGTGTGTGTGTGTATGCTAGTCTTTATGAGAGATGCCTGTTCATGTTGGGAAGCTGGCCAAGAATCCTTTCTTGTCTTCAGGAATGCATTCGAACTGGACAGGGATAAGACATTGGTACACCTGCTGAGAAAATGCACTGTCCTATATTATGAATGACTTACCCTGAACTGTATCAGGAATTCCCTCAGAAAGCCAAAGGGTGAAAGAGTGAGGAGTCTGTCCAGTGTCTGGTGAACCCCTAGCAACTCTGGAGCGGGGAGCTGTTGTTAAGCACCTTAGCTTATTCATCATACACTGCTAGGGTGTTGTGGAGAATTGCCTCACTCTTCCTTTGTGTCTGATGAGCACGTGAGTGATGAGAGCCCTATGCACCACCACAGTTACATATGTAGGTACCTTCCACAGTCATTGTCAGGCCCTGGTTCTGAAGCCTGATGTATGGTTTAGTTGTACCTTTCTCCTTGGGGACCCTACATTCATATCAAATTCAACTTGTTTAATGAAAACATACCTTCTTCTTAACACTTTTTGGATTTCTCAACCTTGATCCTTAAGAAATCTGTCCCTTCTTTCAGTTGCCTAGGAGTTATAAACTTGGAATGTGTGTGTGTGTGGGTGTGTACATACATGCGTAATGGGTGCATGTACATATAACATGTGAACACCTACGTGTGGAGGTATGTGTACATGAATGCATTGTGCACATGGAGGTCAGAGGTTGATGTTGGATATTTCCTGTTATTACTTTCTACCTTTTTTTTTCACAACAAAGTCTATCACTACATACAGAGATCACTGGTATATTTGGGTGGCGGGCTGATGAACTCTGGGGGGTTCACCTGTCCCCACCCTTCCCCAATGCCAGGGTTATAGATGTGTATATCCATGCCTGACTTTTGCAAGAGTGTAAGGGATCTGAACTCAGGTCACGATGCTTAGAAGGCACTTTACTAACTGGGCCATCTCCCCAGTTCTCAGCTCTTGTCTGAATCATGGTTCCACCTCCCTTGTCACTTTACTTTTAATTCTGCTGTTCTCCAGCTCTGTGCTGTTCATTTTGTGCACTTTGTCTACCACCTCTTACACAGGCCTCAGTCATATTAGGATTGTCAAACAAAATACGGAACACCCAGATAAATATGAATTTTAGATAGATTTTTTTATTGGTGTATATGCATTGGATAGTGATGGGTTTCATAAAGACATTTTTAATCAAGTGTACTACGCACTTTTAGTGAATACATTATTATCAATATAAAGACATTTTTAATCAAGTGTACTACGCACTTTTAGTGAATACATTATTATCAATATTTCTCAAATATTATATGGACCAAATTTATATGAAAATATTTGCGATTTTTCTATAATTCAGATTTAACTAGGCATCCTGTGTTGTAATTTGCTGAATCAGTTTGGCACTTTTACTCCACAAAATTCTTGCTGATGACTTTGCTGAACCCTTTGCTCACTACTTCTCAGAGCTTGTCTTGGTCTCAGTGAAAGTTCTGTAACATTATTCATACTACATCGCTTATTTGAAATCTTAAGATTTTTAGTTACAGAAATCTGTCTTATTTGGAAATTGCCAAAAAGCCTTATCAAATAGCAAATTAATACTGGTATGTACCACATAAAATCCCACTAACCCTATTATCTAACAAATGCCATATGGTAGAACTCATATACATAAGAATAAAAACTATACTGAAAAGATGAATGAAATAAGACTTTTACAATTTTCAGAGTATTATAAAGTATTTCATTTATCAAAATTTCCTGCTGTTGTATCTGAGATGCATACTACTAAAATCCCAATAATAGAAACAGAAACCTTCCCAATCTCGAGTCATTGTTTACATGAGTGTAGTGTGTGACTTACACATTTAAAAAGCTGGGCTGGTAGCCATCTTTAACTTATCTGCTGGCCAGGAAGAGTATAATGCAGGGTAGATAGGAGGATAAAAATGGTTCTCGTTCTCACAAAACTCCTTTCTCCTACCAGCCCCCAATGATAAGACCACTTCTCAACTCCCAGGGCTTCGTGACTCAGCTAGAGCAAGACTTCTTGTGGGAGTTTGGGATTCAAGGATGACTAGGCATTTGGGGGAAAAGGAACAAGTTGTTTATTGGCAGAGATAGAAAGATGTGCAAAAAACAAGGGATTATGGGAAAGTCTGGAGGGGAAAGCAACTGCTGTTAGAGATAAAGCGTGAGTGGCATAAGGCAGCTGTGGTCCTGTGGAGATCAGTCTGTTCAACTCTCCTCAGAGTACCTCTGAAGTCAAAGTCAGGAAAGCATTCAGATGTTCCTGTCATGCGGAAGAGGCTGAGCTTTATCCTAGAAGCTGCGGAGGACTATTAGCCTCTTTTAGAAGTGTCAGGCTCATATTTATATTCATATGGAGAACCAGAGAATTGACTTAGTGGGATAAGACTGGCAGCAGAGTGACCACTTGGGAGCTGGATCACCAATGAGGGGTTCCGGTTAGGTCCCTCCCGAGTGTGGTGGATGGATGTGAATGAGAAAGGCTCTTTGAAGAGATGCTAAAGTCTTGAAAGCAACAGAATCCAGTGGGGGCACTGGATGAACAGGTGTGGATGGGTGGTGCGTGGATGTTTCTGGCTTGGGCAACTGCGGAATGTAGAACGTCCATCAAGTAGCAAGAGGAGAGGGAGAAGATTCTGAAGACACTTGTCCCAATTGGTGCCTTTCACAGTCGGTATACAATAGTTTTGGTGTTTTGTAAATTGCCTTTTTTTCTTGCTGTGTTCTCTCCCAGGCAGCTCTGATCTCCCGAGGTCCTGGATCACATTACCAGTGCGGGCCTGCCCCTGTGTCTTTAAGTCATGATTACACCTTGAGGGGTCACACCACCAAACACAGGGCCATGAGGCCCCAAGCTAAGCTCTGTGGACAGCTGTAAGCCATATCGCTTTTACTGCTGAGTGTGGCAGGACCTTTGAACTGGGACCAACTTCACCCTGAAGATGTGATTTTCCTCTGAGGGAAGCTAGGACCCCGAGGTGACCCCGCCTTCTGGGAGGTAGCCTCACATCTCATGTTGGGCTGGAGGGCAGCGAAGTGATAACAGATTTTGGAGAACAATTCTCTGTCTCTCTGTCTGTCCTTTCTTTCTTTGTCTTTTTCTCTGTAGAGCCCCATAAATCCTTCAAATAAGGACTCATTCTCTCAGGATCAATAAAATCTTCTGCATTCTTAAAATAAATGAAGGCAAAGTGTCCAGAGATTTCTGAGAAAAGTCGGCGTGGTGTGAGCGTGATGGCTGGGTGTTACTCCGCAGCTGAGCGGCACTTTCCCCCTCCCCGAATGGTGTTCTTTGCTCTCAAGTTAACTCATGCACTGGATTCAGTCCAAGTACATTTTGTCTCTTGATTTCCAGCCAGACTGCTCTCCGAGTGTATTCTCTTCTCAACTCCCGACCTTCTCCCTGTCCCTTTCTCTCACAAACCTTCAACTTTTCCTGGGGCTAAGCCGATAGCGAGGAAAACCCACCCATTTAAGTAGGGTCTCCACCTGAGCCAGGGCCCGGGGACTCCTGGGGGGCCGGTAGGCTGCTCAGTGTGCGCCAGCCCTGCATGACCAGGTTGCTCTGAAGGCAGCAAAGGCAGAGCGTGTCTGAACTCTGCCCCCTGCAAATGCTTTCCAGATGTGCAAACCCCAGCCTCCCGCTGCACCCGACTGTAGCTCTGCCAGCATACATCTGCAGATTTCTAGTGCACAGGAAACTTGAAAGAAGATCTCTGACAACATCTGCCGCCTTTCTCCGGCTCTGCGCCTCTGCCGCCTCGGACTTTGTCCTATATTTCATCTTCTCCTCTAGGCGCACCCATTTTAGAGAGGTACCGCACAGCTCCTCTTGATTTGCAGAGGCCAACTGTGTCTGTTTCACCCCGGAGTATGTTCTTGTCTCTCAGGACAATTGACCAAAGCATTACCAGAATTCCCAAGGAAGCTTCTTGAATCCCCAGAGAAGAAGGGCCAAGATATCTCCACTGGGTTGGTGCCAGTCCTCAAGCTACAAAGAGAGGTTTGGCCAGAGAGAGGTCAGCAGAAAGCCCTAAAGAAATCCCCGGTCTTTATGCACAGTTGGCCTGCTGGGCCCCCTTGGGAGAATGGGGAGGGAAGTACTGGTGGAAAGATCCCTTCTCCATAGACAGACAAATGGACTTCGGGAGAACTGGAAATACGAGTTTGCTGAAGGACTTTCTTGCTTCTGTCAATCCCCAGGACAAGGCAGACATCAGCTAAGAAGCTAGAAGAGGGTGTTTCCAGAATGCAGCTTTAAAGTGGAAAAAAGAGTCAGGGATCCTTTTAAAATAACAGATTTTTCCCCTGATGCCTTCTCTCTCCCTAGGGGATCCTCTGACTGCTACGTAAATGCATGCTTGATCTTCAGCTGCCTTTCATCTGCACAGACCCTAAACTCTGTCAGGCTCCATACCAGGGGACATGATGGAGCCAAGAGACAGGTTCCAGGACAGGAAAAGTGGGTGCAGCATAGAAGGGACCAGAAGCTAGATGGCCATCTTGGCTCTGGTCTGTGAGGAGAGTAAGTACAAGTGAGACATCCATCTGTCTGGGACACAGGGACAGGGAATCGAGTCATCCCCACAGTGAGGCCTGAGAGCACTTTTTGTGTTGTTTTGTCTCTGCAGAATCTGCAGGATGCTTTAAGTAGGTGACAGTTATATTCAGCTTTGCTAGTACTGGGCACCGCAGTCTTTGGGCTTTTATCCTAAAAGCCTCACTAGAAAAAAAAAAACAGCACATGTTTCATCTTTTAGGCTTAAGAAAGCCAAGGGGATGAGATGCAGCAGGGCTTGGAATTTCTCTCCTTCACTCACATCTTCCCTTAGTCCTCCCTCAGGACCCTGGGACACTCTTACTACCATGACAGCTCCTTTCTGGAGCAGACAAGCATCTGTGTTCTTTCACATAGGGGAGAGGAGACACACATGCGCTAATCTTCCTTTCTTTATTCTGCAGAATTTAACCTTTGGTTGCCTGAGCATCATTGGACAACATTTTAAGAGTAGAGCACAAACTACATTTCCAGGCATTATAATGGATTATTAAAGCAATCACTTTATGATAAACTGTATTGGGACTGGGCAGATGCTCCGTGAATGCCTGCCGGGGTTTCCATACTTATAGAGTTTCCTAAGCATGCTCACTTTTACTGAAGTGCTCCAGGAGATATTGTCTCCTTGGAGGAGTGGCTATTTTAGTTAAGCTGTCCCCTACACCTGCCTGATGTGAAGTTCATCTCTTGTCCCTGAGCTGCTGGGGGAACAGGTAGTACTAGAAGGCTGTGAGTTGGGAGGAAAGGAATTGGAAAACAGGTTGGAAAACAGGTGTATCTGATTGACCTAGGCCTGGGCTCAGACAGATTCTTATCTTGTTCCAGATGTTGATGCTGATGTTGTTGTTGTATGATATCCTCCCCATCCAGTGATTTGCTTCTAACCAGTACAATAGGTTAACGCCGTATTGCTTGGTGGCTGCATCCAGACTGAGTGTCTCCATGTTTTTGGAATCCTACTCAAGGAACTAAAATAAAAACATACAGAAATCACAAAGGAGAGAGAAAACTTTATTAAAAAACAAAGCAGCAGTATAGATCAGAAACACACTGTCAAGTGTGACAGCAGGTCACCTCAGTGACAGAGTACTCAAAGACCTTGGGTATAGTTGGTAGCGTCCCTTTATGGGGTTTGGTGATGTGGGCTGGTGGCTAAGGGTGTTATTTGGGAGGTCTGTCTTTTAGCTGGCAGGTTGGGCACTACATAAGCTTCTTCTCGCCGTACATGTTCCTTCACAGCATGCATCTAATTTTAATCATGTGCTCATCCAGTTATGTATAGGCATAAGATGGTAAATAGGGGATTCTCCTTAAATTTCAATCAGAGGACACAGGTTATATTAATACACATGATCCCAAACCAGTCCAGACTGGATTGCCACCCTCACTCCCACAGGTGGATATAATTGAGTCTATACTTGAACAGAAACTGCTTTTTCTTGATGGTCGTCAGGGGAGAAGAAACTTATTCTATTGTTTGGAGTAGGGTGTATGGATAGCTAGATGAAGATGGGGTTCCCGTTACTAGGTTTATTGTTAGGTCAAAGGTCTATGTACACACTAAGTTCATGCGAGTGTTCTCAGTTGCCTTGTGCTTTGATAGAGGAGTGGTGTGTGCAGAACCCAAACCAAGTGGTTGTCGCAAGTCGCTGTTACTTCCTCTGCTTGCTCGCCTCGAATGAAGGTATGCTATGATTCTGATCAGGTCACCAAAAATCGTGACTCCTGTTTGCTAACCAATTTCATGGATTTGATGGAACCGAATCTTGCCAGCAAGCTCACAAGTGAGCAGGAAAGGTTAAACCTTCAGCTGAGACTCCTGCCACCTCTGGCACCTTGACTGCAGCCTTCAGAGAGTATGTTGAGCAGGGGTTGTCTGAACTGTGTGCAGACTCTGAACTCAGAGAAACTGAGTTTTAAAATATTTTATTTATCAAATGTGTGTGTGTGTGTGTGTGTGTGTGTGTGTGTGTGTGTATGGTGTGTGTGTGTGTATGTGAGGGGGGGGAGAGAGAGAGAGAGAGAGAGAAGGCATTGTATGTCTCTGTGGACAGCCAAGGGGGACTTCAAGGAACCATCCGGATTGCTTCTACCTCCTTCTTGCTTTGCTCTGGGGTTTCCCAGGCTCTGCTCACAAGGGCTAAAAGTACAAGCTGCCGCCACTTCTGCCTGTCATTTTTATGTGGGACCTGGGATGGGAACTCAGGACCTTCTGCTTGTCAGACAGAGTCTTAACTCCTGAGCCATCTCTTCAGCCCAAGAATATTGTTCTTAAACTGATAAAATTAGGATAATTTACTACTAGGATTACCAAAAATCCTGATGTGCCTTATACTACAAGCGGCTTTAGCACTACATCTCCCAAGTTCTAACAAACTCCTCAGTCCTGGATAAACTGAGACAGGTCTCACTTTATTTGTGATGCACCAATAGACTAGTGATACAGGAATTCTTATGTAATTCCTTAAGCAGCTTTATCTCTGAGATTCTAGAAATGGGGATTTTGATACGTGGTAAATTAGTATACGTGGTAAATTAGTCTAGAACTCCATTAGGTATTTTCAAATTCCCCTTCATAGAGGTCATAGCATTTGGTTCTCCAATTTGCAGTATGAGAGCACCTGTTTCTTGGTGTTCTCTTGACCTCCATTTCAATTTTTTTATTATTTGATAAGTAAAGCCATTGAAACTTTTATTATATGTCCAAGTGAACATATAAATATGTTCTTGTAATAAAGAAATATGTCTAATCATTGCTACTTGGAGAATTGAATGGTATTATTTATACTTTGCTCATTACCATGAGCACATGTCATTTAACACACTCAGGGAAAGAATAAACCCAACTAAATGTAGTCATACTCTCACAGTGCAGGGGTGTGTGTGTGTGTGTGTGTGTGTGTGTGTGTGTGTGTAAATACGTGGGTATGTCTCCTCTACTTTTTCACCCCATGTGAGTGGCATTAGCTCCAGTGTCCTATTTCAATTTAGTACTAGGTTAAATGACCAAAGAAAGAGATAAAGAGGTCAAAGGAAGAGAAGACAGTGGTTTGAGGGCAATCCTTTTTGATGGCTGATAGATAAAATTCCCATGTCTATGTTATCAGGTGGGTGATTGCAGGAAACACATGTGGTCAGGTTTGGAAGCTATTGTTGATTTATGTCAAATTTCCTTTTTAAGCTTATGTTTTGAATATTTACTTGGTTTCCAACTAGTTGGAAGGATTGTTGAACCATTAGAAGGTGGACTGTCAGTAAAAGAAGTAGGTTACTACAGTGGGCCTTGATGTCCTATAGTTGAACCCCACTTCCAACCCATGGTGTGTTTCCTGTCTGCTAAATCAATGTGATCATCGCCTTTCATTCCTGCCACCACAACCTTCCCAGCTGTGATGGGCTGTTACCCCTCCAACTGAAACTTCAAACAAGTCCTCTCTACATTTAAGTTGTTTCTTGTCAGACATTTGATGAGAGCGATGAGAAAAGTAACTAACTCAGAAGCCGATGGAAGCACATGCCCAGCTATGTGCTAAGGAGGCGTGCAGGTCAGAGTTGTCATTGTAGCTACCCAAGATCAGTGGAAATTTAAGCATAAAGAAATCTTCAGTTGTGGCTCTTTCAAAAGACAAAAGCAAAAGTATTACATGTTTTAGACACCATGTCTATAGGCTAGTGTTGGCTATAGGTGGAAAGGGGGAAAATGAATCAGCATTCACTGAACGTCTGTGAGCTGCTGTTTTCCACTTAGTCCAGGGAGATTGGATAATCAACCTAGTTTTTCTGTGGATGAAGCACAAGCTCAGGAGACAGATCCCAGATTCTAGAGCAAAATAGTGGCAGATCTGCACCCCAATTTCACCTATCTCTTGCTTGTAATGCTGCCAGGCTGTGGTCAGTACTCTTTACAGAGTGACTGAGCTCCCAATTGTCCTCATAAAGAATGTTCCAGAGCAGAAACCAGTGAGCAATTGTTATCCAGTAGCATAACCTGAGTATACTTTTTTTTAACTCCTATCCTTGGGAAGCACTTCCAAGGAACATCATCCTGTGTGCGCACGTAACTTCCTCTCAACCAGGAGGGCAAGGCACGTATCCCTTCAATGTTAGTTTGTCCTGAATTTCTGTTCTCCCTTTTAAGAACCACCATGGGAAAGAAGGAAATACAAATGAGAGTAAAAATAGATTTCAAGCTCAGTGTGTGTGTGTGTGTGTGTGTGTGAGAATTCTTCTGTCATGGTCCTGTACCTGGAAAGGCTGTGGTCTTGGCTGTTATGCCTCTTGTATACAGTCCCCAAATGACTCCAGAGCTGCCTGTGAGATGGTGTTAATGGGGGTTTTGTGAAGTGGCATGAATGGTCCCTTGTGAACAGACCCAAAGCCAGGAAGGTTCAGACCCAACAATCTCCAAGTTACTCTGGCTGCTGGTCTTCATACATTTTAAACCAAAGAGACTCTTTTAGCATTTCACCCTTTCTTCTAGCTACTCTTTCATACATCTGCTTTTGGTCAGTTCTTCCCATTTTAGCCTCTTATCTGGGCTTCGCTTTTTAAAAAGGGTTTAAACCTTTATTTCTCTGTTTTATAGATTTAGTTATGATTTTAATGATCAGGAAAAAGTTATTCATATTCTTTGGACTCCCAAATAAGTCGGCCACTACAAAAACCATAGTGTGGAGTAAGGAAAGGTTCTCAAGTTCTTTAGGCATGCTGAGTGCTAATGCAAGAGGCTGGAGACACCAGTAATTTGGTAGTTAAGATAATATTGCCCTGATTTGGAGCAAATAACAGAGGCAGGTGCTCTTTTCATGGATTTCTATAAGCACTGAGAGGAGTGACTTATAAACTATATGGTTCTGTTCATTTTCCGTTTAACCGAAAAAGAAAAGAGATTAGCAAATTTAAATGAAAGACCTCTCCCACAAGAACAGTAAATTTGTTCTTGAAAAGCTAATCCAGAGGAGAAATTACACTATCAACAACTTTTATTTCTTAACTCTCTCTCTCTAATGTTCAGTATTATTTTTGTAAAGTTAATTCCCTCTTGGAATACACTATGAATTGCTTTTGATTGTGCTTAACAAAAATGCATTATAACATGCTTTTCCTTTCCTGTGAAACAGGAGGAGTCCAGGACTGTTAGAATGGTTCCACCTCACCCAGCATCAGGCCACTTCCACCATTTTGGGCTCCTGCATTCTTAGTGCATATTTTCTAGGTTCGAGGTTTCCTCACCAAGGGGAAGTGGCTGTTGGAGCATCATTCATCACTTCTGTCCTGAAGGTGTCTGGGGTCAGGAGGCAGACGGGTACTGGAGCCTACCTCACAGCTAGATCACACTGTTTTAGGATCCCGTTCCTGAATATTCATGAACAGCTTTAGCTTTACTCTCATTGGTTATCTTATCTGAAAGATTTGGAAATGAACAACGTAGCTTCGTAGCTTCATTGCATTTGCTTTACTAACGAGGAAGGTAGAACAGGCTTTTTTGTGGTTACTTCTACTGGAGTTCCTGTGATTAACTTCTGGGTCTTTCTGTTCTGAGCCTTCTTGGCCCCTGGGCTGTGATGTGAGGGCAGGGAGAGCAATCCAACAGCAGGCTAGCTTCCTCATTCTCATCTAAGAATAACTTTTCCCAAGCCTACATGTGTGGCCGGATGAGGCAGGAACTACAAGGTCCTTATAGGACCATTATCATTATAACACTGTCTCCTTTAGAGCAATGAATGTTCCTTCCCTTACAAATTTGCAAGCCTGAGTCTGCAGTTTACCAAGCTAAAATCAAGGCACTGACAGGCAGTGTACTCCCTCTAGAAACACAGGGAAGCGTTCTTTCCTTTTTTCCCATCTGATGGCTGTCAACAGTCTTGGACCGTAACTTGTGTCATTCAATTCTTTGCTTCTATACTTCTCCTGTTTGTGTCCTTCTCTTGTAAGGATGCATGTGATTATGTTTAGGGAAGACCCATATGATCTCAGATAAGCCCCTCCTCTCCAAATCCTAAATTTAATCACATCTTTTTCTATGAAGAGCATATGCACCACATTTTTGCCATATAAGGCAATATTTATTTCGTGAGTTCCAAAGATCAGAACACAAGCATCCTTTTGGAGGTGCCACTACTCAGCCTGCTACTGATGGGAAATAATTTGTTTCTTGAACTACCTTGACTGCTGACATCTATTAAATTTTTTCCTTATTGACAAGCCTAGAGTTAATTGGTTTTCTTGCAAGCATATGAAAAATAATTATACAAATCTGATTGAGGTCAAAGATCCTCCAAATTATCCTGTCTTCTTTGTTATATAGATATCTGGTGTTTCTAACAGACTTGTCAATCATTGTGATGTGGTATTTTTGGTCCCTTTTTACGGTCATATTTCCTCACATTATTTTTTTATTAAGATTCATAGAGATATTCACTTTACAGACACCTAAGTTCACCTATTTTAGAGCTACAGTTCTATATTTATATATAGATATATATGTAACTCTACCAAAAAATCAAGATATAGAATATTTCTCTCATCACAAGATGTTCCCACATGCCCTTTTCTAATTAATACTTTTGTTCTATCAACCTTCTCAGAAACCTCTGACTGATTTTACTATCAATAATTTCTGCTGGTTTAAAGACTTCATAAATCGTGGAACTACACAGCCTTTCTCACTACTTCCTTGGATGGCTTTGGGATTATTCTATATTGCTGCATACATACTGGCTTATTGCTTTTAAGCCATATCTTTAGGTATATTTATCTATTTGATTAATATGACTAAAGATGCTATAAACATTTGTATCTAGTTTTATGTGATCATATATTTTCATTTCCTTTTGATAAATTCCTAGGAAAGATATATTACTGCTTTGTTTGAATTCAGTGAGGTACAAGTTTAGTTTTTTTTTCTTGCATGTGTGAGTGTTGGTGTAGGTATGCGTGTGTGTATGTATGTGAGTGTAGAAGTAGACTGTGAGTGTGTGTATGCTTGTGGAGGCCGGAGGGTGACATCGGGAATCATCTTTGATTGCTTTACCTCCTTATTTCTTTGCTCTGGTTTTCCCAGGTTCTGCCTTCTATGGTTAGAAGTGAAGGTCGCAGTCATTTTATTCAGCATTTTTATGGGGATCTGGGATCTGAACTCAGGTTCTTTTACTTGCAAGGCAAAAACTTTAACCCCTGAGTGGTCCAGCCTCGATGTTTAGCTTTTGAAGAAACAGTCAGAGAATTTTCCAAATGTTACTATATCTTTTTTAAGTCCCATTGATAAAGTGTGAAACTTCTAGGCCTCTGAATCTCTACTAAGTTCTTGGTTTTGCTGTCTTTGTGGTTTTTACTACAAGGTGTGTTTTATTATCTTGATATGACTTTAATTTTCATTTGTTTCATGAGTAATAGTTACACATCTTTTTATGTGTTCACGTGTCTCTGTATCTCTTTGATGAAACATCAATTAAAATCATTTTCTCATCTCTACATAAGACGATTCTTATTCTTTTTTTTTTATTATTAATTCAACTGTGCGCAAGTGCGCGTGTGTATGTGTAGAACCACCATGGCCGCCTCCACCTCCTTCTGCCCCGGGATTCACAGGCTCCGCCCTACCAGGACCAGAAGCGCAAGCCGCCCCAGCTTCCACCTGGCCTCTATACGTGGGATCTGGGATGCGAACTCAGGACCTTCCGCCTGCAAGGCGGAGGCTTAACCCCTGAGCCACCTCTCTAGCCCATATTCTTATTGTTCTTATGGAAGAGCGCCACAGATGTTCACGGTATTTTCCATTCTCAAATGTAAGCTTTCTAAATATTTTTCAGTAGTTTACATTTTGTTTTCATTTTCTTAGTTCTTTTATGCAGATGAAACTTTTAATTTTTACAAAATCCAGTTCATCTTTCTTTCTCCTTTATGAGTCACATTTTGTGCCAAGTAGAGAAATCTTCGTCTAACCTGAAGTCTTAAACATTTCATCCAATGTTTTCTTCTAAAAATCTATGTGGTTTTAGGATTATATCTTAGGTCTTGACTTATTTAGATATATGTGATATGATTTATGATGTGAAGTTCATTGTTTTGTAGAAAATGTCCAGTTTTCTGGTATTATTTTTATTGAAAGCACTATGTTTTCTACTTTGGCACCTTTATCAAAAGCCGTTGGCCTGTATGTGCATGGGTCTTTTTTTGTATTATCTTTGGTTCCCATGTGTGTACTTTTACCAGAGCCATGTTGTCTTGGTTATTGTTGCTTTATGAAATGTCTTGAAGATTGGATACTCATAGTTCTCCACCTTTCTGTTCCAAATTGCTTGATTTTGTTTTTCCATCTACCCTTCAGTATCCGTTTGTCAATTTCTCCACAGTGGCCTCTTAGAGTTTTCATTGGAATTGCAATGAAATTGTAGATTCATTAAAAAAATCAAAATGTTAACAATATTGAGTTTTTAATTTCCGAATGTATTATATACTCCATTTTTTAGTTTTTGTGAATTCATCTTAAAAATAAATGCCAGTATTCATCAAGATTACAATAAAAATTACCTTATATTGCAAGGCATTGTTAGATTTACTTATTAGCTGTAGAACATAATAGAATTTTGTATATTATTTTAAACATTTTCTCCACAGGCAATAATACTTCCTGAGTGTGGAGGAAGGACTATTCTTGCTTGACATTCTGGACCATTTATCCTCTGACTGTATTCATTGCGATACGTAGTAAGGTATGAAGTGAATGTGCTGATGTGGAATTTTCTTTCCTATTGCCTATTTTAGGAAGATGCATGCACTAGGTTCTTCTTCATCTTTATCTTCCTTCTTCCACTTCCCTTCCATGGTGTGAGGCCCTTGTTTTTCCTTTAAGATACTTGAACAGCCCAGAAGGTCCTGGTTTTGAATGCCATCATGCACATCTGTATCTCCTATAGCTCAGCTGTAAAGGCAACGAGGGTGGTGAAATCCATCCAGGATGTATCAATATAGAAAAAAGGGTTTCAGTGGATGAGTTCCCAGACAAATAATGCGAGCAGCACAGAGCCTTGATGAGGCCCAGTCATCTCTGCCCAGGCGAGGAAGTAAAGAGATCAAAGAGAACCTGTATTGATTCAGGATGTGATGGTTTGGGATAACTTTGCCATTGTTAGGTCTTGACATTTATTTTGCTGGATATACTTTTGGTAGGACACAGACCAAGTGAAGAAATGAGACCAAAGTTCCCTGTCTGCTTCCTAGAAGAGCTTCATCAGGGGCACATGTCTGAAGCGTGGGAGGTGGAACAGCAGGAGTTTCATGAACTAAAGACTCTTTATCAGTTTTTTTTCTCCAGCTCTGATAACCCCTCTGTTGAAAATCATAGTCCTGCCATGTTCTTCATAGAAAAGTTTTGTGTTCTTTAAATGAGCTGAGATAGAAAAAAGTTGTAAGCTACTTGGCTGATGGAGTTAACAACTAGTGTGCTAGCTGGGGGATTTAATAATACCTTGGGTCTGTGAATTTGTGCTAGTTTTGTGTGTATAGATGTGCTTGTCCTCTGTCTGAGTCAGGTCCAATCAGATGACAGAAGGATAGATGACAGGTGATAGATGGAAAGACAGATGATAGAAAATAGGTAGAAAGAAAAGTAGACAAATGAAGAATAAATGATAAATAAATAATGATAGTAGGAAAGAGTGTTAGAAAGATAATGTAGAAAAGCAAATATGGTAGAAAGATATACGCACAGATGAGCATAGGCACAAAGATAGATGATACAAAGATAAATAATTAAAAATTAAAAAGACAGGACAAATATATATATATATAGACAAATATTAGAAGGATTTGGCTTGATGAAGGTAGCAATTGACAAAGCAAGACTGAAGTCACAGGTAGGCATCCTGAGATGGGTGATCAAGAGCAAGCTGTTGGCTGACATCTTAAGTGGGGAAATGTCATTTGCAGGCTCTTGCGAAGGAAAAGTCTGGTGGAGAGGGAATAATGGGAGATACAGACACTAACTGGATTCTAGCTCAGAGGCAGCACACAGCTTCTGTCAAAGGGCTTCTACTGATAAAGTCAGTCCTTGCAAGTCACTCTTAAAGTCATTTGACTATGGACTGTCCTTTCACAGAAGTCCTTAGATCAGTGTTTGCCAGTAACACCAGAGGAAGGTACATGTAAATTAAGGTTTTAGAATATTATCGTGGGAAAACCTCATGCTATGATAAACTAGAACATCAGTACACATACTGGGTGTGGGCGCTTTCCTTTCATCCCATCCTTCCATCTCCAGATGCCTGCTCATCCTCAGCCTCAAGGCATCTGCTGCTGTGTGTGCTCCCTTCTTTCCCAAATCATCTCCAGCTGGGCTGCAAGTCCAGGAGCACTGCAGGCGTCGATATGCAGGCAGAGAAGCGAACCAGCAAAGCACCCGAAGAACAACTTTAATACGGAAGCCTCTTCAATGCCAGATCTGCGCGCAGGGGACAGCCACAACAAAGCGCGTGTGAACAATGCCAATTGTGTGACTTCTCAGCCCACTGAGATGTGTGTTCAGATGAATGCTAACAAAAGGACGAATTGAATTTGGTGTTGGCAAACAAGCCTTCATTGTCCTCCCTTTGTGCCAACAACACCCTCTAAGCTCTCTAAAGCCCTGAGTGTTGGGGGTAGGTCACCCTACAAAACAAGTCAGAAGGTATTTTCAACTCCAAAATCCCGACTTGCCCAGCATATGATTTGAAACATCACCAAAACAGGCAACACTTAAACCTTTAATCCAAGTAATTTCCATCAAGGAGAGATCATACCAGCAAGATGAGCCCAGAGGTTAGTCCTGGGAGGTGTGCAAAATGTCCTACAGATTACTCAGCCCAGTGCCACAACCAGGGAACCATTTTTCTCTTTCCCTACTCACTACTTAGCTGATGTAATTATATGTTTGTGTGATGACAGCTTGTTATTTACCAATGAGATAATAGGGTGGCCCAAGCAACGGGAGCGCAGAAGCTGGAAGTGCATAGATCATTGACTTTAATGGCCTCACAACCTTGCAAATTATAAAGGGTCAGAATTGCACGACAAGGCTACTATCTCAGACCTCAGCATCCAAGAGTAGCAGGGCCTCGGGGTTCTTTGCCTTCTCAAAGGAATCTTTAATGGAAAAAATATTGTGGTCCTTGAAAAAGGCATTAAGACTGTTCCCCACACTTATTATTTTTCTTTATGCAGGTACTAAGAATAGAGCTTAGGGCTTTTCTCTTGTCAGGCAAGTACTCCATAATTCAGCAATATCGCTGGCTCTCTTTTTATTTTATCTTTCTTTTTAATTTGAGATAGGACATCAGTAAGTAACCTAGGTTGGGCTTGAATTTGTGATCCTCTTTCTTCTGCCTCCAAAGTAGCTGGAATTGGAACCATGTGCCATCAAGTCTGCCATCCTGTGTTCTTAACTCTCCCGCTAATCCTAGAGAGGGATGAGCAGTTTTTCTATAAATATTCATTTTAGGCTTGTAGATCATATTATCTCTGCTACAGCTGTACAAATCTTCCAATGCAGCATAAAGTCTACCACAGACAACATGCCGAAGGTCAAATGGGGATGTGCTCCAATAATAAAATTTTATCTCTGGACAGTTACTTACTTAAATGTCATGTAGTTTTTAAGTGTGATAAAATCTTCCTTTGATGTTCAGTCACTAAAATAATAGTTTAAACACCCTCGACTTGTGGACCATACTAAACAAGCTGCAGACTGCATTTGCCCATGGGCTGTGGTTTACTGGTTCTTAACCTAGGGCACCTTAGTATGCCACTGGCAATATGGAAGAGAAGCTATCCAGGCCTGATAGCTTGGCATTTGAACAGAAGCCTTGACTGGAGGATCCTCAGCTTGGGTTTTCTCATCTCTCCAGAGCTGTCTTTGCTTCCCAGCAACCCGATGTAGGAGCAAATCAAAGAACGCCAACTCCTGGAAGAATTACGCAATTAAGTGCCAACGTCCTTTGTGTTCTTCACTCTTTTTCTCCTATTTGCCATACTTTTGAGGTAGTCTATTCCTCTTATCCTCGGTTATGAGAGTTTTGCTGGCTTTGAGGACTGCTGTAGTCTCAGGAAACTTGAGGGTATGAAAAGTCACCTGATGTTATGATGCCGTGAAGGTTGCCCAAGTGCCCACTTAAGAGCTTTGTCTCGTCCATTTGTCTGCTCCTGTGTCTGCGTAGGAGAAACTCTTTCTCAGCTGTGGCTTGGTTTTGAGTGTGACATGCAGCTTTTATGAAGCCTTCAATGGAAGACATTCTTTTGAACATGTGTGTGTCAGGCGTGGCTCTTTACTTGAAAATACGAGAAACTCTTTGGGTAAGGCTCCTTTGGAGAATTCCAACCACAACTTATCATTCTTTCTTTTGCTTTTGGCTGGAGATGAACACCTTTCAATGGGCTTTTAATTTTGCCATCTCTGCTCTGAGGATCTCAGACTCCGTGACCTTAAATAAAAGAACACATGTAGAAATGAGAAAAAGCGAGAGAAGGACAGAAAAGATTCCATTTTGCCTTTTTCTGCCTTGAGCCTATTTTTGCAAAGCACCCAAAAGGTAAGAAGCCTGAAAAATACTGACCTCCTTTGGCCAAGCCTAGTCTGCACGGGTACCCATATCCCCTCTCTGATTTTCTTGGGTAAGGGAAGAAAGATGGCAATAGTTTTGTGCTTTTTAATACACCTAGGTTAGAAAAGGTTCTTGAAATGCAGTTTGCAGTACCAATAGGTTGAAAACCATAGTGTCATTCTTCACAAAATGACTCCTAAAATATGGCTTATCTGCCATGAGTAAGACTTCAGCAGGCCAAGCCTTATCCTCAGCTGGCGCTGCCCAGATGCACAGCAGGGTTCAGAGGGACTTGCTCAAAGACAGTCCAGCCTGGGCTACACTTGCTCTTATGGTTACTGCCAGTTTCAGGGTCATTCTTAATCCACAGGAAGCAGCGTTTCCATTTACAGTTATGTGGAAACAAGCTTGTGTCACATAAGCCTTCTCAGCTTGGGGAGAAGGAGTGTGGGACTCTGGATTTCAGAACAGTGTCTAAGAATATGCTCTTGTTCACATTATTGCCTGCTATACAACATGATGCCGTCTGCTACAGAGGGATTTGCTAACAGGGAAATGAAGCTTATGACACACACTTTTGTTCTTTGTGACATCCTGTTGTCTCCACTTGCAATAAATCTGTATGTTTGCCTTTGCCACTTCTATAACCCATACCCTATATGTACGAAACACACACACACACATACACACACACACACACACACACACACACACACACACACACACACACACCATTTAGTACCATCAGCTAGGCAGGATTGTGACCAACAAATCAAACAAAGTATGCTGTGCAGGAGACCATAAGGACTATTTTTAGTACCAACAAGTAAAACTCACTTTCAGAGGCTGCAACCACCTCTCTGTCCTCTTACTTCCTGTCCTCATGAGTCTTCATATGACTGATTTGCATTTCTGTGTCCTGTGCCACTTCTAAACAGAAACTCAATGATAGGATTCCATGACATTTAAAAAGTTATTATTATTATATCAAATGTCAACTGACTTCTATGTGTCACCAAGTTAGAGATAATGGACTGATTATTAAGGGGAGACAGAGAGAGAGAGAGAGAGAGAGAGAGAGAGAGATCTACCACTTATCATCCACTAATTAGTTATTTGACCTTGGGCACATCAATGAACTTCTCTGACTTTGAATTGAATCTCTAGTATTGACTCTTGCTATGAAAGTCTAAGAACTCAGTGATAATGGGGGATGGTGGGATTGGGAAAAGGATAACTTTACTGTCAGCAGCAGACATGATCCCTGAAGGGATGCTCTACCCCTAACAGCACTATCCAGAGGGAATAGTGAGGAAACACACCATGAGAGAAGACATAGGACACAAGGAGAAAGTAGCCCATTCTTTCAGATGTGATTGGAAGTGGAGATTGCTTTTGAAGATGGATTCCTCAACACGGGTTGTTATGGAAGAAGGGGAGGGAGATGAAAGAGTACTTTTCTTCTTGGATGGTTAGTTTTTTTTTTTTGCCTTCTGTTTTTTCCTTGGATATACCAAACAATCTAAGTAGTATTCTCCAAGGGTGTACTCCTTGAACTGGCAGGATCTGAAATGGAAGTAGTATATAAGAAAACCGAAAGGTACTGATGCCACTGTGAACAGCTGTAGTTACAAACTTTAAAAACTCCCTGGGCCACTCTGGGCAGCAGCTGAATCTGTAAGTGTTGCTGTGAAATCACTTTCTTTTCTTTTTCCATTATCATGTGTATTTATGTGTGGTGTATGCATGTATGTATATGTATGTGCAAATGTGGGCATATGTGTGCATGTAAGTGTGCATGCACAAGGTTAATAATGGGTATCATCCTCAATCACTCTTCAATCTTATCCTTTTAGAGAATGTCTGTAATCAAACACAGAGCTCATTGATTAGCTAGCTTGCTCTGGGGAGCCCCCTTTTTCACCTTCAGAGGCTGAATAACCATTCAGCATTCACACTGGGTCTGTAGATTCAACTCTGCCTTTTTGCTTGCACAAGAGCTCTGACTGTGGAGTCCAGCTCTGTTTCCTCTTTATTTTTACACAGGGTGTCCTTGGAATTCTTTATCTTCTAGTAATAATTTCTCATTTATTCAGGATCATCTAATTTGTATGCACATTTAACATTGTGGGAGGCCAATGTAAATGTCAGCAGATGGTAATTTGCCTAAGTTCTTGATCGTGCGCTATCTTGTGAACAACCATCAACGAGGCACTTTAGACTAGGGTCTGAGTCTATTTGGAGGAACATTTGAACTGGTCTTCTGGGACCTCAAACGTGCAGGTATTAAAATAACAACCTTTTCAAAATATGAGAGTTTAATTGTATCTACAACATGTGATGGACTTATCTCAAAAATCCCTATATTTCTTAGAACTGGCATGACAAACTCTTAGAAGCATTTTAATATGGCGGCTAGGCAGAGAGTAAGCTCAGGGCATTGAGCTAGTACTTCCCACATAGCTGGCTGTGTACACAAAGCAACCAGCACAGCATAAGTGGCTGGTTCTTCCATCTAGCTTTTCTCTAACCCTTCTGCATGAACTCGAGGATGAAACAGCAATTTCTTTCTTCTTCACCCCCATAGAATTTTGCAGAGCTCTTGCTGTATTGTGCATTGAAAGCCCTTATTAGTAATGCAAGCACTTCAGAAGGCAATGTGTGACTCATACAGAGTCCAGAAATAGTACTGAGGAAAATTGCTTTTATGTAATTTTTTTCTCAGAATGTCATGCTGTGAATACTTATCATCCAAGCAGAAACACGTGGGAAAGATCACATCTTATGGAGTCTTCAGGGATGCTGTGTCTCTCAGTCACAGCACTGCCTTATGGAACTCTAGAAACCACCAGAAAATTGATGACTTATGTTTAGGGAGAACAAGAGAAATGAACAGGTGAGGGTTTCATAAAGTGACATCAATCTCCAGTTTTGATGTAATTGTATTTGGCACATGGTTTCAAATTAGAAAATTTTCTTTCTTTGTCTCTTTTTCTCTCCTTCTCTCTTTCTCTATTTATTTTTCCCTCCTGCCCTCCCTCCCTCTCTCTCCCTTCCTCCCTCCCTCTCTCCCTCCCTCCCTCTTTCTTTCTTTCTTTCTTTCTTTCTTTCTTTCTTTCTTTCTTTCTTTCTTTCTTTCTTTCTTTCTTTCTTTCTTTCTTTCTTTCTTCTTTCCTTCCTTCCTTCTTCCTTCCTTCCTTCCTTCCTTCCTTCCTTCCTTCCTTCCTTCCTTCCTTCCTTCCTTCCTTTCTTTCAACTTTTAATGGAATTATTTATACATATGATGGAACTGACAAGTAGCAAGAAGCTACACTTTGACATAGAAAAGAAAGACAACACAGCTTAAAATTAAACACATATTTTACAGAAAAAATAGCAAAAAGTAAGCCACAAAATAATGAAAATGGATAACTCTAAACCAAATCTGAAAACCATTTTCCAGTATTGATTCTTATTTTTAAATTTAATATATGCATAGAGATGAGATATTTTCAATATTAAGTAGCTTTTATGCATATTTGCTGTTTTTGTTATAATAAAATCAATTTCATCTAGCATATATTTGAAAAATACACTGTAATAATTTAAGCAACTTTCTCATTCTTTTTTCAAGTTGTTTTTATGCTTTTACAAGCATATTGAGAACTTATCCCTGTTTTCCTCCATCCCCCATCCCTCATACACCTTCCTTTCCCTTCTTCAATCTTTCCACTCTCTCCCATTCTCTTGCCTATGGACCCCAGGGTTCCCCTTGGCTTATCTACTCTCGTAGGGGTTCAGGCCCCTTGTGACATGCCAAGTTGCCTCTCTTCAGGCCGTCCCACTGACAGAGGCATTTCCCTTCACTCATTCCTCTTAGTCTCCAAGGTTTCCACTGTATGTTCTTATCTTTCTTGAGTTCCTAGGTAGTCTGTGAGGGCATGGTAGTATGTCAGTTATTATGCAGATCTGGGAAGGACAAGTCTTACTGTGGTAAGTTCCTAGATGGAGCAGTCCTGCCTTGAGTGGAATGTCTTATCCAGCAGTGAACTTTCCCATCCTTAGGTTCTTACAATCTCTCTACCTCCTCTTCTGCGAGGTTCCCAAAACCTAAGGATGGGGAGAGATTGGATTGGCCTGATTCTGGGTGAGCCTTGCTGGGTCACTGGTACTCTGTCCACTTTACTGCTTTTCTATTGCCCTAGGATTTATCCTATCAGAGTGTTGAGATCTTCTAACTGTGTTGTAGAAGAAGACTTCTAGGGTGACTCTTAAGTGTTCTTCCATTATCGGTATAATAACAGCTATTTACAAAGCAATTTGATGTAGTATCTTTTTACCTTTAGGTTCATAGGCTGTTTCCTTCTTGATCTATTTCCTTACCTCTTTGTGTTCTTGTTCTAGTTTACAGTGACAGGAATATGTACCATTCTGACAATTAAGTCTGGAGCTCAATCATAAAGCTGTTAGTTGTCTCCTTGATACTCATGCCACTATTACACTGGCGGTCACATGTTGCCATGATGATTTTTATTGCAATTTACAGATCTCATGCATCGATGTGGTCTATGATTATTTCTCTCCCCCAGCAGCTTCTACAGTATTCCTTGGTACTATGCAAGTTATCCATCAAGAAAGAAGTTCTCTGACCAGTTCTGATAGATGTAGTTTGTTCTGTGATCCATATGTGTTGCATTTTCAGTAATAGGATCTTACTGACAGTTTTTGGAGAGCAACCAAGAGCAGTGGCAAAAGCCTATAATATTTGGGGGCCTTTAAGACCTGTCTGACCAACATTTTATTAGGAAGCATCACATTCCTGTTACTTCTAGTGTAATTTTGCCTCTGGGTTCTAAGTGGATCAGCTCAGAGCTTTATTTTATTTTTTTTTGTTTTCCTCACTTTATGTCCCTCTGCACAGGGATTGCCCATTCTTGTTCCTTTCTTTAAAAGACAAGTTCTCTTTTTTGACATATTACTAGCATAGGAAGTTCCTTTGGGATTACTTCTCATAATCTTAGGGTTTTTCTATAAGTCCGTCTGTCCTTCCTGTCTCCCATTCTCTTTCTCTTTCTCTCCTGTCTTTTCTCTAAAACCAAGACTTAAAGTTTTTAAGTTGTGATTAATTATATCTAACATTAAATACAGACATATGGTACAAACAGCACTGCTGACCATCTCCAGAGCCTTTTATCTTCACAACTCAAATTCCACACCCATTAAACATTACCTCTCATTTTCCTGTCAACCACCATTACACTTTCTGCTTCTATGATTTTTGACGATTCATGTAAGTGGGACCCTCAATAATTTGTCCTTTTTGTGACTAATTTGCTACACTGAATAAAACAACCCCAAGTTCATCTGTACTGTAGTATGTGTGGAGCACTATTCTGTGATTATGTTCAGCATTTTGTTTCTTCATTTACCATTCTATGGACACATAAGCTACTGCTACCTTTCAGATATTGTTAATAATGCTGCTATGAATATGAGCATGACCATTTCTGCTTCAATTACTTGCCATTCTTTTTGGCATTTCTTAGTGAAATTGTAAAAAAATGAACTCTTAAATTTATAAAGGAAGGTCTTATGGTAAGTAGGCTACACTATGTACTTTATCAATAGGCTAGAAAGAGAGAGGACAGAGACAGCTTACTGGCTTTGAACCTAGAGAGTGGATAGATTGGGAATAACCCCCCCCCATGCAGCAGAGGTTCACCTCGATAGCACAAGTGCGACCATGTTCATAGCAGCACTGTTTACAATAGCAAAGTCATGGAATGAACCCAAATGTCCAACAGTTGATGAGTGGATAAGGAAACTGTGGTACATCTATACAATGGAGTACTACTCAGCCATCAAAAATGATGAATTACTGGAATTTGCCGGGAAATGGATGTCATTAAAAACAATTATATGAAGTGAAGTATTCCAAACCCAGAAAATTAAGCGCCATATGTACTCCCTAATAGGTGGCTCCTAGTACCAAACTCACCCAGCCCACCTTGAGACACTCATAGGTAAATCTATGTAATACCTACAGTAATTGCAAGAATTATGAACAGGAGGGATGGGGTTGGAGGTCACACCAGAAACAAGGAGAGAAGTGACCACATTACAGCAGAGAAAATAGGCCTCCATCAAGGACTGCAAGGGGTGACATACAGTGCCCAGAAGGATGGAGTGAAGGGCATTGCAGGAGCAGCAAAACTGCAAAAGAAAATCAACAAACCACAATCCAGAACTTCAGAGACTCTATATCAACCACCTAGAACTAGGCCAGACTAATCTCTCCCCATCCTGAAGCTCAGGGACATTTGCGGAAGAGGGGGCGGTAAGAGTGTAAGAGCAAAAGGATGGGAGGAGCAATGATATGCAAGATACTCCACACAAGTTAGGGCCGAATCAATCATAATTGGACTTTGTATGCCCTGTGCAATGTCCAACACACTATTGACCTCACAAGTCTAGCATCTGCTAAAGGCACCAAGATCCTTGGAGGCAAGGGATTGCAGCCACAGTAGTGTTCCTCTGCTTAAGGGGAACACGGGAAAGGGTTCAGGGAAAGGCCACTGGGTCCTTGTACGTCATCGGAGAGGAGAGCTCAGAGGAGAGTCAGGCATGCACAATAAAGGATTCTCTGGGAATTGGGGCGGGAGGCACTGGGGGGTGGGGAGGGAGGGGTGAGGGGAGGGGGAGCAGGGGGTTCGGGGGGAGGAGGAGGGAGGAAGGGAACTGGTGTACCTATTAAGTTTGTATGAGTGGAAATAATAATAAAAATGTAAAAAATAAAAAAGAGAGAGTGGATAGAGATGTCCAGACCAGGTGGAAAGGACAGAGGAATGCACCTAGTTGTAAAGGAGGACATGCTACTGGTGATGTAAGTGGTTGGAGAAGTTATAGCCAGTTTAGAAAGGATTCTCAGTAGCTGGACTATAGTCTACTCTTTCAGGGAATATTCAAAGAGACACTAGAAGGAACCCATGCAGCGGAACCACATTGCCTTTCCCTTTTGTTGCTGTGCACTACTGACATGCCTCTTCTGCCTGTTGCCAGCATGAGGTTGGCTGCAGGTTTTCCATGTGAGCAATATGCATCATGATAGAGGATTCTGGGCTGGATGCTGCTCCAAAGTCATAAGGATGGACATATTTCATTTAGTTCTCTGGATTCTGTGGACACTTGGGAGCCAAATGAAAGGCTGGAACTGAACATGTGCCTCCTATAGAGGCCCAGGGGTGTCCCCTCCAGAGGGTAGCTTGCACAACTCTCCTGCTCATGAGGAGCCTGCTTGTGGGTTAGAGGTCAGATAAAATGGTGGCAAGGTGTCAAGCTTGGAAGTCACGGTTATAGTTTAGGATGGCCATCTTTGTGGTCTGCAGTAGTTTCATGTGGCAGTGGGATTCCCCCTCCTTGGAATGGGTCCAGCTGGGACTTAAGGACCTGCCTCTTGCTCCATGCTGCTTTGACACTGAGCAATGACTAAAGCATGCTAGATAATGACTGCTCTTGGAAAGATTAGCATTCTATGTACTTGAGTTTTTTTTTTTAAGCTTATGTAATTGCTGTTCCACTTTTTCCTAGAATCTTTGTCTCTCTAAGGACTAGTTCTTGCAAAGTGAAGAAGGAGATCCAAAAAATGGTTCATAGCAATTTTTGATTATCATCCCTTGCCATCTGATAAACATATATCACATGCTCTGAAATCCTACAAGAACCCTCTCAATGCTTAAGTAGAGTCCTTTGTGATATAATAGCCTTTGGGCTTGGATTTCAGGAGGATGTGTCAGTTAGTGGTGGGGGTGGCTAGCAATGAGGTTTGGCCCCATGACAACTTGGAAGGTTTGCCAATTGGTTTGGAAAGAACAGCACCCTATGTTCTGCATAGAGAGAGGGGAATTAGGACAGAGTTCTCAGATGAACACTAATGAGAATAAGATGAAACTGCTTCAAAAAGAGGTCCTGCCCATAGCAGAGGAGCACACTTGTGCCTGTGGCCAGTGATTGGGGTTTCCCTGGGGGTCATGATGAGAGCTTGACAGGGCTTAGTGAGAGAACGCTGTAAGTACTCAGGCAACTCTTATCAGAACCTGCATTTTTCAGAAGAGCAACAAAAATCAATCTGGAGATAAATACAGAGATGTTCTCACTCAATTGTTTCAGTTTCTTAAAATTTTGACTCGTGGCTCCTTCACACCTGAATGGCAGCAAAAGACACTGATTTTTATGTATGTCAAGAAGGAAAGAAATGTCCTTTGATGACATGCAAAATAGTGGAAAGAACTTGCCTTTGGGAATCAGGAGCAATGGAGCTAGCCTTGGCTATGCAACAACTCTAGTCATCTGAAATGATGATATATTATTGTATCCATCAGGCCTTCTACTTCCTCATTTCACAGTGGGGTAGGAATTAAGGGGAGGCGATGGGATTAATGACCTTTACCAGTGCTGTATTTTGAGTATGAAGACTTTTTTTCCCTTTAAAAGTCTTTATGCTTATGCTACTAAGTCCTTGCACTTCATCAGAGAGGAGGACCCAGAGGGAAGTTTGACATGCACACTAAAGGATGCTCCAGGAATCGGGGGGGTGCACTGGGAGAAAGGGAGGGAGGGGGGAAAAGAAGAGGAAAAAGGGGAGGGAGCAAGGGAATCCAGGGAGGGGTGGAGGGAGGGAGGGGAATGGGGTATTTATCAAGTTTGTATGAGTGGAAAAATACAAATAAATAAATAAATAAATAAATAAATAAATAAGTAAATAAATAAAAGCCTTTATGCTTTGATTGCCTTACCTAGATCAGTCAGTGGATCCCGAATGTTAAGAACTCCTGGGTATTCGGATAGGCCAAATCCTGTGCAGGTCTTGTGGAAATAAACACAGCTATGGTGAGACCATGAGTCAAGAGGTCCCACACCTCTTTGAGAGGCTATTTGAGTGGGGAGGGCCACTTTCCCCAATGGTGCACCCATTGGTCGAACACCTGAGCTTCAGCTCAAGCAGTATAAGCAACCAGATGAAGCTTGGCAGGCCATATGGAAAAAGACACAGAACCAAGAGGGAGACTGGAAGGGAAGAAAAAGGTTTACATTGGGAAAGGACTTGGAAGAGATGGGTAATACGGGGCGAAAATGACATAGTTTCCTTGCACTCGTATATGAAACTGTCAACGAATAAAGAAAAATAATTCTTTTTTTTATTTCAGCTCATACAAACTTATTAAGAAAAATAATTCTGTATTTCCTCTTTTTAATAATTGAAGGAGTCAAAGAGTAAGACGTTTTATATTTCCTTCTATAAAGAAAGGATTTTTTTTAAAAAAAATAAAAGCAGAAGTGAATTAGGTTGCTGAACATCTCCATCTCTCACAGGCTCTGATTCCCTGCCGTCCATCTGTGTGGAGAGGTGGCTGTGCTGGTGTGTTTGCCTAAATCTGCTGTTTTCATAGTAATGCGAGAACCGTGACAGGCATGTGAACTTCCCTGCCTCATTCTTGTTGTCTGATCTCAGCTGGCCTCTCCTGGGACAAACAATTAAGAAATAGGAAATATGAGTTGGCAGCCCCTGTAATCTCCGCCATTCCTGACTGTGCCCACCCCTCCACCCCTGCAGGGTCTCTGCCAGCTCCACTGTGCAGCTGAAGCAGGCCTCTGCTCCCAGCCTGTTCCTCTGGAAACATTTTTGCCTCCACCTTCACTCCACCTGCCACCTAGATTCGTCCAGTCCACAGCCCTTTTTTTTTTCCTTTTCATATGTATGTATGAGAGGTGCATGTATGTGTTGCTTGTATAGGGACTCAGGTGTGTTGCATGCTTACGAGCACAGATGCACAAAGGCCCAACATTAACATTTGGATTCATTCTTTATTGTCTATATATATAGATATTATTTGTTGGAGGGACCAGAACTTTAATCACTGAGCCATCTCCCCAGCCCCTCTGTAGTCTTTCTTTAACAAATTGATTTTAATCAGCAAGCTAACTGGGAATGATGTTTGGCAGAAGACCCTCTTTCCTCTATGTTATCTCATTTGCTTTGGGAACAGCTGAGTAACATATATTAATCTGTATGTTTGGAAACAGCTGGGCTACAGGCCTATAGTCTTTGGAAAACAGAGTTTCTGGTATGTATTTCCCACTGTCTGAACCTGCTGGGGACATGGGCCATTCTGTCCACGTGCATTTTTGAAACAAAAGGAAATCAAGTGATCTTCTGTTTGACATACACAAAATTCACTGCTTCAAGAAAACACTTTGAGTGTGACTCTTGTTTTGTTAGGTTATTTGTTCCAAGGGTTTTTCTGTACCCAGTAAGGGAATGACTGAATATTCTAAGAACTGTGTCTTCTGCCCTGTGAATGACTTCTCCTGGGGATGCCATGCCTCTGTGGTGACCACAGAGAGATTCACATCTTCTCAACTAGGGAAAGCTTGTGTATATCAGGGTGGTGAGGGGCAAGTGACCTGCCTGTATACCCCCTTGACTCTGTTGACTAGACACTGCAGTGGGGCTTTCCTTATACTAGGGGGATCATTTCCCTGAAATGCCATTGTGAGCGTTCAATCCAGAGGCACAGGGTGAAGCAAGCTGATGGAGAGTTGGCAGGGCACTACTGTTAAAGGTTAGCTTGTGTCTGTTTTGCAAAAATTGCTAAAGTCTGACTTGGGTTGTGTAATAGCAAACCTTTCCTATCTTCTGTTATTGACACTCTGATTTTTTTTTTTTACAAAGGATAAAAATTCAATTTCAGCTATTTAGAATTTTGACAACCGTGAGATCCCTCTTCTTCCTTCTTCCTTCTTCTCCTCCTTTGCTCCTCCTTTCTTCTTCCAAGATTCTTATGCACCATCATATAGTAATTTTTTAAAGGAATGACTTTGTGCTACAAGTCCACACATTTAATAGTCTTCTTCTTGACATTTCAGGTACCCATCAACCTGTATGTAGCGGACTTGACAGTTCAGCTGACTATGTGGCATGAATTCCCATGTTTCCAAAAGCCAAGACAGTTAACCTTTTTCTTTCCACTCATTCTTTTTTTTTAAACCAGCTTTTGTTATTTTCTCAAGAATAGATGAGAAAAAAAATGTACAGAAACACTTCTATTCCCCTCACAGGGTATCAAAGCCTCTTGTGGGATGAGGTTTAACTCCTCAACAGTGGCTCTTTGATAGCTAAAAATTTTGTGGTCAGCAATTACTACATTTTTTTTTTTTTGAGAACTCCAAGTACACCCAGTCTTGCAGTTTTTTTTCCTTAACAATCGGCTCTTTTCTCTGGGTTGGTTTCTCATCTCATTTGGCTCCCCATGGAGATATAAGACAGACCCAGTGTTTCTGCAGAAGGAGAACAACTGGCATTCACGGCCTGGCTGGAAGCAGAGTGGTGAATTGACCGACACAGACTTTTTTCCCCTCCCAGCCGAAAATGCGATATGGGTTTGTTACATGTTTGTTTAATCTTATTTCAGGCTCCTCTATACAAATCCTGGTGGGAGAAAGAAAGCAAAGTTTCAACATATGTGTCGAACTTGCAATAAGAAACTTTAATCCTTGGAAAAATGGTATTGTATAAATCCCAGACTGCAACTAATCACCATTTATTCAGACAGCAGCAGGAACATTTTACTCTCCATCTTAATATTCGGTGCACAGTATTGTACAGTAATGTGACCTTTGGAATGCATATTTCTCTGAAATTTTCTTTAGGTCTCTATTTATTTGCGGAAACCCTCGTGGCTTATGTGAGGCACGCCAGCTGTTCCTCATCTGCAGACAGTGCACCTGACTCGTCAGAGGCTCAGCAGGTTTGCTGGCGGCCAGCTGTCTGCTTGTACCCTCAGCCTCGCTCTACATTTTAACTGCATGGAGCCTATTAACAGGTCCCTGTTTTTTGGTCATTTAGGTACTGGGTTCTCCACTACGTGTTTAGGGTTCATTAGCATATATATGACTTATTCCATCCTACGGGATAGATCTTTTTACTAGCCCATCACTTTGTAGATAATAAAACAACAACAGCTAGGGATTAGAGAAGATGAACAGCCCTTCTAAGGTCACATAGGCAGAAATCAGAACGCAAACCTGGGATATGAGTGTAAATCTTCACTGTTATATGGACGGTTGTTGCTTCTGGTCTAGCCTTCCTGCTTCTGCTAAATAAATCCTGTGTCCTTGATACTTGGGTCCCACTCATCTCAGCAAAGGGCTCAGCCATTTTTCACTGATGAGTCCTATAAGGCAAGTCATTTCTGTAAGTGTGTGCGTGTGTGTGTGTGTGCGCGCGCGTGCGCGCTTTCAAAATCTTGTGCTTAGTACGTTTTGCTAAGGGCAGGAGAGGAATTGGGAGGGAAATTTGCAACTTGACATCAGAGAAACACTCAGAAGTCAACTACATTTTAGAAATCTGCATCGTTTGGGTCATATTTAGGGTGTTCTTGTCTGGTGCTAACTCCTTTCCTCACATTCTCCCTTCTTAAGATGATTCAGTAAAGAAAGGTTTTCCTAAAAAGAATTCTTGAGGTGGCTTTTAAGGAAATTTCTAAATTCTAACACTGACTTTGAGGAAGGGAAGACTTCTGTGTTATTGTTCCTACCCTCCCTCCCACCCCTCACCCTTCCTCCTTGTCTCCGTTTATCTCTCCATCCCTTTTTCCTTTTCTCCCTCTCTTCTTGTAAGCAGCAAAAAAGAGAAAAGTGCTGAATTAAGTAACTATTTCTATTATCAAAAAATTAAACCTATTGAATTTTCAGAGAACCTGTGCTTTTTCTCCCGACTACCTTTACAATAGTGCGTTCATCACAGTTACCTTGTAGCTCTGCGTTCATCACCGTTACCTTGTAGCTCTGCCACTGACTGATAATGGAAACCTGCAGACATAGCCCTTCAGCAGGACACATGTACAATGCTTCTGGCCCACAGATCCAGGTTCTATGACCACTGGTTAGGGTCGTGATGCTGTCCCTAGACTGCCTTCCTGCCCTCCGGACAGGAACTCACTGCCTTGGCAAAGAGAAACAGAAAACAGCTGGAAAGATGACACGCGGATTGAAGAGGAGAGAGAAACTTCAGGGCAAGAGCGGGGGACTGGAGTTAAGCTGGAACTAGAATAAGTTTGGCACGTAAGAAGCTCTGTATGGCTATGTATATACACACTAATCTGTGTTTCTGCAATTATCCTTCTGATTATGAACTAATGGACATGCAATAATGTTGTGTAGAAAATTTGGAAAATACGACAAAGTTCCAAATAAATAATTTCATAAATAAAAGCATCCACAATGTCCGGGTCCAGAGAAAACTTTGCTGAAACATTTCTTGGTCATCTTTGTGATTGCACATCTCCATTTAACACACACACATTTCAGAAATGACTACCCATCTGCTCACTAAACTCTGTTTGGTCCAAAATAGAATGCATGAGGTTTCTGCTGGACAAAGGGAACTTCTCAGCGCTCTTCATCGGTTCTCAGTCTTTGTTTCTTTCCATGAATATTGTTTTGTTTAGTCAGCTTATCACAGTCATGCTATCCTGCCCAGTCTCTTTCAGAATGCTTTCTTGATTCTTCAGTTGTGGCCACATCATCTTTCTCTGCACCTGATCTGGGCACATTTAGATCTGCACAGACAGGAATACCAATTGTTCAAGTTTTATACCTGAGCGAGCTGCAGGAGACAGCTGTAGACCTCAATCCTTCTCTCTGCCCAATGAACTGCATCATCACCACATTAAGTAGCACATCAGGGTAATATCAGGTTTGGAGGTATAGACTCTGAAGAAGATAGAACTAGATTCAGATCCATTTCTTCAGCCTGTATTTCATCTGAAAAATGGAATATTAAATCAAGACTGGCCTTTACTCATGGTTTATTGTTGTCAATGAGATAACCTGGATAATGTGTTCAGTGCCACATGTGTAGAGTACTTGATGAAGAATGCAGTCGTTTACCAGTTCAGGGTTGTAAAATAAACTCATGTGCAGTATTTGCAGAATATTTCTGTTTACCTGTAAATGTGCATGGAGGGTGAGTTGATGAGCTGAGTATAATGCAGTGTAATCCTAGCATTAGCTACTTGAGCAATTCTTATATTTCAAGTACTTCACAGGATCATACTTAATTTTCATTACAATCCTACACCTTCTTAGTCAAAGTATTTGAAGTCCCTGAAGGAAGCTGGTTTAAACGACAAAATTCTTTCTCATGTCAGTAAGTACAAAATTAGACACATGTGCAGAATTACTTGATCCCATCAAATCATTATATCAATGCACTATATGCATTATATCAGGCCATCCTGAGTCTGTCTTTGTTTTCTATCCCCAACACTAGCTCCACTCTGAGGCGGTGAGGCTATCTTTTCTGTAGCTCTGTCATAGAAAGGAAAATAATCTCTCTAAATGTCTGTGCCCAACATTGGATTAAGTCATTGGGAAAAACACAAGATTACTCTTAGGAGTTCAACTCACCTTTGAGAATGAAAGGCGAGAGCAGCTGCCCTGGTTCACAACTGCAAGAGAGAAGGTGGATATCAGATAAAATTGTTGTCTTTTGAAGAAAGAGACATAGAAGCAATGTTGGTACCAAAGAGCAACCGATTTATGGATCAGCATTATTTTCTTCAGATGAGGAAACAAGCAACCAAGAACTTAATTATTTGTCATGCTATAACAGAGATTAAATTGGAATCCACCTGACTTCAGCGATAACACATTTCCAAAGCAGGTACAGATAAGTCATCCTGTGTCCTTAGCAGGTTCCCAGGCCAAAAATCCATTTGAGGGAAGACGTTTTTAGGATATTGCAAAAGCTTGCATGGTAACCAAATGGCCTGATGCTCTGCAATGTGGGGTGTTGAGAGCACAGTGTGCGACTAGCATGAACTGGCAGGGGGCACCTTTGACGCAGAGGAGATAGAAAGGTGGATCCCCAACATCAGCAGGTGGAATCAAGGACTTGTGTAGTCTTGTGTCGGGGTGGAAATTGCTGCAAGTGAGTGAGTCAGGAAACACTGCCCGGGTGATACATTAACTAACATCACTTCAGACCCATCTTCACCTTTCCCCAGCAGTTTCAACTGCACAGAGGGGTCTGTGCTTCTCATTACTATGGACAGTGAATCCTGAGGAGTCCAAGTCCAGGCCGAGGCCCTAGAGCTGGCGCCAAAGCTCCCTGTTGGGCTCTGTGACTATACCTTCGTCTCTCTGATGGCTCTGTCAGCTGCCTTTCCTCTTACACCCGGGCATTTCATCCCTGACCTTCCCCTCACTTATGTGCTTTCCCTGACTGCGACTTCAAAGACAGCCTATAGGGCAGTGATCTTTAGAACTATGTGCTGGATCTACCTGTCTTTTGCTGAAACTCCAGGACTTGTTTTCACCCACAAATGGACACCTTCACTGGATCACCTCTCAGGCTTTCTTCGTCAGCATGCTCAAATGCATTAGCATCTGCCTTCACCCTCATCAAAACCAAAGCAAGAATTCTTGTTTCTATTCTAAAGTCTTGAATTAGGATCTCCTTGGCTCTCAATTATTGCTTAATTGCCATCTAAGTGGTCACTACATCTGGGATACGTCTTCTCCTGTCAGATCATTGGCCTTTTCCATCCCCGCTGACTTGGTTCTGGCTCTTATTTCCACTTCTTTGTTTGGGTTCTGTTTTAACAATCTTGATTCTCTTTTTTCCATGTCCTTTCCCTCAGACCCATTCTCCATATTTGTACTTAAGGAGCCTTTTTGACACACAGATGTGGTCCTGCTACCTTCCCTAGGAAACTCTGGAAAGATTCTCTAATGTCTACAGCTTGCTTTTCATCCTCTCTGTAATATTATATTTAGTCCCCCACAGCTGTTTCCCAGTTTCTTCACAGAGAACTTTCTTATTACTGGAGAACTAGTTCACACCCTTCAAAACCCAGCACAGAACTCCCTCTAGGCTTGCCGGGTAGCGTCATTAAGCCACAATGTCATGGTATTCCTTATATTTGTAATAGAAATGTTATAAAAATGAAATAATTTCTTTCAGCTGTGCATGCTCATGGTTAGATACTAAACTATAACCAATGTCTATGATTAAGTTGTTCTTTTATTTATTTAAAATTTTTACAGCCATCTAGCATGTAGCATACAGGTTAATTGGTAAAGCCTTTTCAAGCCTCTTTCTTATTCCTAAAACATCCCTGCTGTATCTTATTATGGGGGTGTTCAAAGCATGAGAGATACCAGTTTTAAGATCAGACTGTATGACAAACCTTGTTCCTTCTTTGGTGTACATGTAAGGACTCATTAATTTCAGCTAATACTACAACTTAAGGGTCTTGGGTTTGCTTCTTCAATTCACAGGTTTGAGAACTGAAACACAGATTGTTTAATAAACCTCAAGATTAGACTACTAGGTAAGTAATGTAATAGTGGTGGGATCCAATCCAGGCCGACCTACTGCCGTGCCTATGATCTTGACCACTAATGGCCCATGCCACCAGGAGCGAAAGCCTCATTTTCATCTAATAGTCACAGTTAATCATTCATGCTTTCAAAAGAATGTTACAATGCACTTATTCCATTAGTGGCCAGAAGCAGATATGAATGTGTTTGAACTTTTTGCTTCTGGCATCTTTCAACCATGACTCAGTTCTGATGGACACATTCTTCTACTGATACTTAGAAACAGGACACTTCCTCTCACACTCATTTAAGTTGGGGGTGGGGAGAGACCTGAGTCATGAATTTGCTACAATGGTTTTCCCCATTGTGCACTTGAGATCTGTTTCTTTTACACTCTCATGATGATGCACACATTTTATTTTAACCACCCTGATAAATCACTAAGGAGCTTGCTATACATTTGCTGACTTAGACTTTGAGGAAGGAAGTAAATAAAATATAGCCTTGACCAGTAACCATTGAAAGTGGAAGGTTTTGCTGACACATGATTCCATGCTCAGGCACATTCCATCAAAGGCAACCCAAATGAAACTCAGTGGGCCACACATTTGAAAAATCATAAAAATAGGAGGGAGGCTGGCAGGGAAGAAAAAGGGCTGTAATGGGAAGAGGAGGGGGGTATGGGTTTGGGAATTAAGGTGCGAAAATATCACAGATTCGCTATTTTCATGCATGAAACTCTGAAAGAATAAAAAGTTAAAAAGAAAAAGAAACAAACAAAAAGAAATGACCTCTTGTTCAAGAAACATGAATGGATTTCAAAACACTATGCTTTGCAAATGAAGCCTTAGATGAAAGTGTGCAAGCTCTATGATTCTACTTACACTATATCCTATTAAGATAAAATTCACAACTACTCTCTAGTGATGCCAATAAGAGCAGTTATTAATTTTGAGTGTGTTAAAAATAGAGGTGATTGAGAAAAGGCATAAGGGAAATAATCTGAGATAACAATAGTACTATCTTGAATCTTGCTCAGGGTTTGGGGTACTAATTGCTAGCATTTGCATATATAAATACTATATGTTCTCTCTCTCCCTCTGTCTCTCCATATATATACATATATATAATTATAGGTACACATACATACATACATGCATATATGCATATATGCTAGCTTTTATTGCTACTGTGCTGATGTGCAATTAAAATCTGTGAATTAGATTATATATATATGCAAGAAAATAAAGACTGTAATTAATTTAAAAACCTAGAAGGTTTTAGTGATTCCCATGGAATTCCATCCAGGTTAAAAGTCTAGTCAGATTGAAAATCTCCAAATGTGCACACACACACACACACACACACACATACACATACACACACACACACACACACACACACACACACACACACACACACACTAAAGGGTTGCATGCCCAGAAGACAGGGAATAAAAGCAGATGCAATTTCAATTTTAAAGTTAATCACCACTTTTATTTGCACTTTGGCATGATGAAAGATGATGCCACCATTTCAAATCTAGCAAGGGTATCCTACAGATCTTTCTTATTTTTCTTTCATACTTCCTCCCTCTTTTTGACTGATCTGTCCCTTTCTGTCTCTCCCTGTCTTGGATAGTAATGCCCATGAAAGGACTACCCACTTTGTTGGGACAGTGTATTAAGGATACTGTGCTCTGTAACAATATGTGCTCAGTGCTGGCCTGGAGACTGGCTTCCTCTGAGGATGGACGAAGCCTTATTCTCCTATCCAGTGGCTGAATGGCAGTGGCTCAATGGCACATGCTGTCCGGGCTGGAGTGATTCTCTTTTCTTTGTTTCCTAAGTCTGCATTTTTGCCTCTGATCAATTTTCTTCTTAACGTTAATGACACTACTCCATGACAGCAGATAGGAATAAGTCATTTATTTGTAGGAACTGAGAAGCCCTGGGCCTGATTTGTTCAAATGAAATGAAAAATCTTTCCTGGAGCACATAGAAGAGAGTTTGGCATGTTCAGATGGTCAAAGGCAACAATATTCTTTCTTTTCTTTTTGTCTTTCTTTACTTATTTTCCTCCACTAATACGTAGAACTGCTCAGGCTTTCCAGGTGGAAGAAAACGTAGAGGTAGGTGTTACAGAAGAAGACACAAACTCATTAGAATCCACTTGATGGTGTGGGATAGTTTTTGTTAGACACTGTGCACACATATTCTTTTCTCTCTCTGTATCAGAATTAATATTGGGTTTTAAGTCTTGTGTTTTCTCTCTGTGGGAAACCGGAAGGATAAAGAATAGTGAAACACTCATGGAAGACCTTGGATAAGGAGCTGAAAGGTATAGAGACACCATGTTTTTAAGTTCCCAGCATTCCTTACACACACAGTCTCCTCAAGCATGAACTGGACTTGGATGACATTCTGAGTATTGGGAGCTAATGCAGTGCCTCGCTGGGGTGACAGAAGCCCAGCAGTAGGTGACACCCCAAGACTGGAAGAGGGAGCTACCCAGAATGGCCATCTGAAGTAGGGAGTGATTCATTTCCTGTTGTTAATGGAGTAAAAGAGATGTCCTCCTCGTTCACTGTTCATGAACTTCTTTAAGCTGGAAAAACACATTATGCTAAATTCTCAATTTCCTGATGGGCAGCATGAGCTCTTCTAATGACCTTTCAGTGGGAGCCTTGCTTCCAGACTTTTCCACCAGCTGCCGGGCGTGGGACGCTTGCTGGATGGCTCAGGTGTCGACACTTACTGTGTCAACTCGATCCTGGGTCAACCCTCTGACCTGTGCTTACTCCTGAGCAGTAACTCAAGTCACAGACCTTTCTGAATATTCAGGTTGTACCTTAGATTTACCTGGGAATAAGTAAAAAAAATTATGGAATCCATAAAATTGTGAAGATGTGATTCTTCCTGGTCAGAGTTCATACTCTAAAAGGAAGTGAGAGTTGAGCACAGAGAAAGGAAAGACACCCACTGACCCGACCCAACCTCTCATTTGGAAGAGTAAGGACTATTGTGGGAAGGTAATCCCTTTCTGGGAGACAAGTTTTCACCTTAGAAAAGTGCCTTGCCTACAGGAGGCACGTGGTGTAGAATTACAGAGACACTAAATGATTTTGTAGGGTCACTCAGCTAGAGGCATAATCCCATGTAAAGAAAACATCTGTTTGCCCATTGTGTAGTGCCAGCACTAATCCTATCTCTAGCGGCTGGTAATCTCTGTGCATGGGGTTCCTGAACAGTGCACTCCATGCTGAAGACTGACACTTGGTCTTGTGTGCACCTGGACTTCAGTCTGATGCATCTCATCTCCTCGCGGGAGTCTGGTAAGGTCAGTTATGTCAGCCCAACTTCACAGATGGGTGCCTTGAGCCTCAGAGCTGGCAGGGGCAGTGACATGGTCTGAACTGAAATCTGACCCTTAAATCGCCTGCTCCTGGAACACACAGAAGCCAAAGTTTCAAGCACAGCAGGCCACGGTTCATCCACATCTGGGGTGTAAGTATTCTAGCAGAAACAGAGGAGTCAATAGTACAGAGAACATTCAACTGGCTAGTTCCTGGAACCCATAAAATTGTGAAGATGTGATTCCTCCTGGCCAGAGTTCATACTCTAAAAGGAAATGAGAGTTGTTAGCAGAGTTTGGGTGAAAGAGTGCAAGGAAAAGGAGGACAGCAGAGATGACTCTTCTCAGTGGTGGTCAAGCAATATGATTTGAAAACAGATTACTGGGGAGGGGATGCAGGGGGCACAAAAGGCAATTGTCAGCAAAATGTGCTCAGCTTTGAAGATCCTGATACCCTCCTTTTCTTTGTTAGGAAAGTAGCAATACCATTATAGGCAAAGACAGAGTCTGGAGGGACAATATTAAGACCAGAGACCAGACAAAGAAGAGATTTGAGATGCCAAACAGTGGGGATGGGCAAGTTTACATTGATTCCCATTAATTGATTATCCTATTAATGAACTAGGAAAACTGGCTTAGTAATCATCATGGATGTATATTCTGGGCCCAGAGGTTTGGGCTTAGAAATCAATGTCAGGCCCTTGTTGAAGACCTATCAAGTTAACGTCGCTCAGTTTCCCTCGATAAGACACATACCAGAGGGACAGTCATCCTGAAACAGAGGTTGAGGTGACATTAGACAAAATTACTTGCTCATTTTTTTCATGCTAGTGATGAATCAAATCATGTTGCCTGATAGGTTATGGTTTACTACCACTAAGACATAACCCTACCCAATATCTCTATATCTTTCTTAAATGTGATACAGACTAAAATGCCAGCTCCCATGAAGGTTAAAAGGAATATTTTGCTCTCTTACCCTGTTATGTCAAAGAAGCTCAATTTTCTCAAATCTGAGAATTGAGTATTTTAAGATGGAGACTTTAGAACTCTGAAATTTACAGATGAACATAAAATTCTGTAAGAGCAAGGGTTTTGCCCAAGGTTATTGGTTTCACTGGGGGTGGCAATACCTCTCCTTGGCAAAGGAACGATTCTGTGGAGGGTGTAAGGAGAGTAAAGGTCAGATATGCCCAATGGAAAGGATGGGGGTGGAATGGAGAATTTGCAATTAATTCTGTGAGCCATAAAATATTACTTAAGATCTCTGAGTTGCCTGAGGGACCGAATGCCAAGAGTTGTCCAGAGGACAAGCCAGGAATGGGACTGACTGAGCACATGTGGTGGGTGTGTGGAAGTGTATCACCTACTTAGTAATGCTGTCTTGGCCCAGGCACAAATGAGAGTTGTAACATGGGTCAGTCCTCACCTTCACACCCTGGACCAAGGGTCCTATACCCAGGCAAATTCCAGCTGAAAGGCTGAGCCAAGGGCAAGAGTAAAATGGGGAAGAGGATGGTATGCCAGGCGGGAGTGAGGTGAAATAGAGGTCCGGGATGAGGAAATACAAAAATCACCCCAGAAGGGTGTGGACGGTCCTAGAACTCTGATCAATGGGGAGCTGAGATTTTGTGGAATTTGGAGATCTTTACAGTGTGGTTTGCAATAGCCAGGCACGAAGGAAACAACCAGTCTCCAGGGAGTCAGAACACGCTGGGTCTGCATGATAGACACTATGCTTCATGCCCGTGGATGAGTGCGTGAGATGGTAGCCCTACCATCCCCCAACTACCCCAAAGCTGACTCACAGAGAGGTGTGGCCTGTGTAAACATTGGGTTTAGGATTCAGATCTAGATATAGTTAGTAGTCTTCTTAAACCTCTCAGAGGGCACTTTGCCCTTCATCCTGGCATAACAGGGAATGGTGACTTGTCTTCCCTTCAGTGGTAAGTTTACATGTATGTATGCAAGCTGAAGGTCCCAGAAGGTTCTAGGAGAACACAGCATTGTGCCTATCATTTTGTTGTACATGGCGGCCTCCTCCGCAGAAATTTGTTAAGTGAACTTTTGTGCTGGCTCAAGAGCTAGTCACTTGCATTCTTATTGAAGTCCCTGATGTTATATAAGATGTATGAGTTCTTTTGTTCCATAAGAAGAAAGAAGGAGATAGAAGAAAATGGTCAACAGTCAAGAAGGCCTTAACTTGGGATCATTTAGAAAGATGCCTATTAAGAGAATGTATCTGGAGTCACATTGGGCTTTTATTCTGCTTTTGCCATTAACTAACACAGAACCACTTGTTTCTTATCCATGCTTCTCAATGTCCTTATCTCTAAAATAGGAATAATAGTAGCTTTCTCATCATGTGTTTGGGCTCAGGAACAGATTAATACCTGGTATGAGGTCTTCAGTGCATTAGATGCATTAGGTAGATTCTTGTGACTAACCCAGGACTACCATGATCTCGTAGCAAACACAGTTTCTCTCTATGTTCTCTGATGTTTTGGAAGTTGTACATATAGAGATGATTTCAATGGGTTGTGTGGGGTTAGGTAGTGAACAACTTTAAAGCAATTGCTTCTTCAGAGGTGGGGAGATGAATGCTTTTGGAAGGCTCAGAGGAGGAAGTGAGCTGTGCAGTAGATAATGAGTGAGAATTTCCTTTGCAGCTGTCAACTTGGGAAGCTGAGACCAAGTGTTAGAGGAGAAGGTGCATAGGACTGAAGTGGAGGAAGAAAGAGGGAGACAGGCTGCTTTTCTGAGGCGCCATCAGCCAGAGGCCGAATCAATCCAGCCTGCATCTCCTGGAGGAGACTTTTCATGATTCAGCATTTGAGTTCCTCTGGACGCCATACGTGGGGCTCTGTGGAAAAGCTGATCACTCAGTGTGACGTTTTAATAGGATTAAAACAACCTCGACCAAGTGAAACCAGATGACAGAGGAGATTGGGGATGGCCTGGGAGCCCTGTCTCCCTTGAGAGGTGAAGGAAGCACTTATGAGTCCTCTAAAAAGCCTCCACAGACCAGTAATTGCAGATTATGTGTAGTAATGAGAAAGCATTTTACTTTGGCAAACACATCCGTGCTGGGTGCCCCCCCCAAAGCCCAGTGGTATTTGACTGCTTAGCTTTTGAACTCTGAGAAATGGCATAGCAACCTCTCGTCATCATGGGAGATTCTGTATCCCCAATGAGTTCGGAAGAGAAGCATCTTAGCACATGGTTTATGAAAACCTCACATTCCAGTTATGTGCTGGAAAAGGTCACCGGGTGGAATTTCCTCGAGGAGGATGCCAGTCTTTCATACAGCAGATCCTGTATGCGTGTATGCGTGAAGAATGCTGTAGCTCTTAGCAGCTCCATGTGAGTTTGCAATTTTGCAATGCTTCTTTTAGCAGGAAGGCTTGGGTGAAGACTCTGAAGGAGTGATCTGTGTGGAACAAGCAAGCAGATTTTGAAGATTTAAAAATAGCCAATACATTCTTGGGGTTCATGTGACCAGAACACTGCTGGGTGGTTTCTTTGAAGTGCCATGTCCTGGGACTGAATTTCCAAATTCACCTCACTGTGGCCTTTGGAAACAGCACCAAACCTCTGTCACGCATGTTTATTCTGGGAAAGAGAGAACAGAAGATGATTTGTACCTCGGTGTTCATGCTGGTTTGGGGCTGGAGAGAAGGAGCTATCGCTGGAGACGGTGCATGCTTGTGTTACTTTTTAAAAAACATTTTTTATTATTATTTATTCAATTGTGTGTGTGTGTGTGTGTGTGTGTGTGTGTGTGTGTGTGTGTGTAGAACCACGGGCGCATTCGGGAACCACCATGGACACCTCCACCTCCTCCTTGTTTACTCTGTCCAGGATTCACAGGCTCCGCCCTACCAGGACCAGAAACGCAGGCCGCCCCCGCTTCTGCCTGGCGTCTATACGTGGGATCTAGGATCCGAACTCAGTACCTTCCACCTGCAAGGCAGAGGCTTAACCTCTGAGCCACCTCTCCAGCCCTGCTTGTGTTACTTTTCTGAATCTTACACAGGATACAGAAATGATACCGGAACCATCTGCTTAACAGAATCGTGAGGAGATGAAAAACCTGAGGTGGGTTTCAGGTACACGGTCAGCAGGTGGCAAATCTCTGTGTGCCCATTTATGTCAGAGTCTAAGTAGATATGTACAAGCAAGAGTGGGCTAGATCTAGTACTCTGTATCCTGGGAGATGTGAAGGGCTAAGTTCACCTGCTTTATCCTGAAGGGAAGTAAAAAATATAAATGCTAGAAGTTTTGAAGTAAGTCTATTCCGTTCCAGAGCTAGGGAGCAGCTTCAAAGCTCACCTCACCATGGCCTTTGGAAGCAACAGCAAACCTCTGACATGTGTGTATATTCTGGGCACCAGAGAACAGAATTTACATATTTTGCTTCTTCTGCCTTCATTGTTTAGCCTTAAGGAGCTCTTCCCAGGAAGGGATCCCTTGACACTCAGAGTAACACAAGTCATTCACTCTGCCTCCCCAGTTTCATTTTAACAAGGGCCTTAACCCTTGTTGATGGCCGTATCTATTGATTTTTTTGTTGTTGTTTATTGCCAGTCTCTCCTAGAAAATAAATGCATCAAAGCAAAGAGCTTGTCTTTTTCATTCTTGGCTATCTGCCTAGCACTTGCAATTGAGCTTGGCTCACATAGGCCTGCAGTTAATGTGGTTTCAATTAATGCCTTCTATGCTAGGGGCTTGCTAAGCTGAGTGGAACAGCAGCTAAGAACCATGGATATGAGTAGCTTCCAAGGTCTATCCAGCAAGCTGTAACCACGTATAGCCATCTATCCTTCTGGAGGAAGCATACATACAGCAGCTAGAATTTGAGGAGATTTATACAAACCAAAGCATATCCCTGGTGGTTCCTATACCTGGAAAAAACAAGCTTCTTAGACATCTTCCTGTCAGGATATAGGTTATATACCTGTTTGTGAGGAGCAGGCAGAAATGCCCTGGACCACAATAGCCCCTGCGCTTTCTGTGGTTCTTTGCTCTAGGCTGCAGAGAGACCTCCATCAAATGCTGTGCTACTTAATCAAGATACTTCAAAGGAATTGAAGAGAGCACTAATTCCAAGATTCCTACTGTGTACACTTTCAGTGAATTTCCAAATGGGCACAAGAAAGGTAGTGTGAAAAAAAACTTGGCTTTCTTTTCATTATTCATTATCCCTTTCTTTCTTTTCTTTTCCTTTTTAAAATTCAAATGTGTATTCACTGGTAGCCAGCAGAGGCAGTGAAATCTGGACAAGAGAATCTAGCTTGGATTTTTATGAAGCAATACGTCAATACATCTGCATCTCTCCTCCCAAAGTATGGATTTGGAAGGTACCAGGTCTGCTTCCTTTTTCTCTTTCACTTGGAGGTGAGATATAGAAGTGAGAATGCTTAAGAACTGGGCTTTGCATCACAAAGGCAACTCAATGGCTGGTCCTCTTTTGACCACCTACTATGCACCTCACAGAATGAGTTCCCCCTTAGATGGCCTCTCTAGTGGTTGATCTGAGCCTGAAAAACACCAGCTTTTTCCAAGCTTCTTGGCCTGATTTATGCCAAACGAATGACATTTCTTCACAAGACACCTAAAGCTATCATAAGAAGAATCACAGAGCTAAGTAAGGATCAGATAAAAGGATCCTTCATCTTGCCTGCCAGTCAACACCCTTAAAGGATTTGCTGGAACAAAGCTGTCCTGGGGCAACTGGTCAATGAACATGTTTTCTAATTGTAACTTAAATGTGTTTATTAACCTTACTTTCACATTGGAAAGACAAAAACAGGAACAGGGGGAAACCCATCCCTCTGGAGAACATTAGCATTTACTAGTGCAGGGCCTTGGTAGATGGTCAGCTCATCTCCTAAGTCAGACGTCACGTGACACCATGCAGTGTCACAGCCAGGTAGGTCATGAGCCATACCTTGACATTGAGCATTTTCATGATAAAATTATTAATTGGTGACCAAAAAGAAAAAAAAAAAAGAACTGAGCTTTTGAGTTCCTAGCTTTTTTAGAGACACTCCCTTTCCCAAGCACCTGGTCTTGTGGGCGCCAGCAGCACAGTTCTAAACCTACATATTAGATCAAAAGCGTGGGAAGCAATTGGGACCAACTAAGTTGACCAGATGCGTTGACATTGTCTGTGTGCCCCTGGAGAGTATAGGTGTGTGATTCATAGATTTGAATTAATTAACTTTTTTTTTTTTTTTTTTTTTTTTTTTTTTTTTATTATTATTATTTATTCAACTGTGTGTATGTGCGCACGCGTGTCTGTGTGTGTGTGTATGTGTGTGTAGAACCACGGACGAATTCGCGAACCACCATGGACGCCTCCGCCCCGGGATTCACAGGCTCCGCCCTACCAGGACCAGAAGCGCAGGCCGCCCCCGCTTCCGTCTGGCGTCTATACGTGGGATCTGGGATCCGAACTCGGGACCTTCCGCCTGCAAGGCGGAGGCTTAACCCCTGAGCCACCTCTCCAGCCCCGAATTAATTAACTTTTTAAAATGTGGCTGTATGTATGATACATTTTCCATGCTCTTCCAGAACATGGAAATAATGGCGGACCTTTCCCTGGCAAGCCATGGCTAGCTGCGTTAGAAGGCTGCCTACTGACCAGAAGGTTCGGTAGCGGTGGCCAGGTCAGTCCGTTAGGGCTGGCTTAGCTTGAGCAGAACACTGTGTTCAGCAGACTTTCAGCACAAGGCTTGGTTTATTCAGGCCCCTCTGTTGGCAGAGTGGCAAATTGCTCTTTTGTGGGAGTTGGGGAGTCACAATCGGCTGTCTGTTCCTTGATGGACACAATAAAGCAGCAGGGTGGCCTCCTTCCCCCTGCTCAGGACAAGGATTCAGGAGCTTTGCCTTCTGCCTTGGGCTCTCCCTCCACAGGGGCTCCACAGCCAGTCAGCCAAGCATCTGTGACTCAGCTTCTTCCTTTGCAAATTTGGATGGTCTGATTTATTCAAGAGCTGGGAGGCATGCTTGAAAAGGCCTTTGAAAAATGCAGCCTGTGTAGAATGGCTGGCCATCTTCTATGGGTTGGAAACTGGCACGAAAGTTGGGAAATTCCCTTTCTTGGGTGGAGGTCTGTGGTTTTCTGTACAGAAAGTAGGGCTGGCCTGTGTAGTAGTCTTCTGATCCCACCCACTTCCTTTTGGAACCTGTGCCTGTGATAGGAGCTTCTGCCCTTGGCTGTCAGAGCGGCAGGATCGACCATGCTAGTGCTTCTTTTTCTACTCCTGTTTCTCACAAAGTCACTTCAGAGTGTCAAGGACTGACTCGAACTGATGCTTCAGGTAGAAGAAGTACAGCCTGAGAAATATCATCAGAAATAGCCCTGAAAATGACTGAGGCCGTGAAAGTGAAAATGACTTGACTAAGCAGAATGTCTTTGACCTGAATGTGCTGAAGGCAATATGTCTGGCAATTGCTTGCTCAGTGGCTTTTGTTGTTGTTGTTTTGTTTTGTTTTTCTGGCAATGTTTCCCATGGTAGAACTGTACTTACTCCAAAGAATATATCCCAAAAAGAAAAAAAAATTGAAAAATGTCCATAGCAACAAGACAATCACACAAATGACAACCTCTAATGGTAAAGTCAAATCTGGTCACTCATCAGTAAGGGATGTCAAAAATGGGAATTTTGGCACAGGGCAGAATGACGAAGTTACTTCGCTGTTCTAACAAGTCCTTGTCATAGGCAGGATCTTCCTAAGGTACAATGGAAAAGAAAGACAAACAAAATTGCTATTAAATACAATTATCACAAAATTGCTATTCCTATACAATTGTTGAAATGTTACACTTAAGTTTATGAAAGACATAATACATATGATGTTGTATTCATGGAAAAATATCTTTTATAAACAATGAAAAACTGCATTCGTATATTCTTACGAATCACTAAAATATGCATTTGGTATGAGAGGCAACGATACACATCTGTCATGGTATTAAAAACATGAAGTTTTACAATAAAATTGATAACGAAAAGAAGCAAAACAATTTTTAACAATTTCTAGTTGATGTCTCCAGAAAGAAGTATGAGGTTTTTTTTTTCTTCTCTCTTTTCTCTACAGCAGTTGCTATGTAGTAAATGCTCGGCGTTCATTGGCTGATAGTGGTTGAGTCATCTCCAATTACATTAGGAACAGGCTCTCTGCCAACAAATCTATGTGAGTGTAATGACTAGGTAATACATAATCATTTCTGTCATTGCCTTTGCAAACTAATGGCCTCATCCGACTAGGCTCACATGTATCTAGAAGTTATTAATAGAATACAATGCCAGGACATAAAAATAATGTATCAGGAAAGAAAGAACTAGATAGCTTTGGTGAGAAAGCCCTTTATTTGCCATTCAAATTATACAGTATAGACAGCTGAATAGACATCTCTCAGTAGGCTTTGTCCTGGCAAAACAGTAATGAAGGGAGAATGATATCTCCTTGTTGCCATCTGCCCTGTGATGTGGGCACCAAATGCAGGAATTTAATTGAAGCAGGCTCCTGAATAGCCCGATTTTCTCATGTCCTTATTATACTAAGTAGAGGTTTTCCTGCAAGAAATTTCAGTTTTTCTTTGGGCATAAAATAAGCTGGCTCTAGTGATTCGAGAGAGAGACACTTTCTTCACTTCTCTCCAAGGATCACCGATGTCATGGGGCTGTAGGAGAAGCAGCTTCAGAAATCAGCATGATTAGGGACTAAATCTCTGTCACAATCCTTCGGGCACTGGGGTTGGATGTTGGACTTTCTTGGATTAATGTGGATGATGATGATGATGATGATGATGATGATGATGATGATGTGTGTGTGTGTGTGTGCTGTGTATGCTCCTGTATTAAAGTACAGAGTGAGTAGCTGCAGCAGCATTGGGAATCCAGGTCATAATGATACAGAGCAATGCATGGTAGAACTGTCTAATATTCAAGGAAAGAGATTTTCTTCACTTGCTGCAAATCTGGGCTTCTACATATTTTCTTCAACAAAGCTGGAGTCTAGGGTCACTGGAAAAATCACCCAAGGCAAAAACCTGTGTTCATGTTGTACTTTAGAGAATGGGAACAATTCCTAGGAAGCAAGAGTATGGAGAAGAAAAGGACGTGAAAGGGGAAGGAGAGACAGAAAGCATAAGGGGAAGAGTTGCTAAGCAGACCCCAGGGCTTTATAGTAAGTGCAACTCATTTGCGTTTTCAACTGTGTCACCCTGTCAAGCCATTGCTGGGGCTCAGGATGAAGGAAGGGATTATCTGCCTAATGTTGAAGGGGGTGGGGGATGGGCTGAGCACCTGCATGTAGTCTAGCACGTGTGGGCACATGTGTGGCTCACTGTAGCCACTGAAGCTCTATACTTAGCATGCAAGAAGGGCAGCACCCTGTTGAGATGCCCTGTCTCCTTGGGAGCGAGGTACTGATGTTTTCCCCAGCAGCTGACAGCAACACAAAGCAACGTTCTGGTTATGATAGCGGCAGAAAAAGTGGATTTCCCATTGGAGAGCTAAGACTGATCTTTCTGTTTTCCTTCCCACAAAACATCTCCAGAATTGATTCCCTGCAGAATTAACACTTTGGGGGACTTGGACTTACCCCAGAAAGGAGAAAAGAAAGGATTCTTGATGAGGAACCATAATTAGAATAACTCAAGAAAGAAACTAAGTTTTATATCCCAACTTAGTGAAAAGAGACTCAACTAAGAGCTATAATCATCTGTACAGCTTGTTGAAAATCTTGGATCTGAATAAATTATTTTGACAAGGTAAAAAGCAGTAAGTCAGAGGTAGAACAATGAAGGAAAGAGGTGTTAGTATTTAAAGGTTCCTTGGCAGTGACTTTTGTTAAGTCAGTGCGAACGAAATGGCACAGATCTCATAATTATAGCATGGCACAGCTCTCCACATGTAGTGAGACATCTGCGCTGCAAACATTCAGCATTTGCCAGCATGCGAAGAGTCAGGGATACTGGAGTCCACATATTCTCATACTCGCCGTGACATTTGGGTGGCTGTGGGGAATCTGAACAGTAAATTATCATTTCATGTGAATGGCAATTTTACTCTCTGCATTTACAGTACATATATATCAATTCCTGAGTTGAATTTCAAATGGCCTTTGGTTTAGATTCAAACTAGTGAGCTTATCTTAATACGATGCATTTTTAAACACTGAGGCTAGAGTTGACCAACGATTCTGTCCATTTAGTATGCCTGACATTTCATCCTTGAGCACTGTCAACTAAACAAAAGCAAGATTAAAATCTTTTATAAAAAACTTGTTGGACTGGGCTGGAGAGGTGGCTCAGGGGTTAAGCCTCTGCCTTGCAGGCAGAAAGAAGGTCCTGAGTTCAGATCCCAGATCCCAGATCCCACGTATGGGTGGAAAGGGGGGTGGCCTGCATTTCTGGTCCTGGTAGGGCGGAGCCTGTGAATCCCGGGGCGGAGTAAACAAGGAGGAGGTGGAGGTGGTCCATGGTGGTTCCCGAATTCATCCGTGGTTCTACACACACACACACACACACACACACACACACACACACACACACACACATAATTGAATAAAAATAAAAACATTAAAAAAAAACTTGTTGGACTGGAAAGATGGTTGAGAAGTTAAGACTCTGCCTTGCAAGCAGAACGATCTGAGTTTAGATCCTGGGTCCTATGTAAAAAACACCAGGAAGAGGGGCTGGAGAAGTGGCTCAGGGGTTAAGCCTCTGCCTTGCAGGCAGAAGGTCCTGAGTTCGAATCCTAGACCCCACGTATAGACGCCGGGCAGAAGCGGGGCGGCCTGCGTTTCTGGTTCTGGTAGGGCGGAGCCTGTGAATCCCGGGGCAGAGTAAACAAGGAGGAGATGGAGGCGGTCCATGGTGGTTCCCGAATTCGTCTGTGGTTCTACACACACACATACATACGCACACACGCATACATGCACAATTGAATAAATAATAAAAAACAAAAACAAAAACAAAACAAAACACCAGGAAGAGATGGTGGGGCCTGAATTTCCTGCCCTAGTGGGTGGAGCCTGCGAAATCATAGACTGAAGGAAAAAGCAGACAGAAACAACCCAGGATGACTCCAGAAGTCACCCTTGGTCTTCCACACACACACACACACACACACACACACACACACAGAGGTAAACATAAATAAATAAATTTAAAAAGCTTAAGGATTTAGTGCATCTTCTGGACTTATAACATTACTGGACATCTCACTCATAATCTCTTACATTTTTCTTATGATAGTGAATTTATAACTGTGACTAATGGAAAGAGTGCCAGCATGTATTATTGTTGTAATGTATTATTGATTCAAAGAGTATATTCATTAGGATCCAATCAAGGAAAGACACCAAAATATGCTTTTGTGTATGTGGTAGTAATGCAGGATTAGTTACAGATGGAATAACAGGTGTGTGGGTTTTGCTTGATTTCTTGCGTCTCCATGCCTAGATAAGATCAGCATTTATTTCTGCAAGATCCTGGAGGCATTTACTGCATGCTACACTTCATTGAAGCTATTTGTCTTATATTACTCACTTTTTTCACCCAGATTTTAATCTGCCTTAGGTCAGTGACTATGTTTTCTATCCCCTGCAGGGTCTTGAATTTAATAGTTCACGCATCTTGATTGCACAAGAATTTCTTTTAAATTACCCAGGGTGGGCAGAACTCTGCAGCTTTATACAAGTACTATGAAACCTTGCACTGAATTACATGTCAATGAAAATTTTTAGAAATTACTTTCAGAATAGGTTACTCTTTTGAATGTCATCCTGAGGAACTGTCTTGGCGTATCATGGACACGTGACTTCTCTGTAACACTGAAGAAATATCAACAGTCTGTCTGTTTGTGACATCTGCTGCCTCTGTTTGCAGATGTTAGGTCTAGGAGCAAATCACGAGCATGCACGTACTTGCGTCCCATAAGCAAACCCCTCTGATTTGTTTGGCTACCACTGTTTCATGTGCTATTCTGAAAATGTAGGGAACCGACAGGGAAAGATAGAGAGACACTTCTGGGAAGAAAAGCAGACATCCAAATTCTTATGGCACAAGTTTCAGACCTAGAAGGGATATTCCTTATTTAATTTTGCACATTCAGCACTTAAGTTTCTATTTGTGGAACACACTATAGGAATTGTTGATGCCAGCAACTTTCCAAGGACTTGGTAAAAAACCATTCTTTGCAGACAGTTATGCTCTGGCATCAGACCAAAAACTCTTTAAGCAGCTCAAACATAACCCAAGGAGTCTTTCTGGTTGATTATGTTTATCTTGGTGGTTTGGAGCTGTGAGTCACTAGATAGACAGCAGAGCCTTGGAGTAGGTGGTGCTTGAGCCAGGTGGGATGGATATCAGTGGTTGTCACACAGCTCAGTCCAGTCTTGAAGACAGATGACTGTATTACTGGTAACACGCATAACCTTTAGTTCAGCTTGTCCTGTAGGTGGTTATATTCTTTCTCTTCTTTTCAAAATGCAAAATACTGTGCTCAAAATGATGCAGGTCTGCTCTCATGCCCTCTCCCATCCCAGGTGGTAGACAAGAGATACGTGTGACTTTGATTTTCTTCTTTGAGTCTTGAACCTCGGTGCTGGAGAGATGGCCCAGGAGTAAAGTCTCTGCCCTGCAAGCAAAAGAACCTATGTAAAAATGCTGAGCAGAAATGCCAGAAACCTGTACTTCCAACTCTGGAAGGCAGAGCTGGGAAGCCCCGGAAATACTGCAAATAGGAGGTAGTACAATCCATGATGATTTCTGATGTCATCTTTGGGTTTCCACAGGCATACATAGTGCACTCTGAGACACACACACACACACACACACACACACATGCACATGCACACACACACACACACACACACACACGCACACACTAAACAAAACAACAAACAAACAAATAAATCTAGAGCCTCTAACTTTTATCCAGCGTGTCCCGGTGAGTCCAAGCTGACTCAGGACCCTCTACAGAGTTTGAGCAAGATGTCCCCAGCTGAAGTCTGTAGTGAAACCATGCTAGAATGGCTGATAGAAAATTTAGTTCTTCTAGGGGTTGCTCCGACATGCAGCTTTTGTACCAATCTTGTTTTGTGTGTGTGTACTCACCCCGAAGAACCTATTCATGCAGGCAGTCTTCTAATATCTACAGGCTCTTCTTCACTCCTCCTTCCCCATTTTAGATATGAATATGCATAAATTGGACTGCAATTAGGTCATAGAACAGATGCTGTTAATCTGGTGATTAGCATGGGAAATGATCTTTGGTACCCATGCAGCAGGAACAAGATGGAATCCTCATTTGGATCTTCTGCTCTCATTACCCAAGAGCTTGTAAGGAAGGTATAGCAGAAGGCTGAGGTATCTGCCTTCTGTTGGGAACAGGCTCTCGTGGGACTAGACTTTATCTGGCATGGGAAGTCTTGCTTTCTTATGCCAATGACAATTTAACAGCGGTAACTAGAAAATAGCCTTAGAACACAGTGCCCACTGCCATTTCTTATTATTGTCAGACTGCCTTAAATTGCCCAAGGGTGTTTTTGCCTTGTTGTTATTGGTTTAATTATGGCAATGCCATCCTGTGGGAGAGAGCTAATTAACCTTCTGTCAAGAAATCAAGTCTCCTGCATTGCATGTGACATTAATGGCTCTGAGTGTTTCAAAGTGAGTTTTTAAAGGTGCTTTCTATTTTATTATAATGGTTGACATTTTGAGAGAAAACAGACTTTTTTCAAAAAGAAAATCTAATTGTATGCAACTCTTTTGGGTTGATATGAGTATTGTATTGATGTTGAGAATTATGATAAGTGAAATTATTATAAATGCATAGTACTTTAGTAGACTTCCAAAGAATTTCTCATAGGCATCAATTCACCAGATTTGTGTGGAATGGGGATATCAAATGACAAGGGTAGGAAGGAGCAAAGAAGAGGAAGGCAAATAACATCCAGCAACTTCAAACCACATACAGGATGTATCTCTACTTCATTATCTTGCAAAGCAGGAGTTATTCTTGCGGCTGTGTTCATGAGGCATTCTTGAAGTTCTGAGAGGATGTGAGAGCCAGACCTGGAGCCCATGGCCATGCTGAGAGTGGGCAATGTCAAGGTCGAGCCTGTGCGCAAAGCAGATAACTACAGAGCAGTGGCCAATGCTTCCTTAGACACTCTTGGACCATCATGTTATTTACTGTGGACAATTGTGCCATTGGTCGCTTACATGTAGCCAATATTTAGATACTTAAGAGATCACCTAACTGTATTAATTAGGGTTAGAGCTACATTATCTTTATTCATTTTATATCTCAACTCTTAGTTTTTAGGTGTCATCTTCGATTCTTATTTATGTCTCAATGCTTTTCTGGAAAAGAATATGGTATAGATTAAAGAAAAGGATTTTTGCAATGACCCTGCAGGGTAGCATGTGATCACTCTCCTTATTTATACTGGATAAATTACACCCAATGGCTCAATGCCTGGTCTTTGGTCCTGCACTTGTATCATCATACTATGCATCTGTATTATTAGTGCCGGGCCTCTGCGGAGGCAGAAGAGCAGGGAAGAGTAGACTTTCTGAGAAAGGACAAAATAAACAAAAAGAAACATTCTCACATAAGTAACAAGCAAAAAGCTAAACAAAGAATATTGCTAGGCTACAATTCTGTAGACTAAACAGTAATTTTCATAGTTTATGTCTTCATAGAAATACAAGCTTGCATACATGAATTTGTGAGCAAATCCTACTTTTTAACTGCACACTTGGCTAAGAGTTATTTTCCCCCTTTAAATAACATAGCTAAATATTTATTAAATATTTACCTATGATTTTCTGAACATAAGATGATGAGTATCATTTTGAGCCACAATTTCTTTGTTGTTGAACTTAAAAAAATAATAGCACATTTTCTGATTTTATCAAATGTCCAATGAGATAGTATACAAGTATATCTCAGAATTCACAAACATATGCATTAGTTATGTTTCATCTATAATCTATTGCTTTCTCCTTATTTTTCAAAATTCAGACCTTTAGGGAAAAATCTCAAGCGATGGTCAACTATGCTATTCCAAGTAGGCAGAAGAAAGGAATTTTATTTCTTGCAAGTTAGGTTGCAGCTAAAAATCTTCTAAACTGAGGAATTTGAGTGTGAAGACTAGGCTTATTTTCGGTACCTTTTTTTCAACGAGTTTCTGTGTCATAAAATCAAATGACATCTGTTAGTTATTTTTCCATGGGGAAATCACATAGAGTTGGCTTCCTACTTGAGGTAGTAAGAATGCAGGTAAGACTGTTGATGTGGAATAATGTCTCTAGATAGTTGTAATAATTGTCGGTGACTAGAAATACCATAAAACACATCATTTAGCTCATCTAAGAAATTAGAAAACTCTTTCTAGAAGATACAAATTTCCAGCCTTTGGATCCTGACCAAGTTAGTTTGTTGTCACTGTGGAAAACAACTTCAAGGAATGAAGACTTATCTGGTCCATGTATTTGGGAGTTCACATCTCATTTAATTTGAAATCTGGAATATATATATATATATATATATATATATATATATATATATATAAAACCTATAGCAATGGCTTGTGTGCTAGTTACAGGAGACATACTTTGTGCAGTGCATACCATACAAGAGGTGAGATAGAATCTTATCTTGCCCTCATTGATGAGTGTACATTCCATAGGAAGCTTCTGGATTGGAAGAGAGGGGCAAGGGTAGTGGTAGTCTGGGATGTGGGGCAGTATTTTTGGTTCTGAGGCAGAATGTGGATTCTTCCAAATTATTCTGGCTGTAATGCCATTAGCTCATTTTAATGTCTTCTTTTTTCCTTTGTTCTTTATTTTAAAGGTGCACCAGTGATAACAACTCTTTCATGTTTGCTTCTTAAACCATATTTTAAATTTCACCTGGGAAATAATGATTATATACATCTCTAAATACATTGCAAGGCTTAATTTCAAGAATCACCATAGAGAATTTATTCTGTTACTTGTTAAAGTCCTGAAGAAGATACAAAACTCAGAATGCGTGCCATCGACCTTTTCTTCCTAAAGTTCTAAATCCAACACCTCCTTAAGCCATATCAGGTTGATTGAAAACCCATTTGGATTGTATTTACCTTCGCCATAATTGATTAGTAGTCTTATATGAATATGGCTTCCCACCTTTAGGGACTAGTTTGGGAACAGAACTTGTACCAAAGGAGTCATTTTGGAATACACCCAAAGTTCCAGTAACTTTGAAATGAACTCTCTGGAAATAATGCCTATGTGTAATCACAGTATTCAGTAGGTGTGTGAGTCAGTAAGAGAATTCTGTGCAATTGATAACATTGCAATAGGGCTTTGGAATGATTTCATTTTTAGCTTGTGAGACAGTCAGTTGTGATTGATAGTGCTAAAAACTGACCATAGCACCATCCAAGAAAGTGCATCTCATGCTTCGGGATGAGCACTTCTTTGCTAGTTGTCACAAGGAGAAAAGTCACATCTTACCTATAGACTAGGTAAGAAAAAAACAGGGAGGCGTTCAAAGAATACAAAATGTACATAGTGACATCTATATGTCTCTCTCCTCTAGAGGTAAATGCTTGTTGTTAGTAGGGACTGAATGAAAAACAGAAGCCAAGCGGGGTCAGTTGGTACTTACCAAGAATAAATTGCTAATCAGAATCAGAGCTAGCAGAGGCTGATAAATAACAAGGTTACTTGATCTGAAGAAAGGACCTGTTTTTCCTCAGGTTGGTAATTATATCAATACAGAAAGAGACAAGTTGGCTTTCACCGGGTTACAGCCTGACGATGCTGTAAATCAATTACATGTTCTCAGGTCCCTCTCTTACAGGCACCCGACTGGAGTGTGATCAGCAGCTTATCCCAGCTTGTATTTCCTGAGTGGCTTGATGATCACTTCGTGCCCAAAGTATGTTTGTTCAGAAAGCATAAGCTCACTTGCAACAGTGCTTCTGGCTTCATCGTGCACAGTAGTTGACTGAGGATCTTGCTGAAATGCAAAACCTTATTCAACAGATTTGGGGAGGGGGTGGAGATTCTGAATTACTCATAAGCTCCAGAGTGCTCCAATGACCCATGGGACACATTTCCTTAGAAGAACATTGAAGGAGAGTCGACAGGAATATGAGAGGATTTGGGACCTGGAAGGAGTGGGAATATAAGGCTTGTGTGCATGCTGGGTGTGATTGCAGACTAGAAAGTGCCTAATCCTTACCTTTGTGTCTAATAAAGAACTAAAGCACAAATGGAAACTTAATATTTTGACCACAGTAATAAAAGGAGACCAAAATTCTGTGGGCTAGAGAAACTCATTCTATGTAGAGAGAGAAAAGACTCCTTATTTCTGTTATCCTATGTCCTCATTGGGAATCAGCTCAAATCAAGAACCACCTTTCCCCAAATGGAAAATGATAGAAAAGGCCACCCCCCATCACTGACACAAACATCTGCAGTCATCACACCTGAAGAATTCTGTGTTTTTCCATGGTATATGGACTCAGTTTAGGAGGATGTCTAGAGTTCACAAGGTGGCAGGTGGCACTACCATACTGCCGGAGCCCCTGTAATTCAAGCTGCTATTTGACCATTCCATTTTGAAACTGGCGACATCCTGTTCCAGAGGCCTTAAAAGCAATTCTAAATGATAACTTTAAGGATACTCAATGAGATCCAAGAGAATGATGTTGAAGCATCTAATGAAGTCAAGAGAATAATTCATGGTCAGAATGAGAGACTCAAAAAAGATGGATATAAAAAAGCAAGCATAAATCTTGAAACTCAAAAAATTCCAAGAATGAAATAATAGCATCAACAGCATGCTAGAGTAAACAGAATGAAGAGTTTCTTTTTTTTTTTTTAATTTTCACTCATACAAACTTAACAGGTACACTGGTCCCCCCTCCCTCCAACCCCCTATCCCCTTATGCCCCTCTCCCTTCCCCCCTCCCTCTCCATCCTCCAGTACCTCCCCCTCCCATCCCTGGAGCATCCTTTAATGTGCATACCAGACTCTCCTCTGGGTCCTCCTCTCCGATGAGGTGCAAGGACCCAGTAGCATTTCCCAGAACCCTATCCTGTGTTCCCCTTAAGCATAGGAACACTACTGTGGCTGTCAATCCCTTGCCTCCAAGGATCTTAATGCCTTTAGCAAATGCTAGACTTTGTGGGGTCAATAGTGTGTTGGACATCGCGCGGGGCATGCAAAGTCCAATTATGATTGCTTCGGCCCTAACTTGTGTGGAGTATCTTGCATATCACAGAATGAAAACTTTCAACAGAATAAAGATCTTTCAAAATAGCAGAATATTAAAAGAAAAATCAAAGTAAAGAAAATTCACAGAACGTGAATAATGAGACTAAACAAACAAATTTTTTCTATTATGAGAGATCAAGAGGAAGAAAAATTAAGGAAGGAACAGGAAAGTTGTACAATAAAATAATTAGTGAAGCATTCCTAAATTTTGGGAAAGCTACAGATATCTATGTCTCTTAAGCTCAAATGTCCCCATTCAGGTCCAAAACAAAGAATTCATCATCAATGCTCATTATAATCAAAACGCTAGAGATCAGAGATGAGGAGAGAACTTTCAAGCATCAAGAGAACTGTTTCAAGTTATATGTTAGAGAATCTTAGACCAGCAGCGGATTTCTGAGCTGAAACCTTGAAACCCAGGGGAGAATGAATGTCATAGTCAGAATATTAAAAGTAAGATCAAAACCAAACAAGACTGCGAGCCAAAAAAATTATCTCAGGAAATGTGTCTTTCAAAAATGAAAGAGAAATAATGTTTCAGGCAAGCAAAATCAGAAAGAATTAAATACCACTAGACCTAGCCTACAAAAAAAATTTGAAGTGGCCTGATAAATGACTCAGTAGCTAAGTGCTTGTGTACAAACCTGTTCACCCCGGGTTTGATCTCTGGAGTCCACATGGTGAAAATAGAGAATCACCTTCTAAAAGTTGTGCTCTGACCTAGACGTGTGCTGTGGCGAATTACATGCCTTCTTTCTCTCCAGTCAGCCAACCAATCATTCAAGTATTTAAAAAAATAGCTCTTTGATGATAAACAAAACAATGATTGCCATTGTGAAAAATTAAACTCACCGGCAAAAACATCCTATGGTTCACATTAAAAATATTACATTAATTTAATAGCAATATGCAAATATTTCTTTGCAAAGATTTTTTGCTCATTTCTTTTTATTCTTTGACATTTTCATAATTCCCTAGTATAATAATTAAAAATCAAAGTTATGAAAATGAGAATAAGAGTAAGTGAGAACAAGTTATTAAGAAAAGTATAACATAAAATCATAAAGTGTGACAACAGTCTATATCTGTCACAATAACAAGGAATATAAATGATTAATTAATCTCTCCAATCAGGACAATATGTATAATTTAGTGGTAGAATGCTTTTTTAACACCCACATGGTCTATATTTGGACACCAGCACTTACTGCAAAAAGAAATTAATAAACCCTTCAGTCTAATATATAGACAAAAAATAAAACAAGAATTCTATGCTACCTAGAAGAAACCCACTTTGACTTTAAGGACACAAATAGGCTGAAATTTAATGGATAGGAGGAAGTATTCTATGCAAATAATAGGCAGAGTAGAACAGAAGTGTCTTTACTTAAATTTGGTAAAACAGAGAAGAAGTCAAAACCGTGTATAAGAGACAAAGGCCATTATTTAATGAGAAAAGATTCAGAAAGACATAACAGTTATAAATGCATGTGTTCATAGTAACAGAACACTTAATTAGAAAAGTAAATACTAAATTAGAAAAGTAAATACAAGGAAAATAGATACCAGTACTATAATAAGAAAGGGCATAAATATCCAACAATGGGATATCATAAAACAGACAAATAATAAATGCTGGACTTGAATTACTCTTTAGACTAAATGGACCTTAGCAGACATATTCAGACCTTTCCATCATATAGAACCAGAATATACATTCTTCCTTTGCTCACATAGGACACTCTCTAGGATAGAACACATGTTGAATCACAAGGCAAAGTTTCAACCAATTTGAGAAGATTGACATGATATTTAGTATGGTTTGTAACCACTGTGGGAGCCTAGGGTGTAGCTCAATGGTAGAGCCTGCCATGGACAAGGCCTTGTGTTCAGTGTCTAGCACTGAATAATAATAAAATAGTTTTCATGGGCTGATGAGATAGTTCAGCACATAAAGGCACTTGCTGCATGTGGTACTTAGTTGTAGATGCCAACTTGACATTTGAAACCTCAGCCTTTGTCAACATCTTTGAGGAATTAGTAGTTAAGGAAAACCCTGAGGAAGCAAGTGGGACATTATTTAATTGAAGTGGAAGGACACAGCCCATGATGGAAGAGACCATTCCCTTGGCAGGTGGAGAAGACAGAGAGGGATGGTTCAATACTTTGGCATACAAGCAAATGAGAAAGTTGTGTCCCTCTCTCATAGTAACAGAACACTTAATTAGAAAAGTAAATACTAAATTAGAATTAGTTCTGTTTTTGTAGATACTACGTGATTGGTTCCCTTGGGTCCTATTGGCATTTGCTCTCCAGACATGCTGATGAATTGTAATCAAGAATTATAAGCTGGAATAAACCCCTTGTTCCTTTAAGTTGCTTGGTTCCGGTATTCATTCAGCAACAGGAGGATGAAACTAACATACTGTACGAGACTTACTGAGTTCAATCCTTGGAGTCCACAGTGTAAGGAAAGAACCAATTCTTAAAAGTTTTTTAGACCTTCATATGCATAACATGGCACATACCCTCATATCTTATATACACACCCATCATACACATAACAACAAAAGCAATAATAACAGTAAATAAAAAGAATATAAAAATGTTCTATGTCTAACTGTAAAGGTAAGAAGCTAGAACTCAGCGATAGGAAAGAACATTGGAAAATCCACAAATATTTTGAAATTATAAAACATATTTCTAAAATACCAATGGGTCAAAGAAAATTCAAAAGAGAAGTTTATAAAGTTATATCAAGGCATATATTGATGGAAATAGAACATATTGAACACAGGGGAGGAAGTGAAAGCACTTCTGAGTTGTCTTTAGAGTAACAAACCCATATGTAAAAATTAAAACAGAACCAGATAATTAATCTGAAAGAGATAAACAAACAAGGAAACATTAAGAACAAAGTTAAAAGAAAGAAGGAAATAATAAAGATCAAAAAAGACATGTAGAAAAACCAGTGAAGCAAAAATCAATTGTTGGTTCTTTGAAATGTGTAAAATCAACAGACTCATAGAAATAGAAAGCTCAAATAAAAAATAAAAAATAAAAGTGAAGATATTACACAAATACATCAGAACTATACATGGTCATAATGGACCATGTTATAAATGGTTATAAATACTTACATGTCAATACATTGGATAATGTAGAGAAAATGGACAAATTTCCAGCAAAACATAACTTACCTAGATTGAATTGGGAAGAAACAAAGGATTTCACAAAATAATAACAAATAAATTTCAAGAAGCAATTAAATATGTTTTGAGAAAGAAAAGCCAAGAACCAGATGGTTTCATTACTTACTTCTAACAAACATTTCAAAGGGGTATCAACACTTTAAACTATCTTCAATAAGCGCTGTCCCTACAACTGAACGGAGACTGGAAAAGCACTCAGCATTCAACTAGAAGCCTCCTATAGCAGAAGGAGGTATCGCTGAAAAGTTTAACTCACCAAAATGCAGAGAATAAGTGAGTGTGGACTGCTTGTTTCTAAACAGGGCATATACATTTCACCACTTCCACCTGAAGGCTCAGAGAGCATTGCAGAAGAAGGGGCAGTAAGATTGTAAAAACCCGAAGTGAAACAGTGGTGGCCAGTTATTATCTCCTGAACATGATAGAGTTGTGATATACAAGATTTGACGGCAGACATGTATTCGTTCATAAGAATTGCATGAGATCTGTTTCAACATCTCATCATGAAATCAGAAAGATCTCAAGAAGATCTAAAGCTCTTTGAAAGATTGATGAGGATTAAACTGTAGGGGATAAAAAGGAGGATGTTTCCCTCGAAGGTATGCCCACTGATCTATGATACTTGCTGGAGCATGAAGCAAGTCATCAAAACTAACTAGATGGAACACAATGAACTTCACAAGTGAAAAGATTTGAAAATAGGAGGGAGTTAGAAGGGGAGATGAATGATTTTTAAGGGGAAAAGGAGGGAAGACTGTCGGGTGAAATGGGTGAAAATTGAGAATATTATGAATTCACTATTTTCATGTATGCAACTTAAAAAACAAAAGAATGAAAAAAGAGGCTTTCTCGTGGAAGGAACCTTAAAAAACTAAGATGACTATATTTACCAAGATTAAAAAATGATGCTACAAAGCTTACATAAATTATAAAATGTCTCAGTAAATTAGCAAGACTTTTAAAACACTCAAATGAGTGTTAATGATGTACAAATAACATATGCATGGTGTAGATATGAATAAAAGTAAGCGATATCTTGTAAATGTACTTACACAATAACCATACAGGAACTGTCCTGATGTCTCACAAGGAAAGGGGAAGGAACTCAAGAAACTCTACACCTCCCAGAGAGACTGAAGAAAAAAAAAAGATTCGCCCATCAATCGTATAGCCACTGATCTATAATGCTTGCTGCAGCATGAATCATGTCTGACATATGTCATCAAAGGCAAACTAGAGGAAACACAATGGACCATACAAGTGAAATGACTTGAAAATAGGAAGGAGTTTGACAGGGGAGATGAAGAGTTATAAAGGTGAAAAGGAAGGTGGAAGGGACATTACAAATTCACTATATTCATATATAAAACACTAAATAAAAATAAATAAATTTACTAAAAAAGTCTTCAATAGAATACAGCTAGAGTGAATACTGCACATTACAAGACCAGAATCAACAACAAGGCATTGCAAGAAAGATTCTCCAAATTGTCAATGAAATGCTAGCAAGGTAAATTCAATAGCACATTAAAAAGCTCATACATCATGACCAATGAGATTTATCTCTAGCATTCAAGCCTAGTTTTTAGCTCATCTAAGTCAATCAACATCATGTATTAGCAGAATGAAAAATTAAAAAACGGGATGAATATTTCAGTTGATACAGATAGAAATTTGGCAATATTCAGATTATTTCTTGCTAAAAATTCTCATCAGATTAGTTACAGAAGGAAGGAACCTAACAAAGTTTACTTATGAAAACTTATAGTTGACATAATATTCCATGAGCAGCAACTAAAAATTGTAGGAACTCTTGGTATCTGATAACAAATACAAGGATAAAGAAAAAGGTGTGTGTGTGTGTGTGTGTGTGTGTGTGTGTGTGTGTGTGTGTGTGTGTAGCTATTATTCAGTCTTAAAAAGAAATTCTGTTACTTAATCATTACATGATAGATCTGTTGGCCATTATTCTTAGTGATGTAAGATTTATTTATACATGAAATCTTAAAACAAGGTAATATATGCAAAGATAATAGAACTAGTGACTATAATTGTGTGAGGGTAGAAGAAATGGGAGTTGTGTTTCAAAAGATACAAAGCAGGTGCTATGGTTAACTAATGCTATCAGTGGTATTTCTATAGAAAAAGCACAACCTAGCTAATAAGGAAATCAAGAAAAATCTCATTTAAAGATAGCATCAGAGAGATAAATGCTTAGGAATAAACTCTAAGGAATGTTCATTCACTTCAAAGCAGTGTAGAGATTTAGCACAATCTCTTTTAGAACTCCATTTTGGCATAGGTCACAGAAATAGAAAAACTGACTTCAAAATCCACATGAATCACAGAAATAGAAAAACTGACTTCAAAATCCACATGAATCACACATACAAACAAAAACAAATAACTAAATCATAATGAGGAAACAAAACAAAGTTAGAGGCATCATACTTCTTGTTTTAAAATTTTATTATAAAGTAATAGTAAGCAAAATAATATGGTACTGACATGAAAACAGACACACAGACCAATGGAACAGTGTAAAGAGGCCAAAAATAGATCCAAATATACATGATTAATTTTCAACAAAGCCACTCAGAGGATATAATAGGATCAGAACAGTTCTCAGTAAATAGTGCTGGGAAAACTGGACTTCACATGCAGAAAATTGAAATGGGAACTCACTTTACACAATATGCAGAAATAACTAAAATACATAAGTCTTAAAAATATGAAATTTTACGAGAAAATATTAGGGATGTGATTTTTTTGTGAGCTGGGTTCTATCACAAACCATGCTACGATAGGAAAAAAAATAACAAAGCCTCATCAGACTAAATAAACATCTTCTACAGAAAAAAAGAGCCAGTCAACAAATGAAGAGAGAATGTACATGTTGGGGAAAAAATGTCTGCAAAACACGTGTGATAAGGAGCTAATGTTTATCATATATAAAGGACTCTTATGATTCAATAACAAAACAATAACCTGACTAAACCTGGGCAAACACACACACACACACACAGAATATTCTCCAAAGTACACATAAACATGGGCAAGATGAATGCAAAAAGGTTTTTAACATTACCAATGCTTCCTACTATGAACAAGAGAAAAAGTAATACATGTTGACTGAACTGTGAAGAAAAGAAAACCAGAGTCTTTTTGGTGGGAATGTACACTGGTGTATAAATTTGGGGCCTAGTGTGGCAGTTTCCAATTTCATTTGGAATGCTTCTCTGGATATGTGCACCAAGGGGATTCAATTGTTAACTAGTAGAGATACTTTCACTCTCAAACTTATTGCACCATTTTCCCCCACAACAGTTAAGCTATGAAAATAACTCGTGACTGTTATAAGAGAGTGGATGCCGTAAGTTCGATATGTATGTTTATAAGCATACATACAATGGAACATTATTCAGCATTAACAAGAAAGTACTCCTTCATTTAACTACAACATGAAAGATCTGGAGGATATTACACCAAGTGACATAAGCTTTAACTTACACGAAAACTCTGAAAAAAAAAAAAGAAATAACAAAATTAAAGACTGAAGCAGCGTTACAGATACACATATGGTGGCAAAAGAAATGAGCTGTGTCAAAGGTTTCAAAATAGCGATATGTGAAATGAACAAGTCTAGGTTTCTGGGGTAGACATGAGGACAGGTTGTAGAATTGTGTGGCACTGGAGAGTTCTGTGTGGTAAAGAGATGTCAGTTGCTTTGATGATAAACAGCATCTAATGCATAATGGCTTGCCATTTCCCGGGGTGCAGCATTCCTAGGAAGCTGACTGCTCTCTTACAGTGCTGCTTGCTTGCTTTTGACACTTGCCATAGCCTTCGAATGGACTGTCTTCCTCCTCCCTTTTTGGGGTTCTAGAGTCTGTCACCCTGATCTCACTGCCAACTCCATGGAAGTGAAGAAGTCCAGGTCCCTGCCCAGATATATTGGACCCAAACCTGAATTTCAGCAAAGGACCTACCCCACATCAGAGGATTAGTCTTTTCTAAACACAGATCTTCCTGAACATGTGTGTCTACAGAGGACACCAGAGGAGCCTCCCCACTTGGTACCCTTGTGTCGTTTTGGTGTATCAGATACTAGCATCCTTCATCTTGGGGAAGCACAGATGGGTGGAAATTTTTCCCTTTAGAAGGCAAGAGTTGGTTAAATCAATCAGATGTTAAGTCAGCCCTGAACCTGAACATCCGGAGGGATGGTAGGGACAGGGGTGGCCCTGAAATTCTCTCTTAAAGTTTGACTGGTGGTGGTTCTTCTAAGCATCTTGCATTTGTCCTTAGAGACCACCTCTGCATAACACTGGGTTTCCTAGAACACCCTCTTGGCAGTCGCGATTTCATAAACGTCCTCATTGATGAATGGAAGGATCTGTATTCGCAAGGAACATGCCACAGGCGGCCCGGGCTATTTTTCCCCTTGCAGCTTCCTGTCATTTGTGGTGTTCTCTTCCCAAACCGCAGGGCTCGCCAGTAACGAGCGGCTGTTTACAGAGCTCCGGCTGTAATTAAGTCAGATTGGATCTGCTCTCTAGTACGGCGAGGAAACATACCACCATCCATCATGTCCAAGCTGGGTTGGGGAGGGGGTGGTGGTGATAAAAGTGTTCTTCCTATTCAGATGTTCGTTTCAGGATGGGGAGCATGTGAAGGAAGAGGCACCTCTGTGGATCCAAACAGAGAAAGAAGCTTCCAGGGGATGGGAGGGGAAGGGAAGCCTGGGCTCAGAATCGCCAGGCTTCTACCCGGATGGCACTGGGGTCCTGGGAGCGTCAGTGGGCTTTCTGATGGCTGCCTGTGTGCAGTGGCTGGAAGCATCCACTTTTGAGGAGATAACCCCCCACCTTTCTTTCCCCTGGACACTGTCATGGATTCTGGTTTTGTTTCTTCCTCGCTGAGTTGACCAGATCCTGAAGAAATCGTATTGATTTTGGCCCTCTTGGTGAGATTCGGGCCTCTGAGAAGGAGCGCTCTGGCTCTTTGTCGTATTCTAAGCATGTGATGCTGTGACTGGAGAATCTGGGAGCTGCGTAGTTCCCATGGGCAGCATAACAAATTAGTACACACTGCAGCTTGGAACAGCAGAAACGCATTCTCACAGTTCAGGAGGCCGAAGACCAAACATCAGGATGTCACGTGCCTCGCTCCCTTCCAGAGGTTTAGAGTGTCTTCCTTCCTTCCTTCCTTCCTTCCTTCCTTCCTTCCTTCCTTCCTTCCTTCCTTCCTTCCTTCCTTCCTTCCTTCCTTCCTTCCTTCCTTCCTTCCTTCCTTCCTTCCTTCTTTATTCCTTCCTTCTTTTTTATTTCTTCCTTCTTTTTTTCCTTTTTATTCCTTCCTGACTTCCTTCTTTTCTTCATCTTTCTTGCCTTTCTTTTGTTTTCAAATGGGTCCTATGCATTCTAAGTATTTTGACCAGAAATTTATTTGCTAAAGCACCTAAATCATCATCAAAGATAAAGTGAAAATCTAGTTGAAATTTTTAGGCTATATTACGGTTTATGATTGGTTTAATTTTCAATTCCATGGGAGCTAAAGGCACTGTAAGAGTCTCATTCCTCTACAGTGATTTTTTTCCAAGTAATATTCCTGAAATTTCAATTAGAATAAAGTGTGTGTGTGGGGGGGGCTGCTGGGGCCACACACTCTTCCCAAGCCATCAGTGGTTGCTGCTTAGTTGATACTTTCAGTTGATCATAGGTTGCTACATGAATGACAAAGGCAAATCAGGTTTCACACAATGAAGAGTTAGGAGGCTCTACCAGATGACATGGACACCACTTTTCTCAAGAGCAAAGTTGCTTCTCTGAGAGATGTTGATCAAAAGTGCCAAACAATGGCTAAGAACCAAGAGGAAGTTGTATTCTAGTGGAGGTGTTGGTGAGCTGGAGATCTAGGGCAGAAGCTGGTCCTCCCACTGAGAGCGTGGCCTGGTCTGTGGTATCTGGGTGTTTGGGTCTGTTCAAGGTTTCTTATGTGTTTCTGTTCTTTGAACTTTTCTTCATGTATTAGTCCTTGGAGCTGGGCATTCTAGAGGCTGCTGATACTGAGAAATAGATAACTTACAACAAGTTGGTTGGAAATGACCTACTGGAGAAGAACAGTTACTAAGAAAGAAATATGGCTGATTAGAATGGCAAGGGATTAATATGGAGGCGTATGAAATGGAATGTACCTTCAGAGTAATCCAGAGAGAATAAAAAAGAAAATTCCAAAAAGGCTGGAGTAGATTTTTAAAAAGTTCCCCATAATAGATTCTTACACCAATTCTTTTCATCAGAATGACCCATGAGAAACTGAGGATGTAGCACAATTGGTAGAATGCTCATCTACACAACTAAAGCCCTGGATTTTATCTCAAGCACACAGCTGTAATCACTGTACTTGGAATGTGGAGGGAGAGAGAAGTGAGAAATTCAAAGTCATCCTTGGCAAATAGGGAGTCTGGGGCCAGCCTGGACTACAAGAAACCTTGTCTCAAAATAAAAAAATAGAAGAAATAAATAAATAAACCAGACTTACAACAGCTAAGCGATGGTAAATTTAGGTTGCACACTTGAATTCATTTTTCCAAAGTTGCTATTTCTTGACCTTTGGTGTCCTCTGATTCAAATGACTGGTATAATCTTTTTTTTTCTTGCTTACCATTATTCACTGGCCATGGTTGACGTGCCTGCCCGTCGATCCATGTGTTTCTGCTGAAGTGCTACATCAGCAATCACTGTACTAGCAAAGCGTGGGTTAGCTGTGGAGGTCTGTCAGCCAGCTTCAACAGCGCTGTGTGTGGGACTCGTGTGGGACTGGGGCTCTGCCAAGTCCTGGAAGGCAGGCAGCGATGTTTACTCGCAGAAGTGCTGGCTGTGGTAAGGTATTGCATGGCACAACAATTAGCATCTGCGTTTCTTCATTCAGAGGAACTGGATTTGTTTTTATGCAAACAACAGGCAATGTCCTGTTCTGTTTGGTGGACGCTGGACATGCAAGCTTCCAAGGATACAGCCTCTCAGAGAATAACTGGACGCTGCCGCAACGTTCACATTGCGTGGCTATCATCCTTGTGAGGAGAGTGGAAACAGTAACTATGTAGATTAACTAGTCGTCATGCCCCCTTCGTGAGAGTTTAGCTGTGACCGAGAGTGGACCGAGGTGTTTGCACGTGCAGCAGCCTCGGCGGACCACTAGGTTCATCTGAAAACCCCACTTGCTTCTGAGAGAATGACATCTTTGGCTCTCAGCAGAAGGCTGAGCTTGAACATTTTGTGGGCTCTGATAGCAGCTGGGGATTCCTCTCCCGCTCTGCTTTCCTCCCGCCCACAGCCTCCCCGGAGGCAGGATGAAAGAGAGCATGGTGTTTCCTTTCTTCTCTGACTTTGATTTCATTCTGTTCCTTAGTGCTTCTGAATACTTTAAAACAGCAAACACATGCGCTCTGACTCGCACCCTGTGGGCCCTGCTCTTCTGGCTTTTCTACCTTTACTTAGACCATTTTCTTGGTGACTTCCTTTTTTTTCCTGAGTTCTTTTCTCTCCTTGGATGAGTCAGGATTTAGGTTTCTTCAGTGTAGAACAAAGGAGACTGGATAAAATTCCATGTCAGCTTTTTTCTTCTCATATAGCAATGTGTATAGTAGCTAATCAGAGGATCTTGGACTCAATGTGAGTGTCCAGGAATTCAGGCTCCTATATCTTTTTAAATTTTTATTTTAGTATCCATGGGGGTGCTCTGCCTTTGCCCAATGCTTACATTCCATGACCCTGACACCTGAAAAGTCACCACAAGCAAAGAAAAAGGAAGGTGTGACATTAAATGACAACTTGGTAAATACTGGGAATCGTGCCCACTTTTACTCACATCCCATTGGCCACTAGGGGCAAGAAAGGTTGCAGGCAGAAGTTTCTAGATGCTGATCAAGTGCTCAGTTAAAATTCTTGTTTTTAAAGGGAGGAAGCAGAGATGTCTGCTTATGGCATTCTTCTTATGTTATTAAACTGCATGTTGAAAATGAAAAAGAGTGGAGATGAGTAGACCAGACTGTTAAGCTGCTAATGGAAGGAAGAAGGAGAAATGATAAACCATTCCAACAACTATAGCTATGTGAGCTGCCTACAAATATACAGGCTTAAGAACAATTCCCAGTGAGTTTTATGGAGAAACACAAGGAAGTGAGCTTCATGAACAAATTAAAATGGGATCCACAGCAGCTCTACCTAACTACTAGATAGTCCTTCAAATTAACCGTTTGACTTTTGGAATGTGACTCAATTTCCCTAAACTTAAGTGGTGATAAAAGTAATAGGTACTTTGTAGCGGTAGAGTGACTCATATGATGTTTTTCATGAAGTGAGATCTTAGGACATGTCAGTGGGGATTGCTTCCTATGCAATCTCCATATGATGCTCCACAACAGGAAGTCTACCTATGGAAATGATACTTATGATAATGCTCATAGTGGGGTACCTCTGGGGTGAAAAAGGAATCTTTGAGTAATGAAAAAGTAGAACCGGAAGTAAGGGCATAGGGTGCGTGCGTGTGTGTGTGTGTGTGTGTGTGTGTGTGTGTGTGTGTGTGTGTGTTTTCTTGAAAGGGATCCAGGTGGTAAAGATGAGTGCAAGAAGCCTACTTGGGAGACGCCGGAGTCCAGTCCTACAGGGAAGGTCTGGTGGATGGGGTAGAAGTGGGTATCATTCCATCAAAGGATCCAATGGTCTCTGGCTTTTTTCAGTCATGGATTAAGAATATTTATTCCCTGGCTCTTCTGCCCGATCCCCTTTCCAGCTTTGTGGACCAAGGAAATGTGGCCTTACTTGGGTCATAACCTTTGGACTGCTGCCTGTGAAGATGATGGAGACTTCCCAATTTTGTGTGGGTCTGCCTCTCAGAGGATAATTCGATCACTTGCACTGGTTAATAAAAACCAGACAGCGTTGGTATCACTGCTATGACTCACAGCCCCAAAGCCTTTCAGTTTTTCCCAAATGGGGGCTGATATGCTAGGCTGCCTTGCACCTTGGAAAAAGAAATTTTAAAAAGAAACATCTCTTAGTCTGAAAAGAAATAAGTGCTCTATGCATAGTAGTTATAGTTAAAATAGATTTCAGTTTCAAGTACTATGCCAAGCCCACAATTCTGTGTGGCTTTTTCTGTGAGAGTTGCATTACTTCCATTTTGCAGATAAAGAAGCTGAGACTTAAAGGTTGGAATGGAATATCAGGTAGCTGTTTCTTCCCTTTTACAAAGCAATAATTGCTTTTGCCATGAGTCCACTTGGGAATTTCATTAACTTTGTGTAATTTTGCCTTTAATTTCTTAGGATGTTATACCCCACATGGAAACTTCCATCCTAATCACTTGCCCTGTAATTCTGCACCAACACCTCATTCTTTCTGTTTGTTTCCCTTGTGCCTCTCAGATCTCACAAAGCTGGCAGAAAAGAAAACACCAAGGAAGGCTGACTTGTAGGGCGCTGCTTCCTATGGTAAGAATGAAGATGGAACGCAATGGGTGGGTTTTCAGCAGGGAGTTCGCAGTGAAGCAGAGCCTATCTTAGTCCTGCCTGTGGCCAGTGTCTGTACTTTATGCTGGGAGTGTGCACAGTAAAGACGGGCCTATCATTTTTCCCTTAAAAAGAAATGAAATGCTTCTAGAACATCTCCTACTGCATGGATTCAGAGAGCACTGATCAGTGACAGGCTTCTGGTCTGTCTGCCATCACTCTGCCTGACTGGCTGCACTTTGACCTATACCCAATTAGAGGTGATTAATTAAAAATAGTCGGTCTGTTTTCTAGGCTGCTGCTTGATTGACAATGGGAAGAGCAAATCTTGGTGCATGGATAGATTTCCAATCTGCTAGTAAAAATTTTAACTCTAGCAAGTAATCTCTAGATAATAGTGGATGAGAATTGCAGCCAAAGAGAATAAAGATTAAATCACAAATTCAGTAAGGTAGAAGCGCAAAAATCCACGTCTCTTCAATACCTTTGGAACAATCTAGTCCTTTGAAAAACTTCCATTTCAGATGCAGATGTTATAGACTCACATCTGATTGAATTGTGCTGGACAGCTCTTGTGAGTGTACTGATAAAATTCTGGTGCCATTTGGAGGACTTTTTTTAAAAAAATATTTTATTTATTTTGTGTGTGTGTGTGTGTGTGTGTGTGTGTGTGTGTGTGTGTGTGTGTGTAGGACCAAGGATGACTTCAGGAATCATCCTTCTTACTTCACTCTGGGATTTCCCAGGCTCCGCCCACCAGAGCCAGAAGTGCAGGCCTCTGGCATTTTTACATGGGACTTGGGATCCAAACTCAGGACCTTCTGCTTTCAAGACAGAGGCTTAATCCCTGAGCCATTTCTCTGGCCCCTGGAGGACTTTTTTTTTTTTTTTTTTTTTAAAAAAAACAACTGTCTGTTACCTGAAATTCTTCTTCTATAACTGTATACAATGGACTGGCACAAAGAGTGTAACCCTTTTGTGAAGTGTGAAACTTCATTAACATGTGCTATTATTTTGAAGTCTTCTTAAAATTGAGGTGAACAATCTGAATGAATAGATGCCGCTGAGGCCTCACTGTCAAGAATGTCTGCAATTTCTTCCTTGCAATCATTTTCCAGGCTTTCAAGAAGAAAATCTATCTAGCAAACATGCACATGTGAACTTTAAAATCACAGTAATAATATATGTCAGAAAAAAGCATCAGGTCTTTTCAAAATTACTTTTTTTTAAAATTATTTTTATTTCAGCTCATACAAACTTATTAGGTACACCAGTTCCCTCCCTCCCTCCTCCTGCCCCTACTTTTTTTTTTAAGTGTAGTCTAAGCCCTGAGTCTGTGCTGAGCCCTGGAGAGAAGTAAATAAAGACAAAAAAGACATAAGCCCTGCTCTTAAGAAACTCATAACATTGCCAGTAAGATTAATTGAGGATACTATAGTGCATAGCTTTTTAGGTAAAATAAGGAAGAGACAAATTAAATTTCATACAATTTATCCAGATACAAATGATAAAAAACTCTTCAGAAGCACCTAAGATCTTTTGCTGTCATACAAATTTGCTTTGCATGAGAAAGATATTAATGAGAAAATATGAAGAGAAAACACACACACACACACACACACACACACACACACACACACATACACACACACACACACACACACACTCCATAAACATCAGCTTTAAAACTCTGATGTGCTCCAGTCCTACAACACAGAATTTAATGGGATTCTTACTGGCCCAGAGGAAATTTCGGAAATCTAAGTTATTCTCCCTAGGAATCTCCGTCATCATCTTTTCTCTCATATTCTTTTGTAGATTGAGACATGTTTATCTTCCTGCCCAAGTTTAATTCCTGTTTTCTCTAAACCTCATTCATACCTACACCTGAAAGATGTCTCAGGTCCCTGCCCTTCTTTTCTGAGTCTCTGAAGGCTCTCTTGGGATGGACTGAAGTCTATCCAGATGTCAATGTTCTGTAAATTCTCCATAGTAGAACACCTGGCTCAAGCCTATGCTCTGTAAACCTCCCTGTGTTTTGCTGTCTCATCAGAGACTTTCAGATTCTCTTCCACTCTCTTCTGATCTCATTCCGACCACCTACAAATCCAGTCAGTCACTCTGCAGGCAGCTTGTATCAACTCATTGATGACATCCTTGGTGTAAGTAGTAAATACTTTCATTGTTCTTTTGCTTCATTCCCTGTCTCATTGATGCAATTGATTGTTCCCTCATATTTTAATTGAATTCAAAATGTATACATGCAACACCCCATCAGTACAGAAATCCTATCAATATTTGGGGCATATAAAATGGTACCTACGCAATCCCATCTGTAGGATGAATGTGACATCAGATCTCACATTCTTTAGAATTGCTTCTTGCTACTCTCTTGTACATCTCTCCAGAAAGAGTCTACTTAACCAGATGTGGTGGTATGTGCCCACAATCCCTAGTCCTTGGGAGACTGAGGCAGGAAGATCTAATATTCAGGACTAGCTAACATTCAAAGCTAGTCTCAACAAAATGAAAATAAAACATTAGTAATAATTAAAGAAAGACTGCATTGGGAAGACATAGTCCATAGTGAATGAATATCAGGAAGGTTCAGTGAGATTATACCATTCTTCAGCTCTCTCTCTCTCTCTCTCTCTCTCTCTCTTCTCTGCAGTGTGTTTTAACATCTCCCATATCCATATGTGCAGATTCACTCTCATAATGCAGAAGAGTATAATGTTAAGTTCCTCCTTTGGAAAGAATTTTGGCTCCTAGCCGTGGTGTCCTCCTTCCTATCTGGAGATGTGGTCTTTGTTACAAGGCCTACTTCTTGGACTCTCTTTGGAGCCAGTAAAAGCAGAGATTCCAGAGACTCTGATACAGTGATCCCAGTCACCTGCTACTGCTTACTGTCTTCTTTCTTTGTTTTTTATTATGTGCATGGATATGGGGTACATGCATATAAGTATATATATACACACACATATATGAGTGTGAATATGTGGAGGAAGGTGAAGTATACATGTGTACGCAGATATGGAGGCCCCAGGGGATATCAGGAATCATCCTTAATTGCTCTTCCACTTTTGGAGACTGGGTCTCTAATCAATTTCAAAACTCATCGATAGGGCTAGTCCGGCTAGCCAACTTGCTCAGGAGATTCCCACTGTGGGTCTTCCAGACCTGGAGTTACAGAAGGGCTACCACACTTAACCTGGAATTATTGAGATCTAGGGTTCTGAGCTTCAGCTGTCTTGCTTGAACTGCAAGTAGTTTACCCCTGAACCATCCTCCCAACCCCTGCTTGATATTTTCTGTACTACTTTATGTCTTCAGTGAAGTTCCTGGAGGGAGCCAAAGTCAGGTAAGATAAAGGTATATTTAGGGAAGTCCCTCTGCATGGTAAAATTGGCTACTTTAGCTAAGAATGCTGGTTCAGGTACCAAGTCTAATGTGTGTCAGAGAATCTGCCAGCTCCCTCTCAAATGCCCAGCTCTGAGGATGCTGTTCCGTTAGCTCTTTGCCTTGAACTTCTCTTTGATGCTGTGAATGCTTTGTTTGGCTGTTTCTGAGCTTTGCCCTGAGCCACAATCATATGCACATTCTACTTCAAGATGATTTCTGACCCATACCTTTCTTCCAACTAAGTTAGCAAAGTGATCACTAAATTTTTAGTTTAGAAAAGCTTCCAAGAGATGTAGGAAATAGTCACCCTTGGGTTATCTGCTGAAGAAGGGATTGAGAATTAGAGCGGGGGTCATGGAGTGGATAGGTCAGACCAGTAACGTCTGCTTTTCATGCCACTTTACATTTTTTTTATTTTCTTTCTTTTTTTGAAATAATTTTTAAATTAGTATTAGTCTTCCTAATTACAAACATAATGGGTAGTTATCCCTGACTCCCTCCCTCCCTTCATCTCAACATGTGTTTTTAAATTTATTTTGTTTTTATTTTACTCATTTGCAATCTCATACAAGTAGACAATGCATTTTGATCATAGATACCCCTATCTCCCTCCTGCTTCCACTGAACATTTCTCTAGCCTTTATGTCCTAATTTTTAAATTGGACAATTTAAAATAATATGTAAGCAATAAAAGAAAATACATTAAGGATGTAGATAGTTATGGTTGAGCTCCCAGTTCCACATGGTTAAGAGCACATGATGAAGAAGAGCAGTTTTGTCCGTCTTCTGTAAGACTAAGTTCATGATGTGAGCATATGAGCAAAGGCCCATGGGAGGCCATTCACATTGTGTGCACATGGAGCCTACTCCATAAGAGGCCTTCATGTTGTGAACACATAGATATGGAATTCAGGGTTTTGGCAAGCAGTGAGGTACGTTAGGCTATTAACTATTCAGCTGTCCACCGAATGTAGAAATAGTCTCATCTCCTCTCTGCCACTGTCTGATGCACATGGGATGCAGCAGTCACATGTGCAGTGCCTCTTGGGGCGGGGAATTTTCAATTTTTTAAAATGTCAGTTCTCACTTTGATCACAATTCTTTTGATGAAGTTGCATCTCCAGTGTACTCTCCGAGTAAACAACAAAGTAAAATACTCTGCTTTGGGCAGAAGAGTTCCAAATACATTTTCCTTCCAGACAGTGGAGGCACTGGAAGGTAGCGCTGTCATGGGGCAGAGAGCATAGCAGTTCTTCCAGCATGGAGTAGGTCTCTGGGCTACTCACTGCCATGTTCATTTGAAGAGTGATGGACAGGGAACTGTTGCATCCAAGTGCCACGTTGATATTTCCCTTACATACACATATCACTGTGTAGATATAATGATCTCCATTTTATCTGGGAAGGTACTGAAGATCAGAGAAAGAAACCTGTCCAAGGTCATGCTGTGTAGCTTACAAACATTCATGACTTACACATGTCCCCACTGTAAGAAAATTTCTAAAGAAAACAATGAGGGGTACTTTTAATTTGGGGAACATGATACCTTTATCTGAGTGTTATTTTTGTTTTCGTGTCAATAAGTATAATATTTTTTCCAGTGGGATGCTGGTATTTTGTCTTTTTTCCTCACTTGCTGGGATGAGTCACAAACTTTTAAAAACCTACAAAGGTAATTGAATAAACTTCCCCGTTAAAGCACTTTGTGCTGAAGGAGGCTGGACTGCTCCAGCTTATGTTAGAGATGGAGAGATAAATACGTGTTCTTTTTGACAAAGCAAAAACATTCAAAAACACAGGCATAGTTTCAGATTGCTTAGCAGGGCCAGTGGTCAACTGTGTGATGACTCTTCTACTCTGTAGATCTTGAGACTAGTTCAATAACTATCCTTTACATGAAGCTCAAAACTGCCCACAGAGTCCTCAGCCTTAACTTAAAGGCCCAGGATACATTCTTGTGTGCTTTGATGACTGAGAAAGGACAAATAAGAGACAGTGGTAAAATAAAGTACCAACTTGAGATGCTTACAGCATATGTAGTGGACTCATGCTTATTGACTATTTCATTTCTGTGTACTTAGAATTTTTTTCCCTATATCTTCTAGATGTCTATACTTTTAGGCCAGGATTTATTTCTCTCCATCTCTGTTAATTTCCTCAGCTATCTTACCACTGTTCACAATGTGCCAACTGGAAGCTGGCTTCTTCCTCATCACAGTCTCTCCCCAAACTTCAAACTCACATCTAATGGCCTTTGTGTTGTTTCTTCTTCATTTCTAGTAAGCTAGATAGTCTCAAATGGACTATCACATAATCACCCCACATCGACTTTCTATTAGACCATTTTTTAAATCATTCTTTTATTGTTTCATACACGTGTACAACATACAATGAATTTCTAATAGTTCCGCGCTTTACCCCAGTCCCATATTTCCTTTCCTCTCTACTATCACACTCCTTCTTTCTTGTTGGTCTCCCTTCTATTATCTTTTATTTTCAAGAGTGATCCACTGAATTTCACTTGTGTTGTCTTTGATGCCATGCGCCTGAGCACTTGTTGGGGCTTGAATGGTGTATCAGTGGGCACGCCATGAAGGGAAGCATCTTTCTTCTCCCCTATCAGGGCTGACTTTCATCAGTTTTTCAGGAAAGTGTAGGGTCGGTTGATTTCTCTGCCCTTTCATGGTGAAATGTTGGTGGGGGAAAATCTTGTGCAGGCCATATGGAACTATATGTATAGCTGCTGTGTGTTCATGGAGGTGGCCCCCCTTTCCTGTCCAGAAGATAATGTCTGGCTGCATTTCATCTGCCCGTGAGGCTCTTACTGCAGCATTTTTTGGGTAATTTAATTCTGCACTTCTGAACTATCAAAAATCTTACTTTTGGTTCTCGGAATCTTAGCAGTTGTCACCATGTAGATCTCTACCATCATAGGCAAGCCACTCCCTTCTTGTGATAGTTAGAAGCAGGTGTCAACTTGACAGTTGCAGTCTAAGCTTTGGGCATAGTCGTGAAGAACTGATGGTTAGTCAAGTCCCTGAGAAAGCCTGTAGGAGATTGTCTACTTGATGTAGAAGACCCAGTCCATAGTGGATGGTACCTTTTAGTAGCAGACATGATAAAGGGAGTGCAAGGGGGAAGAGTGTGACTCTCCTTCTCTTGCCCTGTTCCGGGGGGTGGGGGGCTTGTTCTTTGCTGCTGCTGCTATTCTTCACTGATGTTGAAACCCAGCCTCTTCAACCCTCCAGTATGACTGGAGTTTGGGGACTCTCTGAGAACCCTCTGGCCTTAACATCAGAATGTGACAGACTTTTCAGAAAACCTTCAGCCTTCAGCACCAGAACACACATGTATTCTTGATTCCACTCTTGTAGAGATCCTGGACTCATACACTTCTCTTATTGCCTACTATTTACTCTCAACACTCCATAACGATGGGTGTTTGGACCTGAGACTTAGAGGTCATTGTGTTCTCCTAGTGTCATGGTTAAACAACACCCATACACCCAGCTTAAGGGGAGAATGGGAGATTTATTTGGCTTACAGTTCCAGAGGGAAGATACAGTCCGTTAGAACAGAAAAGGCATGATTGTTTGGCAGAAGTCAGAGGAGGCTTAGGTCACTGCGGACATCATGGAAGCCAAGAAAGTTAACTGAAACAGAACAGATTACTAGAAAGTAGTATGGGGCTGGTCAACCTCAAGCCTTTTCTCTGTGATGTGCCTTTCTCCAGCAAAGCTTCTCCTTCTGATGGTGTCCCACCTTCCCAAGCATCAACTAAGGATTCAAACACATGAGCCTGTGGGGCAACTTATATTTAAACATGACATCTAGTCTATTGGAACACAAGTCAAAATTTTTGGAGTCTTCTGACTTGATCCCTATACATACCCTGTTACCACTTTGATGATATTCTATAGCACATTCCCTCTCACCTCATTTTACTACAAATACTAACCTCCCTGTTTGTCACTGAACAAGCCAGTCACACTGCAGGAGGGTTTGTCAAAATACAGATTTTTGTACTCTACTCTCAGTTTCTGATTCACTGGAGCTTGGGTGTGACTGGATAATTTGCATTTTAAGAGATTTCAGAGATGGTTCCTGACATTTTTGGGGGCTCATGTCTTAAGAACAACTTGGTAGTTTGCTGATAAATTGTGTCCCTGGGTTAGTGGCTGGAAACCTTTATATATAATGCTTGATAGTTTCCATCATGTAAATGCTTACATTGTGACATTGGCTGGCTTGCATAGTTCTTGAAAGGTTAACAAGTTGTCTCTCCTGACACTTCATGTAGCCACTGGTCTAGAACCATGACTGGAGTAGAGGAATGGAGAAAGGAAGTGAGTGCTTATTGTAGGATCGCTGTTTGCTAATAGTTCTTCAAGTTTGTGAAGTAGAATGTTTCATTGACCCTAATACTAAATGTAAAGACTTACATCATACACTAGTAAAATTAAGTCTTTGAATCACACAACTGAAATTTGAAACTAGAACTGCTTGAACCGGAAGTTTTTCCTTTCAAAAACAAAAAACAGTCCTTGGGCCCCTTTGAGTAGAATTGTGTGTTACTCAGAACATCATTGCAGAGCTGCGACATGAGAAGCCGAAGTTAACTTGTGGCATAGATACAGTTTGACATGAACAGTGTCTAAATTCTGTCTAATTCGTTTTGGAAATGGAGGCCTGATGAGAAAACCTATATACAAAGTAGGCAACGATGCGGGTAATGCAACCTTGGAGCTGATCACAGACTCTGGGCCAAGTACAGTGAGAGAACATGTTCCTTCCTCTGGTTCCTGCCTGATAATCCAGGAACCAGCAAGCGCAGATCAAAGGAGACTGAAAAGCTCATATATTGAGAATTCTGGTGCCAGGTGCTGAAATAATTTTCCTTTGAGGGCAAGTAAATTCCCTCAATTGATGGGACAGAAGTGGCTCCAGGCAAAGGCCCCACTTGTTCCCCTCTTTAATTGCCTCGCTACCCTCTTTCTGGAAGGAGCTTCAATCGCTGTGCTTTCTAAGCTTGGAACCTCTGGGACAGGTTTCCACTGGCAAGCTTTGCAAGCATGGGGGTGATTATCCAGGCATCAAAATTGCTTTCCTCAGGTCTTTTCAAAGCCAAGCTCAGGTTCTGCGCCTCTGAATTGCCTGGAATGCTGCCCTGTGCCTCAACCGCCCTCTGCTTGTGCAGACAGTCCAGCTACCTGGCCTGAAGGAAAATACTATAAGTCCTGCATACTGCAGACTTTATCCCAACTCCTAAATCCATAGCAATGTAAAGAAATAACCAGAGCAGTGAGGATCAAATTGCACATTTTGAGTTTGATTTGTTATTCACATTTTCGATTAGTCTTTAATAGAGAGTTTCTCCTGAAATACTTTGGGCTATAAGTGACAGAGGAAAAAAAATGCTTAAAGAGGAGCAGAGAAGGCTCATTCTCCCACAGATAAGCAAGCAAGAAAGCTTCTATTTCTTCCACATTATACATTCATTTATTACACTTCCTTTAAAGTGAGTATACTGGAAACTAAAGGAGACAATGTTCTGCAGGTGAAGAAAGACTTTTTGGAGGCTATAGGAAGGGCTTTGGTGCTATAAGGATATTGATGGGGGGGAGTGGGATTCTCAAGGCATTTATATACTCAGAACACCCACATGTCATGAGATCCTCCCCAAAGGACAAGGAATAAAACCTCCAAAAGGTAATTATGCCTCATCTTAAGTCATTCTTCATTGCTGTTTGTTTGTATTGTTTTTGTGTTGTTGGGGTTTGAACCCCGGGCCTCATGAATGTTAAACAAGTACTCTATCACTGGGCTACATCCCAGTTCCTTAAACTTTCTTACCATCCTCAAGATGGATTCAAGTGTGTGCTGCCACTCATCTCTTTTGTCTTAGTAGAGTCTCCTATACCCAGAAGTAAAAACAAAAGCAAAATAGAAAAAAACCACAACATTTTCAATTTGCACACACACCACTACGTTTTATTTACTAGAAGTCTTTGCAAGGATCCAGTATTAGAGAATTAAAAGGTCATGTCTCCTCTGATAAACAAGAGTGTGGAGGATTGTTCTATAAATCCAAACAAGATGAACCCCAAATCAGCAGACTCACATACCCAGCACTGATCAGGGAAACACAGGTGATAAAACCCCCTCTATGGTTTGGTAAATATTCCTCAGGGGCTTGTGTGTTGCTGAAGACTTTATCAACAGCCTGTAGCCTTTTGGGAGATGTTGGAATCTTTAAAAGATGTTGCCTCAAACTGAAAAAAATCAACAATCCATAATTCAGAACATCAGAGACTCTATATCAACCACCTGGAACCAGACCAGCCTACTCTCTCCCCATCCTAAAGCTCAGGGAAATTTGTAGAAGAGGGGGCGGTAAGATTGTAAGAGCCTAAAGATGGGGAGAAGCAATGATATGCAAGATACTCCATATAAGTTAGGGCCGAAGTAATCATAATTGGACTTTGCGCAATGACCAACATATCATTGAACCCCCAAAGTCTAGCATGGATCACAGGCACTAAGATCCTTAGAGGCAAGGGATTAACAGCCACAATAGTGTTCCTATACTAAAGGGGAACACAAGAAAGAGTTCTAGGCAATGCTACTGAGTCCTTATACCTCATGAGAGAGGAAGACCCAGAGGGAAGTTTGACATGCAGAATAAAGGATGCTCCAGGAAGGGGGGGGGCGCACTGGGAGAAAGGGAGGAGGGAGGGAGGAAAAGGAAAGGGAAAAGGGGGAGAGAGCAAGGGGATCTAGGTAGGGGTGGAGAGAGGGAGGGGAATGGGGTACCTATCAAATTTGTATGAGTGGAAAAAATAAATAAGATAAAAAATAAAAGTTAAAAAAAGATGAAGAAGTTTACATTTTACATTGATCAGAGAAAAAGAAGATGATCACGGTTATAGCTGTGGAAAGTGTCCTCCAAAGGAACAGGGTGTGAGTTTCCTGCACAAAGCAGGGCACCACTGCCAGTGGGCATTTATTTTTCCTCTTCCATGAGATATAGGGGAAGGAACAACATGCCTTACAGGAACTTCTGTCACAGGAGACAGACTCTGAGTGGCTTTCACTGACAGTTATTTCTGGTTGTCAGGGAAAAGAAGTTGTAAGAAAGAAACAGCCTGACTCAGCAAGAACCTTTGCAACATTGGGAATGACGTGATTTAACCTGACTCTGTTTCTCTAGGACTGTACTAGAAGAAGAAGAAGCAATAATGAGGATTTTACAAGGCAAAGTAGAATAAGACTGAGTTTGTGTTCTCTTAGACATTCAAAAGAGAAAAAAGGAAAGAAAGACCAAATATGGAATTGGACTTCACTTCCAAGTGTGAACCTTCATCACTTTCATCAGTAGCCATCTGGCATTCAGTGCTCCATGGCATTTCTCTCAAATGACTGGCACCTTCCAACAGTTTCCTTGGCAGTGCCACTGAGGAGCCTGTGTACTTAGCAATGTGCTAGAAATAGTCAAAGCTCCACACAAGCAGGTAACAATACTTATGCAATCATTACCTTATTCAGTCCCAGTACAATGATGGTCTCGGCTCAGTGTGCTGCCTCCAGATGCTCAGAGACTCTCTGCTTTGGCTGCTTGTCACGAAGCATCTTGAAAGAGATGACAGCGATGGGCAGACTCACAACACACACTCGCATAAAAATCTTCTCCTCAGAGTTGCCACATCGCTGCGTTCGCATATCTTTACAACACTTCTTGCATGGTACTATAATTATCTGTTGATATGTCTGTTTCTTCCAGTAGATTTTAGCACTTAGAGGTGAGAAAATACATCCGTTTCATCTGTATCATACATCACTGGGCACAGATGCTCAGAGAAGATTTGGATGGATGATTTTTTTCAGCTTTGTGCACAATTCTCCTTTTAGTACAATTGGTTAACAGCAGGTAAACCAGTTATCTATTTTCAGAAACAAAATGTTTTTTCCCCTATTTTTCAGAAACAGATGATTATGAAGAAGATTTTCCCCTAAAGAAGTATGGACTTTTCTCAAAGTAGCTATCAGGACCCAAGCCAATACCCAAAGCAGGTCAGACCAATAACCCAGGGCACTTTTCACAAGCACGAAAATGTAAAAATGTTTGTTCTGGTACTTCAGCCAACATTTAGAACTGGGAATTGATTTGACTGTCTTAATCCAGGAATTTATGCATGCTTTTAAGACAGCAAATTGAATTGCTTAGCATTTTGGAGAAGAAAACAGCCACATATGAACACAATCAAACACACACACACACACACACACACACAGAGGAAGATTTCAGAGACTGATACGAGTTTATTTTATGTCAGAGACTGAAAACATATAGAACTAAAATTAGAATAGTACTGAATTCTCAAAGAATGAAGCTCATATATCTGTATACCCTGAACGTTCTTTGAAAAAAAAATCTGATTGAGAAAAGGAGCTTCTTTTGATTTCATTTGTATGTTGAAATAAAATATTGTATGGCTGTAGTGTGTTATGTCAGACTCCTCATGCTGCTATCCTATATATACTGTCTACTCACTAATGGCAAATTGCAAAGCAAAATGTGTGCATCTTTAAATGTTAGTTAATGGCTAAATTATATTACATATTGTCTGAAGTAATGATTCTCCTCTATAACTGAAGTATTGGAGACTACGTATTTAATACTGTGTAGATGTTGATGTTGTGCAATTATGCCATCACTAGGCTAGCCTTCTCCAGGATCTACCTTGCAGAAATGTCACTATTTAAATGCAAATATAAATACCACAAAGATGTTGGATATCTCTGCAGAGCATGTGTTTTCCATTTTATTGTTCCCCAGACAATAAAGAACTGGCTTCCTAAAGAGGTGGTTTGTTAAAGGACCTAGTAGGACCTGAGGAAAGTAATTTCTTAAATTTTGAATTGAGGATGGGTTATTTAAAGCAAAAGCAATTCTTGAAAATTCTGTTGGAGTTCCTTGGAGTTCAATTTGATTGACATTAAGAAATTGTGCTTTAACCTATGAAAATATCTTTAAAAGGGACTATCAAAGGTCTATGCTTTCTTTGATAATCTGTCATTTGATAGATTTTTACAGTTATGAAGAAAACTAAGAATGACAAGTTCACCAAAAATTAGTCTCACAAAGCTGTGTCCTTACAAAACTTGGATTTCTTTTTATCTTAACCAAGTAAATGATGGTCACTTTGAAGACTGAAGTCTAAAAAGAACTAAACTTTTGAATTATAGCATACATAGTTATCAGAAATCTCACTTCAGAAATATTTTATAATGTTGCACAGTTATATCTCTTAAAACTTGAGTTTTCACAGTATAATTATTAAACTGCTAAGTAGAGCAGTATCTATAATGTCAATTAAAGGTCATGAATTGAATGAAAGTGACTGATAGTTTTAAAATGTACTTGGAATCAATAACCAACTCCTTAAAGGAAATCAAAGCAACAAAGATGAAGTTCAAGTGCTTTGTCAGAAGTTGGCCTGAGTTTATTATTCCTAAATTGCTGGTTGCTACAATGGATTTGCCAGGGACACTGGACTATGTGGTCATGAGGTGCTGAACAGGAAGCACTGGTCTGTGCTAAACCTATTTATTTTTAGCCTGTGATAACAATATACTTGTATATCTAAAATGTTTTATTATTGAAAACTCTAAATGCAAAACCACTTTGTTATCTAAATATGAAATTTCTCCTACTTTATGATAACATGAAATTTCTGAAGGTGGAGCCATCATACTATTAATAATAAGCTGATTTTAGTGTTTCCATATTTGACAAAGAGTTCTCTGAGTCTGTAATTGCTATTGAATGGAAGAGGTTAACGACTCAGCTACGGCTGTTTCCAGCTGGATTCTGGCTGCTCAGCCAGGGTGCAGTTATGTCCTTCTTCTGACTCTTGTGTTCATAAAAGTTTGAGAACTCCTAGTTTCCATGGCGTGTACATTAGTTACTTGTCTCATTGCAGTGATAAAGTACCTGACAAAAGCAATTTAAATAAGAAAGTGTTTAATTTGGCTCATAGTTAATGGCACGATCCATCATGGCAGAGAAATCCTGGGGGCATGAGCTTGAAGCAGTTGGTCATACTGTGTCTGCTCTTAGGAGGCAGAGAGCAACTAATGCTTTAGGCTAAGGATCCAGGCCATGGAATTAGCACATAGTTAAAGTGACTCAACTAAGAATCTTTCTAAGCATGACTGGAGGGAACCCTAATTTAATTAATATCTCACAAGGTATTTTTCCTAGGTGATTCTACTTCTTATCAGATTGACAATCAATATCAATCGTCCTAGTATGTGTTGCTGATTTTGTCTGGACCATGAACTTACTGTGGAAGAAATTAAATGTGTAGCAGACGAATAGTCCAATAGTGGGAATAACTGACATTTGGATGACAGATTCTACATAACTCACATTTTTCCTTCTACTTATGGGGTGAAGTTAAAAATGGCATGTAGTTCTTGTCATTGCTGGGATTATGTGACAGATTAAAATTTGAAAAATTACAGAAACTGCCCAAAGAGTTTTCTTTTATTTAAAGGGAAATTGGGACAAAGTATAAAAGATGCAAAACAAAATACCACCAAAGCCTGCAAGGAAGATCTGGGGATTGCACAGAATAATGGCCAGATTGATGAGGCACATACAGCATTGAGCTTCTGGCTGCAGCCAATGCTTCACTTCGTACAGGAAGGTGGGGGAGAGGAGGAGGAGGATGTGTCTGTACTGCATGGATGCCAAGCGTGTAATGCACGACATATGGGATATGCTTTCTGTCCACGGTATGCTAAGGAGATGTGACCCACCTGGGAGGAGAAATGAGTGCGTTTGTGAAAGCAATTAACACATGGAATCAATTATGAAGAAGGTCACATCAGCATCTGGTGTGCTGAAACAACATTTCCTATGACTCTAGGACACAAGAACACCAGCCCTCACAACAGATTAAGGCCAACAGCATATAAAGAGCAACTTATTTTCAGCCAGACCAACCCCTCTGTTATTAACATGGCCGTGGTTTCCTGTTTGCTTTTTATGAATTGACATAGAAAATGGTCTTTAGCTCCTAAACATATAATGAAGACTTGATAGTCAGACAAGTGAATGTTGACAGAAAAACTAATTCTTTACATTTATTCCCCCCCCATGAGCTGATTAATTTTTCACAGACCCACTGTTCAGTTCAAAGTGATGATGTTTCGGCTCAAAAATAAAGTTTGTCTTTAAAAGCTCAGAAACTGTATTTATTTTTTGTTATATCCAGAAGATTTTAAAAATTAGATCTCAAAGCAAAAGCCTTAAATGTTCGATTGAAAGGTTTAAGAAAATATGGTCCTCTTCACAGAACATCACAAAACTATTCAGCAATTTTAATATGACCAATTAGTTTGTAGAACTGTAAATTCCAACTCATTTATTAAAAAAAACATTTAGGGAGAAAATTTAGTATGAAAAACTTAACCCAAAATCCTATAGCATTGAAAACCAAACATTAGGGCCAGAGAAACAATTTAGTATATAAGGTAACTGCTCACAAATCTGATGATCTCAGTTGGATCCCCAGAAACTCACATTATATAAGGAGAAAACTGACTTCTAAAAGTTCTCTGACCTCTGCCCATTATTCATGGTATAAATGTTCTATCTTTCCCCCTCTCAAATACATGAATAAATAATGAAATATTTTTAAACCCATATCAAGGTCACATACTAAAAAGAAAAACAAAAACCCATTGTAAAACACAAAGGCACTTAAAATTTTACACGATGGTGGGACAGAGTGAAAACTACAATGCAAATAGTATGCTAGCAAAATTTTCTCAGTGTAGAGGTGGACATAAGATACCTTGCTGACTGAATCTGCCCATGTTCTGTTTTCAGTATGGTCCAGAAACTGTACTTAAAGGCTTATAAAATATATTCAAGAAAAAATCCACCACAAAGCAGATGTGACTCCCAAAGTCTGAAGTATTTACTCTCATTATTTTTGCCGAAAGTACTTGTTGTCTTCCACCTAATCTAAGTATGAGGGTTCAGAGTAGTTCCGTCATATCTGTGACCCCTGGCAGACTTCATGACTGCTCTGAGCCTGCTTCCTTATCTGTGACTTTAAGAGTTTTAACATGACCAGCTTAGCACAGTTGCCAATCGCTCCATATCCACAGTTTTGCTGTCTGTAGTTTCAGCAACCTGCAGTCAATCATGATTCACAAATGATAAGTGGAAAGTTGCATAACTAGATAATTTTTTTAATTTAATTTTTAAAAATTTTAGTCATTATAGGCGTGTGTGCACATGCACCCTGCACATACATACTATGGTGGCCAGAGGACAGCTTTTGGGATTTGGTTCTCTTCTTCTACCATGGGTCATAATATTTGAAATGGTGTTAAGCTTTTCCAATAAGTACCTTTACTGGCTGAGTCATCTCACAAAGCTAAAATTCTTATGTTTAAAATAATGTTTAGTATAGTATACAGTTCTATTTTGTTATTTATTATTAATCTCTTACTGTGATTAATTTGCAAATTTTGCTTTATTGTAATCATGTGTATCTAAGCAACCATAGTATTTAACAGAATGTGAAGTGTCACGCAACTTTCCAACACTTCGGAGATGACTGTGTGAGAAAATGCGGACTAGGACTAGAACTGGAAACTGTAAAACCACTGCCTGCTGCCATTAGATGTGGGCAAATTACATCATTCAAAAGTTACAGCCTCTTTTTTCATTGAAAAATAAGAAATTTGAGGGCTATTTTATTATTTACTTATCATTTGTTTATTTATACTACTTTATTTTTGTGGCTTTATGGATGCTAAAAAAACACCCTGCCCCTGAGTTCTATGTTGGTCCCCTAGGAACTTTTTAAAAACAATGTAGGAGAGTAGAGTTTTACCGTACAAGCTTGTATTAGGAACATTTTCAACTGAAAACATGCACTAAACACTCATTGGACATTGATTGCCAAAGCAGACTATGGTAATTTGAACCAAATCTGAATTGTAGTTTATTTTTGTTAAGTCTTTCTTCAAGGATGGCATCCATTATCACCATAGGAAGAGGACAACCATGTCTGCATGTGGAAGGAAAGGAGAACATGGGCCATGCTTAATATCAGCATCCTTTCAAGCATCTTGACTGAGTTGGGAAGATGGCCCAGGAAACTGAAACAGAGACATATATGAAATACCATTGTCTGGAGCAGGGCCACCATTCATTTAATCAACACACTACAAGATAGGGTGGGTGTAATTGTCTCCATTTTAAAGGTAAAGAAAAAATATCACAGAGACGTCAGCGAACTTGCATAAGGGCAAAGGATGCAAGACTCACCAGGAAGCTCCAGAAGGGCAGAAGCACAATGTAAGAAAAGCAAGAACTGGCTGACGCACTGGACTGTCATCAAATAGCTGTATTTTTCCTGGATTGGTAAGTCATATCTGTGTCACAGAAGATACTTGGCACCAAGTGATTTAAGTTGAGGGTGTTGGTTGGTGGTGACTACAAACCTGACTGAAGGTTAAATTTGAAATTTGAGGCAGGGCAAGTGGGAGGTAATGGTTTAGAAGTTTTCTCTTTGATTTTATTTATTTGGATATTGTTTTGTTTTTATCAATTCACTCCTATGAAGTTGGTTATAGTAAAAAAAAATATTTTCCATCTTGGCCGAATATATATTTTTTTTTACTGGGCAGCAAATGATCAGTCTAGTTTGAATAATAGCCATATACTTGAAAGTAACAAAACTTGCTTTTAGATATTTGACAATTTAGACTGTCTTGAGTTACTTCAGATCCACTCTTTAGAGAACACAGTAATTCTAGTTTTTCAGGTGAGTGTTCACTATCCCTGAGCTCAGGATTTGAGGTGTACCTCATTGTTCTTCAGTAATATCCTGAAATTTTGGGTCACAATATTTTATACTGCAAGAAATGGTGGTCCAGAGGGGGACAGAGACTGTGTTTGAAACTGTACTAGGGGCAAATGCAATGCTACTTTGGTAGAGACTTTGGTCAAAGTTTGCCTGTATTCTGAAAGCTTTCCTGAAGTTAAATTCAAGTGTTTACAAACACCTGAGAATAAACTTCCATCTAAACACCTCTCATTTTATCTTTACGTAATAAAAGGTCTCAGCACCCAAACAGCCTAGAGCAATGGAAGAGCAGTGAAATAGACAACAGCAACCAAGCAAAATGCAGAGTATCAGTGACCTTGAAATACTCAGTCAGAATCAGGCCAACAAAATCTCTTCTCATCCTAAGGCTCATAAAATCTTACAGAACATGGGGTGGTAAGATTGCAAGAGCTTAAATATGGGGAGGTTCACCTCTGGCTAAGACATTCCATTCAAAGTAAAGCTGTTGCATCCAGCAGCAATAAGACTTATTCTCACCAGACCTTCACAATGGCTGATATATCAACATTCCCCCCTAGACTAGCAAAGCACTCAGGAGAAATGGTTGCATAAAATGGGAACCTTAGGGGCTAGGGCTAGATAAGTGATAATAAGTGTCTCTACTAGTAGGTCTACCCAAGGAAAGTCCATTTAATCTGCTACAGAGGTCTGAGCCCATATTAGAGTAGACAATCCAAGGAGAACCCTGTGTCCCACAGAAGCAGACAAATAGAAGGGTGAGAAGGAGTAGGATGGATTGATGTAGGAAGAGGAAGATGGGAGAGAAAAGGGGGAAGAAGGGAGGAGGAAAGAAAGGAGCCAGAGATAATCACTCTTTATACTTGTAAAACTAGAAAAATAGAAAAGGTAAAAAGTAAAATAAATTCAAGCATTTAATGGAGGAAATTTCCAAACAATGCAGTCCTGACAATATGGCGTGTCTCCTTTTTAGTGCTCTTGTTCAAAATTATGATGAAAAAGAGCAAGGAATCAGGCAGAAAGAAATAAAAACTGTGAGATCTGGTGAAGAAAAATGCAATGATAAACATAAAGAATTGAGCCAGGAGAAAACAGACAGGAAAATTGTGGCTATTGCTAAAGAAATTAACACCATAAGTGAATCAAAGCCTTCATTGGGATAAAAGAAGTAGCTGCACCCTGAGGGCAAAATCTTCAAGGAAGGCTCCAATCCATAAGCATGAAAATTCTTTTGGAAAGCAAAGAGTTAAAGGTAAGAGTTCCAAAGGAAAGATCTTTTCATCCTCTGAAACAACTTCTCGAGGAAGATTCTGCCCAGTGTTAGCACTAAGAAGTTGAGCCAGCTGTAAACCAAGGTGGTTAATCCTTATCCCAAGGTTATAGCAAAACTTGGCACCATCCACATGGTACTAGTTTCAGAGGCATTAAAGATGCAAGAGTGAGGAGGTTGTAGATTCTTCTTCCATGGTTTCAGAGAGTGGTTAAATCCAGGCAATATATGGCAGGATTAGAAATTCAGTGAAGAAGCCTGGGAAAAACATTGAATTGGAGTTGAATCCTGGATTTCCATTTAAATATGAGGATTTTGGAGACAGGACATCTACCAAGGAGAAATGTACATGATGAGAGGAGTCAACCTAAAAGACAGTGATGGTAATTGCATTGGAGGGTGGAAACAAAGCCCTTTGGAACTGAGATAATTTCAACAGTGGGCTTGTATGTTAGATTTGGAGCTGCAGGATTTAGAGTTTGTCCTGCTGGTTTTGGTCTTGTTATGGACTGAACTTTCCTGGAGTATGCCCCATTCCTCCCTTTTAGAGTGGGAATGTTTACTCTGTGCCAATGTATGTTGGAAGTATATAACTTGTCTTTTGATTTTACAGACAGCTTTGAACTTTGGACTTTCGAACTGTGTTGGGACTGCTGATATAGTCTATGGGGACTTTTAAAATTTTACTGAGTATGGTTTGCATCATGAGATAGCCATGAGTCTATGGAAGCTAGGGTGAAGTGTCATGTCCTGAATGTGATTTGTCCACTGCAGGTTCATGTGTTTGAATCCTTAGTTGATGTTGGTGTTTGGGAAGGAAGGGCCTGGCACTTTGGGGAGATGAAGATGTGCTGGAGGGAGGTACATCATAGGGGATGGGCTTTGATCTTGTTTCTGCTAGTAGTCTGTTCAACCAGTCTGCTGCTTGTTCTCTTAGGCTTTTAGCTGCCTCCAAGTTTCTGTCATTCTGCCAAGTTTCTTGACTTTTATGCCATTAAGGACTATATCTTCCCTCTGAAACCATAAGTAAAATAATTCTCCTTTTCTGTCCTTAAGTTTCTTGAGTTTGAGTATTATCTCACAGCATCATAAAGAGGATAACATTCTCCTGGAGATCAGATCCCCTGGAATAATGGTTACCACTCATACCAATGCATCTTGGCTCTTTTTGGTAACAACTAGCTGGCAAGAAGAAAAGCCAACATCCTTGCATTATGGAGTAGGAAAGAAGGAATATACATGGAATCTTCTAGGATGCTTTGGCATCTTCTGCCATCCTCTTGCTGATTATATCTGTTAATGGAAACATACAGCACCTTTAAGCATTAGAAGGCTCAGACTGTGGCAGACCCAGCCCCTTCAAGAATAAAGGATTGGATCACAGTACTAGGTAAGCTACCACAGCCTGCTGAGATGATGGCAGAAGGCGGTGGGAGAGTGCATAGTGGAGGCAGGAGAGAAGAAGCAGTTTTGGCCTTGAGTCCAGCTGAACACAAGAGGTGAAAATAAACTCTCAGATGTAGGGCTGAAGGCTCTATGAAACGATGACCTCACCCCATGTTCTCCATAAGTCTCCTTTGCAACAGGTTCTTCCACTCTGCAACAGAACACATCCAGGGACTAGTGCAAGTTCTCCTCATGTAACTTACATGACAAGAGATTCCTCTGATGGGAGACTTACTTGAGGGATGAATTTTTAGACTGGGCCTCTTTTCTGCTCAATTCTCTTTCCTTCCCACTTCTTACATATATTGCAACAGTCAGAATGTTGCTGCCTGGAATTCTTTCTGAGTTTATTCAGAACCTCTGCCTTTTCTGGCTCCTTTCCCTTTCCCCTTCACCCATGTTATCCCATCTCTTGCCTCTAGTCCTGCCTTGGTTTCTGTAGTATTGTTTATACTTCTCACTAAGTTTTCTACAGATTCTTAGTGCTACCTTTTCCTTCCTACTTAAGATTTTCCACTTCTCCCATTCGACTTTTCTTTCATGGATCAGACACCTACTGAAGATCCTTTTATTCCTCTTTATTTTATATCTCCAGCAGCTCAGATTGCCATGTCCAAACCCTGAATTCAAGTCTATCTGCACTAGTTTATCTTTTTTCATTAGTCTTTTTGCTTAAAAGACTAATCTGGAATTCTGCATTTTGTTAATCTCATCTCAGCGGGATCCAGTCCTGGAAACCCAACTGGCCATGGTCTCTAGTAACCCTCATTAGTTGAACAACTCTGCATAAATAAGTTCTCAGTTCACCCTTATAATAGTTTCATGACTTGTGTAATATTATTGTCTTCTTTTCACAAAAAGAATGGGCTGGGCTAGACCATTCAAATAATTGTCCCATAGGACTATTGCTAATAAATTATATGGAAGCTGGGTTTCGATCAAAGTGATGTGAAGAAGAAAGAATTGTGAAGAAGAAGATGATTATCAGAGGAGATTATGTAAGGGAAGGCCTCTCTTTTTCATTAACAATTCTTGTGATCCTCCATCTTTCCCTGAGTTCTATATCAACTTTCATTCATTAATTCATCCATTCAATCTTAGTGTGTGTGTGTGTGTGTGTGTGTGTGTGTATTTGTTTGTCTGTGTGTGTTGTGTATGCACGCTTTTGCTATGAAGGACAAAGATGAACTTTGGATGTCATTCTTCAGGCACTACCTTCTATTTTTGAGGCAGTGTCTCTCACCAGCCTGGAACTCCCCTTATAGTTGGGCTGACTGACAAGTGAGTTCTAGGGATCTACCTCTTTCTTTCTCCCCAGTTACAGGATTACAAGAACAAGTTAATATACCTCTCTTTCTGATGCCTCCTGGGAGTCCAGAGACATAACTCAGGTTCTCTTGCTTGCAAAGACAAGCATTTTACTAACTGAGCTATCTCCCCATCTCCTCTGTAATATTTTTAATCATCAAACTTTGCAATGTATTTGATAAAACCATTTCCCTCTTGTTTATTTGTTTGCTTGTTTATTTGAAAATAGAAAAAGACCCTTTGAACTACAGAATTTTCTGTGTGTCTTAGTCTGTCTTGCTTTAGCTGCTTTTGTCTCTTCTTGTACTAGCATCTGAAGCACCATAACCATGGACATTCTACTTTCAGGTGTCCCAGTCCCAACCACTAAGCCTGATTGTACAAGAATCTGCTTGCTTTTCTTTCATATTCTTCTCTCTTAACAAAGTAAAACCTAGACTTAACATTAAGCTGGGGCAGATGGACAATGTTCTGGGTATTCTGGGATACCATACCTGTCCCTCTGACAGTGATCCTGTGCTTGCAAGAAGGATGGCATGTATAACCAGCCTGAGGCCCTCCTGACACCCAGCATGCTAGAGCAGAGTGAGCCGGAGCCGCTGGGATTTGTGCAGGTGGAGTGGAACAAAAGGACAGAAACAGCAGATCAGCTTTACATGTCTAGGCAGCTAAATCAGGATTAACCTTTCAGGCTTTTGTGCTGATGAGATTTTGAGAACTCTACATGCTGCCCAGTTTAGAAAACAGACCTTTTGCTAAGTAAGATTTGTACTATTTTATGGATATGAGCCTAAATTTATACCATTTATTAAAAAATAGTATTGCCTCTACAATGAAATCTATGTGTTTGAATTAATTGGCTTGATGTTAGTATAAAATCACTGTCAACTTGAGTTTCAAGCTGAACATTACTGGGAAAAGTAAAACTACACAGACATTTTCACAATCTCACTTTTCAGTTTGTCTATGGATGATTTCATCTCCCTTTCAACAATAATTAAGTCCTTAGTGTCTAGGTGCTCTATTGTCTAGCAAGCAGCAAGTATAGGTCAGGAACAGGCATCTACAGAATAAGAAGGAAGATATTTCAGGCATCTGCAGAATAAGAAGGAAAATATTTTATCAGAAAAATTTTAGAAGTATCATACATGATACATTTTAAGAATTACTGCAGTAGAAATTAGAAAAATGCACATCAGGGACCTGGGTATCATGATTTTTGTTTCTTACTGGAGTTATTAGAAGGAGGGCTAGGGGAATGGCAAGTGTGCTTCTGAAGACATCTTGAGCTACACAGTGTGATGGAGATGCTGTCTCTAAAAATTTAAGAAACCCCACAAATGCATGTGTGCATATAGGTACATGCATGTATATATGTGAACACATGCATGTGCATCTGTGTATATGTGTGTGTTGAGTATGAATGTAACTATAAATGCATATTGTATGTGCATATGTAGATATGTGTCTATGTGTGTATATACATGTCAGTGTATGAATGCATGTATGTGCCTGTGTGTATATATGTGTCTGTATATGTGTATTCATGCATGTATGTGTTCATGCATACATATGCTTGAGTGTGTGTATATATGCATATGCATATATATAGTTATATGTGTGCATGTCTGCACATTGTATATATGCATGTGTGAATATGTATATGTGTGTGTATATGTGTGCATGTACACATATTTGAGTGTGTATGTGTATGTGTGAGTTTATGTATGTGTGTATATGTTTCATTTCTTCAATTCTCAGTGACTAAGAATGATAATCAAGTCAGAGGAAATAATATTTGTAGTGTGTAAGTTTTTAAAATCACCCAATGTCTCATCTGCTTCTTCTTCATCTATAACATGGAGACATTTTTCATGTTTGTGTATAAAAGTTTTTTTAACCTCATAAAATATTTATGAACACTGACATAAACAAAAAACACCAGGGGAAATACAGAAATGTCCTTGCTTGTAGAGTTCTCCACCCACAATGTGGCATCTCTCCACACGCGCGCGCGCACACACACACACACACACACACACACACACACACTAGGGCATGGCTCCAGGCCATGAGGACAAAGATAGGTAAGTCCAGCCGTCTGTTCCTCTGCCTCAACTCCCCAGAGATTCGGAAACAGATGTGGAGTTTGTCAGAGCAAATCTCGATTTATTGGAGGTAACAACAGCTTATATAGACAAAGGACCACAGGACGCAAAATGGGCAGCCAATTGTGTCAAAGGGCAACACAGCATGCAAGCCTTACAGGTCATCTCAGTAAGGAAGGCAGGTCAATGCCTGAAAGCCAATTAGGGCTCTCTGTAATGCGATCAGGGTTACACCCAGGACACTAGCTCTCAGGGTCATTTTTAGTCCCAAGTGCTTGGCTATGCCCTGGGGTAATTCCTGGGTGAGCCCAACACTTGCTTACAGAGACCACAAAATGATGGTCCACTGGGATGCTCTAGCTCATATATGTGATCTTTTTGACATGCAAGCATCTAAATATGAATGATTCATCATATTTTTAATATGGAAAAATTTCATAAAAGCCTGATTTTTTCGAATATTACAATTTACCAAAATATCTGGCAACAGTCTCATGAGTGTAGACAGCCAGAAAAGAGTGTGTTCTCCCTCTTCAGATAAAATAGCTAACCTGGGCTCTTCTCAGACTGCTAGTTACTCACACTACTACTAGGTTTTGTTACCTGTGTAATTTTCATAAGTGTCTGCATTTGCAACGGGCCTCATGGAGGGCCAGACTCTCAGTCAGGAAGGAACTCCTGGCTCAGTGTTGACACTGGCTGCTTCCCTCATCCACTCTCCTGACTCAAGAGTGGTCATTTGTTTTCTAGGTGGAAGTACCAAAGGCTTTCCCACACAGCCAGTCCTTCTGTAATTAGCTCATGTGAGTATGTAGATTCATAATTAGGGCATAGGATTTCTTTCATTGCTGCTAACATTCTTATTTTCTCAAGTTCTATATTAATTATTCCAGTTATCTCATATTTAGTATATGTCATAGTTTTTATTTCCCCCAGATTACTTTTGATTTCTAATTAAAATCCCTAAGTAGTGTCCAGAGAAATGCTATGAATGCTTAGGGCCAGTCATGAATACTGTGTTCTTTGTCCTGTAAATCATGACATGCAGTTTTCATCACAGTCATTGTGACCAATGTAATTGGAAAAAAAACATTGAGATATATTGTTGTGAATTGATAAACATTCATTTCTGCTCATATCCCAAGCATATCATCATGCAAAACATAGGCAAAGGCTTAGGCCCCCCATAAGCTGAGAATTTATCTTCATTGTCTTCTCTATTCATATTTGTCTTACTGCTGAAAAAAAATGCTCCTTAGCACCTAGATAATATGAGAAATGGCTTGGGAAGCTGGAGCCAGCCCATGTTGTGTTTATGCCAGCAGCTTACTAAAATAAGATCATTCCATCACCAAGAAATTATCAGCTATGTGAGTATGTGAACCTTGGAAAATACACACCATACATGATCAATCAGCTTTGAACACTGGTTATTGTAGTTGGCCAAGAGAGGGATGATTGTTAAGAGATATAATTCTGTATCATTTGAATTGTTATATCAAACATATAACTTATTTTATTTTGCATGAGTGGGTGTATATGTGTGTTGTCATGTGCATGAGCACATGTGTGTGTGTGTGTGTGTGCGCATGTATATGTACATACATGTGAAGGAAAGAGATTGATGTTAGATATCCTCCTTGATTATTCTCCACTGTATATATTGAGTCAGGCTCTCACCTAACCTGGAGTTCATCCATTTAGTCTAGTCAGCCGGCTGGCTCTAAGGATTTCCTGACTCTGCCTCCTGAGTACTGGGATTACAGGTGGGCCATTGTGCCTACCTGCATTTATGTGGGGGCTAGGTATTTAAGGCTCCATGTTCGCTTGTAGATACTTAACTCTCTGAGTCATTTCCCCAAGCTTCCACATATTCTTTAAAAATATGTATTTTTTTACTTTCAAGTGAGACAAATAATGAGACATTTATGGGCTATAATGTATCATTCACACACACACACACACACACACACACACACACACACACACACACACAATCAAGGTTATAGACATCTCTAGATCCTCAAACATTTATCATGTATTTGTATTGGGAATATTAAAAATCATCTGGGTTGGTATTTTGAAATCTTTAATTCCTGTCAGTTGTAGCTATCCCATGGTACTGTCAAACAGAAGAAATTAATTCTATATAGGCACACGCTGTATCTATTAACCATTTTCTCTTTCTTCCCTCCCTCATATCCATCCTAGAATCTTATAACTGCTATCTATTCTCTACTTTTCTGAGGCCAACCTTTTAGCTTTCACATTTAAGTAAGGAAACAAGGTATTTGCCTTCATGTGTTTGATTCATTTTGCTTAACAACTGTCTCTTCTCCATATTGTTTCTATATTGGTACAAATGACAGAATCTAGTTCTTTTTGTGGCTGAATGCTATTCCATTACATGTATGTCACATTTGCTCTATTAATTTATTCATCATAGGTCATCTAGGTTTCTTCTGATCTTGAGCCTTGCGAATGGTACATCAATAAGCATGCAAGAGTAGATGCCTATTCTATATCCCTAGTTACATTTATTTAGTTATATACCAAATAGTGGTATTTCTAGATCACATGATGGTTTTATTTATAGTGTTATAAAGAACATCCATATTATTTCTATATATGTGTACTAATTTACATTTTCAATAGTATATAAGAATTCCTTTTTCTCTTTATCCTTACCAGGATTAACATGTTACTTAATTTTGTGTGTGTGTGTGTGTGTGTGTGTGTGTGTGTGTGTGTGTGTGTGTGAGAAAGGGCACTATGTATTTCCATGGAGGCCTAAAGATGATCCTGGATTACTCTACTTCCTCTTTGCTTTGCTCTGGAGTTTCACAGGCTCTGCCTTCCAGAGCCAAAAGTGCAGGCCACTGCCATTTCTACCTGGCATTTTTATGTGGATCTGGGATCTGAACTCAAAATCTTCTGCTTGTGAGGCAGAGATTTAACCCCTGAGTTATCTCTCCAACCCTGTTACATGCTACTTTAAAAAAAATCTCATAAAAATTTAAAGACAAAGTATAATAAAGAAAACATTCAAGAACTGAATCAAGGTGCTTCTGAGCATTCATAAGGGTCACCTGTGAATATTGCTCAGCTATTATACATTAGTAGATAGGGGAAAAACCTATATTGCTGCTTTTCCAGCAAGCTCCCAATGAAGTCAATGTCATGGACCTATCTATGGGTCACCCTTTTAAGAGGAATAGACAACAGGTCTGGCCTCTCATTATTAAAAATGAGAAGTAGCATAGCATGATCATTGCTGTATTATTTCCTGTTTTTGGAAAAAAACTTGAGTAATTTTTCAAATTAAGAATATGTTAAAAGTATTTCTTCAAGCCAGACTACCACAGCGATAAGTGATTTCTGCAGCACTGCTCCTGCAGAGGAAGTGTACCACATTAGCAATTGCCAAGCATGCATTTGCTGTAGGAGTATTTTCTTGACGTGAGTTAGATGTGGACTATTTTACATTCATATAAAATAGTCACCAAAAATAAATCTTAGGATTCATTCTTGCCTAATTAGAAAGCAGAGCTTTTATAGGAATGTACAAGCTGGGGCATCTGAAAGTCAATAGGAGGCAGGCATGTGGGGCACAAAAAGCAAGTCTGAGATAGACCAGGAGGTGATCAGGTCCAGCAGGACGGAGATGTGAAGAGCACAAGCTGCCCCTTTAGATGACCGTTTCTAGAAGGTGAGTCTAGGTGCTTGAGAAAAGCTTTGAGCTTTTCCTAACCTCAGGTTTCGTGCATCTGAAGAGGGATTAGCTGCCGGGTAGCCAGGAATCACTGACTCATATGTGCTGAGTCAGCTAAATCTCCTCCCCATCACATCTGTGTATTCTACTACTTGGCCTGAAACACAGTTTTGGGTGGTGTCTCACACATGGTCAGTTTCTTTTCTTCAGAAGCGTTGTTCATTAGAGCAGATTAGTGAGGAAAGTACTTGGGATTGTGTAAATAAATGAATTACTTATTATATCTTTGTGCTATTACTTGAAAATCTCATAAGGGAAACAGAAAAGCACAGAAATACTGTTGAGCACCAATCCTTGCTACCTTAAAGCAGATTAGGCAGATGTGTGCCAGACTGCCTGTATCTTCCCCTGCCACATTGTAAGTAGGGATATGGTGTGTTACATTTCTGATTTATTTGCTGGGTAGACTTGTTACTAATATCTTGTCTATTGTCACACAAGTGTTTAATTTTAAAAAAGGCATTATCATTATAATGTGTTTTGTGAATGCATATTCTATTGAAACACCATTTCATTGTTTTTTTTCCCAAGGTGTGATAAAATGAAATTTGCACTTCATCTAATGAGATAAAAGAGCAATGACAGAATTCAAACTGAATTCAGGTTTTTGGAACTGTATTTATGGTGTTAGGTTCTGGCAAGTGGTGTCACCATATGCATTTAAAATATACCTATTTTTCTGGTATAGATGAAATCAGAATAATTACATTTAATACTAATTCTACTAGCATAGGTGAAATCAATGACAATTGCATTTAATGACCCAGTAATGTCTGTGACCTTGGCAAGTATGCATGTCAATACCCGAGCATTTTATAATGAATTCTAACTTTATAAGATCAGTGGGTTTAAAGTTACTTGAGTTTTCTTTGCAGAATTTTTTTTTAATTTTATTTACTGATTTTGTTTTCAGGCTTACTTGGTCCTTCAAATTATAGGCAGGTGCAATGTTTAGAAATGTGGAGTAAAGAGATTCTATTTAGAGACATAATACCCCATGGGAAACAGAATTGATCAGAAATTCAGGGAAAAATTGTGCAGATAAAAATAGAATAAAATCATACTTTACAACTTACTGCCTGTCAGAGCTACTTTTCTTTGTTGCTGTGAGAAAACACTCAGACACAACTTAAGGGGGAAAAAAGAGATTTATTTGGTTTATAGTTCCAGAGCAGAGATTTAGCTCATTATGGTGGAAAAGGCATGGCAACAGCAGAATTTGGAGGCAATTCAGGCCTCAGCAGTCATCATGAGGCAGAGGAAGCAAGAGACAAACTGTAGGAGGAAGCAGGACGGGACTATACAACCTCAAGATCGCACCTGCCACACGCCTTCCTCCAGCAAGGCACCACCTTGTAAGGTGTCACTACTTTCCCAAGCATCAACATCTACTATGGATTCAATCACATGAACCTGAAGGGGACAACTCACATTCAAACCATAACCTTCTATCACTGTAAGTGATATCTTGAATGATCTCTTTGACTGTATTCTTATTTAAAAACTGATGATCTAGAGTCATATTTTGAGAAATAGATATATTCGAGATATGGTTCTTGGCATTTTTCCCTGATTATCTCAATTCTTTCAAACAGGAGCAGTTCCCAAAGCTGTTAGAGAAGAGGCTGCAGAAGCTTGGAGAGCTGATCAAGTGCCCCACAGGTGTCAGCAGCCTGCAATTGATGGCTCTTTTGGTTATTTTCATGACCATCACCACCATGGCAGAGATGAGACATGCCTGCAGGTGGGCAAATCCTTGTTCCTTGATGTATAAGGCCCTCACTAGTAATAAAAGAGGTACTTGACACTTTTTGCATTTAATAAAGATAATGGGAACTCAGTGGATTATTCTTGTATCCTGGAACTCAGGAGGCCAAGGCATCTGGGGTTCAGGGACAGACTGGGCTACACAGGAACATCCCATCTGTAATATCGACAAAAGCAAACAAATTGGGGGAAAGCCAAGGAAATGAAAGAAAAACACAACAGGGAGAGATAGAGCCTATAAATTGTGTTAGAAATGTGAGCATGTGTTTTCCTACTGAAAGAAACCATCCACGGTTGTTAATGATACTGGCATTCCATACTGACTCCACTTTTTAACACTACACCATAACGAATGCTTTGCTGCTGTTTACTGATACTGCAACTTAAGTTCTTGGAGTCAGAGGAAGGAATTTTTTTAACTGATGGATTTTCTGCCTTTACCATTTTAATAATTAGTATTAACTATTAACCTGCCATCTACAAGGCCGACATTTGGACCCACCTAAGAGGGGTTCTCTAGATTAAGGGTGACCTCTAGCATGCCTGTGAGGTATTGTTCAGGTTGCATGAATTAGTCTGGAAATACTTATCTAACACTGAGTGGCATCATTCTTTGGTCTTAAAAAGTTACAAAACGGGGAAAGTGAGCCAATTACTACCAGCAAGGAAGAATGCAAATATTCATTCCCTGTATGTTACTTGACAGTGATTAACTGCTTCAAGCTCCTGCCACTGTGACTTCCCTACAATCATGGGCTAAAACCTCATATTGTGAGCTAAATAAACCATATCTCTCTTGTTTGCTTCTTTTTTATTACCAGAATTTTATTACAGTATAATAACATTATTCCTTATCATTACTCTTATTAATCTCTCATTGGGTCTAATTTATAAATCAAGGTTTATTACAGACCTGAGCATACAGGAAAAGAACCTAGTGAATGTGAACAGACATACTTTATATGCATACTCACATACCTGAACACATGCACATACATAAAGAACATAGTGAACACAAGTTCTGTTCTACTTGTGGTTGAAGACATTCACTGAGGATGAAGAAATGCACTCTCCATGCATATGAAGAGAATTCTGTACCAAGACCAAAATAAATGAAATCAGTGAAGAGTGAAGAAGCAGTTTGGTCAGGTTCAAGAGGGACTTTCAGAAAAACCCTGGGATTATGAGAAGTAACTCCAAAAGAACCTTCTATGCTAGTAATATGTCAAAAAATATCTTTTAAAGAAAGGAACAAGAATAGGCAGAAGAACATAGAGAGAGGAAAACGGAGGGGGGAGAGGAAGCCCTGATCTCATCTACTTAGAACCCAGTGACAAAATTATACGAGAAGTAACAGGAATGTGACACTTCCTGATAAAATGTTGGTCAGAGATATCTCAAAGGCCCCCAAACAGTATAGGCTTCTGTTATTTCCCTTGGTTGCTCTCTAAAATTGTTTGCTTCTTGTTAGGTACTTTGTCACAGCAAGAAGATAAGTAACTAAAACAATCATGCAGAAGGAAAAAGAACTCATTGTTCATGAAAAATATTATAATTTAGTTCTCATTTATAGATAAAGTCATGAAGATTAACCTATCTAACTTAGAACATAGAATGTTTGGGAGAGAAGACTCATGATTGCCTTCATTCCAGCTTCTTCTACTGTGAGGAATCTTAGAAATTATGTCATTACAGATTAACAGTCTTTTCTCTTAATGATCTAACAGTCCCAGCTCAGGGGGAAATATCAAATACACAGGGTGGGGGGGGGAGAGAGAGGCATACCCATGGGGAAATATCAAATACAGAGAGAGAGAGAGAGAGAGAGAGAGAGAGAGAGAGAGAGAGAGAGAGAGAAAGAGATAGAGAGAGGCATACCCATTATCACCATTACCACCAATTCCAACTCACTCAGGTTTTTAAAATAAGAAATTAATGATAGTATCCATGAAACGTTTTCTTTGATGGAAAACCTGAAATTTCTAGAAAAAGAAAATTATCAGTAGAGAATCTTCTATACACACATTCAAAAAAAGGTTTCTGAAAAATACAAAATGAGCAAGACATGGTAGGAACCCATAAAAATCTCTGTTCTCTGATTAACCAAAATACAGTACATATACACAATGGAATATTATTCAGTATTTAAGAAAAATGAAATTGTGAAATCTCCAGATGAATGGATAGAACTAGAACCCAGACACAGAAATGCAAATGCTGCATATTTTCTCTTACATGTGGATACTTAGCCTTTCAAATTTGTGCACTTATCCAGGTATACCTGTAGAGGTCAGAAAACTAAAAAGGTAACTACCACTATGGAAAGGCGAGGATATGGTAGGATTGGGAAACCTTAGTTGGAAAGGGGAAAGATGGAGGAAAAGTTGAAGGGGAATAGGGATGAGGGATAGAATAGAAAAGGTAATGGAGAGGATTAATTAATGCTAAGGATGTATTTACATCCATATAAAAACCTACCATATTATAAGCGTATTTAAAAATGTATTTTAAAAAATGAATGAAAGTGCCCTAACCAGAGGTACATAAAGAGAGGAAAGGGATTGCAATAACTGCCTTGAGATGTTTCTTCCAGAAGCCATGATTAAATAAGACACCCAGTATCGAGTGTATGACCAGAATCTGATAATATAAACCCTATTCTTTTTTTATATTATTATATACATTCTTTATTATTTCCGCTCATACAAACTTAATAGGTACACCAGTTCCCTCCCTCCCTCCTCCTCCCCCCGAATCCCCTACTCCCCCTCCCCTCACCCCTCCCTCCCCATCCCCTAGTGTCTCCCCCCAGTTCCCAGAGAGTCCTTTATTGTGCATGCCAGACTCTCCTCTGGGCCCTCCTCTCCGATGATGTACAAGGACCCAATGGCATTTCCCTGAACCCTTTCCCGTGTTCCCCTTAAGCATAGGAACACTACTGTGGCTGTCAATCCCTTGCCTCCAAGGATCTTGGTGCCTTTAGCAGATGCTAGACTTTGTGAGGTCAATAGTGTGTTGGACATTGCGCAGAGCATGCAAAGTCCTATTATGATTGCTTCGCCCCTAACTAGTGTGGAGAATCTTGCAAATCATTGCTCCTCCCATCCTTTTGCTCTTACAATCTTACCACCCCCTCTTTGGCAAATATCCCTGAGCTTCAGGATGGGGAGATATTAGGCTGGCCTAGTTCTAGGTGGTTGATATAGAGTCTCTGTAGTTTTGGATTGTGGTTTGTTGATTTTCTTTTGCAGTTTTGCTGCTCCTGCAATGCCCTTCACTCCATCCTGATGGGCATTGTATGTCACCCTCTGGCCAGAGACAAAAAGCTGTTAAACTGGAGTCTTGTTATAACAGCACATTCAAGGGTAGATGTAATAAAAGTAGGAAACCTCAGTGAGGGAGGGGTCAATCACCCATTTGCAAAATGATTACTTTTTATCTGCCAGACCATATGCCCTCCCCTTCTGGTGAGATCATAGCCCCTCAGTTGAAAATGATCAGGAACGAACTTCTGTGAACTTAACCAGGTGTCACATTACTTACTTGCATTCCTTGATGGAGGCTTATTTTCTCTGCGGTAACATGGTCCCTCTCTCCTTGATAAACCCTGTTCTTAAGGGTACAACATAACTTGATCGTAGGTCATAGAGAAATCAAGCCAGAACTAACTTAGAAATTAACTCCTCCTTGCTGACTAGCTTTCACAGTACCAGAGGCACTAATAGGCTGTTTGGGGGAGAAAAAAATCATCAACAGTTTTGTCTGGTTGTGAATTCTGTGAGCATCAGCTTGGCAAGATTTGGGTTCTATAATGGCATGAACATTATGGGGTTAACCAACCATTTTCTCCTTAGATTTAAGGCCCATCCTTCAGAAAAGAACTCATGCTTGGAACTGTAAACCAAGTCAAGAACTTGTAGATGGGGAGGTCATAGGTCCTAAGAGAGAACAAATTGCTATTGTTTTGTCAACTGGGCATGATACCAGGTTATTTTCTGAATACTTAAATTATACCTGTAGTTCAGTGCAGCTCCCTGTCATTGACTAATACCTATCTTTCTCTCTTTCTCTCTTTCTCACTTTCTCTCTTCCTTCCTTCCTTCCTTCCTTCCTTCCTTCCTTCCTTCCTTCCTTCCTTCCTTCCTTCCTTCCTTCCTTCCTTCCTTCCTTCCTTCCTTCCTTCCTTCCTTCCTTCCTTCCTTTCTTTCTTGGAATGGAGGGCAAGAAAACCACGACTGAAAAAAATACAGAGAATAGGTAGCTAGAGACTATAATTAGAGAGTGTTCAGCCTTAAAGTTGACATGAACTATATCACCCCAACACAAAAGTAGAGGATGCAGAAAACATGCAAGAGAGGAAAGGTGGAGAGTAATACCAAGCAGTGTCTTCTAGAAACCACAGGACCATTGCACCAATGAGCACACTACAACCATGTTTTCCTGCACAGGAAAGATTTGGCCCATTAATATTTCATCCCAGAAGGGGAAGAGCTCATGAAGGACAATTGATGCTGAAAGCTAGCTGTGGGAAAGGGAGCCATCTTCTACAGTGGTGTGCGTACCCGTTGACATATTACCCATATCCCAGTAAGTATCCAGGTAATTTTAAAGCAGGTAAACTTAGTGGGACACACACACACACACACACATACACGAGAGAGAGAGAGAGAGAGAGAGAGAGAGAGAGAGAGAGAGAGAGAGAAGGATGGAGAAAGAAAGTGAGAGAAAAAGATGAAAGTGTAGGACAGAGATCAGTTGGGAACTGAAAGGATTTCTGTGAAATGGGATTAGATAATATGGAGAGAAAATCTCTGATTAATTATGTACATATACAAAACTTCCATGGAATTAAAAAAATAATAAAATACTGTATTCTCATTATTTAAATTTTTTTTTGTGTGTTTGCACTGTAATTGCCAGAGATTAGAATTTCACTTTGCAGCAACTCTTTTGTGCCTTGTTCACTTTTATTTTGTTCCCCTCATTTGAAAAGTTCTGCTGGTAGAATTGGTTTGTAATTATATTTCAATGTAAGGTTATGGAATTCTGATTTTTTTATCTGTATTAAAGCAATCTCGAATTCATACGTCTTTGACAAGTGACCCCTCATGTTGATTCACTTCCATTTCTGCCCATAACAATGAGCTTCCTCGGGTGCATCTGGAAGGAAGCCCTGGTTCTTCCTTTTGACCCTTCTCCCCAACCTGCACACTATCTGTCAATCTTTTCATGTGACTGCTACCTTCATGTGGACTAACAATAAATCAACTTTCATACTCTCAAAATGACTTCTCCCAAGTTCCAATTTCACTTCTCTCTCTTGCTAAGTCTGGGCTTTTACCTTTCTTACTTGAATCCTCTAGATTTAACTGAGTTCAATCCTTTTCTCTTAAATCTATATTCTACCTAGGTTTCCATACTTTTGTTTATCTAATTGAGTATTTTATTTGTGTGTGTGTGTGTGTGTGTGTGTGTGTGTGTGTGTGTGTGTGTGGTGTGCGCGCGCTTGTGGAGGCCGAAGGTAAGTATCAGGAATCATCCTGGATTTCTCTACCTCCTTACTGCTTTGCTCTTAGATTTCCCAGGCACTACCTTCAGGGCCAGAATTGCAGGCCACCACTCTATCTGCCCAATATTTTTATGTGGGATTTGGGGATCAAAATTCAGGTTCTTCTGCTTGACAGGCAAAGGCTTTAACTCTCGAGCCATCTCCCCAGCCCTCCATAATTTTCAACATGTCTCTATATTTTTCTTTCATTCCATCCCTAACATCCATCACTATCATTCATGATCCCATCCTGCTGAATCTTCTGTTCCTCATCATCCCCCACAATCATACCTTGACTTGATCCTTCTCATATCTGGATAATAGCAAAAAATTTCTTAAATGAGCTTCCCATATGCCCTCACTCACCTCTGTGTCCTCATTTCCCATCTGGTTAATATGTATTTTAAAGAAGAACTGTATATTAGAACTCTTATATTCCCAGAAGAGACATTTCTACAACATAGGATTCAAATCTTGTTTTTTTTTAAATTAAAGGACAAAAGGTCATTTCCCAGTACTCACCATATGTTTATAGTTAGAAACTAACCTGTGTAGATTTCTTAAAAAGTGTTATGCAGACCAGTTAATTTTCTATGATTATTAGTTAACTTGGAGGAGGCATAGGAATTTTCCTAACTTCTAAATTTGTCCATTCTAAAATTTCACAATAATGGTAAGGTAGGCAGAGTCTGTGTGTGCAGTGCAGTGTGAAAAATGAATTGTTTAAGCTGCTTGGCTGTATTTTTATTTGAATTATCTTAAAATGAGTAAGGACATCTTTTTTCTTCTCTTACTAGTTATTGGAGAGGCTTTTAAATATCTAGTTGTTGCTCTAACTATAAAAAGAAAACTCAATCTTATGAACTTTTTTCAGAAAATATTTAAAATCAAGAAGAAAACATGCATCCAAAGGCTGCCTCAGAGAAAGTAGAGGAAGACTGCCTAGGTTTGACAGACAGTGGATCTTGATCACAGTGAAACGTAAATCCCTTCCTCCAAGAAAAAAAAAATTACTGTCCATTTGACCTTCACAGAGAAGAACCTGAAGACACAGCACATACATCTTTCGAAGTTTGCATCTGAAAGTTTGGAGAAAATATTGTGCACGTTTTCTCTGCCAGATGAAGTTCCCCTTAGCTTGTGAGTGCTTTCAGTATTAAACACTAAAATTCAGTATTAATGCTCCAAATGCAACAAGCAAGAATCAGCATGCTTTGTTGCAGAACCTCGCCGGGCCAGTCAGGGAAAGGAGGGGGAAATTCGGCTGGAGCCTCAGAGCTCAAGGCAAGGGGCCGAACAGCTCAGAGTCACCACAGACCGGGGCGTCAGGTGAGAAGCAGCAGGCAGGGGACGAGTTTGCTGCAGACTCTATTTAAGAACGTGTTTGAGCTTATATAGGATCAGGGGTCCAATCAGGTGATGCCATCCCTCTGCTTGGGGACAGCCACCAACCGTTTAACTGTTTACTAGGTGTCCATTGCAGGGGCAGGTTAGATGGCCGCTTCCCAGTGGTTGTTCATCCTTCTGCCTGCATGGTTCCTCTATGTCCGGAGCATGTCTGTACGTGTTCAGACTTGTCCGTAGCCAGAACTCCTGAATTCGGGAATGCGACTAGGGCCTCCCTGAATTGATAGTGCCACACCTTGTGAATGTTGACTTAGAGCTCATGTTCTGTAGGGCTGCTGGACAGGTAAACTCAATACTATCCTTCCAGTCAGCTTCTCTTCCACCCTACTCTTACATGTGTGTGCCAGTCATTGTGGAACTGGCCTTGAAGCTAAGGTGGTATGCATCTTCCAAGATCATTCATTATTTATTTTTCCAGCAAGGAAGGGTTGAGGCTTATCTGTAGAATGTGTGAATCTGATGAGAATGGATTCACTCACTCCAAGGTGAATTCCTCATAATGGTTATCACATGTGACCTGCTTAGTCACATAGCTGAGTAAAACTTTTGAAAATCCTGTCCATCATAATGGCTCAAATTTATATTTGAAGTTGGGCTGGAGAGATGGCTCAGGGGTCAAGACTCTGTCTCTCAAGCAGAAGATCCTGAGTTCGGATCTCAGGTCCCAGGTAAAAAATGCCAGGGGCAAATGGCAGTAAGCTAAACTTCCAACCCTTGTTGAGGAGCCTGGGAAATCCCAGAGTTAAGCAAGAAGGAGATAGAAGCACTCCAAATGATTCCTGAAGTCACCCTTGTTCCTCCAAGGGACACACACACACACACACACACACACACACACACACACACACTAAAATGAAATGAAATCAGAGAAGTCATGTAATGAAATAAATTTCTAGTCAAATCACTGGTATCTGTATGACTTCAAACTTATCCCTAATGCATTTTCACTCCAGTTACTGATAACTTCCCAAAGCTAACTCCATGGACATTTTAGTCATCTAGCATGACTTCTGGGAAGCTCATTATATTCTCTCTTCAAAAAACAAATTTCCTTAATTTGTTGCTCCCTCTTGATTTTGAATCTTTTCTTCTTTCCTGACTGTTATTTTCAGTCTTCCTTGGTGCTGTCATCTCTTACCAGCTTGTAGTTGTTGGAGGGGCAGTTCATTCCTAGGAGTCTTGGTTCATTTTACCCTATACCTGTCGTCTAGACATTTCCATTTATATTGTAATTTAAATTCTAATATTATATGCAAAATGCACAAATCGGCTAGACAGTAAACTTCTCTCTCTCTCTCTCTCTCTCCCCCTTTGGTTGATTAAACATGTTTGTGAATGAGAATTCCAACCTACATTATTCTTATAGTAACAATAACGTGGATACTGGAAAGTAACTCTCTGATTTAAGTTCACTTGAAAAGCAGGGTCAACTAACTCTTGGTTTCTCTGTTCGTGAGGTTTCTGTTTCTCAGGGTGTGCTCATGACAGGCTCGAACACCTTTGGCTAATTATGCTAATTATAAAACAAGCTATGGGAAGGAATTACCTTTTCTTCAGCAAGACCACTTGAATTTTACTGTGATTAATTGTAAGTTGCAAAACAAAGTCCAAAGGTGGAAGAGTAAAGTTATCGCAATTTCTTGATAGATAATGCAAAGAGAAGAATCGGTTGGGGATTATGGGACTTCATTCCAAGTTTAAGAGATATATCTTTTACTTAATGACATTAGGACAATCATTAAAGCTCAAAACAAACCCAAGCATTACTAGCTGCTACATTTTTAACGGATATACCAATACTTTGAAAAATATGATCACTACCTAAGAAATTATGTATCATCATTCCTTCTCTTGATTTGCCCACCCCCATATTATCTTTCCCTTTCTCCTTATGGCATTTGTTTGGACAAATGACAGTAGAAATATTAACTTATATGCAACATTACTACTATTATTCACTTTAAAACTGTTAATTTTTCTTTTTTTAAGAATTTTTTTAAAAATCTTTATTTTTTAATAATTTTTTATTATTTATTTATTCAATTGTGTGTGTATGCGTGTGTGCACGTGTGTGTGTGTGTGTGTGTGTGTGTGTGTGTGTAGAACCATGGACAAACTCAGGAACCACCATGGACCGTCTCCACCTCCTCCTTGTTTACTCTGCCCAGGGATTCACAGGCTCCGCCCTACCAGGACCAGAAACGCAGGCTGCCCCCTCTTCTGCCCGGCCTCTAGTCCAGGGTCTAGGATCCGAACTCAGGACCTTCTGCCTGCAAGGCAGAGGCTTAACCCCTGAGCCACCTCTCCAGCCCCTTGGTGTGAATTTTTCTTATGTCAACTCACAAACAAACATGGAAAAGATTTTTTTATATTAATCAAGATTGGCACATTGGAATAAGAGTCGTGTCCTCTAGCTGGTCATTGTCTATTATGTGGAGCCCTTTCTTGCCATGATGACTATTGAATGATATTCTCTTTCAGGACCCTTTTTGTGGCTTGAAATTATGAACTTCTAAAGTAATCCTTACAGCCTTCTATTAGTATGTTTTTCTATTGCTTTTCATTTCAAAGATAAGTTGCACCATCCACATTAATTGTTGAAGAATCTTTTGTGGGCCACCCTGGGACCTAACTACTACTACCTCTAGCATTGTTCAGTGAGAAAAGTAAATTAGCTTAACTTTAATGTTAATTTCTCTAATGTTATAAATGTAATTTTGGAAAATAAGCCCTATAAAAACTATTGATTGCAGAAAGAAGCAAAATAGAAAGACAGAGAAGGAGAGAGCGAGCAAGAAGACAGACAGATATATAGAGAGAACTTTGCATTAATTTTAAACTGAACACCTATAAAAGACAAGATATACCAGGAAGAAAAGAAATAACTACCCTGCGGGAAAATACACTCTGCCAAAGAACTTATAATTTAGTGAAACCCTTAATAAGCTACAACAATGTATGTTGAGTACTAAATAGGTGGTATCAAATACACATGTTATTTTAGGTCAAAGCCCATAAAATTATTCAGCTGAAAGAATATCCTTTAGTTTGTCCAGACTTGCCTGTACCTAAACTATTCACAAACTCCTTTCATGTAGCAAGGAGGTGATCTATATGGGAAATGTTTAAAAACACTTTTTCTCCTATGAAGTTCCTTCTGGGGAGGTAAAATCCTTAGCTACAAATCTTCATTTCTGTGCTTTATAGCCTTAAACATTAGTACAATGCAGGTCACAAGTGCTTATCACTTAGTGGTAATAGGAAAGGATACCTGATGCACCCTTTCTTAACAGTTTTTCAAAAGAAATCATTTGGCTTTGTATTGATGAAATACAGTAGATATAAGTGTCACACAACCATTAAGCACAGATAGTAAAGAATTCTCCAGGGCAATTGCATCTAGGTTTTCTGTTCTTCTTCTACTCTTTAAGGGGGTACACACTTACAATGTACATTCATTATTTTGGATTCCGGATGGGCTAGGTATAAAATACATATAGCATGGGTAGCTTGATTCATCAGATGGACATTATTTGGAGTTTTCTTCATACTTTTCACAATATTTATACTTAGTGTTTTTCCCCCGCAACAACACATATTCAGGTCTTTACATATACAGGTCAAGCTCAGTTTTTTCAGCCTTCCTTAGTTCATCTCTCAGTAGTCAGCTTCACTTTGCTTATCTTTTTCTATGCTGAGAAAGTCCTGATTTGGTGTAGTCAATGACTTCCCCACTGCTTTGGAAGCTGGCCTTCTCCTAATCTCAGTTTGGTTCAACAAGTTGTATCATTTCCATTTTCGTGCTAGTAACTGGTGCAGGCATTGATTGGCCTATGGTATGTTTTGGGTCAAAGAAATATGAAAAAAATTCATAATATGAATTTTATGAGTTTCAGAAAGACAAAAGAAAAATATGACACTTTCTATCTAGGATAAGATAATGTATGACCTGGAGTGGATGTAAAGTTTAAGCATAGATGTGGATGTGAGCAAAGTTTAGAGAATTCAGAAAGACCAAAGAAACATTTTAGGTTGGATTTGGGCCGTTACTTCTCACCTCTCTGGTCCCAGCACAAGAATGACCATAGACTATATAGAAATGAGTGGTCTTAGCCATGTCACAATAACCCTTTTAAAGGAAGCCATGTCTATGCTTGACCTACAGGCTGTGACTTGCTGAGTCCTGACATAGAACCCATTTTGCAATGTGTCTAGAGCTGCCTTATATTTTTATTCCTTGATACGCTAGAATACATTTTTCTTTTGATATTTCTTTTGTCTCTCACACATGAATTATTGAACTAACATTTCCATACCCTTAGTCCCCAATCCCTTCCTCCTCCTCTTATCAGTTCAACATTTCTTCTTCTTCCCTGCTAGACTTCCTTCTATCTTCAAGTCTTTTCACATTTGTGACCTTCTGGGTTTCACCTGGTTTGCCTTTGATGATGTAACCCTGAGTACTTGATGGAGCTTGAATCTTGTGTCAGTGGATATATTGAGGAAGGCATCTTGTATTTCTTCTCATGTACATTAGCCTTTCATGGAGGAATGGTATCTTTTGAGCTCTTTCCGCTTCCATCATTCTAATTGATAGTTGTAGTTGCATCTGTGGTTCTTGGTATCTGGTATCAAAATTATTCTCAAAAGCCTCCTTGTGGAAGATCCATTTCTATTCCCAATACTGCAGCAGAGGCCTTCTGAATATAATATCATTGTCACTGTTTATTCTGCTTGTGCTCCGAGGGACTAAAATGTTAGGTTTGGTGAGAAATAAGCAGAGCTCCAGGGTGGTAGTTGATTGGTAGCTACAGGACAAATCAGACCTTGTGAAGAATCACAAATGTTGTTATATTAAAAATGACTCACCTTGCTCACTTACTTCGCCAGATGAATGTATTTTTTAAAAGATGTATCTTGCTTTTGGTGTTTTGATGACTCAGATCTCCCTAGATGCATATGTGACCTTTTCCCAGGTGTTACAGCTCCGCTTCCTCACAGATGTCTCCTGTGACTTTCACAGGGCACTTGAGGAGGTTACTATAAAAGTCCTTGTGAAATGTTGAAAGTGGCTTCTGTGAGAGGTATCTGCTGATTCCCGTGAGGACATCAAAATGCTCTGTCATTAAGTCCTTTCCATCTTGGTCACTTCTTGCCTCTGGCTTTGGTGTAAATTTTCCTAATGTAACAATGGAGGTTATAATTAAATTCTTGGTTGTGTTTTTGAGTATAGTAGAGATGGTTCAGTTACTTTTTATGGGTTATTGTTGTGCTTGCTCAGAGGGTAGCATCTTTTGAGAAACTCCATTCTTTTGGATTGCATGCTATTATTCTTAAAATAGCAGTTATTCTAGATTTATTTCTATGTCTCCTATTACATGTTAACTGGGTGCAGAATCTCTTTGAGGATCATTGTGTAGGCGGTCCAAATATTATGGATGCTTTTGAAGTAGATGAAAGCTAGAAGGAAAGAAAGAGAATACATAAGAAAGAAACTTAAAGTGAGACAATTAAAAACAAGAACTAGTACTTTTAAGAAATCCTTCTTCATTAAGGGTCTGAGTAACACAGTGCTTTAGAACTTGTAGTCATCAGTTACCAAGACTCTGGCTTTAAGTTCCTTCTACTTACCATTTTGGCCCCTGGGGACATATGCATATCACCTTTACTCTATGCTACAGTTCCATTTTTGTCCACTAGCCACTGGTTAAATTCTTTCCTTGGTTATAGTGTACCCCTAGTAATCGAGAACAAAGTAGATGATGTCAGTGTTTGCTTATAGTGTGCCTATCCTGCAGCATCCTTTATGAAGTTCGTTTCTCATGTCATCATGTTTTTACTGTTAACTGGAAAAATCATAGCCAACAATTTCTTTCATTCTAGAAAAGACAACCAGAAGAAAAATTCCTTGAAAATCATAATTATATGTTTCAATATCTATGTAGAAGTTTTGTGTAAGCATATACTGAACTGGATGTAACTTGTGTAGTGAAACGTTGGATTCTTTTATTTATCTATATGATGTCTTTCTATGTCATCTCTTATTTCATCATAGAAACCTATTTCTGAATTAATAAGGAAGAAGAGTTATCTCAGTCAGGGGGTGATTCAACAATAAAAACACCTGATCTCAAGTGTTATCTGCTGTTTGACTCTGCATTTAATAGTTTGGAGGAATCTGATAAATTTGCACTCAGTGAGTTTAGCTTAATACTCTTTTCAGTCATGTCTAATTGTCTGAGAACATGTATGAATCAATTTTTTTTGCCATGAACTTTGTCTTTTTGGCCCTAAAAGTTTAATTCATAGCTTATAAAACATCATGCTCTTGCTGCATGTGACTGAACTGTCCTCTAGTTCCTCAACATTTGGAGAATTGGAATAAAGTCCTAACTTTTAATATCTTTCTCCACAGATTCTGAAAACACTTTCATTTCTGGGTCTGATTGTTTGATTTTCCTCTTTTTACTGTCTTGGAACCTCTCAGTTTTCTCCCCAAAACAGGCTCTAGACAGCTGCCAATTTTGTTTCATGTGTCCTATCTTGATTTTTTTCCTAAAGTTATTTCAGGCAGAAAGTCAAATTGGGTTCCTATCACTCCATCTGGGTTCAATATTAAAGTTCCTTTACAATCTAGTTTTGTACTATTGTCTGAATTGTATTTTTGCTCTTACAACATTTTCTTTTGAAACTTCTGGAGATAAGTTTTGACTCTGAAATTGAAGTTCTAATATTTAGTTAAATATCTAAGTCCATTTGCATAATGCTTCTTACCTTTCCCCATCTCCTATATGCAGATGCATGTAGAGTCAAGTCGCCAATTTTTTTATTAATACATTTTTATTATTATTTCAGCTCATACAAACTTATTAGGTACACCAGTTCCCTCCCTCCCTCCTCTTCCCCCTGTACCCTCTACTCTCCCTCCCCACCCTACTCCCTCCCCATTCCCCAGTGCCTCCTGCCCCAATTCCCAGAGAGTCCTTTCTTGTGCATGTCTGATTTTCCTCTGGGCCCTCCTCTCTGATGATCAAGTCGCCAATTAAACACAGTTCCTAGAATTATACCATGCTCCTGTATGACCAAGCCTTTCTTTCCTTTGTTCACATCACTTTCTTTTCCAGGGTTACCTACTTCTTAAATCCTTGTTCAAACACAGCCCTTACTGTGCAGTTGCCTCTACAACAAGATTAATGAACCTCTATTCTCTTACTGAGACATTTCTTTCTTTATCGAGCTTAGAAAATGTATTCTTTGAAAAATTTATTCTTTGAGTATTAGATAACAAGTAATTCAGATTTTTAGGGCCATTACCAGTCTTGGTTTTGTATTCCTCTTTAAGTTCTTCAACACTTTAAAATATAAGCATCTTTAATTTGGGAGCCAAGAAAATGCATGCTGTAATAAGTGGTAATGTGCTGTTCTCTGTTTTAGAGAACAGAGATAATTTTTTATTATTCTGTCCAAAAGAGTACCTGGACATTTCATTCATTAATAGTGACCATGGGAGTAGTCTATATGTGGAGGCAGTTATTCTAAGTAGAACTTAAACTTGTTTAAAATAGTCATTTGCTTTATGAAATCAGGTTAGGACATCAGCATAATTTCATCGATGTGGCAGTTGGGCATGGGGAAATAGAATCAGGAAGAATCTTTCAGCTGAATCACTTTAGGAAGTTAAGGAAGGAGCAGGGGTGGGAAAGAGGGATTTCTGTTGTTCCTTCTTTGGTGCAGTTGGTCTCAAGGAGGACAGAGTCTGACATTGATGGACTCAGCATCTCAGACTTTGCTGGAAAACAAATGTCAATAGACATATATTTGCAGTCTTTGGCCTAACTATTTGGTAAACTTCAAGAACCAGTGACCATATCTGGTTATTTTTATGTTTGTCATGTATTTTGGAGGAAATAAGACTGGACTTCAAGCATATGAGTGCTCCTTTCTACAGCATAGAAGTCTTAGAATTATTATTTTCATGCTAGTTTTAAATTTAGAGAATGCTTGTTTCTCTTACATAAAGTAATAGCCTTCAAACATAGGTCTTTATTGAAATTAGGTGTCTTCACAGCACACCTGGTTTTCATTAAGAAGTGGAGGAAATATTATTTAAAAATCACACATAAATGCTTCATTTAGTTTTTGGCATTTTTTGACCTGAAGGAAAAACGTAAGTATTTTTGATTCATATTTTTAAAAAATACTCTATGTTCTACAACCTGCCACAGAATGAACTAGTGTGAGCTGATATGAAAGATTTCTATGGTGTCTTTTGGAAATCCCAGCAGATAAGACTCCTCAGCACAGTGAGATGCACTGTCCAATAATCAATCAAACCAGTATCATGGTGAAAATGTACTCACAACAGCCTCCATTTGCAATTAGTTGAAAATGATCTTTATAGGAAAAATTATAGTGGCATAAATAGCACCTGCTGTCAACATTAGTGCTTCAAAAAGCAGAAGCTGTTTCACACCCTTAACTTTAAGCAATGATTAATATTTGGCTGATTTAAAGCAAACTAGTAGGTGTTTGGAATTAAACATACAATATATTTACATCAAGTGTAGTATTGTTAAGACAGCTAATTTTCTCTGCTGGGAATTAAATGTCCTTTATCAAATGACAACAATGCTGGAATCCATTGTGAGAGAGAACTACAGAGAACAGGGCAGAGAACTGAAGGCAGAATGCTACTACAGCAGTAGCCTGGTCTTTGAGATTGGGTAGCTGGAATTTATTTCAGTGTCTAGTGATACATGCCTTCGAGTTTCAGTCACTTGCTACATTTCTCCTTCTCTCCAGGCTTTCTTGTCATTTATGTCATTTGTTGACAGCCAAATGAAATAATGCAGTAAAACAAATAAAAAAGAAAATGATGTGGCAACTTTATAAATATGGAATCTAGACTGATTATTTTGCAGTAGCATTGTACATTCTTGTGACTGTTAAACACCTCTGAGAGTTAAGGAAAAATTAGAACGGTGAGTGTAGTTCTACATCCCTACATTCCCTCCCCCCTCCCTGAACTGGCTTCTATATGCATGCTTCTGTAAGAACACATTATTCCTAGTTACTGGTTCTGCTCCAGTTGGGAATTATGGTAAAAAATTAGAGACAAATATCTGTGAGCCAACCTGAGTGGTTGAGGGAATGGAGTGTGTCCCATGGGCTCCAGACTTTGGTCCACCTGGTATACAGGATATGAAGGCACACAGCTTCCCACACGAGGAACAAAGTGAACCAATGCACAATAGGAAAGAGATGGGGACTCTTTTTCCTTATGAAATTCCAAAAGGATTATTTTACTAATTATATATTTTATTTACTTACCATATCAGTCAGTTGTATTATCATTGTAACCCAATACATGAAAGAAACGACTCAAGGGAAGAACAACTGATCTGGGCTCATGGTTTCAGAGATTTTGGTCCTTGGCATTTGGCTCTGTGTTTCTGGGCCTGTGTGTGGTTGCAGGAATGTGTGATAAGGAAGCTCCTTTTTACTTTATGGAAGCTAGGAAGCACAGAATAGGGAATAGAGAGAATGTCCAGGGCAAAATATCCTCCTCAAGGATGCATTCCCAGAGTCTTATGTCTTCTAACAGGCATCTCTGCTTGTTGACCACCTTTCCATCTCTGATTGTTACCATCTCTTCATAACACCATTAAATGATGAATCTTTCAAGGGATTAACCCAAACATTAAGTCAGAGTCCTCATGATCTAACCAGTTCTCAAAATGCCCCCACAGATCACCAGACATGAACTTTTCCAATCTTTCAGGCAATTCCCAATCCAATCAAGTTGACAATCAATATTATCTATCACATCCACTTTTTACTTAATTTATTCAGGTATAAGATTGGCTCCATGAAAGGGACATCATTCAGAAGTCGTATGATGCCAGTTTTATTTCTGGGTCTCCAACCCAGGACTTCTGCCTAATTTACCTGGCATTCCACTGATGCTTAATATGGCAGATAACTATTTTTTTAATTCTCATTATAAAACATTGAATTGAGAAAACTCCTCTGTCTTGCATTGAAGATGCTATTGATTTTCCTAGCATTGTTACCACTGTTCCTGTTTTGAGAATATTTAGCCTAGTTCAAGAGAAATGATTTTCTCTTCATGTTACCCACTCTCCTGCCCCCTGACTTTGCTCATAGTGAACCATCTTGTATCTTTTTCTTCACTCTTCTTCTTTTTGGCCAGAAGTGACTTTTGAAAACTTAACTGCTCTTTCCTGGCCCCAAAGGAGGTAGCGTACCCTTCTTACCTTCTGCAAAAATTGATCTCTATGCAACTTTTAGAATATTTTAACTTTATGCTCTACATTTCAATAAAGGACTCTTACAATCTAGGAGTAGAGTGTAAACTTATGCTTGATACAACTTTAAACAAATGTCATTTACAACCAGTGCTGTGTATGTGAACATTGAGTGAATGAATGGCTGTCTTTGGTACTCTGGTTCCAGCAAACGTGCTGGACCATAGGTCTAGGGGACACACCTTTTAGCCCCACGTGCTTTTCACTTTAATGCAGCTGTGTGCCTACCCTGCTCATCTTTCTACAGCTACTGAGACACTTGCCTTTGGAGGCATTTGGCAGCTTTGCTAAGGGCCAGGCTTGTCTGGCGGAGAACTTTGGTCACAGATGTTGTCAGGTGAAGTCTCAGCCTCAGGCATGTCTTTGAAGCCTTCCTGCTCCCTCCACACGCCTCTGGGCTTCTTTCATTCAAGAAGTTTGAGGACAGACCTGGTTCTTTTGTAACTCCATGTGCAGCATGACTCATCTGAAATGTAGGTGAAGGGACGAATAGAGCAGATGAGTTTGAATTCCTGGGCATGCATGTTTTCCTTTCTGTTCTAAAATAACCTCTTTGGTACCAGTGACTCAGCAAGGCTCACCTAAAATCAGACCAACACAATCTCCCCATCCTAAGGTTTCAGGAACTTCATAGAAGAGGAGACGGTGAGAATAAGAACCTAAAGATGGGAGGCTCACCTTTAGACAAGACATTCCACTCAAGATAGGACTGCTGCATCTAGGAACTCACTACAGACTTGTCCTTATCAGATTTGGATAATGACTGATATACAAACATGCCCCCATAGACTATCGAGGAACTCAAGAATATATAATGCAAGTCTTGGGGACTAAAGCTGGATTAGTGAAGGGAAATGCTTGTATCAGTGGGATGGCCTTAAGAGAAGCAACTTGGTTTGCCACAAGACCTGAACCCCCATAAGAATAGACAAGCCAAAGGCAACTCTGGGATCCATAGAAGCAGACAGGCAGGAGGGAGGGAGTGGGATGGATTGAGGAAGGGAAGGGATGGAAAATGAGTAGGAGAGGGGATGGAAGGAAACAGGAAAAAGTACTCAATATGCTTGTTAAGACTAGAAAAATAATTTAAATTAAAAAATGTTCTACCTCCCTAGTCATCAGGGAAATGCAAATCAAAAGAACCCTGAAATATTCCACACCAGTCAGAATGGCAAAATCCAAAAGACATGGATCAATACATTCTGTAGAGGATGTGGGGAGAAGGAATTCTCATATATTGCTGGTGGGAATGGAGACTTGTACAACCATCATGGCTATCTGTATGGCAGTTCCTAAAAAAAGTTAAAAATTGAAATGATACATGACCCTGCTATACCACTGCTGGAAATATTCCCCCCAAAATACTTCATCGTACTATAGTGACACATGTACACCCATATTCATTGCAGCACTATTCACAATAGCATGTGAATCTATAATCAAGTGGACAATGGATAATGAAAATGTGTCATATATTCATGATTCCATAATGCACAGTTATCTAAAAAGCAAATTAATGAAATTTGCTGCTAAATGGATGGATTTGGAAGAAATCATATTGAGTGAAGTATCCCAAGCACAGAAAACCAGATGTCGCATGTTCTCCCTTGTAAGTGGAACCTAATCCAAGCTCTTATAATGACACACTCATGGGAAAATCTTTTCATTACCCTTTACAACCATGAAGTATTTGAAATAGGAAAGTAGGGCAAAGAAGACCCAAAGAGAATGAAGACAAAGGAACAAAGTTCAATAGAGAAATAAGTCCATTTTCATAAACTGTGTACCAAGGCTTTAGTAATTTACACCATGATTAGTGTTTATGCATCCATGTGGTGTAAGAACCCAAAGGAACTTCTACTCTCTCCTATCTGCACTGAAGCACATGTCTGCAAACAGAAGTCAAGGGGATTTGGGATCTGGTGGTTTTACCGCTATGCTACATCAGTACTGAAAGTATAAACTCTGTGCCTGACCCATACCACATGCTGCCATATTACATTTGTACCGCATGCATAAACTCTAGCATTGACCTATCCATACCGTTATTGCCTTATTGGTCTCACTTAAATATCTTCCACCCACTTATGCAAGGAAAATATTGAGCCAATCAAGCCAGTGCAAGAAAGTGTTTGTCATAAAGAACATTACCTGGTTTTTATCCATCCAGTTAGCAAATAAAATGGAGAAAATGTTTGTCCTTCTCCTTTAAAAATGTTTCCTATCTTGCCATGGTTACAGAATAAGTATGATTTAAGGTTTTCTTTTTTTCAAGAACATTACTATACATTTTCTTTGGTTTCAATGGTTAGAGGACATTTATCTCAGACAGATATATCAGTGAGAAACACTAAATGTTCGCAAAATATTCTGGTATAACTGTTAAACAGAGACAGGAGACCAAGAGAAGGAAGTTAGAGAGGCTTTCAGTTATGAATACTCTTCAAACAGGATATGGAAAAATTCTTCTTCCAAGACCAGTATAAAGCTGTCTACTTTAAAACTATTGCTTTTAGTCCTGAAATGATCATTATGTCCTTTCTTTTTTTTAGCTACCAATATTCATGATAACCATAAGTAATTTCACAACCTTTAATAAAGATTTTTACTCTAACATAGACATCACATATAACAATTATGCAATTAGTCTGAAAAAGATCTAAAAACATGTCTTCTACTTTCTAGGAAAAGCATGAAGTCAGCTTCTGTGCCTATCAAGAAGACTCTTTCTCACTGTCTCTCTCACTCCATTTGCTTATGTCTTAAAAGCAAAGCATATATATACAATGATGATCTCTGCATATAAAATGGAGTGGTCTTCCAAAACATCAGAATTATGGCTATAGGTAAATGCTCATCTGTTTTATGAAGTGAAGAGGATGCTATTAATTTGGTCATGATGGGAAGTAAATAGTAAGACACTGGAAACCTGTGGTACCTAAGAATATCTGTTGCAGGAACTCTTGAAGTGTGTGTGTGTGTGTGTGTGTGTGTGTGTGTGTGTGTGTGTGTATTTATTCCTTTTACCCAAGATATGAGTTTATGGTTGCTTTTAAGTGATATCACTTGAAAATTCAAATATGAATGAAGATATATATACCTAACACCAGAAAAAATTTTAATAAATATAAAGAAAAAATTTCCATTATTTCTGACCTACTTTAAAAGACAAATAACTGAATTAAGACATAAATTATGACTTTTATGTTTATAATTCATGGTAGTAAAATCTGTGACCACAGTAGAATAAACACAAAAGTCATAGAAGTGTTGGTATGGTCTGAATGAAATTGCTACCCACGTTAACAAAATTGAAATTTATGAATTTTATTGACAATGTGTTGGCTGTAAAAACAAGCATTCATTTCAAGACTGCATAGAACATTTGTGTGCTAAGGTATAAATTAATTGTCACAAAAATTTAAAGCACATTTGAAGATGATTTCAAACAAATGAAAGTTATAGGTAGGTTATATACCACACAAATATTATGCTTTTCTTAGAAAAAAACATGAGCACCTTTGTATTTTCACCATATCATTCATATTCTGGAGCACATCCCTGACGGATACTAAGGATCTACTATGTGTATTGGTCAGGGTTCTGCAGAGGGCGAGAACCAGCATGAATTAATCTTACTCTCTTCTCTTTCAGTAATTTGATAGACAGATATGTGACAGAAGACTTACTAGAATGATTATCTCATACAATAATAGTATATCACAAGTCCTACCATATCTCTCTGCAAACTTGGAAAAAAGGAGGTTTAGCCCATCCTGGAAGACTTTGAATAACAGGAAAGCCAAGGATGAAATTCTCATCACTTCTCATTGCAGATTCAAGCCACTCTTGAACTCCACAGAAACTACGGAGGTAGGGACAAGTCCTAGATTTCTTAGGCCAAAAACCCTGAAGTTCTAAGATCCAAGAGCAGAAAAAATGTATCCTATCTCTTGGAGAAAGTTATGAATTTTATGTTCCTTTTTTTCATCTTTTGTTCTAGCCAGCTTGCAATATGAGATATACCACAGTAGGTGAGAGTGGATCTTGGTACTGCCTAGGACTATAGAAGAACACAAACAGGAATTGATTTTAGACTTCCAGCAAGAACTATAAACTGAAATGAACCCCTTTTCTTTTATGGCTCAGATATATAGCATTCTATTATTAGCAAAAGAAAGTATACAAATACACCATAATTTATGCATATAATATTTGATCTATTTATAACTTACCTACCTACTTACCTACCTACCTACCTACAACCAAGTCACGACCAAGAGAACTTCCAGAGTAAAAATGCAAGTTTGGTTTATTACTTGCAAAATCAATGTTATTTATCATATTATCTTAATGAACAGAAAAATCTTGTAATGCTGTCATATTGAGTAAATGTTAAAGTTCTCAAAAATAATAATTAATGAAAGTTTCCTAGTCTCTGAAACTCTGCTATGATTAATCTACAGGCAATACAATACTTCATGAAGAAGAGCTGAGAACTTTCTCAGGGTGGGAACCAAACAAGGACTGCTTTAGTTATCATTGTCCAAGAATACTAACAAGATCAACCACAAAATGAAAGAATAGATGGGAAAGAAATAGGTAAAAAATATTTATTAGCAAGCGAATTTTTTTTGTCCATAGAAAATCATTGAAAACTTTAAAAGCAACTACCAGAACTAATGACTAAATTTAGCAAAAATGCACACTACAAGCAGCTAAATTGTAAAAATGCTAATCTGACTTAAATTCAGTCAATACAGTATTGGCTGAAAAATCTCAGTAGGAATTTGGAAATTGATAATTAATTCTAACTTTATGTGAAAATAAAATGCCCAGAACTGAACAATGAATGAAGTTGGAAATTTACATTATCTGAGCTCATGATCTGCCATAATGATATAGTAAATAAGACAATAGAAATTAATATTATGCAAATAGACTAGTGAAGCAAAATTAAATTTAGCAATAGGCTCTGAGTTCCATAATTTATTGATTTTTGACAACTGTTCCAAAAGTAATTCACTAAAAAGGAAATAACAAAGATTTCACTTAAAAAGGCAAACCACACACTGTGGGTAGATTATAGCTACAAAATTTATAAATCACAACAATTTTATGTTCATAATTGATAATAAATAATCAGGAACATCTATGACTCAATAATAAAAATAGGCAATTAAAAGTGGGTGAAAGATCTTAACTGACATTTTAAAAAAGAAAAAAGTTGAATAGCTTGTATAAGTAAGAAAAAAGTTAATGATGCAATTAGTCATCAAAAAAATCCAGAATGAAGCCACAATGAAATACCACTGTATCTACCAGATTAGAAACAATTAAGAAGATGGATTTACAGGAAGGCTTCTTGACAATGTGAAACAACCACAATTCTCATGTGCTGTGGTGGGAGGATAAAATACTGTGACCTCTAAGGAGAAAGAATGCTGTGGTTTTACAACATTTACTAAGTTGAACATATACTTGCTGTGTGATCCTCTTGTTTTGACCCAAGAGAAATGAACACACAATAATGAAGCATACTTCTTATAGCAGCTCTATTCTTATTAGTATATAGCTGAAAAACAGAAAAAAAATCTGACTGCCCAATCCATAGGATAATGAGAAAATCACTTCAGCATAGTCCTGATGATACAGTCAGCAATAAGAAGGAACACAGGATTGGACTTTCCAATAATGAGGATGAATCTCAAAAATATACGGGGGGAAAGAATAGATTCCAAAAATGTACATATTGTATGAGTGAACATCATGATTTTTAGGACAGGCTACACATTTTACACATACATGAATCGGGAATGCTGCAACCTCTCTTGTGGAACTTATAGGAAGAGGGCCTTGGAGGAACTGCACAAGTGAAGAACATGAGAATGTTCTATGCCTTGGAAGGAAATAAAAAATTATAACATCAAGAAATTGTGTGATAAAGTAAAGGATATTTTTTATCAAATTAAGATGAGCTCTAAGGAATACTAGAAGCAACTGGGGGAGAGAAAAAATCACAAGCCCCATCAATGGAATGAGATCTCAGTAAGTTGCAATATAAATCACCATAGCAACAGGCAACCAACAACAGTGTAATAGTGGCATGAGTATCAAGGAGACAACCGACAACTTTCTGATTGAATTCAAGACACACTTGTCAGAATGGCACACATCCCTGTTACTATAAACTAGAACAAGAATGTAAAAAAAAAGAAGGGAATAGATCAATAGGGAATACAGCCAATAAACCTATAGGTAGGGAGATAGTACATCAAACTGCTCTGTAGGTAGCTGTTATTATATCCATAGAATAGGAAAAGTGGAAACTTTTGGGTCTGAAGCTGGATGAGTGAAGAGAAATGCACTTATCAGTGGGGTGGCCTGAAGAGAGGTAACTATATACACCATGGAGGCCTGAGCCTCCACAGAGGTATATGAACCAGAGTGAATCCTGGAGCCCATAGAAGCATACAGCTGGAGGTGTGCAAGGGAGTGGGAGGGAATGGTGAATGGAAAGGTGGGGATGAGAGGGGGGAAGGAGGGAAGGAAGTTGGGATATATACTCATATACTTGTAAAAGTAGAAAAATAAATTTTAAAAAATTAAGATGAGCTAATGACAAAAAAAAAAAATAAAGGCCACAATGAGCACTCCGACATCCCTGGCAGTGTAACAGGAGAGCATATCCCATGTGAATAGGATGGAACGAGGAGGAGGAGATTTTTCTACAATTTTGAGATGAAAGTGATGAGTTCTATGAAGATCTATGTCTTTTGTCCTTTGGTCTCTGTAAGTTGGGGAACTGGTAGCACTGACTTGAGGTATTTTGGATCAGTTCAGAATTCCTTTCCTCTTAGATTTATAGCTCATTCAAGATCAGTTTAAAAGTCAGGTAGCTAATGAAGAATTGAACTAAAACTAAGCATTATCTCCCCTTGTCCTGGGTTCAGACCATTTCCAGCACATACTCTACTCTCTGCACTTCAGTTCTAGAATAATATGAACTCTGTCAGTGACTCTTGCCAAGAATATTGGTACATAGAGATAAAAAGTGATCAGAAACATCATCATTACTCATAATTACAAAAGCGAGTGCTGTTCTCTCTTTCGGTGACTCAAGTCACTGATTCCTATTTGGTGCTTTCTTGTCCCTGTCTGTTTGTTGGTAATTCTGGGTGTGTGTACAGAGTGATTGGGTAGCTGGTAAGCTGCTCACTCTACTTCAGGCTCTTTCTACACATTTTAAAATGATTTATTTTTATAATTGGAATTCCCTTCTAGAGGGATTCAGTCTTGGAAAACACTGGAGATAAGATCTCCAGGAGAGTTTTATTAGACAAAGCACTTAGGTCTCAGTCAGTGTTCTTTTTTTTTTTTTAATTATTAGCCTTTCCTCAAAGTCCGACATAGCCAGAATAAAAGTGTTTTTAATTATGCATGAATTGAATCAAGCAATATATATGAAAACTTCTTAACTATTCTTCCCATACCTCTCTGTGTTTACACATGCATGCATGTGTATGTGTGTGTATGTGTGTGTGTGTGTGTGTGTGTGTGTGTGTGTGAATCAGGAGCATTGTGTGTGTCTGTGGGGGATCAAGGGTGATTTGGGACTCACTTTTGGATTGCTCTACCTCCTTTTTGCTTTGCTCTGGTTTCCTGGGCTCTGTCCTCCAGAGTTAGAATTGTAGACCACAACCATTTCTGCCCATTATTTATTTAAGTTATTTTATTTTTCTAGCCTTACAATCATATTGAGTACTCATCCCCACTTCCATCCATTCCCCCTCTCATCCATCCTCCTTACCCTCTCTTCTTCGATCCATTCCACTCCCTCCCACCCTCCTGCCCCTCTGTCTTCATGGACCCCAGGGCTTCCTCTGGCCTGTATACTCTTATTTTTTTTTATTTTTTTCTACTTTTAGAACCATACTGAGTACTTATTCCTGTTTTATCCCTCTCCTTCCTATTCCTCCATCAATTCTACCCTCCTGCTTATCTACTTCTATGGATCCCAGGATTGTCCTGTGGGTGTTTCACTTCACTCATCCAGCTTTAATTTCCAAGGTTTCCATTGTATATTCATATTGGAAGGTTAGTCATTATGCAGGTCTGGTAAGGACAAAGGAGTTCCTAGATGCAGCAGTCCTGCCTTGAGTGGAATGTCTTGTCTAAAGGTGAACCTTCCTGTCATTAGGCTTTACATATTTACTGCTCCCACTTCTGTGAGGTTCCCAAAGCTTTAGGAGATTGGGTTGGTCTGATTTTGGGCGAGCCCTGCTGAGTTGCCAGCACTCTGCATTATATCTGGCTGTAGCTGTGCACTTCATGCTCTTCTACTGCCCTAGACTGCATCCTGTCAGGATGTTGTAGAAGAAGATTTCTAGGCTGAATGCTAAGTGTTCCTCAAATCTATGAGTATAATAGAAGCTATTTACAGAGCAGTTAGGTGAATTGTCCTCCTGTATGTCCTTCATGGCTGTTTGTCCCCTATTGATCTATTTCCTTCCCTTTTTTAGGTTCTTGTTTTAGTTAACAGTAAAAGGAATGTGTTCTATTTTGAGAAGCAGGTCTTGAGTTAAATCAGATAGCTGTTGATTGTCTCCTTGATGCTCATGCCACTATTACACTGGTGGTCACTTGTTGCCATGGTGATTTTTAATTTCAACTTCTCATGTGTTGATGAGGACTGTGGTTATTTCTCCAGTGTTTTTAATGTGGGTATTTTTAGTGTGGGTATTCAAACTCAGGTTCTTCTGCTTGTGAGGCAGAGGCTTAGCACCTGAGCCATCTCTCCAGCCCAAGTTATTCTTTTTTTTTTTTCTTAATAGGTACACCAGTTCCCTCCCTCCCTCCTCCTCCCCCTCGAACCCCCTGTTCCCCCTCCCCTCACCCCTCCAGCCCCATCCCCCCATGTCTCCCACCCCAATTCCCAGAGTCCTTTCTTGTGCATGCCAGACTCTCCTCTGGGCCCTCCACTCCGATGACGTACAAGGACCCAGTGGCATTTCCCTGAACCCTTTCATGTGTTCCCCTTAAGCATAGGAACACTACTATGGCTGTCAATCCCTTGCCTCCAAGGATCTTGGTGCCTTTAGCAGATGCTAGACTTTGTGAGGTCAATAGTGTGTTGGACATTGCGCCGGGCATGCAATGTCCAATTATGATTGCTTCGGCCCTAACTTGTGTGGAGTATCTTTCAAATCATTGCTCCTCCCATCCTTTTGCTCTTACACTCTTACCGTCCCCTCTTCCGCAAATAGTCCCTGAGCCTCAGGATGGGGAGAGATTAGTCTGGCCTAGTTCTAGGTGGTTGATATAGAGTCTCTGAAGTTCTGGATTGTGGTTTGTTGATTTTCTTTTGCAGTTTTGTTGCTCCTGCAATGCCCTTCACTCCATCGTGATGGGCACTGTATGTCACCCCCTGGCCAGAGACAGAAAGCTGTTAAACTGGAGTCTTATTATAAGAGCACATTCAAGGGTAGATGTAATACTTATACCCAAAAGTGGAATCACAGGGTCATATGTCATTTGGCAATGGGAGGGGTCAATCACCCATTGCAAAATGGTTACTTTTTAATCTGCCGGATTATATGCCCTCCCCTTCTGGTGAGTTCATACCCCCTTAGTTGTAAATGATCAGGAACGAATGTCTGTGAACTTAACTAGGTGTCACATTACTTTCTTGCAGTCCTTGATGGAGGCCTATTTTCTCTACTGTAACATGGTCACTTCTCTCTTTGTTTCTGGTGTGGCCCTCCAACCCCATCCCTCCTGTTCATAATCCTTGCAATTACTGTAGGTAATACATACATTTACCTATGAGTGTCTCAAGATGGGCTGGGTGGGTTTGGTATTACAGCCCAAGTTACTCTTGAAGGCAAGGCATAGACATTAAATTAACCTGTTCCTGTAAGTATAGTGTCTAACACACCATGATAGATATTTGCTGAATACATATACAAAAAAATCAATGAATGCATGAAGAAAATCATATTAGTTTTGTGAAGTTCATTAGGGTTATAAAAAGATGGATTTTATTTAAAATCACCAAAATAATTATATAATCATGGGATATAAGATCAAAGGTGTGCTTTTTAAAATTAATTATTTGTAAATTAATTTCAACTTTAAAATTATTAATGAATTAGTTTATTATAAAGGTTGAATGAGCCAAGAAACACAGATATGCATGCTTCTGTTTATGTGACATAATAGACATCCTCTATTATGTGCAAATGTCCCAGATACTTGACATAAAGGTGGTTTCAACAAACAAGCTAAAGGTGCTTAATATGGACACATAATATGTTTGTCTGGATTTTGTGAAGAGGATTATCATGTCCAATTGAGACATATTACCTAGTGCTTAGTCTGAGGTCAGCACATGTTCAGTTGTCTTCAGAAGAAGCAGGAGTTCTGGTAGATTAAACACCAATGTTTTCTGTGGCTCACAAATGGAGAACAAATGGAATGGTTGTGCTGTATGTAGTCATCATTCCACAGTCACACTTTAGGGCTTCATGTCTAGGAAAGGGGAACCCCCGGATATCTTGTGGGATATAAGAGGATGCTGGTTTCCAGAATGTGGCCAAGCTACAATCCGCAGTGTATTATTAACTGTTCTTTTATTAACCTTATGTGCTTTCCTAATTAGACTCACAATTCCCTAGGTACCTTGTCATTGTATTTTCCAGTGTTGCACCCCCTTGCACTTTGTAAGTAAGTAATTGTGCAATAAATGAATGAATGACTTAAGATCTGCAGTCAAATGCTATTTCCTTCCATAATTTCTCCCATGAAAAACATAACATGAAAAAAGATAACACGGAATATTTTATGTTGACAGTTCTTGCATCATTTACTTTCCATTTATTTTGCACTCACTTAAGAATGTATTTAGTCAATTTCTTGTCAAGAGAAAATATTTCCATTGCTTACAGTACCTATACATGAGGAACATTCATTTAGGTAAAACTGCTGAATAAATGAGTCAGACGAAGGTTTATATATTTTAAATACTATTTACCAAGGCCTAATCAATGACATTCAATGAATATTTTAATGAGAAAGCAAGGAATTTCTCTTCCATTTTTATCAAATCAACAAATATATGTGCAATCAATAACTACTGCTTCCCTTTCTAGCCCTGGGCTGCATGGAGGCTCTGGAGAATGTTCTGTTAAATCAGGACTCAATGAAGCTGAGTACATCCCTCCATGAGATCTAAAAAACACACATGCTGGTCCACCCAGTTTGCTGATGGGCGAAAAGGTTGCCTATCAATCTTGTTTTGATTGACCATCAATAAGATTCTGGTTATATGGCCCAATGGACCATGAACCCTTGCTACTTGGTCCATTGTTAATAGAAACAAAAAGTTTCTGTATTTGCTCCTGCCTTGGGAGATGTGGTTGGCAGTGAGTTTTGAGTTTTCACTAATTCCTTGGACAACCTCATTAAGCATGAAATTATTCATGCTTTTACCTAGAAAATTCCTGCTGGCCCTTTTCATCTTCCAAAGTCTTTTTTGAGCTAAACTGAAAAAAGTATTTGCAAGTAGGAGCAAAAACGGTTTATCTCTTAGATGGGGTTGGGGATGATGACTTGTGGGTTTCAAATCTTGTCTAGGATTGTTGTGACAACAGGAATGAGATAATTGCCAGACAGAATGAGGGACAGGATGAGAAGGGAAAAGAAGGAATCAGACCTTGGTATAACCCACAGGCATGTAAAATTTCAGGAAGAAAAAGTCAGTGGCCAATGTTTCAGTCCATGTGGAGTCTTAGCAACAATGTATCACAAAGTCAGTGACTTTTAGAGAACAGTTCTTATTACAGTTTCAAAGAAAGTGAATTGTACAAATTATACACTGACCAGTTTGTTATTTGTGAAGCCCCCTGTTTTGGTTCACAGATGGTGCTTTCTCGCTGTGTTCTCCTGTGGAGGCTCTTTGGTTTGTCTTTACCATCAGGTCCATCATCCAATCTAATCACTTCTCTAGGCCACAGCATCTAAACCCATCACTTTGGGGATGAAGAGTTCAACATATGAATTGTGGAAAGACCATGTCATCTACCTAAAAAATGCTAAGTGTAAGTACAGAGGAAAAAAGTTGATTTGTTACCAAGTGTTACTGGAGCTATTGCAGTGGGCCATTTTGGCAGAGAGGTGAGGAAGAAAGCTGAAAGCAAGAAAAGGTGAAGACACAGAAGCCGCACTGTGACCTGAGTGCCTGTGCATTCTCTGGAGATCATCTGCATGTCTGATACATTTCCTTTTCGTTCTCTTGGCCCAGGCTGAGTCAACAAAAGCTTTTCCTCTGAGTCAGGGAAATGCACTAACTTCCTTTAGATGGAGAATTTTGACAATATTGGCAGGTCACCTCTTTGGCTGTCTTCAGATTTGGCCTCTAATTTCATAGCTCTGGATGGTGATGAGTTCTGTTTTGATATTAGAAATATTTTCCACATGCAGTGAAATGAGATCTGGGTCCTAAAAGAATTTTCTTGAAATGCTGATGTGGCAACGAGAAAGGGTAGAGAAGGGAGTCCTGGAAAAGCCAGCAGACTTGCAATTTTTGGGTATGTATGTTCCAGTGCACTTATTTTAGAGCCAGAGTTTTAGAGGGATCAGACTAGGGTGAAGACAAGTTTCAATGATACTTCTCTAGTACAAGTCAAAAGGAAAGATGTTATTTGTAATTAAGCCATAATAAGCTAGTGTTAGAGGAGAGGGGTTTTGCCCTTTGTCTCTCCCATTGCTTCAAGGGACATAGTAGGAAAAAAGATCATTAAGGAAGAGGTTATAATGGACTCTTGAGACCATTCTATGATTTGCTTATGACCTTCAAATCACCCAACATTTATAAATCTCTGCTTTCTTGACTATAAATGGTTTTAATAACATTGTCCTGCCTTGAAAAGTGGTTATAGGATCAAATGAAATATGTTGTATTTTCTCTAAAGCTGCAGAGTGATTATAAATTAAGTGCAATATTGTCAAGCCAGCTAAAAAAGGAGTGAACAGGAAGAAAGCATGAATAGCATGTCCCCTCCTTTCTTTCTCACTAGTCTATCTAATCATACCTGTCCCTATGGGGGGAGCTGTAACTCAGTATGAACTGTATTTTGTGGACCTCTTAATGTAGTTGAACTGACCTCATCCTTAGCTAGGAATGGAGGCAGCAGAGTGTAGTGCCGATGTCTGGGATTCTGTTCAGATTGTAAATTGTATTTATTGAGCAAAGCACATATTTACATTTGTAAATATTTGCATCACTACATTTTATTTTCTCTACTTCCAGTCAAATACTTAAGAATGCTACCCACAGAAAGATTCCAGTTTATAAGGCCAAATGCACATTCAATATTGAAGACTTGCTAAGTAACAAAAAAATATAACAGTATCTTACAAGTGTTGTCAGAACATATGGTCAAATGAACACATTTACAGGGAACACTAAAGAACTTAAGAGTCTGTGCAAGTGTATTGATGATATTAGGGGCGTCATGAGATTCTGCGTTAGATAATGATGGAACATCAGTGTTTATATCTTGTTCTAATATTGCAAGTGAAATATTGATAGCATTAGGGGAAGCATGAGATTCTGTGTTAGATAATGATGGAACATCAGTGTTTATATCTTGTTCTAATATTGCGTCTGTTTTGTACATGTGTATGTATATGCCTATGAACTGACAACTAATCTATTCATACAAATCAGGATTCATGCAACGTCCTGAAAGAACTGCGTGGTGTATATATTATTTGATATAAATAAAGTTGAAATGATTTTGAAACAATTTCTCTGCTACATATCCACAACAGAAAGACCACTAGGAATGAATGTTCACACTGAGTGGTGGGTGTGAGAATCTGGTTTTGTGGTTTGACTTCAGAATATTTTTTATCTACATTTTGGAAAATACATAACATTTATAATGTTAATAAATGTAGAGATAAACTTTCAAAACTCATATGTAGCTATCAATATTTTGATGTGTTTTCTTCTTTTTCTTCCTTTTGATTATACATGATATATACATCCTACAGGATATATTCCAAGACACTTAATTTTATTCAGAATAGCAGCATTAACAAGCATAAAATACTCCACCTTATGGGCATATATTTGTTCATTAATATTTTCCCTTAATCATTTTTTGATTTATGTAGGGTTTGTAAACATTAATGGTGGTTTTATATGTACATTTTAAAGACTGAATAAATACATTAATGTTAAAATTTCCAAATAAATTATGGTTTCCCAGGATTTCTCATACTCAGAAATAACTCCTACCAACTTTATACTTACTCTTTACCATCTGTGCTTACGTATTTAGGAGATAGAACTTGTGGTTTCTATTTCTTGAAAACCTATCTAATGAATCTTTTATTATTGGCTATGCAGGTCATTTATAATTTTACTTCATAAACAATAAGCAATTTTTATTATCTGTATATAAATGTTAAGAGCATCTCTGATTGCTGTTTATGATAAATTTATAAGAATACTGAGTATAAGAACATAGCCCAGGGAACTATCTCTAAGAAGACAGTGTGTATGAGATACAAGTATTGTTATTACTAATGTAAAGAATTTTCTTTAGAATAAGACAAAGTCATTTGTTAAGGAAATATCTTTGTTAGATGTTAGGCATGTTAAACACAAAATGACTCAAGCTGCCCCCTCCCTCCAGCGTACATGTTCGACAAAGAACCCTTCACAGCTCCCTGTCTACTTAGAAAAGACAGTTCCACTCTCCCAAGGACAATTCCATACTCCCCAGCTTGTCTGTGGCTCCCAAGGAATTTCATCCACCTGAGGGTGAGCCCCCCCCCCTTTCTGTCCCAGCACATGTCCCTGGCTCCCATGATCACATGACAGTGCTTAATAAGAGACTCCAAAAACTGGATTTTCTTTCTTTCTCTGCCTCTAACTCTCTCTCAGTCTCTCTCTCTCTCTCTCTCTCTCTCTCTCTCTCTCTCTCTCTCTGACACACACACACACACACACACACACACACACTTTCTCTTTCTGTTTTTTCTCTCTGCCTCTCTTCTCTGTCTGTTCCTGAGACAGCCATGCTGCATGCTTTTTGTCTATTTGGTCCTCCTGCTTGCTTGACAATAAATCTCCTTTATATATTATGTGCTGATTTTGGTGTGACTTTGTATCTCTGATCATTCTGAGATAGGGAAGTAGAGGGGGGCCTTCCCAAAAGCCCCCACAATCTTTTTCCATGTAATTTCCTCAGAGGGAATATATATATATATATATATATATATATATATATATATATATATATATATATATATAATTTCAGTATTGCATACATGAATATAGTGAATTTATGATATATTTTATCTTCTACTCTGCAGCCCTCCCTCCCTCCTCTTCTTCTTCAAAGATGAAAACTTTGAGTGATGAATAAATTGTACTTACATGTTTGAAGAAACAAAAAATGATTTGGAAATCTGAGTGAAAAATATAAGAAAACCATGGGCCATTATCATGAGCCATGAATGCAGGTAGGACATAACTGGTGAAATTGAAAATCTGAATCTTCAGTGAACAGGGAATCCAGAAAGAAGAAACTGATAGCCTTGATATATTAGCAACTTATTTGTAGTTAAAGTTGCCACAATCCGCACTGGCTTCCTCAGATAATTTTTTTTTTTATTTTTCATTATTTTGCTTGGATTGGCATTGTAACTGTCTTCTTTTCTTGAAAACCAATCCTGTCAGTAGGCTTATTTTTAAAGTATTTATGTGCTTAAAAGATCAGGATGTGCTATTTATGATTGAATGTGAATTTGTTCAGATTCCTTTTTAAAATCCAAAACTCAGTTGAGTTTTACTGCTTGAAAACTGAAATGGTGTTTATTAGTAAACAAATATTAAAAGCACACATAATGACTGTCATAGTTTGAACATGAATTGTCACTTACAGATTCGTGTGTTTGAAATATTGGTCCTTAGCTTATGGCACAGTTTGGAAAGGTTATGAAACCTTTATAAACAGAGTCTTGATGGAGGAAGTATGTCACTGGAGAAGGGCCTTGAGGTTTGATAACCTGGCTCCACTTCCTGTTCTTGGCTTTGTCAGCTTCCTGAATATGGCTGTAGTGCATTCCTATTCTCTTTGTCTGCCACCAGGAGTTCCCTTCCACCATAGACTCTATTCCCTCTGGAATCCTAATCAAAGTAATAAATCCTTCCTCCCTTAAGTTGCTTGGGACAGAGATTTTTTTAAATCGCAACAGGAGAGTAACAACAACACAATTTGGCACTGAGAAGTTAGGTTGGTACTGAGAAGTAGGGCTTGTTGTGAGACTAAGAGAATGTTATATAATTCTAATTCACAATGCTTCTCCCTCTGTTTTTAATGTATAAAATCTCTTAAATGCATTCTTTATCACAAAGAAACATTTGCCTGAGAATCTATGATTCCTTCAATTATATTTCTTCATATTTCTTTCATTTTTTTTTCAAGAAAAACTGAATTAAACCATTTTATTTGTAAATCATGTATAATATGATTCATTTACAACGTTTTAATCATTTTCTTCAATTGTCTGCAGAGGAAGCTGTCTGTGCAGCTTGTACATGTTAATGACTGTCTGGGTGACAGAATGTTAGACTATTTTTTTAATTTCTCTATTGTTCTTTGTTTCTTGAATTTTGATACCAAGCATGTATTTTAAAAAACGATTAAATGACTTTAAAAAATTATATTGGTTTACATTCTGAGTATCATTGACTAGGAGCACAGACATCCTTATAACACCATCACAGCTTTGAAAATTTTAATATTAACATTTGCTGGGTAGAAATGAGAGTCTACAGTCTTGAATTATATTTCTCTTCTGCATAGATTGTAATCATTTTAGAATGCATGCCTATGTCATAATATCATGTTGTACATTGAAACATACATAGCTTATGCTTACCAATTATGTCTCAGTAAAGAGAAATGAGAATAACCTTCGTAAACAGAAATCCCCAAGTTGAAAAGAATGCTAATGACCCCTTGTTGCCCAGCAGAAGCAAGGTGTCACAGAGAAGTCAGACCTGGTACTCGCTTGTTAGTCTGTACTCCCATCCTCCAAATACCTTCTTACTCCACGTGGTGACTCCTAGTGTCTGCTAAGATGACAGAAGTGAAGGAGACTAGCACAGGCGGCGTACCTGCGTGCCAGAGACGAAGCATTGCTTTGTCTTAGCTCCCCATCTCTCCTGCCTTGCCGCTATTTCCAAAACAAGCCATTGCTGTCCATTTCCCTTCCATACCTTGGCCAGGCCGGCAACACATCCTTCATAGATGCTGCCCTTCATGCCAAGTGAACTCCCAGCTTCTGCCTTTCCACACTGGGGGAGCCTGTGTTACTTTTTCAACAGACGTTTAAACATGCCCTGCATCTGCTTAGGATTTGAGGCTCTGCCAGGCAAAACAATTTCACAAGTTCCTACACTGGCCTTTCTGTTCCTACAACATCTGAATCTCTTTCTCCTGTTTGGTCCATAGTGTATAACACTTGGCTCTAGCTATTCTGATGTCTTCATTGTGGTATCAAAAATGCAAACAGCTTCTACCTCAAAATGGCTTCGTTTCTAAAATGGCTGTTCCATTTGGAAGCCAAATCATACACTGTATTACTATTACTATCTAATAATAATTTACTCTCAATCTAATCTATCTCTTTAGTCCCTGCCTGCTTTGTGTACTTCATTCCTCCCAGCTGTTACAGAAGTGTCAGGTCAAAAATAGGTTTCAATAAATGTTTGTGGAATGCCTGGGTGGATCTCTTCGACCCCATCTTCCCTAACATTTGGATTAATTTTAAAAGAGATTATTTAGGAACAAGCAGTCTTACCCTGAAGTAATGTGCTTTTAATGGGATTTCAGACACTCTGGCAGGTTCTGCAGGGCGGCGGCTTGGTGCAGGGATCAGAGGCTGCTCATCCCGTGACCCGGCCTCCTGCTGGCTTCTGCCTGTGAACTCCGGAAGGACAGATTATTGGCCAAGCTCAATCAAATGTAAAATGTGCTTATGTGGCATTCTAGCCATGGCTGAAAAGACTTTATTAAACCTTCTTTCGTTCAGCTTTATGAAAGGAGATTGAGTGGGGTCTTTACTAGACATCCTGCCTGTGGTATCTGACTTATTTAAAAACTCCGGGGCTGGAGAGATGGCTCAGGGGTTAAGACTCTGCTCACAAGCAAGAAGGTCCTAAGTTCAGATCCCAGGTTCCACATGGAAATGATGGCAGCCCACACTTAAGGGCGGAGCCTGGGAAATTCAGAGTGAAGCAAGAAGGAGGTAGAAGCAATCCAGGATGATTCCTGAAATCACCCTTGGTCTTTCACAGGGACACACAGTGCTCTCTGATACACACACACACACACACACACACACACAAATAAAATTGGAAAAATCTCATTATAGTAAATAAATAGGGTTAGGTGGGTTGATTATTGCTTCTTGCTGGAAATGCAAGAGTTGGTAGCAAATGACTCCATAAAGTACGTGTCTTTAGAAATAGTATAGTACCATGCATTTAAAAGAAAATAGTAGATCAAAGTTAAAACTACTGTTTGGATTTTTTAAAATATAAACTTACATATTTTTAAAAAAGGTGATTCTCTTCATCTATGTTGTCTTCTTTTAAGGATAAATATATCCAGTTTTTTCCCTTTTGTTGCACCCACTCTTCTCCGTGAGACAACACTCAGACTCAAGTAACTAAGGAGATGTAGGGAAATTTATTCAGCATATGTTTGCAGAGGGAATATAATCTATTGTGGCAGAAAAGGCATGCTGGGTAACAGGAGCTACCTGTTTAGGTCACATCCTTCACAGAGGCTGAAAGAACAGACAGCAACTGCCAAGAGCATACTGTTAGTGGAAGAAGGGGGCTACCAACTTCAAGGTCTGCCCCTGCGACATGCCTTCCTCTAGAGAGACTCCACCTCCTAAAGTTGCTGGGACCTTCCCAATACCAACGATGGCTAAGGATGCAAGCACATGAGTCTCTTGAGGACTGCTCACATTCAAACCATGATACCTTTCATGAATTATATTTGGCCGACAGTTTTATGCTCCTTTGGCAATTTTTATAGGTGAAAATAAGTAAAGACAGGAAATGGACACGATTTAACCTTTATCCTTGTGTTTTGACAACCTCCAGGCCATGGAGTCTTTAGCTTAACATGACTTACTGTGACTGATTGCACAAGCCAAGCTTTCTTTCTGTTAACCTTTAAGGATGTCTGTCAAAGACACGTCAATATGTAGTTGTAATTATGTAGATAGAAGCTTATTTGTAGCACAGGACAAGGGACTGTGGTGGTGGCCTTCCAGAGACAGAAACTGACTATAAACTGCATGTGATCTATCAAAATAATATAACTTAGGTACAACGACAAAAATTAGGTAATGATACATTAGAGAAAGAACTGTGATGATTCCTTGCTTTGAATTATATCATGAAGAATCTGGTAAGTATTAAAAATAAAGGTGAGAGGCTGTCTTCAAACCCAGCACAAGAATCCTGCAGAAGTCACTGAGAAATTGTCTTGATGAGATCATGTACACTTTCTGTTCTAGTGCAGGATGGTGGAGATAGATCTGCCTTCCAGGACACCTGGAAGTGTTGAGTGGCAAGTGTTATGGGAACTGGAGAAAACAGATGGACTTCTCTCTGTGTCTCATTATATCCTACAATTGCAGCTTATTTGAAAATAAAGACTGTTATGCGAGAAATACATAGGGTAAATAATGAGAAATTATTTTATTAAAGTTATTCTATTGTAAATGTTCATACTGTTTATAGCAGTAATTATTAAACTCTCATCCTGGTATCTTTCCCTCCCAACAGAGAAATTTTTCACATAGAATTCTATTCTCGGCAGGCATGCCCACAAAGTCCTATTATTTCACTGTAGGAAAGACATAACGATCAAATCCCAAATGATGATTTCTACTACAGTTAATTAGTCAAAATGTTGCTTAATCTTTCATAAAGTTCGACTCATTTATAGAAGAAAATAGAACTGCTGTACAAACAAGAAAAAATGAGGCAATAGAATGTCCTTTAAATATATTTGCAAATATATTTGACATAGTCTTAGTCTCTAGTTTTACTTTCACTTGGCATGAGAAGTAAAAGTTTTGGTTTGGGTTTGAACTGTCTTCCAAAGGCTCCTGCTGAAAGCTCCTTTTCTAACAACATATTGATATTTTTGCTAATTTTTAATGTGTAACATTCTTTGTCAGGTTCTTTAGTTGTTGATCTTGAATATCTTTTCAATCATTCACTGGATTATCTGTAACATTAATGTGTTTCTCCTTATTAACAATGTTCAAATCTGTAATGTATTTAAGTAATAGCCATGATACCCTTATTTGTAATAAAATACAAAAGTTAGAGCAATACTATCATAATATTAGTAAAAACAAGGAAAAAATTGTACTTTAATTTGAAGGAAAGGAGGATGAAAAGCTTGATAGGACAAAAAAACTTTTTGGGACAATTTGATGTGTGTAATTTTGGAAACAGCTGTTTATTTCTCCTAATTTCATTTCAAACTTAAAGGCTTCTCTTTCATCTAATGCAGTTGTATGAATAGTGCTGTTTTTCACTATTAAAGCTCCAAAACTACAAAAATGTTCAGGTCATATGCAGCAATGTGCTTTTTTCTGTGAATCCACAGTAGCCTATTGCCTCAAACCAGCATGTTGGATGGGAGGTGGAGAAACCAGCTAGAAAAAGCAGACTTTTCCCAAAGGGGCATTTGTAATTTAGAAAGTACTTTGCTTTTCTCTGATGTAAAGTGTATTTTTTTTCAGGGTGGAAACAGATTAGGCATGCTTTTGAGAAAATGACATTAAAATCCTTTCATAGAATATGAAAGTGAAGGCACTGGGTAATTATTTTTTTTACAACCAGGAGCATTATCCTTTCTCTGTTCTTTAATGTTCACGCCACTGCTGAGGTACCTCTGCAGGGCCTCTTCTTTTAAGTCTAGTTGTTCCTGAGCTCTATTTATGGGGGCTGCAAGGAGAGCTGTAAGCGTGGCTTCTTCAGACAATTTGCTGTGTATTGTGCCTGGGACGCTTGCCCATTTATTTAGGTTCTGATCTGTTTCCACTCCACCTTCTTGTGTTTAGTTAATTTGTTTCATGGCACAGTTAGTCACTGAAGTGTAAAAACATTTTTTTAACCCCCATAGCAGAAAGCTTGCTTCCTTATTATTAAAAACTGGGGTTTAAACTCAACCGTGGCAGCAGAGAGGTAGTTCTGAATTTGACATTGCTAAGGGAATTAGAAACTTTGCTATTTTGAAAGGACACTACAAAATTAAATATTAAATCAAGTAACTTGTGCAAGAGAACCCTCCTCCCCAAGACTTCTTTTTTGGCCTATATTAAATACACTTGATTAAATCCTACTGAAAACTTATGAGGGCTCCAATCTCACTAGTCAGCACCACAGATAATAGCATAATTTTTTCCCATTTGAGAAAAAAGGAATAATGGAAACTCTGAAATTGGATTATTTTCACTTTCATTGCCTAGCTAATGATATTGGCATAATTGACTTAGGATACCTACTGATTTGAAGTGTTTGTGTTATAATGCTTTGTAAGCCCTACTTATGTGATTCCCTTTGAAGTTAGCCCTCGAATTACTTTGTTCTTTCAGGAAGCTGCTTGAGCCCCTAAATAGACATTCATTCTCCAGAGGGTATAAAATCTGACTTGCTTAAAGTTCTCAGTGAAGTAATACATATCATGAGGTCCTATTTCTTTACTTCATACTTAGAAATTCAGTTCTGAAATATTCCATTGAAATTGTTCCATTGCATCATCCAGTGCAAATCAGTGGGCACACAGCTTTTTCTCTCGATTTCAAGATTTACAGGTCCCAAGTGAATTCAAGCTAGTTGATTTCTTTCTGTTGAGAAGCAGTTTGGAAAGGTATTTTTGAAATTTTGCAAAATCACATTTCAGAGAAGTTCCTTTCATCTGATCTTTTTCCTAGTATATGGCAGGCAAAATTGGCAAAAACATATTTAGGGTTCACTATATTTTTACTGTGTAAATATTAAAATATTTAATTGGACATTGATGTTTATGAAAGTTTTTATGTGAGTACCTTCATAACTTATTTATAAGCATGCATTGTTTTCTATGTGATTGTGAGTATTTGGTGTATGCGTGTGTGTGTGTGTGTGTGTGTGTGTGTGTGTGTGTGTATGTGTGCATGCGCATGTGTGGAAGCCAGAGATCAATGTCACCTGACATTGATCAGGTATCTTCCACCATCATTTTCCATCAAATTTTTTGAAATAGTCTCTCACTGAACAATTATCTGGCAGTGAGTTCAGGAGATGCACCTGTTTTTGCTATCAACCCCCGCCCACCACTAGGGTTACAGACATGTGTTGCTTCACTAGGCTTTTCATATGAGTGATGGGGACTGAACTCAGTTCCTCATGCTCATACAACAAGCCCTTTCTTTACCTCTTTCTCTCTCTTTCTCTCTCTCTCTCTCTCTCTCTCTCTCTCTCTTTCTCTCTCTCGATGTTTTTTAAAGAAGCCACTTAAAGAATGAACTATATATCCACTCAGAGAACTTTCCTTGTAGAGTGAAAGTGAATCTGCGGATTATGTGAGAATGAGTCCTTTTCCTGCAGACTGTATCTAGTGTCGTTGATAGCATTGTGTATTTTTGGTAACTGGATCAGAAGCATCATGATAATTTCCCCCGGAAAAACAAGCCACATTTAATTCAAGTGAAAAGTTGTCACATGAAGGCACGCAGAGAAAAGGATTGAGCACTCTTCCTGAAATGGACTGAATGATTAGGAGATGGTGAGATAATCGCCAGCAGTCGCTCTATGCTTCCTGATTATGGATGCAATGTGACCAGCAATCTCACATTCCTGCTGCCATGACTTTCCTGTCATGACAGACTGCACCTTTGAATTGTAAGGCGCAATAAACAATTCCTTCTTTAGGTTGTTCTTACCATATATTTTGTCCTATCAACAAGAAAAGCGACACTCCCATGTCAACAAGAGGGGGGCCCTTTACTATTAAGTGCTCAAAAACTCTGATTTTGTTTATTGGAACATGTATGTAGTCTCAAATTCTCGGAGTCTTAAATTCTGTACAAATACCTTGCAGAGATTTTCTTCAAATAATAGTTTGTAATAATATATTCATTGTTCAAAAATAAAGAAGATATGGTAGATTCACACTGTATACAGGTTTTAAAATACTTATAATTAAGTGCTTAATGTACACAAAGAAAAGCAAACATATTCAATAAAATTAACTAATGAATACTTGTATTACTAAACTTATAATTATATATTTTCTTGTGTGTTTTTCAGTGTCCTACAATATGATGATTTGAAGGAAAATTGACTTTAGGAACTGCTTTTGTACTATTGTGCAAGTGGGGTGGAGTTTTAAAACACCTTGCTTGTGTGTGACTTCAGGGAAATCCCACACATATTATAATGAGGCAAGTATTTTAATTTTCAGGGTAGGAAATTTAATACTTCCTGCTCCACAGTGAGAACCATAGGAGAAAACTAATGTAAACATCTTTGGCACATTCCCACTTGCTATCTGAATGTTCAGGCTAGTTATTAGTGTCAAGGGAGTTCCAGGATTTCATGTGATTGCTCATTAAAGTGCTTAGAGAGCTGGGATGTGAAATTCACATTTCTCAATCTCAGACCTCAGCCAATTGTCCAAGATATCATTCCACTGGGGATACGTGGTGTGTGGATGACATTGCTTAATTGATTCCCATGGGAGGGCTTGGATCCACAGGAGAGATGGTTTCTATGAATCAGATAAAGGCTGGCCTCATTCACCTCTGGAATTCCAATTCTAAGAATGTAGAGTTCTAAAATTAGAATAGGGGAAACTCTTCTGAAACAAAAATGAGACGGCAAACTAAAATGAAGCTTATTTAGTATTAGCATCTTGCAGCTAAGAAAAAGCAAACACAATCGCAACCAGTGTTTTGAGCAGGCTCCAATTTTCCACAGGAAATGAGGAACCATATTCATTCCAGCCATAAGAATTGGTATTGTTTATTTCCTCATCCATATGTTTTGTGTTTGGAGATGTCCCAAGATCCTGGAGTCCATGAGGTCACACTGCTCCCTTGAAATCTGTTCTCCATCTTTCCCTCTTCCTGTTCCTACAGACTCTTACATTTTTCTTCCTCACTTTCTCTGCTCCTATCTCCTTACCCTCCCTTTGGTTCCTTACTAGCTTTTTTAATTAGGTCTAATTCAAAGCACTGGGACTTGTAGTCACCAGCTATAATTCTGCCACCTTCCTTCCGGCACCCATGAATTTCATACGGGGAAGACGGGGGAGGAGAGTGCTGGGGGAAAGAAGAAAGAGCGACTGTTATCAGAGACCAACCCTTTAACATAGAACAACTTTTCCTTTCAAACAAGGTCCGCTGCACACTCTCGTCCTGTTGTGAAGAGCCGTTTCCCATCATCCTTTGTACTTTTCTCCAGAATGGACGGCCTAGACTGTTGTCTGGATGTCCCTTAGCCTCTGCTCCCTTCTCTCTGAGTGTTAGTGTTGCCTTCTTGACTCTCTTGTGCCTCTCCAAACTCTCATATGTTTGCTTCCATTTTAGGGATGACTCATAATCTCTGCATTCAAAAATTAGTTACAGACAGAAGACTGCCCTGGCTCCCTGGCCCTGTTTAGAGGAGGTGTCCACTGTCCCAAGCCAGTGAAAAGTTGAGAGTCCTGCTAGTTCTTGCCTGGTCTGGTTCACTGATGGACTGCCTTTTTCTTAGGTTTCCAAGCAGGATTTGGGATCATCTCCAGAAATGCAAGTGTTGCTCTTGGGTTCCTCTTATTCATACTCAAACTAAGGTAAATGTGGAATACTTATTTTTCCATGTTCTTGCTTTCAGCTAGAGATGTGTTACTGAAGTGTACAGAATTAAAACTCTTCATTTGGCCTCTTTAGATCATTCTGATTCTCTGTTGTCTTTCACTTTCCTTTAGATCATATTGCTTTAGATCTTCTTATAGTTACAAATGTTGTCTTCTATTCTCAGATTAAAACCGGCCTCTCCCTTCTTTTGCCAAGACTTTTCTGATTATATCTCCTTCCTGCTTACTAAGACCACCCAGAAAAATTTCTTCCTCTTTAGAATGTTTACAGCCTTCAAATTTCTTGCATATCATAAATAAAAAGGCTGGGCATTTGAACTTGCAAGTATAAATAGCCAGTGAAGAACAGATAGAAAATATGGTGTGGAATAATGAAACTGTTTTTTGTCATGATTGTTCTTGATCAAGTGATTCTTGATCCACTATTGTTACAGGTTGAACTGTTGGAAACCCCTGAATATTTTAATAGTGCCACGAGGTATCTTCTGCAATATTCTTGGTAGGACTTTAGTAATAACCATGATAGTAACATTATCTTACGTCTTTTATTCAAATTCTCGATTTGTTCTCTGCTCACATTGTAGAAAGTGAAAAAAGTATTTTTACTGGTAACATTGAGGTTAAATATTTAGATCTGAAATTTCTCATTTAAGCAGACACTTTGGCAAAAATTTTGATATTTTAGAGATTATGATAAATCAGTCAGATATCTCAGAATGACTATGTAATTTTACTACAAGGAAGCAAATTGATGAAAACAAATTTATAGAAGGCTTGTGAGATTTTAATGTAAAATGTAAATATATGTATTTAATGACTCCAGGACATTAACGTTAGTTCTGTCAATAAATAATCCAAATCTATGCCTTTTCAAACATTTATACTAGGGTTTCATAGGAAAATAATATATATTTAAGGAAATACTTAACTCATGCTGAATACTGGATTAAATGCCAAAGTTTGTATCTTCATTTTACTCCCAGGATAACTTAGTGCGTAAGAATGATCCTGGCCCTGTTTTGCATTTCTGGGGTGGAGGCGAGCAGGGATGGGCATCTTGCTTGTGCTGCAGGGCTGCTAAGTCCAGGGTTAGAGTAGATTCTCTCAGTGTACAGATCTCCTCAGGCATCTTGTTGTTACTAATTGAGGAGAATGTCAATTATGAAGAAGCCCATTGCCCACCTACATGCCGTGGTCTACTCTTGCTTATTTCCTTTCTTGTTGGAGCTTTTTGACCTGGTTGTTTTAGGTTGGGGCGGGAAGGTCCTTTATGTTCCTCTCCTTTTTTTTAAACGAGTTGGAATATTCATTTTATGGTTTCAAATGGTAAATCATAATTCATCTCCCACTGAGTCTCAGTCAAATTTCCGTCTTGTTGAGGATGAAATAAACGATAGGCATCAGTCTGTTGAGCATCAGTTAATAATTTATTATTATTAATAATAATTATTATTCCTTGAGAATAACAGAATTAAAGCTGCCCATGAAGATGGTAGCATTGGTCGCAGTCTTTTGACTGTAGTAGTCGAAAGCACAGATTTTGGCTGAGTTGTTATCTGCGGAGAAGCTGCAGTTTATAATAATTCTGAAAAGTAGATTTGTGCTTGAAGCAGTTTAAAAGATATGGAATATCATAAAACCTTTATGACAAAGTCTAGTGGCCTTAGAGAAGACTCGATGTCAGAAAAGTTGGATGAGTGAAAGGAAATGCTCCTATCAGTGGGGTGACTCGAAGGGAGGCAACTTTGTTTGCCACAAGAGACCTGAAACTACCACAAGAATGGACAAACCAGGGGCTGGAGAGGTGGCTCAGGGGTTAAGCCTCCGCCTTGCAGGCGGAAGGTCCTGAGTTCGGATCCCAGATCCCACGTATAGACGCCAGGCGGAAGCGGGGGCGGCCTGCGCTTCTGGCCCTGGTAGGGCGGAGCCTGTGAATCCATGGTGGTTCACGAATTCGTCCGTGGTTCTACACATACACAGACACACACACACACACACACACACACACACACACACACGCGCGCGCGCGCGCGCACATACACACGCATATGCACACAGTTGAATTAATAATAATAAAAAAATTAAAAAAAAAAAGAATGGACAAACCAGAGGGAATCCTGGGGTCCATAGAAGCAGACAGGAGGGTGGGAAAGGGTGGGATAGATTGATGGGGAGGAGTGAGGACAATGAAAGGGAGGGGATGGAAGGAAGCAGGGATGAGTGCTCAATATGCTTGTAAAATTAGAAAAGTAAAATAATAATTAATAAAGATTGTTTCAAATCAGGTGAATCGTTATTCATTTGATTGTAAGAAAAGGATATGCATAAAATTTTCCTGGTTTATTCCTATCGTTTCATTTATTATTGGTAAATGAGTCTGAGGCTACTTACATACTAACAAAGAAAAGAGTATTTACTTGAAGCAATTCAGATGACTTGTGTATATTTAAATAAGCTCAGGAAATAATCTGTAAAACCGTAAGAGAATAAAGTGATGTTCCAAATCATTATCTACTATATACTAAGAAAACTTCTTTTTTCAATGACATGTACAATTTTAATGCAAAAACTCTGAAAACCTACTCTGTTTTTTCAGAGAAGACTTCAGATCTGAAAGCACTAGAAACCCACAAACCATAAGGTCAAAGTATGGAGGAAAATTTCTTAAATAAATGTCAGGTCAAACCTTTTTGTCTTTTTAACCTTATGTCACAAAAACATCTTCAAGAAGGGAATTGGAAAGATAATTAATTGGAGCTTTGCATTACTAATCTGTTTTATTGTTTTATGTAGGCTATGAGAATAAAATTATTTTATTGGGCCTTTGGAAATTTTGTTAATAAATTTAGAAAGTTTAGGTTTGGAGTCTGAAGTGTCTGGTTTAAGTTGTAGGGTTGTTAATAGTCTTTATCTTTAAGCAATTTGTCCAATTTAGTCTTATTTTCTCACTAAATCCTTTTAATTTTCTTAGAAATATAAAGAACTCTGGTGACTTTTCCCTTGTGGAGTGGTTTGAAAATTAATATGAAATAAGCACTAGCTGCTTGACAACTTGTTCACATGGAAAAATGGTACTGTTTTTAAAGGCGACACATTATTTATCATTATTTCAGCATTCATCAACTTTATTTTTATTTTATAAATTCAGAATTAAGATACATTATATTCAGATTTGTACAGGGTGTTTGTCACTTATTATGTTTATTACTCAATTTTAATCTCAGTGTACTAAATTATTAATTTTAATTGCAAAGTATATGAAAAGAGACAATCCCAAATGAATGTAATCTGAATCATAAGAGGTGTAATGTCTTTCCAGACAGTTCTTGGATTCCTGATGAATGTGAAAATGAACTGTTGCCCAATGTAGAGAAAGCCTGGGAGTAATGGGAAGCACCCAAGTGGATAAGTCAGCCTCTCAGAAGTTGTTCAAAATGAGTCCTCTTTGCTTTACGGTGTGTTGATAACTGGGACCCTGGGACCAAATACTCCTGGGTTTTTCAAACCTACAGTTGGAGTCAGACACCTTGTCCCTTGTGCCACAGTGACCCTCAGATCCATGCTGAGCAGTAGGAGGAATAGCAGAGTTACAATTAGAAACAGGCAACGTATTCAAGAAACATCTAGAACCATGTCCTCTTACTGGGTGCATTGCTTAATCATAACCTGGGGAAAAGAAAGAAGGCTCAAAAATCTCAGCCTTCACATGCCATTGCAATATGGTAAATGTTAGTGCTCAGATTCGAGTGTGTATATGAGGATGTGGAGGACTTCTTCCTGCAGAGTGGGAAAATCCTTCCTATGTGGGTGGTCTTGGGGATTTCATTATAGATGAGAAACTTGTCAGTTCACATTTCTATCAGAAATTTCCTTTGTTCCCCTCTTATTGGACCTGAATTCTGCATTTTTTTCTATTTAACGTTTCAGTGGGCAGCTCAAAGGAGAACTAATGAGCCAGTTGAGATGTGGATATGAATTTGCTATTGTTTCTGTTTTTAAAAAATGGGCACAGCTCCTTGAAAGAATATTTTAGAAGTTTAATTCCCAAATAACCATGAATATGTTTCCCTGACAGCTCACATGGAGCCATAATCCAGTCCAAATGACTTCAATGCCTGTGTGATGTGGTTCATAAGGGTCCATGTGATATTTTACACGACACATATGAAATGCGTGGGACTTATTTTCACATTAAACATATGCAATCAAGTGAAACTAATTTTGGTGGTGTAGAGAAGATAAGACAACCACTAACAGCTGTCTAAATTCAATCACTTCATGAGGTTTTTACCATGAACAGAACGAGCTAAGCAGTTATGTGATGGATAAGTAAAAAGTTCTCATCCATCACTACTGATAGCTTCATAATATTTGTTAAAAGTCAGTGGAGCCCTGTGGATATTTCAAATAGCTTTGGAACTCAACCATCCTCCCTATAAATTTGTTTTTCCTGTAGGGATGGCAAGAGAAACATAACAAAGGAGAGGCTTTTTCTTACAAGAATGAGAGTATTTTTTAATTTAAGCCAATATTTTAAACTAATGAATGTATATATTCTAGTAACTATTTATTGCTCTGGTATAATTATTAGTTGTGCCCTGTAAGTACCTAGCTTAGTGCTTTATATCAATAATGAGGCATGTGGAAACAGAACCTAAAAACCATTAGCCATTCTTTGAACTGATTTTGTTCTTTGACAATTTCATACATGTATATCATGCATTCTGATTATTCTCTCCAACACCCCTTTCTTTCATTTCATTCGCATATGTATCAGTCCTACCTCACTTGCTGTTCCTTTCCCAGATCCATGTGTGATATTCTTTGTGACCTATTGTTTCAGTCATGACCATCTGTGTGAACATCACACTGGAAATCATCATTGGAGCCCGGGAAGCTCACTGGTTGGTAGACAATGAAGGCAATGACTCCAGCTATCCCCGACTCCATCAAAGCACAACTCCCTGCCATGCATACCTGAATGTTGGCACATCTGTAAGGATGCAACATAAGCACCCACAGCAACCACGAGTTCATAATTGCAATGACCATGCCTTACTGTGAAAATGGCATTTTGCAGCCCTTCTCTCTGTCTTTGGGCTTTTTCATTCTTTCTGCACTTTCTTCCCCAGTGTTTTCTGAGCTTTAGCAGCAGAAGTATAAACATTGGCTTATAAACCTAAGCACTGGACTATTTTTTTTAAATTCATTTTTTTTTAGTTCTACAAGCATATTTAGTACTAATCCCTGTTTCTCTTCATCTCCCCTCCCTCCCATCTCCCTTCCATTTCCTTTCCATCTCCCTCCCTCCCCTTCATCATTCCATTCCACTCCCTGCCATCCTCCTCCCTGAACACTTCTGTGGACCTCAGGGTTCCTTCTGGCTTGTCTAATTTTGTGGGTGTGCAGGCTTCTGTGGCATACCAAGTTGCCCCTCCTTGGGCCACCCCACTGATAGAGATATCTCCCTTCACTCATCCAGCTCTAGTTCCTAAGGTTTCCCCTGTATGCTCTTATCTCTCTTCAGTTCCTCATAGTCTATAGGGGCATGTTGCTATTTCAGTCATTATGCAAGTCTGGTAAAGACAAGTCTCACTGCAGTGAGTTCCTGGATGCAGCAGTCCTGCCTTCAATGGAGTGTCTTGTCCAAGGGTGGACCTTCCCATCTTTAGGTTCTTACAATATTACTTGCCCCGTCTACCATGAGGTTCCCTAGGCCTTAGGATGAGGATAGATTAGGATGGTCTAATTCTGAGTGGGCATTGCCTGGTCACTGGTAATCTACATTGTGTCTGGCCATTGTTGTCCACTTCTCTGCTCTTCCACTGGCCTAGGATCCATCCTGTCAGGGTGTCAGGATTCTCTACTTCTCTGGTAGAAGATTTCTAGGCTGAGCTCTAAGTGCTCTTCAAATTTATTGGACTGTTAAATATTCTCAGCATCATGAATCTTTGTGTTCATGGTTGTTCACTGGACAGGCTTCTCAGATTACGGTTGAGAGTAGCATTTGTTTATGATTATAAACATAAACATCTAGAAGGATGTTTGAAATTATGTCAGTTCAGCTAAATATCAGTATTAAATCCTCCCAGCCTTAGGTGGCTATGTGGGTAAAGTGCTTCCCAGGACTTGAATTACGATCACCAGGTCCCAAGTAATATGGCTGGGCAGGTGTGGCAGCCCACCTGTGATTCTAACCCTAGAAAGCACAGCTTGGGAATCTCCAGAGCTATCCAACTAACTTCAATAGCATGCTCTAAGTTTAATAGAAATCTAGACTTAAAGCAATAAAGTAAAAGAGCAGTCTAAGGTGATTCCTGATATTACCCTCTGCCTTCCACAATGACACGTTCACTGATGTGCATGTGTACCTACATTCACATACATGCCCACCCACAGGCAAATCATACATATATTCCAAATACACATTCACACGAACAAAAAGTTTTCCCCCTAGGGTTTAAAACTTTCCCTGTCTTGGAGTCTGTATCAGATTTACAGTACCTGCATGGATTTCTTCCTGTGGAGCTGGCCTCAGATCTAGTCACAGAGCAGATAATTATTCCATAATAACCATGTCACTGTTGTAGCCGTCAGTTCATCTTGCGTGAAAGGTCTCAAAATTTGTATTGTTGTTAATTCCCTTGATACCATCTCTCTCTCTTGGCAGTCTACATAGCACTTTCTGGGTCTATAAAGCTAGTCAGGAAATTTCCAGCAACTGAACCATTTTAATACCAATGTTAGAATATGCATGAAATGTTCATGTGACAGATCCAAGGTTTGACCTGTGACCTCTTGTGTAGAGTTTGCAAATATAATATAAACAAGGATATAAATATGGCAGTGCATTTGTCTTACAGAATCATTAGTGTACTTCAAAGTTTTATTGTACTGATTGTTCTTTCTCAAGGGTTTAGTATTTGAGTGCATCATTATGTTCTTTGTATAGAACATGAAGTAATCATTGACCAAAATGTTTTTATTTTAAAAACAGTCTCATCTTTTTTCTCCCACATTTTTTCCTAATCATACAAGCTCAATAAGTACTCTAGTCCTATCCCTTCCCCTTCCCCTTCATCCCCTATTGCACTCTCTCCCTTCCCCCCCTTCCTTTCACCACCCTCCCTCCCTCGTCCTCTCCTGCTGCCCTCCCTTTTCTCCCTCCCATCCCCTGGAGCATCCTTTTATGTTAAAACTAAACCTCCCTCTGAGTCTTCCAACTTAGTGAGGGTTCAGGACTCAGTGGCATAGCCAGGGACCCCTTCTTGGCCTCCCTGTTAACATGGGAACTCTGTTATGATTGTTAATCCCTTGCCTCTAAGACTTCTACTGCCTGAAGTCTTTTTCTCTGTGATCCTTGGAAGACTTTTGGGGGAGGTCATTGACATGTCAGCCATTATGCAGGTCAGGCAAAGTCCAATCCTGGCAGTTGCAGCCTAACTTATGTGGAGTATCTTGTGTATTGTTGGTCCTCCCCATCTTTAGGCTCTTACAATCTTGCCAACCCCTCTTCTACAAGGTTTCCTGAGTTTTAGGATGGGGAGAGATTTGGTGGGATCTGATTCCAGATGATTAATGTAGGGTCTTTGGTGTTCTGAATTATGGTTTGTTGTTGTTTTCAGTTTTGCTTTTCCTGCACTTCCCTTGGATGCATCCTGATTGGTATCGAAGGTCACCTCCTAACCAAAAAATATATACATCTTAAAAGAAGTATAAACATTTTTAAAAGCAGGTACAACAAGTAAAATATAAGAAAAAGTAATGAAGAGAGGGAGTAAGATATTAAGAGAAAAACTGGGCCAAAATTATGTTTTTGAGTTTAGCAGCCAATGGGCATGAGCAACCAAATGATTTTTGGTATTCACAGATGGAGAATGGTAGAGATGTGAGACTCATTCTTGTTCAATATTAATATTAAGTACAATGAAAGCTTAAAGATGCTCAGGAAATTCCGTATCTCCCTGACTGCTTCTCCTTCCTTTGCCATTGATTCCCAATGTGTCTCTGAACTCCCACTTTCAATATTTTCATATTTCCTTCAGGGAAGGGAGAAAGTGACAGACAGATTTCTTAGGTAAGTCCTAGCAGCTGCTGACATAACTTATGGATCAGAATTCCACCTACTTCTGAGGTTATCTCCCTCTGCACCCAACATCCTGGCCGTTTCTCCAAACACTGGTATTTCCATGACCCGTTCTGTTATTTCCCCCTTATTTCCAGTTGATTTCTTTTCCCTATGCCCTTTTTAGTCACCATTTATCCTTACACTTCCACCAATTATCCATTAACTAATATCCCCACTAATCTTAATCCTGAATGTTTCCAGTTTGTTTCAATGATAAGCATGCACTAAATCTCTAAAATCACTTTTTCTACTTTATACTGTCTCCTCCATATGCCACAGTCCGTTGACCCACAATAATTTTTGTTCCCCTGAATCCCCATTCTACTTCCAGGTAAATACATGAGCATTTCTATCCAAAGTATGTATACTTTGAGACCCACACTATAGTTACATCATCATTCAATTCTCAACCCAACCCTTCCCATGAGTCCCAGTTCCTTGTTATCACCTCAGTGTCTTTGTGTGCTTCATATCCAAGACTCTTATTCTAATTCTTTGCCTCCACTTCAGCAATTTGCTTCTGTGTACGTGGTTGATAACAATTTATTTTCTGAAATCGTAAATGTCTTGCTTAAAAAAAAAGGAAGCAAATTTATGTATAGGCATATATTGGAGGTCTCAGAGACCAAAAGGGTTGTATCAGGGTTTCTTTAGGCACCAATGCAGTATTATAATACATGTGTAATCCGTGCCTTCTGTGTTTATTTGTAGAAATGGATATGGAAATAGATGTTTAGTAACAGCTGAAAGCACACAATTCAAAATCTTGAAGTATGTACTTTGTGTAAAAAGGTAAAATACACAGAGAAAGAGATTCATTATAACTGGTCAAAAGATTTTACTTTATTTTTTTATATTGTTTCTGGAAATGTAGACACAATCTTCCTCACCATTATTCACAACCAGCAGTATCACTATTTACTCTGTTGTTAAATTCAAGTTAACTTCTCCCTTCGTGACAGCATTTCTAGCTCATATTTCCAAGCATGTTAATAGTTACAGCATTTACCTATCCTAGGAGAGTGTGACCTTGTCTGATTGACATCTTATTAGATGTGTCTACCTCAGGTCACTCCTGCTCCACTTAACTTTGGACTTGTGAACTTGTGATATGAGACTTCGAAGAACCTGATTTGTATCAACTCTATAAACTTTCAAGGTCTTTGGAAGTCCAGAATCACATAATCTTGGGGGGGGGAGGAAATTTAACAACATGCAAATTATCCTCGTGCAGCATAGTTTTAGTGTCCGGCTGGTTGCAGCTTCCTTGCTCCTTCCCTTTTTCTAGTTGAGATGGTGCTTCCTGTTTATATTAACTGGGGTGATCCAGAGGCTTCCACAGGCACTAAGTCTCATAGAGCAAAGGCAGATCAAGATAAGGAAACATTCTTTCCTCTAGTGGACTTGATAAGGCAGCTCTGGAACCTACAGGAGCAATTTTTGTTTTTAAGAAAAATTTGTATATAAGGAAGGGTCAAGGACAGAAGACTGCTCTATATCAGCTATGCAGAAAAAAGTCCTGGGACGAAAATAGAAGCACAGTGATGACTGAAAGGGAATCATAAACAGAATCATCTGTAAAGCCAGACGAAGTAACTAAAGTTCAAAGAACTTTTGTTCAATATATAAGTCTCTGCTATTTTCCAACTCACCTCTGATTCTTCTTTCCATTCATGCCCCTTTCATATCTGTTCCTACCCTCAACCCCAAACATCCTTTCATAATACCGATCTAAGATTTGCTAGGGGTTTGCAGCAACAACAAGTTGAGAATAAAGCAGAAATCTTTTGCACGCGCTTTGGGCATTAAACCCCCAAATCTCATTCTGAGCAATGACTTCAGAAGAGAGTGAACTGGACTCTGTCAGCTCTCCTCATTAAGAAGGAGAAATGTATCAGAACACATGCCACAAATCTCCGACCCAACACATGGTACTCAGTGAAGGCGTCTAAAGTTCAATTCCTGGAGAAAAAAATTCACCAACCTGCAATAAGAGTCTGATTGTTTTTAGCAAATAAAGAGGCAAAAGGAATTTTTCTGAAGAGAGAGATAAATTATCAAATGAATTCTCATCCTGTCTTTTAGGTTTTTTTTTTTTTTTGAAGGAGATAAGAACGCAGCGAGAAGAAATTGTGCCTGTATGGAGAAGAGTTGAAAGCAAAAGCTCCTCAAAGGGTCAAATGGCCTAGGATCTGTGAATCACATGACAGCTTTGAAAGTCCAAGAGATCTGTGTTTAGAAGTCAGCTAAAGCACCTGCTCAAATTTCACTGTTGGAGTGCTTATGTTTTAGCATTTAGCTTAAAGTTTTAAAAGGTGATGAGTGATTAGTGAAGCTGACCTTAATCTCTATTGAGTTTTACTGGATTGCATTTTTGTGCCAAGATAATGTGTGGAACTAAATCATGTACCATCAGTTTTTCTGAAGAGAGATAAATTATCAAATGAATTCTCATCCTGTCCTTTAGGTTTTTTTTTGAAGTATGGACAGACTCAAAATTGATGTTGGAAGGTCCTATACACTCTTCAATCAGCTACTTGATGCTCAGTTCCCCAGGAAATTTATATTGAGATAGTTCAATTGACTAGTTTTTGCAAGTATGCAATTTTAAGAGAATTTCTCCCATGTATTGATTCATGTAATCACCAACTACAAATATTCCCTCAGCAAAAGGAATCTCTCCTCCCTTTCACTTGGAATAAACTTAATCAAAGAAGTGAAAGAGCTATACAAGGAAAACTTTAAAACTCTAGTGAAAGAAGTTTAAGAAGACACCAGAAAGTGGAATGACTTCCCATGCTCGTGGGTCATTAGGATTAACATTGTGAAACTGCTTATCCTACCAATGGTAAAAATAGAGTCAAAGCAATCCTTACCAAAATTCTAATGCAATTCCTTACGGAAATTAAAAAAGTCATAAATTCAAGCACAAAAGAGCCTAGATAGTTAAACTATCCTGACTAATAAAAATACTGTTGGAGGTATTAGCATATCTGATTTTCTAGTCAATCTCAGAGCCATAATAATAAAAACAATGGACACATGAATCCTTAAATTAAAATTGAGAACTTCAATACAATTTCACTCATGAAGGTGATGAAAAAATGCATTGAAAGAAAGAGGATCTTCAAAAAAGGTGCTAAGAAATCTTGGCATCTACATGTAGAGGAATGAAACTTGATCTTTATCTCTAGCCCTATACAGAAATCAATTTCAAATGAATCAAAGATCTCAATGCTAAAACTAAAATGCTGAAATTTCTAAAACAAATAGGTAGTAAACTTTAAAATATATGTTCAAGTAAGGATTTTCTGATAGAACCCTGCCATTTAGGAAATAAAGCCAACAAAAAGTGGGGCCTCGTAAATAAATAATTTTTGCTCCTCTAAAGAAACTGAAAATCACTCCATCCTGATGGGTATTGGATGTCACCCCCTGGCCAGAGATAAAAAGCTGTTAAACTAGAGTCTTGTTATAAGAAGGGCATTAGAGGAGCAGCAAAACTGGGAAAAAAATAAAAAAAACCATAATCCAGAACTTCAGAGGAGCAATGATTTGCAAGATACTCCACACAAGTTAGGGCCGAAGCAATCATAATTGGACTTTGCATGCCCTGCACAATGTCCAACACACTATTGACCCCACAAAGTCTAGCCTTTGCTAAAGGCACTAAGATCCTTGGAGACAAGGGATTGACAACCACAGTAGTATTCCTATGCTTAAGAGGAACGCAGGAAAGGGTTCTGGGAAATGCCACTGGTCCTTGCACCTCATCGGAGAGGCGGACCCAGAGGAGAGTTTGGCATGCTCATTAAAGGATGCTCCGGGGATGGGAGGGGGAGGCACTGGGGGATGGGGAGGGAACGGGGAGGGGAGGGGAGCACAGGGGGGTGGGAGGTTGGAGGGAGGGAAGGGACCGGTGTACCTGTTAAGTTTGTATGAGTGGAAATAAAAAAAAAAGAAACTGAAAATCAAGCAAAAAGACCAGTTATGTGTCCTTTCCAGTTATGTATCTGATAGAAAATTAGTGTCCAGGATATTCATAGAACTCATATAATTCATCATCAAGTAAACAAGCAACCCACTTTAAAAAGAGGCCATCGAATTGAACCGAAATTTCCCCAAAGAAGAAATGCAATTGTCTAAGAAATATCTTTGAAACATTCATTATTATCAACCACCAGGGAAATAAAAATTGAAATTCTTTTGAGTTTCATCTCTCCATAATCAGAATGATTAAGATCAAGAAAACATGAATATAAAATAAAGTATGCTGGTAAGGATGTTTGGAAAATAGAACACTTGTATACCTGTTGGTGGGAGTAAAAACTAGTGCAACCACTTTGGAAATCAGGTGAGCTGTCTCAAAAAGCTATAAATATAGACTAAATATGACTAAATATGACTAAAATATACTTTGGTCCATGCTCAAAGTACTCCATATCTTACTTCAGAGATGCTTAAATATTCATGCCCATTGTAGTTCTACAATAGCAAGGAAATGGAATCAACTTATATGTTCATCAACAAATGAATGGACAATTAAAATGTGCATATATACAATGGAATATTAATTTAGTTTTAAGAAGAATTAAATCATTAAATTTTTATGAAAAAATAAATGGAACTAGAAAAGTTATAACCCAAGATTATCCAAGACCCAGAATATCAAAATGCTACATACAAGTTCTCTCATAGATGCAGATCTGTAGACTTTCAGGCATGCTTAACTTGGAAGATGTCCAAAAGTCAGGAAATTAAAAAGAGTCTATTAAGGAGAGTGGAATGAGAAGGACTTTAATGGAGGTGGAAGAACTCAGGTGGTAAGAAGGTAAAAAGGGAAATCATGTGGAGAAAGGTTTAAAAGGAGGGTAATGAGGAGATGGGTAAAGGAGAGGATGAGGCAAAATAAATAACACTAAATATGTGTGATAAAGCCATTTGAAAACCTATTTCATTATCATATTTAAAATATAGCTAAAATAAGTTTGAACAGGAGTACTTCATACATAGGCACACACAGAAGGGGAGAAAAGGACATCAGAAGCTTCCTAGAGATTTATCTCCAAGAAGTTCAGGCAATTAAACTAATTTTTAGTCCCAGGTATGGGACACCTACACAGGAGCCTTTAACCATGGATATCTCGAAATTCACCTAACAACATAAGCTATTATTATTGCTCGTGGTTGTCAGCCACAAGCTGATAGCAACACTATTGTTGAAAACCCCAGGTACTTCAGTGTACCTTGGGAAGAAATCGAAATGGAGCTAACCTGGAAGCTCCTTCCTTACTAGTCAATTTTCCTAGTAATGGAAGGTGTCAGGCAAAAAGCCACCAACAGCTGTACCCAGTTATGAATATTGTGAGAACTAGCCTGGCTCTTCCCATTGATTCAATAGTGGTATGAATGTTATGGGAGAGACTAACAATCTGATTGGATTTAAGGCACACTGTTCAGGAAAGAACTCATGTCTAGTACTGTAAATTTGGCCAAGAACCTATGCATAGGATGTCACTGACTCTAGGGAGAAACACATTTCCATTCTCTTGGTAAATGTGCATGCTATCAAACTGTCTCATAAAACCTTTGGACCTATGATTACTGCAGCTCTCAGCCTTCATCAGAGAAGCTTCTTTTTGCAATGGAAAGCATTTGGAAGAAAATAGGTGACTCTGGAGTGCTTGTTCTTGGGAGGGATATCACTGGAGGTGAATGCAGTGAACCATGTCTGCACAAATTGCTGAAGATAAGTTTTTATGCACCCATTCAGGCTCAGTGACCTTTGCAGGAGAAGGATTAAGAGCAAGAAGATAGGTCAAGAGTGGTGAAAAGTCATCCTTAAAAATGAAATGCCCATGGCATTTTAAGGTAATTACTTACACTGCGTACAGAGGACCTCTTTGGACAAAGCTATGTGGTCTTACAAATTACTGATCACTAATCGGTAGTGAATAATATCTGGAGTTGAAGGGTAGGAGAAAATTATCTAGTTGCATACTCATTGGGGAGCTATTAGGCTCCAAGAGATGGGTCCCAAGCCTAGGATCACACAGAAGACCCTGGTTGAACCCAATGGGACACAAAACAAAACAAATATATGAATGTTGAAGAAAGAGGTGTAGGGGAGGAGGGGAAGACAGGAGCTATCAGCATTTACAAATGTACGTATCTATCCCAAAAACTGAAAAATAAGCTTGAGGTCAGTCTGTTGTGTCTTTTCACCTAAGAAGATCTAGTGAATGCCACAAAAACATAAAATGGAAAACAATGAGAAGGCATAGAAAGAATTCTTTTCTGGGTCCGCCTTTTGTCAAGGTTGTTACCTGCCCAATGATCTACCTTGGAAATCCCCACTCCCACCAAATACCAGCTGCAGACCCAGCTGTTTTGTTGGCAGAGCCTACAGAATAATCTTTGACTGACGAGGCGCAGGCCTTGCTCTCGATCAGCCCTTGATGTCATCACATCGTCATAGCCAGCTCCAGGAGGGAAAGCACTTTCAGAGAGGAGAAACCATGGCAGCGACATCCCTATCAAGTGCCATGATAAAGCGAAGACCACACATGCTAGAAATGGACTGTCATGTTTATAGAGGTGTCTTTCCTTCCTTTTACTCATATTTGTTTTAGTTCAGTGCTTTCAACTTTATCATTATGAGGATACATAAACCTGGCTCCGCAGCAGGAGAAGGCTTTAAGAGGTTCTCTGAGCCACATCTACTCTCACCCCAAGGCTCAGGGAACATTACAGAAGAAGAGGGGGCAGTAAAATTAAAAGAGCCTGTAGTGGGACAGTGGTGGACAAGACATTATCTTCTGGGCAAGACAAGACTGAAGTGTACATGATTTCATGGCAAATATGTATAATTTCACAAGAACAGCATGGGACCTGTCCTATCAACATCTCAAGAAGCTCCACACCTCCCTGAGGGATTTATGATGACTAATACTGATAGGGAAGAAAGGGAAGATGCTATCTCAATGTATACTTACTGATATATGATACTTGCTGGAACATGAATCATGACAAGCATATGACATCAAAGACAAGCTAGATGAAGCACAGTGGACCACACAAGTAAAAACACTGAAAATAAGAGGGAGTGACAGGGGAGCTAAAGGTGTGTGAGGGAAAAAAGAGGGGGGATGGGAATGGGAATTAAGGAGAAAGAAAAAAGCAATATTAAAGAAAATAGGAGGAAGCTTGATAGGGGAGATAAGGAGCTAAAATAGGAAAGGGACAGGATGTGGCGGGACTGGGAACTGAAAGGGTCATAAATTGATGTATGCAACACTACAAAGTAAATTTAAAAAATTTTAAAAAGCTGTTCTTCTGAGAGAATGTTATTACTTTCATAAGAGCAATTCAAAATTGTTCAGAGCCTTGAGGCTTCTCTAACCACTTCTCAGAGAAAATTTTTAAACCTCTGGCCTATAGGATAAATTTGTTGTTTCATAGAGTTTGGCTTCTTAAGTAATATTAGCGTGTAAATCCCTTTACTGTATTACAGGGTTTTGTTGTTCTTAACCTTCTGTTTCCTACTGGTATATTACCTCTTTGCTTACTAGAGCAGACATAAAATTCTGCTCAAGAGTGAAAGTTGTATTCTAAACACCATCTAATTTATAGATATTTTTGGACCTTTACATGTAAATCTTCCAAAAATATCTTTTCTCTGTCCTACAAATACAATATGTCATTAAGGCACGCTTTTTCTTATGTATATATGCAATTTTAGAATATCAATCTTTTTTCTGTTAATAAAAATATATTTTTATTTTTTTTATTTCCACTCATACAAACTTAACAGGTACACTGGTCCCCTCCCTCCCTCCAACCTCCCACCGCCCTGTGCCCCCCCTCTCCTCCCCCTTCCCCCATCCCCCAGTATCTCCCCCTCCCCCTAATCTTAACTCTGTAGACAGCACAGTGGGTGCATAATCTGGATCAAAATCCTCACTCACTAGACAGAAGAAGACCAGGTTTCACTGCATTTGACACATCTGACCAGTTTATTGTAATCTGTCATCTATATCAACAAATGCTGGGACTTTACAACATGCCAAAGTGTCTCTCTGACACTGTGCAAGAATCATACTAGTAATTTAAACTTTATCATGTCATATATCACATGATGATATTTGTTATCCATGCCATAAACTCTTTTTTGTTTTTTCATTTTCCTTATTGATAAATTTTGTTCTTTGACAATTTCATACATGTACATGACACATTCTGATTACTGTTCCTGTGCCTTTTCTAATCTTCTTCCCATTCCTGTTGTGATTAGATATTCTTCCCTAGAGCCTATGATATCCTATCTATATGTTCTTGGCCAAATATATAGCACCAGATCTGAGTTTTCTCCTGCACAGTATACCTTAATTCCAATCAGAATGTGGTTGCTTCCCATATAACATTCATGCCATATTATGTCAATGGGAAGGTCCAGGCTGTTTCTTACTGTAGCTCACGAGATTCATAACTAGGTAAAGCTCTTTTCTGGCTTATGGCAGTCAACAGGTCTTTTTAGGTGAGAAGACACAACAGATCAGGCTTAAATTTAGTTTTTCACTTGTTTGAACATTTCTGTATATTTGTAAAGGTTAATAGTCCATGACTTTAACACTTGTTTAGAGTTCTTTTGGAGAATGAAGAAGATAATCCTGTATTTTTAGAATATACAATAAAGCCTATCATGTATATTTCAATTATTAATGGATTATCTTAGACTTCTTTATAAATCTAAAATGAATACCTGGAAGCATCTTGGTATTTTATCATCCTGGGAATTATTTAATCACAGCTTACAAATTGTCCCTGGCCATACCAAGAAGAAGTGACAGACTAATCTGAAGGAATAATGCAGCAGTCAACCAAACCATCACTTCTGTGACATCTTTCAGCTTTTCATTCATTTAAAAGAAGTCTGGGGCCATCATCTTTATAGTTCTTTCTTTCTTTCTTTTTATTGAATTCAGTTGATAAACAAAGTTTAATATTTTTCTGCAATGATAGAAAGAGGATTTTGACAGAGCAAATGTTTTCAAAAATAGCTAGTTTCATCAGAAGATAAATGCAAAGGGACAGCAGTGCTCTGCTGGATTCTGGTGGAGGCTGTGAAATTGATTACTTAATCAAAACCTCAGAGTGTGAGACTTCAGATGAAAATATCTTAGGTAGGTCTTTCAAGCTCAAGAATAGAAGAAGAAATGAAACATATCTAAGGATGAAATGAAAACAGGATCTTCTCACTGATCTTTAGGCAACAGAAAGAACCATATCATGCAATATTTTACAACCAGAATCCGCATTACTTCCTTTTGCCAAAAGGTATAAGACATATTCTTCCATCATTAGTAATGTTTATATATTGTTGATATTATCTATTCATACATACAAAGATAAATAAAAACAATGATGCAGAATAACTGTTTTCATGCTTTAATTGATGTTTATAAATCTGACAATTAAAAATCTGCAGATATGGGACAAAGATTATCAATCTTTTTCTATAAAATAATGTGTCCCAGTTTTGATGACTTTTAGATTTTGAAATATAAATTCATGAATAATGAATTAGAAGTATGACAAGATCAGTCATACCTCAGATGTACTTGATATCTATAATAAGAATTTATAAGCTGGATATGTCCCTGGTCATGTGTAACAGTGAGGAGGAGTTGCATTCAAAGGAAGGCAGGGATTTCTTTTCTGTCTTCCTCCCTTACTTTTTTTCTTCATTACTCTTTTTTCCTTATTGATTTAATTAACCATCAATGACATAATATGTGAAATTACAGGAAGTTATTGTGCCCAGATGGCTAGTACTTATGTATGTTTTTCAGATGCATTACAGACCAACTTGGGTGAAAAAAAAAACCTATACCCATTCAGTACATACTGAGAGCTCATAGATATCTGTCATACCGAATGTGACCTTATGAGAGACTCTGAGACAGGACCACCTTGTTAATTTCTTCTCAAATTCTAAGATAAAGAGGATATATATTCTTGGAAAATATTCTGTATTTTTAAGTGAAATTCACTGTGAACCTATCATCCCAGCTTATAACAGGAAAATATTATTTCTTTATTGACTTATTTTACACTTACTATAAGAACAAGCAATGTTTATGTAGAACACCTCCATGCACATCCAGATTCTAGAATGTTTTTAAAAAATAGTGAGTTTTATTAGAAATGCTGCCATAAACTTCCAAGGGATAAAGAACCACTCACTATCTTGAAAATTAATCACACTTTTAATTCATGGGGGTTTAAATGTAGCAGATACAGTGTATTCTCTTTCTATTTCTTATAGCTAAAACCTATGTAAGTTCTTTCATGTTTATGGTGGGAGAAAATATAGACCTTTCTATCTTCACTATTAGGGTTTTAGTGTCAGATTTTGCTTAGTCTTTGTTACACAGAGATTGCTGTCAGAGCTGCTAGTTAAGTAGTGTTACACAGCTTGAATTTGCATAGAAGACCCTGAAGCCAGAAAAATATCTTTGTTGATGTTGGAACAGTGGATCCTAACTTTATCATTGGTTATTATGGCTTATCTGAAACAAAATTTTTCTGTTGAATGAAGCCTGAGAAGTCACCTAATCCATTCTCATCAACTTGGTAGGTGTTTTCTGATGCAATTATTTTTTTCATAAGCCACATTTACAGAAATTTAATCCAAATGTATAGTCAGGCACCTTAAGATTTGGCCTATAGCAATGATTAAATGTCTCCCTAAAGAAAAAAAAAAAAACAGGGCTGGAGAGGTGGCTCAAGGGTTAAGCCTCTGCCTTGCAGGAGGAAGGTCCTGAGTTCGGATCCTAGACCCCAGGTATAGATGCCAGGCAGAAGCGGGGGCGGCCTGCGTTTCTGGTCCTGGTAGGGTGGAGCATGTGAATCCCTGGGCAGAGTAAACACGGAGGAGGTGGAGGCGGTCCATGGTGGTTCCCGAATTCGTCTGTGGTTCTACGCACACAAACACACACACACACACACACACACACACACACACACACACACACGCACACATGCATATACCCACAATTGAATAAATAATAAATAAATAAAAAAGAAAAAAAACAGCGTTTGTCTGAAACAGGATTTTCTTGACTTCCAAATTAATGTTGCTATTAACACAGCAGACAAAAGCTTTGCTTTTATAAAGAGATGGAAAATGCATGGCTTTTTATACACCAAAATAAACCCTATTTGGCTAAATATCATAAGTTCTGAATTAGCATGTCTCAAACATCAAACAGAAAAGTTGTCCCTGTGGGAAGACTGCACAAGCAACATGGCTGAGAGACAAATGATTTCAACAAGGACAAGGACTCAGGATATAAATGACAAACGATGTTTATTGTTTCCTAGGAAATCAAAGTACTTGATAGACAATTTTTTCCTTATTGTGAATAATACTTATGCTGAACTCATTATTACTGATTCTATCTTACTGCCATGGAGACAAAGACAAGTGCTGCGTTTGTGGTAATGAAGATTGCAATGAGTGTGTCTAAGGACCTGGGGAGCTGCCCCAAATTCTTTCAAATGGAGACTGACCCATATTTAGTGACAAGCCAAGTGCTTTATTAATGTGTCTATTTGGTATCTGAAAACAATTCTTCAATACAATCTAAGGATAAACCTTGCCAATGCAGATTTGAGATCCTTTGGGCATACTTTTTAGGACCTTTTGGGCTGTCTCTTTTTATACCTCTTGTTAGATAGATAAAACCACCTGAATGCCCAAGCAAATTGGAGATAGCTTTAAGCAGTCAATGAAGGCAGAAAGTAATAAAAATAGAATAGAGATAGAGAAGTAGGTTAATTCACTTATCGATTCTGTCTACTGCACGCTGTGTGAAATACAGGATTGTAGCTCAAGTAATGACACGCAGAAACAGTAAAAATTTGTCTGGGAGCACTTAGTCTCAGTATAGGAATTGCTTCCTCATTTCATGGGTTTATTCTCAGGTTTAATTTAAACACTAGGACTATCATTTTTGATATTCAGGAAAAAAGAAAATTACTTTGTTGGACACAAGTATCATTACGTTTGGATACATTAAAGTAACTTTTGAAATATGTTGCTGGTTTTGTTGATGTTAATTATAGATTTTTGAGACTTATTTGCTGTTTTAATTTACAAAACATTCTGCCATTTTTGCATTTATTTACCCAATACTCATATATTATAGCTTGCATATGCTATATCTGTCATATGCTCCATTGTGCTAGGGAATTAGGGAAATAAACACTGCTCAGAATAAATAAGATATAACATAATATGCCTACTGTTTACATTTACATGTAATTAATAATAGCTGATGTCTACTTGTCAAATGGTCTCATTTGAAAGGTAGATTAAGCCACTGTGAGGATTTCAAGTCACAAAGGAGTATGTTAGTTTAACAATATTCTTGGCTTATGAGATTAAGTCATTATTCTTTTCAGTAATAATACTCTTTTTGTATACCTGATCTTTAATGTTTAACTCAATAATTTAGTCAAGTAGAGCTGGGCATAATCAGCATAAGTTATTACTATCTCATAATCCACAGAATCCTGATTGCCAACTGAAAAAAATGAGAGTAAGAATTTCTTTGTTTTTCTCAAATCTGGTAAAAATTTAATGCTGGGTTTGCTGCTTTCTTCACTGTTAAGTTTTCAATCCAGTGTTTATGGAGAAAGTTTTTTTTTTTTGTGGCAATTCTGTCAGGGTGTAAAATTGTTTCTGTTTTCTCTTCACTAGAAAGTGACTATTTGCTTCCCCAGAATTATCTTCTGTTTCTCCTTCCTTTCACCAACCTGAAATATGTTGAGATAATGAAGCCAATTTAAAAATGTAGAAACACAGACCCAGAGAGATATTAAATCATGTTCTTAAGTAAGTGCATGCAATTTGTGACCCACTTGTGACCAGAATAAGTGGTTATTATTTTTAAAACCAAGTCACATAACCATGTAGCATGTAAAATATGGAATATTCACATTGCTGAAATGGTCTCTCAGTTATATAATAATGTAGAAGTTTAAGGCCTTTGTGAAACATGTCACTTGATGCTAGTCTTCATAGACTATGAGTATTTGTATGTGTCTATAATTAGTCATAAAATTTTAGGTGTTGTGATTACATCGGAATGAATAAGGCACTTTTCCTTCATGCCATCCTTGCTATCTCTTGGCAGATTTATTGCCTGGAACATATTTACTTGTTCATTGCAACATCTGCTAAACTTGTTGGTGTCTTATTAAAATAGAAAATCTAAGTATAAAATAGTATCGTTGGATATCACTCTTGGGTTAGGCAAGTTTAACTGGGCAAAGGTTGTGCTAGAAAAGCGTGATACTTTCTTTATAAGTTTTGTTTCAATACCAGAGTTATTTCAGTAATAGCTATTGAGAATTTGGGTAAGAATTCTATCTAACTTCTGCTCCACAATATATATTGATATTAATATCTATTTGTAAAGGATATTATTGTTTTCAAAGGACTTTAACAGATATTATCATATAGACAGAATAGACATGCAATGTTAAGATAATATATATTGGGAATCTGGATAGTGCCTATTTAACTTGACCCAATTCAAGGTTAGGCTTTGATGTTTATACTTACTGGTAGCTGCTGGAGCATGAGAAAGTTCTTTCATTGGCCTATCTTCACAGTCTATCCCAGTCCCATTCCTTTCTCAAGGTTCACTACTCTAAATAAATATTCTTGATTTTTCCCCAGTCTATTTTTTGTCTATCATTGCTGCTCTCTGAAATGGTCACATTATTTTTATACTTGAGTATATGCTGCCATTATTATATATCACTCATAAATGCATGATCCACATGGTTAGCTCCCAAGGGATGTCTCACAAAAATGTGTAGAGTCTGTAAAAGTCTTTTTTGAAGAAAAAAATTTACTCAATAATTCATCTTTGAAATGTCTTCTTACATCCACATTCCCTCATACAACCCAGCGGCTCCAGTATATCTCTTCTCAACAATGCTTGTGACACATAGTCATATGCAAAAAAAAAAAAAAAAAGTTCTTCTAGGTTAAATGCACTTCTGGCCACAGAGGAGCAACTGGTATTGGCTTTCTCTTCAGTGTAAAGAAGTGAGAATCTGTAAAAGCATATGTAGGACCTGTTTCAGATATGAGCCACAGGACTGTATTTCATGACCAGAGTGAAACAAATGAGAACTATGTGTCACCTGGAAGTGCTCAGTGGACCCTTACAGAGAGAGAACTCAATCAGAGCATGATGTTTTCATTGAATAAAAATAATAGGTCAAAATGAAAACGGAGGCTGCTGGAAGCAGTAATGAAAAGGGTCAGAAGAGAGAAGCTTCCTGGGGGCAGGGTCCCTTGAGTTTTTGGATAAAAACTAACCTATGCAAGGTGAATTCCAAAACAAAAAGGGACTGGGATCCAAAAGCAAAACAACTGAAAAAGTCATATGGGGTTGGGAAACAGTCTAACTTTTATCCCCTAGAATGGAAACATTTATTGGACACACAGATGCATTCAACAATCGACTTCCAAGAGGTCAAACTTCAGAGGTACTGCTAAGTTAGTACTGTCCAAAGGTACTAAGAAGGCAAACTTGAATGGTTTAAGTTGATTCTTTCAGTTTAACTTACTGAAAGATTAAAGGATTACATTCTTCAAAGGAAGACAGTACAGTTCTGACAGTCACAAACATAGGGTTAGATATAGCATCCAATATGCAATTAGAGATTTAAAGAAGCGAATTTATTCAGTTTCAATAAACAGGCTCAGAAGTGACAGAAATAGTGGAAAAGCAGAACTTTTAAAATAGCTTTTCAAAGAGTCTATTAAATATGACATAATTTAAAGTGACCCAGAAGCATAATGAGTTGAGGAATGAAATACATAAAATAATGTGGAACTTCTAGACTTAAAAAATTAAATCAAACTTTACAGAATGGATGCAACATAATAGAGACAAAGGAAAGAATAAGCAATAAACACTATTTGGAAAGAGGCACTTGAATCCCAATAGTAAAGGGCTAAACAAATGAGCAACTATTTGAATATACTATTCACAAAAATATCTCCAAATGGCCAATTGGACATAAACGACACTTAGCATTATTAATTGGCTAGAAAAGTATAGATTGAAACTACAGTGAGGTACCACCATATATATGTCATTAGAATGACAACAAGGTAACTGACAGCGACCAATATTTCTAAGGATGTGGGTGGATGGGAATTCTCACTCTTCATTGTTTCCAGTCAATAGTTTCTAGTTAAATAGTCAGTTTAGAAAACAATATGGTAGTTTCTGAAAATGTTAAGAGACATGGAATGAATAAGAAATATCTTTACTATAATTTTTTTGGAAAACATATCTTTTAATAGCATATATTTCAATGTAAATATATGCTTAGTTTCAGCCTTATTTCTTCAAATAAGTTTCCTATAGAACTATGTCATATTCTAATTTTGTGCTATGGATAGTACAAAATATATGTTGATTGATTGGTATATTAGTCAGAGTTCCTTGAAGAAACAGACTCTCTAGAATGCAATATATATAAATAAGTTTATTAAATTAACTTACAAATAAAAAATAGTGTCCTTCAAAGTAGCTGCCTATAGCTGCTTTGTTCTTGATTGGAATGTTCCACAAAGCCAAAAGATCCCAAGAAGGTCTTGAGCCTTTACTTCTCTGGAGAGTCAAAGATGCTGGTTTCCGACATCAGTGAAGAACAACTGGGCTCCAACATCAGTGGTGAACAGCAAACAGCAGCAAGGTCTAGAGATCAAGCTGCAAAGGTAGTGGGAACAACATGGAAAGGATGAAGCTCTGTGTCAGCCAAAGATGGAGGCAGCAGTGGCAGCAGCAACAAAGAAGGGCAGGATAAGCTTCCACAGCAAGTCGTCTCAAGATAAGGGAAGAGCAAGTCCCTTCTCCTTAAACTTCCTATTATCTGGTCTACCACTGGAAAGTACCACCCGCTATGGGCTGGGTTTTCCACAGCAATTAATCAAGTACCTGCAGACTTGGTCAGGGGTCTGTTCCAACTATTAACCTTCCACAGCTGTGCCCCAAACAGTCTGCAACTGTCAAGTTGACACTGAAATGTAATCATAAATATTGGTCAGCATTATCTTTGGTAAAATTGCTTTTTAAAAAAGCCTAAATAACTGTGATGTTTAAATGATATAGTTTCCTGAAGCTGGAGAGATAGTTCAGTGGGTAAAGTGCTTGCAGCCTAAGTATGAAGATCTCAGTTCATATCCCTAGCACCCATGCAGAAGCCAGCCATGATGTTACGCTGGCAGGGAGCAGGTAAAGGCAAGAAGAGCCTTAAAGCTCCCTGGCCAGCTAGTCTAATTGATATAGTAAGATATAGGCTCAATGAGAGAGCCTGTGTAAAAAAATAGGATGGAGAGTAAGTAACAGGAGAAGATGTTAACTTTACCTTTCAGAGGTGAATGCAGGAACAACTGTACTAACAAACACATTTGCAGGAGAGGAGAGAGGGAGAAAGGAAGAAGGGAGAAAGGAGGAGAGAGAGAAAGAGAGGGGGGGGGGAGGGAGAGGGAGAGAGAGGGAGAGAGAGAGGAGCCGAAAAGGCAATACCGCAGCTGTTGATGTCCTGATCTCTCCTTACTTTCCTTTTTATCTTGGGAACCTGTCATTCATATTCAGCATGGCCAAGATGACTTCTACAGTTAGTGCCATTCATCAGTGCTTTCTAGACAGAAAAACCTTTGGCTGTGTTGAAGAGGACTACAGAGGAGCACCCATCCTGCTGGGACCAGCTCCCTTTGAAGAGTTTTCCCATAATGCCCCACAGTTGCTTCCTCTCAAGTCTTATTATTAGTCACTGCAAGTTAACAGAAAGATTAGGAAGTATAATCTTTCCATCACGTATGTTGCATCCCTGGATGAAAACCAGATTTTGGCATGAGGGAGATAGGCAAACAGGTAGTGAGCTCACAGTCCTTGGCTCCATCTACTTTTTGGCTACTTCCGCTGATAAATGCTAATGCGGCCTGTTGTCAACTTCAACATGGAACTGTGGCTTTTCTCTAATCCATGGGGGGGAAATTATCAATTCATCTATATCAAAGAGGGATCCTGTTCAAACAAAGCTGTCAAATGAATGATTATGGTTTCCAAGAGTTTGCTGTAATCCTCTTATCAGGTTTTGAATTACAACCAAATGATCTATTTCTTAGAAAATAAAATAATCCTATTCATATTGGCAAATGATGGAGTGTTTCAGGTCCTATGTATTTTTGCCAGTGTTGAGATTTTTTTTCTTGGCATATAGAGGAGATTGTTTTAATGAAGTTCTTTAAAAAGAACATGGAATGGGGGACATATTTGACACAAAGGTAAACAAATACAGGTCGGACTTTAGGGTTTTTATGCCAAGTGGTCAGTACAAAAGGAAAATTTTGGGGGTGTTTTGAGACAGATGAGAGAAGTGTACATGGTCAGACTTGACCTGTTTCCAGAAGTCAGTTAATTTTCCTACAGCACAAACAAGTCAAATGAACTTCATTGCAATTTAAGGCAGTAATTTCACTGATACCCTGGCTAGAGCTGGTCATTATTAGTACTATTAGCTCTCAAGGGTCCCAGCAACACTGAAAAAATTGAATGATGACTTTATTGGCCTTTCAAATGAGATGACAGGGCTTTTTTCTCAATCCTTTTGATCCAGGGCAGGAAGAATGTTGCTCCATTTGAAAGTGCGGCCATTATCAAGGATAACAGAAAGCACAGTAAATGGCGCGCAGACCTGGGGTATCTCATCGCGATACAATTTTTCGCTACATCAGCTCCGAGGCAGGTGCACAGCCTATGAAGTTTAAGTATGACTTCTGCCCTGTGGCCCAGATCCATTTTACAGTCATTATTCTGTTTTTCAGAACTAAATGGCCAATTGTGCAGTTAGGCTCTTGCCGGTGCATTTGTCTGCAGCCGCAGCATCCATTTTTGTGATGAGTGGTAAGTACAAAATTGAGCAGAAAGAGGGAAAATAAATGAATTGCAAAGCCTGTGAGTAGCCCTTGAAAGTTCCACCCAAGTGGTGGTCAGTGCTATAGGGGACATATTTATGGTAGCACAGATAGGGCAAATGGATTGAATTGGTAGGTAATTGGGTGAGTATGTGGGAAAATTGAATGAGTATAATGGATAAACGCCGAGCAGAAATGGAATAAGCTTCCGATGTTTAAATGGGACACAGCCAAGGCCATTGCTTATGTCACCCCAATAGAGAGCAGTTTTCTGGGCCAGAATGTTTCAGTCTGTAGCAGACACACGGTTTGAAATATTTTTAATTGACAGATGTGCACAATTAGGCAGAGGAATGGCATGCAGGTGGAGATTAAGGGTCTTGAGAAGATCTAGAAACCATGGATTATTTACTCATCCCAGGGGAGACGGCAGATGACAGAGACTAGATATCTACCTTGCTTTGTGATGTCTGTTTTCCTCAGCTTTCTATCTCTGGGACAAAACACTTGCATCAAAGGAGGGAGATTTGTATTTGGCTCATAGTTTTAGAGGTTTCAGACCATGATTACATGGTCCCATTGTTGATAGATCATGTCAAAACAGTAGGTATATCAGGATAGAATCACATGCTCACTTCGTGTCAATTAGAAAGCAAAAAGAATGAAGAAAGGGGGTCTCAGTATTCTCTTTATGGTCACCTTTAATAACCTAACTGCCTCTTAAAGGCTCCACAAACTACCTGCTTTGTGGCAAAACCCTAAACATATAGACTGTTTACAAACACATGCAGAGGCATTATCTTTGCATATGAGGCAGATTTTTTTTGCATTAGCTATCTGTTCTTGTGATTTTTCCTTAATTCAGTAAGGATGTAAAAGGGGCTTCTAACACATTGAATGCTGAAAACAAAATTGACTTTGTTAAAGTCCTACACTTTATCTGAGATGTCAAGGCACAGGAAACAGAGTGATAAGTGGTATCAGTCATTGGGACTACCAACTACTTCAGTTATTTTTCTTTTCAGAGAGATGTTTTAAAATGCCCTTTGAGAAAAGAAAAAGAAAGTGTAAGATTAATCATTACAATCAGCAGCCTGCGTTCATTATGGTTCATAAATAACTAACTCAACATGTTTTACAATTAAGTGGCTGACAGAGGCATGATAACTTCACCACATATTCTTTGGGTTAGCACCAGTGGACTTTTCTTTTTGTAAAAGGCTATTTATCTGCAAGGGACTAACTTTTAATTGAAAGAATGCTTTGATTATTTTGAATGATTTAATTAGAAATGTTGACTCCTCAGAATTTTCCATAACGACACACAAAGAACAAACTTATTCGAATCAGCCCAGTAGTTATTATTCAGGACTACCTCCAAGGAAGCTGTGTGATGCGGAACTATACCTATACTGAACATAGGGCATATACTAGAAATTGTTTTAAGACAAGCTCTGGATCTTATCTTACAGTTACATCTTTTTCATAGCAGTGGGATGAAGAATGTATGGGGGAAAAGCCAAAATAAACACAGAAATGTGGTGGCATGAATGTTCCAAAGCACACATGAAGGTCAGAGGACAACCTTTGATGTGGATCCTTGCTTTCCAACTGGCTTGAAAATCTTTTTGTTGTCTGTCACTGTGTATGCCAGGCTGGCAGGCCTGCAAGATCCTGGGGGTCTCTGTTATCATTTCCTGTTCACCATCGGCACACAGACATACACTACTACACCTGACTTTATGTGGGTTCTGGAATTTGAATCCAGCTCCTCACACATGTATGCAAGTGCTTTACCCACTGAGAACTCCAGATCCTCACAGGACTTCCATTTCTTCAATCTTTTTTTAATACCCAGTGATGTTGAGGGTCCTGTCTAGTGCTTAATTGTCACTATTTTAAATTTGGTTAATTTATTTAACTCGAATTTGACAAATAATCAAATACATTTATGAGGCACAATGTAGTGTTTGAGTCATATGTACATAGTAGAATGATTAAATCAAGAGAATTAACCCATCAGCTCATATGGTTATTTTTCATTTGTGGTAAAACACTTAAAAATCAATCCTTTTGAAAACTGTAAAAATTTCAGCTATTATTATTAACTTTGTTTACCATTTGTGCACTAGGTCATAAGAATTCCTTCTCATTGTGACAGAAAGTTGGTATTTTGACTTGTATTTTAAGAGTTCTTTGCATATTGAATGCCAGTCTTTCTCAGTATTGTAATTTACAAATATTTATTTTAGCTCATAGTTTGGATTGCATTCCATTCATGGTAGCTAGGTCCAAACAACAGTTTTTAATCTTGTGAAGTTAGTTTTCCAAGTTTTGTGGATTTCATATTATTTCTGAAAGCTCTTTACTTGACAACACATGACAATATTTCCTTATAATTTCATTTTGAATAGCTATAATGTTGCATTTTCTTTTTCCATTCATGTTGGTCTAATCTATAAATAATATACATAATTTAGGTATGGGTTCCAGTTTGCATATATATAATCAATTTCCTGAGCTGTATAGAAATATCACCGTTTTCTGGTTCTTGACCTCATAACTTGTAGCCTTGCTAAATGCACTTATTTGTCATACATGATGATGTCGTAGAGGGAGTTCATGAAGTAAGTGGAAAAGGTAATTCTAATAAAAAAAAGATGAACTTATTCAGGGGGATCTGATCCTTCAGTGGAAGAAGTTTATTGCATGTTCTTAGAAACAAAAGATCGGAAGTCTCTGGAGGAGGAGCGCGCTGTGGAGAGTGAACAGCTCCTCTCCACATTTCTTCTCCCTCCTCTGTTCAATGACAATTAATAAATTTCAAATTATTTCTGTCTACAAACATTGGAATTTTGTAAGATTGTTTTTCCTCTTTTGAAGCCCAAGAATATATTATAAAAATCCATCTATGACACCATTCCTTTCCATTAAAGAAAGGCAGATAGTTTGAGGAGAACCCTGGGTGGTCCCACCCATATCCTCTGGTCCTTTTTTGCTTCTTTCCCTCAGGATTTTATAATTTCTTAATTGTATTATTTCATTCAGAAAAAGATTTAATTTAATAATAAAACAACTATTTTGGTATTTGTAGTGTGATGCTTAGTTTATATAAAAGACAGGAGTTTGGAAAGAACTAGAAATGATTTTGGGAGGGCAATAGTCAGACTATTAGAACAGGCTGGGTTTTCTAGGGACATAGAGTGACTGAAACTCATTCTACTGCACTGGGTGTTACTTCTGAGCCACAGAGCTTTGCTACATGTGACTGAAAGAACTAGCTGGGTATAATAATATTTCAGGAAATAGTTCATTTGAGAATTTGAAAATCTTTTTAAGATGCTATAAATTGCAATCTCCTCACCCACTATGAAAATGGGGGGGCAATTTTACAAAAGAAGAAAGTGTTTTTTGTGAGATGCCTTATTGTTAAAGGCAGTGCCAACTCCGGTCACCATTCCCAATGTACCAGCAAATGGTGAACTTCCCTTTACCACTGTCCCTTAATCTAAGCTGGCTAGTTCACTTTTTCAGGGGTTTGATGCTTCTAAAGAGCACTAAGTAGGCCCTACAGCCCACAAGAAATGCCAAAATGACCATACAGAGAAGAAGTTGTGTATAAGGAGCCAAAGGACCCTCCACTCTGGAATGCTGACCAAAAAGGTCAGCGCCGCCAACATCCTCCTGCGCAGGCTCGCAGGTTTCTCATGTTCCTCCTAGTGTAGAAGTCAGGCTCCTGAGACTGAGGACAGGTTGATTTGTAAAGTACAGTCAACAGAGCACAGCCAGTAAAATGCGTCTTTGTAACAGATATGAAGAAAACTCATGACCTAAAGTAAAAACCCCTCATTGTGCATCATAACACGTAATTTTTTAAAGAGGACGACAAACTGGAAACAAATACAACATTAGTGCCAACAGAGAAAACAAATGGACCACAGCCAGGAGGAGCTGGCCTCAGACAACTGAAAATCACTTTGGAAACTGATGTCCTTTGACAAGGCTTTTGGCGCTCGCTATAAAAATTCTGTTTAATAGTTTAGTCTCTTGAGAACTTACCCTGGTGTCTGTAACAGAAGCTGACCAATATTGATCAGAGTTGCTCTTAGACCCAGCTTGAAGCTCTAGAAGTGATGTTCCCGTAATATTTAGAACATCTTCCTTCTGCCTTGCTTGGTGTGGAAGCACTGAAATAAATCAAGTTGACAAGATAACTCGATCCGATCCCAGGGCTTGTTGAACCAAAGCTATCTCACAAAGAACACAATGTTCTCTTCTGTCTAATGTGTGGCAGTGTATTTGAAATGGGACAACTGTTAATGAGCTGAAATGTTTATTTTTTAAAATGTGAGTCCCATTTTAACTATGGAAATAGATCTAAGGGTTTTAGGTTTCCAGTATTAATATCTTGTGCACATACTTGCATGAGAGTGTTTCTAGGTCAAATAAGCCACGCAGGGTAAGGCACTTTGTTTGTGATGTTTTAAAGACCAGTATAAATGTCAGTAAGCAAAACAGAAGAAAAGAGATGTGACTCTGAGATGCTTCCTCATTATCCAGACCAGCTGGTATATGTTTCTGACTGTAATATATTTTCTGTAAAAAATTGTCATGGTAATGTGAAGACCTAATCATACCAGTGGCTTCTTAGATGTGAAATTTTTTTTTTTCCTGAATCAGGAAGAGAAATCTCACTTCAGTCTAAAACAAGATCTTAAATTTATATAAATCACAAGTTTGGGGAAAAAAGGCAATTTAGTAAGATTTTATAATTCTGCAGTTGCTGGATAAATCATCAGTTGTAAATTCATGTTCCTGTTTATGCCTTTTTTATTTTTAGGAGATTAAAAGAGCATTTTATAAATTGAAAGATGTGGAAAATAGTTGAAGAAATTTTACATTTCTATATTTATTTGTATAAAATATGTATTGTATATTGTATTTGTATTTGTAAATTGTATATGTATTTGTAATGGTAAATTATATATGTATTTGTATAAAAATTAATAATTTAATTGAGGGTGGTAGAGATGGGGTGGGAAAGGAGAGGTTGGATGCAAAAATATAAACTCTTAGTATATAAATTAATAAAAAATGTTAGTTAAAATTTAGTGATTTATGAAGCTTTTATAATTAGCTTTTCTAAATTTACAGGGTTGTAAAATTTGAAATTTAATCAACAAACTGAAGTTATTCTTTAGAAGTACAAGTAGTATCCTCAAAGAGGAAACAGATCAATTTTTAAGAGTCTAAACCACATATATTCCCAAATTTCCTATGGAATGGAAAAAGGGGCCCATTAAATACAGTATGCTTAAGTGGAATATGTTGAGCATATTTTATTACCCAGCCCATGATCTGCCTCATGTTAGGCTCATATTTGAAAGAAGTAGATAAATGGGTCTGGACAGAATGCAGGGTAATGCATAGCAGTTAGATCTTTGTTTTAAAAGAAGAAAATCATAAATTTTATTAAAATTGAAAAAGTCCACTCTATGAAGGACACTGAATGAAGATAAGTTATTACAAGGATAAAAGAATCCTCTGTGATATCAAGGAAATACAAAAGACTCTCTAAAACCCCAAATAAGAAAAATAAGGTAGGCAGATAAACTGTGGCACATCTGTCACCATGACAAAGTATTGATACATCGGTGTCAATGTAGTCCATGTTTCAATTAGTTTCCTTAATTTGGACTTAACCATTTTGAATTGCAGGATACTAGCTGGCGTACTACTTTTCAGTTAGTTTTTATAATCCTTTGGCTTCCTTCAATTTTCTTTGGTTTTGGTATTTTAATAGCTCTGTGGTGACAAATATTTTCTTAGTTTGTATTTCTGTCATGACAAATATAATAGAGCCTTTCACATCCTATTAGCAGTTAGATCTTGAGGAGTCATGGCTGTGTCATTTCCAAGACATGAAAACCTTGGAGAACCTTGAAATGGCTGTGCTGTGGGAGGAATTTCTCTCCAGTGTGAGTCAGTTTGCTTTAAGATAGTGTGCGTGACAGATGAAATACTTGTCTAAGAAAGAAAAAAAAAAGAAATACTTGTCTAAGGTCACAAACTCAGTCTCTTGGGAAAAATGAAATAAAAGCTCTTAAGCCACTATGAGGACACATGTGCACGCATGCGCACACTCACACACACACACACACACACACACACACACACACACACACACATCCAGTTTACCTTTTGAAAAATGTAAGATTACTATTCATAGTAAACACATGAGGCAGATACATTTCCTTTTGACCTGGATTTCTTCGTCATTGGCACAATCCAGAAACAGCATGGCACGTTTGGTGTGTTGTCCCTGCTTGGGGCATCTTGCATTCGCAGGTCCTTTCTTTGTGGGCAATGGCAATATCTTTCAATGCACACGTGATTACTGACATTTTTTCAGATGCTTAAAGGGATACAGCCAGGGCTGCGACAATTCTTTTCATCCTATGTTTCCTTTGTACATCTTATAAGATTACATACTGGATGGACAGCACGCTGTTTTGGATATTTTGAAGCACAGTCATATTTCTAATCAGTCTTTCTTCCTTTTTTGCAATCTCATTAGCTTCATAATTTTTTTCCTTATTTTTCTTTCTCTTCTTTTGTTTGAAACAGAGCCCTACACTGTAGCCCTGGTCGGCCTAGACCTCACTAAGTAGACCACACTAGCCTCGGACTCACACAGTTCTGTTTCAGCCTCCCATCTTGGGTAACTTCTAGTGCTGGTATTCCCATATCTTGCTAATCAGTGATCTTTTCTCTAGGTGTATAAGCAATCTGTTACCCTCAATGTGCTTTCTCTTTCTCTAGACATTCTTGACTCTCAGGTCAAGACAGTCTCAGATTTCCTGGTCTTTTAAGACATCATGCTTTCACTGGCCACAATCCTTCCAAAGGGACATTCTCAACCACTTTACACATAACTCCTCTATTAATCCAGGCACATTTATGGGTAGCTGCATAGGCTGCATTGAATGGTATTTTGTGGACTTTTTATTCTAGTCTCTGAGATCTTTATGGTCTCTCTGGGAATTGATATTTACATGCCACTGAAATTTGAGAAAGCAAGGTGATGGAAGTTCCAAAAGCCTTTTCTTTAGGAAACAAAAGATCTCTCTCTCTCTCTCTCTCTCTCTCTCTCTCTCTCTCTCTCTCTCTCATTGTATTTGTGCCGTTTAGTGTGGCAGTACTTCATCATGCACAGCTGCTAGGTAAGAACTGCAATTTCTGCTTAAATTTTGCTATTCTGGGAGAAAGGCCTTGTGTTGCACCTTTACCTTTTTAATCATCATTCTAAGAATGACAAGATTTGCAGAAGAGATTTTATCAGTGGAATCTAGGACCCCATGAGTGTTTCTCTACAGTTAATAAAAATAATAGTGGGGTAAAGAACTTTGGAGTCTTATTCTTGTGCATGTGTGTGTGTGCGTGTGTGTGTGGGCGCACGCGTGCGCACGCACATGTGCACTCTAATGATCTTAAAATATACTACCAGTGAATCTGTTTGAGCTATTTGAGCAATACTTTTTTCCTTTTACTACTTACAATGAACCTTCACTAACTTGTAGAGGCAAAACAGTGGAATTGTCCCAGACTCTGTGCCAAAAATTAAAAAAAAATAACTCATTGCAGGACTCCAAATATATGGGGGAATCACCATTATTTAAACACAGGACATAGATATAGTCAAACCCAGGCAGCTAATATTTCATCAGAGACAAAGAATCATCCAGCAGGATGTCATTTACTTTCTGCTTATTCACATGGGAGATGGCTGTTCTGACTGTTGTGGGTCAGTTTGTGAAGCTAATAAGATTGCTCTATTAACAGTTCTTATGTTTCATCTCAAAACGATTGAAACTTGACCTCTTTGGGATTTATTTCTAGTTGAGATACACTGAGAAGACCTACTGTAAATCATGGAGACCTACAGCCAGGGGAAACATGGGTGTGATTCCAACTCTGCACCCAACATGGGGCTTTAAAAACAGTCACAGCCAGCTTCCTAACTACTGGCCCCCAAAGCCCCAACCCGGCTCTGCTTTTATTTTTTATTTTTTTTTCAGAATGTGTTTTTATTTTCTTCTCATTCCAGCTCTGCTTTTATACTTCCATTTTAGTCATAAAGAAAGGTGATGTATATGTGCATTTGTTCGTTTAGTAAGAACTAGGCAATGAAAAGGAAGGCTCATCTTGGCAGAATGTCATCAAGGCTTCTTCATGTTTGGGCAAATGGATGATAAGTCCTGTCCTCTTCCACCCCACTAATGGTCCAGGTTAGCTTTACTTGGGAGGGTAACGAAAGTGCCAACAATTGGCCAGACTCTGTCTCTCTGGAATGTGGCAACTTATTTTTTCTTTTAAAGTCTTGTCATTGTGTAAAAGATGGGGAGGTTTTTTTAAATTAGTACAAATGATGGTTTCTTTTGCTTAAAAATTTATTGAGAGTTGGTGTTAAGCATAATTATTACATATGTGTGTCACATATGCACATAACAAAGTTCATTAGATAACTAGGCTGGCTATTCAGTGCTCATGAGTTTGTGTATATTGATGAGCAAAACGCACGAGTTAGGTCATAATAACTTGAAATTTCAGAGACATGAAGTGGCCTACCAACCATCTGGGCATGCAGAATACGCATGGAAATCAGCATCTGTTTTAATCAGCTACCTGATATGCCTGTTACTTAAGGTCTAGCCTATGTCACTGGGGCCTCCTGCCTTCCTATATATGCAAATTAAGTATTTCTTACAGGGAAAGCTTCAAGTTTGATGGTTGAACACGCTCCTATTAGCAAATTTAGCACAATATTTTGATTAAGGGAATTGTTTTATAGAAAACCAGGTGAAGAGATTAGATGGGAAGATCAGAGTTAGGGTTGTTCTGCAAGGTGACTAATCATAATAGATGGAAGAATCAATCAGCAGAAGGGCAAAAAGTTTAGTACCCACAACTTCTTTACGTATTGCAACAAATAATGTGTGAATTCTCAAGCAGCAAATTAATTTTTCAACGCGCTCAGAAGCTGAGTTTAAAGTGTCCATGGAGACTACTGGAAAATTATGCTGAGCATAACATAATGAATGCAGGATGACTGTTTTGATATCCAATGGAATATAAAGCATACAATGCAGACCCATTTTTTAAAAAATCATCCACCAGTTTAGAGACAGCAGAAAATATCCAATGAACTTGTAAGTTATGTCCTGAATATTTTGTTTATTAATAAAACAACCACACAAATTACATTCTTTTGTCTAGAAAGAAAGTAAAATCAAATGGACTACTGAGACATTATCGACCACAACAAGGAATCTACCAAAATTTAAAAAGAACCAAACAGTGAGTTGAAGAGTTGGTGAGGGAGGAGTAACTCGTATTTTCTATCACCTTACCATAGGAACATAAATAGAAAGGGGGCTGGGGAGATGGTTCAGAGGTTAAAACCTTGCCTAGTAAGCAAGCAAAAGAGCTTGAATTCATATCCTCAGATCCAATGGAAAAATACTGGGCAGAAATGGCAGCAGCCTGTAATTCCAGCCCAGGGAATGCAGAACCTCAGAAACCCCAAAGCAAAACAACAAAGAGGTAGAACAATCCAGGATGATTCTCAGTGTCATTCCAGAGTCTCCACAGGCTCACACATTCAAGTTCTTGTACACACCAGACACACACACACACACACACACAAAGTATTGATAATGTCTTAGTTTTCCCTTCTCTTTCTTCATGTTTCTTTCTAGCCAGCAGCAAGCTACCACAAACAAACCTTCCTGAAGGAAAGAAATAACTCAGATTCTTGTATTCATTTGTCAAGTTCAGAATCATTTGTTAAGTTTTGCTTGTGTTTGGTTTTTGGTTTGTTGAGAGAGTATCTCAAGTTGTCCATCAATAGCTCAGGCTGGCCTCAAACTTTCATTCTGTCTGTATTCTCTTCCCATATGCTGCAGTTACAAATTTATTTCATGATACCCAGTGCTTATTAATTTTTTTGAAGGAATTCTTACTTTCAAGAGTGATTATGTCTTTCAGTCTATTTACTGGAGTATTATTCAGCTATGAAATGTGCCACAAGATCCAAATAACTGTCAAAACTTGTGATATATACTTTTGGTATAAAATTTAGGTAAATTCAGGTTGCCACTATCATGTAGGTCTCATGCATTCAAAACACATTTGTGGCAAAGAAAATGGGCTAGAACTGAAGAATGAGACTCTTTCAAAGGCATTCAGTTGAACAGTGCCTCCTGCTTCATTGTGTTTCTTGTTTATGTTCAGTCAAAGAAAAAAGTTGAGAAACCACATTCTCTGAATGCACTGTTACAAAACAAAACACACTGAAACTTCAAGTCCTAAAAGGAAACATTTATTTTTCTTATTAATCTACAGCTTGTGAAAGACTCTGTGTGGGCAGCTCTCTTCTACTCTACCTGGAATGACCTAGGTTGACTCTAGCACTTAGTCTGGAATCGGTTGAATACTGGCTTGCTAACTCTCCTGTAGGGATGAAATGTGAATTATTGTGACAGAGATGCACTGTGGCACTTTATCTTTCCAAGAATGGGTATAAATGGGAAGCCCATGGTCCCTGCATTGATGATGGTAAGTGCTCTAACAGTGTATGGGATAAATCTTGCCAGTCTTGCTTTCACCATTTAGGTGCCCAAGACAACCTGACTTTTCCTTAGGGTATCTCAGATTGCTTATCTTTAGAGGTCACGGACACATGCACTGTCCAAGTGCTTGGTTGTTTGACTCCCAGTTAATAATTACAATCAACCATCAAGTACATGAGGAGTCTTGACTCAGCAACTAGATTTTGAGCATTCCCAGCAGGCCACGTAGAGTCAAGGTGAACTTTCCTTACAGTCCTGTCCAAATTTCACAAGATATTCACAACACTGGTCCTCCAAAATTCTCTTCATGGAAGGGAAGCCCTTAGAGGCACCATGCCTCTGTGAAGGACTATTGAGGGTTAATGCTGGCTGTGGGGAGGGGAGCTAATCACTTTAGTTATATACCCACTGAAACTTACATCACCTATGCATCAGCAAGTGCCAAGGCACGTGCCAATAAAGACAGCACTGATCAACTCAGGAAAGTACAGAAAGAGAGAGAGAGAGAGGAGGGCAATTACTTGAGTTAAGGATCTTCCATTGGAAATGAGAGAGGGATGGAACCAAGTAATAAGTATTGAAAATGACTTAAAATAACTGTATACATGTATGAAACTTCGAATAAATGAAAAAGAAAAACACAAAGCAAACTGTAGAGCATAATATAAATGGATAATGAATAAGTAAGTAGAATATTTTATATTAAAGATTAAAACATGTGCTCAAAATTTTCTAAGTATTCAAGAGATTACTTTGAGACAAAAGTAGCTTTATTTACTATCCCTGTTGATATCTTTTTCCTATATAATTAAAAATGAGACAAAAAAACCCCAAAGTCTAGCATGGATCACAGGAGAGAAGGCTTCAGGCAGTAGGATCCTTAGAGGCAAGGGGTTAAACAGTCATAAGAGTTCCCATACCAGTGAGCAGCCCAAGGAGGAGCATCAAGCTATGCCACTGGGTCCCGAATCCTCACTAGTGTAGACGACTCAGAGGGAAATTCAGCGCCCACATAAACAGATGATCTGGAGGATGGGAGGGAAAAAGCAGGAAGCACCAAGAGAGAAGGAGGGAAGGAAAAGGGTAGAGTGCAATGGGGGACAACAGGAGAGGGGAGAGGGGAGGTAGAAGGGGAGTATCTATTGAGCTTGTATGATTAGGCAAAATTGTAATAAAAAATGAGACTCCTTGCCAGAACCATTACTTGCCACCAAAGAGTATTCTATTTTCTTTTTCTTAAGTGTATCCTTGCTGTTGAATGTAGACTTGACTTCCTTTGTCTATGGATTCATGTGCTCCCAATTTGTCCTTATTTTCCAAGTGATTTATCTGACTGGATAAGATCATCTCAAGCTCCATTTTTGAATGCATGATAATGACAGAACATTGTCATGCTGGTGCTGGTGGGTTTGGGGATTTCAGTGAGTTAGTAGTAGCAATGTGAGTGCAACCTAATGGTCACATGCCACAGAGTGTGTAGAGATTAAGTATAATGCCCGACAATGTGCAATGGAAAGATACTTAGAGCATGTTTCTCTAACATAGGATTCTGTTGTTTTAAGAAAATCCTAAGTCAGCAAGGAACATATTGAAATAGAGGTTTTTAATTTTTTCCTTGACAGATCCATATGTACTTATAATGGATTGTATTGGTTTTCACCCTCCATTGCGCTTTCTCGTCCCCTCGCTCTTCTGCTGAACCCCTCTTCTTCTCCACATGTCCTCCTTCTTTGATGCTTTTTTTGTGATGTGGCCCCCTTGGTTTAATTAGTGTTTCTTACATCCACATGGGTGAGAAGCTGTTTACTGGAATTTGCTTCAGCATATTACTTTTTAGCTTATTCATGGAAAAAAACTTGGATAAATGTCAGAATTCTCAGTTTCTAGGGATAATAGATTATATTATTGTTACTATTATTATTATTATCACAATGGTGCAAAATCTCCAAGAGCTCATTCAGGAAGAGAAAATACTGTGTTGGATAGATATTAGCCATCCATGGGGTTTCTCCCAGTCTAAGTAGATCTTTAAGGATCTAAATAAAAGTTCACCTGAAGTACCCTATTTTCAAACTAACTTCTAGCATTTTTTGGCTTCCTCTAGAGGATGAAACTGTGAATTGTGTCTCAGGCTAAGTTTCCCATCTCAGAGTCCAATGAAGTCCATGAATTTACATTTTAACATACTTTTGGTGCAAGGATCATGGTTTGGGAAAAAATGATCCAAAAGAAGATAATGGCCTATTATGTGTGGAACATTTCAGAACCACTGCCTTCTGACATAAAGTCTAGCCACATTTCATCACTTACTGAGGCAGAGTGCAAGGAACAGATCAACTCTTTCAGTCTGAATGTCATCAGGTTCTAAATGGGTCCTAAAATTAAAGATGTGTCATGCGAGAGTGGCTGCAAGCGTTTCTCACCAGCAAACAATCAGAGAAATTTGTTTAGTTCTGCCAGCTTGGTTAAAAAATAGTTTGAAAACTGTCCCAAATACTGAAGTAATGAAATTTTGCTATAGGCAAAAAATTACATTATTCCTGGGACCTCAAAGATGAGACGTTTTCATCTAGATACTTTAGACATGAGTCTAGTTTCTCAGGAGAAACTAGATTTCTTTTCTACTTAACTCTTCAGGAAGACTGAGCCTCTACCTAAAGACAGCGTTCAATATTCTGTAGACATTTCCAGCATAGTGGGCCTGATTAAATTACCTACAGAATAGACCAGTCAGCAGCGTTACAGATCAGGTCCGGAATCTTCCAGGCTTTTCTGTTCACAGATTTTCACCCACCCTTTGTGTCCTTCCTTTAGTGATTCTTTCCCATTTAACTATTTCATATCTGAGGAGTCTTGCTTTTCACTTTCCCTTACTGGTTGATCCACTTGCAGTGTCTTACCGAGAAGTATGTTTATAAACAGGTAATTCCTATTGATTCTTTCCTAAATGCCTCATGCATCTTAAATTTTCTTTTACATTGTCGGAAGAAATGAAGACTTCTGTTTTTCTTTTTTTGATGGAACGAAGCAAAATTATTAAAGAAAGATTACTGTACTTGGAGATATTATTAATTTTGTAAATGTGATAATTTTCCTTATAGAAATTTTGAAATATATTTAAATTAAGTATATTTAGTATATGGTAATTTAAAAAAATGCAAATTAAAAGTTTTATTTTTATTTTTAGAGAAATTAAGTGGTTTTCAAAAACTAGAATGTCTGAATAAAAAAATGAAGAATACTTTAATTTACTCATAGGAACATACCTATCTACAGTTGTCTTTTGAATTTTAGTGTGATTTCTTTAGATATTTTAAAATGTTTATAAATGAATGTTTCTGAAAATAGAATTTATTGCATATAATTATTCTGCTGCCTGTCTTACTGTATAAATGTACTATAGTAATGTTGGTACTTGCATATTTTCTTAGATACATTCTTATTTAAAGGATTCAATGATTCCTGTATTAAAACAAATAAATCATTCTAAAATTTTTGCAAATAATTATCTAGAAATAAGACATGTCAACTTACTTCCTCACCAATAATGTGTGAGTACATTTTATTTTATAATCTTTAACATACTAAATATTTTGTTTGAAATCTTTAACATAATTTTAAACATAAATGAAAACTGCAATGTGTATATTTATTATTGCATGTCTTCGTTTTAGTTTGGTTGAGCGTGCTTTTTTTTTAAATTTTAGTAACTGTGTGACCTTCAGTCATGTCTATTTGCTTGTTACAGTGTCATTACCTGATTTATTTATATTTAAATAATTTTATAAGAACAAGTTGTAGTTTTAAAAACCAGCTTATCTTTTTAACTCTTCAGAACATTTTTCTATACTGTGTAAATTTTTAATTATGTCAAATGAAAAGTTTGTTCATTTCGAAAAAAATATGTTCTGACAGGGTACAGAGCACTTTATTATTTTTACCTTTGAATATACCCATTTTCATTTGCTAATCATTCTAATTAAACTATTTTCCTCCTTTTGCTCATGAACTTTTGTGTTCATCCTCCTCGATGAACATTCACACACACCCTCAGTATCCTCCAGAATCATTTACTCAGGAGCCAGTCTGCTCCCATGATAACCAGACTCTGATTTCCATCACAGTAAGCTAGGTGTCTTCACTTAGATGGCTATGCAGTATTTAGTCAGTAAAATATGTCACAATCCATCATCTCTTCTCTTGTTTTTTTTTTTTTTTTGCTAACTAGCAGTTTAGATAAAAGCACATAAAAAATCTTATACTTTCTTGTTTGCTTGTTTCTTTTTACTTGTTTGTTTTTGTTCCTTTATTTTTGAGACAGGGCCTTTCTATACAGCACCAGCTCTCCTTAAGTTTGAGGTCTTCCTACCTCTGCCTTCAGACTGTTGTTACTCTAGGTGCGTACCATCAATGTCTGGGCTAAAATTTTTATGCATATCTATATATATTTCTTTTGGATTAAAGAGTTCTAAAAGGACTTATTATATGAGTAAATATTTCATTATGAACTAAATACCACTGCAAAACTACAGACTATTTGAGCAAAAATTCATAATGGAAAGTAAGGAGTTTATGAAACCATTTACATAATAGAGACTAGAAGGGGAAAATGAAATATAATGTTAAATAGCCAAATAAAAGGTAAAACTAGGCCAGTGACACAGCTCACCAAGTAAATCACCTGCTCACAAGCCTTAAATTGTCAAAAAAGAAATTGCTCATAATGCACCTCTAATTCATGATATTAGTTTAAAGTGAACTGTGATAAATTGATGCTAGATACTATAGACTATGAGGAACGATGTCGCTGTCAATTTGATTGGATTAGGAATCACCCACGAGACAGGTCTCTGAGTGTGTTTTGTGAGTTTAATCAAAGAGAGAAGAAGAGCCCCTGTGAATGTGGAAGGCATCAACTCAAGAGTTCTGAAAAAAGAAGTTGCTGAATCAACCCCACTCATTTCTCCCTGCTTGCTGACTGTGGAAGCCATGGGACCGGTTGCCTTGCACTCCTACTGGTCTGCTTTCCCAGAAAAAATGGATTGCACCTCATGGCACTAGTAAGAAAATAATCCATCATTTAAGTTGCTTTTGTCAAAAATTTTTGTTACATTAATGAGGAAATTGCCTCATATATGGATTTCAACTAAGTTTTAAGCTACCAAAGCAAAAAGTTATATAACTGTTGATGCAACAAATAGAGTAATAAGAATCTTAAAAACATATAAAAGTGAATGAAGAAGGAAAAAGAAACAAACAGGAATCAGCAGATATACATCAAGATGATATATTTAAGTATAATCATTTAAACAGTTATGTCGACTGTCTTTATTAATAAGCAGAAGGTAGACTGTGCTGGATTAAAAGAAAATGAAAAGCCATACACAAACTGTCTACTCTAATGAAACTCACTTCAAATACAAAAATACAGTCAACTTGTAGGGAAAATTGTGGTCAAAAATATATGATACTAACGTTAATCAAAAGAAAGGTAGAATGGTTATTTTAGTGTTAAAAATCGTATCCCAAAGCAATGACTTTCAGGAATAACAGATTTTTTGTACAGTGATTAAAGGGTTAATTCAAAATGGCAGGTGAATCTGCAGCATTTAATGAACTTATTAATGTATCTTCAAAAGGAGTGAGACAAAAGCTGAATAGAATACTTCTGTCTAATAAGTGATAGAATGATGAAATAGGAAGTAAGGGATAAAAGACTTAACACTACCAAGTTAATAAATGTGGAACAGTGCAGTCACTATCAATAAAGTGTTTCTTTGAGGGGCACAAACACATTTGACACAATATACCATCTTATTGCTATAAATCAAGCTTCAGTAACCTTACTGGGATTCAAAGTATATATGATATATTATTTTATCACAAGAGGATTAAATTACAAACCAGTTATTCAAGACTATCCTAAATACTCAAATAATTTCCATCCCAGAAACACTTTAGTTTCTATAACCTATGGGTCAAGGACTCAAAAGGGACTTCAGAATGTATCTCAAACTGAAGAAAAACAAAGTAAATGGAAGAAAGAAAATATTACAGATCAAAGCAGAAATCAGTAAAGTAGAGGAAGACACCAGGGGAGTAAAACAATTTTTTCCATGTTCATTCTCAAGGAGGGAAGAAGTCACCTCTCTCAGCTCAGTTCAGAATAACCTATTCCTCTCTGGGGTTTAATTTTTTTAATAGTAATTGTTAAATGAGTCTCATTTATTTAATTGTTAAATGAGTCTCATTTGAATACTTTTGTGCATAAATGCCATAACCCTTTGTTCCAACTCATCTCCCTCTTTGACTGTCCTCCTCATCCACTTTCCTGTTACTGTTTCCTGTCCTCCTCATGTGCTCCACTTAAGATCGCTTCTGCTCTGTGTTCTAGTCTCATGACTCCTTTGCAATGCTTTGTCTGTCTGTCTGTCTGTCTACCTACCTGTCTGTCTATCTACCTATCTACCTGTCTGTCTTTCTGTTTAATATATGTATGTATGTATGTATGTATGTATGTATATATGTATGTATCTATCCATCTATCTACCTACCTACCTATCTGCCACAGTATAAATCAAATTTAAATTTTTGCATATTAGAGAAAGCAAGTGGTATCTTTTTCTAACTCTGGCTTATTTCTCTTAATATAACAATCAGAATTTAATTTCTTTAAGCTGCTTTGTGTGCCCTTTCCCCTGATTTCATACATCTACATTATGGAAAACATCTCAATAAACAAGGAAAGACATGGGGCTGGAGAGGTGGCTCAAGGGTTAAGCCTCTGCCTTGCAGGTGGAAGGTCCTGAGTTCGGATCCTAGACCCCATATATAGACGCCAGGCGGAAGCAGGGGCGGCCTGCGTTTCTGGTCCTGGTAGGGCGGAGCCTGTGAATCCCGGGGCAGAGTAAACAAGGAGGAGGTGGAGGCGGTCCATGGTGGTTCCTGAATTCGTCCGTGGTTCTACACACACACACACACACACACACACACACACACACACACACACACACATACACATCATACACACATACACACACACACAACTGAATAAATAAGAAATAAAAAAAAAACAAGGAAAGACATGAAACACACAATGTTGCTGTGTCTCAAAAATGTTGAGTGAAAGAAACAGACAGAAAGATCACCTGCTGTGTGTTTCCACTTGGTATAAAGTTTAGGAAACAAACTAATCTTTGGTGTCAAAGTAGAGCATCAGTTTTCTAGAGACCAGGAAAGGCAGAGGGGGGGGGTTGCAAAGGAACACCAAAGTATTTCTGTGGTCTCTATGAACATCTAAAACTGCTCAGTTGTGGGCTTTAAATAATTGAAGTCCTTGCTGTCAATTACACCTTAGTAATAATGGTAACTTTACAAAAGGATACTTGGGCATACTTTTGGCTACATATGGCATGTGAGTTGATACTGAATGCATGATTCTTCTAGAGACTTACTATTTCAGGTGGATATAGCTCCTGGAGAATGGCAGGATATAATGCAACTATATCAAATCTAGATATAACGCAAATTTGATATAATGCAATTATATCAAATCTAGATAAAGATTAGTGGAGCAGAAAGTGGGTTCATTTGGCAAAATTAGCTTTTATAAAGATGAGAGTTCTTTTATGTTTCAGCATCAGAAAATGATGTTTTCTTCCCCGCCACTGCAAAGATCCAGTTAATAAACCTAGTGATGGATCCTTGTTTAGTTTGTTCTTCCCACCAATGAGGCAAAATATAATAATACAATGTGAGGATTGACAAAAAATGATAGAAGGCTTTAGGTGTCTCCAAATTTTACTGAAACAAACATCTGCTTGCTAATTATTATCTATACCTGTTACCTTTAATGTGCCTATAAAATATACATCACAGAAGCATAGAAAGGAAATACCTTTTATCTCTCTACTTAGAGCTCAGATAGACTCACAGAATCTCAGGATTCATAAGACACTCTGGGACTGTGGGATCACAATCCAATTCAAATAATGGGAAGGAGAGATGTCTGCTCTCAGAAACTGTGGCAGATTAGCAAATATGTGAACAGACTTAAGTTACTTTTGGATTAAAAGTTTATATTATTCATCCATTTCCATTTTCAATGGACTCTATTTCCCCCTTTAATTTTCCTCAGGTGAACACCACTCTTATCTCAACAGAAATAATAAAAGTTGGATTTTATTTTCAAATTTAATAAAAATGCCTTGGGAGAACTTTAAAGCCTTAACTCTTTATTCTTTTATTGACTCAGCAAATATTTACTATGCTTTTAATAAATGGCATTTGTTATGTAATCAATGTTTTATTGATGGACATTTAAGTTGTTTCCAACTTTTCCTATTCCAAACAAGCTGCAGAATATATTTACGTGTATGTGTAATATTTGCTTATCTGCATTAAAACATGCTCTTAAAAATGGAATTGCTGGGTCAATGAAAATAAGTATTTCATTTGTATAGGTATTGCCAGATTTTCGTTTGCATTGCGTAGCTTTGGCTGTGGAGTTTTATTGTGGTCTTGGCTAGAGCAGTTCCAGTGAAGATACAATTTGAAGCCAAAATTTAAGGATTTGGGAGGGAAAGAAAAAGAGAGGCAAACAAGCAGAATCAACTCTTTGTAAAAGTTCTGTGATAGTACCAAGTACCAAAACCACTCTTAGTCCTGAGTAAGAACTATGGTGTTGGGAAACCCCAACTTCAGAACTCCCCACAAAATGAACTGATTCATTGTGGCACCGTGACTGTATCACAGGTCAACTTCTACTCAATTCATACTCCTTCTCCCTCTGACAGCTAATCTCCATTTGAAAGACTCCTTTCCAGTGAATCTGATCCCAAATATTGGTCATCCTGTATTCTGTATACAGTATTTAAAAAATAAAGCATAAATTGACAAGGATATTAGTGCTAGCATCCACATATAAGAGAGAACATGGGGTGCTTAACTGTCTGTCTCTGAGATACCTCTCTCAATATTAAATTTTCCAGTTCCATCCATTTACCTGGCAAATTCATAATATCATCCTTTCTGATTCAGCTTAGGACAGTAGAAGAGCAGTGAATTAGACAGCAATGGCCAGCCATAAGGCAGAGTATGGGTGACAGACGGGCGACAGAATTAGGCCAACCTAATCTCTCACCATCCTAAGGCTGTGGGAACCTTGAGTAAGAGGTGAGGGTGAGATTGTAAAAACCTAAAGATAAGAAGAGTCACCATTGGACAAGACATTCCACTCAAGGCAGCACTGCTGTATCTAGGACCTCAATGCAACAAGACTCATCCTTACCAGACCTGCATAATAACTGACATACCAACCTGGCCCATAGACTACCAAGGACCTCAAGAGAGATGGGAACCTATGGTAGAAACTTTGGGGATTAAAACTAGATGAGTGAAGGGAAAATGTCCCTATCAGTGGGGTAGTAACTTGGTATGCTACGAGAGGACTGAACTCCCACAGGAGTAGACAAGCCAGAGGGAACCCTGGGGTTCAGACAGACAGGAAGGTGAAAGAGAGTATAGGGTGGATTGATGAAGGGAAGGCAGGGTAATGGGAGGGAGGGGGATAAAGGGAAACAGGAATAAGTACTTAATGTGCTTGTAAAACTAGAAAAATAAAATAATAATTAAAAAATAAAGCATATATTTCTTTTCAAAGGCCAATACAATTCATTGCTAACTGATCTTCTCTACAAGAATATGAAAAGAAATCTTTCAAATAATTTTAAATACTACATGGCAAACATCTGAGGCTGGAATCGTTTAAGGGAGTATTTATTTAGATCAGTTTTACAGGCTGAAATTCAACAGCTAGATGATCTTATCCATTTTAGCTGTTCAGAAGGTTCATCCTGGCTATATCACAACACACCAAATGATATCAAGTCAGGAACAGGTGGGGGAGGGGAGAAAGAGAAATTCCAGGAAGAGATTTGGGAAGCAGGCTCACTCCTTTGTAACAATTCACAATTCACTCTCCCAGGAATGGATACAAGATCAGTGTCCCAGGAGAACTGTTTTTATCCATGCTGAGGCCAGATCCCAGTGACCTGTGACTTTTCACTTCATCACCACCACACTGAGAAACATATTTCCGATACATGAACCTCTTGGGTCTCATGAGACATCAAAGTCATAGCATGATTCTACGTGGAATCTTAAGACATTAGTAACAAAAGAAGGATAAAGGAAAGGATGCATACATGGTTAAGCATAAATGTCCATTTTTTTAAAAAAAGGCAAAGAAGAAAGAAAGCACACATTTGGGGCTGATAACATATAGAAAGAAAACAGATGACAACAATCGGAAGAAACAAAATGAGTGATAAAAATCATTGGTTTATTTCCACCTCTAGTGCAACCTTTAGATATAGACTTAAAAGATGTTGCTAGAAAGTCAAATAATAAAAATATGATAGATAATATTTGCTTAATTCAAAACAAAAAGGAAAGAAAAGGTGAATTAACAGATAATAAAAGACAGGATGGTTAAATAATCCAGGCTCTTTCAGTAATATTTGATATAAATGGGGTAACACTCAAAAGGCATTTCAAAATCGATTAGCACACACATGTGCACACATACACATGTATGCAAATACATGCAAGTATACACACATTCAGGTGCACACACTTAGTTGTGAACACTTGTATGACTCAAGTATGCATTATCTAAAGAAGATAGGCATTGGTGGATAGTCAATGAGTGGAAAGAGATTTATTAAGTACTTGCAAGACCCCATGACTGTTCTACTTTGCCAATGTGAAATTTCTTCATAGGACTGCAGAAAGGGAAAAGAGGACTGAAAATTAAAGGGGAAATAAGCAAAATAACAGATGATAGAAAGATCTAGAAATAGGAAGTGATGGAAAACAGAGAGACAGAAGCAGGAGAAGAGAGTTGGAATGTAGAAAAGAGAGGGAAAGGAGGAGAGAGAGATACAAAGAGGAATGGAGACGGGAGGATGAAAGAACTAGGGAGGCATGCAGGAAGAGTGAAAAAAGAGGTATGCTAGTTTTTATAAGTAATTTATAAGTAATTTCTCCTAGGGTTCATGTTCTTGCTTATCTACTGATGCTCAACTCCTGACAGTTGCCCTGACATGAATTACTCTTTAGTTTGTATCTTTTGATGTTCTAGGTATGACACTTCTAAACACTCAATTTTTTTTCTAATGAGCAAAATGGCTTCTGCTGATTTAAACCAAATGCTTCAAATGTACAAATGCTACGAATTCCTTTGATTGCCTGCGTGTTCTTAGCCGTTTCTTAGGAATGGTAGTGCTGTGTTCCAGACTACATGGCCACATTCAGTCTACTGCTGAGAGACTGTTTTAATATGACTTCTGAACTTCATGTACTTTGAAAGGAACTTTATGAGAAAGCTTCTTTTTTAATTTTCATGTGTAGTATGCTTGAGTGTGCATTTCACATGTATGTGTTTATGTGTGTGTACCTATGTGTGAAAGCCCATGGTTTATGTCATGAATTATCTTTGATCACTCTCCTACCTTATTCTTTCAAACAGGATCTCTTATTCAAACCTAGAGTTCATTATCTGGCTACTCTCAGTAGCCAGTTTGTTTAGGGGATCCCTGTCTCTACCTTCCAAGGCTGAAGTTACAGGCTACCACCATATCTTTGAGTATACTCTCTAGACATCCAGTACTTTGATCCTCTTGCTGATGTGTCAAGCACTTTGACCACTGAGCCATCTCCCCATCCTGGAAAAAGTTTTATATTTGAAAGTATGATCACCCACAGCATGAGAAATATAAAACAGTTGTTCCAAATCAATGCAATCTTAATAGAAAGTCTTAGGATAAGCATACAGCAGGGTTTCGACTACGTTCACAATAAAATTGATTATATATATATTTGACAATAGAATATCAGGTAAGGAGTGGAACTAAAAGGAAATATTTTCTCACATTTGCAGAACCTTACTATAACCCTTTTCCTTATAAGGCTTGACAGCACTGTCCATAGGCATTTGAGCTGGAAGATAAAATACACAGCATGTATCCCACACATTTCTTGCTGTGGCACTACTGATTCAAGGAGGGCCTAGCCTGGGATCCTGAATCCAGGAGGTCTGGCTACAGACAAGCCTGAAAAGGAATCATACAGGCAGAGGGATGGACAACCAATGGGCGGAGGAATGAACAGCCAATGGGAAGCAGCCATCTAACCTGGACACTTGGTAAACAGCTAAATGATTGGTGGCTGCTCCCCCTCCCCCAAGCAGAGGCGTGGCCACACCTGATTGGACCCCTGACCGTATATAAGCCCAAACACTCCCTAAGTAAAATCTGAGTCTTCAGCCAACTCTTCCACTGCGTGCTGCTTCTCGCCTGACTCCCGGGGTCTGGGTGGTGGTGACCCGGTCGCAGGCTCACCCTTTCTCCTCGAGCTCACAAGGCCCCACAGTGACCCCACAGTTTCGGCAACATCCTGCCACACATAGTCAAGGCACTGAATAAATAAGCATGATAATAAGAAACATCCTTTCTGATTCAATTCGAATTCAGAACCTTTGATTTATCATCTAGGCTGTGCTACGTAGTATGTTTTGCAACGTGTGTGTGTGTGTGTGTGTGTGTGTGTGTGTGTGTGTGTGTGTATGTGTGTCTATCTACCAGAACTCTTCAGTCATCTAGCCAAACTTCGAGCCCTCTGAATAATGTTAATTTATGTGAAAGAATTTAAATGTGCAAAGTACAATATAGAAGATCATTTTGACACACTAAGCTGTTTGAAAAATTTATAATGTAATAGTAAATTTGCTTCTCTATTAAGACATCAAAAAAACATGTTAGTGGCCTTTTAATTTTAGAAAACTGGTTTTAAACACATTGATGAGTAAAAATAACTAACCCATATGTACATAAAGCATGATATAAAAAGATGTATTTCCCATACTGTTGATAAAATATAAAGTTGATTAAGTATAAAAATGTGGTATTTCCTTTTTTTCCTCCTTTATTCACAATCAAAATAAATTTTAATAAAAAGATTGTAATTTTTCCCCATTTAAGTAGACTCCAAGTTCAGAACCCTGAAATGTTGATATGACTGAAGGAATCATGAAAATTTACAGCCTGCTAATTTTTAGATAGAAACAAAGAGTTAAAGCATTGTTTTGTCTAAGCAATAGGTTAAAATAAATGGAACTCCACGTTAAAGATCTTCACTGATGGATCATATTTGGCCTACATTGTTTTGGGTCATTCTTTATCTTGCTTCTCTCTCCTACCTTATAAAAGGAGGCATGCTTTTATTTTCTAGTCATCCTCTTAATGGTACTTCATATTAACAGATTTACATATTTGGTACTGTACATATAATGTACTGTGGGGTTTGTGATGGTCTGAACTAGACAATGAAAATTTGCATATATCCTAGTATATGTTAACTATACTAGTCCATACTTTTTTAAAAAACCTTATCCTGTAACTAAAAATGGATGTTACACATGAGTTCATTTCCAAACCAATGAAGAGTTTAGTTCCTTAAACAACTATATGGCAGGCTCTTAACTGGTTGATATGCATAAATTATAAGATTTCAAGAATTTACTTCTTTGACCCTTGAGCTTATATCTGATCTCCACATTTTAAGAAAAATCTAAAACAGAGTTCATTTCAGGTCTGTTCTAGTGCGGTCTTCCTTTTCTTCTCCAGTAAATTGTGATGATAATGAATTACATCTTTCAATCACAACACTAACCTTTCCTAACTATTTTTCTGGCATAAATATTAACAAGTTGGATTGGAAGAGAACATGGAATGCCTTGACAGCATTAGATTTTCAAGAAACTCATGCAAAGCAGAGACAACGTCCCCTTCAAGGGAGAAAAGAAAGCTTTCTAAGAGAAGAAACTAAGAAAAAGATTTAATTCAGGAACAAACAAGCCTTGTCATATTGAAAAAAAAGTATAGTTTAGAAAATTAATGCCTAGAAATTCAGTGAGGAGGCATGTTCATCAGCAAAATACTGTAAGGTTTGAAACAATATCCACTGTTGGAGCCAGGCAAGGCCTATCATTACCAGTCTAGAAAGATGTACTTTCTTAGAGCCAGTAATTCTTTTTGCAACAAAAATTATTCCTTTACTACTTTCAGTTTTCTTTCTCAATAGAAATTAGAAAGATAGACAGTGAACAAAGGCTGGATTAAATTACTTTTCTTATTCTGTAGACAAACAGTTATTAGAAGTTATATAGTCCTAAAAATAGCATATATGACACAGAAAATTTTACATGACAATTAGTATAGCTTTTATAGAATTATGAAGGTCATAACTAAAAATGCAAAATATTTTTTAATAAAAAAGAAATGCTGCTGGTATTGTTTGTCACATTGACTAGAAGAGCTAAATGAGCTACCTTTCCCTCACCATAGAAATTTTCATGAGTTCTGTCAACCCTGGTATTACAGTTAGCCTGCATGTTGCTAATAATAATGACAAAACTGCTTGAGGGAACAAAGGGTTTATTTTCTTACAATAATCTGGTTACAGTTCTTAGTCCAGCTTGGCAGGAGAACATGCGCGATCACCAAAAGGCTGAGTGAACTGGCCATGCCATCTCCCCATAACGGCTGAGAGAGGACAATCCTTACTTGCCAGACCAGCATTTTTGGCCAAGTATTCAGATGGATGCCAACTTCCTAAACCAGCTCTCTCTATTTAATTCACCTGTCCAGGGCCTAGTTCCCACCCACCATAGGCTGGATCTTTCCATCACTTAGACAATCTTCTGCAGGTTTGCTCTGGCCTTAACTCAACTACTAATTCTTTACAAATGTGCCCAGAGCTCAATCCCTCAACTATCAAGCTGAAACTTGCATCCAACTATGACACCAGGTCGTCTTCTAAAGAGGTCTGTTGGTGGAAGTGGTTCCTAACCTCACCGACTATCAGCAACTCAACATTCTGGAGCCAATACAGCCTAGCTCCCTGAAGACAGTAGCACCTAGTGGGTAATGCTATCTGACTCAGCCTTCTAGAGGCACGGAAGTGCCCCCCCTGCATACAACTGTCCTGAAAATGGCAGCCCACCCACCCTTAATGAAGTCGGTACCTGGACACAACGTTCCTCTACCAGCCTTCAGCTTTCCAGGGGTTTTTGCATAGCTGTCTCCTTTTCCTACTGGATCTTAGACTTTTCCAGTATTTTCATCATTCTGGCTAGAACTTTCCCTCCAGTGACATCTACTCTGTAAAAGAGGGGAGTCTTTTTCCAGAAGCTCTTTCCATTGGGCTTTGCTGTTCCTACTGTCAGTGACTGAAGGCCTGTGTGAGGTTATTCTCAGCTGGATCAGGCACCTTGGATTTGGCCCCAATAGCTGACAAGGTACCCCAGGAGTAGGATTCAGTGTCATGAGCCCCAGGCCTGCAGTGACATGACATGATGCCCTCGGGGACTCATTTCTTAGTAGTGCTCTGGTTGGGCCTCGCCTTACTGAAGCACCGCTTAGAGGACGTTGTTAGAGCCTGTTCCCTTCAATTGAAGCACATGATGGGCATAAGGATCTCTTATCCAAGCAACATAGCCTCTCTTCACTGAGGCAACAAACCTTACATTTCAATGACTCTCCATTGGAGAAAAACAAGCCCTGGGGCCAGACCCTGTTCTTAGAGCTCTGAGCCATACTGCTCTGAGGACTGTGTGGCTTCCCGAGTCTCTTCGGGTTGAATAGGAGCTAAGCTGCATTGTTCTGGCCCCGGCACAGGCCCTTCCTGTAACGAGATAATCCCCGCGGGCCAGAGCTGAAGTGGAGGCCAGCGTGCTGTGCTCAGGAATCAACTTCTGACCTCTTGGCTTTTTTCTCTGCTCCCCCCAAATTACTTTCTTTAAAATGCTAACTGCTCTGTTATAAATTATTCTTTAGTTAAGGGGTTTGGCTCCTGTGTGCGTTGCTGTGGTTTGAAAAGAAAAAGGGGAAAAATATGAGAACATCGTAGTTTAGCCAAGACAGAAAGCCTAACCAAGGTAAGGAGGAAATCGTAAAGAAAAGGAGGTGGGAAGCCAGTGAGTGGGGCTTTTATTCATGTGTTGTTTTCAGTTGCACATTCCATTATTTATGGCAAGAAAGAATTACCTACCAGTATAGCTATAGCTTCTTTTCTCTGGAGAGCAGGAGAGTAAGTAAGTACATGCAATTGGAAATAGCATCGTGGCTAGGAGGATGCCTGCGAATTTCTGTCAGGCTCCTGAAAATCCAAAGGGGGGCCAAGATCAAGTCAGGGACTCCCCTGAGCGCCACAGGGTTGATATTGGTAAGCAGAATGGGACAAAGTGGACTGTTTCCAATGGTGTTCAGAAAGGGCCCTGACTCCTCCAACTTAGTTTCACAGAAAGGACTTTTGTTTGTGTTGTAGCTGACAAGACCCTATACTATCTCTAGTGGTTTAGCAGGAAAATAAAAATTAACTCCATGTACAATCCAGCATAATGTTTCACTTTTATCCCAAATATTCTGACATTCTTTCATGTAAGAATATGGTCTTCTGAATGAAAAAAAAAATTCCAAAGCAAGTTCTTTCTCATTTACCTGATTTCTACAGCCTGATATGGTAGGACATTGAGGAAAAGGCCCAGGCTCTGGTTTGCCCTGTGTATTGGTTTACATCAGATTCTCCCACCTTGTGCCTTGCCTCTGGGTGTGAGGACTGCAACTCTGTATTCTACAGCACATAAGGGTGGGCCACTTTTCTTTTCTTCTCTTGTCCCAGAATGTTTCCAACAGAGCCCCAGTCGCTGCATGAGTTGGCTTCCTGTGGCTCTCATTGGTTTGCAAACATCGTTATCTTGTCTCCGTGTGCCTACTGGCTTGCAAAGTTGCCAGGTCTGATCTTGGGAAGCCCAGACTCTGTCACCTTAGTATAGGAGCCACCTGGACGAGATGGCTTTGGGATGCAAGCCCAATTGTTTCGCCGATTGTGATGAGTTACATGGTGGGTGTTTCACTAGTGGGTGGTGCTCCTGGCAGTTTGAGTAGTAGTCCCCTCTGTAAGACCAGAACTGATGAACGGGGAAAAAGCTGTTTGGCTCCTATTTCCTTTCACACTCCTTGCCCATAACAGCAAAACCAGGGATTCATTCAGAGCGCTACGTCCCTCTGCTGCTCTTGCTCTCCCAGGTGTCCTCAGCTTTCTCTAAGGAAATGGTTAAGGAATGTCGTTTTTCTTCATCTACTTCCTCATCGCTCTAGTTAAGCCTTGAACGAGGCTACCTTGGAGATGGGCCTTACCACAGAATTCACAGTTATGAGTCCTTTTAGGTGCTGTAGGTGAGGGACAGAAGATTTAGGTGAAACTTCTCCTGCCACTGAGTTTATGTAATTTATTTATGGGGGGGTGGATAGAGAATGAAAGAACAGGGGTGTGTTGTCATGGAGTTTGTGTGGAATTGCCTTTTTCCACCTTGTGGGGTCCATTGATTGAACTCAGGCTGGTAGGTTTGTATGCAAGCACCTTTACCTGCTGAGCCCTCTCGCTGGCCCTGAGTCTGTTTTTTGTAAACTTAGCTTCTGTCTTATGAAGTGAAATGTCAACTTTCTCCTGCTATGAACTCGTATTTCTCATAGTTTTGCCTCCAGGATGAGAAACAGCAATAACAGCTATTCAAGGAGACATTGAAAGTTATCAGTTTAACATCTGCTGCAAGTATTCTCAATATTTAAAACTCTGAATGCCAGGTCTGCCTTCTTCATCACTCAGGGAAGGGACAGGCACAGCTTGGATTGTGCTACGTGTCACGATTTGTTCTTGTCGTTTAGCACAGGTGCTCATCTGGGGTCATGTTATAATTGAAAGGCAAATCTTCCAGAAGGTACAAAACACTTTTAAAATGAGATAGTATTCAAATACTTAGCGACGATCTTAGTATGTTTGCTCTTGTGATGAGAAAGTACTCAGGAAATGGGAGCGCTCTCTCCAAGTTGAGCGGCAAGAAACTCCAATTGAAATGTGTTTGCACTGCCCTGTCCTTTGACCTTCAATGAGAATGTCTCTATGTGGTTTCCATAACCATCAGCATTCAGTGTCATCTCTCACCTTGAGCTCCACTCATAGGGCAAGATTCTGAGGACCTTGATCTTCTCTTCCTGCATCAAAAGCCTTTTTTTTTCAGCCTCAGGTTTCCGCTGGTAGTTTTCAGTCCAAGCACAAAAAATTATGTTTAGAATAAATGACATGTTCAATCGTGTATTTTGAAAGGAAGGATTATATCAGTACAGCTGTTATTCTGAAGGTGTGTCATCATTCACACACTATTACTTTTTTTTTTCATTAAGAAAGTTCTGCATCCCATGAAGTTTTCTGAATCTTCATTACCTTCCCAAATCATACACTGATGTAACTAAACTAGTTCACATTATCTAAAACATTGTCTGTATGTGTATGTGTTTTCACAAGTGGAAGGGAATGCATGTTCACACATATGCACAAGCGAGTGTCAGGTGTCATCTTTGATTACTTTCCACTTTTATTCTTACAGCAAAATCTCTGAAATAAATCCAGAGCTTACGGATTGGCTAGGGTAGCTAGCCAGCTTGCTCTGGGAATTCCCTGTTTTTGTATTCCAAAGGGTGATTACATGCTAGCTAGCTGGGTTCTAGGGATCCAAACCCCAGTCCTCATGTTTTGTTGGCAACTACTTTATCCACAGAGCCATAGCTCCAACCCCACATTTGTTGTAATGCACATAAATATATTTTGGGAGGGTAGTGACAGATATTTAAAATTTTTTTTATAAATCACTTCATTTTATTTTTCATTAGATTTTTTTAACTCATGCTCTTTATAAATACACAGTTTTCCACATTGGTAATGCTATTTCTTTTTCCTTTTAATTTTTGAAAACTTCATATATGTATACAATGTATTTCGATCATATTCACTCCATTATCCTCTCTTATCACACTTCTATTGATCCTCCCTTCTACCTTCTATTTACTTCCCCTCTGTCGTGGTTTGAAATGTGTCCCCCACAGTCTCATATCTTTGAGAAGGTCATGGCACCTTTGAGAGGTGGTGCATTCCTGGAGAAAGGCAGTATCACAGGGGGTGGGCTTTGAGGAGGGCCCTGCTCTTGTAGCCAACAGTCTTGCCTCGCAGATGGTTGTGACCGTAGCCCATCTCCAGCTTCTGCCAGCCAACCACGCCACATATGCCGTAAAAGACTACATTCTCCCTCTGGAACCATAAGCTGAATAAATCTCCCTTCCTCCCTTAAATTGCTTGACTTTGGGTGTGTTCTCTCATAGCAACAGACACAAAAAACTAGTTTGTTTTCCTACTTTTGTATCTTTCTTTAGTTCAGATCTTGTGTAACAACCACACTTACTGTGTGATGATCATGTTTACAGCTCTATGCTCTACCCAGAAAACGGCATTTCATAGCGTCTTCTCCATCCTCCATCTCTTCCAATCTTTCCACTCCCTTTTCAGTGGTGTTCCCTGAGTCTTAGGGTTATGTGTGGCACAGATACACTGTTTTGGAATGAGCACTCTACAGTCTCTTCTTAGCACTTTGACCAAGTATTTGGTTTGCATTAACTGTTGTTCACTGAGCAAAAAATCTTATTTGACCTAGACTCAGAGCATTGCTGGTGTATTGAGCATAAACAAATATGTATATGGCAGTTTGACTACATGACCATTCAGCAAACCACTTGTAATACAATCCCTTGAGGGCCTGTGTCCTCTCCAGAAATAGATTTCTGTCTAGGTTTATGTTTGCTAGGTGTGTATTCCTTTTGGCGGAACAAGCCTCATATCCAGTTTGAAAGTGGTTGGTTATTGCCAAACAGTTGTGCCACTATTGGATAAGTGCGCATTGCTTACCTGTCACGTCAGTACTTAAACGTTCAGGGTCTGTATGATTTTTCTTCCCCAGTAGCCTACATAAAAACTTCTGACCCTGTGAAGAGTAGCCAGTAGAGAGGAAATGTGAAGTTCAGCTCCACCTTGATGTCTCTGTATCCAAAATGTATGGAGTCTTCAGCAACAGGGTCTTTCCACCTAGTTTTGGTGTGTAACCAAGAATAATCTCAATAGACTTTATTGTTTTTGAGCCTCTGGGAAAGTGCTATCATTTAAAATTCTATAATAAAAGTGAAATTGTGTAGACTATCATATCCATTTTCAATTTGTAGGTATTGCCAGATTGCTTTTTAGTAAACAGTCAAAAGTTTGAAATTACATACACAGTATAGTGGAATTGGTTTATGTCCTTGCCAAAAATCACTACTGTGACTCTACTTTGATATTCAAATGGACATAAACTTTTACCACTGCTTTGACAGGACTGATTTTTTTCTGATAGTCAGCTTTTAACTTACTACTTTAAAACTTCAATTGTTTGTTGGGTTGTTTTCCTTCTTGTAATTGCATCTATTGTATCATCAAGGCATTAATAATTTTTCTGTAACATGTATTGCAAATATTTTCCCAATATGGCCCCTTTACAAACATAGTTTGAATTTTAAATATTTAAATATAACTATATGCACTTTTTTGCACATGGGTTTGGGTTCTTATAATTGGTTAAAGCAGTCTTCCTTGCCTTGTAAGGCTGTACATATAGCATTTAAAATATTCTTAATGTTTTAATTTTATGTGTTAAGTCTTCAAGGCATCTGGAATTTATATTTTACATTTGGTGTGAAATACAGGTTCAGTTTAATTTTCTTACAGATTCAACCATTTATTCAAGGTGCATTTATGAAATAAGATATCTTGCCCCAGTGTTTGAAATATTCTTTCAGTCATTTATTAAATTCATGCTTATGACAGGATTTCTCTTTCTTTGCCCTCTTTATTATAATAACTTGTATATCCCTATGCCAAAACTATGGTTTTTTGTTTGCCATGGCATCGTAGAATAATTTTCATTTTTGGTAGGTCCCCTTCAATATCTTCCAGAGCCAAAGAATACTCTCTTTATTTCAATTCATGTGCAGTAGAAGTAGCCTTAGCTGAAGATGGAAGAGACAAAGAGAAAGGAAGGGAAAGGCTTCCAAGTCAAAGCTTTCTGTGAAAAATACACTTGCCAGGGAAAAAAATCTCAGTCACTTTTTATCCTCCTACCTCTATAGTCAATAACAGCATGCATGTTTGCAGTCAAGAAACAGTTCACCATCACTATCATTTCCAAGTGAGTATTGTAGTGGTGGTAGGTCAGACCATGAGTAAATGGGTGAGGTCTCCACCCCTGTAAGGGGGCTGGATCTCTGAACCCAGAAATGAATACAGTTGGTAAAATTTGATGGGCCAAACTAATTGTTGCCTATTTGTATCTCATGCTTTTTGAAAATTGCTTAGCACACAAAGAGAAAATTGTTTTGGGGAAAGTTTGGACTTTCTCCTTTCTGCCTCGGGCTTTTATTTACACCAGCACTCCCAAGGGTCTGCCCATCTGCTAGCTCTTTCTCTTGGTTTGGAAGAGTCAAGAGTATTCATTTATGCAACTGGCTATTCCTGGTTAGAAAAGATGTAGTTTAGACCTTGCATTGAATAAGCAGTGGGGAAAAAGGACGCACTGTATTATAAGTTACTTTTTGTGTCCTCTATTCCTAATGTTTCTTCAGTCTTTATGATTCTTCTCTTGTTTAGTTCATTTAATTATATTGTCTGTGAAACCATTTCAGGCTGACCTTTTACCCATTGCCAAGGAGAATGTATAATTAGAAAACTTCACATAAGGTATGGATTTTGTGTTAAAGAAATGGCATGGAAGATTTCAATGTAGCCATAGAGAAGCAATTAGCAGGTGTTTTGTATGTGGAATTTAATTGGGTTATTGAAAGTAATTTATAGAAAATGAAGTAAAGAAACTTTACGTACCTATTTTCTTTTTCTTTTTTAATTGCTTATTAGGATATGATAATTATATTCCTCCTACTATATATATATATCCCATCATATATATATATATGTATATATATATATGTGGTGTGTGTGTGTGTGTGTGTGTGTGAGAGAGAGAGAGAGAGAGAGAAAGAGAGAGAGAGGGAGAGAGAGAGAAAGAGAGAGAGAGAGGTTATATGTTCTTGGAATTATTTTGAATGTTTAAATTGGAATCATCAGAAAAATTTGAATTACCTACATTTTTTTTAGATTGCTACTTTGGAAAAAAAAGATTTTAAATAGAATTCTGCTACCTCCTATGAAATGGCAAGTAGCCAGTTTGTTATAGGAGATTTATGATGAAAGTTTCTTCATAGGTTATTTGAGTATAATGCCTAGTTCTATTCTATCCTTAAGATATGGGAGGAAAAACAAAGTAGGCATAAATTCAGCAACATGATAGTGTTGGAAAGGATCACATAGACACCAGGTTTGATTCTACATCTGTAGACTTGCTACTGGAGGAAATGATCACCCCTCCCTTTCCCCTCACCATTATTTTAATGTGGTCTCAATTCAAGATAAAAAGAAAGTTCTAAAATTTAACATTATTTTAATATCAAAGGAAGATAATGAAAACCACATTTCCATCAAAATTATAAGCTTATGCTTTTTAAAAATTAGACACATTTTAATACTCAAACTTCTGTACAGAAGCTCAAAAAAAGTAAGGGTGATCTTTATTTAGACTTGGAAGTGCACAGCTAAGATTTGTGATAATCTGATATTGTTGACATTTTGATTCAAAAAGAAGACAAATTAAAAATCTTTTCAGTTTAGTTCAAAGGGGACTGAAGAGATGATTCAAGAGTGAAGACTGCCTCACAAACACAAAATGTAAAAATGGGTCCCATGTAAAAAATGCCAGGTGGAAATGGGGGCTTCTTGCATTTCAGGCCGCAGTGGACAGATCCTGGGAAATCCCAGAGTGAAGCAAAAAGGAGGTAGAAGCAATACAGGATGATTTCCAAAGTCACTCTTGTTTCTCCATAGGTACACTGAGTACCTCTGACAAACACACACACACACACACACACACACCAGAGAGAGAGAAAGAGAGAGAGAGAAGTTCAATTTAATTCAAAGGTTTTGAGATGGCTAAGTACAGTGAGGGAAAGAATCGTGTGGTGGATACATATTTCCAAAGTCTTTGGTCATTTCTTAAAATTATTTATTTATAATGACTTTTATATCAAATTCCAAAGACTCACTTTTTCAGGAAAATCAGTGGGATGATTTAAGGGAAGAGGGTGTCTGAAAAACACCCTCTTTGAGTAAAAGAGGAGAGGGACTCCACATACTAAAAGGAAGGGTCTTGTACAAAGGTTTAAGGTGGGTCTATGGCACCAGAAAAGATTCTGGGGTAGTTTAGTATCAGATCATGAAATTAGATTAATTAGCAAACCCAATTGTTTAAACTGAGAGGTTCAAGTACTAACTTGACATGTTTACTTTTTACTCCTGAGTTTTTGGTGTTTCTATCAAATGGAACACCCATTAAATGCCCATCAGAGTGATAAAGCTACAATGCAACTTCTCTTTCAGTTTCCTTTGTCCATTGGTTTCTTTTTTTTATTTTAATACATTTTTATTGTTATTTCAGCTCATACAAACTTAATAGGTAGACCAGTTCCCTCCCTCCCTCCTCCTCCCCCCGAACCCCGTGCTCTACCTCCCCTCACCTCTCCCACCCCATCCCCCCGTGCCTTCCGTCCCAATTCCCAGAGTCCTTTCTTGTGCATGCCTGACTCTCCTAAGGGCCCTCCTCTCCGATGACGTACAAAGACCCAGTGGCATTTCCCTGAATCCTTTCCTGTGTTCCCCTTAAGCATAGGAACACTACTGTGGCTGTCAATCCCTCGCCTCCAAGGATCTTGGTGCCTTTAGCAAATGCTAGACTTTGTGAGGTCAATAGTATGTTGGACATTGCGCAGGGCATGCAATGTCCAATTATGATTGCTTCGCCCCTAACTTGTGTGGAGTATCATGCATATCATTGCTCCTCCCATCCTTGTGCTCTTACAATCTTACCGCCCCCTCTACCGCAAATTTCCCTGAGCTTCAGGATGAGGAGAGATTAGGCTGGCCTAGTTCTAGGTGGTTGATATAGAGTCTCTGAAGTTCTGGATTATGGTTTGTAGATTTTTTTTCCAGTTTTGCTGCTCTTGCAATGCCCTTCACTCCATCCTGATGGGTATTGGATGTCACTCCCTGGCCAGAGATAAAAAGCTGTTAAACTAGAGTCTTGTTATAAGAGTATATACAAAAGTAGATGTGATAAAAGTAGGCAACCACAGTGAGGGAGGGGTCAATCACCCATTTGCAAAATGGTTACTTTTTATCTGCCAGACTATATGCCCTCCCCTTCTGTTGAGATAATACCCCATCAGTTGTAAATGATCTGGAAGGAAAGCCTGCGAACTTAACCAGATGTCTCATTACTTACTTGCAGTCCTTGATGGTGGCCTATTTTCTCTGCTGTAACATGGTCCCCTCTCTCCTTGTTTCTGGTATGGCCCTCCTACCCCATTCCTCTTGTTCATAATCCTTGCAATTACTGTAGGTATTACAGAGATTTATACTTGAGTGTCTCTAAGTGGGTTTGATATTAGGAGCTACCTATTAGGGAGTAGATATGGCGCTTAATTTTCTGTGACTGGGATACTTCACTCAATATAATTGTTTCTAATTCCATTCATTTCCCGGCAAATTCCATTAATTCATCATTTTTGATGGCTGAGTAATACTCCATTGTACAGATGTACCACATTTTCCTTATCCACTCGTCAACTGTTGGACATTTGGGTTGATTCCATGACTTTGCTATTGTAAATAAACAGTGCTGCTATGAGCATGGTCATGTTTGTGCTATCAAGGTGAATTTTTGCTGTATGGGGGGTTATTCCCAAAAAGTGGAATAGCCGGGTCATATGGCATTTCAATTTTTAATTTCTTTAAGAATCTCCAGATGGCTCACCAGAGTGGCTGTATGAGCCTGCATTCCCAAGAGCAATGTAGAAGAGTTCCTCTCGCTCCACATCCTCTCCAGCATTTGTTGTTGTTTGTATTGTGGATTTTTGCCATCCTGACTGGGGTGAGATGATATCTCAGGGAAGTTTTGATTTGCATTTCCCTGATGGCTAAGGAAGTGGAGCATTTTTTCAGATATTTGTTAGACATTTTAATTTCATCCCTGGTAAAGTTTCTTTTAAGTTCCTGGGCCCATTTTTAAATTGGGCCATTTGTTTCCTTGGTGTTTAGTCTTCTAAGTTCTTTGTACATTCTGGATAATAGAGCTCTATCAGATATGTGGTTAGTGAAAATTTTCTCCCATTCTGTGGGTGGCCTTTGTGCTCCTGTTACAATCTCTTTATCTGAACAGAAGCTCTTTAATTTCACAAGATCCCATCTGTTGAGAGTTGGTTGCAGTGACTGCTATTGGATGTCTGTTTAGGAACTGTTGGCTTAGCCCAATCCCCTCGAGGGAGTTCCCTACCCTTTCAAATATGGTTTTTATAGTCTCTGACCTTATATCGAGGTCCTTGATCCATTTGGAATTAATTCTTGTACATGGTGACAAGTATGGGTCCAGCTTTAATCTTCTGCATGTGGACATCCAGTTTTTTTATTATTAATACATTTTTATTATTATTTCAGCTCATACAAACTTAATAGGTACACCAGTTCCCTCCCTCCCTCCTCCTCCCCCTGTACCCCCTGCTCCCCCTCCCCACCCCCTCCCTCCCCATCCCCCAGTGCCTCCTGCCCCAATTCCCAGAGAGTCCTTTCTTGTGCATGCCTGATTTTCCTCTGGGCCCTCCTCTCCGATGATGTACAAGGACGCAGTGGCCTTTCCCTGAACCCTTTCCCATGGTCCCTTTAGGTATAGGAACACTGCTGTGGCTGCCAATCCTTTGCCTCCAAGGATCTTGGTGCCTTTAGCAGATGCTAGACTTTGTGAGGTCAATAGTGTGTTGGACAATGCGCAGGGCATGCAAAGTCCAATTATGATTGCTTCAACCCTAACTAGTATGGAGTATCTTACATATCATTGCTCCTCCCATCCTTTTGCTCTTACACTCTTACCGCCCCCTCTTCCGCAAATTTCCCTGAGCTTCAAGATGGGAAGAGACTAAGCTGGCCTAGTTCTAGGTGGTTGATATAGAGTCTCTGAAGTTCTGGATTGTGGTTTGTTGATTTTCTTTTGCAGTTTTGCTGCTCCTGCAATGCCCTTCACTCCATCCTGGTGGGCATTGTATGTTACCCCCTGGCCAGAGAAAAAAAGCTGTTAAACTAGAGTCTTGTGATAAAAGCACATTCAAAGGTAGATGTAATAAAAGTGGGAAACCACAGTGAGGGAGGGGTCTATCACCCATTTGCAAAATGGTTACTTTTTATCTGCCAGACTATATGCCCTCCTCTTCTGGTGAGATCATACTCCCTCAGTAGTAAATGATCAGGAACAAAAGTCTGTAAACTTAATCAGATGTCTCATTACTTATTTGGGTCCTTGATGGAGGCCTATTTTCTCTGCTGTAACATGGTCTCCTCTCTCCTTGTTTCTGGTGTGGCCCTCCTACCCCATCCCTCCTGTTCATAATCCTTGCAATTACTGTCTCTAGGTGGGCTGAGTGAGTTTGGTACTAGGAGCCACCTATTAGGGAGTACATACGGCACTTAATTTTCTGGGTCTGGGATACTTCACTTAATATAATTGTTTCTAATGACATCCATTTCCCGGCAAATTCCAGTAATTCATCATTTTTGATGGCTGAGTAGTCCTCCATTGTATAGATGTACCACAGTTTCCTTATCCACTCGTCAACTGTTGGACATTTGGGCTGATTTCATGACTTTGCTATTGTAAACAGTGCTGCTATGAACATGGTCATGCTTGTGCTATCGAGGTGAACCTCTGCTGTATGGGGGGTTATTCCCAAAAGTGGAATAGCAGGGTCATATGGCATTTCAATCTTTAATTTCTTTAAGAATCTCCAGACGGCTTGCCAGAGTGGCTGTATGAGCCTGCATTCCCACCAGCAATGTAGGAGAGTTCCCCGCTCTCTACATCCTCTCCAACATTTGTTGTTTGTATTGTGGATTTTTGCCATTCTGACCGGGGTGAGATGATATCTCAGGGAAATTTTGATTTGCATTTCCCTGATGGCTAAGGAAGTGGAGCATTTTTTCAGATATTTGTTACACATTTTAATTTCATCCCTGGTAAAGTTTCTTTTAAGTTCCAGGGCCCATTTCTTAATTGGGCCATTTGTTTCCTTGGTGTTTAGTTTTCTAAGTTCTTTGTGCACTCTGGACAGCATAGTTCTATCAGATGTGTGATTAGTGAAGATTTTCTCCCATTCTGTGGGTTGCCTTTGAGCTCGTGTTACAATCTCTTTATCTGAACAGAAGCTCTTTAATTTCACAAGATCCCAACTGTTGAGAGTTGGTAGCAGTGACTGTGCCATTGGATGTCTGTTTAGGAATGTTGGCCTAGCCCAATCAGCTCGAGGGAGTTCCCTATCCTTTCAACTATGGTTTTTATAGTCTCTGGCCTGATATCAAGGTCCTTGATCCATTTGGAATTAAGTCTTGTACATGGTGACCAGTATGGGTCCAGCTTTAATCTTCTGCATGTGGAGATCCAGTTTTGCCAGCACCATTTGTTGAAGATGCTGTTCTTTTTCCATTGGATTCTTTGGGCCCCTTTGTCAAAGACCAAATGGCTGTAACTTTGTGGGCTTATATCTGGGTCTTCAACCCTTATCCATTGATCTGTGTGTCTATTTGGAGCCAGTACCAGGCTATCTTATAATTATGGATTTGTAGTATAGACTTAGGTTTGGTATGGCAATACCTCTAGCAGTGTTTTTGTTACTCAGGATTGTTTTTGCTATCCTGCGTCTTTTGTGCCTCCATATGAACTTTGAGATTGTTTGGTCAACTTCTTTGAAGAATTGCTTTGGGATTTTGATTGGTATAGCATTGAATCTGTATATTGCCTTTGGTAGGATGGTCATTTTTACAATGTTGATTCTGCCAATCCAGGAACAAGGGAGGTCTTTCCACCTTCTGGTGTCTTCTGCTATTTCTTTCTTTAGGGTTTTAAAGTTTTCATTGTAAAGGTCTTTTACCTCCTTAGTTAGGTTTATACCAAGGTATTTCATTTTTTTAGGGGCTATAGTTAATGGGATTGTTTCTCTCAGCGCCTTTTCACTTCTTTCATTCTGGGCATATAGGAAGGCCTCTGATTTTTGCACATTTACTTTGTATCCTGCCACCCTGCTGAACTCAATTAGTTCCAGGAGCTTCCTGGTGGAGTTTTTGGGATCACTCAGGTATAAGATCATGTCGTCTGCAAATAGGGATAGCTTGACTTCTTCCCTGCCGATTTGAATCCCTCTTATGTCCCTTTCTTGTCTTATGGCTTCAGCTAAGATTTCAAGTACAATATTGAACAGAAGTGGTGAGAGTGGACAGCCTTGTCTAGTTCCTGATCGAAGTGGGAATGCTTCCAATTGTTCCCCATTGAGCATAATCCTGTGGGCTTGTTGTATACAGCTTTTATTATGTTGATAAAGGTTCCTTCCATTCCTACTGTCTCTAGCGTTTTGATCATAAAAGGCTGTTGGATCTTGTCAAAAGCTTTTTCTGCATCTATCGAGAGTATCATGTGGTCTTGGACTTTGGACTGGTTTACATGATGAATTACATTTATTGATTTGCGTATGTTGAACCAACCTTGTGTGCTGTGGATAAAGCCTACTTGGTCCCCGTGAATGAACTTTTTAATATGTTTTTGAATCCGACTTGCAAAGACTTTGTTGAGAATCTTTGCGTCTGTGTTCATCAGAGAGATCGGCCTATAGTTTTCTTTTTTAAGTGAATCTTTATTAGGTTTTGGGATTAAAACGATATTAGCTTCATAGAAGGAATTTGGTAGTGTTCTTTCCTTTGCTATTTGATGGAACAGCTTAAGGAGTATTGGTATTATTAACTCCTTAAATGTCTGGTAGAACTCTGTGCTGAATCCATCTGGTCCAGGACATTTTTTGGTGGGAAGATTTGAGATTACTTCTTCAATTTCCTTATATGTTATAGTACTATTTAAATAATTCACAACTTCCTGATTCAATTTAGGTAAGTTGTGTTTACTTAGAAATTCATCCATCATCTCCTTTGTGTTGTCAAACTTCACAGAGTATAAGTTTTTGAAATATGATGTTATAATTCTCTGGATTTCTTGGGTATCAGTAGTGATAACTCCATGTTCATTTCTGATTTTGTTAATTTGGGTTTTCTCTCTCCTGCTTTTGGTTAATTTATCTAGGGGTGTATCAATCTTATTGATTTTTTCAAAGAACCAGCTTTTTGACGGGTTGATTTTTTTCTGTCGTTTTCTTAATCTTGATTTCAGATATTTCTCCCTTTATTTTGCTAACCTCCTCTCTTCTACTACTTTTGGGATCAGAATGCTCTAGTTTCTCTAAAGCTTTAAGCTGCATTGTTAAGTTGTTTATTTCTGATGTTTTCATTTTTTGATGTAGGCATTAAGAGCTATGAACTTACCTCTTAGAACAGCTTTCATTGTGTCCCAGAGATTTTGGTAAGTTGTATTTTCGTTATCATTCACTTTCAGGAAATCTTGAATTTCCTTTTTAATTTCTTCCTGAATCCAGTTCTCATTCAGCAACATAGTGTTAAGTTTCCAGGAGTTAGTGTATTTTCTCTTGTTTGATGTGTTGTGGATGTCCAGCTTTAGGCTGTGGTGGTCTGATAGGGCACAGGTTAGAATTTCAACATTTTTGTGTATGTGTAGATTCTTTTTGTGGCCCAATATGTGATCTATTTTGGAGAAAGTTCCGTGTGCTGCTGAGAAAAATGTGTATTCTTTGGTACGTGGGTGAAAAGTTCGATAGAGATCTGTAAGGTCCATTTCCTTCAGGGTTTGATTAAGTTCCAAAGTGTCTCTGTTAAGCTTTTGACCTGTTGATCTATCCCATGTTGAGAGGGCGGTGTTGAAGTCCCCAAGAATTATCGTTTGGGGGTTGATTTCTTGCTTTAGACGCTGTAGGGTTTTCTTAATGAATGTGGAGGGGCCCGTAGTGGGTGCATATATGTTCAGTATTGTGAAGTCTTCCTGGTGAATTGTACCTGTGACTAAAATGTAGTATCCATCCGTGTGTCTCTTATAATTTTCTTTGGCTTGAAGTCCACTTTGTCTGATAGCATAATGGCTACTCCTGCCTGTTTTCTGGTTCCATTAGCTTGTAGAATTGTTGACCAGCCTTTTATTTTTAGAGCATGCCTATCTTTTGTGGTGAGATGGGTTTCCTGCAGGCAGCAGATTGATGGATTGTGATTTTTAATCCAAGTTTGTAATCTGTGTCTCTTGATCGGTGAATTAATTCCATTAACATTTAGTGTTATAATGGAGAAACTATTTTTAATTCCAGACATTTATTATGTTTAGTAATTTTATAAGTATATTGCTTCGCTTTTAATGATGTTATACTTGCCTTCTGTTCTCATGGATATGCCTGTTTTTTTCTTCACGCTTGGTTATCATTTCTAGCATTTTTTGAAGGCCTGGTTTGGTGGACATGTATCCCTTCAAGTTGTCTTTGTGCTGGAAGATTTTTCTTTCTCCCTTGATCATGACTGATAGTTTTGCAGGGTAAATCAGCCTGGGTTGACATTTTTGCCCATTCAATACTTGAAGTATGTCTCTCCAAGCTCTTCTTGCTTTTACTGTTTCGACTGAGAAGTCATTTATTATTTTAATAGGTTTACCTTTAAAAGTGACTTGTTTTTTCTCCTTTGAAGCTCTGGGCACCAGTTCTTTATCTTGAATGTGGAGTGTTTTAACTATTATTTGCCGTGGCATGCTTCTGTTTTGGTCGTATCTATTTGGGGTGCAGAATACCTCTTGTATATGGATGGGCCTCTCTTTTTTTATATGAGGAAAGTTTTCCTTGATGATCATTTGAAAAATTTCCTCAGGACTGGTATTTTGAGATTCTTGCTCTGGTATTCCATGAATACGCATGTTAGGCTTCTTCAGGGTGTCCCATATCTCTTGGATATTTCTCTCAAGTATCTTTTTGGCTTTAACAACCTCTTCCATTGAGCTGGTTATTACTCCCACTTTATCTTCAAGGTCTGAAATTCTGTTTCTGCTTAGTTAGTTCTGTTGATAAGACTCTCTGTGGAGTTCTGGGTTCAAGACAACTTGTCTTTTAGCTCAGTTTTAAACTCTACTTGAGTCTGTTTTAACTGCTCTATGCCAGTTTTTGTTTCTTGCACTGTTTTTCTCAACTCCTCCAAATGTCTGTTGTGTTCCTCTTCAAAGCGATTGATTCGATTATGTAATTCCTCCCTGATTTCCTCTTTCATAGTATTGACCATGGTAATGATCATATTTTAAAAGTCGTTATCCTGGGTCAGGCTTTCTTGGCCTTTTTCCGTGGGTTTGTTCTGGTTGGAGTCTAACATTATGGGATTAATTTCTTCAGTGGGAAATTTGTTTACTTGAGTGTTGCTTCTCATGGATTTGCACTTTGACTTTGGCATTGTCGTTTTAACTCTTAAGTTCTTTCAATTTCACTAAACTGAATTATTTGGCCTGGGGTTCTGGGGGTGGGCAGGGACGGAGCTTACTTAGGTCGCAGGGTGAAGCCTGGCTGGACAGCGTGCGCGTCCTGGCCAGCGGAGCGGGGTGGGGTAAAGGGAGGATGGGGGCGTCGACTTGGAGCTATTTAACCCGAGGGCAGCTGGGGCGGGGCCCGGGTGCAGGCGGAGGTCCTCCTCGTCCCTCGGCCCTGTGCGTGGCTTCGGCTGGATGGTGGGGTAGGAGCAGCGTCCCTTTGGGCTGACCTGGGGCTCTGGTGGGCGGGCGCGGGCAGAGCTTACCTAGGTCACGGGTCTCATGAGGCCCGGCTGACCGCGTGCGCGCCTGTCCCGACCGGCGGAGCGGGGTGGGGAAAGGGAAGTTCCATTGGTTTCTTTTTAAATCAAGGCTGCATTGTCCTTGATCACTTGGAAATTTAGTAATATTTGACTCAAATCAAATTTTTAGCTGGGATATAGATGTGCAATATTTTAAAATGTCATCATTTACTGCTTCAATTTTTGGAAGGTTTTTACTCTTTTAGTATCTTTTAATTTTCATTTTACCTTCTGTCACCCACAGTTCAAATTTTCAATATATTTAGTTTAACTAATACATATTGACAATAAATATATATTAACAATAGATATTTAGTTTAACTTTTATTTATGCTTCTTTATAGTAGTCTATACCTCAAGATGTTTTACTCTGATAATTAGCTCTACCTTTCCCTTGATTTTGAGTTTTTCTCAAAATGATAGCATAGATCTTCATTTTTGTGATCGGTACAGATACTCACATGAATAAACCTCTGCTGCTAGTTTCATGGTAGAATTCAAGTGAACCTTAATGATAGAATGATTATAATAACACTTGAACTAAATGAAAAGAAATAGTATATATTTATGAAGCAAGTGTTGCAATAGTATCTAAAGCTGGTACAGATTACTCGAGAAAGGAAATGACAGGTTGCTTTCATATTTAGGAGATGACATAGGATTGTTAATAACGTTGAATATCCAATAATAAGGTAGTTTAGTATCAGAAAATACATTAAACACCCATCAGAGTGATAGATGGATAAAGGACTTTGATCCATTCTCTACATGCTAAGGGCAAAACAGCACTAAATTTGAGAGGAATCAATAAAATGCTAATAGAATTGATGGGAACATTTTTAATAACATGCATCATGGGTTGACTAGAGTTGCTTCCAGGGGCTCATGTGTTGGAATCTTTGGCTGACAACGACATTTGGCAACTTTGGGAGGTAGAGCCTTGCTGGATGAAGGAAGGTTACAGTGGGCAGGTCTTGAGGTTTGATAGCTTAACTCTGTTTCCTCTTGCAGTTTTCTCTGCCTCCCAGGAGCTGTGGTGATTTGAATCATATTCACACTTCTGCCATCAGCCATGCCTTCTGTATGTGATTCCCACCATAATGGACTATATCCCCTCTGGGACTGTAAGCCAAATAATCTCCTTTTCTCCCTTTTTCACAGCAACAAAAGAAAGGAGTAACCGCCAATGATACATCCACAACATAATCTTAACTCATGATCCAGGAACATCACTTTAAAGGAATTATCATTGTAGTACTGTTTAATGAAAGAAATAACTGCAAGTAAGCTAAATAATCAGCAGAGGGATTGCAATGAATTCATTCAATAGCATAGCACCACAGTTTATAAAATGGCTCTAAATAGATTAACTATGGACATACAGGCTAATTTCTCCTATCTTTGTGAACTTGACATGTTTACTTAAAGTCCTGAGTTTTTGGTGTTTCTATCAAATGGAATCAATAGTATTTACCCTGCAGTGTAGTAGTAAGAATCAGTAGGTCTGTAAAGTCTTGGCCAGTAGAAGACAGGGTGGTGCTCAGAGGATGATTTTATCAGAAATGTGCACATGCTGTCAAGGTTACTCACCTATGTTATCAGTAGGAAATTGAATAGATTTTTGATATTAAGGAGAAAACCAGATGGTGTCATAGTGTTGCCCTTGTGGGTACCCTGTGTACTGTTTGAGTTACTATGACAATCCTTATCTGATCTCTCCACTCTGGTCTCTGTCTTCTCATTGAGAGCTTTTCATGCCAGAGCTCACATCCCAACAAATGGTCTTGAAGTCAGTTTTAGAAAACAAGACTACAAGTTGGATACTGAAATCAATTAAAAATATCACTGTGCCACTTACTGTACAAGAAAGTGCTGTTTTGTGGATTTATTCTTCTCTTCATTCATGTATATGTGTGCAGGGACGTGTGTATACACACCCCCGGGTGACAAGAGTGCCTATTCTGACTTGCAGAATTCCACAATCTCTGAACAAGGCCATTCTCTGTAAAGACAGTGTTTGTGATTGACTGAGAAGCTAATCTATATGTGCCACTTTCTCATTTCTGCTTTAATGGTTTTCAAAAGTTTGATTTCCTTAGCATGTAAGGTCACTCACGAGCATAAACAATTTCTCAGTGGGCACTACAGTCATCTCTTACTGGACAAGTTATATTGTTGGCGCCATGCCTCTGGGCATACAGCCCCTCTCTGTGTCTGTCTGCTTGGTCTGCCATGAATAATGTCTCCCATTTATGCTCCAACTTCAAGTTCTGTTGGCCTTTCCTTCAGGAAGCCATCGTTGATAGCCCATCTCCTCTGGGCTTCAGAACATTAACTGCATATTAATCGTATCATTAATCATATATTAACAATTGTTACTGATGGTGACAATTAAACTTTATTAACCTATTTTACCTAATAGAGTGTAAGTTTCCTAAAGGAGACATTTGTTTTATTAAACTAGCAAAAAAAACGCCCAGGGCCAATGAGATGTCTCAATAGGTAATGTGTGCCAATCTGGCAGCATGAGCTCCATCCCCTGAAATCCACACAGTAGGAGAGAACCAACTTCTAAAAGTTGTTCTACATGTGTGCTATTGTTTTCTCAATCTCTCTCTCTCTCTTTCTCTCTCTCTCATATGTGTGTGTGTGTGTGTGTGTGAGATGTTTCTATGTGTATGTATATGAATGGCAGTGTGTAGTGCCTGAAAGCAGCTAGTTAAAGTTCCTGTGCTTTTGAGGCAGACTGCCCCAGACATCCCTTAGAGAGACAGACTGTAGAGAGATGTGTCTTTCCAGCTAGAAGTGTCAGAGCATTAGTTTTCAAAGAAGTGCTATATTGTGAATGGCGTGGATTCCTCTGGACAGGCTGCATGCAGATCTGATAAAAGTCATTAGTGCTCTTCGAAGATGGATTTTCTGGTTTCAGGCCATTATATTTCACAATTTCCCTCTCATTTCCTGCTTTTTGATCACTTCTCTGCAGCTAGCAGCTTTATAAGGAAGTGGAGATAACTGTGAAAAATCAAACTGCAATGTCAAACGTGTGACGTCCATAAAAATGACAGTTGAGTACTATTTGACACCATGCTATGGGCATGATAAAAAGTACACTGCCATGTGTGTTATGCTGTGTCTTTATGAAGTCTACATGTACACTCTATAGGTCTCAGTTCAGATAATCAAAGTTAGGTAAAGTAAGTGGTCACAATCGTGTAATTCAATCTAATTTCTCATTTCTTACATGTAAAAATGGTAAAAATATGGCCATAGTAATGTAGAAATGAGGGACCCAAATAAAAATTTGTGGATATCCTTGTAGTTGATTTCTTACCTTGCAAAGAATTCCTGGTGATGATTGTAAAGAGCCTGTGAAAAATATCAGTGTGCTGTACAAAGCTATTACCTGCTGATTTATTTAATTATATCATCATTGGACTAAAAACTAAGTAATTAATTTCATTCATCTTCTCATATTTTGAGAATTTTGAGTGATAGACACAGTAGGCAAAAATAGAAAAACTTTAGAGCCACAGTCAATTATAGAGATAGGCATGCAAATAAAATTTATGCCTTACAATTAGACATATATTTTTAATGAGCATTTGACAATAAGAAGAAAAGAGATGAGTTAATTAGGTACTTAATTTGTGCAGACAATATACAGGAAGACTTCATAAAGAGGAATGCTAGAAATGAACATTGAAGGATGAGTAGGAGAATGCCAGTGGAATTAGACCAAAGAACACATTAAAAAGTTTGTATCCCTGTGAGAAATGGTCCCAGACAACGCTTACAAACAACAAACATCTAGAAATCTAGGAAAAGCAGTGGCAGAGTGATCAGTTAAAGCACTATGACTTCTGGATGTTTCCCGTTCCCTAGACTTTCAAATCTGCTGAAGTGACCAGAAAGGAATTATTTGTGAATATCTGATGCATAGAGATTGAAGGAAGCATTGGAAACGAAAGTGTGACAACTGCTGTTGATAAGTGCTATGTGCCGCATGCTTGCTATTGTTCTCCATTTTGGTTTCATTTGTGTGCACCAGTATCTCACTTCTATTGCCCTGAACATTTATAATTCCTTCCCATTCAATCTGATAAGGATCAGCCTCCTTCTGTTTTACCCCCCCCCAACTGTTTTTGAATCCTTGACGATACCATTAGTCATACGACTATAGGAATAGCATGAATCACCTCTGAAGTTCTTGGAAGTTCTAATTTGAAAAGCTAATTTGAGAGAAAGTCCTGGAGGATTTTAGACTATGATTTGGTCCACACAGAACACTGGAAAAGAGTAAAATCAAGAGCAGCATGTAGGTTTTTTTGTTGGCTTTTTAAAAAGTTTTACAGATTCACTTCAAAGTTCAAAAGAACCATAGATGGAAGCTTACAGATGGAAGAATGCTGATTCCATCCATCTTCCCTCCCTCCCTCCTTCTGTCCCTTCCTCTGTTTCTTCCTTCCTTCCTTCCTTCCTTCCTTCCTTCCTTCCTTCCTTCCTTCCTTCCTTCCTTCCTTCCTTCCTTCCTTCCTTCCTTCCTTCCTTCCTTCCTTCCTTTCTTTCTTTCTTTCTTTCTTTCTTTCTTTCTTTCTTTCTTTCTTTCTTTCTTTCTTTCACAAAAAAGCCAATTGTGTGTCACCAAGAAATGGTGAAAGACGACAATATTAGTGTGTGATTGCATTTTAATTATATCTATTCTAATTCTAATTTCTGTGGTGAAATGTTTGGGGAGTTGTCTTTGAAATTAGAATCCTATTCTGAAGAGTTGAATTTATTAAAGTAGTACTATTTAGAAATATTCAGAAAAACAATTTGAAATAGACCTTCCAGTAATCTTGTGCAACGGTTAGACTTCCTCTGTTGACTCTTGGACTGGAAAGAAGGAAAGGAGAAGGCCAGAGGATCTTAAGTGCCCCATTTCTGCTCCCTAGGGATGTCCACTGGAGAGCAACCTTAGCTTCTTGTGTTATTTAAAGTATCTCTAAACACTCCCTCAGAGGCCAGGCAAGCCAGACTGTAATCCTTACTTGCCTGAAAAAGGTAACATGACTCTAAAGCTAGAGCTAGCCTCCCTATTTTCCAGGAATGAGAACTTGAGAGTCAACTAAGTAGGTTACTTACTGAGAGTTGTATTCGGTTTCATTTTATAAGTGTTTATGAGCCTTCTGTATTCCAGGCCCAGGGGTGATTGTAAGGGATGCTGCATCTACCTTATAGGAGTTTTTCACCAACTAGGAAATAATATATGTTTAGCTAATAAATGGATTGCATGATGCTGGATGTAAAATATACAAAGTAAACAGTAATAGCTTATGAGTCAGTAGAGCCTCTGAGTCCCATAAGAGATGAATCCCCATCAGAACTTTGTAGGATAATAAAGGCTCTTAAAATGGGAACATGATGGGAGGAAGTTTAGTAAAAGAAAAGACTGTCAACTGTCAAATTTTCTGAGAATCTGAGATATGATATGGGACTACAGTATTGGATGGTAGCACAAGAGGCCAGGGAAGAAGACAGGAATTGGATGGAGTATTGCATAAGTCATGTGAATAGAATTTACCTTTATTCTCAGAGTAATGAAAACTAAAAGATTTTAAAGGACAGAGTGATATGATACGAAGTGACCATTTTTAAAAGATTTATTTGATGACTGTATGTTTCAGTTGTGTAGTTAACTTTTCTCTAGATTGTGAGAAAACACCTAACAAAAAGATTGAGCCTGTTTTACAGTTCAAGAGAACAGTCCATCATAGTTGGAAAGGCACAGTGGCAGGAGTAGCAGGGGGATGGTCACATTGTATCCACAATCAACTGGCAGAGAAAGATGAATTCTGGCACTCAACTTGCTTGCTCCTTTTTCAGTCTGTCTAGAATTTCAGTCCCTGAGATGATGTCTTCTCCATGTCCATTTAGAATGGAACCTAATCTAGAATCTTCTACATAGGCATGTTCTAAGACTTGTTCCCATGATTCTAAATCTGATGAAGCTGACCAGATTAAACATTATAGGTTGATTTTTAGGTGACAAGTGTGGAAGCTAAGGTGCCATGACAATGTTGATGGGGAGAATCTTGCAGATAGATAGAAGAGAGATTGTGGATCATATCTGCAAATTCCCATGGCTAATGAGACAGGATCATGAAAGATGAAGTTATATTAAGCTTAACCCTAAAAGCTACTGTTTCAGTTCCCCCTTCATGTTGTCAGTAAATATGAGACCAGATAGATTAGGGGGAAAGGGGTTTTGCTCCTGCTTATGATTCTGGTTATAGATCATAGTCTAGCTTGGCAGGATAGTTCATACCAACACATAGAGATGGGGAAAATGTCACACTATATCCATAGGAATCAATGAAAGAGGGACAAACTTCATTACTGACTAGTCTGCAAGTCTGACAAAGTGTGTCATTTTACAGAATCAGCTTTCTTCACCTTCACTACCCATCAAGGGAGCCCCCTCTCCTCCCCCATACCACCATTTAACCTGGGTTTTTTCCATATAAGCCACATCAAATAAACAATCTCTCAGAGGCTTGTTGACAGTTTGTCTCAACTATTGACTCTTCACAGATGTGCCCAAAATCTCTGGTTGATAGGGATAGAAGGGAGATAAAAACAGGATGGAGAAGAGAGTAATAAAAATACATTATTCACATGCCTGCCCTTGTCAAAGAACAAACTTTATAAAAATACATTAAAAATAAAAGTAGTTCATCAAAAGTAGTGCTAGATAGGCAAGGATTAGATCTGTAGTAGCCAAGAGAAATCATGGTTGTATTTTAGTTTTTAGTCTCCCAATTTGCAGAGTGCCTCTTTAATGTTAAACGCCCTTAAGGTTCAGGTAGATTGTTCCCACTTTATAAGCAACTAAGATGCCAGAGCATGTTACTAGTGCCACATATAGTATTGGTGAAGGGTGTATCCTTAAATGATCCCTGACTTAACAGTAATATCACTTACATTGTGGACTTTTCCTAAAGGATCATGAGGGGAAAATGTCCTAAAAAGGAAATCAGGTCCATCATGATTTGGGAAAGAAAAAGGGTCATACTACCTATAAATTTATGCCATCCTTTCATATGTACCCATCAAAATTTCTTTAAAATACATGGCCTAGAACAAATTGGGTTGCTCCTCGTCTGTGGGATAGCCTCCTCCAACGTCTTTTGGACGGTGTGGTTTTCTCTGTTAAATAAGTTCTGCTTAAACCATCTGTCAGAAGACATGACAAATATACTTTCTTTCATATGGGTAGAAATCTTTCCAATGGAAGAGAATTTAACTGTATTTTATTTTCCAGTTATATTGTATTTTGCTTTAAGTCCTTCAAAACAAACAAACAGCTTTCTTTAGGAGAAAAAATAATCATCCCTAATCCCATCAAGGAAAACTGGAGAATGAAAGAAGTAATAAATTAAAATGAGTTGAAATATATCATGACATTTTGAAGGGCAAGAGTCAGATTTCTTAGTTCTGCCTAGAACCTGAGGCAAGAGGCTCAAATACTTCCCTACCTTACATGTGTTCTAAAACTTCAGGTTTCAGTGGAGTACAGAGTTAAGAGCCTGTGTTTTGCATATTTTACCTCACACTGTCTTCTCATAATCTCTAAATTGGCTGTAACAGTCCCACCACCATCCTTGGCTGTCAGGCAAAGTGGGTACATTCATACAGGTGAAGCTGTTGGCGCATAGGAAACACATGAATTACAGCCAGAGTTTTTAAACATAGAAATCCTCTTGTTGGAATTCTCAATCTGTTCATTTTTTCTGTCCTAGATTCATTTAGGAAATGTCCTTCTGTTCGTCCAAGTCTCCCAAACTATAACTTTGTCTTAATGAGTATTACAGGTATAACTCTTCATCGACAAGCTCAGTTTTGTTGACTGAATTTTTAAATTTTCTCCAACGAAATTTGATTTATGCTTTGAGACCTTATTTTCTATAAAAGGCAGATGCTAGAGTATCTTGCCTCCCTTCCCTCCTTTCTTCTCAGGGTTAAATTTATGCCATTTAAACATGTGATGCCTACTGTAACCAAATCTTTGTAAGGAAGAACATAGCAGATTGTGGATGAAGCTCAGAGTGAGAACAATCACCTAGAATGTGGAGAGTCCTGGGTTCAATTTACAGCACTGCAAGAATTAGTAAGCAAGAAAATAAGAAGGTAATAGATACATAGATATAGATAGATAGATAGATAGATAGATAAAGATAGAAAGATAGATATAGATAGAAAGATAGATAGATAGATAGATAGATAGATAGATAGATAGATAGATAGAAAATAGATAGATAGATAAATAGAAGACATTTTTCTTTAGGTCTTTAAAGTTCATTCTGTGGTCCACACTTGGCCATTTATCACCACTGGCCTAAGGAGAAGTAATGATTCTTTTCTGCATGGTCTGCTCATGTCTGATGCTGCTGTCATGGCATTTATCAGAACCCAAGCTAATCCCTTCTTCAGGTCAGGTATCATGCTTTTATCATGCTTTCTTCTTAGCTTGTCCTAACCATTTGCTCTAACCTTGGAATCACCAAATTTCCCTATGACTTTTAGATTTTTGAAATGTAAAAACTAATGTCTACCTTCTCATCTGTCATATGTCTCAGTTGGAGCAGCGAATGTAAAACTAGTATCCTACTTAATGAAGTAAAGGAGAAGGAAACTACCAGAGAGGGGACAACTGAAGGCCAGAATCTTGGAAGACTGCCTTTCCCCTCCAGTTTACACATATATTATACAAGTAAATGTTCTCCACTGTGGAGCACACTGAGGTCATATATGGTAAATGAAATGTCTTGTGAATTTATTGTGTATATGCAATTCAGCAGAATGAAAAACTCTACAAGTGTAAGTTTGTTTTTCTTGGAATGAACCAGGACTGTATTTACTGACTTAATGAATTTTAAAATCTCCCTAAAGTAATAAAAGAAGGCTCACTGCACAGTTCTATTAGAAGAATCTTGAAATTAAAATTGATATAGCCTCTCTCAGAAAGACACTTGTGGCCCAAACTTCATACATCTTTGGAAAAATCAGCTCTCTATTGTATTTGCTCTGGCTGAAGGCCCAAATTCATACTTCCCAGAATTATATTTTCCTTTTTTTTTCTGATTAAAATAATTCTGGACCTAAAATTTAGAAAGATAGGGAATTTGTTTACTTTCATTCTTATGGTTTCCTTTTCCAAATGTGACTTTCTGCTTCCTGTTTACTTTTTGCATTAATGGTAATTGCATAGAAAATAGTTCAGAATTTGGTTTGCAAAGGGGACAAAGGGTACAGGAAGCATTATTTACCTACTCCATTGAAGCAGACCTTGGTGGCCATCTGGTGCACCATGTTTTTGGGTAATTAGCAGGCAGCCGCAATTCTGTTTAGTTTCCTGTTTGAAGTGGATCTGAAAATGTGTGCTAACAGACTGCCTGTCACACAAAGAAGCCAATGTTCAGAAATGATTATACTCATCCCTTTAAAAAAAACAATGAAATATAAAAACCCCAACGTTGTTTTGCCACCAAAGACAGAAGCTTCCCCATAGCTGCCAAGGGCCCTGGGTCTCAGACAGAATGACTTGTTCTCTTCAGTTGCCACATTTGGTGAGCAATGTTGTTGACACACCCTTCCTTACTGGGCTTGTCATGAAGAGCCTGTGGAGGAAAATTTACATGATCAAATGTTCACAGCCACCCTGGTGCAGCCCATTCATGGGTCGGATTGAATCTGGGATTAGCTGTCAACTCTTAGCAGCTTGAATTTGTTTTTCCAAATGACTTTATCACAAGTATAAATCCCAGTGAGTCATCCTATCGGATGGTGGCTTGAATATCTGCGGGTTGGCAATATATATTTGATTTAATCTATGGAGAGAGCAAATTATTCTTTCTGGCATAAAGTCTTCTAGGAGAAATCAGCAAATAGGTCACATAAACAAGCCTAAACAATTTCTTGCTGGAAAATTTTACTTTACAAAATGTCAGTGCAAATTGCTTCATCCCCAAAGTATCTGGGTGTATTTTAAGTCAACATGAATGGATAGATGAGGATATACAGGCTGTCATGATAAATTTAAGTGAAAAGGTACAATATTACATGAAGATAGAATTGCAGATGAAAAAAATTGGTTGACGGATAAGGGTGGGAATTAAATGAAATTTTATGATGAAACGTTAATCTCCCAGCATGATCCTTGAAACAAAATCAGCAGCTTCTAGCAGGAATTGATATGTAGTCATTGGACTTTTAAAAAATATAGAAATGTTAGCTTGCGTTGGTTGAATGCAAGGTATCATTTTATATTTACACTTGATTGTTAATTTAGATTTTGTACAGAGGTCTGTGGACTAGAATATAGATATCTTCAAGAAATTCTTGCATATGAGAAATTGGATATGCAGAAACACTAAGTTACTTGTTTATATTTCTTTGTGTAGTTGGATATTTGGCTAAATAAGACCTTTTCCTTTTTCCTCTCTTCTTTTCTCCTTGGATTATCTCATAGGCACCACGATTCTGCTATTAAGATAGATGTTTTCATACAAAGACACCCAAGAACAAGTGCATACTGTGATCATTATGTACCTGGAGAAAGATCAAACAATACAAAGACATACAAATGTGGGTGTGGGGAGAGAAGTTGCTTGAAGAGTTTATGTTTGCCTATGTGTTATGCTGGGATAAGAGCCTCTAAAACATCTCAAAATCCACAGAAAAAGATTATTTACAAAACAATATACAGTTCTTGTACTACCTTCCTCCATAGCCTCCCTTTCATCTGTTGACTTAATTCCAATGAGATAAATCCATGACTACAGCTAATATCTGATAGAACACTTCTGTATGATATCTTCATGCTGTTTCCAATAAAGAAGAGAACCCAAGTTCACATTCAGAATGCCAGTGCCATACCCCACAATGACTTGACTTTTACAGTCATTCATAAAATGTCACTGAAGAAATTATTCAGTCCTTCTGATTCCTATTTAATTCCTACAGAAATCTATGCTGTTTTACAAACCGTCAGAAAAATTGATTTTAAAGCCTCTTTCATAGAAGAGGTCATATTTCCACATTAAGATTAGTAGATACAGATTCTTCTGGTAAGTAATGTTTTAATTTTCTCATTCTGAAATGTCGATACTATTTCAATTTTGCTTGACATGATGGAGAAGAAGCACAGCTGTTTTTTACACAGTGTGTAATAAATGGTCACAATTGAGGCTGGGAACCAATTACTTTACCTTTATATACTGGGACTGAATTTTTGATGATAAATATGTGATATATATATATATATATATATAACATTGTTAGTACACAACATATTATTTATATTATAGGTATATGTGCATTGTACACACACACACACATCTTCCTTGAAATCAAGGCTGTGCTTTGGTTTATCACCAATGCATTGTTACTATAAACAGTTGGCATGAGAAAATTTAGAAGACAGAAGCCAGAGATAAATGATTCTCAATGCTAAAAATGCATTGAGAAATGAACTCATGAAAATAAATACACTGCTAACAATTAAATATGGGTTTTTTTAGTGAGCTATGCCATTAACTTTGGACATGCCATTTAAAGTCTTTGTAAAATGAGGAGTTGGGGTTAGACCTGCCTCCTTAACATTGTCTTTCAAATGTCAAGTTCTGGAGTTCTAAGACTTCATAAAGATATTACTAGATTAGGGAGAAAGCTACCCAAGGGAGAAATTTAAATAAGCCATGGTCCATGCTTCCTAAGTTCCCATTTAAAAGTAAATTTTCATTTGATTTCCATGTAGAGTCTCAATGTAAGTTTGCCACTTCTAACATTTTAAATTGTGTGAACATCATGTGATCAAAACCAGGATTAGGTAATTGTAGGTGTGCTTACTTTTTACTATTTATGTTGAAAAATATAAGTTGGCTTATGATTGCACAAGATTTCAGGTTCATTTTAACCTTGGCAAGTAAAGAAAATGTCATTGTCACTCCATCCATTGTTAACCACTTCACAATTCTGTGTATATGTATATCATAATTGGACATTGTATGCCCGGTGCAATGTCCAACACACTATTGACCTTATATATACACATATATATATAATTACTATTTTATAAGTTGCTTATCCCTGGATTTATTTTGTAAGTTTATATCCGTACATTCATCAAATCCATTTCAATGCAATACCTCATCATAGCAGAATAAACCATTTTATATTTTATAGTAAGTGCATATATGTGGGTTCTGCCTTTTTCTAATTGTGTTAATTTCAGTTGATTTAGTTTCAGTTAATGTATACAAAAATACGTTCAAATACTTTCATGATTTTCCTTTTCATATGATGTCTCTTAGTGAAGAAAAATGTTAATCACTTTAAATCGATCATCTAACTCTACTAAAATTGGTATTTCACTGAAGAACTGAACAAAAAGGAAAAAATTATCAGCTAGATGAAGGGCATTTATTAAAAAACAACCCTTATAATATATCAGGTTTGATGATGGAAAAATGAATGCTTTTCTCTTATGATGAGAAACGAGAGAAATTGTCACTTCAATTCAGCTGTAGAGACTTCAGCTAGGGAAAGCAGACAAGGAATTTGGAAGAAAGAAAGAGAAAGAAAGAAAGAAAGAAAGAAAGAAAGAAAGAAAGAAAGAAAGAAAGAAAGAAAGAAGAGAAAGAAGGAAAGAAGAAGGAAGGAAGGAAGAAGGAAGAAGGAGGAAGGAAGAAGGAAGAAAAGGAAGGAAGGAAGGAAGGAAGGAAAGAAAGAGAGAAAGAGAAAAAGAAAGAAAAAGAAAGAAAAGAAAGAGAGAGAGAACGTTAGTTTTTCACATTGCTGAAACAAAATATTTTCAAAAGTGGCTGATAGTTGAGGATGTTTTGATTCATGGGTTCAGGTCATCATAATGAAAAAGCCAGCAAAGTTCCTATATGGCAGAGACACTTCATGATTTAGGTGGATTGGGAACAGAAGTGAGAGCAGAAAGCAAGACTGGCCTGTGATCCCTCGAAGTCCTAGCCCCTTGATCTACCTCTGCCAATCAGCCATCAACTCCTAAAGCTTCCACATTTTTCAAAACAATGCTAGGAGATAAGAATCAAGGATGAAAACAAATGAGCTTTAAAGAAACATTTCACATTCAAACCAAAACAATATCTCAATTATTAAGAGAAGGAAGGAAGGAAGAGGAGAGAGGAAGGGAGGGAAGGAGGAAGGGAAGTGGGGAGGGAAAGAGGAACAGCACCTCATTCACAAATAAAAACATAAGAATTACATTTAAAATTTATAAAATAAATAAATTTAGCAAGATTTCAGAAGACTGAATGACTTAAAAAATTCTTTTTTAATGAGGCTTCTGACAATGAGATTAAGAGAGTAATTACAGCCAGGATACCACTGAGAATTAAATTCTTACAGATTTAATAAGACAACTGCAAGACGTGTAATTGTGAAAGTTCATTAAATTTTTTAAAAAGACATAAGTAAGCAGAATGATACTCATATTCATGGACTGAGTAATTAAACTTTGTGAAAAGGGCAATATTTCCTGAAATGATCCTCATATTGAAACACAATTCCTGACCAAATTCAGGTTGTCTTTTTAGTACCAATTAAAAAGTTGATTTTAAAATTTACAGAGAATTTCAATAAACTCAGGATACCAAAATAATCTTGGACAGTACGGTTGAAGACTCAAACTTTTGAGTTTCAAAACATTGCAAGCCACGTTAATCAAATGCCACCGCCTAACACAATCTATTCATGTCACAATAACAGACACACAGAAAATGAAGTGGAATTCAGAGCACAGAAGTTAGTTCTCACTTTTATGGTCACTTCCTTTTCAACAGGGTGTCAAAATTATTCAGTGAGAAAACAACAGGCTTTTCAACAAATGGTGCTGGGAAACTGGACATCCACTTTCAAAAGAATAAATCTGAACTCCAATTTCATACCATATGTGAGAATGAACTCAAAATAAGTTGAACCCTAAGAACTACAACTAAAAAACCCTTAGAATGAGCATGCAAGAAATCTTGTGACCTTCTTAGACACAAAACCAAAAGCATAAGGGAAAAAAATAGGTTTACTTCATCAAAATTAAACTTTTGTGCTTCAGAGGAGATTATCATTAAAGTGGCCGGGCAACCCATAGACTTAATTCCAAAATATACAGAGGACTCTTCCTTTTTATAATAAAAACAAAAATACAACCTAAATTAAAGCTATAGCATATTCCCCAAAGATGAATGACCAGAAATCACATGAGAAGATGTTTAATATAAGTAAGCATTAGAAAATGGCAAATCAAAACCACAGTGGGATATCACTTCACTATGACCGAACTAAATAAAGCTTTTTTTTTTTTTAAAAAAAAAGATAATTTGTAAGTGTTGACAGACTTATGGAAAAAAGAAACACTCATACATTGCTAGTAGAAAGCCTGATAAAGAATAGCATCTGACAAGATTAAAGTCCTAGGTAATAATGATATAAGGGAAATCAAAACATGCCAAAAAACTTGCCTGTGACAGAAACATCATCCATAATATTTAAAGCATGAAACAACCCAATCTTGATTAATTGATAGATGAATAAATACATTTTGCTTTATTCATAGGTGTAGGATTATTCAGTCACAAAAAGTATTGTTTATGAATCTAAATATAAAAGATCCCTCACCGACTCATGTGCTATAAAGCCGTAGTTCCTGGTTGATAGTGCTAATTTTGGAGGTGATGAAAATCTTAAGAAATAGGGCCCAGTTAGAGGACAAAAACAGATCACAGGCCTGGAGGCATCCTTTGAGGAGTACATTTTGTCTTTGGCCATTTTCTGTCTCTTTTCTGCTTTTCATTTGTGATAAGGTAAGTAGCTTTCTTCCATCATGTTCTTCTGCCATGATTTCTGTTTCATCCTGAAACATCGAAACTGTATACTAAAATAAATCTCTCCTTCTATTAATTTTTCCTATAAGGCATTTCTCACGGCAATGAAAAGTCTGACTAGCACAATTACTGATACACAGAATAAGGTAGATAAAGCTTGAAAGAGAATGCAGCATGTATGGTAGGAATATTTTACTAGCTACAAATCCCTCTGTACATTCATTAAAGTTTTCTGGGGAACTTAAAAATATAAAGGTGTAACTAGTACTCTTCAGCTTCCTTGTGAAAATGGGTAAATTAAGTTTCCCCTTTTTTCCTATAATTAAGGTCACTGGCAATGACAACATAAAACCCTCCCTCAAAAAATGCTTAGGGAGCTGGAGTGATGGCTCAGGGGCTAAGTCTCTGCCTCAAAAACAGAAGGAACCTGAGTTCAGATCTCGGATCCCATGTAAAAACACTGGACAGAAATGTTGGGGGTCTGCACCTCTGACCCTGGAAAGAGGAGCCTGGGAAGCCCCAGAGAAAAACCAAAAGGAGGTAGAGCAATCCAGAATGATTACTAATGTTACCCTTGGTCCTCCATAAGTATACACACTGAAGTGCCCTCTGGTACACAGATACACACACACACACACACACACACACACACACACACACACGAATTGCTTCATGACACTTTTTTTATTCAATTGTGCATGTGTGTGTGTGTGTGTATGTATGTATGTGTGTATGTATGTATGTGTGTGTATGTATGTGTGTGTATGTAGAACCACGGACGAATTCGGGAACCACCATGGACCGCCTCCACCTCCTCCTTGTTTACTCTGCCCCCAGATTCATAGGCTCCGCCTTACCAGGACCAGAAACGCAGGCCACCCCCGCTTCCGCCTGGTGTCTATATGTGGGGTCTAGGATCCGAACTCAGGACCTTCCGCCTGCAAGGCAGAGGCTTAATCCTGAGCCACCTCTCCAGCCCTGCTTCATGACACTCTATAAGACAACATACAAAGCTACAAAAATCTCCAACCTGAATGACACTTCTTGTAATCTAACCAGTTGGTGACCTCCCAAGCTGTTATGTTTTTCATGAAAATAGTGAAATCCACAAATGAAGCCATTTTACAACCATATATTGTGAAAGTAAGCCATTTCCCCTTGGAGAATTATGACTATAAAATCACATCAAATTTCAGAAAACGCTGTCATGTTTTGGTGACAAGCTACTCAGTACCACCCATCAACCACCTAGACTGTATAGGGATGGAATAGAAACAGAAAGCTGGGCTGGCTACAGAACTTTCTGAGTTCTGATAATCCTCCTGGCTACATAAGTTACCTTTTTAGTTCTTATTAGATATTTGTATTTCACTCCACACAGAGAACTTTTCATAGTGTGAATGTAGATGCTGTTGTAATATTTGGACTACACTGCTTAAAATTAAGAGCAAAGGAAAGAAGCAAAATAAGTAAAGCCACAGAGAGCTTTCGAGTTATTTGGAAACTTATCCTTGCTTCCCATCCCCCACTGCCATAGCAGGAGGCATCTCCAAATAAGACAGTGATGATGAATGATGTGAAAGTACCAAACAGGGTCCATCCATCACGTGAAAACTCAGTTCAGTGCTGCTTCACTTGTGCTAAATGTGGCCTGTGAGATTGGAGTTTGGCTGCATTCCAAGGCCTCTTTCTGGCTTCTGTCCTGATGTTTTTATATATGATCTGCAGGTGTTACCAATATAAATTGTCCAGGAACGGTGTCTGATGTCATGCTTACTCGCCGAGATTTTTCTGGTGGTCGGTACAGTATAGGCATGAATGTTAAAACTGGAAATCACAGGATTGCGTAATAAAACAGCATCCTAGAAATAGCTTCGCGTGCCTGTTGCTGAAATGAGAACATATGGTTATCACTAAATTAGAATTGCCTTGGAGAATTAATTTAATTTGAAATAAGAGATCCAGACCAGTACTTAGCATCAAACATATGATTATAATTTTAGAAGCTTGAAAAGTTGATTTCAATCTTATGTGAGAAAGTTTTAGAGGAGGTGAAAAAGGGTCTTAATTTGGGATAATCTGACAGGATGTAGGATGGATGCTACAAATTGAAATAAGGGATTTAATTTATTTCAGTAGTTATTTATTTATTTTTATGCAAGCAGGCCTCAAACTCACTCTGTGACCTTGGATGACCTTGGATTTCTGATCCTCCTGCCTATACCCTTCCCCCTCAAGTTCTGAAATTACATGTATACACCTCATATTCCTAAAGGATGATTTAGTCACAGAAAGAGGAAGTCCCTGTCTCTTACAACTACTGCACTGATTTGGACAATCACTCCAAGCAAGTCTATTTCTACCTCATCCCTATGCAGTCTAGGTGTTTGATGGGTGGTACTGAGTAGCTTGCCACTAAAAGCAAGTCTATTTCTACCTCATCCCTATGCAGTCTAGGTGGTTGACGGGTGGTAGCTTGCCACCAAAACACGACAGTGCTTTCTGAAATTTGATGTGATTTTATGGTCATAATTCTCCAAGGGGAAATGGCTTACTTTCACAATATATGGTTGTAAAATGGCTTCACTTGTGGATTTTACTATACTTAGGTTTAGAATTATAAAAATATGAAAGCTGGGCTGGCTACATTTCTCAAGGTAAATGCACTTACCACGAAGACTGATAACCTGAGTTGTATGCATGGTACTCACATGGTGGACTGAGAAATACATCTCCCACAGATTGTCCTCTGACTTCCATATGCACACAATCGCACACATGTGTGTGAGTGTGCATATGTACAGTGAATATACGTAACAAAAATAAAGTATTCAGACAAAATTTGCAAAATAGCATCATGAACTTTAAGTCCTTGTGCTTTGTAATTTTCCTTGCAAGTAAATGAAAATAAGAGAGACTGATCTTAGAAACCATTCTTATGGAACTTGTGGCAATTCCCATTCCTATAACATAAGAGTTTTGGCCCGTTCAAAGAGCCATGAGGAATCTGGGTGAAAAAAATTAGCAAAGCCAAACTGAATAAAATATTCTAGAATGTTAGTCAGGACTTTAGAGTGGCTGTGGATGTTTTCTGTCCCTATGATAGCTCATCTTGGGGAAAATGCCTCTCATCCTCCAGCTAGCTTGTGCAGAGAAACATTTAAGGAAATGTATACAAGTGTATTTCCCTCACTCAAAAAGTTTGAATATCTCCAGTTATAAGGAAAATAGTGAAGTTAATATGAAATACTTAGTAAACATATTCTCTATCTACAACATGGTTAAACAAACACACATGAGTTTTAATCCTTACCAGAAGCCTGTTGATTAGCTGTATGGTGCCTGTTTCTCTGAATGCAGAGAAATGAAGTGCAGAGAGGTTAAAGGTTTGATTTAAGGTTCATGCAACTGGTAAGCAGTAAAGTGAGCATGTAGTTGGAGCGTTGCAGTGCTGACCTGCTTTCCTCACTCATAATCTTTCCTTATCTCGTTAGTAAACAAGCACAGCACACTATCTTAGTCCAAAACAATCCTGTAGATACCATTTCTGTTTTAAAGTTGAGGAATTAAGAAATTGAAGTCCAGGGAATTGAGTAATGGCCCTAAGTTTACTCAACTGGAAAAGGACACAATTAAGCTGGGGACAGAAATATTCTGTCCCTCTTCACTATTGCTTCCAGTAAACAAACTTCTTCTGGCCCTGAGACTGGAGTTAGGCAGGCAGCTTCTAGACACATACTAATACTGCTTCCCAGGAATAAACATGGCTGTTCCTTCCAAAGTAATCAATCAAAGCCATTAAAAGGATGAATCACATAGTTAATGAGCACTGCTGACCTGTTTCTTACTGTGCAGTCAGTTGAATTTAAGTTTAATTAAGTGTTTGGCTCTAGTGAAAAGTCCAACTGTGTTTGTAAAGAAGGCTTTCCTTCGAAGGCTACATTTCTGTAACATAAATTAACAATGAAACACGAAAGAATCTATGGTTCAAAAATTATTAATAAGTCTCAAGATGCAACATTTGAAATCTGGACTAGATATGTCTGAATTTGACACAAGTGTTCCCAAGAGTAGGTGTGGCCTGTAATTTATGGAATCTGTATTTGCTGGGAATCTGTGTGTGTGCCGTGCTGTAGATTCAAAGGTATTACCTTTGAAGGTCAGTATGGGGTTCATGTTATATGGAGAATGAATGTTTGCGGTGTGCCTAGATTCCTCTTAACACAGTGTTCATGGATATGTGTAGAATGGAAGAAAAAAGATAGGAAATGAACAGAGTAGAATTGGAAGAGACAGAGAGAGAGAGATAGACAGAGAGAGAGATAGACAGACAGAGAGAGAGAGAGAGAGAGATAGAGAGAGAGAGAGAGAGAATTCCTAAGGAAATACAGTGAAATTTACTTCTCATTCTTCCTCAGAAATACAAGGCTATTGTTGCAAATTGAAAGTCTTTCACCACATGATTTCTGTGTAACTTCTGAGCTTATATAATATACCTTTCATCGTCTGGTCACATGTTTTGTTCTTGGTTCTTTCATATCTTGTTTCTTCATTCCTAATCTCCTTGTCAGACTACATTAATCTATCTATTCCTTAAATGTTCTCATTTTTCTCTCACTAAGTCAGTATTATGACAATTTTATATTCCTAGCCCATCCCAACTATCAATTGTATTACGAAGTGTGAAATTCTAGCTTTCTGGATAAAAGACACAGACTCTCAAATACATCGTAAATTAACCCAAAACCCAAAAAAGGGCAGAGTTGTGTTAGGTAAATGGTAGGGAAAAAAAAAGATATGTCCATGTTAGCATAAAAATGTTGGAATAATTTTATATTGATTTAGTTGAAATGTTTGATAAAAATATGACAATTTACACTAACAAATAAGTTGGTATGTATTTGCTTGTTTACTCTATTGATTGGCTGCCTGATTATTATGTGAGGAAAGGGACATTATTACAAAATAAAGGGATATGAACAGAAATGATGATGGAAAAGCCTAATAAAAGATTTGACTTAGTCTTCAGTTGAGTAGCTAAAACCAAAGTACCAAAAACAAAGGGACTAATATAATGAACGTAGTTGGTTTTCAGATGTGTCTTGAATGATGTCCTGCAAAGGAGAATTACCTCCTTTATTACACAAACACTCACTAAACACCTGCTAGATAAAATAGCAGGCACTCTTGGTCCTTCGTTTGCCAGAGAACATGACCAAATAGGGAGAAGATTGGAATTTTTTTGTTGCTATTTGACATGAGACCTGAAGGCCCACCAGAATTTGAATGAATGGTAAAGGAAGACCTGAGTAATGACATATACAGTGTGGCATAATATCGACGGGAACTAAGCAGACATGTTTTCATAAATTCATGTGAAAGATCAAAAATGTATTACTACCAGATTGCCAAGATCAACTACCTTTAGGAAAGAGGTGTTTTCATTTTCTGTCTTACAGAACAGCTTAAACAGTTACAAATAGTGAATACAAATATTCTAAAGAAAAAAGAAAAACAGCTCCAATGAATGCATGTAATAACAATCTGGGGTCAAGACAGGTTAAGATACGTATAAAGGTCAAGTTAATGGAAGGTATCTATTTCAGAAGCCTGATCTAGAGTTTCTTAAAAGGGATTCTGTAAAATTAAGAGGTATGTAAATCATCCAAGCACAATACTAAATGTACATTAACATTCAATTATCCAGGTTTTAGCTTGAGAATATATGCCATTAGCAATCTCCAGCTGGCGCCAGTGCTATTGGGGGGAAGGACACCAACCTTGAGGAGCAGCATCCAGGAGACAATAATAGACAGCTAGAGTTGAAAACATTACTAGGCTAGAAGTATCAATACTAGAGCAATCCTGTCAATCTTGGTTCTTTTTTCCCCTGACAATCAGTCTCTGTTCCCTTACATCTCAATTCACAGAAGACTTCTGGATCACCAGGTATACTCTAGCAGTGTGCCTCCAACAAGCCCCAGTAACATAGTTTCTCAGATGGCGTGCCAAAGAAACTCTTGGGGCTACTACCAGATCTGTTGCTTTCTGAATTCCACTCCACCAGAGTGGTCCCCAGGGATTCATGATTCCCAGACATAAAAGCATCCTGGAGCAGCCTGATGTTGGAGGCTCTGGACCTTGTGTTTTATCTTCCCTATTGCCAACTTGGTTCTACACGAGGATTAGGGGGAAAAAAAGCTAGACAAGTAGAGTGGAATCACTTCTTTCTTTCCTTTTGTGATTTTATTTCATTCTATTGATTTGTTTTGCATATGTGTGAACAAGTGTGCCTGCACATGTGTATGTATGTGCATTTGATGGTCTGTAGTTGACATTGGGTGTCTTCCTTCATCTTTCTTCATTTTTTTAAAATTAAACCAGGGTTTCTCACTTGAACTCAGGGGTTTTCAATTAGCAAAGTTTGCCCACTTCCCTTGGGAGTTCTACTGTCTTTGCCACCTAAGCACTGGGATTGGTAAGTGTTTGCTGTATCTGCCTGGGTTAGTACTCACACTTACAGGGCCAAGTTCTATCTGCTTAGCAATCTCCCCAACCCCTCTTTTGTGATTTTTTAAAAAATTATAATTATTCTATGCAGAAAATATAGAACTAATGAAAAACATAAAAAACTGGTCACTAGAAGTAAGTTCTTTTCTTTTACTTTAACCCATTTCATCGTCTGGTCACATGTTTTGTCCTTGGTTCTTCATATTTTGTTTCTTCATTCCTAATCTCCTTGACAGACTACATTAATCTATCTTTTCCTTAAATGTTCTCATTTTTCCTTCAATAAGTTCATACACTTGCTTCACATGATACACTTTGGAAGAAAAGGCAGTAAGGGGGCATTCCACCATGGCATTGTTCAATTACCAGGTAGCAATTCATGACTTAGAATAGACTTCAAACTTTTCCACTTTTGTTATTAATTCATTTTTTTGACAACAGACTAATTTGGCCACAATAGTATCATTAGTGTCTGCTATGGTTTCAATGCTCAATGTCCCTCACAGATTTATGTGTTGAACCATGTGTTTTCTGCTGGTGCTGTTGTTTTGGAAGACTGAAATATTTAAGAGATGGAGCTTGGATGATGCAGGTGGGTTGCTGGAGCTGGTCTTTGAAATTGTAGCTTATGGTCCCATTCTCCGTTCTGAAACCACCAAAATACAAGCAAATCATGCTGGAAACTCCTATGCCCTTTGTTACAGGCAAAGTAATCCCAGCTTAATAGACTACTACTGTCTCTTGGTATTTCTCATACCTTAAGCTGATTCAGTCAGGTATTTTGGTCCCACTATAAAGTAACATAATGAATATGCTAGCTGAATGTTTGGAATCTATATTTCATATTCTTATTTTATATTTCATCTCTTAAAAGACTTCCAAATGCAAACTTCCAAATGTAATGTTTTACTGACATTTCTAACCTAAGTATTTCTAAAAGTAGCCAATTTTGTCCTAATAGAGTTAAATTCAATTCTTTCCACATGTTTTGTGATGCTAATATTTGCTTTCTCTCTTTGCATTTCCTTCTTGATCTCTTGCCAAAATTAAGTATGAAAATGTTGACATTTACACAATGGGATTGCAGGGAAATTACTTTGTGTTGAATACCTAATGTGACATCTTTTCTCTCAAAAATATAGCAAGATAAAATAATTTTAACAACCCCATCAGAGGAATCTTCTTACATTTGACTGTAAAAATCATGTTACCTTCTATTTCTTAGCAAAAGATGATGGACAAGTGGCATATGACTTGCTTTATACCTTTCTAGATTATATGTTGAATGATTTATCTCTTTTCCTCTCTCTATTTTCTTATAAATAAGCATAGTTCACCTATCAATGTCCCTGTTATATACAGAGAATGTCTCTTAAATTCATTTGAACTTTGAGTTTATGAATAAATATAAAAAGAAAGTGTAAGTTAGGGTCTTACAAAAAAGAGACTCATTACTTAGCAACAATACAGCTGTAATGATCCCAAAGGAAATAAATTGATGCTTTTGTTGCTCTACCTTTACTTCTAGAAAGTAACTCAGCTTCTTAGTGAAAAACAACTCAATGACAACAAAATATAAAATATCTCTCCCCTGTTTTGGGGAAAGTGCTGAACTTTGTTACCACAGATATTTGCCTTTGCTAGGTTCTGATTTGAATATAGATGTTTTCCTTTCTAACAGAAAATAGTATAGGAAAGGTAATCATAAAGGACAGTTTATGTTTGGGTTTTAGCATGTGGTTAGAATTCTGAGTCTTCAGTAGATCTGTATTCAAAGTTTAAGTGTCCACCATAACATGGAGTTATTAAGTGAGATTGTTATTGTGCAGGTGGTCACCTGAATGCCTCATTGAGAGAAGGGGTGGGAGATAATGAGTGGTGGCTGTGTTTGTAGAGGATCCTTCATCTTATAATACCATTGTTTCAGATCACCTGGAATGACCCCCAACACTGGATGGGTCTCACATCTCCCCGATAACATTACTATATCCCAAACTGTAATTGTTATCTCCATATACCTAAATACTGAGAAGTTATAGGGAATACTTGAATTCAGTTGAGGACTATGAAGCAACATATTCTCAAATGTTTCTCATTTATCTGTTCATCAGATGATCTCATTTAGGACCATCAATTTATAATCTGGCGGATATATCACACATTTCAGTTATTTCAATAAATCAATTGCAGACAGATAGATGCCTAAATAGTTGTAGTAGCTCTCCAGATGAAAAAAAAAAACAAGAAGAAATTCAACATTTACAGTAATTTTTTTTAATTTTGGAAGTTGAAATTCCAAGCTTAGGATTCTGTCTTTCAATACCAGTTTAAAGGTCATAAATCCACTCAATTCTCCAGCAAAAGCATGTGTCTCTTTCAATTACACATTGCATAGAAAATCTCTTTCAAAGTCCGAATGACCACCTGCTTATATTTGACACTACTGATAAAATGTGCTTTTATTGTTGTTGTTTCGAACGTTCCTAGGAAGCTAAGACCTTTTGACTTCTCATTTCCAATTTCTTGGAGACAGAAATTGGAGTCAAATCTTTCCAGGAACAAGGGCCTCTATTTTTACCCTCTGCCAATTGAGATCACATTATCTAAATAGGAATGAATTTGAACTGAATGTACCTTTTACTTCTCAGCAAGGCTTGTAGAGCTTTCAAGATACTGACAGGATTTGTTCTTGAATATGTACTGATTCGGTAAATGAACCTTATTAGAGTTCACTGTGAGCATTGTTGGGTCAGACTGAGCTAACTTTTCTTTTTATTTTGAGTTTTATAAAGAAAATCCAGTTAAAGTTAACTGTTGCTTCCTAAAATTCTTATTTCCTTTGAGAATAAAATTATTTGAGTCTATAAAAGAAAAAAAAAGCAGGACATCATCATTTATGTTGGTAAAGCAGAAATCGGGTCTAAAACAAAGCAAAGGAATATGGAGAGTGAGAAGTAGGAGCAGAAGATAAAACAGGTAGATGTTGATGTGTGAAATTAAAGGTAAAGAAAACCCAGGGCTCTGCAGAAATGGGAAACAGAAGAGTTCTTTAAAAAGGAGGAAAGTGAAAGTGTAAACCTGCCAGAAATGAGGAAAAGAGAATGGACCACTAGGAAGATAGTGATGTTACCAAGAATTGATAAGAGAGACTTGAAAGAATCAAAATTATCTGTCCATCAATTCAGAATGAAATCTGTCCATTTATGCCCATGATACTATGAGGAATGCAAAAGAGAAACAGCTGTGTGGCACATTTAAATGACAAGCTAGAGAACAAAGAGTTTGTCATGCTTTCACCAAATAAAGGCAGGTGGCATTCAAGGAGGCCCACAGCTGAGAAGCATGTAGGGCATCAGCAGGACACAGTCAGGTAGTAGGCAAGGTGCTGGCGACCTTCAGTCTCACTTCTTCCTGTTCTCTGGAGACCTGACATGTTCTCTCCCTTCTCTGCAGGTCCTCTAAACAACGACAATTTTAAAAGATGCCAGATGGCTGTGGAAAACTTGAAAGTCATCCAAGGTACACCATAGGCCTTTGTAGACTTCCCATGTGGAGTTAGTTTGAAAACTCTAGTTTTCTTTTGGATTATGTCCTGGGGATGAGCTCCAAGGCCAATGCTAAACAAAGGAATAAATCAAGCAAGCAAAAACAAAAGCAAAACAAACAAAAATCCCTTTCAAACAAACAAAAACCAGCAATAGCAGTTATAGGCGACAAATAAATAATACTATAAATAAACAATTAATATACCAAAATTAAAATTGAGGCAGCTCTAACCTATGCATAATGAAAAGGAAAAACATAAGCAAATTTACTGACAGATCTTGATGCTTTACTGCTATGGGTGTCTACGATGCTGCACTCGGCCGAGAACGGCCCTGCGCAGAGAATATAGGACAAAGGGATCAACTGAATGATAAACCTATTCCTTGCTTTTCAGATATCAATTTAGATCCCTCAATGAGTTCAGTGCATTTGTACAGGGAATGTAGCCCAGCATTGTTTCACTGGGAATATATCAGAGAATTGCATTGTTTTCACCACAAGCTCACTAAATTTCTCTCTAGGATTGTTGAAACTATCAGTTATCCATGGAGTGACCATCTTTGAAGGGAAGAGTTAGGTTGACTTATAATAACCAACAGTTATAAGCAACTGCTTTCAGAAGATGAACAGATAGTATAAAGCTGAATTTTAAATTCTGTTTTTAAATATTGAAGTGATTAAAAATTAGAGGGTATAGGAATCACTGGGAATCACTTGTCTTTGAAGATAAAATGAAAATGCAAGCAATTTGAGGAGCAAGGTATAAGCATTTACATATTAGGGAAAAAGAATTATTGTTTTTATATGCAAGCAAGAACTAGAGAGAAGAAGTATAAACTATTGTTTTTTTGGAGTATGGACTGATGGATACCAAGACATATTATATTAATTTCTTCAGGATATCAAGCCCTTGTTTCACCAGACAAATTGTTAGAGTGGTACAATGGGGGACTTTGTAAGAAGAAAAATAGGAGTATGTTTCAGCCACACTTAAACTTTAGAGGGAAATATCTTGCTTTTAACACCAGTTTGACATCAGTACATCTTGCGCTCCATCTGTTGACTTGAGGTGTGAGGGATGGACGGATACTTTGGGGGAGATATGTTATTTTTAAAGCCATTTCTATATCAGCACATTTTGTGTCCCATCTGTGGACATGAGGCTCAAGGGATGGGCTGGTTCAGCTGATGAAGCTGACCCACTTGCAATATCTTTGCCTTGGGATGAATTTTCAGATCCTTCTAGAATAGAAATGATAGATTTCAGAATTTCTGTCTGAATTCTAGTCATTTAGTGAAATAATAACCGCCATAACATCTCTGGCCACCGTGGAGGCTTTTTGTACTCCAATTCTAAGCCTCTTCGCTGTTTTTGCAATGGTTACCAGGGGAAATGCAACATACTTATGGTTGCTGTTTCTTTTTCCAGGAAGGTTTTCAAGAGATTAATGGTAGCTTTCAAGTTCAAGCAGTACTTGAGTTACATATTGGTTGATAATAGACTTGTATTAATATTACCATAAGAAAGTATTTAAGCATATGTGGAAATATTCATACTGTGATAGGGTAATCTAATAATCTAATGAAGCTCAAATTTCTCCTTCAGTTTTACTAGGCAAAGACAGTTTCTGACTCAACATCTCAGTCTCCACTTAGAACATTTGGTTTTTCCTACATCCAAAATCAGCTCTACTGCTGTTTGTTAAGTAGCCATCTCTTTTGCACTGACATTCCTTTTGCTAAGGCAAAAATCAACATGATGAAAATAAATCATTACTTCTGAATTCTGACCAATGAGTTCATCGTCTGTGCGTCCGCCCTGAGGTCTGCTTTGTATCCTTCAGAAAACAAAATGTATGGTTATGGATGATTATGGCTCACAGAACGTGAGCCTTTGTGGAAAGTTAAATTCATCAACCACATAGACAAAAAGTATTCCTTAGTGCAGAACTCACAAAGTATGTTCCATGAAATATAGCTTTGCAAGATGATATCAGATATATACTTTGAAAAATATAAAGGGGAGAAGTTATAGTCACATAGCATGCAAATACCCTGTGTTAAATAAATTCTGACATCCCTTTTAAGGCTCTGAGAGCAAAACTGATAGTTTTCCCAAAGTATTGATGTCAGGTTTGTCACCTGGCCTTGTTCTCTTCCTTACTTTAGAATCTTACAGATCAGTGGTCTATCTGCCTAACTTTGGAAGTCCAGGTCCATCTCTGTGGATCCTTGGGGGTTCTTACAGATGGAAAAGTGTTCTGGATGAAATGCAGAATACTACCCATTTCTGAGCAAAAGCACAGAGAAAGGTCAAAGGCCATGGCTGTATGTATCAATGAACTCATGGACACATTCACTGAGGAAAACCATCTCCATATAATATTAGATATTTTGTATGAACAATAGGGTAATAAAATGAGGGCTATAGTACAAAGAATAAAAAAGTCATGTTGACTCCCTTTAGTCCTGACCTTTAACAGACACTTTTCTGGGTCTCAGTTTCCCTATTTGTAAGCAGTGAGAGTTAGATTAAGCAGTCTTTAAAGTCTTATCCCACTTCGACATTCAGCAGTTCAATGACCTTTGGATGTGTATTTTTCCTCCACAGCTGCTTTGTTTCAAATGAAGAACAGACAAGACACAGAGGACAGAAGAATAGCTGATTACTTAAGGCCTGGAAGTCACTGGCTGAATAATGAGGCTCAAGGAACCACCTTCCCTAAAGGGGATATAAACCGAATTCTGAAGAAAAACTCAAGCTTGTGCTACTTGTGTTGGAGGTGTGTCAACAAGTCCCGTGATTCTTTTTCATGGTGCTTTAACTTTTTTGTATCAATCTTTGGTTTCTTAGAGAAGATAAAAGATAAACTTTAAGTTTTCTCATTTTAGAGTTCCTTGAAATTGTACCCTTGATCCAGTGCCAACAAGATTCCTGAATTTTAAGTTGCACTCCTAGTGACTCAGACTTTAATTGGATACATCTCTTGGCTCCTACTATTGATAATTAGTCCATTAAACATTAAGGAACTATATGCCCCCAAGCCCTCAAAATAAATATTACAGCACCAAGAAAAAAGACGTAATGTGTTGTAATAACATTTGTAAGTTTGCACAAATTCAGACAAAGCAGTTTGCAGTGTGTTTTCTCTCCAGTATCTCCTCCTGGCAATTTCTCTGTGATGCAAACTATAACCCTCCAAGACAGTGATGGTGGCACAAAGTGACCTCTGCTTCCTTCAATGTGGGGTGATCAGAGCCACAGAAAAGACAGGGTTTTCAGACTGAAAACTGGAAACAGATCTGGGGACCATTGGTAACAAGGTATTAGCAACTTACTTCAACCACTCAGGTCTCAACTTTTCTGATGTAATTATGTTAGAAAATTTGGGTTACATCCTCCTGTTTTAAAATGTATAATGGCTCAGTAGTAAAAGTGTTTACCATATAAGGAAAAGAACCAGAGTTTGGATCCCCTTACCTCACACAACATGCTGGGTAAGTGTTGTAGTCTTGTAATTCAAGAGTTATTGGGAAGGTAGAAGTTAGGATTTCCTAGAGCAAACTGGCTATCCAAATTAGCACTATTGGTAAGCTCTGGATTTATTTAGAGACCCAATATGGTAGGGGAATGATAAAGAATGATTTCTGCTATCAATTTCTGATAGCTTATGCATATATATTTATCTAAATGCACATGTGCACACATACACATATGGAAGTGCAGATGTGCACGTGTTCACCCCCTTACACACACACACACACACACACACACACACACACACACACACACAACATACACATACATTTGCACATGAAATGGAAAAAGGAAAAAACGTATTTGGCTAGAAAATGGCTCAACAGATGAGAGAACTTGCTAAATAATCATGATGACTAACTTGAAGTTCTAAGCATCACTTTATGATAAAAGCCAGCATAACTATGGCACCTGTAATGCCAGTGCAGTAAGGAAGCTGAAAAAGAGGCTCATTGGTTATTTTTGACTTCCAAGTTTCTCTCAAGGGCATAAGGTGGAGAGTGATAGAGGAGGACACTCAACTTCTTCCTCTGGCATCTCCATGCATATGTGGGACATGCACCTTCAAAGATATGTGTGCATTCACCACACGCACTCACACACTCATGCACACTCATATACAATATGAAAAATAAAGCAATTGTTTTAATGTTCAAAAAAGAATAGCATAATAGAATAAAAGTTCATTGCTCCTAAGGAGGCAGGGGGCAGAAGCATGGACTTCAGAATTCAGTGAAAGTTTTTGACCCTGGTCTCAGATCATTATTTTCAAGTGAGAAGGCAATAAATAGGCCAAGATGAGGAACAACAGGCAATAGCAATATTCTTTAAGCAAGTGAAGCAGGGACTATTTGTATTGTGATGTCCTGTGTGCTTCACATATTTATATGTCCATGTTCATATGATGCAGTGACTAAATAGTACTTCTTAAAGTCAAGCTAAAGGCAGTTTTCAAATACAATGAAGCCTGTTTTTATTTATGATCAAACTGAATATGTGTGTTGATAGCACATTCTCCCAGGATGACATTTTCTTCCACAATTCTCATGAAGTAGCTTCTTTGCCTCCCATCTCTGTGCCCTCCCTCCTCCTCTTCAGTGTCTTCAGAATTATTCCCACATTCTCCTACCTTCATTATAAATAATCCCCTCAACACGATCTACTTTAGACTCTGACCCCATGTTGCCCTTCTGTCTGAAATTTCTTTGGGACTGCTTCAGAATTTCTACCATTTCTGTTCCATCCTAGCTACTCCTGTGAAGCTTTCTTAACCTTCTCCTATCAGGCTTGATACCTGAATAATGTGTATCTCTGCATTGTGGAATTTGTACAATTTAATAATTTGCATACTCAGCTCCCAATGGTCTATAAACTGGTCGAGGGTAGAGATCGAATCTTCACGTATTCAAAAAACATCTGGCCAGATTTCTTTATGTCTCCTGTCTCTCTCTCTCTCTCCCTCTCGTTCTCTCCTTATCTCCATCCCTCTACACTTTGAGTAGTCTCAAAATGTGTTTAAACTGAAATATTGCAGTAACTTCATATAGAATAAATGAATGAATACACTGAATGCTCATTACTACCAAGAAAGGGAAGGCAAGACAATACAGCAATGTATATCTAAGCATGCTAAGCAGATATAAAGAATGTATTGCTAATGGGACCTGGTTTTGATTACAGAAATGACAAAACTGATGAAGTCTATGAGTAGCCAGCTTGGCAACATCATTAATTGGAAAATTCAGAAACTAGAAATTATTGTTTGACCCAATAATTTCCTCTATTTGATATTCTTTTTGGCATATTGACTCAAGCACACAGATAATCCATGGATAAAATGTTTAAGTCTATATTTATGAACACCAGTAATTAATATGCAAAATAATCTTACCTTATAAGTTCAAGGGTAAGTATCTTGCATGCCCAACACACACACACACACACACACACGCACACACACACACGCATGCACACACACGCACGCACACACACGCACACACATTTTGGCCTTCTTCCTGTTTCCTTCTCAAGATCTCTCCACCTTCACTGTAAATGATCCCTCCACGTCCAGTCTCTGGAACCCAAAACAAACTCATCCCCAGTACCATGATTCCATTCATGCCCAAACACATGAAATCCTTATAAATTCCTCATTCAAATCCTAGTCCTCCCTTAAAGACTGGTTTTAGTCCCCTTATCATTTACAAATCTTGCTGGTCACTTTGGTCATTTTTGAGAATCACCAGTGTCAAAACCACAGAACACGTACATGCTGGATTAGTCTTTCTTCTATTTCTCCTGAATCATTTCTTTCTGGTTCCTCGAGCTGTTGACTCATCAGCCATCTTTTCGTATATACAACTTCTCTGTCATTTTAGCCCAGTATATTATTAAGCGCTTTCTCTTCACTTAATTAAAATAGTTATCCTGGTTTGTCAATCTGACTTATTTGAAATTTGACTGCACAAAGTTCATTTTACATTTGTTTTAAAGACAGACATAAGAGTAAAGAACCATAGAAATGAATAGAGGTCTGCAACTCTCAGCTTTAGTGTTCGTTTTGAAGAAGGTTTAGAGTAAGAGGTATACTCCAAGGGGACATTTAAGCTTATACTTTAAGATCGAGGTTATACAACCATTAGCTACCTGACTGGACTCAAGACTTTCTTGTCAGAATGGAACATATTCCTTTTACTATTACTAGAACAAGAACTTAAAAAAGGGAAGGAAATAGATCAATAGGGAAAAGCAGCTAATGAAGTACTATAGATAGGAAGACAGTACACCAAACTGCTCTGTAAATAGCTACTATTATATTCATAGATTAGAAGAGGACTTAGCACTCAACCTAGAAATCTCCTACAAGAGAGGTAGAAAATCTCAACACCCTGACAGAATGAAGTCTAGGGAAATAGAAGAGTAGCAAAGTGGACAGCAATGGCCAGCCATAATTCACAGTACCAGCGACCCAGCAAGGCACACCCAGAATCAGACCAACCCAATCTCCCATCCTAAGGTTTTGGAAATCTCACAGAAGACGGAGTGGTGAGAATGTAAGAACCTAAAGATGGGAAGGTTCACCTTTGGACAAGACATTCCACTCAAGGTAGGACTGCTGCATCTAGAAACTCACTACAGTGAGACTTGTCCTTCCCAGACCTGCATAACAACTAACATACCAACATGCCCCCATCAAATATCGAGGAACTTAAGAAAGATAAGAACAGTGGAAATCTTAGGGATAAAGCTGGATGAATGAAGGGAAATGCCCCTATCAGTGGAGTGGCCTGAAGAGAGGCAACTTGGCAAGCCACAGAGACCTGAACCCCATAAAAGTAGTCAAGCCAGAGGCAATACTGGGGTCCATAGAAGCAGACAGGCAGGAGGGTGGGACTGATGGAGGGATGGGAGGAGAGACGATGGAGGGAAGCAGAGATAAGTACTCAATATGCTTGTACAGGTAGAAAAATTTAAAGAAAAAGAGTAGACAGGCCAGAGGGAACCTGGAATCCATAGAAGCACACAGGCAGGAGAGTGGGAGGGAGTGGGATAGATTGAGAAAGGGAAGGGAAAGGAGATGGGTGGGAAGCAGAAATAAGTACTCAATATGCTTGTAAAACTAGAAAAATAAAAAATAATCTAAAAAATAAAATGAATTAAAAAAACAAAATGAATAAGTAAAACAATAAAAAAGATCCAAGGTTATAACTGTTAACAATTATAATAGGACTTTCCACAAAAAATTATACTGTATTTAGCAGCTCACTTGAATAAGAGGTAAGTAGATAACAGATCTTTGTTTTTCTTCTTTTTAATTTTTATTTTATTGTGTTAATGAATTTATGGTATTTTCATATCTTAATCCCCAATCCATTTCTCATCCTTTCCCCATAAAACCCTTCTTTCCTGCTAGCCTTATTCTTATTTTCTTCTTTTTACATGAGGGCCCCATTGAACTTCATTTGAGTTGCTTTTGATGGTATGCGTCTGAGTGTTTGCTGGAGTATTTTTCAATGTCAGGATCTCCATGCAGGTTTTAAGTAATATTCTTGTCAATTTATTAGAGAGAAATCAAATTTTCTCTTAATATTTATCTTCTCAAAATTTTATTATCAATACAATATTAATTCTGAAATCTATGCCATTTGATTATGACTCCAATGATATCTGAAGTGATTCCTATGGTTAGATTCTAAGAAGTGGCTGTTCTGGGTTGCAGCATCTGAGGCTTCATAAAAAACATGGCTTGAAGTTGTTATTTGGCATGAGATAGTAGGGAGGAGGGGCAGTGTGGTTTGATTTTTTTCTTTTAGATTCAACTCAAAGATCACCTTTTTCTTCCATTAAGAAGTTAATTTCCTAATTACACCATTTTAACTTCATCATTCACCTTAGAAGTGTGCAAGTTTGGCATGTAGGTACAGTCTTGATAGGATACAATTTTTATGGAATATTGCTTAACTTTTTTGATCATTCTTTATAGTACTTAGATTGGCTCAGTCCGAGATTCCTCTAATATCTCTTGGTGTACTTAGCTCAGGATTTTATGGAAATAGAAGTAGAATTAATAAATGATGAATGCACCCACAACTTAATAAGTACTTTGGATCTAGCTGTAACTTAAATGTAACCATAATAATAATTGTATGTATGCACATTACTGTACATTCCTGCCTAAGTATACACCAATGTCTTTATTGCTAATGTACATTCTTTCCTTAAGAAAGAACAACTGGAAAACTCAGCTTGATATGTTTAAAAGTTGACACTGTTATATCTCCAGACTGAGTGCAACCCCTCCCCAAAAAAACTTTTCTCACTCCAAGAATTTCTTACTGTCCAGTTTGAACCACATCAATTTTCCCTTAAGGTATACACCTACACATTCAATTAAAATTCATTTCAAACAAGTTCAGACATCATCCATTCCACAGCAAAGGAAATTTTACTCCTTTCAGTGAACTGTGCAGAAAGTTTGGCTCAAATTAGTTGCAAGGAAGAAAAGATTTCTCATTTTTGGTGTGGGACCCTAAATTTTTCTGGCTCTTTAATATGAGTACTCTGTGTTCGCTGGCTGGCTTCTGGTTTAGATTTCATGTGTTCCCAGCATGATACACAGGAGTTAAATTCTGCTCTTGTTAATCAAGAGCAAGGCTTTCCAATGAGACTGCATGCAAAAATGGGGTTTCTTCATCCAGGAAAAGCTTGAGTGTCAAGTTGAAACTTGAATATCATGAACTTTAACTCTCCCCCAAGCTCTGGTCCAACTGTGAATATGCTGTCTGCCACTTTTGTGTCTTCTTTTTATCCACAGATTCATTTGTAAAAGGTTGTATTTTCTTGGTGGTAAACACTGAAGACCTTAGTAAACAGAAATAGTTTGGTTATATTTCTTGTTAAACTGTCATTATGTAGCTGAAGCATTTAACTTAGTTAGTTCTGCTCAGAATTTTGCTGCTTAACTGGATCACAGTTACCTAAAAACACATTGAGTACTGAAGCCAGTGCCAGGGATGACTTTTGATGTACTTGTCCATTGATGTCTATGGAATGGTGCCCTGCCAATCTACATTGTAGAAATTGTAATTTTGAAAAATTTTTATTATTATATACATTCTTTATTATTTCCGCTCATACAAACTTAATAGGTACACCAGTTCCCTCCCTCCCTCCTCCTCTCCCCGAACCCCCTGCTCCCCCTCCCCTCACCCCTCCCTCCTCATCCCCATGCAATTTGATTATGACTCCAATGATATCTGAAGTGATTCCTATGGTTAGATTCTAAGAAGTGGCTGTTCTGGGTTGCAGCATCTGAGGCTTCATAAAAAACATGGCTTGAAGTTGTTATTTGGCATGAGATAGTAGGGAGGAGGGGCAGTGTGGTTCAATTTTTTTCTTTTAGATTCAACTCAAAGATCACCTTTTTCTTCCATTAAGAAGTTAATCTCCTAATTACACCATTTTAACTTCATTATTCACCTTAGAAGTGTGCAAGTTTGGCACACTTCCCAATTCCCAGAGAGTCCTTTCTTGTGCATCCCTGACTCTCCTCTGGGCCCTCCTCTCTGATGATGTACAAGGACCCAGTGGCATTTCCCTGAACCCTTTCCGGTGTTCCCCTTAAGCATAGGAACACTACTGTGGCTGTCAATCCCTTGCCTCCAAGGATCTTGGTGCCTTTGGCAAATGCTAGACTTTGTGAGGTCAATAGTGTGTTGGACATTGCGCAGGGCATGCAAAGTCCTATTATGATTGCTTCGGCCCTAACTAGTGTGGAGAATCTTGCAAAACATTGCTCCTCCCATCCTTTTGCTCTTACAATCTTACCGCACCCTGTTCAGCAAATGTCCCTGAGCTTCAGGATGGGGAGAGATTAGGCTGGTCTAGTTCTAGGTGGTTGATATAGAGTCTCTGAAGTTCTGGATAGTGGTTTGTTGATTTTCTTTTGCAGTTCTGCTGCTCTTGCAATGCCCTTCACTCCATCCTGATGGGCACTGTATGTCACCCCCTGGCCAGAGACAAAAAGCTGTTAAACATTCAAGGGTAGATGTAATAAAAGTAGGAAACCTCAGTGAGGGAGGGGTCAATCACCCATTTGCAAAATGATTACTTTTTATCTGCCAGACTATATGCCTTTCCCTTCTGGCGAGATCATACCCCCTCAGGAACGATCAGGAACGATCGTCTGTGAATTTAACCAAGTGTCACATTACTTACTTGCATTCCTTGATGGAGGCCTATTTTCTCTGCTGTAACATGGTCCCCTCTCTCCTTGTTTCTGGTGTGGCCCCTTGCAATTACTGTATTACATAGGTTTACCTTTGAGTGTCTCAAGGTGGGCTGGGTGAGTTTGGTACTAGGAGCCACCTATTAGGCACTTAATTTTCTGGGTCTGGGATACTTCACTTAGTATAATTGTTTCTAATGACATCCATTTCCCGGCATATTCCAATAATTCATCATTTTTGATGGCTGAGTAGTACTCCATTGTATAGATGTACCACAGTTTCCTTATCCACTCGTCAAATGTTGGACATTTGGGTTGATTCCATGACTTTGCTATGTAAACAGTGCTGCTATGAACATGGTCGTGCTTGTGCTATCGAGGTGAATCTCTGCTGCATGGGGGGTTATTCCCAAAAGTGGGATTGCAGGGTCATATGGCATTTCAATCTTTAATTTCTTTAAGAATCTCCAGACGGCGCGCCAGAGTGGCTGTATGAGCCTGCATTCCCACCAGCAATGTAGGAGAGTTCCCCTCTCTCCACATCCTCCCCAGCATTTGGTGTTGTTTGTATTGTGGATTTTTGCCATCCTGACCGGGGTGAGATGATATCTCAGGGAAGTTTTGATTTGCATTTCCCTGATAGCTAAGGAAGTGGAGCATTTTTAAAGATATTTGTTAGACATTTTAATGTCATCCCTGGTAAAGTTTCTTTTAAGTTCTAGGGCCCATTTTTTTAATTGGGCCATTGTTTTCCTTGGAGTTTAGTTTTCTAAGTTCTTTGTGCACTCTGGACAGTAGAGCTCTATCAGATATGTGGTTAGTGAAGATTTTCTCCCATTCTGTGGGTTGCCTTTGAGCTCGTGTTACAATCTCTTTATCTGAACAGAAGCTCTTTAATTTCACAAGATCCCAACTGTTGAGAGTTGGTAGCAGTGACTGTGCCATTGGATGTCTGTTTAGGAACTGTTGGCCTAGCCCAATCAGCTCGAGGGAGTTCCCTATCCTTTCAACTATGGTGAAACTTTAATTTGGGAACATGATGGGATTATAAACTTTTTTGATTAGTAAATTTATTTACACAAGTCCAGTTACAAAGTTATAAAGATTTATTCAGATTAAGGAGACGGTTTGTGAGTTAACACACTTGGTGCAAAAACAGAGAATTCAGAACTCAGATCCCCAAATGCCACATAAAATGCCAGGCAAGGCTGGCTGTATTCCAATCTCAGATGGTGGAGCTTGAGAATCTGGAGCACTCTGGCCAGCTCTGATCTAACCCTCTGGGTTTAGTTATTGATTTTTCTGTTCAGATTATTATCTATTATTAAAAGTGGCTTCTCTAAGTCTCCTGTGGCTGTGTTGGTGCATATGGCTCCATTCAAGAATAGCACAATTTGCGTTATATTTTTTGCTGTCCTGATGCTTGCTACTTATAGTTGGTAGCTTGTCTTATGGATCCACTTATCCTATGCAACAATCTTTGCCTCATGATATTTTTATGCCATTTTTCTCATTAAATATGCCCATTCCCACTCTCTTTTGGATCACATTTGACACGTTTGACACTTCTGTCCTGAAATTTCTAGTGAGTTTCTTATAAGTAATCATTTGATTTCTAGTTTACTAAGCTATTCTGTCTGTTTTAGGTGTATTAAATCTATTCATAATCACTGAAAGGTAAGGCCTTGCTGCTATTATTTTGTAAATCATTTAGTTTATGTAATTTTTAAACTGGTCCTCATATTTTGTAGATTTTCCATTTGCCATACTTTGTATCTTATAGTTTTTATTTGTAATTGATCTCAGAGTAGTATAAAATATTTTAATAATATGTTCAAGCTAATAGCTAATGTTCTTCAACTGCTGACAAAATTTCACTGTAATACTTCCCTAAATGCTTCGTTATTGATGTAAAATTAAGTTATTTTTAGAGTGTGTATTCATTACTGGTTTTCATGATGATAATTATTAATATTTTACTTTCTACTGCTATAGTAAAGTTAAAAATAAAAACAAACACATTGTAGCAATGCCATATTACTTCATATATTTACTGTTGAGATCTATACACTTTAGTGCTTTGTGATACTGACTAATGACTTATTTCAACTATAAAAACATGCTTTGTCAATTATGTCAGTTTTTTGTTTCTTACATTTCCTTCATTTTAAAATATGTTTCTTGGGAATAGTATTTTGTTTGATTCCTATCATTTCATTTTCTACTTTCCCCTATCATTTTGAATATTTATCTCATTCTTTCCTGGCCTGTGTAATCTCCACTGAGAATTTACTTGACAGTCTTACTTTTCTGTTGCTTCTTCTTTGTCTGAAACTAATGACACATTTTAATAGATCTAAGTTGTAGGACTCTATGTATTAGTGTTCCTTGGGCTTCAAGAATCTGGACATACATTTCCCTCAAGAGATTTTTAATGTTTTTAACCTCTGACCTATCCCTATCTCTATATCATCTCATTTCTCTCTCTATTTGAATCAATTCTTTCTCTGTTTTCTTTCTGTTTCTGTCTCTATACATCTCTATCTTCATCTCTATCATCTACATCTCTATCTGTTGGAATCATTTCTATCTTAATATCTCTCTCTCTCTTTATCTCTGTCTCTCTTACTGAAGCAAAAGCTCATGTTATATAAACTGGCTTCATAGCCAGTAAAGCTCTGGCCTTACTGGTCCCCAGTAAAGCTCTGACCTTACTCTGCTTCATCTCTCAAGTAGCTTCAATTCCAGGCATGTGACTCTTCACTTGATATAACCATTTTTTATTTCCATGTAAATTTATGTTAACTATTATGCAAAATGATACCTTTCATGGTGACATTTGGACATTTTCATTTTCATACATGCTTACATGGCCTTCGGTCATGATCACCCTATTGCGCTCTTTTCCCCCTCCCCCAAGACTCCTTTCCTTTTAGAAAGAGTACTGCTTTTGCCTTCATGTTTTTTCAAAACCAAATTCCTATATTAAATAAGACATATTTGTTTTTCTGTATATACCTTACTTACTCTGATGATATTCAGTTCTATCCATTTTCCCACAATTTACAAGACTTTGTTTTTATGGTGAATAATACTTCATTGCATATACATAGCACACTACCTACTTATCTATTCATATATTGATGGGCACCTAGTCTGACTCTTACACAAGAGGGTGTACAGACATCTCTGCTTTGCGTGGACTCAGATTCTTTGAGTCTTTCTCTTTCTGGATTAGTTTTTTCCCAGAAATATTTTCAACCTTCTGTCTGGATATAGTGGAAATGATTATTTTTCTTTTTTATTGTATGTTTGTCATTTGTGTATAGAGCAACTTCTGATTTTATTTTATATTTACTTTTTATACTTCTATTTTCCTGAAAGTGTTTAGATCTACCAATTTTCTAAGAGTGTTTTCATGGTCTTTTAAGTATACATCATCTGCAAATAAGGGTTATTCAACTTCTTTCGATTTTGTATGTGCTACATTGAAGTACTACATTGAAGAAGATTGGAGAGCATGGACAGCCTTTATTTTGTTCTTGGTGTTAGAGGTAATGCCCTTTGTTCTTTCCATTGTGTATAATGGTGGGAGTAGATTTGTCACATGTATGTTCAGGTATTTCTTATAGCTCCAGTATCATGAATGAATATTGAATTCTGTCAAAGTCCTTTTCTGGACTTTGCATATGTTGAGCTATTGAAATGATGCCAACTTGATAATAGTGTGTGGCCTTCTTAATGTGCTGATAAATTTAGTTCAGAAGTAGTTTACTTACATACGTTCATCAGGAAAATAGATCTAAAAGTTTTCTTTTTCATTATTGTATTCTTGTCTGACTTTGGAATCCATCATAACATTGGTTTCATAAAATGAGTTTGGAAGCATATCTTCCTTTTTATTTCATGGAGAGTTGGAAGAATATTGCTGATGGATCACCTTTAAAATCTGTTAGGGTTAGTACTGAATTTGTCTATTTCTAGACTTTGGTTTGGAAATATATTGTTTCAATCTCATTATTATTGATATGTTTGAGTTGATAATAGCCTCTTGGCTTAATTTTGACATGTTATATACACATCTAAAAATTTATCCATTGCTTGTATGTTTTCCATTTTCTTAGAATACAGGCTTACAAAAGATTCCAGGTAGACCTCTGAATTTCAATGGTATCTGTTGGATTGCCCCCTCATGATTTCCCTAATTTTACTAGTTTCTCTCTCTCTCTCTCTCTCTCTCTCTCTCTCTCTCTCTCCTTCTTTCTCAACTTCTTTCCCTCTTCCCCTCTCTTGGTAGTCTGGCTAAAGGTTTATGCATCTTTTATTCAGAAATGTAATCTTTTTACATTATTCTTTTAATCTCCATTCCATTAATTTCTGACCTTTCTAACCTCATAATCTTTTGTGTATGCTAGTTTGAAGGTTTCTATTTTACTAACAACTTTCAGTAGGTGAGTTATTTATTTGAGACTGCTTTGATTTTTTTAATATGGATACTCAGAGGTACAAGTTTCCATAATAGCACAACTTTTCTATGTATCTCAACGATTATGATAAGCATATTCTCATTTTTATCTTTTGCTAGAGATTTTTTAATTCTTCTCCAATTTCATCAATTATCCATTTTAAAAATTATTGAAGTATTGTGCAATTTTAACATGTTTGCGCAGGTCTTGTGTAATTTTTCTTACTATTGACTTTTTTATTCCACTGTGATCTGATAAGAAAAAAGAAATTATGCACATTTTTGCATTTGTTAAGATTGCTCTGACATACAATATGTTTGGAGAACCATCTATGGACTTCTTAGAATATATATTATATAGTTATTGATTGGAATTTCTATTACTATATGTTAAGACTTCCTAGTCTGTGGTATAGTTTAACTCTAATTCTTCTTTGTAGATTTTTCTTCTTCCAATTGGATAAACCATCTACTGATGATAGTATGGACTGCTGTTATTCACTATACTTAACTATATCTGGACATAGCTGTTCATGTATGCCCAGAAGTGCTTTTAACATGAAGTTGGGATCACCAACATTTTTTATATATTCTTGACATATTTTTGTCCCTTTCTTTACATGTAAGTAGTTTCTTTATCCTTTTTTGACTTATTTTGGCTTAAAGTCTGTGTTCTAAGACATGAGCACATTTGTCACTGTTTACATTCAGATTCAGTTTGCTTGAAATATCATTTTACTTACTTTCAATTTCTGCCTTTGTGGGTTCATTTACCAGAGAAGTTACTTCTTGCAGATAGCAAGCAATCAGCCAAACTTTTGTTTGGAGAGTAGGACCATGCATTTACAGTTATTATTGAAAAGTGTCACTGCAGGGTTTTTTTTTTTTCTTTAACCACTTTCTGCCTCTTTTCTTATTCTATTGATATTCTATTAATCATATTTGGTTTTCTTGGTGGTGTTTCTGTGATTCCATATGAGAACACATCCTGCAACCTCCTATTCTTCCATCTTACTGATATCACTTCTACTTTTTGTTGATTAGTGTTTAGATTGTATATACTTTAGTTCTCATTTTAAATATGCATGATCTATATTTAAAATAAGGTTATTATGGACAGCATAATTTTGTGCCTTCCTGTTTTACCTGATTTGATTATTTTTGCTTTTTGAGTGGAGATCAGATGATTGAGACTGCATTAAAAATGATTATAGATGTACCTGGAGTTAAAGTAGTATCCTGAGATTTGCTCTCTGTTCTTTTTTTCCTTTTTCCTTCCTTCTTTTAGAATAATTGAATTTTGGGGCTGGAGAGGTGGCTCAGGGGTTAAGCCTCTGCCTTGCAGGCAGAAGGTCCTGAGTTCGGATCCTAGACCCCACGTATAGACGCAAGGCGGAAGCGGGGGCGGCCTGTGTTTCTGGTCCTGGTAGGGCGGAGCCTGTGAATCCCCGGGCAGAGTAAACAAGGAGGAGGTGGAGGCGTCCATGGTGGTTCCCGAATTCGTCCGTGGTTCTACACACACACATACATGCACACACACACACACCATACATGCACAATTGAATAAATTAAAAAAAAGAATAATTGAATTTTTAAAAATTATGTTATCTTAGTCCTTAACTTAATTTTTCCTTTTGCTTAAGGAACTTTTGATCTTTTGACAATAGAGTTCTGTGTGCTTTCGCACATCTTCAACAGTCTAGATCTTGCATTCTTTAGTACTTTAAAGAAATCCTCTCACAATATCTTGGTTTCTGCTGTTTCTGATTAAAATCTGATATGATTCCTACTTTTATATGCTGTTTATTTTCTTTTTTATGAATTGTTCTTTTGATAATTCTACTGTTATGGCAGACTAATTTATTATTAATCTTATGCACCAAAGTTTTTTGCTTAGACTACTTTTCATTTCTAATAATGTTTCAGAATAGTTTTTTTAATATTAACTGTTTTCCGGGGCTGGAGAGGTGGCTCAGAGGTTAAGCCTCCGCCTTCCAGGCGGAAGGTCCTGAGTTCGGATCCCAGATCCCACGTATAGACGCCAGGCGGAAGCGGGGGCGGCCTGCGCTTCTGGTCCTGGTAGGGCGGAGCCTGTGAATCCCGGGGCTGAAAGAGGTGGAGGCGGCCATGGTGGTTCCCGATTCATCCGTGGTTCTACACATACATACACATACACACATACGCGCACGCACATACACACGCACATGCGCACAGTTGAATAAATAATAATAATAATAATAAAATGCTTTAACTGTTTTCCATTACACATATGTTCTTTTACTTCACTGAGTATGTAAGTATAATGACAATACTTTTAATATTCTTCTCTACTAGTTTTATCATCTGTGCAATGTTTATATATGTATTCATTTTGTATAATCTAAATTTTTAAAAATATTTATTTATGACATTTTAAAATAAAAACTACTGTAATTTTATATTTTGAGTCATACACACACATACATACATGCATACACACACATAAACTCTCTTAAACTTTTATAATTTTGAGAAAATTGAGTTACTTGGATATTTATTAGGTTAAGCATAACATAACTTTTATTCTAAGACAAAATCATTCCCCACTACTGAAGTAATGCCTTACTGAGAATACAGCTCAATGCCCTGTGTGTCAGAAGGGTTTTTAGATATTAGAAGGAAAACTGTTCCAAGCTTTGTGTAAGCAATGAGATCATTCTAACTACTTGTTTCCAGGGGGATCCTGTTAGTCTTTGTACTATCCTCACATGCATGCTTGAGGCAAAGACTATGAGTTTACTCTCTGTAAGCTTTCCTATCTCTCTTATACTATCTCTATACACTCTTTCCGCACTTGTGGTTTTCCCTGGCAACTAACCATCTACTCTAATTCCAAAGTCTATCTTTCCAACTCAGAGAAGCAACCACCAGACTCTGATGCCATTCCTCCTTCCTGGTTCAAAGGCAGAAAATATTCTCCAAGTTGTGTAATTTATAGGACTCACTTTTTTTACTTGCTCCCCAGTATCTTTGCCCTGAGACGCCTATTGGCCAGTGTCTAAAAAACTACTTCAGTTTTCCAATCATTTAGTTAGTTCATCATAGCTTCAGTAAGAAACACATTCATATCTGTGCTTTGCATTGAATGTATCCACCTCTCTAGGATGAAATGATTTTGCAACATGGTGAATGTTTCCAGCTCAGAACTGACCATCTGTTTTTAGTGGAGATTCTATCATACATTCAAATCTCTCAATCTCTCTCTCTCTCCAAGGACTCATCTTGTGACAGTAGAAGTGCTTCTTCCTCTCAAGTGTTGAGATTACCAGTGCTTGCCATGATGCCTAACTGTTCATTCTAACTTTTATAAATTAGTTTTTAAAATTAGCCTTCAAACCAATGAGCTTCATCATGATGTTTTCCTGTATACTCTGTTTGTAATGTGACCACCTTGCTCACACTTTTTCCTTGTCCTTTTAATCAGCTCTTGCTGGACCCTATCCTCATTTTCAGTTTAATGTAACACGTATTTCATTACCATCTTATCTCCTTAAGATCTCTTATTCCCCATTTATGAAACGTTTTCTACTTTTATTATGCCTAGATGTACATGCAAGTAAAAAGTGTCATTTGCTTTTTTGAATATGGTTTATTTCACTTAATGTAATGATTTCCCTATTCCATACATTTTATTAAATGCTATGATTTTATTTTATTTATGGCTAAATAAATTCCATTTTGTATATGAACCACATTTTCTCTATATTCTATCTTATCAAGCAAATGGAAGCTGAATACAAGGTTCTATAGCTATTTAGGCATCTGATAAAGTAGACTTTAACCCAAAGCAAGGAAGACCTTTAAATATTGCTAAAGGGAAAAATTCGTCAAGAATATATAGCAATAATAAATTTTACACAAATATTAAAGTTCCTAATTTCATAAAAGAAACATAAATTAATAAAATTAAACATTAAAATGAAGCTTTTATAGAAGACTTGAAATTCAGAGGATTATTATAAAATATATTAAAATTGAAAAAAATTAAAAATAGAGTATTGAAGACCTGAATAAATCATTAAACACATATGAGCTACAAAAATTAAATCGAACACAAATAGCATAATTAGATTCATAGAAAACAACGTTATTTGAGAAGAAATTAAAAGTGTCTCCACCAAGAAAAGACTGACAAATTCTGCTGAATTTCACCTGCTTTTTAGGAAGACTTAACACAAATAACTCCTTATATTGTGCCTCAAGATGTAGAATATCTTCTGATGTTTAATTACTTAAAGTGTAAATAGAAGATTTTCTTTCTGATCTTCTGACAATAGAAGCACAATAACAAAATTAGGACTTGAGAAACCAAAGAAATTTTAACCAGTTTTAATTGGGAGTATACTAGGGAATTAATGGAATGTTAATAATACCCATCAATTACTACCCAGCTATCTTACTTAGCCCTAGAAAATTCTTTGATTAAAACTTGTTGATTAGATGGAAGAGTATAAAGTAGTTGGTGTGACAATAACAAATTATTCCATATCCTATGTATATATGTTTATATATACATAGGTTTAAATAAGAAATACAACTTTAATATTGATCTCTTAGTTAGTTGCATATTAACTTTGTTATGATAAGACCACAATTTAATTCACAGTGTTTTGCCATTTATTTATTCCAGATACCATTCACATGCCCAAGGTTTGACCAGTTTTGCTTATTGATATATATGAATTGGAAATGACACACAGGATCATAATCAATAAGATTGGTTGACAGTCTTGAGCACCATCATTATATGTAAATGTGGTGCATTCCCTTATTTATATCAGGTAATGAAATGACTCAAAGTTGGATGCAAAGTATATGTGCACTGAAATGGCTGACTAATGAGTGAAGCATGTCTGACATGTACAGATACTGTGAGTTATAGTGACTTGCATGGGTGCAATGAGAGAGAAATGTTCCAGATGTAGGAAAGTTAATGACATTTTTCAGTCACTCCATGACTTTCAATCTTTCAATCTTGTACATTTTCAAATAAATTCCTCTTGCTCTCAAAGTAAATTATTTCAGACTTTCAAGAGAAAAAATTCAAATTCAAACAGGTTTAGTGTTATGGATTTGAAAGAAGTTAAGAAGTGAAAGAATCTGCTGTTCATACTGAATTAGCAAGTTGGAAAAAATGAAAAGAACTTAAGAAAAATCTGAAACCTGGAGAATGTGCTATGGAGTAAAAACTCATTTAATTTAATCCTCAGGTTGACATAGTTGTATAATATGATCACTGCTCACATTTATTTACTTAATATTTAAACTAAACTAACATTGGCAGTTGTAGCTGTTCAGATTTTGATAAATGACAAACAACATTTTTTTCTTCCAAACAGTGCAATACATAAAATCCATACTTTAGGGAGGAAAGGAGGAAGAGAGAGAGAGAGAGAGAGAGAGAGAGAGAGAGAGAGAGAGAGAGAGAGAGAGAGAGGGAGGGAGGGAGGGAGAGAGACTAACAGGAAGTGGGTTTATTCACATTGGAATTCTATTTATAAACAGAGTCAGATGGACCCTAAACCAGAGGGTGGCTACATCTTGTTCTCATAAACACACACATTCTAATCACCTTTGGACAACATCCGTTTGGTCTTTGTTTGGCTTTATGAATAGTAAAGTGCATCGGCTATTTATATTTCTGCCAGCTGGATATGATAGGACAGGTTTCTGGAGCTTTTTATTTTCAACAAAAATGTTGAAATCAATTTATCTCACCCCAATCCTGCTGTCAAAAAATCTAAAACTACTGCAAAAGCTAAGTGAGAAGGCAACTGCCTCTGATTGCCAGTGAGCCAGTGAGTGTTGCCTGAAAAATATAAAAAAAGAAATGTGTTTTAATTCCCTTATTAAAAGCACCCTATAAAAAGACATTTTCCAAGGGTCAAAAATACATAACCCAATAAGTTTGTTTGAACAATTTGTTTTTTGATTACATGCACTAATGTAATTAATTTGATTTTCCTTGCTTATTACAGGAGATAATAGCCAAACAGTTTTAATCATCTCAGTATTATTTCTTTTTCTAGAAAAGCCTTTTTTATATCCCAATTAGCCATTCAGAGAAGCCTTCACTTTTATACATGAGCTCATTCTCTTATCTCAGAACCTGAAGCTTGAAAGGTAAAATTACCTGTGCCAGGGCCCCTATGTTAAACTGAGAAGTCATAGATTTCACCAGGATTTTCAAACTTGAGAGTGAACATGGGTCAGTTCCTTTCAGGTGGTGAAAGGAACAAACAATACAACCATGGTGTACTTGGCTACCATGTCTCCTACCCCTTGTAAAAGAATGGGATCGGGTTAGACGAATTAAAAGCAACATGTAGTAAAAGGCTGAACACAAACAGAATGTTTGAGATCAACTGTGTTTGGAATGGTGCATAGCCAAGCACATTATGTTCAAGTTTGTAGGGTGCTTTCATTCATTAGTTCATTTTCTGGTATGACAACAGCATGAAGGAATTTATAAAGAATGGAAGTTTCTTATAGCCCACGGTTGTAGAGGTTGTTAAATCTATGAGCATGGTGCCAATAAGAGACTCATGTTGCATTAGTGAATAGAAAGGTAAGTGAAAACATGCAGATGAACCAAAGCACAATGGGAATTCTTACTCAATAACATATTGCCCTCAGAGGGCTGGAGAGGTGGCTCAGGGGTTAAGCCTCTGCCTTGCAGGCAGAAGGTCCTGAGTTCGGATCCTAGACCCCATGTATAGATGTCAGGCGGAAGTGGGGGCGGCCTGCGTTTCTGGTCCTGGTAGGGCGGAGCCTGTGAATCCTGGAGCAGAGTAAACAAGGAGGAGGTGGAGGCGGTCCTTGGTGGTTCCCAAATTCGCCCGTGGTTCTACACACACACATACATACACACATGTGCACACACACATACATGCACAATTGAATAAAATAATAAAAAAAATTTAAAAAAATCTTGTCCTCAGAGGAATAGGTGCAGTCTCATACAAATGAGAACGCACTGCTGTGAGAAAGATATTAATCTTTTAGTGACTTATTCACCCCTTAAAAGTCGTTTCCCCAAGATTACCACAACAAAGTTCAAAATTTAGTATCAAAGTTTAAGATACAAACTACAACCAGATGCTATAGGTATATTCACTTCCACTTACTATTACTGATAAACTGTTGTGAGTCTCTTACAGAAAGAACATGGAAAATCTTTATAAGCCATTGTCCCTTCAGCTAATATGTATTGACTAATTATTGATATGTATACTCTGCTTGAATATCAAAGATGGTTGGCTAGAACAGTCTCTTCATTCAAGGAATATACAATCTAAAATAGGGGTATAGATAAAAAGAAACATATTCATGATTAGTGCCTATATCTAGATGAATAAAGGGGTTTATGAAACATATCAGTGGTAATGCCTCTCAACTTTTAGCATTATGAATTTATAGTATAAAACTCTTATTTGAAATATATACATAATGGATGAATGGAATTCATCTACTATATCTGATAAGTATAATGGGATATTGGTAATTGGGAATATTTAAGTGGAATATTTCCAAGGTCTGTCTCACTATTAGTTGCTTAGTCTATAGATCCACCTAGCCATCATGCATTCAGCCTCTAACAGAATAAACATACTTAGTGATTGACAGTACAATTATAATTATTGTTCAAAATGTGGAGAACAATAGTTAAGAAAGACAAAGATTTTCTCTGGAAACCCTTGAGTATGTTCTCTCCCTGGTAAAGATTGTAAATTAAAAATAAAGCAAAATGATTCTTAGTGCAGTGGCAAAGAACACTAAAACTTTCAAAGATTTAATACATGGCTGTTGATACAATATATTCCTCTTTATTCTGCTAGTGTGACAATAGTCACAATTGCTATGCAAGGAAATAGATGTTCAGTGGAATAGATAGATATAACATCTGGTGCATGACATATAACTACAAACTCAGACAGGTTGAAATGCATATAAATGGAGGTAAGAAAGCCTGAAAAAGGCATATGTTATCAGATGTATGAGAACAAGTCTTCAAATTATAAAGACCTTAGTGTATTAGGTTAATATTCACTAGAGAACATCTTCCAAACACTCACCGAATAAGCATGTAAAAAGAGTCACTCCTCCAGTAGTCTGATATCAGCTCTTATGCTCTGCCATTTAGGGCAAGCCCAATGGGACAGATTATGAGGGTAATTTCTATGGTAAGTTGAAATTACTAATGTGAATCAAGAGCCAGAACCATCTTGTACCAAGCATGACCTAGTTATGGTTATCAATGAGTGTCCAACTTCTAGGGAGCTGAGATTAATTTTGAGTCTCTGACATAGTTGTCTCAACTAGAAAAACCAGCATCTTGATACAAGTCAGTAGCATGAAACTCCTTCAGCTTTGGTATGATTTTGGGTGAAAAAGATAAAAAAAAAAGATTACATGATATAAGAGCAGCTCTTCCCACCTCATATAACATCCTTGAAATTGACAGCCTGGGAAAACATTGCCTTTTTGGAAATACTGCAGATAAAGCTGGGTATAGTGAAATTTGTTTGTGAGGTGGAGACAGGAAGATTAGGAGCTCCAAGTCATCCTTAAAGACAGCAAAGTGTGTTTCAAAAATTAAACCACACCAAATCCACCAATCCAAATTAACCAAGCAATCAAACAAGTAAACAAACAAACAAACAAAAACCAGAAAGCACAACTAAAGTGCCAAGGGGTCAAACTCCATGAAACTAGTTTGCTAGCAATATATATATATATATATATATATATATATATATATATATATATATATATATGTATATATGAGAGAGTATGTGTATATGAAAGGACTGCCATTATGTGACACTGAATTTCTCCACTGAAAGAATATACAAATCTAGAACAGTGTCCAATATATTTTCCTGATAAAATGACTATTTTCACTTTCTAATATAACAAACCCATAGCATATGTGAATATAAAACACTTGAAACGTAGCCAGTGTGATAAAGAACAAACTTTTAAGTATCATTTAAAGTTACTTATTTGCTTGTAAGTAGCACCCTCCGTGTTAGGACCTCACCCTATGCATAGGCATAGACATTTTGTTCCCAAATAAGCAAAATTTTTACTGGAGCCAAAGTAGGAATTCCATTAAACAGAAAACTACAAATACTGATTCACCAGCCTTTCTTTCTGACTTGAATAACTTGGAGTTGACCATGGTAGTAGGCCATAGACTAAAACGCATTCATCATGATCATAAGAAGGTCAAACTTGTTGCTACTGAACAGGTCTGGGATTCCATTTTGCATACAAGGAAATTTATTGGAAATTTTTTTTGTTTTCTCTGTGAGTGGAAAATTTATCAGTGATGGATTAATAATCATGGGCACCAGAGCTCCTTCAAGGATGAAGTCAGGTTACTATTTAGCAAATTACTTAGATGTATTGGGTTAGAAGGAGGAGCATCTGGATTATGGTTGAAAAGGAAGAGGATGAATTCAGTTCAATGCTAGGAGCAGATCCCATGTTAAGTCTGCAGTTTGTTTTGCAATGTCTTCTTCCCCAGATATTGTACCCTACCATCCTTTAGAAGAAACCAGTATAGTATATAATGAGTTTTGTGTGATTCCTAATGGATTCCTAGGAATGCCATGCTGTTTAATATAAATACTGCTTATGAAATTATGCTTAATTTATGAAACTTTATTAAAATATACATTTAATATATTTAAATTTACTGCACATATATTATAGTTTAATTTGTTTAAGAAATTAAGAGCTCACATGAACGTTTCACTCCCACAGTAACGGTGCCTATGCATCTGTTAACATCATTTATTCTCATATGCTCTCACATATTCTCAAGCTCACATGAAAATCAAGAAAGTAATCTATATTCTGGGCCACAAAACATACTCAACTGAAAAGAATATAAGTCATAGATGATATAGTCTCAAATTTCAATCAAGTTTAATGAGCAGTCAATAACAGAAAAGATACTCCAGTAACCCCAAATATTCACGGGCCAAACAATACATACTTAATAACACATGTCAAAGATACCTTAAAAGAAAATTAAAAAATGTTTTGACCTAAAAGAAAATAAAAATTTGCTTTATCACCATGCATATGGTATACTGAAGATATGTTTAGAGGAAAATTTGGCGCACTGGATAAATATATTATAGGAGGAGAAGGATACAAAATCAGACATTTAAGCCTCCAATTAGAAAATAAAAAGTGGAAAAGAAAATTAAACTTGACTTATGTGATAAAAAGAAAACTTAAAATTAGAATAGGAATCAATGAAACTCAAAGTAGGAAATCACCAGAGAAAGTCAACCCAGCCAGAGGTGGTTCTTTCTAAAGATCAATAAAACCGATAGGCCTCTAGCCAGACTGACTCAGAAAAAATAAAGGTTGCCTCTCAGAAATGAAAAGGAGAAGGTTGCTATTGATACACAGACATTAAAATGTTACAAAAGAATATTATGATTAACTCTCTACTTTCAAATATAAGAATCTAGATGAAATGCATCGATTCCTTGAAATAAACAATCTGTAAGAACTACATGGGAAGAGATAGATCATATGGATAGATCCATATTTACTAAACAATATTGAATCAACGTTAATGTTCATTCAAGCAGAAAGCACCAAGATTGATGGAGCTGCTGGTGAATTTCTAATAACCGTTATAGAGGAAATAACATATCAATTCTCTACAATTTTTCTGTGCAAAATTGAAACAGGGGGACTGCTTTCTAACATATTTCAACATTAATCTGAAATGAGTCATTTGAGAAAAATTAACTCAGGATAGATCACATAACTAAATGCAAAATGCAAATTATCCACCCCTGAAATGAATAAAGCAATGTAGTTGAAAATACAGGTGACCTTGGACTTGGGGATGACCTTTTAGCCACAAGAGGTGTAATCAATGAAAGAAAAAAATCTACAATCTGAATTTGATGAAAATTCAAACTTTTGGCTCTGCTAAAGGTGTTAATAAATGAATGAAAAGACAAACCAAAAAATGGGAGAAATTCCTTGCAAACTATATTGCGTACTGGACCAAAAAATTTAACAGACTCTTCACTGAAGATTAAGAGACAAAAAAAAAAAAAAAAAAAAAAAAACCCAAGACAGAAACAACAACAACATGAGAAACTGTTCCTTGTCGGTGCTACACAACACCTTAATCTAAAAACCGAAAATCACAATGTTCGAAATCTGACACTTTCTGAGCATGTACAAGAGGCCATACAGGGGAAAATTCTATGCCAAGCCTCATGTTTCAGACCAGAGTCAAATGCAAGTGCACTGTACATCTTATGTAAACTTACCTTTTAGCCTATGTGCATGTGAATCATAAATGAACTTCATATGCACATTTGAGCCTCATCCTGAAGGTTTCTCATTACAGATGCTCAATGCTCCAAAAAGCCAAACAGACAAACAAATAAATAAGATCTCAAACACCTCTGCTCTAGGCATTTCAGATGGGTAGTGATGATCTTGTAGATGACTAAGAAATTGCAAATGAAAACAATGAGAAACAACTTAAAACCCATTAGCTTAGCTCAGATCTCAAACACAATGAAAAATGCTGATGGGGATGTAACAGATGCGTTCATTCATGGCTGATGAGAATGCAATATAACTTAGCCATTTTGGAAGATATTTGACATTTCTTGAAACACGAAGACATTCACTTTCCACGTGAACCACCATGCTCAATTTTTTATGTGAACGCTGGGGATCCACGCTCAGGTTTCATGCATGTGTGGCAGGCACTTTATCACTAAGCCATCTTACCAGCCCCGTGGCAGGACTTTAAAATCTATGAGCTTCAGTTCTTTCTTCTGTAAAGTGCAGGAGGGAAAGCCTAGGATGAGAGTGTGGCTCTTGGTGACACCTACAATGGAGTTGCGAAAGAATCAACGACATCATAATTCTACATGTGTGTGTAACTTAAAAGGGGAAAATGTTAGTTATTTTTTTCCATGGGGCTTTTCCATAGGGTTTCCATGGAGGTACCTAAGTATATGATTACATGGAAAACAAGGGTACAGGAATCAGGTATTGGCAGTTTTTCCATTTTAATTTTGTGTGTGAATTAATATAAATGTGGGATGTAAAGCATTAATGCAAGTCAAATGTTTCAGCGAACAAATTTCAGCAGTTCAATTTTATAACAATTATAAATAAAACCTGTAAATTTTTCTGGATAATGCCAGCATTTGGATTTTTTTTAAATAAGTAAATTTCTTATTGATGGCAATTAAATGGTGTTTGTAGCATTTTTTATCATACAGTAGATTCCATCCATTCACTATACTTTTCTAACTAAGTTGCCTTACATGCAAGTACATGTTTTTAATGTTGTCTGTGTTCTGTGCTGTTCCTGTAAGTTTGCTATTAAAATAAATTAAACTAAAAAAGGGGGGAGTCATTATACAGTTTTAACTGTGGAATATGAGAAAAATGTTAATAAGCACTTTCTCAAAGTGCATCAAAGAGCATCTGTCTCTAAGAAGCTTCACTGAAAACAAATGTTTCCCAAAGAAACATTTTTTTTCTGAGTGGAAAGATGACACTGCTAGGCTGCAGGGGGCTGTGGACATAAAATACCCTATTGCTGCCCAGTTTCTGGCTTCTTTTCTAAGATGAGTGAAGTCCAAGGCAGTTAGAATTGAGAGCATCTTAACAGCAGCTACATCAATGAACAAGAGTTGAGTTTGAATAGACAGCATCAGGGGAGGCCACTGGTTGCAGACTCTTTGTGCTGACTCTGTGCTCCATTCGCCAGCTATGAATAAGTTAAGGATGCCTCTGAGAAGACCTGGAGGAAGGTCAGTATTTCATTGCACAGCAGCGTGGAAACGAGCTCCAAATGCCTTTTTGCTTGTGTGTGGAAATCTCAGTGAGTTTCACAGGAACGCCTCTGCTCCCTCTTTCTTTCTGACACAGTGAGAATTTCTCTGATCCTCTTCAACACTTTCATGGGGTAAGGGGACACATTGGTTTTCACTTCATAAATAGTTGTGGTTATTGTTCCCGAATCTTAGGTGAAATGTATATTATTGGGGAGAGGAAGATGTTCAAGTGCCTACTACACTTCTTTAAGCTCCTCAGCCATTAAGTTTAAACATACACTCAATGACTTAGTTAGATTTACCTGAACTCTTGATGCAAATATTCTAGTCTTTGTTCAGATATTTTCCTTTACAATGCTTGGCAGAAGGCATGACTTTTTTTTTTAACATGTTTGTTGAAGCAAAACTTTTTTATTTATTTATTTTTTTTACCCACTCCTACAAACTTAATAGGTACCTGCAGTCCCCTCCCTCCCTCCACCCCTTCCCAGTCCCCTTTGCTCCCTCCCCCCTTTCCCCTTCCTTTCATCCCTTCCCTCCCTTTCTCCCAGTACCCCCCTCTTCTCCCCCTTCCAATCCCTGGAGCATCCTTTAGTGTGAATGTCAAACTTCCCTCTGTGTCCTCCACTCTAATGAGGTGTAAGGACTCAGTAGCATTGCCTAGAGCCCTTTCTTGTGCTCTTCTTTAGTATGAGAACACTATTGTGACTGTTAATCCCTTTCTCTAAGGATCCTAGTGCCTGTGATCCATGCTAGACTTTGGGGGCGGGGGGGTCGTTGATATGTCAGTCATTGCTCAGGTCATGCAAAGTCCTATTATGGTTACTTCAGCCCTAACTTGTGTGGAGTATCTTGCTTATTGTTGCTCCTCCCCATCTTTAGGCTCTTACAATTTTACTGCCCCCTCTTCCGCAAATTTCCCTGAGCTTTAGGATGGGGAGAGATTGGCTGGTCTGGTTCCAGGTGATTAATATAGGGTCTCTGATGTTCTGAATTATGGTTTCTTCTTGTTTTCAGTTTTGTTGTTCTTGCACCGCCCTTGGCTCCATCCTGATTGGTATTGGATGTCACCTCCTAGCCAGAGATAAAACGCTGTTAAAATGGAGTCTTACTATAAGAGTAGATTCAAAGGTAGATGGAATAAGAGTAGGAGACTGCTGGGGGGGGGGTCAGTCTCCCATTTGTTGAAGCAAAACTTTTAAGTGAAAGAAAGAGCTGCCTGTTGTTTGGTCTCTCTGAGCCCCAGTTTTCCTCTATAAAATTGCCCCTCCCAAATGACTTTTTTCCTAGGCTGTTTAAAAACCAAAACGCACATAGTATAGTATAGCACTATGTAGTACATACTCAACAAGTGGTAGACATGATTGTCTTACATTTTCCTAGAAGCTGTTCACAAAGAACTAGAGCAAGAAGGACAGCAACACTGCCACGTGAACCCACGGGATGAGTAGGGAATGAGCCTGCATTGTGGAGACACCACCGGAGCACCACTGAGCAGGAGGAGCCTGTGTTAGTCACTTTTCTCACTGCTGTGTTGAGACCCTTGGCCACAGCAGCTTCAGAAGGAAGGATTCTTTAGCTCACAGTGTAAGGAGCGTGTGGTCCATTGTGGTGGCGAAGATATGGCATGAGGCCGCTGTCTACGTTGTCTCTACAGTCAAGAAGGAAAAAGAGATGAATGCTGGTGCTCAGCTTGTTTTCCTCTTTCCATTCATTCCAGGGCCCCAGTGCCACTCACATTCATGGTAGGTCTTCCCATGCTAGTTGATCCAATCTGGAAAATGGCTTTCAAAATGTTCAGAGATTTGGGGCTGGAGAGGTGGCTCGGGGATTAAACCTCTGCCTTTCAGGCAGAAGGTCCTGAATTCGGATCCTAGACCCCATGTATAGACGCCGGCGGAAGCGGGGGCGGCCTGCGTTTCTGGTCCTGGTAGGGCGGAGCCTGTGAATCCCGGGGCAGAGTAAACAAGGAGGAGGTGGAGGTGTCCATGGTGGTTCCCGAATTCGTCTGTGGTTCTACACACACACATACATACACACATGCATACACGCATACACGCACAATTGAATAAATAATAAAAAAATTTTAAAAATGTTCAGAGATTCGTCATTTTGTTGATTCTAGATCCTATGACATTGACAATCAACATTAATCATCACAGACCAATCACATCAAGGATATATATATATATAAAAGGTTTTAGGAAAGAAAGAAAGGTAGATGTGAAATGTGGAAAGGGGAATTTTTTTATTTATAAAGCTCAACCTCTTAACTTGTATTTGGCATCTCTGAAAGGACATAAAGTATTTCTTCTAAATAATCTTCATACTGAGAGAGATTCTGATGATAGACTGCTGCTTATGAAGTTAGTGTCAACGTGCAATTAATTTTCAGAATCCTCTCTCCTTCATGCATTACCTCATCTGCTAGTTTCTAGTTGCTCTGGCCCCTTGAAGCAAAAACAGGTGCTTTGGAGAAGTGGTGAGAACTCAAAGTGAATGGCACGCAGAGATCTCTTTTGTGTCAGAGAGTAGCACAGACCTCAAACCCTTTCCATACCTGGGCCACTTAAGTGCTAGAATCATAAAACCCAGGATGAAGCAGAACAATTGAGCAATTGTTTTTTTTTAACAGCCTTGGAGAGGATTTCTGAGTACCTAAGTCATTAATGAGTTTTAGGAGGCAGGTGCAAAACACACAATCACTTCCATTTCCATCCCTTTTATCATTTGAGAGCACTTACAAATTATTCACTGATTTCCATGGCAGAGGCATTTTGCACAAGAAAAAAATACTCTATCAGAAAACAGCAATTAGGCATTATTCAAGATGTCTCTAATTGGGAGGAAAACAATGAAAAGCAACAATTACACAAGTTTAAAGAAATTCAACTCGTTCTCATTAAAATTTTTGAATGGTCAGTTCATTTCATTTTTCTTAGCATGCTTAGTTACCAGAACTCCTAATTCAGTCTCCACAAACTCTCTGAGGGAATCAAACATGGGCTTCTCCCACAGGCCCATGACCGTATTGCTTTGCAGTTGTTCACATCTGTCCCTTTGTTCTCGGCACCCTCCATCTTCTTGGGTCCTAGCTTCCTAGTGCCTCCAGTTCAGATCTCATGGCCAAGAGCAGAGTAGGTTTGGAGCACAGTTGTGGCTTCTCCCTAGGACTTCAGAGGGAGTGTTTTCCTATTTCATGCTGCTGCAGCAGAGGACACTTTTATAAAGGGATGATGATTGCTTTTCACGGGATCGCCTAACCTTCCACCCCACCATCAGGAATTCCTCTAGCTTTCACATTTTGTAAAACTGGGGATATTGCCGTTCATATAATAGGTTATGAAAAATCATTTTCTGTGGCTAAGGTCAACATGGAGTTATCCAGACGCCTACGTTCCCAAAGCACAGAAGGCTGTAAACACTAAGAGTTTGTCTTTCCACTCTAAAGACTAGTTATGTGGACCCCAAATCAACTCCATTGTCATGATTGGACACAGACGTCAACTTGACAGTTGAGGGTTTGAGCTCTGGGAACATTTATAGAGAATTAGTGGCTGAGTTAAGCCCAGAGCAAACCTGAAGGAGATTGTCTAGCTGATGGGGAAGACCCAGCCCATAGTGGATGGGACTAGCCCTGGAGTAAAATACAGAGAGCTGACTGAGAAAATTGGCATCCTTGTGTGTACACTTGGCCAGACATTCTGGTCTGGCAAGTAAGGATCATCTCTCTCTCAGCTGTTATGTAGAGATGGTATGGCCAGTTCCCTCAGGCCTGGTGTTGATATAAGCTCTCCTATCAAGCTGGACTATGAACTGTAACTGGACAATCATAAAATAAAATAAACCTCTTGTTCCCTTAAGCCGTTTGATGGTGATTTATCAGCAACCATGCAGGCTGACTGCAACATCTACCAATCCAGGAGCTTTCTTGTCCTTTCCTGAGTCATTATAATCAGAAGACTGTAATGGAAGTGAGCAGTGTTACAGGAAATGCAGCGCCCTTGCAGAAGGATGCTGTCTTTGCATCTGCATTCATATGGTAGCCCTAAAGTAAGAACTTTGGCTTTCCTGAACCAGGGAAGGCAGATCTCCAAAAAATCACCATCTTGGTGGGATTCTTTCCATGTCATTGCTCCATTTGGAAGCTGAAGCAGTATTTACTGCCTCAGGTCACAGAGGTAGAAATGAGGAGTGGGTGAGAAGTTGAGATATAGATTAAGCAGCCTGTATTGCACCGCTTGGCATGGCAGGAAGATGAACATCTTGTTTAGATTAGTGGGACTTGCTGGTTTCTACCTTAAAGAAATCTATCTCATGGTAGGAGTGGCTTATCACCAAAGTGAAGCTGGTGGGGTGCTGGTAAGCAAGGTTAAATCAATACTGAGTATTGTTACCATTAACCGACCTGGAGAAGAACTCCCATTGTTTCCTGCATCGATGGTGTGAGCGTGACTTACAAGACCAACAGCATGTAAATGTACATGTGCCTTGAAAAGGCCCCGAGGATCACTCAGTACTGGCAAAGCAGGCAACAGTGATCCAACCAGAAGACTGTAGACCGTAGTATCCCCCTGAGGAACATACACCTCTCCAGTTCCTTCCCATGGCTCTGTGCTCGAAGAAAAAACTGGGGAAAGAATGGAGAGGTGTGAGACACATATACAGAGTTCCCCCTTTTTAAGAAGGCCTTGCAGAAGGAAGAATGTGCCTCTGCATTTAAACTCTAGGTTCAAAATGAAAAAGTCTAACCAATCATTCTTTCTATAGATATCTACTTCTTTAACTCCTCTAGCCAAATATATCACAGGTCTCTGTTGCTTGTGTTTACTAAAATTCGTTTCAATCCATGTACCTTTATTCAATTTCACTGCTGCCCCCTTACTTCATGAGCCATCAGCCATCACTCATGGTAACCCAGAGGGACCTTCGGTGAGGGATCTTCTACTGCCACTTGCCCTTCTAGAACATTCTCTACTCTGTCATCTTACAAAACACAGATCTTATTGTTTCGTTCTCTTAAAGAATTAAGATTAACTTGAAGGATTTGTTTCACTTGCCATGGTGATAAAGCCAAATATATAGCATTGTCTGCAAAGCCCGATGTATCAGAGACCCCGCCTTTTCCTCCACAATTGCTTATGAGTATGTTTTCTTCTGTGTACACACCCATCACATCAATATATATCAGTTTGCAAGTCTGTCATTGTTCCTCTGACAGCCTGGCCTTTGGCAGACAGCAGAAATCCTCTCTTCACTTCAGTTTCACAGTCTCTCATGATCTCTCACATCTCGACTGAGAGGCTCCTACCTGAAGAAAGAATTCACTCTTCCTGTGTTAGTTTGAATGGACACACTATCAATGTACAAGGGAACTGGGTCTGCCTTAATGTCCTAGCCAGAATGAGTTAGCTCTTTTTTTTTAAACTTTGTTCATTCATTCATTCATTAATTCATTCATCCATTCATTCAGTGTGTGTGTGTGTGTGTGTGTGTGTGTGTGTGTGTGTGAGTGTGTGTGTGTCAGAGGGCACATATGTCCCTGTGGAAGACCAAGGGTGACTTCTGGAGTCATCTTATATTGCTTCTATTTTCTTTTTGCTTCTCTTTGGTATTTCCCAGGCTCTGCCTACCGGGGCCGAAAGTGCAGGCCACCACTGTTTCTACCTGGCATTTTTTGACATGGGTCCTAGGATCCAAACTCAGGATCTTCTGCTTGCAAGGCAGATTCTTAACCCCTGAGCCATCTCTCCAGCCTGAGTTAGTTCTCTTATGTTTATAGTTCTCTCCCAGCAACATTTTTCTCCAGCTCCTTACTCCTTTGAGTAATAGAATTTAGAATTTGGTGAATGACATCACTGTATTGCTCCATCTCTGTCTTCTCTCCCATTCTTTCCCTCTTTCATTTTCTTGAAATCTGTAGAAAGTTATCAGTGCTTTATTCGTTTAAAATATATCTATTTATTTATTTATTTGAGAGAAAAAGAGAAGAGAGAGAGAGACAGAGGCAGAATATAGGCAGAGACAGAGACAGAGAGAAACAGATAGAGAAAAACAGGAAGAGAAGGTGTGCATGTGCCACAGAACATTATGGAGGTCAGAGGACAACTTTGGGTAGTTGGGTTTCTCTTTCCCCATGCGGACTCTGAGGATCAAACTCAAGTCACCAGATTTATGCATAGGTGTCTTTTATCTCCTGAGCCACTCACTGGTTTGTGTGTGTTTTCTTATATATCATTGGCTTCTTGACCTTCTGTGTAACAAAGTTCTGATCATGTTCAACATTGCAAAGGCGAATAAGAGATAGGACCTCTTAAAGTAATTTGATAGGAAGAAGGATATTTCGAAAAGGAATGCCAAATCAAACTCAAAAAGAAAAAAAAAACTAAAATTTAAAAGTCACCAATATTTATTGACTCTCCAGTATGTCAAAAAATATCCATCCACTCATCTACCAGCTAACTCAGCAAACACCATACTGAGCATTGAACACTAATGGTAAGAAAAACAGATTTAGTCCTTTCCCCTAAAAGAATGGATCTCCCAATTGTACTTAGCTGTATGATATGTGTGTGTGTGTGTGTGTGTGTGTGTGTGTGTGTGTGTGTATGTGTGTGTGTGCACAGGAGCATACATGCACACATGTGTGTGTTGGAGGATAAGTAGCAGTGGTCCAGATAGAAGGAATATCATGATAAAATCCAGAATTGTTAAAATCCAGAGATTACCTCCCTTGGCTGTCAACCACACTACTCATTTTGTGGCTGGAATAGGTGGTCTTGGGGTTTCAAGCATTCTGTGAGGTGGACATTGTGAAACATGGGCCTTCTCCCAGCCACTTGGTATGCAAATTTAAACGTCAAAAGTTGCAATGATTTACTGCAAGCATCCCATAAGACTTTTGAAATTAAAAATAGATTACATAATATTGTAAGAACCAATGTGATATTGGAAGACATTTGAACAGTTCGTCTTAGACAGAGCAGAGAATGGCAGCGGATGGGGAGTTGTACACATGAAATGTTTGCAGAGGCAGGCCATGGTGCTTTAGCCATGAACTATTTCCCCCAAGAAAAGTAGGAAATTTGGCAAGGTTTTGAATCAAAACAGGGTATTCAGCAATACCAACCTGGACACTGTGGGGAGATTTAATTGGAAGGGTGAAAAAGAAAACAATAAAATCAGAGGATGTTGGGGGAAGTCATCTAGTTCTGTATCTAATATATTTATATATCATGATTTTACATATTCTTTAAACTGGAGGGAATTTAAAATTTATTGGAAGGAACAGACCTTAGGAATAGGATCTCCCAAGTCGCTACCTCAAGGGCCGATGGGGCTTGACATTTCTCACACTTTTCATCCCAGTTGATATTTCTGACTTATTCTCACCTGGTGCTTATTCATATTTTGTCTTAGGACATCAGTATGAACACAGATACTGCCAAGGTCTCCTCTTTTCTAACTTCCTCCCACCACAATCTTTGCTTGAACTTAGTACTGTGGTTTCTGAATATATCAAGGTTTCTGGATAATTGTAGCTTCTAGATTGCCGTCCCCATTCTACAAACACACCTCCTTGTGGATTTCCTAAAGGTTCTACTCCAAGTGGCAGGAACTAATATAATGATGAAGCCAATTACTTTACTACTGACTACATCAACACTGAATTATCTCACCAGAACAATAGCACACAGGAGCCAGGGAGGTCATTAATGTGAAATTATACTAGTGGGGTTTTCTGACAAAACACACTGAAACAGTTGATATAAGGGCAACAGAGAAGTTGGAGAAAATAGCAAGCAAACCCAGAGAGCTCCTGGATCCCATTGCTGCCTTCCCAACAATTTAACAGGTGGACTAAGATAACTAATTTGCATAGAAGGCAGTTAGATTCTATTGAAGTGGCATTAAGCAATATGTTGTATCTAGGAGGCTTCATAATATTCCTACGTAGCAAGCAGTTTTTTTCCATATTAAGAAAGAAACCAGTGCTATATGCAGATATCACATAATTACTAAAAGGGTTAGCTTTAGTTTTAGTTTTAGTTAACATGGACACAGGAAAAGAAGGTTCAGAAGGTACCTCCAGGAACATAAGTAGAGCATTCAAAAAAGCTAATGAGGGCCAGGCAGATAGCTCAGTGGATAAGTATACTTTGTACACATGATGGCGTTTGAATCTCCAGCCTCCAGGTAAAAAGTTAACCATGACTGCTTGTGCCTGTAACCCCAGCACTGAGGAGTAGAGACATTGTTCATTGGTCAGTTAGCCTAGCCAGACTGAATAGCTTCTGCTTCATTGAGAGACTCTTTCTCAGTGCGATAAGGTAGATAGTAATAGAGGAAGATACAGGACATTCTGCTTTGGGTTCCCACATGCATGTACCCATATATTCATGTACATGCACCACATACAAACAGCTCACAACCCAACATGGGCACACGCACTCTCTCTCTCTCTCTCTCTCTCTCTCTCTCTCTCTCTCTCTCTCTCTCTCTCTCTCTCTCTCTCTTAAGTATTCGCAGGCAAGCAGATGTTTTACAGAGGATCTCCAACATTGGTGATACCAGATGAAATACTAGTGTGCTTTCAGTTCCGTCTATGTGTCTATAGTCTCATTCCAGCTAGGAGACCAAGGATCAGACCTATGTATCTTTCACAAAGTGATTCTGAATGAGTCTTGGTACACACTGCTTTACTTTGCTACAGTTGCCATACACTGCAGCTGTAGACAGCAGAAACTTAGACTTACGAGGAGGAGGATGACAAAAAGCCAAGATAATGGTACAGGAAGAAGTGGATCCTTAAAAAACCTACCTTGGCTGATAGATGGTCATTTTCCTGTCTTCACTTTATCTCCTGTTCTGTGCCTAATTTTAGCACATGTACAGCACAACGTTGCTGTACGTGCTTCAGATAGATAGCTCTGGGCAGCAGAGCGTTATTTGCTCCAACATGTTAATGGTGTCTGGCTGAGGATATCATACTGTAAGCAATGCTTGTCCATGTGCAGGGGTCCTGGTGGAGCATTCCTCTTGTCTCCGTCTTAGAAGTCTTAGAAATCATTAACTGATGATATGTTGATAGCATTCAGCAGTATTTTTTTCTTTAACAAAGTTTTCTTGCCACATGGTGTTAATAACAACTTCCAGCATCTGATGTGTGAATACTGAATTGGCAATGGGTTTTGGGCATCAGCAAAAGTCTCTTTCAGCAAGAGCTTTATAAATCACAAACTGCCATCCTGCATTTAAGTCTCAGTTTCCTGCAGCACAAATGCAGAGGTGAGGGTTTCCTGTGGTCACTTCCTGCCTTTGACAGCTACCCTCTTTCTTCCCATACCATTGGCTCATCCTATCTCTGGGTGTACTCACTCACTAGGGCTTCAGGCTGTATGTTTGTAAGGATAAACCCATTCTCTAAGTGTTTTTCTCCTTGAATTATACCATGCCTGTGTTTACATTAAACTTAAGATTAGCTTATCTGATTAAACATTTTGTGTGGCCTTTGAATTTTAACAGCAAGAAATGTCTAGCCTGGTTATTTGATGGGTGCCTGCTGAGGCTTGATGATCTGGCTTTTGTAAAGATTTTTTTCTGTCTCTCCGGGTCCTGCCTTCAAGGACATTTCCATCCCAGCCTGAGACTTTGCCAAACATACTTCTCTGGGGTCCTGTGTATCATCTCACAGACGATACAGGCACTTCCTGTGCTCCTTCACACCCCATCGAAAAATTGATAAGTCATGATGACCTTTGATGACCCAACTGATATCACTTCTGTCTCTGGAGTCTGAGGTTACTCTTCAATGCAGCATCCTCTAAAGTGTCTCCCATACATCTTCCTGTTGTGGTTACCTCTTGTCAAGGTCAGGAGTCACACGGAGAAGGAGGAGGCTGAACATTACATTTTGGTTTACTCCTTGAGTTCACCGTTTCCTTTTTATTGCCACTCCTCAGGTCGGAAGTGAGCTTCCTCTGTGTCTTAGCTTCACATGGTATAAATACAATGATTGATGTTTCACACTACCGAGAGACTGCCTTGATACAGGCTACTGGTAAATGGTAACTCTGCAATATTCCAGATAGTTACCATGCAAAGATAATCATTGCATTATTAATGATATTGTATCCATATCCTACTGCTGTTACTAAGTTGCAAGATCTGCAATGTCTACAAACCTTGCGTGTGGTAGTATAGAATGGTAGTATAGAGGGGCTGGAGAGGTAGCTCAGGGGTTGAGCCTCTGCCTTGCAGGTGGAAGGTCCTGAGTTCGGATCCTAGACCCCATGTATAGACGCTAGGTGGAAGCGGGGGCGGCCTGCATTTCCGGACCTGGTAGGGCAGAGCCTGTGAATCCCCGGGCAGAGTAAACAAGGAGGAGGTGGAGGCGTCCATGGTGGTTTCCGAATTCGTCCGTGGTTCTACATACACACACATATACACACACATGCACACACACGCACAATTGAATAAATAATAATAAAAAAGAATGGTAGTATAGAAAGATATTTACTCTTCATTCCTGGCTCCTGGCCAGGAAATTCTAAAATCCTTGGAATGTCCTAAGTGCTGAGTGATAGAATTTTCTTCTGTTCTAATGAGAAGACTCCTAACAGGCCAGGAGTTCCTCAGAAGCATTGCCCATCAGTCCATGACAGTTTGCTCAGGTTCATTTTGCTTGTGCAAGATACATGGTGAGTAATTGGGATTTCTTCATCTTGAGGGCAGTGTCCTGTGAAATGGCTGAGAAAGGGGGGGGGGGAATAAGGATATGAAGCATATACAATGGTCTCAAATTATGATTTCAAATAAAACTCTGAATTAACATTTCACAATGAAACATATTACTACCTAATCCGTTTCTTTTCATTTGATGATATGTTCTTTGTAAAAGCTGGTTTCTAATGATGCATCAGGAATTTTTCCATCCAGACTATATAGTGTTGAAGATAAAACACCTAACATCTAATGTGCATTCAATAAATTATCTGTTAACTGGAGGTCACTCAAAATGTCTTTGGGAACTATGGGGGCTTTAGATTGTCTGCCTTTGCCATTCATCCATCTACTCTAATTTTCTGAAGAGTAAAGTGCGGACATAGACCATTCTATTTACCAGAACATGAAAGACTAAGGTCCCTTCTCCTTTTTCTTTTTTTTCTGTATCCACTTACATGTTCCTGAGCAACTGTTGGCAATTAATGGACCAAAGGAAGACAAAGGCAACTGGGTTTGGTGTAAATAACTGTACCTCACAGTCTCCTCTACATCTTCCTCAATTTGTTGGGACCAAGTTTCTTTGAATTCATTAGAAATGCCACATGGTGGCCACCTGTTGCAGGAATAGCAATCGGCTGGCTCGGCTCCACTGCAAACCATGTAGCAGGCTTTGTCTTGGTGGGGCTGTGGTTTCTAAGGCAGCACTTCCAACTTCATCTAAGCACTTGTGAGAAATTCAAATTCTTAGGCTGCTCTTCACAACTAAAGAATCAGAAATTCTAACAAGCCTTTCAATGATGTGGTGCACAGTCAAGTTTGAGAACTATTGTACAACTACCTTACTCAAGTACTGCATCCAACCTCACATCCCCTGGGCTTGCTAGAAATGGACAATCCTGTGCCTGAACTTGAGCCAACCGGATCAGGTTCCACCTAACAAAATGCCCTGATTACCAATTGTACAATAACAGTAAAACGTGTCTTACATCTCTGGCTCAGCACCGACTGTACATTGAATTCAGCTTTGATGTTTCAAAGCAAAAGCAAAAACGAAACATCCAGAATCCCCAGAGATTTCTATATAGAGTGTAGTCCAACTTAGGATGTTTTGACTTAGGATGTTTTTGATTCTACATTGATGAGAAGTAGACATCATCTTTCAAGGATTGAATTACTGTTCTTCCCTGGACTAATGATATAGAGGGCAATGCTTTCATGTCATGAGGTTATAAGCATTAAACTACAACTCTCAGTCTCATAATTATGAGGAAAAACATAATATTTTGTGTGCTCTCTCCTTAACTATAATATTGGAAGGTATGTGGCTTAAATGTATTTTGGATTTAGTGTATTTTCTACTTGGAATGTATTTTAAGTTGTCAAAGCCAATCATCTGCATGTTTTATTCTAAAGGTCATTCTAATATGCAGCAAGGTTTGAAAAACAGTACCTTACGTATGCTTGAGACTTAAGAGCAAACTTATATTTCCCAGCCAATTTGTCTTTACACAATTTAACTTCCTCCAACTAGATGGGTTAGCATGATTTGAAAGGCTTGCAGGAAGCAGGGTGTGATATGAGTTGGAACACAGTTGTCCTTTCTCTGGAGCAGCTGTTTGGGGTCGCAGTGTTCATTTGGTCTCTTCCGTAAGCATTAAGAGGAGGAGTTTCTATTGGGATGGGATGACTCTTGGCTGAGGTACAGCAGAACCAGAGCTTCGCATTAGAGCAGAAGCATCCTCCTTGCACAGGGAGCTCAGGCTACGTGTAAGGGAAAGAGCAGCAACTCTGGACGGATTCTCCCTTACTCGTTCCAGACTTTCTTGCACTGTCACCTTCTACCCATTCTGTAAACATTTCATTCCTTTTCCTTTTTAAAACATCCAGAGTGGTTTCATTATTTGCTATTGAATTCTATATTTTAATATTATTTCTTTCTTTCTTTTTTCCTAGTTTTATAAGCATATTGAATAATAATCTCTGCCACCCTCCTTCACCCTTTCTTCCTTCTACCCTTTCCCCTTCCCCTCCCTTCCTTCATCAATCCATCTCCCTCCCTCTCACCTTCCTATGTGTCTGTTTCTATGGGTTCCAGGGTTTCTTCTATATCATTTGTTCTAGTGGGGAGGAAAAAGATCAGTAGGGTCATATAGACTATGAACTTATAGGTAAGAAGACAGTATAACAATATACTGTAAATACCTGTTCTTATACCCATAGTTTGGAAGAGCACTTAGCACTCACTCTAAAAGCCTTCTTCTACAACAGAAGGAGAGGATCTCAACACTCAGACAGGACACAGCCTAGTGTAGTGGAAGAGCAGTGAAATAGACAACAGACAACTAGAATGCAGAGTATCAGGGAACCTGCATTGCACACCTGAAAGCAGGCCAACTAAATCTCTCCCCATCCTAAGACTCAGGGAGCCTTGCAGAAGAACAGGCAGGCAGTAAAATTGTAAAAGCCTAAGAATGGGAAGGTCTACTGCTGGACAAGACAGTCCACACTCAAGGCAGGGTCACTACATTCAGAAACTCACAACAATGAGACTTGCCCTTACCAGACTTATTTTAACAGGACACAAAAATTAATCATAAGAAAATTCTTATTCAGTCCAAACTCATGACCTTCTTGAAGAACAGTTTTTTTTTTTCCAAATGTTCTCACCACCCTTCCCATCAGCACACACTCCTCCCAGGTTTGAGGGCCCAAGCCACATTTGAAATGATTATCCAGTTCTGTGTGCTGTCACTTTCCCTATCCAAATCTTAAAATCCCTTCTCACTTTGAAAGGCAAAAAAGATTCTCACTGCCTGGCTAAGAAATATTTTGAAATGAAATTCATATTGTCTCTCACCTACTTTTTTCTCGGTAAAACCAAGCCTGGATTTTATGCTATAACTTCATATTATCAGAGTTGTAGCCATCAAAAAAGAGAACCAAACAATGAAAAATCAGATTTTATTTTCAGATGATGCGTTTTGATATGAAGGGCTTAGATGTCTCTAATCTTTCAAAAGTGTGTTCTCCTCTTGAAAGGGTAGCAAAGGCTTTTGATGTCAGCAATAATGGCGCAGCAACGGAGCAGATAGGAAGAGAGAAGCTCAGGGAAAGGAGAGGGTAATGGAGAGACCAAGGAAAAGGAAAGATCAAAGTATAACCACAGATTTCTTGCACATGTGAGAAAGAAGTCACTCACAGGCATATCACCGTCATTTTGAACACACATTTACACTTTCCCTTTTTATCCTTTTCTTTCCTTCTTTCCTTTTTTCCTGTTTTCCCTTTACCCTCCTTCATTCTTTCTTTTTCTTTCTTTCTTTCTTTCTTTCTTTCTTTCTTTCTTCTTTCTTTCTTTCTTTCTTTCTTTCTTTCTTTCTTGTCTTTTCTTTTCTCTGCTTTCTGTTTTTTCTGTTTTTTCTTTCTTTCTTTATTCCTGTCTTTCTTTCTTCTCTCTTCTTCTCTTTCCTTTCTCTCTTCCTTCTCTTCCTTCCTTCCTTTCCTTCCTTCCTTCCTTCCTTCCTCCTCTTCCTTCCTTTCCTTCCTTCCTTCCTTCCTTCCTTCCTTCCTTCCTCCTTCTTTCCTCTCTCTTTCTCTTTTGATGTCTTGCTATTCATTTGGTTAAAAGTTTCCAAAGCCTTCTTCAAGAGCTGCATGGACGTAATCACCTTCATAGACACTAGTGGCTGCTGAGCATCGGCTTTTTATGCAGTGAATAGTTTAAAGTAACAGAATGAGCAGCCAGTGGATCACCCTGAGCAAGATGATGCCAAGGGCTTTTTGTTGATCATCTCTTTGCTTTGCTCAGTCTAGGTTCCCTTGACCAGCAAAGGAAAATGAGATAATGGCTGACAACTCTCAAGTCACAAGCTCCCTGTCCAATGACATATGCTTTCCTCCAAAATCATCTCAAAATAAAACCTTACCATTGAGCAGTCTACTTCTAGCTAGAGCTGGATTAATGAGTAGTTACATTTGTGCTTGTGAGAGAAGTACAGGAAGGGACTTGGAAACCCACCTTGGACTGAGACAAATGTTCTTGAAGCCAAGGTTCTCTGTGTATGTATAAGCATGAAAGATTATCTTTGTGTACAGCGAGTTGGAGCCAACACTTCCAATTGACATGAAGTTACGTTAGCCAAAGTTAATATTTACTTAGAGACCCAAATTTTTCTTGCACTCTCTAGTCCCATAGGTGTTTATCATATTAAACTTGTTATTATATTATTTTATTTTTTTCCTTCAGATTATGCAGGTTTGTGGTTTTCTTTTTCATTCTGCGAAACTTTGGAACAAAGGAAATTTTGGAATACCAAAACATCTTTCCAAATGATTTCAAAATGAACTGTATCCTCAACTAATTTGATTTGTAGGAAATAAAGAACAAAGGCTTGTTAAAAGAAAGCTTTAAAATATAATTATTCACATGTGCAAACATGTTAAAGCCTTAGTTCTTATTGAAGGCACATCATGCAATGCTTTCATGCTCTAACTGTTGCCCATTAAAAAAAATAAATTCCTCACCATATGCAGGTGTGATTATACAACCAACTGCCAATTCTGACTGGCTCAAGGATCCTTTTAAAAATGTCCAGATGGATATGAATGTCGGATTTGGCAGTTAAATTATAGAGCCCAATCTATCCCTTTTAAGTATGAAGGCGCTGAGGAAGAATATTGATATCTTCTACCACACATGCACACTTCCAAAAAGATTTCAAAGAACACATTGCTTTTTGAACTAGAATTATATTTCCCCATTTCCTTCAACAATTTCAGAATGAACTTTGTTCTAACTTTTATTACTTTTCTTTAGTCCAAATTCCTTCCTAACAATATGAAAAATAAGTTTTTGATAGATAAACAAGTGAGTAGGAAATTAGATTTCTTAATAGCCTATATCTATAAATGATTGTAGAGGGAAAAGAAATAAAGCCATCCCAGAGTGGGTCCTCAGGAGCTTGCCATCTGCCCTCTAGAGAGATGCTTTACAGGGGCATAGGAAGGCATCTCATTGAACCCTGCTGCTTTTAATCAGCAAGTACACATCTACCACCCCAACAGGAAGAGCCAAAGCAGCAAATTTCCGTCAGCACTATATGGGGAAAAGTGGTAAGTATCATAGACATTGCTTCTGCTTGTCCTGACTTAAATCCCCAGTGGTATTCATTGTTAGTAGACGATTGATCATCTTTTTATATAATTTAGATGGAAGCTAAAGTGTAGAATGCCATCATTCAATATATGGCACCAGACTTATTTCCGAAGGGATCATCCAGGAATACGATCTCCTAATATGCTGTCTAATTGAAAGGAAGTCCTAATAACACCTTTGATAGGCTCTGAATAGCATATACAAAGTTTTTACACAGGAGAAGGAGAGGAAAGATATAGCACTTTGAAATTATGATCAGGAGGGACCAAAAGTATCTGGTCTCACCATTTCTGCTCAACATTGAAATAGGGGTGCCAAACATGGCAATAAGATCAATAGATACAAATGAATGAATGAATGAGCATAAACAGCATACAGATTGAAGAGAAAGAAATGAAACTGTTTTCATAGAATTTACAGATGAGATGATCATCTATGGATTCTACTTGATAGAATTCATATACACATACAAAATCTGTTGAAACTGGCGGGTAAATTTATATACTAGTAAGTAGTAAGGAACACACAGAAATTAGGAAAACATCCATTTAAAAATATCATCTATCTGGCCTAGTGGCACAGGTCTGTAACTCCACTTACTTAGAAGAGTAAGACAGAAAGATCACAAGTTCAAGTCTTGTCTGTGGTACAGAGTGAGCTCAAGGCTAATCTTGGTAACTTAATGACATCCTGTCTCAAAATAAAAAGTATAAAAAGGGTTACAGCGTAGTGAAAGAGGATTTGCTTACCATGTGTAAATGCCTGTGCTCAGTGCCAAAAATTGAGAATGAAAAAGACAAAAGAACCAAAATAAGAAATATTTAGAGATGAATCTTTCAAAAGATGAGAAAGTTCTATATATTAGGAGAAATTAAAGCACATCTAATTAAGTGGAGAGATACATTGTATTTATGACAATACTCAATTTTGTTGTCAGTATTTTACAAATTGACCTACAGATTTAATTCCCAAACAAAACCCCAACAACTAGCAACTTGATTTTAAAATTAGTAAGTAAATGCAGACTGTACAACGGGTCAAACAACTTTGACAAAAGGAACAAAGTTGGAAGATGATTTTGACCTAAGTACAAGTTATAGCTACAGTTTTGACAGCTTTGCGATATTAGTATAAAGGCTGACAAATAGGACTTCATTATGTAAGTATTATATAGAAATATACATTATATGGAAATATACTCACAGTAATATGAATAACTGGGTTTTAACAAAGTGAAATGATAATCCTGATGGTAAGATACAGGTATCAACTTGACAATGAAAGGCTCAAGCTCTGGGCACATGTGTAAAGAATTAGTAATTGGGTTAAGCTGGGAGCAAGTATGCAGGAGATTATCTAACTGATGGGGAAAACCCTAGTCCATTGCTGGGTCGAACTGTTCCCTGTCAAATATGTAAAATGGGGGAAGCCTTTTTAATATATTTTGGAATTCTTCAGCACCAGACTGGGACTGCTGAAATGCTTAGCTGCTGAACTGAGCTGGTGAGATCAGTAAATTTCAAGAGCATGAGCCCATTAATAATACTTTTTTAGCTGGTTCAGTGAGTTGAAGTACTTGGTCACACTTGGACACACATTCTGTCTGACAAATGAGGTTTGCACCTCTCCCAGCAGTCCTGTGAAATGCGGTGACCAGTTCCCTTGCTATGGTGTTGGTATGAGCTCTCTGTCATGTTGGACTAACAACTGTAAACAGTTGTAAGTCAAAATAAAATCCCTTGTTCCCATAAGCTATTTTTTCATGAATTTATGGGCAACAAGCAGACAAAATGTGACGACATGTTATTGTAAAAACTGTAGCCTTCAATGAAAGACACTAGACATCTCAAAAGTTGGATATTCATATGAACTAATGAACTTCAATTTGCAACTCAATCCATGTTGAACTCAAAGTTGTTCATTAAATAAATGTAAAGCTCAAAACTACAAAGCTTTAAAAAGAAAACAAAACTGAAAATCTCTGTGACTTTGGCTTAATCAAAAACTTCTCATCCAGACATCAAAATTCAGTTCATAAAAGAATAAACTAGTAAATTGGAATTCATTAAATAAAAAGCTCATGTTCTCAGAAAAACATTGAAAAACAGGACAAAGGCTGGGAGAAAATATATGTAAATTATATGGCTGATCCACAGAATATTTAAAAAGTTTGCAAAATTCAAAAGTAAGCAAACAACCCATCCAATTAAATAATACACAAGATCCGAAGGGATATTTCATCAAGCAAAATATGCAGTGGGACAGAAAACATGGGAAAAGATCTTTTAAGATTAGACCAATGCAAGTTAAAAACACAGAGATGTCACTTCACACCTATGAAAATGATGAAAATTAAAGAAATTAAAACTGTTCTAAGTGTTAGTGAAGATGTGGAGGAGCCAGAATCCTCATGAATTGCTGGTGGGATTATGAAATTATACCACTACTTTGGAATATGATACAACAATCTCTTAAAATTTTAAACACAAGCATGGATCACAGAGGAAAAGGTTCCAGACAACATGCGCAAGGGATGAAGCAGTCAGAATGGAGTTCCCACTAGCGAGGAGCCCAAGAAGGGGCTCCGGGCTCTGCCACTGAGTCCCGAACCCTCACTAGGATGGAGGACTCAGAGGGAGGTTTGGTGTCCACCTAAATGGATGCTCCATCCAGGGGATGGGAGGGAGGAAGGGGGAAGCAGCAGGAGAGGGGGAGGGAAGGAGGGGGATGAAAGGAAGAAGGAAGGGGGAGAGTGCAATGGGGAATGACTGGGAAAGGGAGGGGTGTGGGAGAGGACACGGAACCTATTGAGCTTGTATGATTAGGAAAAAAATAAAATGTGGGATAAAAATAAATTTAAAAAATTTTTAAACACAGAAGTGTCATAGAACATAGACACTGACCTCTCCAGAGTTGACTCATTCTACCTGGATCTAGTTTGTTAATCTGAGTGTAGGACTCAGATTCAAATTTACATTTTCTAAGAAATTTTATTGGAAAAACTTATGACCAGGGTGCAGTGATTCACACCTAAAATTTGAGCAGTTGGAGTGACTGAGGAAGGAGGATCATCATGAATTTAAAGTTAGCCTGGGCTCATGAATTCAAGCCAGGCTTGGGCTATAGAGTGTAACCGTTCTTACACACACACACACACACACACAATTTACAGAAATAAGAACATGAATGATTGAATGATTAAAGGCAAAAACTGAACAGGAGAGCACAGAATGGCTCAATGGATGAAGAGACTTGCTTCTAATTCTGCTGACCTAAGTTTAATGTCCGGAACTCACATGGTGGAATTAGAGAACCAATTATTGAAAGAGAATCTTCTGACCTCACAGATATACCACAGTGCCCCTTCCAAGATAAGTATATCATTAGATATGACATATTATGCTGAACATGATTCAAAGATTCCTTTACAGATGGATAGGTAAACTAAGTTGATTCTGTGGAATGGAATGTTACTTAACAATGAAAGAAATGGAGCAACATTATGAGTTTTAATATATATGAATCCTAAAATAACTGTTCTGCCTAATAGAAGTCAGATATACATTGTTATATAAACTTCTAGGAAAAGCAGATGCACTTATGTGACAGCACTTACTATGGCATGAGAGTGGGCATTTTGGGAGGGAAGGATAACAGGAATGGTCTAATACTTGATAGCAATGGGTGTTCATTATTTTACTTGCTGTGATAACTTCATAAATGGTTTTCTATTTAACAAACCATATGCTTAAATATAGTTTATTGCAGTTATATAATGTTTTGATAAAGCTGTTTCTAGAAGGCAAAGTCAATGGAGAAAATTCTGTCTATTTTCAGTCATCAGCCCCTCTTGTGAATATACTAACATGAGCTGTTTTGCTTTCCTTATATGATAACAATTTTGTCTGTCAATGCTAGTTTATGTTTCTACAGATTTCAAAGTGTTATGTCCTTTCTGCATCACCCATACTGTTTAAAACCCTCCTTTAGCTTTTAAATTCTAAGGTTGCTTTGACCTCTCTCTGTTCACCCTGTACCTGCCGGCTCCTTCTATAAGACTCTATCATCTCTAAGCCTTGTAACAATAGCATTTACCTACAAAAGTATTGAATTGACTTTTCTTTTTTCCTCCTTTTATTTTTGTTTTATTTGTGTGTGTGTGTGTGTGTGTGTGTGTGTGTGCACGCGTGTGCACGCATGTGCACGCTCCTGTGTATCAGAGGGCACTCTCTATGCCTTTGGAGGCTCAAGGGTGACTTTCTTAAATCATTTTGAATTGTTCTACCTCTTTTTTGCTTTGCTCTGAGATCTCCCAGGCTCCACCTTTCAGAGCCGGAAGTGCAGGCCATTTCCTGGCACTTTTATAGAATCCAGAATCTGAACTCAGAACCTTCTGATTTCAAGGCTGATGCTTAACCCCTGAGCCATCTCCCCAGCCCTGAATTTCCTTTGCACAGAATCCCAGCATTTTGCACATCTTCCTCATCATGGAACAAACCAAGGACAAGTGCTCTATGCTGAATCCCAAGGGTCCTGGACAGTTATCTTTTGTCAATCACACAGTAGTTACAGCTTTGTCTGAGGACTCTTGACTTTGCCACTAAGAGTGTATATACTGTGGTACTGACTGAAGAAGAATTCCATGCATATTTATTTCTCTTTGGAAATATTTGTTTACCTCTGTGTTATACTTTGATCACGCTAGGTAGAAGTTTGGCAAAATTACCTCAAAGGCAATATCAATTCATTAGGTCTTTTATCATTGAAATGTAAGGCCTGTTACAGTCTCATTTTTTTCTTAGACAAACTGATCCTTGAAGGTTTCATTAGTACGAGACCATGAGAGATTTGGTTTTCTGTGTTTCATGCCTGGAGAATTCCACTTAATTCTTTATAGAAATGATCTGAAAGAGTCTCTAAGAGAAAAAAAAAAAACACATTGTAGATATCTAAATTCAAGACTTTTTGAAAAGCTGCTTAACTAGTTGGAAGCTTACCATTTTTTTCTCAAGTAAAAACAAACGAAGAAAATAAACAAGGACCTTTCCCTGTTGGTAACTTTGTGGAAATTAACAGGGCCCTCTGTGCCTTCCGACTGGAGATAAATGGTCTCCTGGCAAACTGTTTCATGTCAAAAAGCTTGTCTTCACATGTGAATCTTCAGGTCTTCATTCCATCGTGATATAATAGAAAGTCAAAGTGCTGTTCCACAGCAACAGAGAAGAATAACTGGTACAGGGAGGCAGGAAGAAAACAAATTGAGAGTCTCAATAGGGGCTTGGGAGAATGTCCCGGCATTCTGGGATAGTCTCCTTCAAGCCCTAGTCACCCACAGAGCTGCAGAGAAACAGTGTGTGAGGACAGCTAGAATTAGCAGCTCTCACTCTTCCCTCTGTCTTAACGGAAGATCTCCTGCCAGCAGGGGTGAAGCTGACTTGGCAGCAGCTGTCCTGCATAGTGGGGTACCCTGACCCTGAGATGTTCATGGTGATCTGACAGATTAGAGTATGTCCAGCTAGAACCCATGTGCTTGGGTCTCGTATCACTGGTGAGTCACAAACTGGTTCCAGAGATATCTTTACAGGAGCTGTTAGAGATATAGATGACCACCCAATTCTTTTTTTTTTTTAGCATTTTTTATTATTATTTCTGCTCATACAAACTTAATAGGTAGACCAGTTCCCTCCCCCTTCCTCCTCCCCCCAAAACCCCTGCTCCCCTTCCCTCCCTCCCCATCTCCCAGTGCCTCCCCCCCAATTCCCAGAGAGTCCTTTATTGTGTATGCCTAACTCTCCTCTTGGTCCTCCTTTCCGATGACGTAAAAGGACCCAGTGGCATTTCCCTGAACCCTTTCTCGTGTTCCCCTTAAGCATAGGAACACTACTGTGGCCATCAATCCCTTGCCTCCAAGGATCTTGGTGCCTTTAGCTGATGCTAGACTTTGTGAGGTCAATAGTGTGACGGACATGGCTCAGGGCATGCAAAGTCCTATTATGATTGCTTCAGCCCTATCTAGTGTGGAGACTCTTCAAATCATTGCTCCCCCCATCCTTTTGCTCTTACAATATTACTGCCCCCTCTTCTGCAGATGTCCCTGAGCTTCAGGATGGACCACCCGATTCTTTGTGCTAACAGACAAATAGAATTTGTAGGAACTAGAATTCCCCCCAAATATCCTGGTCAGCTTCCATCTCACTAACCAAGGAATAAATATTTCTACTGAGTTGTTCTGGCTGCTTAGAATTTTATTTCTGCCTTGTTTCTGAATGGATGGGGTGGAAGCTAAAAATTAGCAAGGGAAGATCATAATATGCTTACATCCTGGATATGGGAGAGAACTTCATGCCCCTCAAGTTAGATGTGTGGAGTGACGGGTCTTATCTCTACTTCCTACTTTTGTCTGTGAAGACTAATGTTTTGTTACTGATAATTTCTTCTCTTTTTCTTCCACCTGAGTGACTAAGATACATAGATGTTTACTTTGGAGACCTAAATCATAATTTGTCTCAAGAACGGATAGAAGATGATGACTTTTTTACTCACTTCTCTCTACAGCTGTCTTGGTTGAGTCTATGGTTAGACTCTGAGAAACTTTGGAGTCAAGATTTTACCTTCCCTGAACTTGCTACTCCAGGTGTGAGTTGAGCATGACCATCCCTTTCTCTTAAGTTTTCCAGTCGTAAAGCCAGGTGCTGTCGTCACGCTTGGCATAGATTAAAGGGGACAAGTAAAGGCTGCCAAACCTGAATTCTCAGATGAGACAATGTGTACTAAGGAGTATTCGGTTTTCTCCATAGCTATTTCTTCCATCAGTGTAGCTTGCTTCAGTTTATCTGGAGAGTAGAAATAAGAGAAAGAAGTCTTAGAAAAAAAAAACCCAGATATTTGAAACAAAAAAGAACATGTGGAAAATGAAGGCTAGGATATATTTCAAGCATGCTTCCCCCACCCCCATACTAACCCATCCAGGATCATCCACTCAGGCAAGTTCATACAGGTTGTACCGAAGCATGTTAAGGGAACACATTAAATATTTTATTGTTCTTTTTAGTGTGGAAAACCGTACACTGAAAGTGAATGCAAATTTTGCTGGCGAAATTCCAGAAAGATATTTGTGAATGGTTTTATATTTTATGTGCATAGGTGGTGCTGCATATGTGTACATGTGTGTGTGGGGGGGGAGTGTATTCACTCACGTACGTACTTGTGGAAGCCAGAGATCAATGCTGGATAACTTTCTCCATTGCTTTTCACCCATTTTCTTTTCTTTTCTCTTGCTGAACCCAAGCCCCACTGTTCCAGCTACAATGGCTGGCCAGCAGGCCATGTGATCTGTCCGTGTCTGGCATCCTCTGTGGACCGGTGCTGGATTACACATGAACCTATGCCTGCCTGGCTTTTTATAAGAAGGGGGAGTCCAAAATCAGGTCCTGATATTTAAGCAGCCAACGCTTTACTCGCTGAGCCATCTCCCCAGCCCTGTTTTATATTTGGCTGCGTTACACTTACAATGCAATTCTCCTTACATAATTGAAGGATTCCAATGGTTATTATATTTTTCAGTTAAATAACATTTTCCAAAAGAGTTCAGTTATTTACATCTCATCCTACTGTCGGCAGTGTGCTGTGACACATGTCATGCCTTAGTAAGGGTGGGATTGCTGTCTTTAGGTTCTGACTTGGATTAACAAATGCTTTCTCTACAGGGAAAAGTGACAAATGTTTTATGTTATGCAGGAAAATGTACTCTGTTAACATTCTCAATTTGTATGGCTATATAGTACACACACACATATACACACGCACCCTATAGGCAATACATAGTCAAATGTGCATGACTGCATTCCGATAAAACTATTTCTAGAAACAAGAAGCGAGCTTTTGTGGCTCAAGGGCTGTAGTTCGCTGACCCCATGTACAGATAGAAACTCGAGACACTTAATTCTCAGTGCTGTCCTGAGTGTGCCATGCTGTATTACATCGAGTGATGGGACAAAGCTGACCTGAAATCAGCCTGGAGGACGTGGCAATGTCCCGTGCTTTGTAAGCTCCTTGTAAGCGCGATGTGTTTGTCAGAAAGGCAGCAGACAGAAGACAGGGTTTCTCTTCAGGTCCTTCTTACTACGTGTGAAAGTTCTTGTGCAGCACAGATGAATGGCGATTGTTAGTTTTCCTTCCTGGGCTCAGGGCAAAGAGAGGGAGCAGCCTTCCCAGAGGAAGTGACCGTTTGTCCCAGCCTCCTCTTCCTGGAGAACTGGCAGAAAAAGCAGACCTGGCAGAGTAGTGCCTTCCTTTCTAACAGGAAAATGTTTTCTGTTTGGGTTTTTTGTTTGTTTGTTTGTTTTGCTTTGCTTTGCTTTGTATTGTTTTCTGACTTTGCTTCTTTGGATAGTGTTTCTTCATTGAAATGGATAAGGTTAAGGTGCATATAAAATATTATTCTGAGAAAAATGTGACATGTTCGAGCAATTTGAAATTTTCTCTCAAGATGTAGAAGACTTGTAGGAAAAGATCTGTGTTTTTTGCACTGTATCAAAATTACAGTTACATTTGAGAACAACCAGAAGCATAACCTATACGACAATCTTCTCTTAAGAAAGCAGTAATTTATACTGTAGAGAGATGTAGGAAGATGTGTGAAGACAAAGGCATGTAGCAAAACAAAAATGACAAAAGCAAACCTTCCTACTCTCTCTCAAGTGTTTTCACTCATCATATCTTTCACAGCAAATGGATGCTCTCCATTTTTTTATTGTTCACAAAGTTGGAATAACTTATTGGATTTTATTTGAAAGTTGTTCCTTTCACAATGATCACATGAAATGAACACATTTTGATGTCTTTAGAAACTTTTTACAATATCATTTTAATAGCCTCAGAGGCTTCCAGAGTTTGAGGTAACACATGTGCAAGCTGATCTTTCAAAACCGTCTTAAGGGACTTTTGCTTCTTAGACTCTTTGTCAAAGTTAGAGAAAAAAAAAAAAAAGAAAACAAAGACAGAGGAAAGAAGGAAAGAAAAAAATGAACAGAAGAAGGGATAGGAACCTAGAACCAGGCTAGCCTAATCTCTTCCCATCCTAAAGCTCAGGGAAATTTGCGGAGGAGAGGGCGGTAAGATTGTAAGAGCCTAAAGATGAGGAGGAGCAACGATATGTAAGATACTCCACTCAAGTTAAGGCCGAAGTAATCATAATAGGACTTTGCATGACCTGCACAATGACCAACATATCATTGAACCCCCAAAGTCTAACATGGATCACAGGCACTAGGATCCTTAGAGGCAAGGGACTAACAGTCACAATAGTGTTCCTATACTAAAGGGAAACACAAAAAACGAGCTCTAAGCAATGCTACTGAGTCCTTACACCTCATCAGGGAAGTTTGACAGACACACTAAAGGAGGCTCCAGGAATGAGGGGACACTGGGAGAAGGGAGGGAGGGGGGAAAGGAAGGGGAAAGGAAGAGAAGGAGTGAGAGGGGAGGGTCCAGGAAGGGGAGGAGGGAGGAACTTTGTATGAGTGGAAAAAAAACCTTGTGATACAATTTGTTTGACTTTTTCATAAAACGATGAAACACTTCATACAGAAGACTCTTAAGGCAGCAGGACTATCCTTTCTGTCTGGGTCAGACCTGAACTGAAGCAACTGGAGATTAGGACCCTCACACAGACAACCTGTTCCTGGAGGCATTGGCTCGGCTATAGGGTGGCATGGTGGCAGTTTAGGAGTTGACAGCAGCTGCTCACATTGCTTCCGTCACCACATGTGTGCGCCGTCTTGATTAATTGTGCTGTTCCACTGTAGATGTTCTCCTGCCACAGAACATCCTGTGCCGTGCCAGTGATAATGAGTTAGCACAGGGATAACTCCCAAATTGATACCTCGTCCAGGACTGATCAGCACCCTCTAAAGACTAAAGACACAAAGCCCTGCAGCTGTGTGTTCCCACCACTGGACATTACAGCATCTGCTTCTGAATGGGCAGGACAGTTCTACTGCAGCAATTAACCCTTTGTTCATGACAGGATCAAATGGGATTAGAGCTGGATTTAAGGATTTGTTAAATGACAAAGTCCAGTGACCTCAATTACTCTAATGCCCTTCCTGATCCTGGCTGACCTGTATGGATGAAATGTCTCCAGTGAATGAAGTGGTAGAGGTTGCGTCTGGTAACGTGTAAACAGATGGTGAGCTCGCTAATGTTAGAAAAGAAAAAGGATGAGACGTGATGGAAGACAGACTTAATTTCTATGTAAATCACCCAAAGCAAAATTAAAGTTATCGTCAGTCGAGGTTACATAATGTCTCCTTTCAATCTTTTTTTAAACCAAAATACTTTCTTACCCCTCCCCGTTAGAGAAGTTTTACCCATCCACTGTGAAGGCAGCAGAGGATACAAAAATTCACAAACCCAGAAAGAAAATAGATCATGAATCTCACTACCCAGATGTAGCAATATTCAAATTTTCATTGATGTCTTTCTGGAAATTTCTTTGTGTGTATGCCTGGAAGTATGTATGTATTTTCCTAATAAATAGAACAGGATGATGTCATTCATGTTGTTCAATAGCATTCTTTTTCCATTGTTTTTGTGTGCTAAACAATGTATTCTGGGCTGATGTCTTTTTTCCTTGCTGTAGACCATAAGGACCCTCACTCCCCCATATTTCTAAGTCCTCTCCCCAAGATTCACTGTGAAAAATCCATTCATCTCCCCAGACTCTGTGCTGTTCACTCCTCATGAAGCACTGCTAGGCATCTCACTTCCCAGTGGGAAAACAGAAGGACATAAAAATGAAAAACATGTTAGGTTTTATAAGTCTAACATAGACCACCCTGGCTCCTGGCTGCATCACACCATCATGACCTGGAAGCCCACTGCTTGCGATCTTCAATCCAGGGTACCAAGCTCACTAAACTATCCCCTTCTTAGATCTTTTTTCTGTATTCATTCTTTTCTGCAAAAATTTTTGTACAAAATCTTCTTCTAACCTATTTGCTGGTGGATGCAGCAATACTTCCTCTGGGTATGGATCCAAAAACAAGGGAAAAACTATAACAATGATATGCCTATACTCCTAAACAAATTGTACCATTTCACCATAGCCAAGGTTTGAAATCACACTAAATGCCTATCAATAGAGGACATGATAAGACAAACAGAATGTGATATGTACACACACACACACACACACACACACACACACACACAGAGTGGAGTTTGGTTTACTTTCTTTTTTAAGTAAATTTGTGACAGCCTGACCTCAATCTTGAGGGACATTCCTGCTACATGGCAATCCATACACAAGGAGATAAATGCTGCATACTCACTTATCTATGGCTGCACTCATAAGAGTAGAATGATGACTACCAGGGGCCAGAAGTGGCATTTCTGGGAAAGGGAAGATGTTAGGCAAACAGAATGAAGTTCAGTTAGGAGGAATCCACTGTAATGCTCTACTCACAGCATGGTGACAAGTTGTTAAGGATGTGCATTGATTTCAGATGTGCTTACTGTAAAGAAATCATATGTATGTAAGGTGATACACATGCTAAGGAGCCTTATTTAATCATTCCACAGTGAACACATGTATGACATTGCATTGGTATCTTACACATAAATATAATTCTTTGTCAACTAAAAATGAAACTTTAAGAATATTTCTATTAAAATTGCTTACTTGCCACAGTGATGGCACCCTGCAAACAGCCACAGATAGGCAGTGCAATAAGTATGTGCATTTAGGTCAGCAATGTTGCTTCTGGGATTCCTGGATTTAAATATCAGTCCAGTGAGAAACCCTCCGGGCCTTGTTGCTGTGGTCATCAAATGCAAACCACAGATCGTCTACCAAGAATTCTGTCACTTGCCTGAGTTTAGTGATCTCTATTTGCTCACAAGTGTGCTCTGCTTTAAATAAATCTAATTTATGAGATTCTAGGTTTGTCAAATAGAAAAGCCACTGAGTGATTATCTATTAAAAGAGAAGGGTCTTTTTAATATATCAGTTCTTCAAGCAAGTTGCTTTCTTAAGTTTCAAAGTTTAAAAACATTTATTTTTCCAGGACCTTCGGATTTGCTGCAAATGTGGTCCATTTATCTTCCCCTCTAGTGACCTCACCAGTCCTGGAGGCTGGTTAGGAGCAGGATGGAAAGATGCCTTGTGTGGCTCAGGAGTTCAGAATAAGAAGCAAAGAATAAAATAATTCGATTCGTGCCCCAGTACTGATTTTTCTGCAAGTTGAATTTGAACCTCAAACAAATCATCTTGTTTTGCTCATAGGGAAATCATATTATGCAGACTATTCCACGTAAAGTGGTTTGGGCTTCTGTGAAGAAAGAAAATACGATTGTTTTTGTCAGAATAGTAGATTACATATGGAGAAAATCAGATCATCAGAGAACATTGGAGTTTAATGGGCCTAAGCATCCTCAGTATGCACACCCTTCATGCGGCAGAGGCGAAAGCCACAGTGAGCATTTTAGCTGGATCAGTCCAGTTTGCTCCCCAAAGGACATGAAAGATGAGTCCATTGGAAGGGTGCCACGGGATGATAGCACCATCGACATTATTAGTGTCAAGGTTTCTATGGGGACTGTTAGCTAGACTTTCATGTATTGATGGATGTGACAGACTTCATTGTCAGCTTTACACCTAGGTAAGAATCTAGAGGGCACAGCTGAGAAGGATTCTCTAGGTTACCACACGTCTTTGGGCATGCTTGTAAGACATTGTCTTGTTGCTTTGGTTGAGGGGGAAAGACCTTCCCACATGGCAGCACCATTCCCTGCATAAGGAAGTGATTGATCCGAACACTGGCAAACTGGCAGGCATAGTAGGCAGCCTGCTTGCCTGGGTCCTTGTCATCTCCTCTTGCCATGAATGTCATGTGCTGATGCCCTCAGGTTCTGACGACTTGCCTGTCATGATGGGCTACAACCTGGAACCTTGAGTTGTTTGAGTCAGGAGTTTTTGCTGTAGCAATGAGTTATGAAACTAAAACACTGGGTAGGAGGCCAGTGATAGAATGAATTCAGTGTTCTACATTTATTCTTTTTATTTTATTCATCAACTGAAGCACATTAGTTTGGGCTTCTCTCTCTCTCTCTCTCTCTCTCTCTCTCTCTCTCTCTCTCTCTCTCTCGGCCCCAGGAATGGTTAGACAAAAGAATTACAAATGATGAAGCATCTCCTGTGGAGAGCTCATGAGTGCAAATAGCTATGTCATATCCAGAAGATATGTTTTTGCTCCTCATCTTCCTGCATTCTGACTCTTAGATTCTTTGCACCTCTTTCATGATGTCCACTGAACTTTGGACAGGATGCCATAGCTGTTCCCCTTAGGGTCAAGCATTGCATTTCCGCTTGAACTTGGTACTCTTTCTGTGATAATTAACTCCATCTGCTACAAGAAGCTTCTTTAATGAAGGCTGAGCTAAACATTAATCTCAGATGACAGCCAGGAGTCAGGATAACTTTTGTTTTTCGAACTGGAAATATTGTCACATGCTGCCAGCATGCAGGACCTTTCTAGCAGAAAGCCCTGCTGACTGCTCCTCAGAACTTCAGCGCGCCGGGCCACTCAATTCCAGGTCTGCAGCTCCTAGCATGCTCTAACACAGGGAGAGCAGCGACTCTCAGTAGAGAATCTTGTGCTTGTATAGTGACTGGGATGACTTGGACAGTATCACTGATCTAGAAAAAGTCATTGCATTTGACTGAGTTTTAGCTTCTCATCTCTAATATGAAACAATGAACTGAATGTTCCTGTGTCCTAAAATATTCATATGTCCAAGTCACATCCCTTAGTGTGGTGGGATTTGGGAATAATGCCTTTGGGAGACTATTGGGGTTAGTAGGGCCTCACGCTGGGCTAGGACACTCGCACGGAGAGGGAGTGGGGAGAGCTGCTTCTCCTGCTAATGAGAGAGCAGTCAGTGAACTGGCACTCTGCAGTTCAAGAAAGTTCCCTCACCAGGAATGAACTGGCTAACATACTGATCTTGGATTTCCCATCCTCCAGAACTACAAGAAAGTAAGTTCGCTTTTTAATTCACAACCTTATATGGGGTTAACTAAATGACAGGATCACAAAAAAAAATAGTCATTAATATTTCTGAACACAGAATAACTAACATTAATTAGAAAACAGTTGTAATGAAGCCGAGTTATTGGGCAGCTGTCAGCAGCGTTGCATTGTGCATCTCCACCGCAGCCTTGGCTCTGAACTCTCAACATGCACACTTCACACCTGCATGCCGTCATGCCTCACGCTGTGAACATCCCTGCCTGAAGCACCTCCACTCAGATCTGAGACTGCCATGTGTCATAAAATGCAGGTTTCTATTGTACATGTGAAGTTTTCTGCTTTTGTAGAAACAATACGAACCTAAATATTTTCACATTATTCATTTGCATACAAGTATCAAATGACTGTCTTCGGATTGTGTTGTTTTAGAAAGCTTGATTTTTAAAAAAGTGCTGTTTGAGGGATGGAGACAAAACTTAGCTGGTAAAATTCTTGCTACACAAGTATGAGAATGTGAAATTGATCCCCATGAACCACATAAAAATCCAATATGGTGGTACATGCTTGTAACCCAGGATTGGGGGACAGAAACCAGCAAATCCCTTGGCTCACTTGTTAAGCCTGGATCCCAGTGAGAAGCCCTGTCTCAAAACACACAGTGGAGGAATGACACGTACAGCTGACTTCTGGCCTCCACACTCAGATGCTCACATATACATATGTACACAGAAGTACCCACATGTGCATGTGCACTGTCTCACACACATAATTGCCACTGAGAACAGAATTTCCAACAAATTCTGAAACAGCCCTGACATTTTGTACTTCTGCCATTTTAAGCACACTTCTGCCATTTTGTACTACAAGCTTAGGTGAAGCAGTATTTCCAGCGTTGGTTATTAAAAATAACCCCCAAATAATCAACTTCCATGAACGGTGATGCTTTATATCCTGCAAATATTCAGTGAATATTTTATTCACTATGTAGAAATAGACAAGTACATTCATCTAAAATTTGCTTTCATCTTTAATAAATTGCAGAATTGTTTGAGTATCAAAAATCCCTTTAAAATAAAGTTATTCTTGGTTTATTGTCAGTAAAAGTTTATGTAACTATTTTATATATCTAGATACCTAGGGTTATATAAAACATTCTTGGACCAAAGGAAACTATGACTACAAAAAGGTTAAGTCTTGTTTGGGGAGTTGGCTGAATGATTAAAGTGCAAAGCGCTGGCTCTGCTAACAAAAGAATCAGCATTTGGATCCCCACATCCCACGTAAAACACTTAGCAGGTGTGGCAGCCCATCTGCAATTTTACCCCTAGAAAGTGAAACCTGGGAACAACCAAAACAGGGCAAAGTCTAGGTTTAATTAGAGAACCAGACACAAAATCCAATAGAATGTAAGAGAGATGAAGGAGGATTCCCAGTATCACTGTTGAGTCTCCACATACATGTGCACTCACGTTTAGATGCATGTACACATACACATATACCCCCCATATACAACCCCAGACACATATGAAAATGTTCAAATGGGATGTGGGGAAACAGTAGAAACAGCCTATGTGCTGCTTTGTGGCCAAAACTATGACAAGAATTAAAATGCTGTCTTATTTTTTATTTTTTTTTTGTTCTAACAAATGAGACATTGTGAAACTTTGCAAATTTTCATTCACCAAACAAATTTCCAGCACTGTATCATGACTAGAGAGATGCATTCATGAGTCAGGCATAGATTTTACTCTCAGAAAATTCATAGTTTCTAAAGTAAGACTTAAGCATAATCAACTCTCAGAAAATTCATAGTTTCTAAAGTAAGACTTAAGCATAATCAACTATGACATGGCCATACTCACTCATTCTCCATCCATTCAATATTTGTACATCTAATATCTACTCTGTGCCAAAGGCTACCATATTTTAGGGAAAATGACAATAATGACAACAAAAAACCCTGTTTTGTAGTGCTTGGCCAACAGATCTATAAATGGGGATGGGATGAAGCTCAATGGAAGAACACTTGTCTAGTCTGGAATTCCATATGTAGCACTTTAAAGATAAATGTAAGCCAGAAAAATAAATGTATAATATTAAGCAATGTAACTAGAGGTAAGAAGTGTTGTTAAAGCTAGATAGCTTATACAGTACTAAGGAATACTGTAGAAGCTGCTTGGGGGAGAGAAATATTCACAAGCCCCCTCAATGGCATGAGATCTGTAAGTTGAAATATAAATCACCATGGCAACAGGTGACTACCAGTGTAATAGTGGCATGAATATCAAGGAGACAACCAACAGATTTTTGACTGGATTCAAGACCCACTTTTCAGAATGGTACACATCCCTGTTACTGTAAACTAGAACAAAACTAAAAAAAAGGGGGGAATAGATCAATAGGGAAGACATCCAATAGACCTATAGGTAGGAAGATAGTACATCAAACTGCTTTGTGGGTAGTTATTATTATACCCATAGAATGAGAACTTACTATGGAAGCCTTTGAGTCTAAAGCTGGATGAGTGAAGAGAAATGCATGTATCAGTGGGGTGGCCTGCAACTTGATATACCACAGAGGCCTGAGTCCCCACAGGAGTAGACAAGCCAGAATAAACCCAGGAGTCCATAGAAACATGGGAAGGAGTGGGAGAGAATGTAGAAGGGAAGGGAGGGGATGGAAGGGAGGAATGGAGGGAGGCAGGGAGGGAGGGAGGGAAAGAGGGAGGGAGGAAGAGAAGCTGTGATGGATACTCAATATGTTTGTAAAAGTAGAGAAAAAATTAGGACAACTCATCAATAATGATAAAAGGAGTGAGATTATTTTCAAGTGTGACATTATAAGATCTAGTCTGGGCTTTCTGATTAGAGATGTGTGAGAAGACATTTCTGTGAGGTGAAGGAGTGAGCTAAACAGCAGATTCAGGAGAGAATAATGTTCCCGCAGAGGGCAGCCAAAGGCTCTGGAGCAGGAGTGTGGATTACAGAAACAATTCATGTGTCAGCTGTAGATCACAATGACACATGCTCCATGGTCATTTCAGAGAGTACAGAAGACCCACTAAAGAGGGGTTTGTCAAAGGCCACCACAGATTTACCTAGAACTTCATATTTACACTTTGTTGCTTAGTGGTCTCTCCAAAATTCCTATCCACACGTGGACATTTATAATTTTTATCCTGTCTTCAAAATAAAGCCACTGCGATGGATACTATTCATCATTATTGGGACTATATTAAGAATCACCTAGGAGACATGACTCTCGCTGTGTCCACTGAGGTGTTTCAGAAAGGATGAACCGAGGGGAAATAACTTCACTGGATGTGCAAACCATCAACCGTGGGATGGAGTTCCTGACTGAATGAAAAGAAAAGCAGGAGCACTAGTCTCTCTCTCTCTCTCCTCTCTCTCTCTCTCTCTCTCTCTCTCTCTCTCTCTCAATCTCTCTCTTTCTCCTTCCTGACTGAACTCAGCACTGCCGGCTACCTTAGACTCCTGCCATAATGGACTGCATCCCCTTTTAAAACACGAGACAAAATAACTCCTTTCCTTAAATTAAATTCCTTAATCTGGCTTCTACCAGATGTTTTCTCACAGTGCTGAGGAAAGTAGCTAATACAGCCACTAACTACCATATTTTAGTTTCTTATGGACATAAGGAATGGATTTTGCTCTTAGCCTCCATTGCCCAATCAGAATTAATAATGGCCATCCTCTCAGTGGACTGTAGTCAGGAACCTAAACTTTGAAGTCAGAGTTCAAATCAACTCCCTACTGGATCTCTGACCTTGGGAACATCCTATCTTTCCACATGAGTCTCTGGAATGAGATATTGCTCTCCAGTGTTGTTGCCCACCCCCTCTTCATGGAAACATTTATAAATATGAAACTATAGAGCAAGATATTTAATATCTAAAAATCACTCTGGAAAATTTATCTAAACTGAAAAGAAGTGTAAATCAAAAAAGTAACATACATAAACATGTCTTTGTTGTAGAAAGGGGGCTTTCATGGACATTATTCTACTCATGCCCAGATGACAAACCTGTAACCTGAATATTATTCATCTCCACTTACAGATAAAATATGAAACTTCAGCAAACTGAGCAATTTTAGATAAGATCACGCAGATTGTTAGTGACAGCGCCGGTATTCATCTGTTCTCAGTGGGGGAGCTCTTGGTGCAACTGGAGTCCATGATACATGTGCAAGGTGGATCACCTTCTAAATTTTTAACCGACTTGATTACAATAAGAACCTCCCTCTAGGTTTTGGATTTTGCTTTTCTGAGGAATATTAAAGACATTACTGAAGCCTCATCACAATACTTCAAAAACTCCTGGTTAGGCCCCAGTGATAAATGGATGGATTCTAGAGGATGCAGAATATATGTGCCTTCTATAGAGAGCAAGGTCTCTGAGTTGCTAGGCTCATTCAGCTACTTATGTAGGAGCTCAGAAAGGACAAGGGCCATGTCTGAGTCAGCTTTGCATCCCAGGGTCAGCATAACACCTGGTATATGGGGACCAACAGGGTGATAAGCGATGCGATGATTGACCTCTCTTGTCATGACCAGTTGAGCTCCACTTCTGCTGCAGTGAATAGACCAGGCTTTAGCTGTATGAGAAAATAGACCACGTGGAAAATTTGCACATCACTCACCTGGGCAATGAGAGGACCAGGTCCTCATCCTCTATCACACATGGAGTGGCCCTTTGCTTGTGGCACCCTACAGAACACTTTGCTCTTCAGAAATATCTCAGACCTTGTTTATCACCATTAAAAATGTGTTTTCAAACAAAGACTTATGTTTTGAGTCTCTGGTTGACTTCAAAGGTAGCATTGACCTACGGAGGAGTGAGGCCATCTCAGCACCCAATGGGAAAGGAGCTGTGCCTGGCTTCAGTCTGCACTGTCACTGATGGCTGCTGCATTTCTGTCCCGATCAGCTGAAGCTCATGACTCTGTGTAAGCAAAGATTCCTGGTGTTGCAACTCCCATTTTGTAAAGGAGGTAACCATGTCAGAGAGGTGAAGTCTGGACATGTGTCAGGTCTGAGATGCAGTGAAGCTGACCCTTCACAGCTACACTCCTTCCTGTGAGACTTCAGGCAGGTTAAAGTGACCACGGGAAAGCTGAATGAGATGCAACACCTCCATATTTCCTCAGGGAAACCACTACTGTGTGGAATATGTGGAAAGATCATTGAAAAAAATGCTCGAAAACCTCTAACCCCTGTAGGAATTTAAGATTGATCTGTTCCCTTCTTTCCCTCATAATGTAGAACTGGAAGGCATCGCTTCTTGAGCCACCCTTTAGAAATATAAAACTGAAATTTATATAAACCACTCTGGAGCCAATGATAATAAGGCTGATTTGTTCAGACTTATTATTTTGTCTAAATAAAAGACCTGTCTCTGGTTTCCACTGCAGCCCTATAGAGCCAAGCCAAACTGAAAACACAGGCAGTAATTGCAAACTCATTGTTGAAACATGACAGACACTTGGAGAACCAGGAAATTCCTTCTGAAAATGGCTTAACTGCTTAGCCAAAGCAGACATGGGTTCAATAGGACAGCACTGCAGCTGTGGCCTGCAAGGCACACAGTGGGACTTCATGCTCCTGGAAGGAAGGCAAACCCAGGGATGTGTTGGCCAGCTGGCATCCATACTCTGTGGACAAGATATGCGTGGCCTGGCCTTCCAAGTCAGAGCAATTGCTGGCAGAACACTGTGAGCATGTCAAGTTAAGGGAATTTTTTTTAGGCCCATCACTGTTTTTCTTTCTTTAAATGGTAGCCACCGAAAAGTTGTGCAAACACTTCAGCTGTGGAATATTTAATCTGACAATTGGCATGGCTTGCTTGTTGACCCAAGACAGGAAGAATGCAGTATATGCGAACAGTTGTTTCATTGCTTACTCAGAAAAAGATAAACCAGATACAACAGTTTAATGTTGCTTTTCCTGACTTTGAACCGCGTCTGTAGCTGGGCACATCTTTGATTTCCTGGTGATGGAATGGTAATTACAAACCACAAGACATGAGCTGAGGAGCTCATTTAACCAGGTGGGTGGATTTGGAGCTTTTTGGGGAGGAGGTCTGATAAAAGCCTTAGGAGTTCCCTGGCTGTGTTTTTCTCAAGGAATGGGAAATTCCTCCCTTTGGATCTGATGCTTCAGGCTTTCAAGGCTCTTCCAAGAAACCTTGAGTTCTTTCTTGTCATTGGAGCTCAGTGAGAGGCAAAGAAGGATCTTGTGGGGGGTCTTCCACCCCTCACACTACCCACACGTGTTGACTGTGTCTGCTCTTCCATTCTTCTGGGAGTGACTCATCTGATCTTGTCGAACTATCCCATTGACACAATTGGTTCTCTAGAAAGAAGATTCTCTTTGCTTACGTGTACAACTGTTTCCGTCTCCACACAGGTAGAACATTGTCCCCTTAGACAACTCAGGGTTCAAAAACAAAACAAAACAAAACAAAACTGCAGGCAGTTCTTTCTCCTTGTCTTGGGGGAAGGATAATCCACATTCCAAAGGAAAGGAAGAGTCTTTGCAGATGTTCCTGCACTAGAGAGTGGAAACAGTTGCTTAAATTGCTCAAGTACACGCTGCTCCTCACACCCCATCCTTTCTGCAGGTGGCGGTCAGGGCTGAGGGTATCGGCAATCACAGACCCAGGAAGACCCCTTGCTCTGCCTCCCTCACCACAAAGCTAACATTGCTGTCGCTTAGCCCCAATTGATGACGTAATTCCTCTCTGGCCAATTCTGGAAACAAAACTCATTCTTTACGAAAGGATGGGTGGAGATGAGGGGCAGAAAAACGATTCAAACAGCAATATTTGATGACAAGATAAAACAAAAACAAAACAGAACAGGAAAGCATCCAAAGTAGGGAAACGGCTAAGTAAACCAAAGACAGATAAATCTAGCCATCTCCTCCGTTCTGATTTGAGTTTCGAAAGTCCCTTTCCAAATAAAAATATATCTTTGATTTTCATGAAAATTTCAAAGACCATAAATCTGAATTTCTAAAAACAGTGTCCCACTTTGTGCATTTATGACTTTAGAGCTTGAAAAATTCAATTTAATGAGAAAGAAACTTCTTATCCTCAGAACAACTTTATAGTCACTGGGCAAAGATGGCCTCAGGCAGGAAGGACTCGGGGTGGGTCTTTCTGTCAGTTGTACTTTCTGTTCCCAGTAACTGCATGTAATTACCAATTGCAAATTTTCTTTTTCTTTTACAGTTTTTAATACTAAATGTGTTTTATATGTAACTGGAAAAGAGATGATTAAAAATGCATTCCTCTAAGCTTTTTTCCCATCCGAGAGGATAAATCAATTCTTGTATCTTATAGTGATAGGTGATATAGTCTACACAGTTCATTACGTTTTGCAAAATGGTTAGAAGAGCCTGAAGGTTCCTAACATACAGGAATGATAAATATGTGAAAAAATAGAAATGCTGATCTCCCTGGTTTGACCAGTGTGTTATACACACTTCAGTTGTCATACTGCATCTTGCTGGTGCGTACAAATGCTATGTGCCAATTACAAATTAATGCATTTTTTTTCTTAAGGACTTAGCAGTGTGTCTTTTCTGAGGAGTTGTTAGTATTCCTTGTAATGAGGTGTCTTTGAGAGTCCCTACTGTGCAAAATACTCCAGGGCAGGAAACTTCCATGGAGAATTTCCAGCATTGCTTCTCAAAATGGTTGGAACCTATTCCTCACCTACTTTTGTCAAGTCTTACCTATGTAAGAAGAGCTTAAAGCCATGTCCCTTATAATGAGTCAGTTATAATTAAAATTAGAGTGGTGGTGAAAACATACAAAAGGCAAGAACATTTCATAGAAATCAATTCTTGAAGTTTCTCAGCGTGTTCTCAGGGGTCCACTGTCCTACAGAATGATGGCGCATAGTTCTCAGTAAACAACTAGGAAGCACTACAGTGCTTACGTAATTCTGCAGGCAGATGATGGAAGAGTCACAGCATTTCACTTGCTGACCAATCTGACTGTGGGGAGAGGTAATGACAGACTGAACTCAAGCTGATTAGCCACATCTACCACATGTGCAAGGCAGAGATATAAGTGGCACAGTGGCTTCAAATTATAACCCTATTCCAGAGTTGGACAGAATTAATTTCTACTGGATTTTTATAAATAAAACATCTTTCCTATGATGTTTGCATTAGATGGTGAACTTCTAAGCCATCTAACTGAAACCGTTTCTGCCTTCCCGTCACATGCCTCTATCCACATCTCAGAGCTTCAGGGCCATTTACCGAGGCTGTGGAAAGATCACAGTGGGTACTGCAGGGGATACTAGTTCTTGTGGACATGGCTATCTCTCCCTTAGATAGCTAGCAGTGAAAGCAATTGTTTCAAATTTGACCTCTAAAACAATTAAAGAAGAGGAGCAAGAATATTTCCTTCAACGATCTATCTTTACATTGACCTTTCCCCTAGCCCCACATCACTTCTCCATGAACAGGAAGCTTTAAAGAAAGATGACAGTAGGAGCACAATGTGACACTATTCCTAGTATTATCTTTGCCACTCCATTTCAACAGCTTTCCTACCTATGTATAGATCGAGTCGTGTGCACTATAAGTAGTGGAAACCTTAGAAAAATGAACTAAAGCTGAATTTCTATGAAAAAAATACTTAAATTACTTCCTGTCATATTGCCGCAACAGAAATTTTATTGGCAAAGTAAGTTGCAATATTATTCCCGGCAGAAGATGTTTGCATATGTGAAAAAGAGTATAACCATTTCATTCAACACAGAAAGAAAAAAGCGAGCAAATTAGGAAGTGTGCTGCTCTAGCCATAGTTAAGCTGCCTATTTATTAAGTCTAACTTATGAAAAGCCACATTTGTTGATATCACACCCTATAAAGTTCAGTTCCATGGAAGATTCATTAAAATAAAATGAATCAGAACTTCTAATATCGAAATACAAAACTTAGCAAATAAATGTGAAAATAATTTAACAGTCCTCCTCTATTAACCATGAAGATCGGTTGGAAGCAAATAAAGAGAGGCAACAATATCTAAGAAAATATTCTATCATTGAGTCATCATGAAAATGTCATTCTGGTAATAGCATTAAAAAAACATTTGAACCAAAACAAAGGAAGATCCAAGGAGCCATCACACCTCTAAGGTAATAAGAGCCCAGCAAAAAAAAAAAAAAAAATTACTAAACCAAGTTTACATTTTGGAAATTTTAATCAAATAGTTCTTACTTTGAGAAGACAAGGACTAAAGGAGTTGGGAGGAATGACCACATTTGGAATCCAGGTCTGTGCTGCACTTAAAGGTCGTACATCCCTTGTGAAAACACAAGGATAATTTCTGCAATAATGTGTGTTCAGAGGTTTTTCACCACAGTGATGTGGGTGACAGAAAGTGCATATGTGTGTCTCTGTCATGAAAAGCATAAAAAAGAATATGCTGAAGGTAGTCAATTGAGAGATGAGACCAGATGTAATTGGAGGACTTGGTGTGGCTAATATTACTAGAGCACTAAGTGGTATGTGAGAAAGAAGCTGCTAAGATACAAAAAAGATTCATCCTCTCACCACACAAAAGTGTATGATAGTGAATAGTTTTGATTTTTAATTTGTGCCCATGTGATGGGTCTCCAGAGCCTACTGAATGTTAGGGAATATTCCTTCATCCAGAGGAACTGGAACCAAATGAGTACTTACAAAACTACGCAGAGGGAAACTCATAATCATAAACTTCTTTAAAAATCCTGATTCAGTGTTCTCAGCTCAACCATGGGCTGATGAATGGCCCAATGGAGCTCAGTTTGCAGCAGCTCCTGGTCTTCAGACTTTTGTACAGTGAGACAGGAAATCCTCCCAAGTAAAGGGAGAGGGAATGCAGCAAAACCCATCCATGCTGTTTGTTTGTTAGGATCAGGAATTCATGGGAATATTGTCATCTTTTCTAACTTCAGTAAATGGAAAATAACATTTCTGGAGGGGGAACTATCACAAAAAAGAGTAAAATGGATATTATATTCCAAATGTAGCATAGTTTTAGAAGATTTTACATTTTGGAACTTTTTTTATACTTTTTGGAGAATTGAAAGAAGACATAATAAAGAAAGAGAGAAAAACGAAATCTTGAAAATGAAAGGCATAAAAGATAAAATTAGCCAGCAAAGCTCACCCAGAATCAGGCCAACTTAATCTCTCTCCATCCTAAGGTTTAGGCCAGTAAGATTGTAAGAACCTAAAGATGGGAAGGTTCACCATTAGACAAGACATTCTATTCAAAGCAGGACTTCTGCATCTAGGAACTCACTGCAGTGAGACTTGTCCTTACCAGAACTGCATAATTACTAACATATCAACATGTCCCACAGACTAGTGAGGAATTCAAAAGAGATAAGAACATAAGAGTGGAAACCTTGGGGACTGAAGCTGGATGGGTGAAGGGAAATGCCCCTATTAGTAGGGTCGCCCAAATAGAAGCAACTTGGTATGCCACTAAAGGCCCGAATCTCCCAACAGTAGACAAGTCAAAGGGAAACCTGGGGTCCATAGAAGTAGACAGATAGGAAGATGGAAGGGAGTAGGATGGAATGATGAAGGGAGGGTGGATGAGAAAGGGGGGATAGAGGGAAGCAGGGATAAGTACTCAATGTGCTTGTAAAACTAGGAAAATAAAATAGTAATGAAAATGATACCAGGACTTGGCTTTTCTTGACCCTCACTCAGAAAAAAAAAGATGAAATTAGACAAATGCTGTGTATTCTCACTTAGAAATGGAATCTAAAATCACTTGAAGTAGGCAATCTTGTACAAACCTGTTTTGAGGTTGTCAGGAGTCAGGGGAGCAGGAAGACAATGATCAAAGGATAAAAAGGGGCAGTAGTCACAAGGTTGCTATGAAAAGTAACTGATTAAATACTTAATATCATGCATATATCAACATGTTTCTGTCATTCCATGTTGTAAAAACATATTGTAACTGTGATTTTGAACTTCCTACTTATATAAAAATATTAAAATTCTTCAAAAAGTTAAAAGAATGAAATGGTAAGTAAATGAACAGAAAATTTTAAAGTACCAGATAGGACATTTAATCCTCTGCCCCAAACACATAAACTCCAAGATAGGGAACATCTAGAGAGAGAGAGAGCAATAAGATTGTAAGACTCTGAAAGGGGACAGGGATGTGGCCAGACATTATCTTCTGGACATGAAAGAGCTGATTGCATCCATGAATTCACTGCAGCTATGTGTGCTTTCACAAGAGCAGCACAGAATTTGATTTACCAATATTTCATTATGAAAGAGGAAAGATTTTAAGAGACTCCAACCTCCTTGAGAGACTGTTGAGAGTTAATAGTGCGTCAAAGGGGAGGGACTGATGCTTTCCTCAGTGGTATATCCATTGATATATTTTTCATGCTTCAGCAAGTGCTCAGGCACATGCTATCAAAGGCAACCCAGATGAAACTCGGTGGGCTATACATGCAAAAAAGACACGAAAATAGGATGGCTGTAAGGTAGAGCCTGGGAAACAAAAACAAAGCAATAGGGAGGTAGAGCAATTCAGGGTAATTCCCAAAGTCAACCTTGGGCCTCCACAGGTACACACAATGAAATGCCTTCTATACACAACCACATAAACCCACATGAATACTTGACACAAGAATAAGCAAAAATAAATAAGTTTGGACATTTAAATACAACAAAGAATGGTTTTATTGCATTAGTACATCAATGTCCAGCTCTGATATATGTATCAGATCATCATGATAGTCGTTCACAGTTGATCACAAAAAAAAAAAAAAAAAACAACTAAATGTTTTCCCATACTCAGTCTTTTTGAACTATTGCAGTCTCAGGAATACTATTACAAGGGTTGAAATACTGGCCTTTGTCAGTTTCAGCTGTGTGACCTTGGACAAGTCTTATTACTATTAGGGTTTGAGTCTGAAATGTTCTCTCTGGCCAAGAAAAGCCAAGTTCTGGTATCATTTTCACTACTATTTTATTTGTTTGTAATGCCATTTTTAATGCTCAATCCCTGGATTGGGGTGTGATTTTGAAAGTTGTAGAACCTTTAGGAATTGTCCTGGCTGGTGGAAGTAGGTCACTAGTAGTGGGTTTGTGGTTACAACAGCTCCCTGCTCCTTGCCTTCAGTCCTGTGGAAGAGTCATGACATATATATATGTATATATATATATACATATATATGTATATATATGTAGCGGCTGAGAGAGGAACAATCCTTACTTGTCAGATCAGCATAGCATGTCTGACCAAGTGTACACAATGATTCCAACTCTCTTAACCAGCTCTCTATTTTATTCCAGGGCTTAGTCCCACCTACCATGGGCTGGGCCTTCCCCATCAGCTAGACAATTTCCTGCAGGTTTGCTCAACTATTAATTCTCTACAAATGTGTCCAAAGCTCAAACCCTCATCTTTCAAGTTGACACCTATGCCTAACTATGACAAAAGTCCAAGACCTAGGTATACAAGGGTGGTACCCGTAGTGGTCTTCCCACTTCAATTAAATAATCAAGATACTTCCTCACAGGCCTTCTCAGAAAATAACCTTAACCAAGATAATCTTTCACAGATGTGGTGTGTGTGTGTGTGTGTGTGTGTGCGCGCGCGCGTGTGTGTGCGTGTGTGTGCGTGCGTGTGTGCATGTGTGTGCACACCTGGAGCCTTGTATCCTATGTGTTGACAATTAACATTAAGCATCATAATGAGTGTCTTCATGCTGGCAAAAGACTAACTTTCATGTCTAGTGATTCAGTCTTCTTGGTTATTTTGCTATCTGTCTCTAATTCACGTCTGCCTGAGAGCAGACATTCAAACTCAAAACTTCATGGCTGTTATTTCCCCCATATTTCTAAGCAAGGGCTGTTTCACCAACAAGTGCATCATTTCAGCTAGCACCCTGTTCTACTTCACCAGTGGTACCAGGACTGACAACTGCGCCATTCTGGCACACTGAGAGTTATTGATTTTTTTTTTTTTTTACTGGTTTTGCTAGTTTCTTACTGACAGCTGGTGGGGGCATATAATAAAGCTCCAAAAATTCCAATTCAGGGTCTGTTTACTAGTACCACTCCCAATAAACAACAACAGAAAAATAGACTGACAGAGATTTTGTATGGAAGAAGTTTGCTGAAAAATGAGAAGAGCAGAGTTGCAAAAGGCAGGAATTGAACTACTCGTGTTCTAGGAGAAGCTTAGCTGGTATTACTGGCATCTGTGGCACATCAACGACATTTCAGAGGTATACCAGACAAAGTGGTCATTGGAACTACTCGGGATGCCCCCAGGGAAGTTCTGTAGAAATAAGCGAAGCTGTTCTTTGCGAGTCATTGGTAGAACAATCATGCTAGTGAGAAAGTGAGAGCAATTATGTTGCCATTGAGGGGTTGAAAATAGAGCAACACACTACTCGGTAATCCTAGGATCTTACCTTTGTCAGAGAAACCTTTTAGAGATAAGGAGATAAGATAGAATAAGAAACTGAGAGAGAGGTTTTATTATCAAATGAAAGTATATTCTCGCAATGTGAATGAAGGTATGCTTAGAGTGAGCTTGGTATTTGGTGTAAGGGATGATTTTTCACTTAAGATAGGACAGAGTAGGCTGGAGAGATGGCTAAGGGGTTAATCCTCTGAAGCAGGAGGGCCTGAGTTTGGATTTCAGATCTTATGTAGAAAACACCAACTGGAAATGGTGGCAGCCTGTATGTACTTCACTTCCTATAAGATAGAGCCTGGAAAATTCCAGAGCAAACAAATAGGAGATAGTAGCAATCCAGGGTGATTCCCAAAATCACTCTTGGGCTTCCACAGACACACAGAGTGCCCTCTGACACACCCACAAATACATGCATGTCAGTGCATCCATGTGCACACATTCACACACACACAAAGACAGGGCAAAGGCAAATGTTATCTGGAATGGACTGAGGGGTTTCTAGAATTTTCCTTTTCTGACTTTATACTGGGTTTTCAGATGGGCCATCTTGTCAGATGTGTCATGGGAACAGTCTCAAGTGAAATAATAATAATATTGAAATTCTTTTGCAGTGAAGCAAAGAGCAGCGAGCAGTTGTCTGGGTCAGCTGGGTAAGCCTAGCATGTTCTGACAAGGCCTCTTCCCCAGGATTTGATCCTACCCAAGGCGTCCTGCTATGAAGCTATTGTGCTCTTGTATCAGCCCTTAACAGCACGGCCATACAGCTGTATGCCCCTGTAGAGTAATACTTCCTTTTAAATCTGAAGGGATCTCTGCATATACAGACAGTGTCCACCACAGACTTATTCCAAGTAGGAGATCACAATAATGCTGCAGCATTCCAGTGTCCTGTTGAATTTCAAAACTAGGCAATTTATTGAGAAAATAGACTGCACACAAGGAACCTGAAATTTGTTAAAATAAAAAAATATCCTGCTGGGGCTAAAAAAAAAAAAAAAAAGCAAAACCATTGTTCAAAGGTAGATCCTATTTCTTTTTGTGTGTCTAAGAATTAGCACGCACTGTTGAAAAGGGAATTATACTTCTGAACATTGAATAATTTTCTGAGCCTCAAGTCCAAGACTAAAGGCTACAGAGAAGGGCTGGAGCTTTCTTAGGTAAACACCCATTCCCCATTCACTTTCCAGCAGAGTTTTAAATTGTATTTGTCAAATATAGTTTCTGTGAAGTATTAAATCTTTTTTCCTTCACTGCTTCTGACTTCATTTCTACTGTATCCAAAGCATTTACTTATATTTTAATTGCTTAATTTTTATTAGCTCTGTGGCTCTATTAAGAATCATTCAGAATCCTATAAAGTTTTGACCTACTTGTGATAGGATTAGTGCGGTGTGTCTATAATTTCTTTCATTTATTTGTTTTGTTTTTTTTTTTACTTTGTATTGTTATGTCAAAAAAAAAGCGTCAATCAGGAAACTGTAAGGAGGAAGATAATGAAAAACACAGAGAATATTTATTCTAGTGAATTTTAACACTCCCAAAGTCAGGGGAATATGATATGCTAACCACAGGAAGAGAACACTGTTAAGTACTCAGTAAGAAACTTGCAGGTCTGTCAACCAAAATGTCAGCAAGATATTTCTTTTGCCCACATTTGGGGAGAAATAAAGGGAAAAGGATGAATTATGTTGACTACATGTCTTTAATAATTGTGAGAGAGAATTTTCTGACATATCCATATAAATACAGAAATATTTAAGCCCTAAAAATGCATATATACTTTGCTAATATGGAAATACTTGCTCATGTAACTGACAGCTATCATTTGTTTTTTTAGAACACACACACAGAGTTTTCCAGGAACTACTGAAAGATTTATATACAACCACTGGCAATCAAACATCTATGAAATGCATGAGAAATCACTTTTTACATGAAAAAATGCACACAATCTTGTACTGTACAGACTCTATTGTCAGAATTCCATGACTTTTATTAGTTCAAGGGTAATCATAAAAATCCCAATGCAAAAATAAATCATGAATCCCATGAATGAAGTTTATTGATAGCTTTTGGCTTCAGTTATATCATTTATTCTCCTGTTGCTGACTGAAGCAACTTCAGGAAGGAAGACTTGATTTTAGATAATAGCTCAAGAAAGTCTTTCATGGTAAGGAAAGTATGGCAACAGGAACACGAAGCTGTTGCTCATCCTGCTGCTCATGCTACATCCATAATCAGGAAGCAGTGGTTGATGAATCATTTTACTCAACTAGCTTTCTCTTTTTTATGAAGTCCAGTACCACAGTCCATGAAATGGTGCCACTCACAATTAGAGTAGATCTTTATATTGTAACTAACCTACTCTAGAAAATTCTTTACAGATATACCCAGACGTTCTCTCAAAGGTGGTTCTCAGTCCCGTCAAGCTGACAATCAATTAGCCACCACAGGTTCTTAGCTTGTTAACTCAACACCTTAATATATCACCATTAAGCTACAGCACCCCAACATTTGTTCCCATATGTTCGTGTCCATTCAACAATGAAAACTGCATTTAGTCCAAAATTCCAAAGTCCTTCTGGTCATTACTAGTTCCAACACTATTCAAAAGTCTAAATGTTGAGTCTTTTATAAGACTCAGGCAATTTCATGTGAATCTTTGTTAAAGGAGAAATAAATTATATTGCTCCAATATGCAATGACATAGAATAAACAAAAAAGAAGAATTGAACCTGGCAAGGAATTATCAGAACAACCCAAGACCAAATACCCAAGGGCACACACCAAATCCTACAACTCCATATAGGCTTCTGGGGCTCATGATGGAATCATCTGGACTCCCGGGTAAAACTGTGCTGGGCCACCTACATTACATAAGTTATATCTTAGACTGATTGCATTCAGTGTCCTGTAGTTTTCTTTGGCCAAAGACATTCCATGGTCCTGGCAACTTCAACATCCTGAGTTCTCCACGGAAATGCAGACTTTAACTTCATGCAGTGGGGAATCCTTTGACTCTGCCACAAGCTGTCTGATTGAAGCAGCTCTCTGAAACCACAGAGCCAGAATTGATGCACTCCTAAATCTTATATCTTTCATGACTGCCAAACCAATATCATGTAGATGATATCTTAAAATCTTCTGCCAGATTGAGATGAGAGCCAACCTCCCTTGACCACAACTACTGTATGCTCTGTAGGCCTTGGCAGCTGAATCATCAAGATTACTTTTCTAGACAGTTGTATTTTAGAAGAAAACCTTTTATTGTTTGTTTCAGCTCAAGTTTTCCTCTGACAAATAAATTTGCATTTTTACAAGTTGGATCCCTTAGTAAATGAGCTCTTTCCTTTAGGACACCTTTCCTATTGTTCCAATGACCAGGGTGAAGTTTCTCCTTAACAATTGCAGATGCTTTGCCCTCTGCACTTTGTCGGCAGTTTTAAACTTGCTTACAACGCTTTTCTTATTGGACTTCATATTTTCCTTGTTTTGCTCTCTCTCACTGCAATTCAGAATGAGAACACTGAGTAGGAGCTATGTCATGATATGAATGCTATGCTGTCTTCAAGTTTCTTCTGTCAAAGAAGTTCAATATTTTCTAATTCAGCCTTATGAAATCTCAAGATGCAGGTAGAATGCAGCCATATTCTTTGTCAGAATATAGCAAGAATAGCCTCTATCCCAGTCTCTGATAGAATCCTTGTTTTCTGAAAGCACGTGACCTGGGCCACCACTGCCTGAAGTTCTCTCAGGATTCCTGTCTTCCAATCTCCCGCCAGTATGTCCATTAATCTCTTTGTCACACTGCAAGGCTTTTGTAGTCATGGCTACAAATTCATCCACATTTCTTCCTAAAAGTCAGTTTGAAAGAAACTACATGGTTAGATTCATCACACTAATAGCTCTACTTCTCAGCACCATTTTTAAAATTATTTTCCATATTTCTATGACATAATATCAAAGCAACTTAACAAAAGAAGGGTTTGGACTTACATAGAACATGGGCAAAATACATCAAATGGAACTGGTCTGAGAACTTCCTCCTTGCTGGATAGTTTACACAGAACCAAGGAATACTGTAGAAGCTACTGGGGAAGAGGAATAATCACAGGCCTTACCAACTCATGAGATCAGCAAGTTGCAATAAGAATCACCATGGAAACAGGTGACCACTTGAATAATGGTGGCAGGAGTATCAAGGAGACAACCAACAGCTTTCTGGTTGAACTAAAGAGCTGCTTGTCAGAATGAAACACATTCCTGTGACTGTCAATTAGAGCAAGAATTTACAAAATGGAAACAGAGAAAAAACAGCCTATGAACATGTAGATAGGAAGATAGTACACCAAACTTCTTTGTAAATATTTGAAGAGCACTTTTAGCACTCTGCCTAGAAATCCTCTACAAGAGTGGTAGAGAATCTCAACAGGATAGAGCCTAGGCCAGTAGAAGAACAATGAAGTGGACAACAATGGCCAGCCATAATGCTCTCTCAGAATCAGGTCATCTTAATCTCTCCCCATCCTAAGGTGTGGGGAATGACTGAAATACCAACATGCCTCCATAGACTATGGAGAATGGGAGATAAGATCACACCGGGGAAACTTTAGGGACTAGAGCTGGATAAGTGAAGGGAAATGCCCCATCAGTGGTATCCCAAGGAGGGTCAACTTGGTATGTCAAAGAGGCCACAAGAGTAGACAAGTCAGAGGAAGGAGCCCCGGGGTCCATAAAGGGTGGGAGTGAGGGATGGATTGTTAAGAGGAAGGGAGGGAAATGGGAGGGAGGGGGAATGAGAGAAACAGGGATTATTATTCAATAAGCTTGTAAAACTAAAATAAATAAATAAATCTGTATACAAGAAATAAAGGAAGTCAAGGAAGACATGATGACATCAGGATGGGACACGAAGCTGCCATTCACTTTGAATGTGAATGTTCAGTCAAGAGGCAGAGAGTGATAAATACTTACGTTCAGCTAACTTTCTTCTTTTCATGAAGATCACAGCCCAGCAAATGGTGCCACTCATATTTAAGGTGGATCTTCCTACCTCAATTAGCCTAGTCATAAATATTCCTCATGGATGTACAAAGAGAGTCTCTCCATGGCGTTTCTAGATCTTGATAAGCTATCAGTCAATATATAACACCTCAGAAATATTTAATTGATTAATAGGCTGAAAAATTAAAAGCCCTGGCACTACTGAGCTGTAATGCTGATGTGGCCAATGGATTCATTGTTTTCTTTCAGTCCTCCTTGTTGACCTCTCTAGTCCATTTAGGGTTTTGAATTCCTTATCAGAATATAGCAAAAGTGAAATATCATATGAGACAATGAGTCAATTAAAATTATGGCTATGTGAAACTATGGATGTATTTTTATATGCTTAGAATTCAAGCACCCTGGAAGCAGAGGAAGATTGAGCTGTAGTCTAGTTTAAATTACATCAAATATCCTTTGAAAGAAGAAAAAAAGAAGGAAGTAAGGAAGGAAGGAAGGAAGGAACGAACGAACCAAGGAAGAAGGAAAGAGGAAGGAAAGAGGAAGGAAGGGAGGAAAAGAAGGAATGAGAAAGGGAAAGAGTCAGGAAGGGAAGGAGGGAAGAAATGCAAGAGAGAGAAAGAGAAATAGAGAGGAAGAAAAGGAAATTAAGGAAATTGAATATGAATTCTTTTGGTTTTATTGCTCCTTTCTTGTAATCAAAAAAATACACAAAATAAAAAACTTGCAGTACTCATTCTTTTATGTCAATTACATAAATTGACCAAACATTCATATTAGATTTGATGAGGTAGATAGTACATTCATCCAAAGAAAGGCCACACCTACTTAACGTCTACATTGTAGAATATTACCATGACATAAAGAAGTTGTGCTTTATAAAAAATTAATAAAAATATAGGGATAAAATATTCATAAATAATTACAAGCAAATCCCTTCACGTTGTCAGGTTTCTTGGCCACAAATACTAATGGAACAATCACTTGGTAACTATTCTTATAACAAAATCAAAAACTAACAGTGGAAATCAGTGCAATTAACATATAACTAGAGTGCTGTTCTTGAGAAGTTGAACTTAAAAACCTGAGACTTGATGGACTATGAGGACAGAGCATTCATGAAATAGGAATATTGAGAGTCCTTGCTTTGCTTTGAAACCTTAGTTCAATTAAACCATGTGAGTTCAGGGCATTGGGTTCCTGGCAAGCTGGCCAAGAACAGAGGAAGTAATTACCTTGTGACATTTGTCACACCATATGGCAGGTGGAGATTTCTCAGAATGCTACCTAATGTCACCTCGACGCAAGTCTTCTAATGAGAGCCCCTTGAAGAATGAAGTTTATAAAGGAATGTAAATCCCCACAGATGACTGTATTATCCAAAGAAATACACAGAACCTATGAGAATTCTTCAAGCACCAAGTAAAGAAAGAAATTCTGTATGCAAGGAGAATGAACTAATAATTAGAGCAAACATCCTAGCTACAAGATCAATGAATCGCTGTTTACTAAACTCAGAGTGAAGGCGTTCAGGATGTGGGTTTTAGATCAGAGTGGTGTTTGATATTACTTCTGTCACTATTGTCTCATTACTATTTTGGGGAAAGCTAATACAATTACAGTCTAGCATATATTTATTATATGCCAGGCAGCGTGCTTTCTGATTGTTTTTTAAACTTTTAAAGCTTAACAAGCATGTTAAGTGAAGAGATGAGTTCATTCTTCCAGATTTCCTGCAAAGCATCCCAACAGGGAGCTTGTATGTCTTGCTCAAAGCAGGCAATGGTAAGATACCAAGGAGCTAAAATAAATGTCTAGGTCTGCCTCACTCCAAATCTATGAGTTTTGCATTCAGTTGCTTTAGGTGCAAAGCTCATGAAAAATTAAGCTGTAAGTCAACAGGTGAACACTTACAGTAGAAGTGGAAGGTGGTGGGGGTGGGAGACGTTTCAACAACAGGAATCATGGAAGAGTCACAAGGGGCAGTGACTGACAAATGGACATTTGATGACTGAGGTAAGGTAGATTGGCTTAGACACTGTCCTTCTGACCTTAAGCATCAAGAATCTCCTCTTGTGAAACATGGCCTCCCTTAAAACGGTGTCTTAATATCTCTATAGAATGTCCTACTCCTGAGGCTTAAAAGGTCAAAAAGAATGAATGGGAGGCTGATATAATTTATTTGTGGTCCCAGACACAGGTTTTCTCTGGCGCTGCATGCCCATGTGGTCTGATGTCTAGGCAAGCCATTCTCCTACTTTATGACTGAGCACATTAAAAAAAAGTGTTCCAAACACATTCCACCTCTCCCACTGTTACTTGGACATTCATATGCAGCTAACTGTGAAAATTATGAGTTGGGGGATGAGGACTCATCTGGAATCATACTTGCACCTCATTGCTTCCTCCTAACCCTTACTTGAGGAATTTCCAAGCAGATTTTCCAACACTACTCCAGAAAATATGCATGTTCTCCAAGAGTAGTGACCCTACTTGCTCCAACCACACAGCAATTTAACTTGCTTCATGCCAATATAGACCTCATTGCTGGGAATCTAAATTAGCAGGTTAAGCAAGTAGGACATTAGGTGATGAGATGCAAGAGTTCATCTGCTTCCATTTTGCAAATGTTCTCCACTGTGGGGTAGAGACCAGGAAAATTTGAAACTTAACCAGTGGACTTTATTTTATAAATCCAGCTGGTTCTCAATTATCCTGACTAATGAGGCATAGAACCTCCCTGAGAACAATAGGAAATAACTTATGTTGTTTTCAGTATAATAAAGCCACAGAAAGGTTCTATGAACCACAGAAAATGGAGACACACAGGATTTTCAACTTTCATTTTGGAATGGTAGTAGCGTTAAAAAATTGTATTGAAGCCAGAGCAGACAAACTTAGCTTTAGAAAATAAAGGAGTCTGCCAAGGTCCCAAGAGAACAGATTGTTGTCACCTTATAAGTAGGGCAAGTTAGACCTCCTGTATATTTTAGGGAATTTTTTGAGACAGGTGGGAAGGTAGATGGCCAGGTCTGAGATAAAAGTATATCTACGTGTGAGTACATTCAAGACATAGAGTTCTGGAATACATAAAGATCTCTACATATACATGATACACAAAATAGATAGATGGTAGATAGATTGATAGACAGACAGACATATGATAGGTAGATATATAAATTGAGGAAGTATGTGAACATAATGTTTCTACATTCAAGACCTGTTCCTCAGAAGCCATTCTTTTGTTATAAATTATGTTACTATCTTAAAGATTAGGTTCATTATGCCAAGATCCTCTTTGGAAGAAGTTTAAATTAGTCTGTACAATTCTCAATTCCATGTGGAAATTGCAAAGACTATAAGGAAACTTACTTTGACTTTTATAAATTAGCAGCAGGAGAAAAGACAAAGTATTCAAACAGTTCTGAAAAAAATTCCAAGCATGAGGACATTTCACCTACTTTATCAGGGAAGTGTAATGCAATTATTACCAAATCAAGTATCTTCCATTAGTGAAGCCTGTTTCTAAGGAACATGTATTGTTTCCAAGTTAATATGGTTTCCTCCCTCTCTTGTAACATACTGTAGTTTTTTCTATAATATTTATCATAAATGTGGTTTGTCTAAAGCTCCCTAGAAAGTGCCCTTTCCAGATGCTAGTCTTTAATTTTTTATTCAGGGTAGAAGATGATAAATGATACCATGCTGTTATTTATGATACCAGCTCTATTTATCTCATGAAAGAAATCAGTAATAAGGGGTGGTTGGAACTGAAGGACACATGTATGACAAAAAAATTCATAGATGTAGTAGAAGTGAACTATCCTGACTGCTCTGAAGAGCTGACTTCTGCTTTGGCATCACCCAAGTAGCTCTGATGGGATCTGTGTCCTGCAGTCTGTCATGAACCTTGTGCCCATGCCTTTACCTCAATCCCCAAGGAAGCTAGGAGATCTGAGTTCTATTTCAGGGCTTTAATTTCCTAGATACCATCAACACTTTCATAGCATTCTTTCTATAGATCAAGGATATACAATACATTAAATATCCTATTTTTACATGGATGCATATTTTCAGAGACTTGTAGAGGGCAGACAGCATTGAGAACTAACAGTGGGTAGTAAGAATGACTAGCAAGTGCACAACATGCCTTGGCTAGAGGCATGAAAAGTTGAGATTACAAACATAAAACCCGCTCATCAGTCTTACAAGAGCACAGCAGCACATCAGCCCCTTGCTCCCTCATGGGGTCTGTCAGCATGCCATTGTTCAGACTGACTAGAGGAGGAACTTCCGCTGTGCCTGTTCTTGTAATACATCGTTGCTACTGATGGACAAGCTTATCACTTTATCTAATGATCTCTATTTGTTTAGCCACAAAAAGCAGATCTCCAGCCTGCCAAGGTGATATGGGCAGCCCCAATCCTGAGCATGTTGCCTGACAGAATAAATATACAATGAATACAACTTGGAAAGAAGCACAGTTGGCTCCTTTAGATGCGTGTGAAGGGGCACAAGTTTAGTCATAGATAGTAAAGATGCAATTTTCACGAGTCATTTCATGTTTCATCAGTTCACCTGGCATATCATCTGGAGCACCAACTCAGATCCTAAGTCCTCTGTCCAAATTAGAAATGGAAAACAGATCATATGGCAGTTACTGCCCTCATGGAGTTAACAATTCAGCTCTTCATATTTTTTGCATTTTTATTTTCATCATTTATCCATTACAGAATAAAGCAGTAACAATGTCTCTTTTTTAACAAAAATATTCCTATAATTTCCAAAGAATTTATAAAATGTGGCAACTACTTTATTCTGACTCTGGTTTATTCTGACTCTCATCTTTGCACACACAACTCTCATTATGATTTTATTTTTCTTTGACATAATCTAATAGAATCTTGGAGAAAACAAAAGCTACACAATTAGAACCATACTTGTGACATACCTGCCAAGTTAGAAGAAAACCAAAGGCTGATGTAGAATTGTGAAAGGTCAGAGTGTTTGCACCAAGTGTAATAGTCTTTAATTTTTTTTAACCTGTTAATAGATTGATTTGGGTGTGTTTTCCAATTATAAGAAGACTTCCAAAACAATGGTAAAAGTAAAGATGGAAAATGGCACGTTCTGGCAACAAGAATATCATTCAGAAGCAAGAGAAGAGGAAGAAAATCACAAATTTGGAATATTTTTCCATAGTTTTAGAAAAAGCATGTTGTGTTAATAGAAATAAGTTTGGTAATCTTAACCATTCATTTTCCACCTGATATTGACAAGATAATACAATGATCTGATACTTTCCTTTTTTAAATTACTTTTATTATTTCTTATTTATTCAATTGTGTGTGTGTGTGTGTGTGTGTGTGTGTGTGTGTGTGTGTGTGTGTATGTAGAACCACGGACGAATTCGGGAACCACCATGGACGCCTCCACCTCCTCGTTTACTCTGCCCAGGGATTCACAGGCTCCGCCCACCAGGACCAGAAACGCAGGCCGCCCCCGCTTCCGCCCGGCGTCTATACGTGGGGTCTAGGATTCGAACTCAGGACCTTCTGCCTGCAAGGCAGAGGCTTAACCCCTGAGCCACCTCTCCAGCCCCTGATACTTTCCTCTTTTACAAAGTAAGAAAAATTCTATTTTTTAATATTGTGAGGATTAGACTGCAGATATTTTTAAGAATTCAGTATATTATATACACATAACACTAAATAAGCATGCTAATTATCATTTTATTATGCTCACAAAATACAATAATTTCAACTAACTTTCATAATTTACCTTAGTTTTCAACAAATTCTTGGATATATAAAACAGTCATATAATGAGAAGATATATCATATTTGTTGAGGATTATTTGTCAACCTCTATCAAAAAATAATGAAACATAATAAAAATTATAAAAATTTTTAAAGATTAAAATTTTACAAAATGCGTTGCCCAACTATGGTAGAATAGAATGATAAAAACTGAAAAATAGGGGCTGGAGAGGTGGCTCAGGGGTTAAGCCTCTGCCTTCCAGGCAGAAGGTCCTGAGTTCCGATCCTAGACCCCACGTATAGATGCCGGGCGGAAGCGGGGGCGGCCTGCGCTTCTGGTCCTGGTAGGGCGGAGCCTGTGAATCCCCGGGCAGAGTAAACAAGGAGGTGGAGACGGTCCATTGTGGTTCACGAATTCGTCCATGGTTCTACACACACACACACACACACACACACACACACACACACACACGCATACACACACAATTGAATAAATAATAAAAAATAATAATACAAAAATTTAAAAAAACTGAAAAATAATTCAAGAAGTTCATAAAACATGGAAGTTATATATCATGCTTTTAATAACCAAGCTGCTGATGAAAAAATCATAAAGGTTATCAGAAATAAAATGTGCAAATGAAAATGAAGGCACAGACACCAAGACATCCAGGATACAATAATAATAAAATTAAATGCAAACTTATAACTATTAAAACATATTTGAGAGAGAGAAAAAAAGAGAGAGAGAATATATTGGAATAGATCTACTGACCAAGCAATGTCATGAATGTAGATGCAACCATCTTCCAAAAACGTACTAGCAACACTGAAAACAGTATTTAAAAATATTTCCCCCATAGTCAAGTGAGATTTGTACTAGGATTCAAGTTTGTTTAAAGTGTGAAAATGAACTAATGTAATGCATGACATCACTATTGTACAGAGAAAACTATGCTCTTATCCAAAAGTTTTGGATAAAATCCAACACTTCAACATAATAAAAACATTTGATAAACTAGAAACAGAGAGCATTTCCTCATACTTACAAAGGCCACAGTATGGGGGAAAGGGAAAAAAACAGATGACAATTTTTTTGTTTTTTAAAATTTTTTTTACCTTTTTAAATTCTTGTTTTTAGTTTTGTAAGCATATTGAATACTTATCCCTGCTTCCCTCCATCCCCCTCCCTCCCATCCCATTCCCTCTCGCCCTCCTGCCTGTCTGTTTCTATGGATCTCAAGGTTCCCTCTGTCTTGTCTACTCTTGTGAGGGTTCAGACCTCTTGAGGCATACCAAGTTGTCCCTTTTTGGGGCACCGCACTCTTCCCTTCACTCATCGTGCTTTAGTCCCCAAGGTTTCCACTGTATGTTCCTATCTCTACTGAATTCCTATATAGTGTATGGGGGCATGTTGGCTAAGGAGGTCACTGCAACGAGACTTGTCCTTACCAGACCTGCACAATGACTGACAAAATTCCCAGATCTGGTGGCCCGAGTTTGATCCTTGGAGGTCCACAGGGTAGAAGAGGAATGCTAATGTCCAAACATTGTCTTTTGACTTTTACCTATACATCATGGCATGCAAGTTCTCCCACGGCTGATTACAAGTGCTGGTCTCAATGGGGAGAAGTAGTTTCCTCCTCCTACTCTCATGGGATTTTAAAATGGTACAGCCCTTTTGCAGAATGGTCTGTCAGCGTCTCGAACCTAAAACTAGAGCTAACGTATGACCCAGCAACTCCGCTGCCAAGCACATACCCAAAAGAAAGAGAAAGTTCATATTAAAATTTGCATATGAAGCATTCTTAGGAGTAAGGCAAAAGTGGCCCAAATACCCATCAAAAGACAAGTGTGTAAATACAATATGGCACATTTATGTGAAGGAGTAATACTAGCAAAAGTACTGACACATACTGAAACTTCATTGAATCAACCATAAAATATTAGGCCAAGTGAAAGAGGACAGAAATGAAAGACCATCAAAGTATGTGGCTCCATTCACACTTAATGCCAAAGATGAGAGGATCTAGAAAGACAGTGGTTCCCTGGGTCTGGTAAGGACAGGGATTGTTGAGTTATAGCTAAAAAAAAGTATGAGAGTTCATTGGAAGTGATGAAATATTCTTAAATTGTTTGTGGTAATGATTGTTTGCAGTTCTAAGTATACCAAAACCATTATACTTTCATATACTTATATATTTTCATGAATTGCATGGTATATAAATTAAATCTTAACAAAGCTGTTAGGTTTTGTTATAGAAATTGTTATAAAAATAAATCTAAATACACATCACAATTCCAAATGTTTATCTTACTGAATAACTTACATATGTTCAACTTAACATGAGTTGAGAAGACTATACATTTTTTGCTATTTTTTTAACATCCATCGATACAAAGCATAATAATTTATAGTGAATCCATTATATGAAATTCTATACGTTTATTAAATATGTAATAGATACTTCTCTATTTACATGGAAAAAATGTATCCAATTCTAAAAAAAGGCAAGTCCTTGAAGAAAATGTACAATGTGATCATATTCATGAGCAACCTGTATGCTCATATTTATGTATGTGTGTATGTAAGTGCACAAGAGGACTAATGATACAAATCAAACTGTTTGCAGTGCTTTATTCTGGTGTGGAGAGGTTGATTGGTGAATGGTGGAATAAGGGAATCTGGATGGGAAACTACATTTCACTGCCATGAACTTCTAAATTGCATGTTTTCTGCAGGAAAATTTTATATCGCTAATATAAAATCAAAACAAATAGGAAGCTAAATAATATGATGTCATACATACTGTCAACTTAAAATCACAATCTTGAGGAGTTACACACACTACAGCATGGCGTGCATGTCAGAGCCAAATTTTTTCTATGTGACATTTTTCACAGAAAGGAAGGGCCTGGTTTGTCAGATGTCTGCTTCAAGTAGACAACCTTTTGACCTTTGTGACTGCTATGTCTATTCTGTCTGCTTGGATGATTTTGCAAATACACACATCCAACTCTTCCTCCTTGAGATCTTTGTCCAAACATTTTCTTCTCAGCCAAGCTTCGCCTGTCTACCTTTTGAAACTTAAGTGATCACCACTTTCACTTTTTTTTCTTGACACTTTCAACCATTTGACATCTACCGCATTCACTTATTGATGTATTGGGAACCCCTCGCCTTTCACTAAAAATTATTCCTGTTTCAGTTGATATCTGTCACCAGAACTAAGAATGATTACTTGGCACATAGTAGGCCCTCAATGAAACTCATGAAAGAACTGCTTAATGATGACACGTGAGTAGAGTTTTAGTGGTTGTTCCTAAATTTCTATCATTTAATTATTTCTATTAAATGAAATTATTTTTTTAGAAAAACTAGACTTAGGTTCTAGATTTCCCAATTTCCTTCAAGTAGTGGCCAAAGTCCTTTTTCCTCATTCACCTGTCAGTCAAAGAGGAGAAATATTATTTCTCGTTGCTCTGTTTCTAGAACAAGCTAAGACAGTCAAGTTCTCAAACGAGCCTGACATGTTAAGTGGGAGAAGGAGAGTTCAGGAGTTTCCAAGTTAATTGGTTTCTCATAAGCATGTGCTCTGCCGTATGATCTGCCGTGGGAAGTCAACAGGACTTTATCTGTGACCTAAACTGATTTCCTCAGCCATTAATGCTTCTTTCATAGAAGGAGGCTCCACGCTTATATATGTCTGTTTCCCTCACAATTCTGAACATGTCTAAGCATAAAAACATGCTTCATCATATAATTCCAATAGAACAAACAACAACAGATTAATATCTGCATCTTTCTTTTCATGTGAGCAAACTGAGCTTGAAGGAAGGAAGTGTTAAGCAATCTTTGGAAGCACGTGTTTTCCTTTATTTTATTTTGCTTTGCTTTATTATAAATATATATTGAGAATTAGCCAAATAGGTTGGGTTAGATAATTCCAATTTGATGGGCAGCACCTAAAGAAGCATTATCTAGTACCAGATGGACCGATGCCTTCTGCTCTCCAACAGGCCTGGTCAGGATATTGACCTTGGCTGCACTGATGTCCCAGAGTGTCTTCAAGGCCTGTTTGATCAGGTGCTTGTCGGCCTGGATGTGCACAATGGATACAGTGTGCTGTGTCCTACCTTCTTCTGGCAGACTGGAGATCGGGGGAACGTGATGACAACATAGTGGTCAGGCTTGTTTCCTCTGGCTGGCGGTGAGATCTTCCCAGGGATCTGAGCCGCCTGCAGCACCGAGGTTTCTGGGACCTACTGAAGGAAGACAAAAAGAGGGTCTTCTTTGTGTGTGTGGCTGTGGACACTGCCATTTTGATCTTGAAATCCTTTGCTTTGAGAAGGATTTTTGGGGATCATCTTGGTGAAAAGTGTACTTGTAAGTACTTTTGTCCACATGAGGACTATGCAGCTACATCCTGCAGAACCAGTTTTAGAATACCAGACAGAGCAGGAAGAGGAGGCTAAAGAGGACTGACAGCACAACAGCTAAAGGAAGAGTCTTTGCGGGTGAGCTGAGATCTGCTCATTGAGTAAGAGCTGGAAAAACTTCCCCAAAGAGCCATAGACATTTCCTCACAACAGAACATTGGAACACAGAGTTCTAGAATATGAAGCACCGTTTTAGACTTTCCATTTTTTAAGGTGCACTCATGTAAGTCTTCCAAAGTGGATGAAGGTTTAGCTTGTCATAGTTTAAAACACCTCAGAAGTTAGAGAGACCCCTCAGGAGTAAAGGCAGAGACTGTCCCTCTAGGAGAAATGGAAGTTTCTCACAATCTAAGTAGCTCCACTGTGGGATGCGGCTCAGTGCACATAGTGTGCTTTGAATTGCAGACAAAACACTGTGTTCTGTAAACATTTCTAAGAACAACTCCAAAGTACTGAAGCTGCTCTGCCAATCAGATTCTAGGGGAGTGAAACATTCCTCGCCCATCTTAACTGAATATATGCTGCCTGCAGGTCTAGCAAATAACTTGACTGAACAATGTGTCTCAGCTGAGTGGTGGGTGAGCAAGGGCCTCGCGATTCACCCTCCAGTGTGTTGTCACGGACAGGTTTTGAAGCAAACCTAGCTAGGGTCTAGCTGTAGACTTGCCACTTACGCTGCCAGATCACTCAGGAATTTTCAACTGTGTCTGGGTGGGGTCTGGGTGGGGCAACTCTAGAAATCGCCTTCAGAACAAGAACAGTGACTTTGATTGTCTGTGTGAAAGTTACTGTTCCATCCATTCAAGTCAAGCGACCAGTTAAGTCTGGAAAAACTGACTGTTGTTAGTTCTAGTTTGTCATTTGGGTTCTATACAAATTTCAAAACAACAAAGAAGAAAATAGTGTTTTCCTTTCATCCTTGTTTTGTCCCATTACCTATTTCATTAGATTTACCATCTAGATGAATGGAAGAAATTTGTCTGTGACCCATATTTCTATAAACACATTTTTGACTCAAATTACAAAGAAGAAATTATTTCAGTAAAAATGATGCAATATCAATAGAGATGAAATTATGAGATGTATGCCACCAATGGCTGTAGAAAGGTTATTTATTTCTATTACTAATGTAGTTTGTACTGTACTTCTTGTCCAAGGCCTCAGGAATTCAATGACTATACAAGTGTCTCATGAAACGTGTTAATGAGATTGTTTTCTGATATGCAAAAATGTCCTGACATGATTTTTAGATGCATGTTACACACCCCCAGCCAATTATACAAAATGTAACTATTGCAGCTGAGTAGACAGCACTAGCCTGAACTGCATTATTCCAGCTTAATCTGGAATCTCTGATACGATAGTAGTAATGTTGTGAGGTGTTGGCTTCCTGACAGGTGAGAATGTTTGTTTTCCATGAGTTTTCCTTTCTTCAGCTTCTTTGTGTATGGAGTGTACTCCTTCAGCTTCCTGGGCAAAGAGAGCATGTATTTGCACGTGTGCGCGTGCGCGCGCACACACACGTGCGTGCACACACACCTGCTTATTTACTCTTGATGAGAATTTAGATGGAGAGGGGAGAAGCATAAAAGTTTATACTGGCCTAGTTCCACAGCATTTATAAATTGGGCCATACTTTTATTAAAGTAAAATTAAATATATTAATTGAAATATTGTGAAGAAGGTTATCTATGCCTCTTCAAGCTTGGTGCTAGTTTGCTATTGCTGCTATGTGAAAGCACTGTAAACTGTGGGTGATTTAAGCAACAGAGAGGAGCTGTATCAGTCCTGAGGTTAGAAATCAAGATCAAGGTATCAGCAGTGTTGGCTCCTTGTAAAGGCTGTAGGGGAATGTAAACACATTCTCATTTCAGAATCAAGCTTCTGATGGTTTTCTGACAGTCTTCAGTGTTCTGAGTCTCAGCTTTTATCTCCACATGGTATCTTCCTATGTGGCCAGATTCTCCCTTTCGAAGGTCATATCAGATTTGAGGCCCATTCTGCTTCAGAATGGGCCTCAAAGTAATGAAATTATATTTATAATAACCTTATTTCCAAACAAGATCCCATTTCCATTTGTGATACTTCAGATAACTTTTGAACAAAGAATTTTAGGAAGATACAATTCAACCCATTACAACTTTCAAGTATACAACTCAATAGTTACATATGAAAGTACCAAAAATTTTGAGATTTACATGGCATTTGTATTGCAGCTCCTAGTAACATCTGCTACAGGACTCTTTCATCTTGGTTTGCAAGCTCTGGGAAGAGATGTTGTAACTAAGTGAATGAGTCTCTCTGTCTGCTAATTTTAAGCTAGTCTTTCCTAGAACAAGACATAAGAAAGAGCTTGTCACTAAGCCCTCAGTGCCCTCTTTATCAATTACAATAATTAGAATAAATATATGTGTTTAATTGTAGGATCACAGCCTCTATAGGTATCTAACTCACTTACTTACAAGGTATGCATTAAGCTAAGTTTAAGAACTTTTTAAACATTATTCTCCTCTCAACCTGTCTCCTATGTTAATTCTTGTAGGGGATTGAATGGAGATTTCAATTGACTGCTTTTAAGTTCTCTTCTAGAATTTAAAAAAATACTATAACAAGGCAGCAGGTTGGACAGTCAGTATTATATTGAAAGGTAAGGCTGACCATAGACCTACCATTTATTCAAGATACATAGACTATATAATGCAGAAATTAAGAGTATAATTTCACAAGATATGGGAAGATAGAAAGCACGTATATTTGAATATACAAAAGTGAGCCTCAGCCTAGCTGGCAAAAATGTAGTTTATGAAAAGACTGGCAACTCCTAGCAGGTAACTAGCTATAGGGAGGGCTACATTTTGATCATAAGAGTCTACAACAAAACTTGGCCTTGGGGAATTCAGCGGCACGTGGTAACTAGGAAAACTAGGAATGTTTTGCCTGTTTATTCCTTAATATATGCTGGAAATCTGCTCTGTTGCTTTGCCATGGCTCAGAATTCATACTTCACTTGTCTTTTTGAGTTCAGTACTTGTACATCTGCTGCAAAGCGGTCCTCTACAAAGTATCCAAAGAGAATTTCTAAATTATGAAGTAAATCTTGTCATTTTCACAGTTAAAATGCTCTACAGCTTTCTAAAATATTTAAGAAATAATTTGAATTCTATATTCTTGCATTCAGAGAATAGTTTGTAGTCTTCTGGCTGTGTCTGACTTCCACTACTACTGTACTTCTATACTACTAATATAGAACTTTCTGGTTCTATCAATATATTCAGCTATGATAGTTGGCCATAGCTTGGTTGGTTCACTGTTGGTTGGTTGGTTGAGCAAATAGAACTAGCAGGTGCTTGTCCTTCCGTGAACTTAACTACCAGATCTCCCCTTAAGTACCTTGTCATCATTTAGGCCCAAGTCAATAGGTCACATTGGCATCCGAGGGAACATTCCAGAGTGCACAGTCTAAAGAGGCAAAATAGCCTCCACCTTCCCATGTGGTCATCTTTTTCTAGGACACTGTTTAACTTTTCATGAAGAATTAAAGAATTCTCTTCTTTATTAGAGCTGACCTCGTTATTAATATCTATCATCCATGGATCTTTCTCCAACTTGGAAATTGGAGACAGTTATGCTTCTTTAAAAAACATAACTCATGAAGAAAGGACTATGAGTTGAAGGGAGTGTGTTTTGCTTTCTTGGTGCTCAGTGCGGCATTTCTAGAACTCAAGTTCCAAATCAAACTCAGAGTAGAGGATCAGCAAACATTAATTGAACAAAGAAGTGAAAGTAGGTCCAGAATCCATCTATTATCTTGTCGCTTCCACTGTCTATCTGGTTGCAAGCTCTCATCATTTCTTGTTCAAAGGACTGAAATAACCTTCCAATTAGTTTCTCTTCTGCATTTGCATCCCTCTGTCTATTCTGCACACAGCAACCAGAAAAACCCATTAGGAAGGAAATAATCTCTTCTCTACACAAAGTCCTCCAGTGGCTTCTCACCTCATCCTGCTTCTTCGTTACCTCCTTGGCTTCATCACCTGCCTCTCTCCATCCACTTTGACCTCCTCAGTGCTCCCTGAGGATGCCAGTCATGTTCAGGCTTCAGATAATTTCTACACTCAAACATTGCCTGAAATATTCCATTTTCAGAAGACCCTCTCATAATATAAATACTCAGCACAGCTCTATTTTAAAGAAAGCAAAGTGTCAGAAGATAAACTCTTAGTGTGATGTAGCATGCATCATAATTCTTACACTCATTTATTAAGCATCTGAATGTACGCTATTGAACTTTCTAGTCTACATAAGATACTATGTTATGAAAGAATGTCCTAAGGTAAACCCCTTGAACTGTTAACCTGGTCTTTATTGATACTATCAGCCACTTAAATAAAAGTTTACTTTGCTCACAGTTTTGGTGCCTTAAAGTTAGATATCAGATGATCCTGCATTTGACATCTTAAGGGGCACATGGCAGGCAGGTGGTGGCATGGCAGAAACACATGAGAATTCCTACTTCCTGAGTTCTGGGATCACAGGTGGTTCCCATGCCTGCTTGACTTTCATGTGGGTGATAAAGATCTGAATTCCAGTCATTACATTGGTTCCAGGGGGAAACAGGAGGATGTCTTATACTGGGTCATCTCCCTGACCCCAAATTAGTGGTATTATAAAAGAAATTCATGACTTCCTGTTTTTTCATGTGGATTCAGTTTCTTGAGTCCTGTCTGTCCTTATAACATTAATATGCAGCATTATTTAAATGCATACTTGAGGTAGAAAGATCCCTAAGTGTAAGCAAATATGTTCCAGTTCCATTGATGTTGTGGGCATCTTCCAGACACAATGTAGCAATGCTCGGTAACATTTGTGTTTATGACTTCCTTAATAAGTTTTTTCAAGAAAGTTATGCAGAAGGGGTGAAACAACAAAGACACAATAGGCAGCAGTGTTCAGTTAATAACTTCATAATATATCAGATTCTAGTGATTAACATAAAAATCTGATCAAATAGTTAACAATGAAAAAGAATCAAATTTACCAGAAGTAAAGAAAATAGGTAAAAATATAGATTGAAATAAATCAAGTAAAGCTTGTAAAATTTAATGATTAGTAAGTAGAGCATGGAGTATATTGGAGTTATTGGAAACAGACATATAAGAGATGGTGGCTCAGGGCTTAAGCCCCTGCTGCAAAAGCAGAGGTCCTGAATTCAGATCCCAGTAAAAATTCTGGGCAGAAATGATAGCAGCCTGCAATTCTGACCCTGAAAGATAGAGAATGGCAAACTCCAGAGCAAAGCCTAAAGGAACAACCCAGGCTGATTCTCATGGAGTCACCCTTGGGTCTCCAGGAAGTGGCCTATGATACACACACACACACACACACACACACACACACACACACACACATTTGTGTGCATGATAAAAAAGAAATGAGACTTGATAAAACCCAGTAAAATATAGCCAAGAAATAAGAAAATCCAAACCATGAAGGATTTGCTGAAATGGTAGAGAGAAGGACCTCCTATGTGTGATTATTGAAAGTACAAGAGAAAGAGAACAAAGGAAACTCATTGTGGATTTCTTGGTCCTAAATAAGACATAAAAACACACCTCCCCTCCTACAGACACATGTCAAGACTCAGGGAACATCACAGAACAGGAACAGTCAGAAGGAAGAGTCAGAGGAAGACAGGGGTGGCTGGTAGCATCTTCTGTACACAACAGATCTGCATCCATGAATTCACTGAAGCAGTGCTTAGTTCCACAAGACCTGCACAAGATAAGGCCCATCAGTAGTTCACTGTGCAAAAGGAAACACATGAGCCATCACATATGGATTGGGGAAGGGAAGCTTCTTTCCTCAGTAGTTTACCTCTTGCATAAGGTCCTTGCTCTAGCAAGGGCACTGATTCACACAAGTATGGAAAACCAGATGGCAATCAGTGGACTGAGCATGTGAAAAGAAATGAAAGCAAGAGGAAAAGTGATTGAAAAGAAGGTTTTCACTGAGAGAAGAAGAGGTGATATAGTGGGTAATAAGGGAAAAAATGGTTTACATTCATTGTGTTCATTATGATTGAAACTACCATAAAATAAAGAATTTTACAAAGATAACAAAGAAAATTGAAGACCCTAACAGAAACAAGGTGATAACTGAGAAATTTGTGGAATTAATTCAAGACATGAATCCTCAAATCCAATAATTAAAAGCTTTTAAAAAGATAATTGAAAACATTATTGACAACAGACTTTTCATGGTAAAAGTAGAGGTCAAGTATGAGTAAGTAATGTTCTCACAATGCTGAGAAAAAAGTAACTGTCAACTTAGAATCGCATGCAAGACAATCCATCCATCAAGAGTAAAAGCATAATAAGAGTAATTCTGGATCAAAAAAGTCAAGTAGATTTTACCACCCACATACACAGAAAGAAAAGAATTTCTAAAAGCAATAATGGGAAGAACAATTGGGAAACATAAGACAAACTTAAACACATTTTAGTACAAAAAAGAAAATAATTATGGACAATGTGGGGTTTATAAAAGCGTACTCTCAATAAAAACCTTAACCAAATGATATTCAGAAAAGAATAGTCAGAGTTAGTTTCTAAAGTCTTGTGATATTTAACAATGTGGTAAAATTATCAGTTCTCTTTGGACTTTGCTGAAACAGGCATACAGTTTTAGAATGGGTAAACTATAAAAACATCACCCTGAAATAGGTGATTCCCAAACCAATGAGAGGAAAGTGGTAGAATTATGAAAATAAATCAATATCATAATTACTTTGAAGGGAGAGTGGAAAAAAAAAGTCCTAAGACATTAAAAAAAATAAAGTGATAGAAAACACTGAAGGGGAATAAGCTAACGTTATCTATCTTGTTAGCAATTGGCATTTCTCAGTTGGATTATGAAAACAGAAGCTAGCTATTTGGTGTTTGCAGAATGATTAATAGCAAAAGTGTAGAGAGAATACAACTGGCTTCAATAGGGGAATAGATAATTACTCAATTTATTTACACATTGAATTTATGTACAAGTTAACTGTTTAGATTTATTTAAATTTTAATCCACAAAATCTAACATGGATTCATTTGTGAAACAGTACTGAATGGTGAAATCCAAATGATCAATACTCAGTAAAAATCAAGCTTTCTGCCCGCCTGGGACACTTGCAGTCAAGGGAGGACACACTCCTCCCCAGGTAAATCCCCCCAGCCAGCCCACCCCCAGGCCCCAGGTCATCTGCTCACCTCCTACCAGCCAGTTGGAGCAGCACCCAGCCTGCTCCAGGCTAGGGAGGGCCACTAGGCCACACCCCAGATCCCCAGGTTAACTGTGCCCTCACCTACACCTCTGCCCTTTCCACATGCCTGGACACTCATGGTCCAGGGAGGACACACTGCTCATCAGAATTCAACAAAGTCCAAAGAAAACCCAAGCAAAGCTCTAGGGGACAAAGGCCACACATCTGAAGTCCTCTAAAATCATCCTATCACATGGGAGAGATTCTTCACAACCAGCCTAAAAATAAGTAAACCCCCTTTTTATCATCCTGTTCCTTTCAATTATTAGTTACTGTAGAGTAACTTTTCCATATAGCCACCCCCCAAAACATATACAACTTCAGGGACTATACCACTCACCCTCACATATCATCAAGGCACTAAATTGTAAAAGTGCACTACCATACTAATATTCACCCTCTGTCCATTAAACCTGACTTAATTGATGTACTAACAGTCTAATAGCCTCATCTAGGAAATAACAATAACAACAGATAAGTGTACACAACTCCAAGGCAAACACTAGTAATGACTGCTCAAGAGTAGCGACACCAACTAATTCAGTTCAGTCAAAAACATGCAGAAACTGAAAGAAGGTCTTAAGATATAAAACAACAATGCCCAAGTCAAAGTGCAAATCCATGAGAAATAAAACCCAAGAAAACAAATCTCCCACCGAAAGAATTAACCCCAAAATGATAGACTCCAACCAGAACAAATTCATAAAATAGACAAGAAAGCCAGACCCAGGATAACGACTTTCAAAGCATGATCATTACCATGATCAATACTATGAAAGAGTTAATCTGGGATAACTGCATTAACCACTTTGAATAGGAACACAACAGACACTTGGAGGAATTGAGAAAAACAGTTCAAGAAACAAAAATAAGCATAGAGCAGTTAAAACAGTCTGGAGCAGAGTTTAAAACTGAACTAAAAGACAAGTTATCTTCAACCCAGAACTCAACAGAATCTTATCAGCAGAACTAAGGAAGCAGAAAATAGAATCTCAGATCTTGAAGACAAAGTGGAAGAGTTTACCAGCTCAGTGAAAGAAGTTGTTAAAGCCAAAAGACACTTGAGAGAAATATTCAAGAGTTATGGGACACCCTGAAGAAGCCTAACATGCACATTCACGGGATACCAGAACAAGAATCCCAAAAATACCACACCTGAGGAAAATTTTCAAATTATCATCAAGGAAAACTTTCCTCATCTAAAGGAAGAGAGACCCATCCAAATACAATAGGCATTTCACAGCCCAAACAGATATGACCAAAATATAAACTCACCATGGCAAATAATAGTTAAAACACTCCACATTCATTTTGGTCTTGGTAGGGCAGAGCCTGTGAATCCCAGGGCAGAAGGAGGTGGAGGCGTCCATGGTGGTTCGCGAATTCGTCAGTGGTTCTACACATACACAGACACACACACACACAGACACACACACACACGCGCACACATACACACGCGCATGCGCACAGTTGAATAAATAATAATAATAAAAAAATCTCTAAAAAAAAGAAAATGTACTCAAGCCTGAAGAAAAGAACAAGTATATCCAGGAGGACAGAAGGGAAGTATAATACCACCAAAACCTAAAAGCCAAATAATACACTTACAAAAGCCACTAAACATAAAAAGTGCAGGGAATTCAAAGTAATTTCTCCATTATAACATTAAATGTCAATGGAATTAACTCACCAATCAAGAGACACAGATTACAAACTTGGATTAAAAATCACAACCCATCAATCAGGAAACTCATCTCACCACAAAAGATAGACACACCCTAAAAATAAAAGGTTGGCCAAAAATTCTGCAAGCTAATGGAACCAGGAAACAGGCAGGGGTAGCTATTATGCTATCAGACAAAGTGGACTTCAAACCAAAAAAATAATAAGAGACACAGATGGATACTACATTTTAGTCACAGGTACAATTCACCAGGAAGACCTCACAATACTGAACATATATGCACTTAATATGGGCTCTTCTACATTCATTAAGCAAATACTATAGCGTCTAAAGCAAGAAATCAACCCCAAAATGATAATTCTTGGGGCTTTCAATACCGCCCTCTCAACATGGGATAGTTCAACAGGTTAGAAACTGAACATTGCAACTTAATCAAACTCTTACTGAAATGTACCTTACTGATCTCTATCTAACGTTTCATCCATTCATCAAAGAATACACGTGTTTCTCAGCAGCACACAGAACTTTCTCCAAAATAGACCACATATTGGGCTACAAAATGAATCTATACATATATAGGAAAGTTGAAATTCTAGCCTGAATCCTATCAGGCCACCATGGTTTACAGCTTGACATCCACAACACAACAAACAAGAGAAAATACACTAACTCCTGGAAACTAAACGCTATGATACTGAATGAGAATTGGATACAGGGAGAAATTATAAAGGAAATTCAAGATTTCCTTGGAAGCAAACAATATTGAAAATACAACTTATCAAAATTTTTGAGACACAAAAATTTAAGCTTTATCACAGGCACACAAGGTTGGTTCAACATACACAAATCAATAAATGTAATTCATCGTATAAACCAATCCAAAATCCAAGACCACATGATACTCTCGATAAATGCAGAAAAAGCTTTTGATAAGACCCAACAGCCCTTTATGATCAAAACCCTAAAGACAGTTGGAATGGAAGGAACCTTTATCAATATAATAAAAGCTGTATGCAACAAGCCTACAGCAAGGATTATACTCAATGGGGAAAAACTTGAAGCATTCCCACTTTGATCAGGAACTAGACAAGGCTGTCCACTCTTGCCACTTCTATTCAATATTGTACTTGAAGTCTTAGCTGAGGCCACAAGACAAGAAAGAGAGATAAAAGGGATTTAGATCAGCAAGGAAGAAGTCAATTTATCTCTATTTGCAGATGACATGATTGTATATCTGAGTGATCCCAAAAATTCCACCAGGAAATTCCTGGAAATAAACGTACAAAAATCAGTGGCCTTCCTCTATGCCCAGGATGAAATAAGTGAAAAAGCCCTGAGAGAACAATCCCATTTACTATAGCCCTTAAAAAAATGAAATACCTTGGTATAAACCTAACCAAAGAAGTAAAAAACCTTTACAATGAAAACTTTAAAACCCTAAAGAAAGAAATTACAGAAGACAACAGAAGGTGGAAAGACCTCCCATGTTCCTGGATTGTCAGAATCAATATCGTAAAAATGACCATCCTCAGTAAAAATCTATAAAAAATTTAAAACCCAAAATATGACCCCCAGTTTTTTGTGAATGCTTCCTTTACATAGAGCAAATATATAAACACAAGCACGGGAATGATGCACTAAAAGTATAAGACTTCACTGGATGAAGAACACAAAGAGGAAAATCCCTATCTCCAAAATACATTATTTATTATAAAAATCATGACAAAATCAAAATTTTGGTTTTACATTAATTTTGAGTTTGTAAGTGCTTATATAACAATTTCTTCATTTGTTTTATTTCTAGTACCCTTATTTAAATGTTTTTAGGTGCAACAGTTATTGAAGTTGATTTCCGTAGTGATTGTTCCAGTTCACACTACCACCCACAGTATCTAAGAGTTGCTCTTTCCCCACATGTTCACTAACGTTGGTTGTCCTTTGATGACAGCCATTTCTGACTGAGGTGTGATAAAATTTCAAAATTGTTTTAATTGCATCTCCTTAAGAAAGATGAACAGCTTTTTAGGTACTTATTGGCTATTTGTATGTCTTGTTTTGAGAACACTCTTGAACTCCACAACCCATATTTACTGGAGTAGCTGTTTTCTTGATATTTAGTTTTTTTTAGTTCTTCTTTAAGTTCAAATATTAAATCTATCAGATTCTATCAGGTAGCTGGCTACACAAATCCTAATCATCTAATTTGAGGATCACCATTAAAGGAACACACACATAAGAATGAAGAATGTTATAACTGGCTTTTCCCCCTGAGTCTACAGGGGTCTTAGCAGGAAAGTAAATTCCAATCTACTTCTCAATGTCCTTCTGTTCCTAAAATATCACAATCCAAGCTTGCACAATATCAAGGAATACTATAGAAGCTACTGGTGGAGAGAATAATCACTGGCCCTATCAACGCATGAGATCTTTAAGTTGCAATAAAAATCACCATGGCAACATGTAATAGTGGCATGAGTATCCAGGAGACAACCAACAGTTATTTGATTGGACTGAAGACCCACTTGTCAGAATGGAACACATTCCTGTCACTGTTAACTAGAACAAGAGGGAAGGAAATAGATCTATAGGGGAAACAGCCAATGAACATATAGGTAGGAGGACAGTACACCAAACTTCTCTGTAAATAGTTGCTATTATACTCAGATTTGAAGAGCACTTAGCACTCAGCATAGAAATCTTCTTGTACAAGAAAGGTAAAGAATATCAAACCTCTAACAGGATTCCGTCTAGGGCAATAGAGGAACAGTGAAATGGACAGCAGTGGCCGGACATAATGCAGAGTGTGGTGACTCAACAGGGCTCATTCAAAATCAGACCAACCCAATTTCCCCATTGGAAGGTTTTGGGAACCACAGGGGGAGTGAGAGTATAAGAACCTAAAGATGGGAATGTTCACCTTTGGACAAGACATTCCACTCAAGGTAGGACTGCTGCATCTAGGACCTGCATAATGACTAATATACTAACATGCCCCCATGGAATATCAAGGAACTTGAAAGAGATAAGAACATACAGTGGAAATTTTGGGGACTGAAGTTGGATGAGTGAAGGAAAAATGCCCCTATCAGTAGGGTGGCCCGAGGAAGGCAACCTGGTATGCCACAGAGGCCTGAACCCCCTCCACAGGAGTAGAATAGCTAGGGGCAACCCTGAGATACATAGAAGCAGACAGGAAGAAGGTGGGATTGAAGGAGGGATGGGAAGGAGAGACAATGGAGGAAAGCAGAGATAAATACACAATATGCTTGTAAAAGTATAAAAATTAAAAAAAAAAGGAGTAGACAGGCCAGAGGGAGTTCTGGGGTCCGTGAAGGCAAATGGGTGGGAGAGTGGGACATGTGTACATTTTGTATATATACTTAGATAACAGATCTACCATTCTAGTCTCTAAAGGGCCTTGTACAATGAGATCATCATGAAACCAAATGTTATAAAAAGCAAAAAAGGATAATATTTTAACTTAATGTCAAGGATACCTAACAGGGAAGAATTAGAAAGGTTTCACAAATGGTTTGATGGTTACCTGGTGTTGAGAAATCGACACATAGCATGCTGAAATATTTCCATGGCATCTAAAGCAGTATCTGAAAATTAGTGTTATCCTGAAAGTAATAAAAGCCCTGGCATACAGGTGCCACACTATGTGAGAATTTGGATATTAAAGTTCAGAGCACAGTCACAAGTTCAACCATGGGCACATTTTTCACCTTCCACACCCCACTTTTCAGCTGAGCATGGTCATCTGACCAGGTTCAGATAAAATAAACACAAATCAAAGTGGTGTGTAAAGATGAAACATGACCTTAAGGAAAGAAGGCAGCCCCTGTGTCACTTGTAAAGTAAAAAAATATCAGCACCTTTCTAACTGTCAGGAAAGAAAGCATGCAGGCAGGAGCTAGAATAACCATGGTATGTTTTCTTTCCTTTGCAATTTCTCTAACATGTATATTCAACGGTGATCAGAAAAATCACAACCGATTTTGCTTAATTTACAAAAACATCCAGAAATCCCTTCTGTAGTATGATACTTACAACTTCCAGTACACATTATGAGTCCAAGTAGGGACTTCTTTAACTCCAACTTGAAAGTCTGTCATTGATCCCTGCATTCCATTTTCATTATTGTCATATTAACCAAAGACATTGATGTTTTTTATTTTCCTAATAGTTTTAAGTGTTCTCAGCTGACAAGTTGAGCGCCAATTCTTATAGAATATGGTTGGAGTCCACAGCTGGCAAAAGTATCAAAAGGTCAGTTCCACGGGGAAGAAGGCAGATAGTCATTAATAATGTTTGAATTCAACTACTTCATCCCAGTTCCTTTCAACAGATAGGCACCTTGCTTTTCTCTGAGGGTCAGGAGAATAGAAAACACTTGTTGGATGTATTTAGCTGATGTGACAGATTCATCAAATATGCAAAATCTTGTGGAGAATTCTGAGACAGCATCCCTTTCTGCAAAACCATTTTCAGAATAGGAACAGTCTTCATCTTTCAAACATATTAAAAGAAATGTTCTAAAATGTGAGCAATTGGAGTTAGAGAGAGGTCTCATTGAGTATGAGCTTGTGCTATGCAAGCACAAGGACCTCACCTAAAATCCCCAAACCCACCTGAAAAGCCTGCTGTGGCCATTGGAGTATCTATTAACTCCAGAGGTGGAGAAGGCTATAGATGCAGAGGGATCACTGGGACTTGCTGGCAACAGTCTAGTTCCAGGTTTAGTGAGAGACTCTGGAAAGAATAAAGCAGACCGTGATAGGATAGGATATCCAATGCATTCTTTGACCTCTGCATATACACACATACATTCACCACACACACACATACCAACTATATTCACTCATATACACACATGCATGCATACTCTCATACACACAAATACAAAAATTGAAAACAGAGCAAAAAATGTTTTTGAGAGAATCCTGAGGCTTAATTAAAATCCATTGCTCTTCACTCATTTGCGATTATAATGCAGAGTACCAGCGGCACAGCAAGGCTCACCCAGAACTATGCACTTAATCTCTCCCCATCCTAAGGCTTTGGGAACCTCACAGAAGAAGGGGTGGTGAAATTGTAAAAACCTAAAGATTGGAAGGTTCATTGGACAGGACATTCCACTCAAGGCAGGAGTGCTGCACCTAGGAACTCACTACTTGTCATTCCCAGACCTGCATAGTGACTGACATACTAACATGCCCCCATCGACTACCTAAGAACTCAAGAAAGATAAGGTTATTTTTATTTTTCAATTAGAGTATGTATCTGTATAGTCTTGATTGAAATAACACTCTATCTGCATTGCTTTATTGTTGTAGAGAAGCCACTAATAGCATGTACATGGCTTTTTTACCAGGAAAGACCCTTGTATTCAATAATATAAAACTTCAAGGTAAGATATTTGTGCTGAAAGGATACCATGTATTGGGTTCATATTACACAAATCTTTGTCCTTTCATTTCCAACTAGCTTGCCAGATCTTGAGATAGCGAGTAGAGGACTTGCTCCTCCCTCATGACAAGCTTCACTGATTGTTCAATGAAACCTTTTATTTTTCTTTCGCTATCTTCTTTCTTTTCATAGAAGATGTTAGAATGTACTGGGATTTAATATGAAAACCCATCAATGTTATTGTCTCACTTTTCAATAGTGTAAGACTGTGAGGTACAAAGCAAATTACCTTCTCAGATTTGAATTGTGCTGCCAGTGTCTGTTGGACATTTATTGTTTTCATTGCTGAGCTGAAGGCAAAAGTGTGGTGAAAGTATTCTGTCCTCCTTCAATGACTAACAAAATGTTACCCAGGCAGCTGTGAACTGAAGCAATATTTTGTAAAAGGAAAAGAACATTCAAGAGTTCAAGCATTCTTGAAGTTTAATTCTGCCTTAATCAAATGGAAATTTTCAGAATACATAAAACACTCCTTTAGTGTTTGGTTCATCATTTTGTGAGTGAGTGTGAATGTATGTGTGTGTTTGTGTGTGTGTACTGTGTGAGCCTGTGAAGGCCTAAGGGTGACTTTGGGAGTCATCCCAAATTGCTTTGCCTCCTTTTTTGCTTTGTTCTGGGATTTCCAGGCTCCCCCTTCCAGAGCCAGAAGCCCTTACCATTTCGACCTGGCATTTTTTACATGGGATCCAGGATCCAAACTCAGGTCCTTCTGCTTTTGAGGCAGAGTTTTAACCCATGAGCCATCTCCAGCCCTAGTTTATTGGACATTTAAATGATATTTATTATTTCTATTTTGTATACTTGTGTATTTTCATTTTTCTATTGCTAATTTCTGACAAAAGTTCCTCTACATTTAATCTTCTCAGGAACTGCCGCAGTGTTTTCAAGTAGCTCTATCAGAGCCTTCTCTGCTGCTGGTAACACTTACTTGTAGAAGCCCAAGGGTGACTTCAGGAATCTCCTGGATTGCTCCCCATTCTCTGGGGATTTCACGTACTGCAGCTTCTAGAGCCCGAAGTTCAGGCTTCTTCCATTTCTGCCTGGCATTTTTATGTGGGATCATGGTCAGAATTCAGGTCCTTCTTTGTGCAAGGCAGAATCTTAACCCCTGAACCATCTTTCCAGCCCTAGTTCATCACTTTTATGGTGTTGTCACTGATATCCTGAGGAAGGACGGAAGCACACATGTGTTTTCAGTTGTATACACACACTTGGTTTTCCTGTCCTCGGAGCTCTGAATTCCTGATGTAAGACTAAGAGGGCCTCATTGACATGTAGAAAAGACACACTTCAATAAAGACGTTCATGTAAAGAGTATCAGAGTCTCTGTGAGAGCCTAGCCATCAATCAAGTAATCAGTAGGAATTTACTACGTGCCTTGAGCCACGCTCATCTTTGCAGAGGAAAACACACACCCCTTTGTCCCTGAAGGAAGTGAGGAGGAAATAGGACATATTTTATGAATAAGAGAATAATGACAAGTCAAAGAGTCAAAGACCTGTACACCCAGACAGCATTGTTTTGACCCGACTTACTTTTCTTGAATTAGACCTGGACTGCTGCCATGGACCTGCTTTGAGGGATTTTCTCAGAAACAACTTGAATGAAACTCACTTGCATATGCATTCTAAAACTGTCGAAAACATTTACTGCCTTCAATGGAAAAATAGTCTAAGCACCAGAGAAATACTAATAGTAAAGAGATATGAAATGCAAATGAAAGTACTGGATGGGTCAGAGAAATCTGGGATGCTCAAGGAGCTCTACTTGGAGGAAGGAGGAAGTTGTACTTGAAAGCGACAGGTAAGTTACAGACATGAAGAGCCAGTAGCACAATCAAGTTGGTGTCACTGCTCACCAGGGCAATGAAGATCAAAATGACAGTAAGATATTGTCGCATACCAGTTAGACTGGTTGGTAGGAGGGAGAGAGAGAGGAAGAGAGGGTAGAAGGAGAAGGAAGAGGAGAAGGAGGAGGAGGAGAAGGAGGAGGAGGAGGAGGAGGAGGAGGAGAGACAGAGAGAGAGCAAGATGCTAGCAAAAAATGTGGTAAAAGGGAACACTTCTACTACATGGTTGTTGGAATGTAAATTGGTACAGCCACAATGGAGAACAGTATGGAAATTCTTCAAGATGCTACTGCCATGTGATCTAGATGTCTTCTAGTGTAAAACTACTGGGAATTGAACCACAGAGCAAAGAGACTCCATACTTATTTTTAGTTATTATTCATGATAATTGTGATAGGGAACCAACTTTGACACCCATCAATGCATGAATAACTGTGTGGAATGTATAAACTGTGGTATACATACACAATGAAATACTTTTATGGTATATACACACACACACACCACAATGGAATATTATTCATCAACCAGACAAATGAAATCCTGTCATTTTTAGCAAAATGAATGGAACTGCAGCACACTATGTTGACTGAAATAATCCAGATACAGAAATGTAAGCAACATATTTCCTTCTTTCTCATGTGAAAGCTAAATGATGTCTATTTGTATGCACTATCTTATGCACTGATACAAATTGAGCAGGGGGAGGGCTGGTAAAAATATTTATTTTCTTATCACAGTGATAAAATGTCTGAAGGAATCAACTCAAGGAATGAAATATTTATTTTGGGTCATGATTTATAAGGAATTATACAGAATAGAAGCAATGGATAGTTCCAAAGCAGCAGGAGTGTGGGGTAGGTGCTCATTACTAGATACCGATCATGCAACAGAGAACTCAACCCAGAACACCAACTAGGTTCCATTTCCAGAAGTTTCAGCAGCAATCTCTGAGAACCGCATCACTAACTTGGGCCTGACTATTATAATACACAAGCCAATTTCATGTTTCATGCCAGACCATAATATCAAGGGAGACTGATTTGTTTAATACATGACATATGCATATGTGGAAACATCATATTGAAGCCCATTAATAAGTACAATTAATACATGTTTATAAAAAGATCAAAGATATTGACATTTGTATTTTAATTCAACAAATACTCATTAACACATGCCACACCATGTGCCAAGCACTGAAAATATCACTGTCAAAACTACGCAGCATTCTCATCTTCAAGGAACTTATAATTCAGAGAAAAGGTACACATGACAAGAGAAGACCATAAATAAGTAACCTTTGGAGCTATTTTCGTTTACATACTTCCTGCAGAAGTATGCATTTATGCTCTCCAAAGGAAAGTCAGAAATGTCATTGAACAAAAAAGAAAAAGTAAATATGAATATCATTTTAGAATTCCCTCCCTTACCTCCTAGAAAGTATAGCATCAAATGTACCACACAGTATCACACAGTATCACACACACACTCACATGAGAGAGAGAGAGAGAGAGACAGAGACAGAGACAGAGACAGAGACAGAGAACTGACTATAAATGAAACTTCCCCTTTCCTGTGAAAGAGAAGAGATGTAATGGGGTGATACCTTGAAGGAGTCAGGGACAGGTGGAAGTAGAACAGACATGCTACTGCGCCAGCACCTGTAGTCTCCTGCTCCAACTGAAGGTGCCCATTTCTTTGCAGAGCAGACAGCTGTTTTCATTGTGGTGGCATGGTAGCCAAAGGTCATCCCACTGGCACTCTCTTGAGCCATGATTGTTTATGCAACAGAAGCATTCCTTCTCTCTCTTGAGGATTAGCCAAGGTTCTGTGCACTGCTTAGGATGCTGTCTTCTATACTCAAAAACCAAACCAAAACAAAACAAAACAAAAACCTGAGGTATTAAATCCTTGAGGAGACATGGTGGTATGGAAGGGAAGATCCCACCGCTAGTTTGGGGTTTGACTGAATGGTAGGGAGCCATCCTTTTTACATACATTGTACTTGTATATATATATGTATTTGTGACACATTCACGCACCTATCTTTAGGTAAGGAGTGGGACTTTTTTTTCCAGATTCTATAATGTCTAGGAATGTATGTGGGATAAAGAATGGTCGGTCTTAATATTTCCTAAACACATGTAATTATTAGATTGATCTGAGCATTTATTTAAGATAGGACTTCCAAGCCCCAATTCTGCAGGACTTGATTTGGTAGTTGTGCCTCACACCTGGGAATCTGCAATTTTAACCTGACTTCCAGATAATTCTTAGGTTACGAAAATCCTAAAGTAAGATGTGTTTGAATATTGCATGTCTCCCACTCCCAGAACCTCACAAATGCCTCCAGTTTCAGGGGTGCTCTAGTTGTCATGATCAGTTGGCCCCCAGGCATCTACTGAAAGACCCTGAACCTGCACATCCTTTTATGAAGAGGTCAGCACTGAGGGGGTCTGAGATATGACACATCTGAGACAACAGAGGAAGTTTTGTAACATGCTCACCTACAAGGCAACTAGAACATTCCAAAAGGCCTGGGGGCTGCAGTTCATTTATATAGAACTGTGCTAGTTGGAATAGGAGTTTATTAGCTCACGAGCAGATCTTCAAGCAAAAGTAGTCGATTGTCTAATTCTCTGCCTCATTTAACCTCCCGCATTTTCCACTTTCAGAGAGCTTTCACATAGCCAGCACTATTTTTCTGGCTGATCTAACAAACTACTTACAGTTCCGTTTTGAAGTCAGGTAGATTCAACCTCCAGCCTCATTCGGTGGCACTGTATATGCATGACCATGGGCACATTTCTTAATATCTCTTGTTTTATTTTCATCTGCAAAGCACTGAACATTGTTTCTTGGTTTGGACTTAATCAAGTTAATAAAGAGCACATAGACTTAGTCTGTTCGACCTATGGAAAGGTCTACCATAGTTTTTAGTAAGAAAGAGAAAAACTCATCTTCACTATGAAAAATGAACTCTGAAATTATGTGTTTGTGCATGACTTTCTTTTGCAGGCTCTTTGTGTTATGCTGTGTTGACTGTCTAGACATTTGGACTGAGGAATAATCCAGAGTCCTCCCAACATGAACACCCTCACAGTGTCTCTTCTCTGCTACACTAGCTACAAAAGTTTACGTCCTTGTTTCAGTTACTCTTCTCTGCTGCTGTGAGACAAGACTCAACTCAAGGGGAGAAAATGTAGATGTATTTGAATTATAATTTCAGAGGGGAGATGCAATCCTTTGTGGTGGAAAAAGTATGGCAGCATTAGAAGCTGGAAGAGGCTTAGGTTAATGTAGACATCATCAGGAAGGCTGAGAGACCGAACTGCAGACCTCAATAGCAGTGCACTAACAGAGGCACGTGGGGGCCAGCCAACCTCAAGGCTTGTCCCCTCTGACATTCCTTCCTGCCGCAAGACTAGACTTCCCAAACAAGACCTTCCCAAACATTAACATCAGCTAAAGATGCAGACACAAGACACTGTGGGGGACAGCCCACCTTCAGCCCACCATGACACTGCCATTGGGAATTTTGCTTAAAAACACTAAAATTACGTACAATGAAAGTTTTCTTCATACAATCAAAACTCAAATAGTGCCAATTGTCTTCCTTGGGAGAACATTTCTTGAACCTAAAATGGCATCCAAGTCTCTCTACTAAATGTTCCTGATAACCTTTTTGAAGTAGCATTTCACAGTTTGTAATGTTTCTATTCATTGATGTGATTATTGGCTTAGAAGCCAGGCCTTTTTTCCTTCAATTCCATTATAACCACAAAAATAATGAGTGATGAAGGAGTCTGCTCTGGTCCTGATTGTGCTCCCAGCACTGAAAACTAGGCCCAGTGTCCAGCAGGGTGTTTGATGACTAAGTGCCAGGGACACACCTAGTGATCTGGCCAGGTTTCTGGGACCCTGTCTGTGTTTCTGTGCCCCTCCCTTGGCTTCTGTGTGTTTTTACTGTTAACGATCTGGAGCACCATTATTCAGATATTCAGGGAAGTGAAAGGACATGAGGTGGTCCATCCCCTCCCAAGCCACTCTGGCTGAGTGACTGACTCCCATGGGAACATGGAAGCCCAGTCCCCTGACTCAAAGAAGGAAAGTGTGAGACTCACGTTTGAGTTCCTTCACAGTCTCCACAGGACCTTGATGGAGTCACACTCTTGCTTGGCCGCTTCTCTCACCCTTCTCTGCTGTCTGTATTTCCCAACTAGTTCCAACCCTTGCTTTCAGTTTCTGAAAAGCCTGCTCTTAAGAATTTGTGAAAATTCCTTTGTAGGAACAAACTACTGCTGACATGAATAAAAAGCTTTCATTCAAATGCTACCTCCTCCAAGGGGTATAAAGAGTAAGGCTACAGGTGTGAAGACTGTGCTCTCTGTGTTCTATAAGACATCAGATGTCAACCTGGGATGCGTCAATGGCAGAGGGAAACCAGAATAGCTCTTTCTGTGGCTGACAAATGCCCGTGTGTAACAAGGATGGAGGGAAATGGAAAGCTGATAAGGTTCTTTAAGGTGGAAAAGTGAATCTTTATCAAAAGCATCTTCAATCTGCCGATACAGGACACACTTGAGAAGACTGATTCTATGGTAAATGGAGGTTTTAAAAGCATTGGCCTTTAGCCAGCTAATGAAAAGAAATGCATATTTCTCCTAGGTGTGTCTAAGCCATTCTTTAAAACCTTTTGAAAAGCTGAGCTATATAAACACAGGAGGAAATGGGCAAAGAAGTTCCAGCTTTGTTACTGTGAAGGCTACATGAAAAGGAGATCAGGAGTATTTGCAAGCTGTCAGGAAAGGTCTAGGGTGTGCAATAGTGTGATTATAAGTGTAAAAATCTACAGAGGATTATATCCATGGTGGAGTAGTTTATTTTTAACAGTATAAAGGAAACAGGATTTCTTTAACGTGAAGACATTTCCAGTGAGACCACAGAAGGATCGTGTGTGAGCGAAATCACAGCAGTGCTTGTTCATCTTACTTGGACAGGGGGTGTGACTTATGATCCCTACATGTGGGGTTCTTCCAGATAAGTGCATAGAAACATTGATTTCGACGTATACTCCACATGAGACTCACTCCCCTGCCTCACTCCTCTAAGGCCACTTCCCCAGGATCATTCCTCCAAGTTCAGCCATCTTCTGCTAGCTGTCTTCTGAGAGGCTCAGTTCTCAGAGTAGGTCTCACAGAACCCAGCTGGCTGGTCTTTCTAACCCTGCTTCTTCCATTCAGAATTCTGCTAGAGCTCCATCATGGAGAACAACATGGTACTCTATCTCATATCAGTTCCATGACCAGTGAGTACCCCCCCCCCGAACAAACACCCAGTACAACTATGGATTTCTCTCCATCTGCTTCTCATATTCCAAGGATCACCAGTACTTCATTGTCTAACATACAGTAGCTTAGAAACACATTTCATTAATTTTGTTCAGTATTTTATTTATGTTAGATAAGATAATATCTGAAATTCTATTTTTGCAGACAGGAAAGTTCTAGTGATACCAGCTCCGTCTCCTGGGGTCTTTATGTGTCCAGGTTCTTGTATTCGGGAGTTGAAGATTGAAAACAAAACACATGTAGAGGCCTAAGGAAGAGTTTATTAGCTGAGAGAAAGGATGACGGAACTCAGGGACATGAATCTGTGAGAGGCAAGTAAGCTCTGGAGAACTTAGGGACTCTAAGCACAGAATCCAGGAGAGACAAGAAGTTGGAAAAGAACTCACAAATGTGGAGTGCCATGAGGGGCAAAGGTACCAAAGATGACTGCCAGGTAAGGATTATTTATAGACCTAGGCAAATAGGGGTGGGGGGATGGCTTTTCCTCATTGGTTAGCGCCAGTTTCTGCAAACCTGATTGGAGCTTTTAGTCTTCTACATCTATTTGGTCTGTCCATATTGGGGCTCAACCCAGTTGATTTTGTGAAGAACCTCAAGGCAGGGCTTATCTGTAATGGAGAGCTAATCTCCATATCCTTTCATGAACTGAGGGTTGGCAGAAGTTGGTGAAGGGTGTGTCCCTTCAGGGTAATCCCAGCAATGGGGGATGACCTTCCAAGACCTTCACAAAGCGTCCCAATATGGCTACTCTAAAACTGCCTAACTAGCATGGTGTTAGTTCGTGTATACTTCCCTTTTCAGGTTGTGAAATGAGGGCCCAGGGAGGCTAGGACACACAGGAGGCATTGTAGGTCTGGTAAGCACTCTGCCCAGGATATGGAAATGAGTTGTTGGACAGTCTCCATGCTTCTTCACTCCTGTATGTTAATTCCCAGGTACTTCAAATCTAGGTATAAAGGACAGATCATGGAGACCAAACAACCATATGTTAGTAGACCAAGGACTTTTTTTCTTGCAATTCTAGTTAGCTGAACATTTTCAGTACTGAGACCCCACTAGGACTTCATGATTTTAACTGACGTTCATATGCACTATTCTACAATGCGTTAACACTCTTCAGTAGCTGATCTTTTGAAAATAAATATTGCCCCTGCAGCTGTACAAGAAGCATTGTTCACAGTCCATGCATTCTTAGGGCACAATGAGAGAATGCGACCAAAGGAAACCGACCATCTGCAACATAACACATGGCTCCTTTTCCTGCAGTGACCGGGAGACTGGAGCTCTTTCTCTAGGTTTCAGAGAGAATAAAAAATGCTCCTATATAAACATCCAGAATCATGTGCACAGACACACTGATTGTATATAAAATCTTCTCCTCCTTCAGTCTCCTCTGCTAAGACAAAAGTTAAGCTTCGCCAGACAACCTCACTTTTTCTCTCAAATCCTGTGGTTTCATTGTTCTACTCACATGCATAAAAATCCATGTTTTTTCCTGAAATTTTTATTATTGTATTTAAATCATATTTATTCAAAATTGTACCTTTTGGAATCTGTCTGGCATATACTATATACAGATCATTTGACAATTTAATGACTAGATTGCTGTGAGGGGGAAAGTGAGCTAGGGGCTTTTCTCTCCCTTCTCAGTTCCTTTGAAAGCTTTGGTATCTAAGATAACAGAGGTAGGCAGAAGCTGCATAGAACTGATAGAGCTACATGCTGTCCGCAAACATATGAGGTCACCAGAGATGCTTCATTGAAGGAAAACCGTATTCTTATGAAAAGTATGAAATGTGTCCTACACACTGCTTGGAGGAGTATTTGACTCCAATTTGGAAAATAAGCTTCTTTCTTGCAGTATGACTTTTCCAACATCTTAATTTCTTTCTGCAAAAAAATTTGAGGGCTTTTCGGGCTGGAGAGGTGGCTCAGGGGTTACGTCTCTGCCTTGCAGGCCGAAGGTCCTGAGTTCGGATCCCAGATCCCACGTATAGACGCCAGGCGGAAGCGGGGGCGGCCTGCGCTTCTGGTCCTGGTAGGGCAGAGCCTGTGAATCCCGGGCAGAAGGAGGTGGAGGCCGTCCATGGTGGTTCCCGAATTCATCCGTGGTTCTACATACACACACACACACACACACACACACACACACACAAGCTGCGCACATACATACGCACACACCCACAACTGAATAAATAATAATAAAAAAAATTTGAGGGCTTTTCGTTGCAGCGATGATCCTGTAAAAGTGGTTTATCTGATGGACAGACTGAGAATTTTTTTTTGGTTTAATTTGATTCTCTCTCTCTCTCTTTCTCTGTGTGTGCATGCATGTGTGCGTGAGTGCGTGCGTGCATGCGTGTGTGTGTGTCTGTGCGTGTGTGTGTGTCTGTGCGTGTGTGTGTGTGTGTCTGTGTGTGTGTGTGTGTCTGTGCGTGTGTGTGTGTGCATTTTGAAAGACATGAACTGACCTTACATACATTGATTTTCACAATTCACTAAGAGAAGAGTTACGAATGTCTGCCAGATACAAATGCAGGAAAGATGAATAAGTCAGTCTGGTATTTTTTGAAGGGGAGCCAGTAGCTCTTCTCATTAGTAGGCAGTATCTTCTAGATGATTTCCTATGACTTGGGATAGTTTGTGTGTTGAATTAATTCCAGAGATCTGAAAATATAGGTCAGTAAAAACACAGAAACTCTTTTTGTTCTAAAAATAATCCTTGCATCTTTTATCTGCAGATGGTGTTATAATTCCTGAAAGAGTTGACTACACTGGGGGAAAAAACACAAAAGTATATAAACAATTAAATGATGACCTGCTGTTGAACTGACTATACAGACCAAACAAAACAAAGAAAAACCTGTGAATAGTAGTTAACAGAAGTGTTATCTGGAAGATAGCAGTTGCTGAATAACAGATCCTCATCTATTATCCACAAATTCTCACAAAAGATGGACAATAATCGGGACAATAGGAAAGAGTTGGAAAATGCATGAAAGGAAGTGAGATGCAAAGAAATCCTTTGGGGAGGTAATTAAAAATAGCAATGATAAACAGATATGCACATAATCTGATATAAAAATGGACAAAGTACATGGACAGACATTTCTTCAAACATGATATATAAATAGCCAACACGCCAATTTAAGATGCTCACCATCACTAATATTTGGAGAAATCCAAGCTAGTATGAAATTCAAATGCATGGGATAGGTGTTATAAAAACAAAGCAAACATGGAATATAATATGTTGTTGAAAAAGAAGAGAATTGGGAAGCTTGTACATTGTTGTGAAAATGTAGAATGCAATAGCTTCTACTAGGATCCTCAGAATTAAAAATGAAATTTCCAACTTTCCCACTTATGGATATATAACCCCTCAAAATTGAAAGCATGGTCTTGAAGAGAAATAGACACGGCCCTGTTTATAATAGCATTAAAAAAATCCAAGGTCTACTGATGGATGGATCACTATTCATGCACATATACACTGGAATATTACTCAGAAACTCAAAGGAAGGACATTTTGAAACACTCACAGTAATCTTGAAGACATTAAGCTATGTGAAATAATCTAGTTAACAGAAAGATGAGTTCTGCATAGACCATTTATGTGACCTCTAGAGTACACAATCCATTCAAGAAGAAATGTCAGTTTCTAGGGACTTGAGGATGGGCGAATAGGTAATTGCTAGATGTGAGTTTCAGTTTTCAATGTAATGGCTATAGAATACACAATGTAAATATGCTTAACAACTGAACTGTAGGAAATAGTTTAGCTGATATACTTCAAATTTTTAATTACCAACATTAAAATTAAAGAATAATTAAAAGGTGGCCAAATACCTTCCCAGAAGTGTTTATTAATCGAATATACTTGAGGAAATTAACACATCTCTTGACATAAACACATATTTGACTTGTTTATGAGTAGACAAACATATGGTTCATTTACATAAGATATAAATAGCTTCCCAATTTTTATATTATTTACTTTTCTAATTAGATATTTAATTGAAATATCAAATTGGTATGTGAGGTTACATGTCTATGTAAAAAAATATGACTCAAATAATTATAATTAAATTGTATGTGTTGTTTTTGAAGTCTCCAAGAGCACATTCAGTAGAGTCTTAAGAACAGGTATATTTTACAAAGAAATAGTAAGAAAAATAGAATAGAGTTACTTATCTTCAAGAAATGTTATGAGAAAGTTGAAGCTATTTGCTTGATAATTTGGTTCAATTAATGCATATGGGTCATCTTCACTAATTATATCTACCACAGACGTGTCCAACCATAGAGTCACACAAGTCTCCTTTGTTAATTAATATGCTAAAATGACTATTATTTGTAAGCCTCCGATTGCTCTCTGAGCATAGACACATGGTATCTCTTTATGCCTTTATAATTTGTCCTACTGAACAGAGAGGTTCCACCACATTGATAATAAAGACATTATTTTCAGAGACACTGAGACTTAATTTTTAATCTCATAAAAGCTGCTATCTCAGGCTGGGGAGGTGGCTCAGGGGTTATGCCTCTGCCTTGCAGGCGGAAGGTCCTGAGTTCGGATCCCAGATCCCACGTATAGACGCCAGGCGGAAGCGGGGGCGGCCTGCGCTTCTGGTCCTGGTAGGGCGGAGCCTGTGAATCCCGGGGCAGAAGGAGGTGAAGGTGTCCATGGTGGTTCCCGAATTCGTCCGTGGTTCTACACACACACACACACACACACACACACATACACACTTACACATGCACAATTGAATAAATAATAATAAAAAAAAATTAAAAAAAAAGCTGCTATCTCCAGGTATATGAAGCCATGGGAATCAGTAATCTTGAAGACATTAAGCTATGTGAAATAATCTAGTTAACAGAAAGATAAGTTCTGCATAGACCATTTCTGTGACCTCTAGAGTACACAATCCATACAAGAAGAAATGTCAGTTTCTAGGAACTTGAGGATGGGTGAATAGGTAATTGCTAGATGTGAGTTTCAGTTTTCAATGTAATGGTTCCCATATTTTTCCCTCCAGCCCATCACCAGCATGCCTTCTAACTGGGGTGTGAAGCTGGAATGAAGAAATAACTGGCCATTGGAAAGACCATAGAGAACATTCTCTGAAAGGATAATTAATTGCCTCTATGCAAAATGTGAAGAACCTAAGGTCGTTGGTTCAAAATGTGCAAGTCATTGACCAATGCAAAGGCATTCTCAAGGATCATGCAATCTTGAGAGATGCAATAGTTCCACACTTGTCTATGATATAAATATAAGATATTGAAGAACAACCTTGTATAAGAAATGCAAAAGACCCAGTCCTAGGTCAAGAAAATTAAAAAATTTCTGCCTATAGATCATTTCATACCTTCAAGCATTTGTATATAATTTCTTTATTTATATGCATAGTTTTAAATGTTTAATATTGTTTCCATTGTAGTCTTTAAATATATTTGCATTTTCATTAAGCACATAGTATATGAATATACACATAGATATGTATACACATATATGCTTCCTTTCTTTTTTCTCCCACATTTTATTTTCTTTCCTAATCATATAAGCTCAGTAAATACCTCGTCCTCTCCCTCCCTCCTCCCCTCCCCTCTCCCCAGTTGTCCCCCTTGCACTCTCCCCCTCCTCCCTTTCTTTCACCATTCCCCCTCCCTCCCTCCTCCCAATGCCTCTCCTCCCATCTTCTGGAGCATCCCTTTGTGTGATAAAACTGATATTGCATTACCATCAACTCTTCATAAATTTAAACTTAACAAATTTTGCTTAAATCTGATAAAAGTATTCTGTTTAATACATATTGATAAGTTGAGGTTGTATATGCTCATTTAGTACAAAGCTGTTATAACAAAAATTAAGAAGCATTCAAGAATAATGCAAAAAAGAATTGCAAAACTTCAAAAAAGAATTGAAATTTAATTAAAAGATCTCATTAGAGGCCTGAGCAACAAAGCTATGCTATTTTTAAATTTTTCCTACATCTCATCATAGTGCCTCATAATAGAAAATGCTCTCAAAATGTTTGCAAAAGCAAATTACAACTATAGTTCTTATAACCTTACAGAAGCAATTCTACTCAAATGAATGGAATTTACCAATATCCCCACATGGAAAACTTCATTGTGACATTGTTTTTAACAAAGAAAGGGACCAACTCTCCTGTCTTCCAGTAGGGAACATGTTCAGTTCATTAGGGAATATCTGTAAGCTCAAATAATACATAGCTTTTAGTAAAGACCAGTGAGGTATTTTATTGCATGAAAAGATTTAACCTCGCAATACAAACCACAATGATCAAATTATGTTAGCCTTTACATAAAGAAAGCTTTTATTTCCCTATTTTATTTTCTGGTTTCATGTAAATACAGAAGGATATAGAAAAGTAATAGAATGCTTTGTCTAGATGATTTTTAATCACATATATGGTATATTAGGTATGTGCATGTATATATATGCATGTTCACATATGTCAATGCACATATATGAGCATGTGTGTGTGTGTGTGTGTGTGTGTGTGTGTGCCTACACGTGTGGAGGCCTGATGTTGACATTGGGTATCGCCCTTAATCACTCTCCATTTTATTTACTAAGGCACATCCCTTAGTTGAAGTTCTTTTTATTCAATGTATCATGGTGAGCTTTGAAGAAAAATATTCAAGGCAAAGGCACAGTCTGAATAAATAGAGTTAGCATCGGATTCAGGCTCAGATGTGGCAGAGAAGTTGGAATTATGTGCTCAGAATTTAAAACAACGACAGTTAACACAAAGCACGAATGGGCAGCATGAGCAAATCCACGGGTAAAGTAAGTAGGGAGATGGGCATTTTGAGATAATATCCAAAGCAAATGCTAAAGATAAAAAATCCTGTAATGGAAATGAACAGTGCCTTTTGCAGTTTTATAATCTGGACAGAGCTAGGAAGTGTCAGTGAACTTGAGAATATATTGATAAAAACTTCTAAAATGAAAAGAAAGAGAAGAACGATGAAGAAAAATATAAGCCAGAACAACTAGGAATGGTGGGGCATCTATAATATATACAATGTCCCTGAGGTTGGATTCCTGGAAGTAGAAGAAGGAGAAAAGGGAATAGAAAAAAAGTATTCAAAGAAATAATAACTGAACACTTCTCTCAAATTAATATGGGACACCTATCCACAGATCCAATAAGTTCAGAGGATGTGGAAAAAGATAAACGCTTCATGTATGCTCATCATATTGAAATACCAGTAACCAGAATAAAGACAGAGTCTTAGAAGACGGCAGTCACAAACCAAACACAACCAGAAAAGTCTTTCCTGGAAGAAGGCAAAGCCCATTGTCGTCCTTGTGATTAATGGGCTTCAATGAGGCAAATGAACTAGACGAAGGTTGTCTACCCACTAGATGATGCCAGAGTCTAGTTGGTGGTGGAGGTCCATGCTCAGAATCTCTTTGACATAGAGGTTCTGGAAATCTGTGATCAGAAGACCCCCTAGTCCAGAACCAGAACATTGCTTCCAATGAGCTAGGATAGTCCTCACCTGGGTCAGGCTGTTCTGACACTTCCTGCTAACTATTCTACAGCTTTCTCTCAACCTGTCTGACTTTTCAGTCCCCAATACCTTTTATGTTTATGTGATGTGTATGTGTGGGAGATAGATATGTGTTCACCGATGAACAGATGTGTGTGTGTGTGTGTGTGTGTGTGTGTGTGTGTGTGCATGTGTGTACTTAAGTTTGAAGCTGACATCAGGGTGTCGTCCTTAATCACTGTCCACTTTATTTATTGAAGCAGGGTTTCTCAGTTGAACACAGCACCCGCCCACCATCCAGTCTAACTAACCAAACTGGCCAACTTGGCCTGGGATCCACTGTCTTATTTCCAAATGCTAAGATTACAAGTGGCCACTAAGCTTTTCTGACTCAAACATGGGTTCTGGGAATCCAAATTCCAGTTCTTACATGCTTTGTGCACCAAACCATCCCCCAGCCCTCATGACTTTGCCAGTGTACATAATAGTAGTTAGCCCTGCTTGCTCTCTTCCCACTTTCAGCCAATATTTTATATCAGTCATGGTGGCTTAGTAGGAATAATCAAACACGATATCCAATTGGTCACAACTAAACTGACTGACGGCTTATCCAGTGTGCTTATGTTGGGTGCTTACTTTGACATGTGGAATGACAGCTTTGCTTCTGGCTTACAGGTGGGAGACATTTGGAGGTAGGGATGGATGGCGAGGACATAGATGTTGGTTCACTTGACACGTGAAATTTCAGTATGGTTCAGTGTGACCATCAAGGCTTAGGTACAGTTGTAAGGCAACTGTATCTCTCTATGTGCAAGTTCTGTCCTCTAGAGGAAGTTCTGTGCTTCTAGAAAGAGTCAGTCTTATGGCGCTCCAGAACTCTTGTTGCCATTTTGTAGAATGGAGTCAGTCCACAGCATCATTCCCAAGAAAATTGGGCAGAACCCTGTGTTAACGTCAGATGGGATGGATAGAATCCTGGATCAGTTAGCTGCTGTGAGTGAAGAGCTACAGCACAGAGGCAACCTTGACCCAGGGCTCCTAGCTCAGGGCTGAGAGCAGTATCACTTCTGGTTGCTCTCATGCTGTGTGTATGTGACAGAGCAGTTAGGATCAAAGCTCAGGTCCTGGTGTCTCTAACAAGCTAGACTTGGCCACCCATCTCCAATAGGCCAATTAAAGCGAGGAATAATAGTGAAAAACAGAGAATGTGGCCACGTTAGAAAGAGCACCCTGAATTCATCTTCTGGACACTGGTCACTTCTACCCTCCACACGAGGAAACATCACAGAAGAGAGGGTGTAAGACTGTAAGAGCATAGAGTGGGTAGTGGTGGGCCAGAATTCATCTTCTGGACACTGGTCAATTCTACCCTCCACACGAGGAAACATCACAGAAGAGAGGGTGTAAGACTGTAAGAGCATAGAGTGGGTAGTGGTGGGCCAGACACTATCTCCTGGACAGGACAAGAACTACATAGCAACTGTCCTATCAACATCTCACGAGGAAAGGGGAATGATCTCAAGAAGTTCCACACCTTATTGAGAGACTCATAAGTACTAATACTTACAAGAAAAGGAAAGTGCTATCGTCAACGGTATGCCCACTGATCTATGACACTTGCTGTTTCCTGAAAAATGTCATGTCAAAAATGACATAAAAGGCAAACTAAATGAAACACAGTGAGTCACATAACTGATAAGACTTGAAAGTAGAAATGAGCGTGACAGGGGAAATGAAGGGTTGTCAAGGGAAAAGGAGGAGGGATAAGAATGGGTATTAGGTGAGAAAAGAAAAAGAAAATTTAAATGCATATATATATATATATATATATATATATATATATATATGAGAGGGATGAGTTGCAACAAGTAAACAGGTTATGGTAATACTGCTACTACTGCTGATGATAGAAGCTGACCTTGTATTGCACTCCCAATGTATCAGCCACTCTTTTTTGTACTTTACATTCTTTAAATTTCTGTTCCTTTAACTTATAAGATAATATGAGAGCTAGTTTCAGCTGTCATCGCCACATTTCAGAGCTAAGTCTTTGTGCATCTCTATGAGGAATTATCTAGTAAGGAAAGCCTATACGAGACTGTCTTTATTGCAATATTAATATGGGAAGACCCAGCCCAGAGCGGGTGAGACCATTCACTGAAAGTGACTAAAGATTGAGAGAGAGTTGGAATTGGCAACAAACAAGATAGAATATGTTGAACTTTGCCTAATCTCTGATCTTGGTGTTGGCTATGGTATGGCCTCTTCTCTCATATTCTACTGGCAACTCTTCTGTCAACATGTCATCTATAACCTATAACCAACAATAATCTGAATCCCCTTTTCCTCTGAATTGCTTAGATCAGGAATTATTATTAGTACCAACAGATTATGAAAATAAGACAGACAGATGTCATCAGCATCCTTTAACTTGCAAATGAGTAAACAGAGTTAAAAGAATTAAGATTATGATGTTAGCATCACAGAGCTTATACATGACATATTTAGAGATGGTCTTATTGTCCATATTACATATCAAAATAAACTACAGATAAATAAATTCCAATAGGCAACAGAAAAGTGACTAGAGATATTTGTAAATATTTATGTGATATCTGATGTCAGAAGTTATTTTGTCTGTCTACATAGAAACTGTAGAAAAAAATCATAAAGGGAACGGTCAGCTTATCCAAATATCACTGTGTAACTTTTACTTGTCTAAAACACATAAACTTGAGAAGCAAAACATAAAAGACAAATTGAAAATATTCCTAATGATCAATACACTAAAAACCTTAAGAAAAAAAATATCATTTTGAAATAAAAATGTCCAAAGAATAGGAACACATTTCAAAAAAAAAAAATAAACATGATACCTTGTACTTTTTCTCAATCTTTTTATATAACTTTATTTGGTATGTTTGCCTACATCACAGAACTAGTAAATCATAGGACTAGGAACTGAGTCAGTTCAAGTTCCTTACTGAACATCAACTCTGCACTTGAGTATTGGAGGCTATTTCTGACTCGCATGAGTTCCCTGACTACATCTCTTCCTAGATCCATGTTCTATAATAATCACGGTAGCTCTAAGAGTACAAGTCGTTATAGTACAGAATTCAGCAACACTAATAGAGTCCCCGTCTACCTCCAGAATGCCAGTTATCAGATATTTCCCAACACACCACTGGCCAGCTTCCCCAGACATCCTGAAATCTAGACCTTTTCAGGCAGATTTTATCAAAACACTAGTAAGATCTGTTGTCCCCAATGTTGTTCTGAATAAGGAAATGTAAATTAACATTTAAGTTGGGTGCCATGCTTGCTTATGAATTAGCAATGATAAAGAGTACAATGGATGGTTTGTATGTTGGCTTTCTGTCCTAAAATAATCGGTTTATCAAGATCAAAGGTTTATTTCAGCTCCCAGTTTTGGTAGTTTCAGTCTATAATAAAGTGAGCATTGCTGTTAGTTTTCTGGTTGGTGGAGGGAGCATGTCAGTCCATGATGAGGTGATAATAGAGTAGTAGAGTAAAGCCCTTATGATCCAGTATTGAAAACAAAGACAGAGGGAGAGTTGGGGGCTCCACTGGTTCTTTTATGGCAATAACCCAGATTACCTAAAGTCTTCCCACTTGATGCCACCTCCTGTTATAGCACCAACTGAGGATCAAGCCTTTAACAAGGCTTTTAGAAGATCTTTTAGACCCAAGGTATAAGATAAGGTGAACCTTTACAAATAAGTAATTGATGGCATGTGTCAAGAGTTCCTAAGAAGTATGTGTTTTCCAATCTTGTGATCAAAGAGAAGAAAGTAGAGATGCATATAAGAACCTATACACAATGCTAAACTAAAATAGTGTTTAGAATAAAATATTAGACAGTCCAAGGAACAAGAATTAGAATAATAAAATGTACAATGAATCATAGGATGGAATAGAGCAAAGCCAGCAAACAGTTTTAAGTTCAGAAGTGTTGTATTTCTGTTTTCCAGATGATGAACATGCTATTCAGTGGATATACTTCTAGATGTATAATACATAATGATCAGATATGTACCTCAGTAAAGATTGCATTTTCCTTTGTGTAAGGCTTGCACATCCAGCAATTGCTCACACACATTTCAATACAGGCAACCCAGATGAAACTTAGTAAGCCACATATGCAAAAGACCATGAAAATACGAGCAGATTGGTTGAGAAAATGGTTTACAGTGGGGAAAGGGAGAGATATAGGATCAGGTAGCAGGGGATAAAAATAATATACATTTATTTTATTATTGTATGAAATTGTCAGAGAATAAAAATCATTCGGAAAAAGAGAAAAACGTATCAACTACCACAAAAGAGACTTGCACATGCTCAACACATGGGTGTTGTAAATGGACATCTATGATATATATATACATATATAGTGGGATACATCTTTTAAAGATGAAAAATGGAAACAGGTAACATATGCATGGACATGATCACTAAATGTTACAAACATGCCCATTTTTACAATTTCATTGATGAATTTAATGAGCATGAAATATTACAGGCAGGTCCAGTAGAATTTTGCTAATCAAGAAGAATTTGATTGAATGAGTCTATAGTTTGGTGAATTTGTTGGGGATTAAAAATGTTCTTTTCATTTAGTTTACTATTCCCAATGTAATTTAACAAGCACAATATCACTTTACATCTGAAAAATTCTTAATGATACCATAGTATAAATATTTTATGTATAATTAATAAATAATAGAGTATAAAGTGCTGCTTAATCTTTCGTAGCTCTAGATCATGTGATAAAAACATATGCTACGCATAAATCAAGGGCCACGTATCTTCACAGAGAGAATTCATCTGTCAGAGGGGAGTCTGTGAAATCAGTGCGATCCACCTGTGCAAAGTGTTTGATCATCAGAATTATAATCTTCTCACACGAAACTGAGTTGGCAAGACTTTAGTCCTTTGCAAACCCACTCAAGCTCTTCCTCACTGTTGGAAGAGGATTGGGAATATTCTAGATTCTAAGGGCACTGATAGCATCTGCACATGCGATGGGTGTTGTTATGGATGTCAAGCTTTCCTTCTTCTTAGAGAAGCTGCTGCTTTTAGTTTGGGGGAAATGAAATGCTAGTATCACATGTGAGTTCCAATTCCGGAGAACTGTGACAGGGGTCTTCTGTTTACTGTCTCAATTAGTTCATTTTTCATGGGAATAAAAATTGAAACCAAATGTACATTTTGCAATAGAAGCGACCTCGTGTACCAGCAACAGAGCATGGGATTTGACATCTAAAAACCTGGTTTGAGTCATTTATTTTCCATTGCCTGAGTCATGTAGAGCTAACCAATTAAAATGCATTCACCCATCCAATAATTTATTCAATTAACAAATAGTTACAAGTCAACTATCACGCACCAAGAAATTTCTAGTCTCCACATTAATAATCAGTACAAGCCTAAAAGGCCTTTGCCCACTTGTCTACAGTTTTCATTGCAAGCAGACAGGATCATCAAAATAACTCGATAAAATTGATACTTTTTTTGACAATTAAAAGTGCTTCAAGAGAAACAAGTCAACATAGGGGGAAGGAACATACAGGGGGTGAATCTCAGCAGTGGGCTGACGAGATGGGCATCAAAGTTTAGGCAGAACCTGAACCCAGGAGTCTCCACAGCCTGGGGAGAACTTTCAGGTAGGTGGGGAAACAAGCACATGGCTACAGGGAGGAGGGAAGAAGTGCGAGGAGACTAACATGGAGAGAGGGCAAAGCAGCAAGTAGCAGGGGGTAAGAGGTAGGTGGAAACACCAAGTTCAGTACCGGTGCTGCCAAGGAAGTGGAGTGAGAGGTGAGGTGTGAGGACAGGCGCAGGCAGGCCAAAGGACAAATGCAGAGTTCAGCAAGGACCCGAGCCCAGCTGTCTTCTCATTATCCACCATGTGACTGTGCAGTGGAAGGTCTGTGTTTGGACAGAAGGCAATTTGGCAGCTGAAAATTTCCTTTGGAGGTCTTGCCAGCCCCGGGGCAATTGGGGTTTTGCAGAGGCCGCGCTACATTCTATAGAAGGTGCTCATTTCCGCTGCAGAACCCTCTTGCATTAGCAGCTGGCCAGCACCGATGGCTGGGCCCTCCTTGCAGCAGACCTCTGGCATGGGAGTGTGTGCGTCTGTTATTTTCATTTGCGATGTCATGTAGGAGAACAAGTATCTGGTAACACAAGGCATGACAGGAAGCTTTTCTAAGGCACGGGGCAGGGTACAGAGGACGCCTTCAAGGAGACGGTCTCTTCTAAGTGTGTGCAACTGCGCGTGGGTAGCCCTTGCTGCTTCTCTCCCAGTTGATGTCACCGCTCGTCTGCTTCACATGGGAAGAGATATGGTCACCCAAGAATGAGGCGGGAACCCACATTTTGTCACAGCCACCCTTCCCCACATTCTCAGGAGGTTTAGCAGTTGACAACATAATGCAAGGTTGTCAGGCGCGCCTCTCTCCTCATATGTCACCTCCCTCCCCTGCTCCGCTATTAGCCTTGACCCCGCTGCCCCGTCTGTCACTGCTGCTCTGTCCTCCTGGTCCTGCTGTGTCAGCAACACTGTACTTTCCTCTGCTCAGGAGTGTGGGAAAAGGGAGGCGCTGCCGTGCTCATTGGTCAGGACTAGGAGTGACTCCATGTCTTGTGGTAACACCTGCCTGTCTACAGTGCTAAAGCCCCCCTCCCTCAACCAGGTCCCACAGCCCTGAACACAGACTTTCAAAAGCTTTGACCTCAGAAAGCATGAGTAAAGCCTACACAAGTTCAAGTGGACCTGAAAGCTTTTAAAATGTGCTTTTTTGTTGCTAATCTGTCTATTCATCGACACATCTGTCTTGGAAAAACTGAAGTCACAAAACCAGTTCTACTTAGAGTTTAGTGACGTAGCAAAACCTGGCAAACTTGTGGGGCTAAGGGACAACTCCTCTGTCCACTGTCTGCCCTGGACCAGAGGACTTCAGGAGAGCGATTTGATGACTTCTGTCATTGAGGCAGCATTTAAAAACAAAGTCAATAAAGAGGAAGACTAAATGATTGCCATTCACACCGACACTGCCTAGTGATGTATTGGACCATATCAGAAAGCTGCGGTGGCCACAGGAGAACAATCACCTAGGATGTAGTGCAGAACCTGCCAGTGACTTCCCCACTGAGTCCAGGTAAGAGAGAGACCATTAGAGCACCCTGGCCCCCAGGATTTGGGTGCTTATTAGGAAAACCATAGGGAAGCATTCTTCAGACATTCATTGGGTAAATCATCCAGACCCTGCTGTCGGTTTCTTCTTTTCTTCATACTTGACTTGATGGGTTGATTTCCTTAGAGATGGACCTCGCACCCTCCCAGGTCTTGTCTTAATCATGAGCAGAAAAATATTTGTATAGACTTCAGAAAATTACATGCCCTTGAATTTAAAATCTCTTTCTATGAGTGAAATTTGATGAAAGCAAATGCAAATAAGTTTCAAATAAAGGTCCGGAGTTCACCAATATTGCAAGACGATAACGTCTTTCCTGAGAGATGCAGCTACCAGACCGAGGTCTAAAATTTCAGACAGCCAGTGTAGGCCTTCTTTATATCCATGATGTAGCAGACTATATAAGTCTCTCTGTTGAGTTGCTATTGTTTTATCAAAACTTGTGGCTACTTTCTATTACAATTCTCATTCTGTTGTCCATGACAACACTACCTTGCAATTTTAGCTCCTTTGAGTACAGCAAAACAACCAAGAGTTTAAGCCATAGTCTTCATAAGCATACAGATCTCCAAGCACAATCTGTTCAAAGACTTCATGTTGTTTGGTCCAGCAAGAATTTGTCAAAAGTCAGCTGACAACCAGACATGGTAGTGCACAGCTGCAATCCCAGCCCTGAGAAGCAGAGTCACACCAGACAAAATGGATGTCATAAAGAAAACTCACAGTAAATGCTGCTGAGAATGTGGGGAAAGGAGACCCTTAGCCACTGCTGCTGGAAATATAAATTGGTCTAGCCACTATGGAAACCAGTATGGAGGCTTTTCCAAAATCTAAAAGTAGAACTGCACTACCACTACCTGCATCCCAACAACCTTTAGGGCAATGTATCGCAGAGGTGCATGTAAACACAGGTTTGTTTTATCTAGTTGCAATAGCCAAATTATGGGATTAGCCAAAGTGTCTAATGATAGATAAATGAAAGAACATGTGATATAAGTAGCTAGATAGAAGATAGGCAGATGATGATGATGAAGGGGAAAATAGATAAATGGTAGCTATTGATAGATGACAGATGTATGGTAGACAGATGGATATGATAAGATAGATAGATAGATAGATAGATAGATAGATGATTGATAGATAGATAGATAGAGTTTTGTTTAGCCATAAAGCAGGATGAAATTATGCCTTTTGCTATCCAATTGATACAACTGGAGATCATCAGATTCAGCGAAATAAGTCAGATGCAAAAAGGCAAATACTGCATGTTTTGTCTCATTTTTGAATTCTAGAACATATATTACACAAAGCCATGCCAGCAGATAGAAGATCAGGACAAGAGGGAAGAATAGCAGAAAGAAGAAAGGGCAAAGGGCCTAAGTGAGAGAACAATAGGATCATGGCCATAGTACATGACATACTTGGAAGCAATTTGTATATATAAAACCCAACACTGTGCAAATACACAACAATGCAGCCCATCCTGGTGCTAAGGCTTCTGGAAAAAGAAAAATGGAAATCTCCAAGGGGAAATTTTAATCTAGAAATGTTCTAAGTCATGTTTTCCCCCAAACTTGTCTCTCCTAGTGTCAATCTCTGGCACTGTGAAGCCACTGTTAACATGTTTCCTATAAATCCAGAATTCCATTTACAATGCCAAGAGCTTTCAGTCATCCAACATCCCTTTCCAGTTTCCAAGATTCCTACACAGTGTCACGATCAGAATGCGATTTCTTTTTCTTCTTTGAAATAACTTCAACTTTTTAAATGCTCTTCATAAGAATATGTGGCTCTATGTGTAGCCAAATATATAATTCATTCTCAAGTATTAGAACTAACAAGTTTTGGAAGCAGTTGTCTTAGTCAATGAGGAGAAACTGGTTGGCAAAATTTGTGTATGCATGTATGTCTTTTAGGGGAAATAAAAACAACAACTTGTCTTATCAACCTCCTCTGATACTCTGCAAAGATTCAGATAATTATGTTTGAAAACAGAAAACCACTTCATAGATAAAGTATTGAGATTTAGTGCAAGAGACATGTTTCTGCAGACAGACAAGCAGATGAACAGTCTAAGTCAAATCAGACTTGGAACTTTCACGTGGGGCATACATCTGCAATTCCAGCCCAAGCTTGTGAGGTTAAGCCAGGAAGGTTGCTGGAAGTTTCAAAGCCACTATGAGTTACAGTAGACCTTTCCTCTAAAAGCAAAGCAAGGGCCAGTTAGAGGACTCAGCAGGTGGAAAGAGAGAACTGACTCCACAAGGTTTTCCTCTGACCAGTGTATGCTCACATCTCACACACACACACACACACACACACACACACACACACTCAATTCCTATTCCTCCGCCTCAGTTAATGTTTCTTTAGTGAAATCTTGTCTTCTTATCCCCATGAGTATTGCAGGAAGCACTGACATTCTATTTCTTCTATTTCGTGAAAGAGTATGGACTAGCTCGGAGCCTGGATCTGTTGTCCTAACTGCTCCTCTTCCAGTGCATAGTTTCCTAACTTTTCTCTAAGCTGAGGCTCAAGCTGCATTTAGCATTAAAATTGAGACAAAGAACAGTATTTCTGCCTCTTGTTTGTGGCTGTCCAGTCCTTGAACATCAACAGATTTACCCTCTAATGACAGGGAACAACTGCTTTGTGATAGAAGCCTGGCTCAGTGCTTTGAGTTCTAATATCTTTTGTTACCCTTGGATAGGCAAAAAAAATGAAGTCTCTTGTTTTCTTCCAAGCATTAACCAGGTAATGTGAATACTTCATGGGCCAGATATTATTTAAGGAAAAAAGCACTTTAGTAAACAAGTATGTGTAAGTTTTTCTTTGTTCCCAAAACTTGCAATAGTGATTCAGTTCTTTACATTCTTATCTCATTACATATCGGATGTATATTTCATGAGAACAAAGACAAGAAAAAATAGAAAATCACACAGACATCTTTGCTTTGGGTCTCTGATTATTTCAGATTATGATGATAAAAACTTCATCTTCATAGTTGTTCAAGCATTGCTCCTGAGATTTAACATATCTTATTTACAGAGAATATGAATTTCCACCAAATGACTAAGTTTGACTCAGAAGAATATAAATTCCACTGAAAACATCACATGAGTGTGGTTTCATGTTAAAACAGAGATATTGAAGGTAGGCAGAATTGGTACTTAAAAGGAAGAGAGAAGAAGGAAGATTTCCCTGATCTGCGAAATCAAGAAGGGGAGGAAACACCCACATTGGGAGCCTCTGCTTATGTCTTTTTAAATTCCCCTACCAAAATATTCACAGCCACTTCTAGAGTGAGACTCCTGTGTGAAGGCTATTTTTACGTGCTTATTTTTACCCTCTGTGAGAAGGTTGTTTTACCTTGCATAACTCACAGGGCAGCTGCCAGTGCTTTCTAAGGGACTGATACTTCCACCTCTGACCTCTTATCCACAAGCCTTTCCTAACAAGAACAAACCCCCATAGCTGAAAAGGCTGTAAGAGTTGAAACAAAGTAAGAAAGAGTCAGAGAGCATCTGGGTTGGAACTGATTTAAAGATACGGGAAGAGAGGATCTTTTGTGATGGAGAACTCAGACAAGAGAGAACTTAATTAGGGATTGTCTATAAACATTCAGCTGAAGAGCCATTGTAAATCATTTGCTAGAGAACTATGATTGAGGAAATCTGCCCTGCAAGGCAACTTGTGGTGACACTATAGGAATTGTACTGGCATTATGGGAAAATGGATTCTAACCTAAATTCAAATGATGGGTCTCAGCTCCCGAGTAACATGTATATCAGTAACTGAGCCTCACTAAGCATCAGGATCATCATCATAGAATAATACCATGCGCTGACATGATGGATCAGTTCTTCAACTTTGAAATTCTTTTCTTCCACTTATCTTTCATTTTCCTAAAACCTTGAGAGGAAGACATGAGAAAATACTAAAACCCCAAACTGCAAGGTTTGACTTTTCCTTTAAATCAGTGGAGAACACTTGGGAGGGGAGCTTGGGTTGCAAATAGTTGTGCTGATACAGAGACACTCCCTTCTCTGAAAAAAAAGAATAGTGCCTTCTTTAGACTTGTAGTCGGGCTGGAGAGGTGGCTCAGGGGTTAAGCCTCCGCCTTGCAGGCGGAAGGTCCCGAGTTCGGATCCCAGATCCACGTATAGACGCCAGGCGGAAGCGGGGGCGGCCTATGCTTCTGGTCCTGGTAGGGCGGAGCCTGTGAATCCCGGGCAGAAGGAGGTGGAGGCGTCCTTGGTGGTTCGCGAATTCGTCCGTGGTTCTACACACACATACACACACACACACACACACAGACACACACGCGTGCGCGCACACATACACACAGTTGAATAAATAATAATAATAAAAAAAATTAGACTTGTAGTCCATGTGACCCTTCTCAACTCAATGCGTTGTTTGATATTTACAGCAAACAGAAAAAAGCAACAAGAAAGTTCTTACTTTTGTCAGTAACAAGCTGAGAATTTAAAGGATGTTCCTAGAGTCATAGAACCTGTTAATGACAAGTTTAGGACTTGAACTTAAACTTTACTTTTTGAGCATTTCTTTCTACAGTATCAAAAAAAAAATCCTAGGGAAATTGTCTGGTTGTCACAGCAGCAATGATATCAAAAGGAGGAAGCAGCTGTTCAGAATGGACCATGTGTCTCTTCAGTAAACTGCCAGCAGTCCTTCCGTCAGGAGCCTATAAAATCAGGGGACACCATGGGAGCATAGGAGACAATGGATTAGACTGTCAGGGGAGACTGGAAAAATTTTATTTGATAATTATCTTATGCATCTCTTTCCTCAAAAATTTATACTTGTGTGTTTTAGAAGTTAAATAGTATACGGGATAAAGTTTCAAGATTAGTAGGAAATAAACATCATTTACAAATGAATGAACATGTTGGAACCTTTTGATCCATGAGTTGTTGTAGGAAATAGAGGGAAAAAAACCTAAAGGAGGAACATATGGCCACAGAGAGAAGAGAAGTGGCTCCTGCCCGTATCCTTTAAGTTGATGGGGGAAGGTGGGAAGGAGTGTGAAAAAGACCAGCTTCAATAGAAACTCCCAGAGAATTCAGAAAATTGAGCTGACAAATGGAACTGCTCTGACCTGCCGAATGGGGGCAGCTGGTCCCATGCTCCTACACAAAGCTCTCTTTCTCTCCAGTGCACACACTGCGGGTCTTTGTCAATCATAATCAACAATTCCATTCAGCTGTTCTTGCCACCATTTCTCTCCTGACTTTCTAGTCTGTTAGGCAATAAATGGAAACAAAACGTTGCATGACCTCTAAAAGATAGGGATTCAAGGAAGAAAAATATATCCTGAGCAATGGGGGGGGTGTCTAGCTGTGTGAAGAAAATGAACAGGAGTAATTATGTAGTTATTCATTGCTGATCTTTAGTTGCTAACTGATTTTTTTTGACTCATAAAGGTATGTTTATAAAGTTAGAGAAAGTTATAGGGCTGACAAGGAAGAAAATTATTTCCTATTCCTTATGGTTTCCAGGAAGATAGTGCATCCATGAATAATGAGTTATTAATAGTGACACTAACAAGGAATGATATATTAGGTAAACAAACAATATTTTTATATGATGGCAAGGTTAATATTGAGGAAGATCTCAAAGACAAAAAATTAAGGAACATGCACATTAATTAGCGTCACTCTGTTAGCCATTCTGTCATTCCCATGTGTTGTGTCTGTTTGTTTCCTGCACTCTGGAAATAACAAAAGGTCTTCTTTACACACAAAAATACCGTATTTGCATAAGGCATCAGACTGAGGATTGGGCCCGTACCTGTGTCAGTGTACTGCTTTCTTCACTCACCATGTTGGCAGACGGATGATTGTTGCCATGTTTTGTAAGTAGCAGAGGGTATAGGCACTGCCCCATCCACATCTGCAAGCACCACGCTGACCAGACAGGAAGTTCTGTCTTCAGTGAGTTCAGGGCTACAGGAAAGGCCCGGGCAATCCTGAAGGAAGAAGCAAGTCTTAGGTTTTCCACTGTTCTTCCATTAAGAAGATTACTGGGGTAAACAGGCACTCATAGGGCATGGTAGAAGACTACTCTTTTGCAGTGTTATTGATTTATCAAATACTGTTGTACTTATGATATTGTTATACTTACAATGTTTCAAATCTACATTCTATGCTGGGACATTAATAAAATGCTGCACTTCAACTGTATCCAGTTCGATGAAGAAGGCGGCACACAAGAAGTTAACTCTTAGAAAAAGTTTGGTGAACCAAAAACAATCAGCGATCATTTTAGAAGTGCTATCATACTCACTGAAGGAAAAAAAAGAGCGTTATCTTGAAAAAAAAGCAAACACACACACACACACACACACACACACACACACACACCAAGAACAAATAAACAGCAACAACAAGACAAGTTGGCATGGCTTTTCCAACTTTAAAAGCTTCTCCTCAAGTTTCCCTTGGTTCAGCAGCCATCTTTTCTGGAGTCCATTGGCACAGAAAAAAGCAACGGGATGGGAGGAGACACAGGCAAAATGCACAACTCTGTTTCAGCCTCTTCATTCTCCGGGATATGCAGCAAGACAGTACTGGCGTCGTAGACAGTGACTGCAATGACGAGAACAATAATAAATAAATTGATGGAATTCCCATCTGTACCAATGATACCTGCTCTGTAAGAATATTGGTTGTCTAAACCACAAAAATAAAATTTAAAAAAGAATATTGATTGTCTAGATAAAAATAATGAGGTATACCAAACAACTGTACCCAATGAGACAAGACTAAGCCATTTTCTTCTTCAGGTGTGATTTAAAATGTAAGTTATTTACAATGATTTCCTACAGTATTTTTCTAGTGGAGAGACTTAGAGAAAGCTGACTGTAGTGATCTGCATTTTATAATTTAAAAGATACGGTTGAGCTGCTAGAAAAGCCCATAAGTATCAAGACATATCCACTGTCAGTTTTCTCCCCAGCCACAGTTGTTTAGATTGATTTACAGTGCTGCACATATATGTTCCCTGTCGTTGCAGGGGGAGAGATGTTAGTGGTTAGTAAGCAAGTAGTTGGATACCTGAAGGCCAACCACACTTCTACTATCTTACAGTTCTTCTCTCTCCTTTAAATCTTTTCTTATATGAAGACCTTTTAACACTTTTTTTTTATTTGTCAATATCCAGTCAAGACTCTGGCTGGTTCAGTGTAAAAAGAGTGAAACAGAGAACAACAGCCACCTAGAAAGCAGAGTACGGGCAACCTTGCAATGCTCACCCAGAATTAGACCGTCCAAATCGCTCCCCATCCTAGGGCTCAAGGAACCTTGTGGAAGAGGAGGTTGTAATATTGTAAGGGTCTAAAGATGGGAGGGTCCACTGCTGGAAAGGACATTCCATTCAAGTCAGAACTACTGCATCCAGAAACTCACTGCAATGAGACTTGTCCTTACCAGACCTGCACAGTGCCTGACAAATCAACATTCTCCCATACACTAGTGAGGGTCTTAGGAGAAATGATTTCAAGCTACAGGTACTTTAGAGGTTAGGGTTGGAAAGGGAAAGAGGAGGGACTCTTATCAGTGGGTCTACCCAAGGAAGGGGTACTTGGTCGGCAACAGAGGTCTGAACCCCCACAAGAGCAGATGATCCAAAAGGAACACAAGGAATCACAGAGCCAGACAGAAGAGTGGGAGGAAGGGAGATGGATTGATGAAAGGAAGGTAAAGGAGGTTATGGTGAGAGAGAGGGAGGAGGGAAGGAGGGGAACAGGAATCATTATTAATTGTGCTTGTAATACTAGGGAAAATTTAAAAAATAACTATAATAAAAAATAAAAAGAAATGAAAAAGACATGGTTGGATGAAGACCAACACAATCCAGCCATTTTACTTCTGGTCTACTAAAATGTCAATTTATATTTTTAACATATTTATTTCAAAATTTTATTTTTCTTAAAACCCATTATTGCTATATGTTGAAGTATTTGAACTACTTTAAAATTACAAGTTTACAATTCTGTGCTTACTGGAAATATGAAATTTATCTTCATGCATCTTTATTCATAAAGTACTCACCAAATATATATATTAAAACAAAGGAGAAAACATGAGTTTAATTCAGCAAGTGGCTCACATTGCAGAGATTTTCATTCTATATCTATATTGCTGCAACGGTGTGAGTAGAATAAAATTACTTAACTTTCCTTCTCTTAACTGCAGAATTATATAATCCATGTGTCATGTACCAAATGACCAGGATGGCCCAATGCTTGATGAAAAGTCTAATTATTTTTCCCCCAGGGAAACACTTTGATGCTAAGCATTTTCTTATACTGCAAATGCCTTTAATCCTTACGTTTAGAGATTTTCTACTTATAAATCCTTCCTGTTACAAATTATATGAACAGAACAGATAAAATGGCAGAGACTAAATTTTTTTAAATGAAGAAAGGCTCAATTTTCTCAGCATAAGAGAAAATAAATATTAAGATTTGTTCTAAATTCAATAAAAGCTAATATATATAATTTTGTCTGATATGAAAGTGAGATAATTTGAAAGATAACTTTCCCCAACTATGTCAGACATTTAGATTTTCTCTTTGTGGAACAGTTTTTTTGTGTGTCTTGTATCTGTATTTCCGTACTGTATTTGTCCACTTATTAAAACATTGGGAGATGTTTATCCCTATCTGTCCATGTCCTCTAAAGTTGATGTAGAATATTCTGTCTTAAGTGTGAACTATAATCTATTTCATCTGTCTCCCATTTTTTTAAGAGTTTAGGCTCTTTGTAGACTTTGGTACTATAAAATGTAATGTGCTGAATATCCTTGCAAATTCAACCTTTCTTATATATGCAAATGTACTGAGAACTGTTGAGCCAAGCTGCCTTCTGGTGAAGTTATATATTTAAAACAAATACTCTGTTCTCCTACATAGGAAACATTTAAAGCTTACTATTGTCTTCTAAATCTATAGACAATATTATATCTACTTTAAATTTTCAAACACCCATAATTTTGCTTGTAGGCCTCAGGTCTGCATATTAATTTGTAAACAGCATTTAAAAGTCTTAAGTGAGAAGTAATTACAGTTAAGAGTATTTAAAATAGCTTACTTTTAAAAGCTTTTAAAGTAATGAGTAGAAGTGGATTAGCCCTCTAAATATATCCCTTCCACAGTTCTGATATCTGGCCAGTCTCTAGTTTCTTTACCTGTCTTTATGTTTTTATAATTCATCCAATACAGCCTTCAGACTATGAGTATGATTTGACAAGTGTTCTTCCCTTATAAGAAATCTCAAATTGGTTTTATTGAAGATTTCTTCTGGAAATATCTTTGCTGTTCTGGGATCTGCACATGGGATCCGTACCTTGGCATCTGCAGCAACTTGAGGCTTAGGTGAGTAGGAAATAGCAGGTATATTTTGTTGTTTGATGAGGACTGTAGCAGTTCGCCTGCATGGTTGCTGATAAATCACCATTAAAGGGCTTAAGGGAACAAGGGGTTTATTCTCTTACGATAGACTGGTTACAGTTCCTCATCAAACTTTGGAGGACAGCTCACACCAACAACAGGGCTGAGAGAACTGGCCACACTGTCTTCACAGAGTGCACTGAGAGAGAGAGACAATCTTTACTTGCCAGACCAGCGTGTCTGTCCAAGTGTGCACAAAAATGCCAACTTTCTCAACCAGCTCTCTGTATTTTATATTAGGGCCTAGTCCCACCCACCATGGGCTGGGTCCTCCCCATCAGCTAGACAATTTCCTGCAAGTTTGCTCTGGGCTTAATTCAACCATTAATTCTCTACAAATGTGCCCAGAGTTCAAACCCTCACCTGTCAAGCTGACACCTGTACCTAACTATATGACAAAGATTCAAGTCATGGTGACATCTCATAAACAACCTTCATTCCCTCTGACCTGGCTTCTTCCATGTTACTTTGAGCAATCTTTAGGATTTACTGATAGATTGGCTGAGGAGAAATGAGTCATGATTTTGTTTTTAAACAACCGAGGGAAAATACACAACAATCTTTCAATTTCCCTGGATACTTGAAAACAAAGTGATACATGACTTTTCAAAGTATTAATGAGTCTCAGTGTGAAGACCACTGCTGTATATTCTTCTAGTCCTAGCTTTCTTAGTCACCAGAAAGATTAGATTGTTTTGTGAGTTTGAGCTCAGAAAACATACTCTGTTTCATGACCCTTACATTCCATTAACCTTCAAAGAGTGACAGTGCGAGTTTCATTGGCCAATGCCATTGGTCAATTCCAGGAGTTCTAGGAGTTATATAGAGCACTTTTATGACTAAAATAATATGGATTTAACAACCTCTACTTTCCTAACTTGTACTGTATTGTGCTCTTTGTGTGTATCAGTGTCTTCCTTTCCTGTGTTCTATGAAAAACACATGAAGATGACAGATACACATTTTATCCACAGTGTTAGGTAAGTGTGAGGGTTAATTTTATCATTGACTTCACTGAATTTAATAAGCACTTGCCAGACATATATTTAGGGGTATGTACAAATGCATTTCCAGAGAGAATTAAGATCTCCCCACACACAGAATGCTGTTGTCATCATTCCTTGGACTGGAGTGTCAAATTGAATAAAATGGGAAAAAGGAGAAAGTCAGCTGCCCTGACTTCTGTTTTCTGATTTACCCAGATAAGAACAAGCTCCTGATACTACAGCAAAAGTCACTCTAGCCATAATACCTTCTCTGTCACGATTCATTGTATTCTCTTAAAAACTGTGAAACAGAGGTAATAAGACAGGCACCGAACATGCAGAGCTATCCTAGGTCCCATCCCTACCCAGAGCCCTGGGAAGGGGCCTCTGGCCCCATTTTAGGTAGGCACTGAGAGCAGAGAGCCACCCCAGGCTAAAACCCCAGAAAGGGACCCTTGCATATGAAGCCAAGAGCTTCACACAACCCGAAGATCAACCAGTAGATCCCATCTAAACCTGTACAAGCTTTCCTAAAAATGATCCAAATCAGACAAAATCAGACAAAAGCAATCACAAAATAAAGAAGACACAAATGCTAAAGTAACATCACAAAACCACAAAATACACTAAGTACTAGTAAAACATGTCTCCTATAAAAGTCACCAACTCAGAGAAGTACTGAATAGGCATATGACTTTATATGAACAAAAAAATAATAAAAAAATGAAATGAAGAAGGAAATAGAGAAAAAAAGATAAGATTAGAACAGGTGAAAAAAAATACCAAACTGAAATTCAGCTGGAATTCAAAGCTAAACTAACTGAAATTGAAAACCCAGCAGAGAGTATCACACACATAAGAGATTAAGCAGAAGATAAAATATGAGATTTGAAAGATAAGCTGACAGAATAGGATGGTTCAATTAGTTGAAAAGTCTAAAAAATACACACAGTGCCCATCAGGATGGAGTGAAGGGCATTGCAAGAGCAACAAAACTGCAAAAGAAAATCAACAAACCACAATCCAGAACTTCAGAGACTCTATATCAACCACATAGAACTAGGCCAGCCTAATCTCTCCCCATCCTGAAGCTCAGGGCCATTTGCGAAAGAGGGGGCAGTAAGATTGTAAGAGCAAAAGGATGGGGGGAGCAATGATTTGCAAGATTCTCTACACTAGTTAGGGCCGAAGCAATCATAATAGGACTTTGCATGCCCTGCGCAATGTCCAACACACTGTTGACCTCACAAAGTCTAGCATCAGCTAAAGGCACCAAGATCCTTGGAGGCAAGGGATTGACAGCCACAGTAGTGTTCCTATGCTTAAGGGGAACACGAGAAAGGGTTCAGGGAAATGCCACTGGGTCCTTGTATGTCATCGGAGAGGAGGACCCAGAGGAGAGTTAGGCATACACAATAAAGGACTCTCTGGGAATTGGGGGGGAGGGACTGGGGGATGGGGAGGAAGGGAGGGGGAACAGGGGATTTGGGGGAAGGAGGAGGGAGGGAGGGAACTGGTCTACTTATTAAGTTTGTATGAGCAGAAATAATAAAAAATGCATTTAAAAAAAAAGAACTATGACATACGATGAAAAACCTAAACTTACATATTCATGGAATTCCAGAACTAGAAACCAAAGGGGAAAAAAAAGTAGCTCAGATCTTTCAGTCAATCATAAATCAAAACTTCCTACCAAGTAAACCTTCCAGATATGGCCAAAAAAAGAGCACAAGGCAAATAATAGTAACAGCATCTCAGATATAAGACAAAGAGATGGTTTTGAGAGCTGCAAGAGAGAAAAACCAAGTCACATTTAAAAGCAAACCTATTAGAATAACATCTGACTTCTCAATGTAAACAGTAAAAGGCAGAAGAGCTTGGAAAGGAATTCGTCAAGTCATGAAAGATCATAAACGTCAACCCAGGCTGCTCTATCTAGCCAAACTATCAATCATGCTTAACGGAGAAAGAAAAATATTTCCTGAAAAAACAAACTAAAGTTCTTCTTATCTGCCAAACCAGGACTTCTAAAAATACTAGAAGACATTCTCAAGACAGAAAAAATGATCATCACAATCAAGAAGATGAAAGGGAAAAAATAATGGTGATACAACGACCAAGCGGAGAACCGCCAACATAAAAACCAATAAACTCTAAAAATGGCAGGAATAAACAGAAACTTCTTATTTATAACCTTGAACACCAATGGGATCAACTCTCCAACCAAGAGACATAGATGAATAACATAGATTAAAAGCCATGACTCATCAATATGCTGCCTCCAAGAAACACACCTCACTTTGAAAGATAGCCGCAATCTCAGGATCAAAGAATGGCTGAAGATACTCAAGCAAAGTCAACGAAGAAACAAGCAGGAATAGCCATCTTAATGTCCAACAAAACAGACTTCAAAAAAAATCATAAGAGATATAGAAGTATACTATACACTGATCAGAACAATATATCATGAGGAACTCACAATTCTAAACATATATGTTCCAAACATAGGATCACTCACATTCACTAAATAAACACTACAACACACAAAACAAAAAATTAATCCAAACATGATAATAGTAGCAGATTTCAGCACCCCACTCTCACTGATAAACAGGTAAATGCAAATTAAAACCACCCTGAGAAATCATCTTAAAGAATGGTTCTGGGGTCCAAAGTACAATGCTGGCATTGATGTAGGGAGGAGAAAACCCTCATACATGGCCAGGATTATAAACACATACAACCCCTTTGGAGATCAATTTGGAGATGCCAAAAAAGTTAAAAATAAAAATTTCATACAACCCAGCTATACACTCCTGGGTGTATTTCCAAAGCACACTGCATTCTGCACCAGAGACATGTGTACAACCATGTTTATAGCAGCCCTTTCCACAATTGCAAAGATGTGGAACCAACCTAGATATCCAAAATTGATAAGTGGTTAATGAAAATATGGTACATATATATAAAGGAATACTATTCAGCTGTCAGGGAAGATGAACTAAGGAAATTTTCCAGTAAATGGATGGAACTGGAAGAAAACATACTGAGTGAAACATCCCAGTCTGCCTTATAAGTGGATCCTAGTAATAACACGTCAGTTTGATGGAATCAAACAGAAACTCTTAAAACATCCACTAACGCAAAGGAACACAAGCCAGAGAGAGTGAAAGAAGATCCCAAAAGAAAAAAGATCATGGGTCAACAGAGTAAACTTTCGTATAAATACTTCTCGTTTAATCTTTAGATAAGATTTCAACACCCGAACAAGAGGCTGTCTGATACAGGGGAAGAGGAGTCAAATAGACAATAGCAGCCAACCAGAATGCAGAATATGGGTGACCTTAGAATGCTCAGCCAGAATCAGGCCAACCAAATATCTTCCCATTCTAAGGCTCTGAAAATCTTGCATCAGAGGGGACAGTAACCTTTCTGCCCGCCAGCTGGGGTTGTGCGCAATCCAGCGAAGACACACTGCACCCCAGGTAAACACCCCCTGCTCACCCCCAAGCCCCAGGTAACCCACCGTCCCAGCTCCTCCTGCCAGCCAAGCACCACCATGTTCATGGAAGCACTGTTTACAATAGCAAAGTCATGATCAACCAAAATGCCCAACAGTTAACGAGTGGATAAAGAAAATGTGGTACATTTATACAATGGAATACTACTCAGCCATCAAAAATGATGAATTAATGAAATTTTCTGGGAAATGGATTGAATTAGAAAATATTATATTGAGTGAAGTATCCCAGACACAGAAAATTAAGCGCTGTATGTACTCCCTAACAGGTGGATCCTAGTACCAAACCTAGTGACACACTCAAAGATAAATCACTGTAATACCTACAGCAATCGCAAAGATTATAAACAGGAGGGAAGGGGAAGGAGGGCCCCACCAGAAACAAGGAGAGAGGGGATCACCTTACAGCAGAGAATACAGGCCACCATCAAGTATTGAGACATCTGGTTAAGCTCACAGACTTCCTGGTCACTTGCAACTGATGGGGTTTGATTTCAACAAAAGGGAGACCATAGAGTCTGGCAGATAGAAGGTAATCATCCTGCAAATGGGAGACTGACCCCTCTCACCACGGTCTCCTACTCTAATTCCATCTACCTTTGAATCTATTCTTATAATAAGACTCTATTTTAACAGCCTTTTATCTCTGGCTAGGAGGCGACATCTAATACCCATCAGGATGAAGCCAAAGGTGCAGGAACAGCAAAACTGGAAGAAGAAGAAAAAAAAGAATAACAAACCATAATTCAGAACATCAAAGACTCTACATTAATCACCAGGAACCAGGCCAGCCTAATCTCTCCCCATCCTAAAGCTCAGGAAAATTTGTGGAAGAGGGGGCAGTAAGATTGTAAGAGCCTAAAGATGGGGAGGAGCAATGATATGCAAGATATTCCACACATTAGGGCCAAAGTAATCATAACAGGACTTTGCATGACCTGTGCAATGACCAACATGTCATTGACCTCCCAAAGTCTAGCATAGATCACAGGCTCTAAGATCCTTAGAGGCAAGGGATTAATAGCCACAATAGTATTCCTATACTAAAGGGGAACACAAAAAAGAGCTCTAGGCAATGCCACTGAGTCCTTACACCTCATCAGAGAAGAGGACTCAGAGGGAAGTTTGACATGCACCACAAAAGGATGCTCCAGGAATGGAGCGGGTGCACTGGGACAAAGGGAGGGGAGGGGAAGAAAGAGGAAAAGGATGGAGGGAGAAAGGGGATCCAGGGAGGGGTGGAGGGAGGAAGGGGAATGGGGTACCTATCAAGTTTGTATGAGTGGAAAAAATAAATTAAAAAAATATATATAAAAGAGGGGACAGTAAGAGTGTAAGAGCCTAAAAGATGGGAAGTTCCACCACTGACCAAAAAATACCACTCAAGGCAGGGTTGCTATGCCCAGGAACCCAATTGCAATGAGACTTATCCTCACCAGACCTTCACAATGGCTGACATATCAACATTCCCTCAGGGACTAGCAAGGATTTCAGGAAAAATAATTATATGCAGTAGTAACCTGAGGGGCTAGGGCCAAACAAGTGAAGTATGTCCCCTTATCAGACAGTCTACCCTAAGAAGGGCCACTCAGTCTGCCACAGAGGCCTTAGCCCCCAGTAAAGCAGAAAGTCCAAAGAGAACCCTGAGGCCCACAGAAGCAGACCGACAGGAGGATGGAAAAAGCGGGAGAGTAAGAGGAGGAGGGAGGGAGGAAAAGAGGCAGAGAAAACTGCTCCTTATGCTTGAAAGACAGCAAAAAAATGTGAACTAAAATAATTCTTTCCTCCCCTAAGTTGTTTTTTGGAAGGGATTTATCGCAGTGAAGAAAGAAACACATTATAGAAATTTGGTGCTGAGAATTGGAATCATTACTATGATGCTGACTGAGTGATTCTCAAGTCTTCTGGTTTACAGAAGGAATGTAGATGTTTTGGAGCTATAGGCTAGAGGAGTCTTGGGATGTTGTAAGTAGAGCTAATGGGTTATTATATTGTGAGTATGGAAGCTGAGATAAATGTAGACAAATGAAGGCCAAGTTCATGAGGTTTCAGAGAGGAATGATGACTTTATAAAGAATTGGACTAGAGATAATTCACATTACATTATATAAACAATCTCATTGTATTCTACAAATGGTTCAAAAATCTGAGAACTTAATTCAAAAGAATGCACTAAGTTGCTCAAAAAGAAAATTTTAAGGTAACAAATTCAGGCTATGAATTGGTTACTGATCACCTCATTTAGGTACATTTATAGTGTGAATTCAAAGCAGAAGGTGCACCAAGAATATCTGAAAAAAAGTTGGTTTGATAAGAAAGTGAGTGTGAACATGATAGACAAACTGAATATAAAGATAAGCAAGAGATATTGTAGACTATGAGTAGAACATCAGGGTTTAAAATGTCGTGTTTCTGTCAAAGAAGTGGTGATCATTAAAATAAATAAGCTCAGTTAAAGAAAAATAGGAATTTTTCACTGGGAAAGTAGAGAGGTGGTTTGACAGGAAATGTCAAGGCAGCTTGAATGCCAAGAGTCTCAACTCCTTTGCAGTTGCTGTTGTTTATATAACCTTGAGGAAGACAAGTCTTAAGAATCTTCCAAGTTTCAGGAGCTTTCTGAGCCTTATAACTTTTGCTTACTTCCTGAGCAAATGAGCCTCCCTCTTTCCATTGAAAAATGTTTCAGTTTATGGGAAATAACTGCACACCACTCCACCTCTTCCTCTGACTCTTCCATCCTTTTATTTTTATTTCTGAGTCATAGAGGGATTGATGTTGATTATGTACCACAGCATCAGTCACTTATTTTCAGAATCTTGACCAGTTGAGTCTCTTTAATACGCTACCTGTTAGGGAAAAAAGCTTTCTTCCAAGGCTGACTAAGACTTCCGGAAGTAATAATCTGCCTAGGTAAATGCAGATGTCTAAAACACAATTTGACTGGTATATTAATCATTTATCAACCCACTTATTGGAATAATAGCAAAGGCTCCTGGGACCTATGATATTCCCAGAAATAGAAATTTATCCTGGCTTACAGTCTTAGACATGAAATCCCTCCTTTGTACCCAGGCAATAGTTGGTGGCACCCATAATCATTGTGCCACTGTTGCAATAAGTGAACACATATTGCCTGACATGTGGATAGTTATCACACAGAGCTTATAGTTGAGCATGATTGTTGGAAATAAATCTCTCCCAGCAGTCCACATAGCACTTTATGGCAGGCTGAAAGCCAGCCAGCGGGAAGACAGCTTTTAGCTCAGTTCCATTCTGATTTTTCCCTATCCTGCAGCCAAAGCATGCAGCGTCTTTTCCACTTATCTAGATCCAACATGGAACCAACAGTAATGGCAATCAACTACGGTTTCTAAAATCTCAGAGACTCTTCTGGCTAACAAACCACATTGAACCTGCAGAAATCCTGCCCATTCTCTGCAAAATGGTTTCTTAAATAATGCTAACTGTTGAGTATCTTACAGATCTACTAAAATAATCTAGAAAACAGTAAAGATAACAATTAAGAAGTCTACAGGAAAACATCTTGTGTGAGTAGAAAAGGGTTTTTTTGGGGTTTTTGTTAACTTTCTCTATATACTGCAGCTTGACATAAATCTTGTTACATTGGTTTTAAATAACACAGACAAAACCTCTTTTGCATATTTGATCCCTTTAACATCCCCTTTTGATTGTTTCAGTACATTAGAAGTCCAATTTATATATGACTTAAATCATTTAGACTCTCATGTACAGAGTACATGTTACCATAGGGTAACTCCTGTATCAGCGCTGAGGCAACTGCTGAATTAACCTCTTTCTTTACTAGTGACAGAACAAGAGAGGGGAGAGAGAGAGAAGTCAATAGGTTCATACACACGGGCACCTTTGCCCTTCTTAGGCCATCTCTCCAACCTCTCAACATCTTTCTTTTCTTTTTTTTCTAGAATTCAATTTGTTTTTATTCTTTTAGCGTTTCATACATGAATACAATGAATGCACACTATTTCTACCCCTTATTGCCCAATCTCACCCTATGCTTTTCCTACTATGAATCTTCTTCAACTTATTTCTTATCTCTCCTCTGAGCATTCATGTCAGGCCTGTTGAAAGGGATGTCAAAAGTTGCCTTTCTCATATCCACTTCAGTCACTGAGGCGTCTCCTTTTTCTATTACTATTTAGTCACTGACATTATTGGAATCACAACCATTGAGAACTAAATGTTCATAATTGCATATATAATCCTGTTCCTCGGGGGCTGAGTTCTTTGGCAATGATTCAGATTTTTTAGCCTTTGTCTCAAGAAAGATTAGATAGTTATATTGTTCATTATCTATATTTCTATAGAATTCAGATTGATTTACTCATGTCTCATTGTTCACAGGTAGTTGGTAATGGACCCTTTCATTGTTTAAATGCCTTTCCAAACCTTCTTAAGTTCAAGTCTGGGGGCATTTTTTCTCACTGTTATCAGGCTCTCTTCCTCCTCATTATTCAATTCTTCAAGTTTCAGGATCCCGGAAGGGCTCTGTGCCAGTTCATTTCAGCTGTCAGCTTGACATTGAGGACAGATGGCAGAGAGAATACGAAGTGGGCCCAGGTTATAATACCTTAATTCCCACCCCTCGGATGTACTTCCTTTGAAAAGCATCCACCTTCTACAGGTGTCTTCCCAAAAGGTGCCAGAAGCTGTGAACCAATTTTTCAATACATGAGTTTACTGGGGACCTTTTACATTAAACCATAACATAATAGATTCTGAGTGCTCTTATCCACCCGATGTATCCTCTCTTTTCTCCTTATCACTTCCAGAAACCCCTTCTCTACAAATCTCCCATATTCTTGTCTTTTGGTTTTGTTTTGTTACCCAATGCAGTCATAAACTTACAGGGACTGATTCTTTGCATTGGATCTGCACAAGCCTGAACTTGTCAATGATCAATCATGGATGAGCGAGTGGCTCCTGAACCTCTGTCCGTTACTACTGAACTTTGACTATTGACAGATGGGGGAGAGGAGTAAACATTTTATTCAGCTGGGTGTCCATTGATGAGACCTCCCGGCTCCAAGGAATAGTTCTAAATCCATGACCAACCTTTGTTTGCTGAGGTGGGATCTCTCGCTAGCACTTGGGGCTCCCTAATTAGGTTAGACTGACTGGGCCAGCAAGCCCTCGGGATCTGCTCGTCTATACCTTCCAGCACTGGGATTACAAACATGTGCCATCCAGTCTAGCTTTTGATGTGGGTGTCTACGGATTGAACTTCCCATCCTTTTGCTTCTGGGGTCTCGTTAACCTTCCCTTACCTAGAGGGGTGCTGTTTCAACTCAGAGGAAGAAGCTACACAATACCAGGTATTTTATCACACTAATGAGAAAATTAACTAATGCAGTAAGTGAGTGAACTAATGAGTGAATACTAAGCATCTACTTCTTGGTCAGTTCTGGCTCTTAACCATATGAATTCTCTAATTTCAGCCTTCATTCATGGTTTCAAATTTGGCTTTTTTCCCTAAACAAATTTTCAGACTGTTGGTTCAAAATCTGGTTTGTATATGATTCCTTCTGTAATTTGAACCCACCTTTGAATGTTATTATTTTATTTTGTCTTCATTATGATAGGTATTTTCATAGAATGAACATCCACATAGAATGCTTGTGAAAATGCTGTTAGATTAGTAGGCCAACTTGTTCTCAGATATTTGTTAGATAGACAGTCTTAATTCTGTCATTAATATCTAAGGATGGAGGGATGTACTATACTATTTGGGAAGCTGTTCAAGACTGTACAAAGTCTTCTTTCATTTTCAGAATTGATCCAAAGCCACTATGTTATGTCTCTTTGGAGACCTAGGTATCATATTAAAAATGCTTCCCCACTGAGCAATTCAGAGATGAATGTGATGTATCGTATGAGTACTAAATATTGACCATTACTATAATAAAAGTACAGAGAGTTCCATTTATGTTTATCTTTTCTTTGCAAGCTGCCATAACCTGGTCAAAAAATTCACTCTGTGGTAGCGGGACATGAGCCAGCAAATGAGTCTGTTGAAAGTGCCACACCAAATCCAGCATCAAGTGACCGCCAACCCTGACCACAGCTGAGTGGTATGAAGAGGGCTGACAGTGCCGTGGTCACCACCCAGGCCAGGGAGGAAAGTAGCAGGAGGTGTTAATGGAAAAACCCAGCTTCACTTTCTTCCAAAAAGAATGAGAGAGGAAAAAAATAAGGAGAATTCACCCTCATAAGTTTCAAAAGATAGCTCGTTTTGTTGAGAATGAAACACTAAGCAGGATATTTCTATATAGGTTGTTTTACATGTTTGCTTCTGTATAAGAAATGCATTTTAAAAGCATATGTTTGCTTAATAATAATTTCTTGCTTTGAGTGCTTTATGTGAGGACTTTGGTAACCAAACTAGTTTCCTAGGCTTGACATAATAATGGCAAACATAAAGAAATGTATTGTCTTGTAGATCAAGGTCAAGGGGTCCAAAGGGTCCAAAGAGCTGCGAGGGAGAGTCCTTGTCTGTTCCAAAATGCCTCTTGCCTAAATGCAGAGGGTTTATTAGCAATCTTTAACTTTCTTGTCTCTAACTTCATAGTTACATGCAGGCAATATTTTACTCTGTGCTTATCTCTATATCCAGATTTCCCGTGTTTATAAAGCTCCCGTTATAGTGTGTTAGATCCTTCCCAAATGATTTCATCATTTCTAATTACATCTGGAATAAGCTGAGTCCAAGTAAAGTTATATTCAGAAGTTCTGGAGTTGAAATCAGAACATACGAGTTTGTCTCAAAGTAGTCACTAAATGTTACACTGTGCTATGCTTGAAAGCTTGGCCTGTGTCTTAAAACCCATGTACTGAGGAAGATGTAATTAAAGTTAGCATGTGTTGGTGGAATCCTTAGGACTATGCCACAAAGTCATCTGCAACAGATCCTGTGATCTAGAGCCAAAAAGTACTGTGAAAGACTAGACTTCATTATAAGTAAGCTTCTTCTTGAAGAAATTACCTTCATTTGCACAATTATTAGTTGACAAGCTCTTGGAATCTAAATGTCTTCATTTCCTAATAAAATAGAAACAAAATACTTCACAGGTAAGTCTAATGAGGAAGAAAATCAAGAAAAGGTAGTTCTAACCAACTGGGGAAATCTTTTACTGTCTATGGTGGACTAAGATATCTCTGCTTCCTATTAGTTTTAACTTGATAGAAAACAGATAAAAGACATTGATAGTTAATAAAAATGGAAAGGACAATGAAAGAAACAAAACGAAGGTCAGCTTTGTTCATGGGCAGTAAGCATTCCTAGGGATATCTAGAAAAGACTGAGAGGACATTACACATTGGGTTCATATGTCCTTTAATGTACACTCCCACACTGGAGAGTTGGCTTTCCCAAGTAGATATTTGTCATGATGATGATGGTAGATTGTTTGACACCATGCAAGCCACATAAAGAACAGATCTTGCTTTCTAGCAACACAACCATCTTTATGGACACTAAGTATTTTTGCTTTGTAAGCCTTTTTCTTCAAAACATGGGTGAGTAAACAATAAATGAACTCATGTCATGGTGAGTATTTACATGAAGATTAATATATTAATACATATTGCACATTATTTTTGATTTAAAATTCATATCTTTCCTTCTCATTTAAAAATCAATTAAGTCATTCTTATGGTCTCTTAAGGATATTGTAAACACTGGGAACTGTACTTAATAGTTAAGGTGACCCAAAATGGATAGCTTCTGGAAGGCAAATCTATGATCATATATTAGTTAGGTTTCTCCAGAGAGCAGGAACCACTGGGGCATATATTTAAAATTTTCACGATATACCTATGAGAAATTGGTGAGGGAGCTGATTCACACAATTCTAGAAGATGACAAGTCCTGTGGCAGATGCTTAACTTGGAAAATCAGGAAGATTAGCAGAACAAGTCTGAAGGTCAAAAGCAGGGAGGATATGCTGTATCTCTTGGTGTGATGCTGAACACCTACCTGGGAAGCTTGTGATTTAAGTACCAGAGTTCAAGGAACACGGGCTCTAGAGTTTCACAGTTCACAGACACATTTTCCGTTTTCATTCCTTTTGGGCTACTGACCATTACATGTGCCCGACCATATGGAGGGTGGATCTTATCTACCCAGTCTTCTCAGACTTTCAAGCTGGTCTCCTTCACAGATACATCTGAAGCAATGCTCCACTAGGTCTCTGGATAATATACAATCTGTCAAGTTAGCAAATAAAATTAACCATCACAGGCTTCGGGGCAGTTATACCACAGAAAGCAAAACATACCTGGTGATAGGATCTGGATTTGAACCTAAGTCTTTCTAGCTCCTGTGTCTTCCATGTGAGAGTTTACTCTATCTGGAATTAGTTACCAGGATTACGCCAGAAACCAGTTATTGTGGAGACAGAGAAGTCACAAGGAGGGTAAATTGAAAGATACATGTCTCTTACATTAAACACCATTGTACTTTCAGGCTCAAGGTATGGCCATACCATGGTAACCCAGTAGACTTTCTGGCAGTCCAATAGTTAACAGATATTCTGCACTAATTAGCTAGATTAGGAAAAGCCCTTGTTTTACAGCAATGGACTATGATACTCTTTTAATTATATTTTTACTTATATATCTGTGTTTCAAGAAAATTTACTCTGATACTTAGCATAGCTTTATAGTGACAGACAGATATATTGCCTGACTCTGTGGATTCAATCACAAGCTCCTAAGTAGTACATTACTGGTTTTGTTTTAAGAAGAAAAAAAGGAAAAACACCTGAAAAGCCATCTTTTCTCCAAGATTCTACTTACCTGCTATTTAGACCTCAGCAAATCAGTATTAGACAAGGTCCCTGGACACCATAGTTAATTAGTTTTTAAGCCCAGAGTTGCTGCATGTAATTTGGTTGTTTTTTCATTATGTTTTCTTTATAAATGTTTCACTACTTTCAAACAATTTTTCAATCTCTTTTTTTTTCCTTTTAACATCATCAGTTCAACGATTCACTCTGTGTGAGAGGCAAACTTGCAATGTTCTTCAGTTATCTGGAAACACAATGTACTTCTATTTGGAGGATGAAGTACCCTTAAGAGCCTTGTGAAGTTTTCCATTTTCTTTAACACTTTATTATGTGAAGGTATTTGCAAGCATAGATCTTAATAGGAAAGAATCACTCACTAGTCCTGCAACTTAGTCCCAAGATGTGGAAAACACCATGTAGAAGGCTGGGCACTGTATCAGCATGTTCTCTTCACTGTGACTTTTGGGGGCCATCATTTGTAATATACCCCATTACTACTCTGCCTTAACTTCCTCTGCTTCTTGGTAAGAACTCTCTAAATCATGGGGAGTCTGTATATATGTACTATCTGTGGCACGCTGTTCGCATGTGTGTATCATCTACATACAACATACCTGTGTGTTCCATGTGCCATGCTATACTTGCAATACATATGCCACAGTGGCTTTGCCCTCAACCCACTGATAACATCCCCAATGACCATGCTTCTTCTTTGCCCATTAACCCTGAGATACTTTCAAGCCATCAGCTCAGTTCCATTCTTTGCTTTTACTTAGAAATATTTTTGTAATGATTAGCTGCCACCCAGTTGTGGTGCTGTATGCTATTTTTGGCTTAGAATTTTTTAAGAATTGTTGTCTCTTAGATATATACTTTCATTTAATTCAAGTGTTAATGTGTAAGACTATAATACAGATAGTATACATATATTATACATTTATCTCTATCTGTATTTTTAAATGACATTTGTGCTATAGCGATGTGGTAGTTTCATATCTAACAATATGAATATAGCCACAAAGCATTTCAATTATGACCTGGTCTCAGCTTTTCATGTACTGACTATCCCTTAATGAACCTCGGTACTGTTGTGAATTTGAGCTACATTAGACCCCTGTTGACTTCCCAAGCCTCCATGGATAGAGTCCTCTCATAAGTATAGTCATAGATGTGTGTTTGGGAAACAGGATTAGGGATCCAAAGTAGGCCAGGGGTGTTTGTCCTATTTAAAGTTCTAAGTCATTTTGTCTTGGTCTAAGTGTTTCATACTGTCCTGCCCCTTTCCCTGAGCCTATGTGCAATAGAAGGAGACTTGTTAAAATTAGAATAAACTAAAATTTTGTCCTAGGATTTCTAGCCCTCTGCTTGCTTTGTCAAGTAGACTCGTTTGCTTTCCATATAGGCCTGATCAACTTCACCCTCCTTCTTCTGCTCTCTCTCACCTTACTTGCAAAGGAGGGTTTACTGCTCAAGGATGCAGTTCAGGAACCACTGGTTCCCCTTATCTCTTCTGCTCTAGATCTCTTCAACCTCCTGTTTTAATTACTCACTTTTCTTTTTAGAAATGACTGCCCCCATATCAAATCATTGCTGAGATATGTAGTTTTCTTTCAGGTGTTCTATGTTTGAATTGAGACAAGCATTATTTAAAATCTAGAAAATGTTTTCAAAATGAAGCCGACCTGAAAGATGGGAGATAAATTGCCTATGTTACCTGAATCTAAATCTGACGAAGTTGAAAATAAACATTTTTTTTGGCCTATAGTAGAAAAGGATTGTGTGTTCCTAAACATGACAGTTTTCCTACAAAGCAGATCTGGCAGAAAATGATGGAAGACAGATTTAGACATTTTTATTATGGTTCCTTATTCATTCAAGCATGGAAATATAGGCTTCAGATTACTTTTATTACTAAATTAATAGTTACAGAAACATTATTTTAATTTTCTTCAGCTATTGTTAACTCTAACCTGTTCACTTATAGTAATTCACTTTCTTTGTTATCTAAGGTTTAAAGGCTTAGGAAGCAAGGTGTTTTTCTTTGCTTTTTTTGCTTTTTGTTATTTATTGCTTTCTGTTTCTTTTGACTGGGGGTTATTTTAAATTTATTTTTAAAAATATTATGTCAATGAGGTCTCCCTTTGTGTGTGGCATGAGGATAGAAGTTACACTCAGCCTGGGATGCAGCCCAGTGTGGAGTGGTTGCCTAGCATGGGCAGGTCCCTGGGCTCACCTCACACCCCTGGAAGAAAACACACATACACACACAAGTTTGACTATATGATCTTGAGAACACAGTTGTTCTCTGGGTAACATGATGAGATGGCACCCCACTATAATCTACTCTACCCAGAGAGGAGTGAAATTCAGTTAAGAAGAACCAAACTCATGTAAAACAGGATTTTGACATTGCTAGAATATGTTTTTTTAAAAAAGGTAGAATTTAAAAAATATATTTCTCCCACCAACATGATATCGAAGATACTCATTATTTTCCATCTGCTTTCTTCACACATTCGCAGTGTGAAGTGAAAGCAAAGTTTTAAAACTTTTTCTCCACTGCAAAGAAAAAACACTTTATAAAATCCCTATCTGGAAAGTGAAGCAATTAAGAACTGTCTACTGTGTGAATCTGGCCCCAGCTCAGCATAAAGCAGAGACTTAATTTCTATGCGTGAAGACATGCGTGACAATCAGACTGTTCTTATTGCAGTGTGCTGAGTGACTTGGCATTTCAATAAACAAACAAACAAGCTGTCATGAAATATCCTTTATAATTACAAACATGAGAAACTTTATGGGATACACGTGGGTGTCTGGTGGTTCTGCAAAGCAATAGTTCAGCAGTTCACAGGCTTTGAAATGAGGAGACCTTGGGAAAATGAAACCCACTAAAAGATTTTTACCATTTATTTCTAAAGCTTGACCTTTCTCTAAATTTCTTCAGATTCCTATTTTGGAATTATAAAAAATATATAAATTTATTTTTTGTAATGTATATGGACTATTGTTCAATACTTTGGCAACAATAAAGATTTTTGCAAGCAAAATCAATTGTTTAGAAAGTTATTTTTCAAAAAATATGTGGAAATTATGAGTATGTTAACATATTGCATGCAAAAAGTGAATGATATCTAAGGTAGCTCAATTAGATATTGATTCAGTGGTTTGTTTGTGCCCATTTATGGACTATGTATATTTTGAAAAATTGACATTATATATGTTGCCACATGCATAACTTCTGGAGAGCAAGATTTTTGAAGTTATCAGTTTGATCATGATATGGATCATTATCAAATAATAAGTCATAATATGGATATTGATAATTGATATTTGGGAATGTTTAGGTCACCAAAAAAGATCAATGTGAGTGATATGGAAAATTAATGAATAAATACAGCTCAGAAAACTGGTCAAAGTTTGACAAATAATAGAGACTTTTCTTAAAGTATGTACATACAGTATACTAATTATGCTAATGTGTTTATCATGGATGAACAACTACTAAATAGTCATCTGTCAGAATATGTTATATATATTATATTCATACATAATAAACCAAATTTTATAAGTGTGTGTGCTGACCTTTGCATACTACATTCATAGAATATTTATCTAACAAACTTGTGTAGAATCCATATAAGATTAAAAAAGATTTACTTGTGTAGAATACATATATGAAACAGAATGATGAAAACCTCTGGAACGATTGCCTTTGCCAAATGCAACTTATAAGTCGGTGAAACAACTCTGTTACACCCCATGTCATACACATCATTCAGCAAATATTCTGAGTACCAGTCTGTGCTGGATGTAGTTCACCGTGTGAAAAGGCAAAAGAGAACAGAGTAAACAGAGCATCTGTTCTCTGAGAACTTTCATACTTAACTGAATTTCTGAACTTTTTTTTTGACTAATTTGCTTAGCCTTTCATTGGTATTTTTGCTTTCATGTTCAAATCTCTGGCTTTCTGACTTTATTAAGACCAGAAATACATGTATCAAAACTTAACATCTCCTGCCACAATTTAGAACTGAGTAGAACCAGGATTCTGGAAAAGAATGTGCTGGAAGTGTGTGCATGAGAGGTTTCCAAACTGAAGACACTCCTAGGAGAACTTCCTATTGAGGCCAAGAGGCCCATTTACAAAATTTTGTGGAGAAAAATGATAGCCCCTTGTTTCCCCCTCTGGTCAAAGAGCAGTTAGCTTAATCCCAAGTGTAACAGGAATGCCAGGAGAGGCAACAGCCTCTTTCCTACTAAAATCAACAACCCTTACTTTCCTAAGAATTTTCTGGTCTGGCTTGGCCTTTTTGTGCCCCATTCCATCCCAGAACCCCAGCGAAAATGTTCTCGAGGCCGACCAGAGACGCCTCCTTCTTGCTCTGGGCTGGTTCAACTTGACCGCTACTTGACATCAAGGTCAACTGGAGACTGGGAACAATTATGTAACTGTGTTGTGAATTGAATTAGAGCTGTACATGAGCCCAGACCAGAGAAGCAGGGCAGCCGCAGGCAAGAGCAGCAGAAAGTCCCCTAGAGACATCTCTGCGTGAATGGCTCATGGAAGAAGTAAGAAATGCATCGCAAGGAAAAAGAAGAAACAACTCACCTTTCCCTAACACCTCCAAAACCTAGGCCACCTGCTGACTGACTGGCCACACCAGGAATAAGACCGAGCCATGAAATAAAGGGGTGGTGATGTGAGCAAGAGCAGACACCCACCAAAGGTGCAAGTGGACCGTGAGGAAAAGAGCATCTTTAAGGCCAAAGCAGACTCCACCCTCTAATGAAAAGTAGGAAGGCTTTCCATGAAGAGGAAAAGCCTCTAAGCATCTGTGGAGTGCAAGTAGGTGGGCAAGGGTCATGACCAGATGCCTTCGTGCAGCGGCCACTTGCTCTAGAGAGAGGGAATGCACCCAGATTTTTAAAGGAGAGTGCTGACCACCCAGGACATTCTTCTATAAAGTAAGATCATGCTACGTAGAAGGAAAAGGCAATGGAGAAACAAAGGAACAGAACTTGAGAGAGCTTTGAAAACAAAAGAAAAAGACTCCCAGACCATGTCATGACTTTGATCTGTCTAACAGAATTCTTTTAGAAGCAGATTGGACATTGTATCAACCCTAATAAGACTTGAGGTTTCATCAATGCTACCACATTCTTAGCCCCCAACAACTTTCAACATCTTCATCTGTAAAGGGGAGACAGGAAGAAGAGTTACTGGGTCTATCACTAATGGTTTTTCAGAAATTCTCTGAAGTTAATCAGGATAATTATTGAAAATTAGCAGCATGATGACTTGCTGTTACTATGATTTTAACAATGTCTGTGTGTTCTAAAGGGTTACACTCATTAGATCAACTTTCATGTAGTCATTATTAAAGATAGAGAGAATGTCAGTAATATGCCAAATACACACCTAGGAAATGGCGCCACCAGGATCTGAACTCAAGCCTTGGATCTATACATCTGTTCTCTACACAGAATTGTAATAATGAAAAAACTAAGGTCAACGAAGGGTAACGAAAAAGTGGCAACAGTATGAGAAAAAGTATTAACATAAGAAAAATCAAATGAGATGGTTATTGAAATGAATGAGCAGCATATGGGCTCATCAAAATTCCCTGGCCTATTAAATAGCTGTGACCTTCATAATTCCATTCTCAGTCCCTCCTTTTCTCTATCTTCTTTACCTGGGGGCTCTCATAAACACTAAGGGCCTCAAATACACTGAGCATGAAGACAAAGTCTGTACTTGAACCTTCCAATTACTTCTACCCGCCTACTAGACTGGCATCTAGTCTTTGCCCCTCACATCCTGCCAGGCTCTCCTTTTTCCAACACAGGCAAGTAAGCTCCTTCCCCTGATACATAAGAACTGCCACTGTTTCAGACCTGAAATCTTTTTGGTGCAAATGGCGGCTCGCTTCCTTAATTTCCAGCTTCCTGGATACTTACACTGTCAGTACAGGCTTATCTGTCCTTTGCTGCTACTAAGTTTTTAAATTTTTCTTATTGTTTAGGAAGTATATTATTTATTCATTAAGGAATTAGATATATAATTTCAATATATCTATATGTTATAGAACTTAAGAGACTTGTGTAATAAATACAAATCCCCATTACATGTTTGGTTTATTGATATATTTTCCAATGAAACATTCTAAAGTTGCCTATATTATATTGTGTTTCTTTTAATGGATTCCACATTTTTTGTCTTCTGTGCCTCTGAACCACGAGTCTATTGCTGTAATCCTCTATGTATTCCAACAGCGCATCAGTTGTTACACTTTGTAGTGTAGATACACAATTTTTGTATGGTATATTGTAGTTACTCTGTTTTTTTCCTGAATATTTCTATACAGATTACTAAATAAACATTATTCTAACATGAATTAAAATGCTGGCTTTGCCAGAAACTAAGTTTCCATCTGCACTGGATCTGTTTCATCTCCTCTATCCAGTTCTGTAATTTTTACTATGTAAGTGTTACTATTTGGTAAGCCTTATGTTCCACAGGTGTTTATCTATTCAAATGTATTTTCCGCAGAATCTGTGTTTTGTATACTTCCCATCAGGGGCGCCAGAGTACTTATGTGTCCTTTTTTATGATCAGAACCTCAGGATTTGCCATAGCCTGGAAGAAGACAAAATGACTGTCAGTACACACTAATCTAAGAGGCCATGTGTCATGGAAATCAAATGCATGAACTCTGCCGAGATTTGCATCCCAGTGCTGGCATTTATCTGCTTTGTGCCCTCAAAAAATCACTGCACGTATCTAGCTTGTTTTCCTTCTTATTGAAAGGGAAGACAGAACAGGACTTACTTCCTAGGCTTGTAGCTAAGATCAGATGAGTTAGTACATGTACAAGTGTTTGAGGTCAGTGGCAGGCTCTCCAGCAATAAATAACTGTCCACAGGAGACACACAGCTCTCAGAGTACCCTTTCTAAACTGTGAATTCAATCCTACCCCTTTCTCTGGAGTGTTGTGTGTCTGTCTGTGTGTATGTATATGTGTGTGTGTGTGTGTGTGTGGGTGTGTGTGTGTGTGTGTGTGTGTATGGATATTGTCTTTATGAATGGAAGGCCAAATAGGATTTAAAAAAACTGCAATTAAGATCTCTCTCTCTCTCTCTGACCATTTTTGAGCTGGGACATAGGTCTTCATACCTTTAAACTCAAATTTAGACTAAATTTATGTCATTAACTCTTCCAGTCTCATTCTTGGTCCTGCAGACCTACACTAAATCTATACCCTTAATTCTTCTGGGAAAAAATGTGAGTTATCCATGAATTCTTGGGAGCTCTCAGTGGCTATAATTTGAAACTCATATATTCACACACACACACACACACACACACACACACACACACACACACACACCAGTGTGTGGAGCATTCTCAGCTCTGGAAAGATAATCTTCCATAAGCTCCAGGATGGTCCATCAATACTCTTATCTAGAACTTGTTGATCCTAGCCCAGAAACAGTAGGAAAGACTACTAGAGGAAAATTAAATGCTGGATGACCACTTGAGGTCTTTTCTTCTTTAAGAATTTCTACAGGGGTTGATGTACACTTAGAGCTTAATTGAACAACAGATTTTTTCCTTCTCTGTGGGCTCCTGCCAGTGCTTTAAATGATGAGGAGGCAGTTTGGTGCTAAGTGTGTGTGGTAGATTTTTAGGGGGAAAGTAAAAGAAAGGAAAGAAAGGCTGAGTCTTATAAGGTATGATTTAATTTTAAAAATGCTTACCCTGCTTTTTATGAGAATATCCATTTGGCTGGATTTCTTTCCTGCTGAAAAAATAGGCAATTGCTGTACATAAAATAAATCTGATTAAACGTCTTCCTCTGTTCCTGTCAAGGTAAAGGATGCAGACCTCGGGAGAAGAGCACATTTGGATTCCTAGTGTTTGCAAATGGTTGTTTATGTGGCTTCTGGTGCCAAGGCCCAGCAAAGGCTCCTGGGCTGATCTGATAGAGGAAAGGAAATAGAGAGCTTTTCCTTGGGCAGGAAAATGATATTTTATTTCTTATTCTCATTCACAGTGGTAGCTATTACTTTGTAATTTTCCTGGCATTTTGTTGGCAGCCAAAACTGACAGGAATAATATCCCTTGCTTACAATGCATGATTCCAGCTCATTTTGTTTAGCTTTAGTCACCTCATATAATGAAAGCAGCAGCTGCTAAACCTTATACATAAGTCTAAAAATTGAGCGAGTTCTGTGGACAAACCCTTCTATGGAAAGACAGGGCAAGTTCTAACTCTTTCTATTCTTTTCTCATGTAGAAATTTTAGAAGATAGTGAATTACAAGAAACAAATACGCTCTCCTAATTATCATGGCATCTCTGCACCTCAGCCTCTCTTGGGCTACTCAAGCCCAGCACCATTTTGTATAGTTCTATAGTTCTATCTGCCTCTTGTCATCTAAACGATAGGAGATGACCAGTCAGTAACACAGATCAAGATGTTGGGCTACAGCTAGTTGTTTAGAGAATGGATACGGTTGTCTAAACCAGGAACACATATGAGGAATTGACCCAAGCCAAGATATTTAGGATATTTTAATAAAACCCTTAATACAGAACTCTAGAGTCCCTCCATGTAGAGACATCATCTATGAAAAGAAGTGGCAACTAAAACTCAGGAAATCACAACAGTAGAGCTGTTTTTGATGATTTTGATGAGCATATTTTTATGATTTAAATAGGACATTATGAGTTAAGAGATCATAATAGCCAACTGAGTCAAGAAAAGTCCATATGAATGAGGCATGGGTTTCATACCAGTAGAGAACTAGATGGGACTTTCATGGATTTAAAGAAACAGAGCGCACCTGAGCTCTCCCAGGTCTTTGGATGCAAGCAAAGGGACTAAGTCATTGATGGAACTATGGCAATGGGCAAAATACTCTTCTAAAATTGTAGAATCGGGGGGGGGGGGCTGGAGAGGTGGCTCAGGGGTTAAGCCTCTGCCCTGCAGGAGGAAGGTCCTGAGTTCGGATCCTAGACCCCACGTATAGACGCTGGGCAGAAGCAGGGGCAGCCTGCGCTTCTGGTCCTGGTAGGGCAGAGCAAACAAGGAGGAAGTGGAGGAGTCCATGGTGGTTCCTGAATTCGTCCATGGTTCTACACACACACACACACACACACACACACACACACACACACACGCGCGCGTGCGCGCGCGCACACATACACACGCATACATGCACAATTGAATAAAAAAAAAATTGTAGACTACGTAGTGAGTTTCAGAGAAGCCTAGACCAACAGTCCGGTACAGTAATTTACTGAAGAAACCAGAGCCAGAATCAGAGTAAAAGGTTCCAACTTCCTAGATCATCTTATTACTTGACCGTGAGCCATAGGGTCAGCTAGGCTGGTCCTATTAACACTGGGTCCTTTCGAATCAGAGAAGAATCTCCCAGGTATAGCCAAGGAGATCCCAAAGGTTGTTATCAAGGCAGGTTGAGCTTTGGCTGTCACAGGTGCTGCCAGTTATAAAGTGGTAGACAGTGACAAAAACCCAGTGTGGGCTCTCTGGACAACAGATAAGAGCAGCAGATAAAATTTCTCGATGGCGTTCAGCAAGAATGGTTTTGCAGGGTAGACCATGATAAGGATCTACTGAAATCACCACATACTGTGCACCATGTTGTATAATAACAGTAATAGTAAGACAGCGCTATTGATGATAAGAGTACTAGCAAGAACAATATTCTCAGTGTCTTGTAAGGCACATGATTCTTCATATATAACTACTTAATATGTCATATGATAGAACCAAATAAATTTAATGGACCAGAGTCACCATAAATCTGATCTATTGCCATGCCAAGGATGGTGGGAAAGTGGCGTGGGTCTTCTTCCCCTGGGTGGAGGTCAGCACAGACTTGAGATACCTATGCCTGGGCATGCCTGCATTCTTGCTGTGTTTCTTTATTTAAGGGAGTTAGGTTTTGCTTCATTGATTTCCACTGCTCATCAAGTTCCATTAGCCTACTCATTAGTGATGGCTTTATTCCCGTCCCATGTTCTGTCTCCCAAATGACACTTCTTTGTGTTTATGCTGTACTTAGCTCTGGCTAGGATTGCTGGGTGTCTGTGGAATGAGGTAATACCAGCAGAACCTGATGCTGGCAAATGGCATCCTTTTCTGTCACATGGGTATGCACAAGAAAGAGACTGATTTCACTTATAAAGAACAAAGAGCACCAAGTTCTCACACTGACATTATATAGTTATATAGTGGTTGCCCCCCCACATTCACTTGCTTAAATATTCACACATTATCACATCCCCATATCTATTCTTGCTTCATTTCTCATCTCAATGGAAACATGCTCCATCAGACTAGAGGTCCTGGCTTTGCTGCTGTCCACATCTGGCACCAGGACCAACATGCTTCCTTGCAAGCTTAACCCCAGCTGCTGTCCTGGGCTCCATGGAGATCTGTTTCTACCCAATTATCTGCAGGACAGAGTCCCGGAAGGAAGGGAAAACAGACTAAAAGAAGGAGAAGGATAGAAGGCAAAAGAAAGAGGGCAAATATTTATGTGAAGCATTTATATTGGAAACTCTATATTAGTTGTTCTTCCCATTGCTATGCCAAACTACCCAACAAGAGAAACTTAAGGAAGGAAGGGTTTATTTTGTCTCACAGTTGAGAATTTAACCTATCATGGTGGGGAAGATGTGTAGCTAGGATTGCAGTGACAGGAGTGTGAGGCAGCTCATGACATTGCATCCGCAGGCAGAAAGAGAGATGAATGCTAGTATTCTCATGACCTTTCCTCTTTTCCTTTTTATTCAGCACTGCAGCTCCTGGGCTGGTGTTGCCTGCACTCACAATGGCGGTAGCCATCTTAGTTAAGCCTTTCCAGACATTTTCTCAAAGTACTTCAAGGTGTCAAGGTGTCTCCTTAGTATTTCTAATTCTAGTCTAGTTGACCATAAAGATTAACCATTACAAATACTTGCTGTGAAAACCGAAAAAAATCAACAAACCATAATTCAGAACATCAGAGACTCTATATCAACCACCTGGAACTGGGCCAGCCTAATCTCTCCCCATCCTGAAGCTCAGGGATATTTGAGGAAGAGGGGGTGGTAAGATTGTAAGAGCCCAAGGATGGGAAGAGTAATGATATGCAAGATACTCCACACAAGTTAAGGCCGAAGCAATCATAATAGGACTTTGCATGACCTGTGCTATGTCCAACACATTATTGACCCCACAAAGTCTAGCATGGACTAAAGGCACTAGGATCCTTGGAGGCAAGGGATTGACAGCCACAGTAGTGTTCCTTGCACCTCATTGGAGAGGAGGACCCAGAGGAGAGTTTGGCATGCACAGTAAAGGATGCTCCAGGGATTGGGGGGGGGGTGCACTGGGGGATGGGGAAGGAGGAGAGAGGGGAGGGGGGAGCAGGGGGTCGGGGGCGGTGGAGGGAGGGAAGGGACTGGGGTACCTGTTAAGTTTGTATGAGCAGAAATAATAATAATAAAAAAATTTTAAAAAACCAAACGTTTGCTGTGTGCCAGGCATGAATTGATTAAGATTTATATCATTTAATACTCATTTAATTTTTTACAAAAGTTTAATAATTATCATATTTTATGGGTAAATGATGAAAAATTAAGGGATATATCATGTATGTCATCATATAAGAGAGCTAGGTGTGGATACTTGCATCTGCAGTCCAGCCCTTGGGAGGCTAAGACAGGATTGCAAGTTCAAAGCAATCCTGGGCTACAAAATAAGACAAAAGAATTGAATGAATAGATGAATGAATGAATGAGTGAATATGATCTGAGTGGAAGTACTAGAGCTGTGAGGCAGTTCATACCAGATTTACCTATTACTTCTATGCACGGCATGCTCCCTTTCTAGTTACTACAGCCCAGAGTTTATCACCTAGATCATTTATTAAAACATAGGGGTTTGTTGCTAGGTCCCGACCCCAGATTTTCTGATGTAGTAGATCTGAGATGAAGTCATGGAGAATTTGAGAATTTTCATGTCTTGCAAGTTCTGAGGTGATGTTGATGCTATTTACCTGGGTTAGTACTTGGGGTACTTTTTCCTAGGCAGAGAATAAGCTATGTGGCATCAGACTGAGACATCAGATTGGCATGCATCCTAGACCTGTCATCAAAGGGCAAATATATTTTTAAAAATATATTAAATAGTTACATAGTTTTCAGGCTTTCTATTTCTTCTACTATCAGTTTTAAGTTTTTGTTCCAAAGAAAACGGCCATTTTGTTTTCATTTTCAAATTTATTACAATGGAATCCATACTATAACATTAATGTCATGTTAATAGGGATCATGTCAGTATACTCATTTTCTTTTTGTCAATTTGGTGATTGGCTTTAATGTGGCACATCAATTATAGTGACAAATGCTCATCTCATTGACAAATTTCCTTCCCTGACTTCAAAAGTAAGCAGATAAGCTTCCTTTTTTCTGCTATAGGATTATGTTTGGCTCACTTTTCTGATTGGAACACATATACTCAGGAGAGGGTTGTGGCAGGTCACAGAGAACCATTTAAGACCTCTGACTCCTTTCAAGATAAAAGTCATGAAAACACTTATCCAAGAGTCTTGGGATATTAATCTGCAAGACTTAAAAAAAAAGGCTTCTCATTAAGATCTTTCTTTTCTTTTGTTTATATGGGTTCTTTCTTTTTTTAGGCTTGTGAGCACGTGCTATTTGTGGAGGTCAGATGTCAACCTTCAGGTCATAGTTTTGTTCCGCCATGGACTCTAGGAATCAAATTCAGTTTTGGTTGCAGTTACCTTTCCAGCTTAATTTCTATGGTCCCTTTCATTCCTCACTTCTTTTTTTCTGCTCACCCCAAAGTCTGGAATTAAGAATTATCAATATTATCAATGCATCAAAGTAGCTAGAGGAGTAATGTAAACCTATGGGAATTCAGGAGGGCCTCTCTTGAAATGTATTTTCCTTGGCTTTGGCCAGGTGCCAAGGTGTTACCTTGGATGATCTGCTCATTTCTGTTCCACTGGCATGAACTTAAATCACAAATTCACACAGAGCAGGGCTGTGGTAGTGGATTCTCAAGAGACACTTTTTTCTTCTTCTTCTTTCTGGATTAAGAGCTTTAAGAGAAAAGTCTTCTCATCACATCTTTAGACAACAGTAGGTATAATGTTTTCCGGCCCATCCTTTCATGGAAAGAATAGCGCTTCAGGGTCCTGAAATTATACAAACTTCCACCCTAGCATAGCACTGTCCCTTGTGTTGCTATTGAAACTCCATAGTGATAAAAAGGCCCAGAGAGATTTAATGCAAAGTACTATGCTAACTCATGGCTTTATAAATTGGTCCTTTATGATTTCCTTTACTTGGTTGCTAATCTGATGATACACTAATAAAACAGAAAAAAAAAAGCCTTCTATTCTAACTCTATGTTAGGTGAAAAAGAGGCCATTATAGAATGCTTAGTCTACTATCTTACCAGAAGTTGAAGTGACTCTGGTCCCAAGGCAGCTATGTGGCATCAGACTGAGACATCAGATTGGCATGCATCCTAGACCTGGCTTTAATCTTCTTTTAAGCACTAGCAATGCCTGAAATTCCCTCACGTGTGGTTCTACTGTCTTCCAGCTAAATGTAAGTAACTTGATTGTAAGATCTCTGTCTTACAATCCTGAACTATACTCAGCACCTAGAGCAGGTGTTTGTATAAATAAGACTCAGTCAAACTTTGTTGATTAACCGGCCAATAAACTATGGAGTATTCATACAGACCAATGTTTTTAGATACAGATGCATTATTTATTGATAATAAAACCATCTTCAGACTGGCAAAGTAGCCCAACAGAAGAGGCCCCTGCTCACAAACCTGTGACTTTCATAGTGAAAGGACTGAGAACCCACGTGCCATAGCATGGATGCATATACTTTCTTCCTCCATCTCTCAAACTTTAAATAATTAAATTAAAGTGATCTCTGAGATATTTAGGTAGAATATAATACCAGATAATATAATAGTGTATGTGCTGAGTGTGGGGGTGCACACTCAAATTCTAATTTTAGTACTTAGAAGATTATAAACTCCTGACTAGTCTGGATTATTGCAAAAATGTACAATAAAACAAGTTTTGAAAGAGGGCTCAATGGGCAGAGTTCTTGCTTTGCAAGTATCGGGATTTTAGTTTGATCCCCAGAGTCTATATTTAAAAAGCCGGGTATGGTAGAACGTGATTGCAGTTCCAATGCTGGGGAAGTAAAGACAAATAGATTTCTGGGATTCACTGGTCAGCCAGTCTAGACCGTGTGTCCTCTGGTCTCTATATACTCACACATGCATGCTTGCATGCGCGCGTGCGCGTGCGCACACACGCACACACACACACACACACACACACACACACCACATACAGGCATATAAATATTTACATACAAGAAGACATATGCCAAAATAAAACAAAATTTTAAAACCAGCCTGTGTGATACACCCTCTATTATGAAACACATGCACACATATGTATGTCCATGTGTGTGTCTATTTATAAATATATGGAAGAATCTATTGAAAGTATTACCTATTTATACTGGTAAATGGGATTTTTCCACAATTTTTTATCCTAATTCTTTATATTACTATTAATTACCATATTAACATATTTTAATAATTTTTGGTAAAATACATGCTCGTATATTTTTATGATCAGAAGAAGAAATACATCTTTCCAAGATCTGGGGTATTTGCTGCTTTTCTTTCCAGATGCATATTTCATGTATATAAGGCTTTGCTTTTTTAAAAAATGAATCTGTTTATTTTTAAGAGGGGTTACCTTCAATTTCTAGCTGCAAATGAATTTCCTGCCTCACCTTTCTAAACTCCTGGAACTATAAGTGCATACCACTATACACAGTTAATCTAGCTTTTTGGAAATGATTTATATTTACTAAGCCACATCTCTCATTCATGGTTCAACCTAAAGAAAAAAAATATGAACACATATGAAACAGGTTGCTAAATAAAATATATAATGAAGCCTAAAAAAAGGCTTTGCTTTGTCTTTCTTTCTGAGAACTCAGCCCTTAATAATGTGTGTCTGTTATTACTTTTTATGAAAGTAAAAATGAGCTATTGTCAGCTTCCTCTCTGGACATCTTATGCTCAGAATCAGGTATTTTCTCCACAGCATTAGCGTTTTCTGATGCATCATCACACACAAGCTTTCGCTCTGATCTGTGAATCCAGCTCGAGCTTGATCTAGGTCTGATACTTTAATCAATTATTATGGAAGGAAAAGACACCCACGTGGGTCTTGGGAGAACAAAGCAGAGTTCACATTGCCTTTCCCTTCTTCTAGTACAGCATTTGTTAGCATAAGTTTCTAGATTATTTTATTTTCATGGTGGCTTCAATTGTCTTTAAGAGAAGAAGGACTTAATTAATTAGTCCTGTATGTTCCTAGTTGATTGGCATTGATATCAGTGATAAATAAAAGCTGAGGTGGAGAGGCATGAAAGAGTCAACACCTGCCTGTGTAGTCCACGGAGATGTGACGATTGTTGCAAACACGTGATGTCGCCTGACAGATGAAGAGGAAGCAACAATCTTCCAACCTGTCATCATTCTTCCACGTTAGCTCCAGCTACGCTGTGTTTCTTGATTTCTCCCAAGCATCGGGCCATGTTTCATGCTCTCGTTATACTATTTCCTCCACCTGGAGTTTTCCTCATTTCACCTTCTTGGCACACTTTCACACGCCCTTTGCAATTGCATCAGCACCAACTCCTCAGGAAAATCCTCTGTGACACCTGTCTGGAGGCAGACTGCTTTTGCCATTGACTCATTCATCCACAGTCAGTTTTGAGCACCTGTGATACACCAATACACCTGGCCCCAAATTCTCTGGCTAGGGAGATGAGAGCATCATTCATCTTTGAGTCTGTTCTGTCTGGGGCCTGACACATAGCTATGCTCAGCAAATGCTTGATAGATGGAGGGCTAGGTGGAGGAATGGATGGAGAGAGAGGCAAAGCAAGAGTGCAGAGAAGTGTGAATTATTTCTTCAGGGAGGAAAATGACTTTTTTTTTCTTTGCACATGGGTAGAGAATGGATAGGTAGAGACAGAAACAAAAGAATATGCAACGATAAAGAGAAATGGAAATACAGAGTCTAGGAAACCACTTGTCTTATGAAAAGACAAGAAAGAGATAAAATAAGGAAAATAAAAGTAGGCAGAGGGTGGTCTTATTAAGAATGACTTGTGTCATTTTATGGCATAGGATGATTGGTGAATTATACTGAAAAAGAAAAAAAAGCAGCTTGTGGGACTGAGGAAATGGCTTAGTGGATAAGGCGTTTGGTCTGAAAGACTGAGTTTGGATTCCCAGAACTCATGTAAAAATCAGATGTGGTAGCTCCTTATAATCCCAACACTCAGGAGACAAAGACCGGAAATCTCCAGGGCAAGTTGGCTACCTGTTTTAGTCAATTTGTGAGTTCTGGTTTTAACTGAGAGAGCCTGTCTTAATAATAAAAGTACAGAGTAATTCAGGGAGACATTTGAGATCCGCTCTAGTATTCCATACGCATACACAGATGTGCAGACACACAGACACACAAACACATGCACATGCACATGAACCCCATACATACACATAAAAATAAATAAAATAAAATACAGTACAATAAAATAAAAACTGAGCATGTACTATTTTGGTTACTACTTTAAGTAAGCTAATTTTGTCTGTTGAACTCCATCTTAGTGGTTTTAGAGAACTGGAGCTTATTTGTGACTGATGTAATAATACAAGTATGGAGTAAATTGTCTTTCAAAAGATGATTCAGGGTCCTAGACTCCCTAGCCTAATAGCTCCTTCAATCTGTAAAGGTTCAATATCCTTCACTTATTAACCAACAAGGGGGGGGGGAGGAAGCAGAGGAAGAGGAGGAGGAGGAGCAATAGTATGGGCCAATCTTAACCATAACCACATTGTGCTCCCTATTCTATTAGTGGTGACATAGTTTCAGGTTACCAGCTGCTAGAAAGACTGGATTGGCACACTTCAGAAGGGTAAAGGGGTTTTGATGAATGCCAGTCAATCTCTGTCATATTTGTCAAAGGCAAAAAGTTAATTGGGTCTCTGAGAATGTGGGCAGCTTCTTAGCAGTCACAGCTAGATGGGCATGGCGTGGTTTCCTCCTCAGCAGAAAAGGAGAGTCCTCTCTCTGCTCCACAGAAAGCAGACTTCTGCTTCACATAGATATCCTTGGGCAGTGGGGGGCAGGGGAGGAAGAGTTCACAAATAAGGAGACACTGTCGCCCCTAAATTTTGCTTGTACGACCTCATGATTTCATTAATGCCAACAAAGAATGGGAGGTAAAGAGTGTAAACAAGTATTGGTAATCACCAGCAATTACAGGAATACTTACCTGCAAAGTTTTCTTTTTGAGGTATTTTCTAAACAAGTAGAAATAAATGGCAGCATCCTGTTGTTTATTAAGTAACTCTGACAGATACATTTATTCTATTATCTGTAAATATTTATTAATTTAAATAAGTTACATTTTATTTTTTGAAGGATATTTGTGTGTGTGTGTGTGTGTGTGTGTGTGTGTGTGTGTGTGTAGGTCCAAAGTGGCTTCGGGAATCATCCTGGATTGCTCTACTTCCTTTTTACTTTGCTTTGGGGTTTCCCAGGCTCTGCCTTCCAGGTCTGAAAGTGCAGGTTGCTGCCATTTCCACTTGGCAGTTTTATGTGGGATCTGGGTCCCACATGAGCTCAGGTCCTTCCACTTGCAGGACAGAGGCTTACCCCTGAGTCATTTCCCCAGCCTTAATAAATTATATTTAAAAAAAAACACTGCTTCTATTAGTAGCCTGAATCAATATAAGTGGTTTAGTTAAACTGAGCAAAATGTGCGATGAAATATTGGACAGAATCAACAAAGGAGGAAAGCAATTTTGGTTCCGGGTCTCAGAGGGTTTGGTGTCTGATTGCTTGGCCCCGGATGCTTGGGAAGGAAATCATGTGACTGTACACAGAGCAGCTTTCTTACTTCACTGAGTCTGAGAAGTAGAAAGGACAGGTAAGCTAGATTGAGTTTTCTTCTCACGTGATGCAGAAGCGCACATTCAGTGCAGGCCTTCCCGTCAGTCAACCCTCTCTGGAACTGCCCTCACCGAAATAGCAGAGATGTGCTGTACTCGTCCTTGGCTTCTCGCAATCTGACCAAGTTGACAATAAAAATTAACCTTTATAGAGACAGACTGGGAAAACCATGACTCTCGCATGATAGTGATATTTCCTGGACTTGTAATTTCTCAGTTGCAAATCTGATGTCCACTACATCATAATATCGATGATCATCTGGGTGGTACATGGCCACTTTCGTATAGAATTTCACAGAAAGCTAGAAAATCCTCATTGCGATTCATCTAACATGCTGCCTTCTTGCACACGCACCATGCCAACTATCACAGTTTCCTCTGCCATAACCTCATCTCTAGGCCCACCATGAAAGAAAAACAATCCAACAGAGGAGGTAAAAGAACAAACAAAAAAGAAAGAAAGAAAAAAAAGAACCTCATTTTTATTATCAACATGCGGCTGTAGCTTAAGGCCACCTTCAACCTTACTGTGAATTTGTATTTCTTTAAAGATTTTTCCAGAGCAGAGACAATGTGTTTCTCCTTTGTGCTTATGTTTCTGAGTGTGATTTTGAACCAAAGTCCAGTGACATGCAAAAACAGAAAATGATAATCAGAAATCAAACCGTCAAAGGCAAGTAATGTCCAATGTGTCTGAACTGGCAACAAAACCTATGCATTAGAGAAAGAAATTACAAAAATGGATAACTTTTGGAGGTTAACATATTTTACACTTAAAAGGGGAATTCTCTGGCATTCTATCTAGTTAGATAGTTCATAATAGTTACATGTATTTGCATATGAGTATAAAGAAGTGTTTAAAATATTACACAACAAAATATACCAGTGGTTCCTGTTTAATGATGGGTTTAAAAGTGACTTGTGTATTATGCTCATTTGTACATTCAAAACAAACTTATATGACCAAGTATTTTTATAATCATAATAAAATTAATTAAAAATAAGTAGGAATTGGGGGAAGAGATAGTAATTCTCTTTTACTTTTGTATTGTCTCTTTTTAGAACATAAGCCTGGCTTTTTCCATTTATGTTTAAAGGAAATATAGTCCGAGTTCAACCCATCCCAAGATGTACCTGCTACGATCATTTTCAGTCTCTGTACCAACATCCTTAGTGTTTCTTTTGAATCCTTACTCCTATGAATCCTATACATTGCATATGTATTTGGAATGTAGATGCATATTCAGGAGTGTAAAAATAGGATCTGAACTTGCTGGAATTTATTGGAGTAGTTAGCTCCTTAATTAATTGAATGCCTTTTTTCATGGAGTGTTCAATCTTCCAAAGGCCAATTCATTGCATTCTTGGGAGTTTCTCTTCAAGGAGGTGATCATCTTCTGTGGGTCTGGGGTAACAGTGCTTGGCAAGTGTAACGTGTCCAGGTTGTGTCTGAGTCATTGCTTTCATCTTTGTACTGTTGATATTCACTGGGAAGCAGAGCCTGGAAGATTTCCCTTAATCAAGAGCAATCATAGAACATTCATGAGCTTCAACCCCACCCCCAAGAAGCTAGTAGTGTCTTTAGGAATTCAAGAGCAGATATCAAGCAGGTAGATTAATATCTAACTGAGCTGCCTAGCCTAGATATGCAAATCTGTGCTTTGCCAACTAATGGAGGTGACTCAAATGATTAGCCTGAGTGATATCTGAAGAAAATACAGGACAGAGAAGGACTTGCCTCCCCACATAGAAAATGGTCAACATATAAAGTCAGAGTGACAGGGAACAGTCCAGGAAAGAGATAGAACCAACCAAGAAGTGGGAGAAATGTCCAAAAAATGTAAGGTCCCAGGAGAAAAGGGATGAAAGTATATCAAAGTATACATGCATATGTTCAATAGATGCTGAAAAATCAAATACGATAAACAAGAATCATTCATTGCATCTAACAGGAAATAGGCCACTTACAATCACAACAAAAAAGATGAAGGAATAATGTAATGGGGGTCCCTTCATGTGGCCGGGTTTTAGAGAGCAAGTGGGAAGTGAGGAAATGGAGTCAGCAGAAGGAACACCAGATACTTTGCAGGAGGACAAGAGAAGAAAGGAATCAAGATGTGGAATCCAGTAAGAGAACACTTTAGAAATTGCTTTCATATTGTAAGACTCTAAATTGTCTCCAGACAACGATTTGGCATTCTGAGAATGCTGGGTATACTTTCAATAAAGTGGGTACATGGGGCTGCACTTGTTACAATTTATAATTCTGTCCTGCCTGAATTTGGTATGATGAATTTATGCACTTGAGATGAGGATTTTTTTTTCGATTCAAAGTGGACAGATTTCTAACATGAACCATGCTCCCAAGCTTGGTGGAGAGTAATCTGTAGTTTATTTAACCCAGAAATCTCAGCCTAACATTTATTGCTACTACCGTTGAGTTGACTATGCATGTAAAGTTTCCAATTCTGTTTGAATTGGTCGTAAGTGCACCATAATTAATGAGTTATTTTTATATTTTCCAAACGCCAATGATTTTGCCTGTCAAAGAATTTTACTCTGGGTCTTGGGAGATGGCTCAGTAGTTAGAACAATTTCCATGCAAACAAAAGAACTGGAGTTTGGGTCCCCAGATCTCATATAAAAATACTAGGTAGATGTGGTGGCCCATCTGTAGTTCCAGCCCTAAAATGTAGAGCCAGGAATCCCACATCAAATCGCCTAGCGACACTGGCTCTATTGGGGAGTTCTGGGTTTGGATGGATATCCAGTTTCAAAAGAATAATGTAGGAGACTGATTAAGCTTGATTCCTGATTTCAATCTTTGGCTTATATACACACACACACACACACACACACACACACACACACAAACTACAAACACACACATGCGTAAAACATGTATATATACACTTGTACTCCATACACACACACACACATGAAAATGCAAAAGAAGTCTTCTACTTTATCAAATGTCAAATCAATTTAAAGAAGAAAGTTAAGCCCAAAATCAACTTTATGATGGAAATAGAAAATATTCAGAAATAAATTTTCAAGCAATATAAAGCAGTAAACATAAGTAGAAAGTAGAAGAAGAAAAAAACCTAGAAAAGACATGACTTTCTCCAACACAAAGCCATAGTTGTATAAGGAAATCTGAGTGTAAAGGATATAGAATTTGCTGCCATGTGTTCATTCCTTACTTTAACAGAATGCAGGATCAGTTAGAGAGACTTGACTCAGAAAGCATAAGCTGGGGCATATAAGTGCTCTGGGATGCATACATTTGTGAACAGGAACCAGATGCAAGAGACTGGTTTAACTGGTGGTCTTTCAATTCCCAGATCACTTTGGCTATGGCTGAGCAGAGCTGCACAAACTTCCCGAGAGCATCGCCATCTTCTAATTCTTGCTTGCAGGCATAGCTAGGAATAAAGCAGTCATCATGGAGACATAGCACATGAGGTTAAGTACGGCCATACACAATACTCCAGATCCCAAAATAAACTTGCTGACTTAATGCGGGGCAGCTTCCCAATCACTCCCTTAGGTGCTCTTGGCAAAGGAGCCAATTTCTATCAGGGGAATAATTTCATGATCCAACAACATAAGGAGACCCACTCACTAATATTTTTGTCACCAGTCCGGTAACTCTTATTTTGAATTTCTGTCGGAAAGAGACATTCAAACCCTTTTGCACCACAAGAAAAGGTAGTGTGGGAATTAAATCATCTGGCAGAAATAAGAGTTGCATGGACAAAACCCTTCTAGACTACAGACCCTTAGATATGCTGTTCCTTATTTGAGCAGTCGACTTCATTCAGCATTCATTGCCTGCTCCTGGCTAACAGGATGATTTTGCAGAATCATTTGAGTCAGGGATGGCTTCTTAGAATACTTGCCTACTACATGGCTTCTTCGAACAGAAAGAAAATTAGCATACTGTGATTAAAGACCCCATGATGAGGAAGAGAATGAGGGAGAGAGTACGGAGGGAGAGAGTACGGAGGGAGAGAGTACGTGGCGATCCATCAAATGCAGCCAGGGAAGGAAGACTCTTACTCATCATGGCCTGGGACCTGTCAGTCCTACGGAAGCAGCAGCTAACCCAACTGATGGGTGTTGTAATCAGGCTTTTTAGCTACATTTCCACGGATCACAAATGACCCTTTAGCCTCTAAAAATAGGTTACAATGTCTGACTCATCAGAAAAAAAAGGTATAGTTTCTCTTGGGATTTCCTCTCTTTGTGTAGAATCCATCTTCTCTTTACCACAGTCTATCTTTTTTTTTTTTTTCATCAAATTCATAGCAGACCTAAGAAGGCCAAACTGTGACATGTGTTGCTACACAGTACTAAGGAGAAAACTCCCCATGAACACCTTTTGTGGCAGCCAAGACCGTTCGCTCATTACCCGGCACCTGCAGAGCTGCTGGAGGAGGAGGATGTATTAGCACAGATGACTGTCCCTGCGCTGGTACACAAAGCCACAGGCAGGAAAGAGGAAGCCCAAGCCTTTTGATTTGCTGTGGAAGGAGATGGCTCATCCGGAGCCCATCTTCTTTGCCAGCCAGCGATCTAGTCACAGTCTATACCTGCTGCCAAGCAGAAAGGGAGGCAACCCAAAGGGAAGGGGGCAGAAGGAGACTGCTGAAGGGCTCGTTTCCACTCAGCTCCCAGAGTCCCCATAGTAATAAGAACAATAACCACCATTTACGGTTGTTTAATATATGCCAAACTCCCGGCTAAGAGCTTTCTGTACACTAGCTAATTTAATCCTTAAACACCTCTCATGAGATAAGTATAATTAACTCTTTTTTGCACATTAGGAAACCGAGGCTCAGGGAAGTTAAGTAACATGTCTAAAAGTGTACAGCTGGGAGGTGTGGTAATCCAAATTCGAATCCCAGCCTCATCTGACTCTCTAGTTTTATCTTCAATCATTCTGTTATATTTGTTATGTAGAACATTAGAAGTCATTTAGTCTCTAGTTCCACCTTCTACTGAATTTACAAATCCCTTGAGAACACAGCCATAGATAATATATGGTCATTGCTGCCCCTGTTGCCCCAATAAGGAATCAACACTGCGTCGACTTGTTATTTCTCAAACTGATTCCCATACTAATCGTGTAGATCCATACTTAGCAGCCGTTTTTACTTGGTGCTCAATCAAAGCCTTAGTCTAAACATGCTTTCCTTTCTGATGGTCCATTATACTTGAGGAGATGAAGACAAGTCATATTTTTATCCTGCAGCAAGCACCTCATGGATTCATCTCAACAGTCATATTTAAGGCAAAACAAGAGATCATAAAAGGTAGCACGTGCAGGGAGCAACTACATCCTACACTACCAGAGGCTACAGATCCCCCCACCTCCAACTGTCACTGCTACCAGGGCTTCTCTACAGTCCTGAGAAATGCTTCCTTGCCAGAGTGTGAGAGGAAGTGTTTGCTTGACCCAAGGCAAACACAATCTTTGGAACCTGAACTTGAGACTCCTGTACCATGATTATTACTTATCTTATACTTGCCCAATCATGGGCAGGTTCTTAGGAATATCTGAGCCTGATGTTACTTATCCAGAAAACAAAAATAGCATCTTCAGCTTCTCAGAGTTGTTGGGAGGATTAGATGAAACCATTATCAAGGGTCAGGTGAGTTCCTAGCATGCAAAAAATAGTCAAAATGACTCTTTCCAGCACTCTCCACAATTCATACTATGTTTGTCTCATATGATCAGTTCCCCCAGCCCTACAATATGGCTTCCACTTCTTTCTGCAACCTTTTGAGACATTGCTTAGAGTACCTGTAACGAGACCTGTTTTCTAGCTCCTCCCTCACCTCCATTCTTATCTATTACAAATTTTTAAATAGAGCTGTGTTTTTCCTGTCTGGGAGACTTGTGTGCAGGGTCCCTACAAAAGCCATGTCTGCTCACCGCAGTCTCAAAGCAAAGGGTATCTTGGGGATCTGAATAGGAACATTAAGAGACCTAATCCTACAAGAACCAGGACCTCCCTAAAGAGTCGATCTGATCTTAGTGATAATTTCTGCATCTTGTACAACTTAGGAGACAGAAGCGTCCCCTGGGCCCCAGAGCACCGTTCTTAGTTGGGACTCTTGCAAAATACTCACTTTGTTTTTTTAGAGGCCTCTGTTATTGATTCAGTCTAGGAGAATCCATTAGTCAGTAATGGGGATATGGAAAACAGATTCCCTAACAAGAGCTCAAGCCTCTTCAGCAGGTGCTTCTACAGGAAATGGCATCCAGCTGCTGGTGGCTCTCCTTACACTGACAAAAGCGACAAAGGGAGCAGAGGGTCTGGGGAGGGGGTGCAGAACTGTGACCATGTCTCGCCACTGAGCACTTATCTCTTCAATCTCAGAGGGATGGTTGGCCAGGAAGAGGTTACATAGTTGGCAACTAGGCTTTTAAATACAGATTATGCTGTGAAAATGAATGCAAAAGAAAGAACGGGAAGGGCAAGTGCCCTTTGGAGTCTTCTAACAGTATTGTCTTATGTGATACTAGGGAACATTTTCTCTTTTGCTTACAGCCAGCTACCCAAGTGATGCCTGGGGAAGGTTTCTCAGCAGCCTCTCGGTCTCCCTCTCTCCATTCCCCCTCCCTTTCCCCTATACACCCTCTAACTCACAGACATGCTGACTCTCTCTGCTTTGTACTTCTTCCAGGAGTGGCAGAGTCAATGCCACAGGACTCAGTCTGCTAGATGGGGTAGAGCAGCCTAGCCCATGTGTCGTTTGGTCATCACAGCCATTGGAGGCTGGGGGCGCTGCTTTCCTGTCTCCATGGGGTGAGGGTTGGACACAGATCTGAAAGTCTCAGTGGACTAGAAAGTTGCTCCTTTGCCTCCTTAAACTTCATGCTCTTTCCACAGGAAGTTCAGTTATCAGGATCTCTCTCTCTCTCTCTCTCTCTCTCTCTCTCTCTCTCTCTCTCTTCTGAACCACACATGGAGCTGGAAGCTGCTATTCAAACCCCTGGGGGCTGTAAAACACTACCTCTATGACAAGGCTGGTGTTTCCTTCAGCCAGTTTAAAACCATAAATTTTCAAAGTCTTATTAATAGTGATTGATATTCCGAAAGCCTTCATAGACACATCGGTGTTAACATTCCTTTTAAGATTCTCTTATTATACACACTTCTAATGTTTAGCACCTTCTGACCTCACTGGGATAATTTTTTTAAAGATTTTATTTATTTATTCATTTGTGTGTGTGTGTGTGTGTGTGTGTGTGTGTGTATCAGAGGGTACTACTGTGTGTCCCTGTGGGGTCCAAGGGTGACTTCGGGAATCATCCTGGATTACTTCTATCTCCTTTTTGCTTCATTCTGGGATTTCTCAGGCTCAACCCACCATGGCCAGAAGTGCAGGCCCTGTTTCTGCCTGGCATATTTACATGGGACCTGGAATCTAAACTCAGGACCTTCTGTTTGCGAGGCAGAGTCTTAACCCCTGAGCTACATCTCCAGCCCAGGATAAACTTTGTAAAGCAGCTTCATGCTCATTCATCCTGAGAAACAAAGCGGGGTTTGACGTCTGCCATTTTCAGTAGGGTGCAGCCTGGCTCCCCAAAGACCACTCTGTCATGTGCTCACCTGAGAAGGCTTCAGGACACTTCTTGGGGTGTAGCATGGACTGTGCTCACGTGTCCATTGTCTTCTTGTGCTTTGTAATGTGTCTAGAGAAAAGTTATGCTAGCTGTGTGTTTGAGTGCACCACGAAGTTGAGCTTCACTCCCTTAGGACTCAGAGCAAGAAGAGGCACCGACTCAGGATTCTCACCATGTGGCCAGTCTTCTTCCCCCACTGAAGCAGGGTTTCTTTTCACTGTAGTGTCCATGTGGACCATTTCTCTTTTTTACATTTCTTTATTCATTTATTTGAAAGAAAGAAAAAGGAGGAGAGAAAGAGAGAAAGCATAGCATGAGGCAGAGGTCAGAGGACAACTTTTGGAAGTTAGCTGGGTTCTCTCTTTCCAGCAAGTGTGCTCTAGAGGTAAAACGTAGATTGTCAGGGCTGCATGCAATACCTTTACTTGCTGGGCCATCTTCCTGACCTTTATTTACATGTTTATAGAGCCTACTTTAGAAGACTAGAAACAAAGAGTTTTGTGTGTGTGCGTGTGCGTGTGTGTGTGTGTGTGTGTGTGTGTCGGTGTCGATGTCGGTGTGTAATAGAGGACACTGTGTGTGCATGTGGAGGACATGTCTTGCTCTACCTACTCTTTGCTTTGCTCTGGTATCTCCTGGGTCGGCCCACCAGGGTCAGATATACAGGCTGCCGACATTTCTGCCTGGTGTTTTTATGTGGGATCCAATATCTGAACTCATTTCCTTCTGTTTACAAGCAGAGGCTTAACCCCTGAGCCATCTCTCCAGCCTCAAGAAGCAGAGAGATAATAGGAAGTCTTCATAAGAAACCTATATCTTAATATAATATAAAAATATAAAGCTTAATAAGAAAAATAAAAAGACTCCTATTGCGAGTCATTATGTCCTCATCAGATGGAAGAAAAATAAACAAAAAATTAGAAGTTCCTTTTTTTCCCCAGATGAGTTGAAAGAACATCCCTGCATGGCTTGAGTGGAAAGAGCAGGAAAATATTCCCCTCAGTGGTACTTCCTCTGCCTTCAGCTGGCAAGAAATGCTTCAATAACAGGTTGTACCAAACGTCAGACTTCAAAGACATCAGGTTGGCACTTTGGAGTCGCTTGCCATAAACAGTATCCAAAAATGATTTCAACCCCCCCCATGACAGTGCTGTGTACTAATGTCACACACCAGCAGTTACACACACATACACACCATACACGGAGCCCCATATTCCTGAAGCCTCCTTTCAACTGGAGAATATTTTTTTCCAGAGCTAACATGAAATGAATCAAGTTGGTAAAAGGATATGTGTGAAAATGCCAAGGGACAAATGAAAATCAGATGCTTTGAAAGCGTGAAGTGCTGTGTTGAGGTGTTCTGTGCCTGATGATCATGGAGCCTGCAGACTCAGGGGCCATTGGGTGTGGCAGGAAGACAGCAGCTGGCAGTACTTTAAAGGAGTTTCAAAATAAATAGCCAAGTCTTTTGAAAGGGTGGACGCATTGCACACTAGTGCTTATGGGCAAAGCAGAAGACATTTTACTCTGTCTTGCTCTGAACTTTTGGCTGGTGAGATTTTTGGAAACTTCTAGAAAGAGATCATTTTCATCAAAATGAATCCCCTGGTAGTATGACTAGGTCTGGAAAAAAATACAATCATATTTTTCAAACTAGTACATTAATAAAATTACACACACAAAAAAAAAGATTTATTGGGAACACCGAGTGGTGGGAATTAACATTTTATCTCATTTTTTTTCCTGTATACCAAAAGAGATTCTTTATTGTAAGCAAGATATAAAGTACATATAAAAAGAAATATATAAGTATAAAATATAATTTAATTAAAAAATTAAAATATAAAGTACAACAAAAGAAACATTGTGCAAATTGTATCACAAAGGTATTTTTTTTTCCACTCATACAAAGTTGTTAAGTAGCCCATTCCCTTTCCTCCCTCTTCCCCTCCCTGGACCCTCCCTCCCCACTTCCCCCTCCCTTTTTCCTTCCTTTCCCCCCTCCCTCCCCTTCTCCCAGTGTCCCCCCATTTCTGGAGCCTCCTTTAGTGTGTCTGTCAAACTTCCCTCTGGGTCCTCCTCTCTGGTGAGGATGTAAGGATTCAGTAGCATTGCCTAGAGCTCTTTTTTGTGCTCCCCTTTAGTATAGGAACACTATTGTGGCTGTTAATCCCTTGCCTCTAAGGATCCTAGTGCCTGTGATCCATGCTAGACTTTGGGGGTTCAATGATATGTTGGTCATTGTGCAGGTTATGCAAAGTCCTATTTTCATTATTTAGGCCCTAACTTGTATGGAGTATCTTGCATATCACTGCCTCTCCTCATCTTTAGGGTCTTACAATCTCATCGCCCTCTCTTCCGCAAATTTCCCTGAGCTTTAGGATGGGGAGAGATTAGGCTGGCCTGGTTTCGTGTAGTTGATGTAGAGTCTCTGATGTTCTGAATTATGGTTTGTTGATTTTTTTTTCAGTTTTACTGCTCCTGCAATGCCTTTGGCTCCATCCTGATGGGTATTGGATGTCACCCCCTGGGGCACAGTGTCTTCTCACTGGAGTGCGCGTAACCCCGGGCAGGCGGGCAGGGAAAGGATCACAAGATATTTTTTAATTAAAAGAAAAAGCTGTTTTCCAAGGGTCCAAGTTTTTAATACCATAAACTTATACCCATGATACAAAAAAAAATTAAATGAGAAGATATAGTGAGTGACAATATTTACTGTATTTGAAACAAGTTACTTCTACTACCGTGTATCTCACCCACTGTACAAGAGAAAGCAGCAGAAATATTGTTAATGTAAGTCATTGTTCTCGGTGGTGGAGAGCTTTCTTGCTGAGCATTCCCAAAGCCCTGGCCAGTCCCCAGCTTTTCAGATGCTGTGACACTGGATGCTTGGAAAAAGACTCACTGCATTTCCTGAGATTCTCCCGACTGCTGGGGTGGTAAGAAGAATGGCCATCTACAGACAGTGAATATACTACTTTCAAATTGGAAAAGTGAACGTTCTAATAATAATTTCTTTACCTACTAGTTCCACATCCTCCAAAACTCCTACAAATAAACAGGACAATTGTCCACCCGTGAATGGCCACAGGCTTTCTAACTTAATAAAACACACATCTTATTTCCATAATAGGTACTTTACTGATGACATAAACTATCTTTTTCAAGATACCTCATGTTTTTATTTTGATAAATCCCCAATGCGAATGCCTGTATTCTGAGACAGCTTCTCATCAGCAGAATTAACATGCTTTCTTGGCATCTGTCACTGAACAACAATATGGAGCAAGTTTGGCCATCTTCTCCTGAAATCTACACACAAGCCATGTAGATTTAGTGACAAATAGCCCACAGCCTTATGAATTTTGTGCTAATATTTTCTTGGTTACCCAAGAGGTTTTAGGAAGCTATTATTTCTGAGTCCCTGTATTGGAAAAGACAGGAAATCTAAAATATCACTAGGTTATCAAAAACCTGGATGAAACTTTTATCAGAAACATGATTTATGAATGGCTACATATTATCCTTTTCTTTAAATTTTGACTTGAATGCTAAATATTTAGGAATATGTCTATATCATATGGGATAAAATAAATTTTAATTTGAACCAAACATTTTGACAATATAAGGGAAAGACAGATTGAAATAATACAATGGAAGAAGCAGTATAATAAGTGGCTAGAGATATGTATTAGCCATACAGATGCATGAAGATACCTCATTTCCAGGAAGGAACGACAATGTTGACAGATACCAAACTATGTTCCTTTCATGATACATCTGTCAATAAAATTCTGGTGGCCCAAGGTTAATTAAAGCAAAAATCATGACCTAACTATGAGAACATGGAATTGAAAACAACTGAGACCACACAAAGACCTCCATCTCTTCTAGCCTGGTATCCCTAGAAATCACAGCACCAAATATTGACAAGTCTACTTCTGTTCAACAAAATTCTTTGGTAGTGTGAGCTTAGGGAAAAATGCATGGTGTAAATATGCTGTCTCTTTCCATTGCATCAGATTGCTTTTGGAACTATGCTCATCTACATGCAATCTGATGAGGGCTAAGAGAGTCCCAAAAGCAATTCCTGGTTTTCCAGAAACACCCTTTTTATTTATTACTTATTTTTTAATGACATTGGACATCAGAGATTAGTGTGAAGCATTCTCTGAACTTCCTCTGAGAAAAGCAATAGTGGGCAACTGAGAAGAAATACAATTCTATTGGACCAAACATGAAAAATTGAACAAGTTTTTGAAATTTTACAAGAAAAATAGAAGTATGAATGGTTAAAAGATTTGGGTAATGTTTAAGCTTTTGCCTTTGGGAATCCAGCGTAAGGGAGTCACGGGAGGCCCCTTGTGTCTAGAAAGTTGGTTTATTGCCTTGGTTTCTGACTAAGGGCTCATGTTGAAGGCCATTCACGGACCTGCTCAGTGGTCCATAGAGGACAGCTTATCCAGCACAGGGAATGCATTTCTCAATGGACTAACTTGCTGCTTCTATACTCTGTTTTGCTGAACTTTGCTCTGAGTTTTCTTTGGTGTAATTCCTTCCTCCAAACAGGGAGATGTCACTCATTGCTTGAGCTCAGGATAGAAAACACAATGTCCAACATATATTTCTCTGTATACTTGGGATACCAGGAATACATATATGCATATTGTTTGCAAATGAGCCAAAGTAAAAGTGTCTTCCAACGCTATCCTATGAAATCTCTTTATTTGCAAGAATCACCCAAATGTAAGATGTATCACTGATTCCACTGCTTTTTTAAAAAAGTTTTATATTAAATTCATATATTGTGACTAAGACATGGGTAAGAAATATGATACTATGAGGTTCATACATGGTAGGCTAAAGAAGATTGCAGTTACCATCATATTTGCCTTACTGAAATGTGTTTTTTCCTAGTTATTCAATTTTGACCATAAATAATCTGTTTCTGGGGCTGGAGAGGTGGCTCAGGGGTTAAGCCTCTGCCTTGCAGGCGGAAGGTCCCGAGTTCGGATCCCAGATCCCACGTATAGACGCCAGACGGAAGCGGGGGCAGCCTGCGCTTCTGGTCCTGGTAGGGCGGAGCCTGTGAATCCCGGGGCAGAAGGAGGTGGAGGCGTCCATGGTGGTTCGCGAATTCGTCCGTGGTTCTACACATACACATACACAGACACACACATACACACACACACAGACATGCGCGCGCACATACACACAGTTGAATAAATAATAATAATAATAAAAATTTAAAAAAAAAATAATCTGTTTCTGTAACTTTATTGCATCACTAAAAAGAATCTTTACAGTAACACGATAGAAATACAAAGAATGAAGTTTAATGTTCAGAGTTCCTTGAAAGAGCTAAAAACGTGAAATTGAGGTTTTGTTTATCAGCTCTCAGCAAACCATGGATGGAAGAAAATTATCATTTTGTCCAACTAAAAATTCCTGTCGTTTGATTACAATTCAAAAGTTAAGTCAAGTCTGGTCGTGTGTGCCCCATTTGGATGAAGGATGGAGGCAAAAATAGGTAGATCAAGAATTAACTGTCATCCTCAGTTACATGGTGAGTTCAAGATTAGCTAGGCTACAAGAGGCCCTATCTCAATAAAATAAAATGCTATGTAATAAGGAAATTAAGGATGCTGTAAGTGCTGCGGTTGGTATAAGTAACGGATCATAGTAACAATGCAAGTAATCATTGGTGACATGCCTTCTTCCACTTGTCAGTGACTAGGGGGAACAGCACTGGGATGGGGTGGGATGATCTTGCAGTAGCTCTGCTGTTGCCGCTGTTGTACCATGAAACTTAAGTGGGAACAAGCTTATTATTTGGCTTATGGTTCTGGAAGGGAAAGAGCCCATCATGGCCACGAACATATAGCAGAAGGAGACTGGCTCACATTACAGCAGCCGTCAGGAATTACCAAGAGCCAGAGAGAGGGAACAGAGTTCTGTCAACTAAGCTCAAGGCCTCCCCTCAATGATACGCTTCCTCCAACAAGTGTCCCTCTCCTAGACACTGCACAGCCTCTCTGAACACTGACACCAGCTAGGGATCAAGCATTCAAGCACAGGAGCCCGTGGGGTACAATTCACATTCAAGCCATGACAGATGAGAACTAGCTCATTCTGGTGTACCTTGGCTCGCTAAATCGTTTCACATTCCTTTGAGCCCATTCATTTTAGTGAAATCCCTTTATATAACCATCGGGCTCTTCTATTTGATACCTGTATGGGGTTTTAAGGGTTTGCTTGGAGTTGACAGGACCTATCATCATTCACCAATGGCTGGCTCTGTGATGGATTCAAACCACCAGGATTTCATTAATGGAAACTGTCAACAGCGTTTATGGGAAATAAATAAAGTAAAAGTGCCTATAGAACTTGCAAAGATCACATCCAGACCTGCCAAAGAGAACCACAAGAAGAAAGAAAAATTGGAAAGAATAGTGGAGTGCAATCTGGACGTGAACTTGTGAAGAACCTGGTGTACCTTCACTTAGAAGGCACGGGCTGGGTAATGAAGTAAGCAGGTTGCTGCAAGGGCGCTCTGAAAAGTGCTTGTCCCACCCCAGCTACCTTGGGGGGCTCAGGACAACTAGCATGACAGCTGCCCCTTCCTCCATTGGGAAGTTAGCTCTGAGTTCAGATAAACCGGGAGCCCTGTTTTCATATTGGCTATGTTTCCTGGAAGAAAATGAGAGTCATTTGTTTCTGGTATGGGGCTGACTCTGTTGCCGTTGAAGATTGTTGTGGGTGCACTGGGGAGAAAGGAGAAGAGAAATAAGGAACATGCCATCTTCATGCAAATCCCATCTGCAACTTTATGCCAAGGAGCCTCACAGTTGGGTGCTAAAAGGATGTTCAATTACCTAAGGTGGAAGGCCCTGCCATTGTCCTGGCCTCTACCTGAGACTCCCAGGTGCAAACCAGAGAATTGTAGCAGGGAGTCCTGTTGAACAGTGGAAGGCACTGTGGAAATGAAGGTAATTTGGGCCTGACAGCTAAAATTACAAGAAGCAGAAACAAAAGTCAAATCTAATGTTACTGTATCCTTGCCATTGCCAAGTGCAACCAAGCATATGGGAAACTTGAGTTCTCAGTAGCCAGAAAGAAAGACAGGAAAACACGATTTGACCAGAGCAATATGTTCAGGGGTAAAAAGAAATACAGCTTCTTTCTTTCTTTCTTTCTTTCTTTCTTTCTTTCTTTCTTTCTTTCTTTCTTTCTTTCTTTCTTTCTTCTATTTTCTTATCTTCTTCTTCTTTTCTTTTCTTTCTTCTTCTTCCCTCTCTTCTTTTCTTTCTATCTTCTTTCTTTTTCTCTCCTTCCTTTCTTCTTTTTCTTATCTGCTTCCTTATCGTCTTGTCCTTTTCTATTCTCCTTTTATTTTTTTTTCTATTTTTCCCTTCCCTTTTCTTTTTTCGTCTTTCTTTCTGTTCTTCTTGTCTTTCTTTTTTTCTTTTCCACCCATTTATTCTTTTCTTTCTTTTCTTTTCTTGTTTTCTTTCTTTTCTTTCTTTTGTCTTCTTTTCTTTCTTTTCTTTCTTTTTCTTTTCTTCCCACCCTTTTCCTTCCTTTTGCCCCACTCTTTTGTCTCCCACTTCTACCCTTCCCTTTTTTTTATCCATTTTCGTTTCTTTCTTTCTTCTGTTCTTTATCTTTCTTATCTATCTTTCTTTCTTTTTCCTTTCTTTTTCTTTCTTTCCTTTTCTTCCCTTTCTACTTTCTCTTTCTTTTCCCCGTTTTTCCCTTTTCATTTTTCTTCTCTTCTTTCCTTTTCTCTTTTTCTCTTTCTTCTTTCTCGTTCCTTCTTCCTTTTCCCTTCTTTTCCTTATTGTCTTCTTCTTTCTTCTTTTCTTTCATTTCGTTCGTTCTTCTTTCTTTTTTCCTTCTCTCTTTTCTTTCTTGTTATCCTTTCTCTTTTGTTTCCTTTCTTTTCTTTCTTTTTTTGTGGTCTATTCTCGTTCTTCTTCCTTCTCTTCTTCTCTCTTCTTTCTTTTCTTTGTCTTCTCTGCTCCTTATCTCCTTCCTCCCTTATCACTATCTTCTTTCTTTCTTTCGCTCTTCTTTTTCTCCCTCTTTTTCTTCTTCGGTCCTCTTCTCCCTCCCCTTTCTCTTTCGCTTCTCTCTTTCTCTTTCTGTCATTATTTTCCTCTTCCTTTCTCTTATTTCTTTCTCTCTCGTGCTCTTCTCTACTTGTCTTCCCTCATTCTCTCTTCTCATCTTTCCCCCCCTGTTTCTTATATCTCTCTTTTGTCTCTTTCTTTCTTCTCTTTTTCGTTCTCCTTCCTTTCCTCCCCTCTCTTTTTTTCCTCTTCTGCTTTCTCTTCCCCTGTCTCGCTTCCTCTCCCCCTTTCTATTCTCCTTCTCCCCTCCTTCTTCTTATCTTTTTTTTTCCTTCTTTTTCTTCTTTTACTATCTTCTTTTTTTTTTTCTCTTGTGTTTTCTTTGTTCTATTTTTCATTTTTTTTTTTCGTCTTGTTCTTTTTTATTCTTCTTTTGCTTTTCTTTTTTTATCTTTCTTTTTTATTTTCTTTCTTTTCTTCCTTCTTCTTTTCTTCTTGTTCTTTTGTTGCTCTTTTCATTCTCTTTTTTTTCGTTTCTTTTCTTCTCCTTCATTTTTCTCGTTCTCTTTTCTTATCTTTCTATTTTGTTTTGTGTCCTTCTTTATTCTTTCTATTTTCTTTTTTTTTATTCTTTTCCCCTGTTATTTCTTGCCTTTTTCTTTTTCTTTTGTCTTTTTTTTTCTTTCTTTCTTTTTTGTTCCGTTGTTCTCTTCATGATTCTTTCTTTTCTTTTTTTTTTTTCTTTATTTTTTTTGTTTTTTTTGTTTTTCTTTTTTGTTCTTTTCCCCCCCACCTTTTTTATTCTTTTTTACTTTCATCTTATATTCTTGTATCTCCTCTTTTTCTTCTGTTCTTTCTTTACTTGCTTTTCTTTTTTTTTTCCTTCCTTTCATTTTTCCCCTTCTTTCGTTCTCCCTTCCTCCCCTTTCCTTTCTTTCGATCTTCTATTCTTCCTTTCTCTTCTTACTTGTCTTCTTTTCCTTTCTTCATTTTTCTTTCTCTCTGATTTCTTTCTTTCTTTCTTCTTTCTTTTCTCGTCTCTTCTTTCCTTCTTCGATCCTTTCCTTTTCCTTCTCCTTTTTCTTTTCTCTTTTCTTCTTATTTTCTTTCTTCTTCTTTCTTTCCCCTCTCTTTCTTTTCCTTTCTTTCTTTCTTATTTCGTTTTCTTCTTCTTTTTTTCTCTTTCTTTTTCCTTTTCCTTTTCTTTCTCTCTCTTCTTGTCTTTCTTCCTTTCTCCTTCTCCTTTGTTTTTCTCTCATTTCTTTATTCTCTTCTTTTCTTCTTTTCTTTCTTCTTTCCTTTTCTTTTCCTTTTCTACTTCTTCTCCCTTTTCTGGCTTCGTCTTCGTTTCCTTTTCCTTTCTTGCTTCCTCTTCTTTCCTTCTTTTTCTTTCTTTCTCCTTACTTCCCTTTCTTCTCTTCTTTCTCTTCTTTTGTCACTTCTTTGCCTTTCCTCTTTCCTTTCTGTTTCTTTCTTTCTTACTCTTTTTCCTTCACTCTTTCTTATTTTTTCCTCCTTTCTACTTTCTTTCTCTCCTCCTTCTTTTTCTCTTCTTTCCTTTCCTATTTCTTCTCTTTATCTCTTCTTTTCTTCTTGCCTTTCTTTACCTTTATCTTTCCGTTATCTTCTTTTCTTCTTTTCTTTTCTCTTCTCTTTATATCTTATTCGTTTTTCTTTCCCTTTCTTTCCTCCTCTCGTTTTTCTTCGTTCCTCTTTCTCTATCACTTTCCTTTTCTACTTTCTTTCTTTTCCTCTCCTCTATTCTTTTCTGCTCTCTGTTTCTCTCCCGTCTTTTTCCTCTCTTCTCTTTTTGTTTTCTTTTCCTTTTCTTCTTTCTTCTTTCCTTTTTCTCCTTCTTCTTCCTTTTTTTTCTTATCTCTCTTTCTCTTCCTCATGCTCTCCCTCTTCCCCCCACTTTTCTTTTCTTTTGTCTCTTTCTTCTATCTTTCGTCTTCTTTCCTCTTTCTTCTTTTTCCTTTCTCTTTTCTATTTCTTCTCTTCTCGTTTCTTGTCGTTTTCTTTCTTTCACGTCCTCTTTTCCTGTTCTCCTCTCTTCTTTCCTTCTTTCCATCCTTTCTCTCCTATCCCTTTCTCCTTTCTTTCTTTTTCTTTCTCTTCTCTTTTCCTTCTTACCTTTCTTCTCGTTCTTTTTCTTTCTTCGCTCTTTCTTTTCTTTCTTCTATCCTTTACTACTTCTTTCTTCTTACCTTACTTCTGTTCTCTCTTCTATTTTCTCCCTTCTTCTTTTCTTTCGTTTTTCGCCTTTCTTCTCTTTCCTTTTCCTTCTTTTCTTTCTTCTATGTCCCTTTTCTTCTTTCCTTTCTCTTCCTTTTCTCCTTTCCTTTTCTCTTTTCTAACGTCTTTTCTCCTTTCTTCTTTCTTCTCTCTCGTCTCTCATCTCTCCTATCTATCTCTCTATCTCTTCCTCTCGGTCTCTCCCATTCTCTCTCCAGCATTCCTCTCCCAGCGCTCCATCTTTCTTCTTCAGCGATTCTTCCTTCTTTCCTTCCTTCCCTTCCTTCCTTTTCACTTTTCCTTCCTTTTTTTCCGCTCTTCATTCCTTACCCTCTTCTTTCTTTCTCCTCCTTCTCCCTCTCTTCTCTCTCCTCTTCTACATCTCTTTTCCCTCTTCCCTCCACTCTCTTTTCTTCTTTCCTTCTTCTTTTTAATTGTATTTAGTATTTCCTCCATTTTTTCTATCTTCCTCTCTTCTTATATCCCCCCCTTCTTATCTTCTTTTCCCCTTCTTCTTTTTTTTCAACTACCTTTCTCTTCTTCTTCCCCTCTTCCAATTTCCTCGTCCTGTTCCTCTCTTATAGTCTTCCTTCGTTCTCCTCGTTTCCCTCCCCCCCCCCCTACCCCTCCCTTATCCGTTCCCTTCCATTGTTCCCTTTTATCTTCTTTTTCTTTCCCTCCCTCTCATCCCTCCCTCCCGCTCTCTCTCCGTCCATCCCTACTCATCCATACACAATCCCTCCCAGTCCTCTGCTCATCCCTCGTCTGGCCTTCCCTCCCTCTCATCCCTCGCCACCGAGTCCCCCCAAAAGTCTACCCCTCTCCCTCCCAAACTCCCTCCCTAATGGGACCCGACTCCCTCCCCCTATCACCCCCTACACCCATCCTCTGACCCTCCCTCCCGTAACTCCCATACCACCCCCTCCCGCCCGGTCCCTCCCCCCAGCAACCCTCGTTCTTCCACCCATAAATGTCCTTCCCTCCCTTCCTTTCTTTCCTCTTTTTGGAAACAAAAAAAAAGCCATGAAAGAAGATCTTACCAGCTAAATGGGAGAATCTTTATTAAAAGTCTTACTACCCAGAGGAAACTTCCTCATGCTGTTCAGTACTTTGTCTTAGAATGTCTCTGGAAAATTAAGTTTTATCAGTACGAAAGTTTTACCATAGTAAAATAATAATTTAATGGTTAGACTGACAGAAGAATGTAAGTTTCTGACTACTATCTCTTGCATCCTTGAAACTTGTGTTAGTATTCTCGATTGCTTCTTGCTCATATAAGTGTACGTGTGTGTGTGTGTGTGTGTGTAATTGATCAGTTACTTAGATAACTTATGAAGGGGAAATGAGAGCTGAGCTGTGAGAAGTCCTGAGGCCTTTTTCCACTTCAGTGGAAAAAGCTAATTTTTTTATACTTTTTTAATTATATTTTTTCCAAGTTGTGTGTGTGTGTGTGTAAGAGCATTATGTATGAATGGATTGCACTACTTCCTTTTTATGCTTCACTCTGGGATTTCCCAGGCTCCTCCCATCAGACCCAAAAGTTCAGGCCACCACCATTTCCACCTGGCATTTTTATGTGGGATCTGGGACCCGAACTCATGTCCTCCTGCTTGCTTGGCAGAGTTCTAAACCCTGAAACATCTCTCTAGCCCTAAGAATTAATAGAGGAATCTCTTGAATAAGCTTGCAGGAGATAATCTCATTTATGTAAGAAAATTCAGTCCACAGTGCCTGGGGCCGTTCCTTGGGCAGGTAGATGACTTGGGGGAGCATTCTTCAACACACTTCAGGGGATGCAAAGTCTGCCAAGTGAGATTCACCCTGCCCCTTTCTCAGCAATTCCTATAAGTATGATGCAGTCAATTTCCTCAGCTCCAAATGTTAGTGTGAGCTCTCCTGCCAAGCTGGACTATTAACTGTAACCAATCATAAACCAAAATAAAATCTCTTGTTCTCCTAACCTCTTTGGCTGTGAATTTATTAGCAACATGCAGACAGACTACAATAGTCGCAAAGCAATTTACAACAGGCTGGTGGCACATTCTGAAACTCGTGGAACAAATGAAAAATCTGCATTTACACCACTTAAACATCTTTGTAATTCTGGGGTCCAATTCTTTGATGTAGTAATAACCTTCTTTACATCCTAACATCTACATCCTTACAGAGACTAAGATTCTACTGCACCTTGTCATTCTCCAGCAATGTAATGCCAATTTTCTCGCCTATCTTCTAAGAGACTGTGCCCCCAGAATTATTGACTAGTGATATTCCCCTCTGCTCTTTTCCAGTCGTGGTGGCCAGAAGTGTTCAAGAGAAAACCAATAAAAGTCATTAGAGCGAGGGCTTGTGTTAGGGCTGTGGTCCCATCTGAAGCTTGTGAGCCCATCGTTCTCCTGTATAATTACTGCTCCTCACAGTTAAAGAAGCTCAGCTCCTTCTCCAGTTAATGAAATCATGGGGCTGGAGAGATGGGCTCAGATGTTAAGACTGCCGCACAGGGAGAAGGTTCTGAGTTCAGATCCCAGGTCCATGTGAAAACACCAGGCAGAAATGGGGGCAGGCTGTACTTCCTGCCCTGGTGGGTGGAGCTTGGGAAATCCCAGAGTGAAGCAAAAAGGAGGTAGAAGCAATCCAGGATGATTATTCCTAAAGTCACCCTTGGCCCTCCACAGGGACACACACACACTAAATAAAGTTTAAAAAATATTTTTTTTAAAAAAGAAACTATGTCCACTGGCTGAGCTCTCCTACATCCATGAACAATTACTTAGACTGTCAGAGCTCATAAGGCCAGGGTTGCTGCAAACAATCTCATGTTCGGGCAGCTGATTTTCTCTCTCTCTGAAGTAAAGGGTAAGGAAAGTTTTCCTTCTAAAGTTCTAGGGTGTGTTCTGCTTTATTTGAAAATGGTTAACTCAGCTTCCCACATGCTCTAGTGGTTAACTTTTGGAACTCTCTCTCTTTCTATCAGAAATGGTTAATTTGGGCTGGGGATATAGCTCTATCGATAGAATACTTTCCTAGCATGTGGTGAAGCCTTGTTTGCACCCAAGAAAGAGAGAGAGAGAGAGAGAGAGAGAGAGAGAGAGAGAGAGAGAGAGAGAGGAGGAGAGAAAGAGAGGAAAGGAGAGAGGAGAAGGGAGGGAAGAGAGAGAAGCACGCGCAATAAACCCATCCTCTCAGCGCGCTCTCCCGACTCACGCCATCCTCTACTCTCTCGCCCCTCCACTCCTCCCCTATCACCCCCCTCATCTCCCCCCTCACTCATCACGCCTCCCGCCTCTCTACTCTTCAGCCCTCACATCGTCGCTCATCACCCAATCCACTCCTCCCTCTGTCCACTTCTCCATGCCCCATCTCTCCAGTGACTACGTGTACTTCCACTTTGACGTCTCTCTTCTCCTTGCTAGCTGCTTTTTGCAGCAGGAAGGACCATGTCTTGAAAAACTAATTGTAAAGCAGACACTGACTCCTAGGGTCTCCTCTGACCTCCACAGAGGTGCATACCTATACATGCACACCCCACATGCACTCATACATCACCACCCAAAAAGGTTAACTTGAAAAGAGTCATTAACAGACAGATTGGTTGCTGACCCTTTCTCATTAAGCAGGGCATTGGTAAGTTAATAAATAACCCTGGGCTGACTTTGTGCTTTGTAAGATTTGAAATGTACAGCCAGATTCATATTGACCCATTGATAAATGCATATTTGACTCATTCTGAGTAAAATACATTCTGAGAAAAAGAGAAATGGTGTTATTTGATGATGAAAAACTGTCCAGATTGAATTAATGGTAATGGAATAAATGAAGCTTTTCAAAATTGATTTTTACTTACCAGGAATGGTGACGATGCTAATAATCACAATGAATCTATTAAGGGTCTGCTGCATCATCCTAAGGGTTTTGTAGATGCCTCTCATTTGATTTGATAACGCCTAAGTAAAGAGAGGTGGCAAAACAGTGCTCAGCTCAGAGACTCCCAAATGTATTCTAAACACAAATCACAGCTACAAAGCCCATAGAGCTCTAAGCCTACAACACCTGTCCTCAGAATCCAACCATTTCTCTACATGCACATGAATAAAGAAGCGAAGTGTGAGACAGAGCATGGGGAGCAGTGGGAGCTGCAGGATTCATGCTCCAGCTGACTCTGCCTTGCTGGATAGAATTGAACATGTTTTTATATTTTTACAGGTAGGATATTTTGGTTAATAAAACCAAAAATTTTAATATGTATACAAATATCCCATCTTGTTTCTAAAACACTGGACAGGACAAGCAAAATACATCTAAGAGGCAGCTGGGCCTCCCGGCTTGAAGTTCATGACCCTTACTTTCTAGTGTTCTTACACACACACATGGAATACTACTGTCTCCTATAATGTACACAGGGAGGCCTGGTTTGAAGGCTTCTGTATGTGCTGAATGGCCATCCTGCACTGTCCTCCGGGACTCACTTCCCTTCCATGTGGCTTCTTACCTTTCCTTTCAAGCATCTCAGCTGTACAGTCTTTCTTTACTCTTCTCTTCTCTTCTTGCCCTACAGCCGGCAAGTCAGCACTTTATTGTCAGAGATACAGATTTCTTATCCAAGCATGGATTACCACGGCCAGAGATGGGAGTCGGCACAATTCTCTGCTATGTTAAGCAACACCTTAACTGAAACTTCAATTCCAGAGCAACTTGCAGGAGACACTCAGCATCTTAAAAGTGCTATATGCTTTTTCTACCTCCTGCGCAGAAGAACTTTCTCTCTCACTTCTTCCTATTTATGTAGCTTTCAGCTTCATTTTCCTCTAGCAGTGTATAGGGTCAGGGTGTATAGAGTCAGGGTGCATGAAAATATTGGGGGAGCAGAGATGAGACGGATGTGGACAATCTCTTAAACTAGTGCTCAGTGCAAAATGGTTCCATAGCAACTATATGAGATTCAAAGTATTGGTTCAGATATAATATGGAGTCATCACTTTTCTGGTGCTATTTTGCCTTCCAAGTGCCCATCAAAGGGCAGGAATTCTGCAATCCATCATTCTTCCAAGCCTTGTCCACATTTTATGAAAAGCTTTTAAAGATGTGTGACTTAACAGGCATGCTTCCATGTTTCTTGCTATATTCATTTAAACTAGAAAATGCTTTAATTCTATATATAATAATAATCACTAAGTGAAATACACTTACTTTGTTCTGCTCATATATTTGGTATGCTATATATGTAAGAGATTAAGAACTATAGGACAATATAATGGGTTATTTTTATAGACAAACTTAAGTATTAACTATTTCAGATGAAATGTTTTATTCACTGGAATTCCGAGGCATATGTGTTGTCGCAGTTTGTTTTTTTATACAACTTTCCATAAACATTCTTAAAATCAGGCTTTGTCAGGGGTTAACAGTCTGATTTATTCTTTAAATATTTCTTTTAAGCTTCAAAGTAATAGTATATAGGGTACTAAAAGAAACACCACTTTTTGCTCAAATCTTATGTTTTCCACCACCAAAGGCCCCATGTCCTCAAGTTCAGTTCAGTCATGACACTTCTTGGAGTTAGTGCAGACCCTCAGGCTAGGGACTTAGGTAGGTCTCTCCTTGTTGTGTATCAGAACAGTAGCTCTCCAGATGTCATGTAATTTTCCTGATATTGGCTACAAACTAAAGCCCTATCACCTCTCCTCAGACTTCATTTTTTGCCTAATGACTTGTGGAACCCAGAGACACTTGTGTTTATTGGGTTACTGTAAGATGTAGATGATCAGCTAGATAGTCTAAAGTCTAAAGGAAGTTAGGAAGGGAAGCTTCATTCTCATGGAGCTGGGATATGTTGCCCTCCCCAAGTCAAATGCGCTCACCAGCCTGCTGAGCTCCCTTGACCCACTGTTAAGGATGGGGTGTTCATTACATGGGAGCAATTGATTAAATTATTGACCATTGATGATTAACTCAACTTCATGGGTTCTCCCACCCCAGATATTGGGGGATGGGGTACAGCTGAATGTTCCAAACATAGATTCATATGGACCAAAGAAAAGAAAGAAACGAAAGAAAAAAGAAAGAAAGAAAAGAAAGAAAGAAGAAAAAGGAAAAGAAGAAGAAAAAGAAAGGAAGAAAGGAAAAGAAGAAGAAAGAAAGAAAGAAAGAAAGAAGAAAGAAAGAAAAGAAGAAGAAGAACAGAAAGAAAGAAAGAAGAAAGAAAAGAAAGAAAGAAGAAAAGAAAAAGAAGAAAGAAAAAAAGAAAGGAAAGAAAGGAAGAGAGAGAAAGAAAAGAGGAGGAGAAAGAAAGAATTTGAGAGTGGTCAGGGATTACAAGGGATAAGTGGATTGCCGTATGAGTCTGATAGCCTGAGTTCAGATCCCTAGCATCCACACAGAAGCCAGATACAGTGACAAGAACATTCACAATGCCAAAGTACTTAAGAGAAATGGACGGTGGAGACTTGAGAATTTCCAGACGCTTCTGGGCTTGCTAGCCTGCTTTTTGCAGCAGGAAGAGGACCATGTCTTGAAAAACTAATTGTAAAAGCAGACACTGACTCCTGAAGGGTCTCCTCTGACCTCCACAGAGGTGCATACCTATACATGCACACCCCACATGCACTCATACATCACACCCAAAAAGGGTTAACTTGAAAAGAGTCATTAACAGACAGATTGGTTGCCTGACCCTTTCTCATTAAGCAGGGCATTGGTAAGTTAATAAATAACCCTGGGCTGACTTTGTGCTTTGTAAGATTTGAAATGTACAGCCAGATTCATATTGACCCATTGATAAATGCATATTTGACTCATTCTGAGTAAAATACATTCTGAGAAAAAGAGAAATTGGTGTTATTTGATGATGAAAAACTGTCCAGATTGAATTAATGGTAATGGAATAAATGAAGCTTTTCAAAATTGATTTTTACTTACCAGGAATGGTGACGATGCTAATAATCACAATGAATCTATTAAGGGTCTGCTGCATCATCCTAAGGGTTTTGTAGATGCCTCTCATTTGATTTGATAACGCCTAAGTAAAGAGAGGTGGCAAAACAGTGCTCAGCTCAGAGACTCCACAAATGTATTCTAAAACACAAATCACAGCTACAAAGCCCATAGAGCTCTAAGCCTACAGACACCTGTCCTCAGAATCCAACCATTTCTCTACATGCACATGAATAAAGAAGCGAAGTGTGAGACAGAGCATGGGGAGCAGTGGGAGCTGCAGGATTCATGCTCCAGCTGACTCTGCCTTGCTGGAATATGAACATGTTTTATTATTTTCTACAGGTAGGATATTTTGGTTAATAAAACCAAAAATTTTAATATGTACATAATATCCCATCTTGTTTCTAAAACACTGGACAGGACAAGCAAAATACATCTAAGAGGCAGCTGGGCCTCCCGGCTTGAAGTTCATGACCCTTACTTTCTAGTGTTCTTACACACACATGGAATACTACTGTCTCCTATAATGTACACAGGGAGGCCTGGTTTGAAGGCTTCTGTATGTGCTGAATGGCCATCCTGCACTGTCCTCCGGGGACTCACTTCCCTTCCATGTGGCTTCTTACCTTTCCTTTCCAAGCATCTCAGCTGTACAGTCTTTCTTTACTCCTTTCTCTTTTCTGCCCTACAGCCGGCAAGTCAGCACTTTATTGTCAGAGATACAGATTCTTTATCCAAGCATGGATTACCACGGCCAGAGATGGGAGTCGGCACAATTCTCTGCTATGTTAAGCAACCTTAACTGAAACTTCAATTCCAGAGCAACTTGCAGGAGACACTCAGCATCTTAAAAGTGCTATATGCTTTTTCTACCTCCTGCGCAGAAGAACTTTCTCTCTCACTTCTTCCTATTTGTAGCTTTCAGCTTCATTTTCTCCCTAGCAGTGTATAGGGTCAGGGTGTATAGAGTCAGGGTGCATGAAAATATTGGGGAGCAGAGATGAGACGGATGTGGACAATCTCTATAACTAGTGCTCAGTGCAAAATGGTTCCATAGCAACTATATGAGATTCAAAGTATTGGTTCAGATATAATATGGAGTCATCACTTTTCTGGTGCTATTTTGCCCTTCCAAGTGCCCATCAAAGGGCAGGAATTCTGCAATCCATCATTCTTCCAAGCCTTGTCCACATTTTATGAAAAGCTTTTAAAGATGTGTGACTTAACAGGCATGCTTCCATGTTTCTTGCTATATTCATTTAAACTAGAAAATGCTTTAATTCTATATATAATAATAATCACTAAGTGAAATACACTTACTTTGTTCTGCTCATATATTTGGTATGCTATATATGTAAGAGATTAAGAACTATAGGACAATATAATGGGTTATTTTTATAGACAAACTTAAGTATTAACTATTTCAGATGAAATGTTATTTCACTGGAATTCCGAGGCATATGTTGTTCGCAGTTTGTTTTTATTACAACTTTCCATAAACATTCTTAAAATCAGGCTTTGTCAGGGGTTAACAGTCTGATTTATTCTTTAAATATTTCTTTTTAAGCTTCAAAGTAATAGTATAATAGGGTACTAAAAGAAACACCTACTTTTCTGCTCAAATCTTATGTTTTCCACATCACCAAAGGCCCCATGTCCTCAAGTTCAGTTCAGTCATGACACTTCTTGGAGTTAGTGCAGACCCTTCAGGCTAGGGACTTAGGTAGGTCTCTCCTTGTTGTGTATCAGAACAGTAGCTCTTCCAGATGTCATGTAATTTTCCTGATATTGGCTACAAACTAAAGCCCTATCACCTCTCCTCAGACTTCATTTTTTGCCTAATGACTTGTGGAACCCAGAGACACTTGTGTTTATTGGGTTACTGTAAGATGTAGATGATCAGCTAGATAAGTCTAAAGTCTAAAGGAAGTTAGGAAGGGAAGCTTCATTCTCATGGAGCTGGGATATGTTGCCCTCCCCAAGTCAAATGCGCTCACCAGCCTGCTGAGCTCCCTTGACCCACTGTTAAGGATGGGGTGTTCATTACATGGGAGCAATTGATTAAATTATTGACCATTGATGATTAACTCAACTTCATGGGTTCTCCCACCCCAGATATTGGGGGATGGGGTACAGCTGAATGTTCCAAACATAGATTCATATGGATCGTTCTCTGTCTCATTCTATCCCTCTCCCACCTTCAACAATAAGCCATTTCACTAGATACAAAATGGTTCTCCTATCTCCAGCAGATTCTGAGGATCCTTTGTCAGAACTGGAACCTAAGACCCAATATAACAAAATTTTTCCTTAAAAACACCCTTAGCATTCAGGAAATCGCAAGGGTTTAAGGAAAGTACATGAGTTTTAAAGTATATGAGTTCTGGGTCAAGAATGGAGGAAAGAGACCACATAAATATCTTATTATGTTCTAGTGCCATTGTTAGAATGTGAGTTGCCTCCGACAGGGTCATGTGTTTGAATCCTTAGCTGATGTTAATGTTTAGGAAAGTTGTAACAAATTTGGGAGGTGGAGCCTTGCTGAAAGGAAGTAGGGGCAATGGGGGAAGGGATGATGGGGGAGTGTTGAGGTTTTCATGGCCCAGCCTTATTTCCTCTTGTACTTTGCCTCCTGCTCTCTCTGTCTCATGACAATGACTGTGACCCAAATCACTTCTAACTTCTACCTCCAAGCCATCCTTCTCCTGTGACTCCTGACATAATGGACTATATCTTCCCTCTGGAACTGTAAGTAAAATAAATCTCCTTTTCTCCCCCTTGAGTTGTATATGACGATTCTCTCACAGCAGCAGAAAGAGCAGCTACAACACAAAGGAACATATAGCCAACATTTTAGAAGTAGAAACATCAAGTCCCAGAATAGAGATGGTGAAACTGCTCATGGGTGGGGGAGGGGGGAGCTTACCGGGACAAAGTCCAGAAAGAAAAGCAGTAGAACCAGACCTCCAAAGAAAGAACAGGCCGGGGCTGGAGAGGTGGCTCAGGGGTTAAGCCTCCGCCTTGCAGGCGGAAGGTCCTGAGTTCGGATCCCAGATCCCACGTATAGACGCCAGGCAGAAGCGGGGGCGGCCTGCGCTTCTGGTCCTGGTAGGGCGGAGCCTGTGAATCCCGGGGCAGAAGGAGGTGGAGGCGTCCATGGTGGTTCGCGAATTCGTCCGTGGTTCTACACATACACAGACGCACACACACACAGACGCACACACGCATATGCGCACAGTTGAATAAATAATAATAATAAAAAAAATTAAAAAAAAACTTTAAAAAAAAAAAAAAAAAGAAAGAACAGGCCTCGTTCGATTTCACATGGTCTCTCAAACAGGTTTGCTGTAACTGCTATGAGGCAGTCCCCATACCCAAGCAACCTAAGGGAGAGAGGAGGTATTTATTTGGCTTACAGTTCCAGAGAGGATGTAGTCCATTTTGGAAGTGGCAGAATCACATAGCAGAAGACATGGATGAAGACAGACGCAGAAGACCAATTCACATCACCATAGCCACCAGGAGGCAGAGAAAGCAAGAGAGCAAGGGGATGAGGGGGCCTGGGCTACTGCCTCCAGGAGCATGCCTTCCTCCAGCACGGCTCTAACGCGTAAAGATGCCGCAAACTTAGAAACTTTTCAAACATGACCACCTAATTATTCAAACACATGAACCTGTGGAGTGCGTGGGGAGTGGCAGCAGCTCACATTTAAACCCTCAGAAGGCATAATGCAAAAGAGTAAAAATGGTCTCAAATGGTAACTTTTGTTGAATGAAAGTAGAGTTCAGAAAACTCAGCTCTCAGAGAATGAAAACACGCACGAGCTATTAAAAAGTATAAAAGAATGATGAACGAGAAGTGGACTAAAAGAAGGTGGTATCTATAGAACAACATTCTCCCTCCCTGCCTTTTTATTACATGTGCAATAATAAAAGGAAAAAGTCAAGAACTTTCTTCTTTGAGGATTCATTTCTGAAGTACATTATGAAATAAAAAGCATTTTAATTTTTTAATAGACCCTTCTCCAGGAAGGAAATTTTTTATTGAAAAATGGAATGATTATGAAAAGGCATGCATGGGATCCAACCGCATTTATTAAACTGGAATTTTCTTCTAAGTATGCCCACAGGGTTTTTATTCCAGGCTGGACTCTTGGGTAGAATAACACACAAGCGCTTTCGCGGTTCCATGTCTGATTTCACAAGCTCCAGGAAACGATGTCCATCACCCTCGAGGCTGGTTACAGTGGTAGACTCCACAGAATGTACACTAATGCACAAAATGGCTTTATTGAGTCGCAATTTATATACTATAAAATTCACTCATTGCACGTGCATAATTCAAAATTTTTAATAAATGTATAGAGTTGGAAACATTCTCCGCAGTCTACTTTCAGAACAATCCCACACAATACAACTAAAAATCCCACATGTGCATTTGTCTGTTGGGCCCATTGTACACACTCAGCACGAGGCAGCCACCAATTTCTTCCTCCACAGATTAATAAACATCTTGGGATTTCAAGTAAATGAATAGTACAATGTGTAGTCTTTTGGATCTGACTTCTTTTCCTTTGCATAATGTTTGGGGCTGTCAATGTAAATAATATCAGTAATTAATTTCTTTTTGTTCCCAACCATAATATTATTGATAGACACTGTATTTTTTATTGATTTGGATTGCCCTGGATATAAATTTGATATAAATAAAACTATGATAAATATTTTTGTTCATGAATTCTAATGGCATGTTTTCATTTCTCACAGGTATGTATGCTTCAACTTTAAGAAATTGCCATGCTTTATAAACTTTGATGAAACCATTACATATCTACCAGGACTGTATGAGAATTCAAATTATTCCACATCTCTTTATCAATTGGTGTAGTAATCTTTTTCATTATATTGTATTATATTGTAGGTATTTGCTCAGTGTGCATTGGTTTCTTCCCTTGAGCTTTTAATTTTCATTAATCTACTAATTTATATCAATGTCATGATTGACCTATTCATTAATATGCCCTCAATGTTTTTACATCTTCTGGTTCTTTTTTTTTTAATTTTTTTTATTATTTATTCAATTGTGCGTGTGTGCGTATGTATGTGCGTGCGTGTGTAGAACCACGGACGAATTCGCGAACCACCATGGACGCCTCCACCTCCTTCTGCCCCGGGATTCACAGGCTCCGCCCTACCAGGACCAGCAGTGCAGGCCGCCCCCGCTTCTGCCTGGCGTCTATACGTGGGATCTGGGATCCGAACTCAGGACCTTCTGCCTGCAAGGCAGAGGCGTAACCCCTGAGCCACCTCTCCAGCCCCACATCTTCTGGTTCTTTTATTTAAAATTTTTGTTTTTTATTTTGGAGCAGAAATGGTGCTTCTGAATTTTAAGAACAAGTCTAAAATCAGACCTATGATTTATACAATTCTTCTACTATATGTCTTATCCTTTTACTTTTTATATTCATTTTTTTGAAAATAAAAAGTTTTTAACTTTTTTTATTTAAAAAAAAGCTGTGTGTCTCTTTTTTTCCTTTTTGATTTTGCTTTTAGCACCACATTGGCGGCCACAGTAAAGATTTAGTTCTATGTTTTCTTATGACTGTTTTGTAATTTTTGCCTTCTCATAAAGAGTCTGCATTCAGATTGAGTTTTTCACATGCCATGTGAAAAAGAGTGTTTCCTGGTTTTTTGAGGTTTTTTTTTTCCACACCGATGTTCTACTCTGCCTCAGCCACTGTACAAAGACTGTCCTTCCTCATTGGATTGCTGCTTGTTGTAGAAGATTCTATAGCTTTACTTTCTATCCTGTTCCACAGGTTTCCAATTTTATTCTTATCCCCAAATCATGTTTAGTTTAGTGTTATTTTACTGTAAGGTTTGTGACCAGGAGATGAAAGCTATCCATATATTGGGAGTTCTTTCATTTGGATGTTATTACCCTTGTCATACCTCCATTGCTTTGGCTTTTGAACAATATCTTACTGACTGATACAGGTCACTCTGGGTTAAGCTTGTATGTTGCTTGTCCCCAACCATCTTTTCAAGGACTACTGTCTCCTTCTGTGTCAGCAGCCAAGATATGAGTTCTGCATTTCCTCATTTGTTTTCACACTGATGCCATACTTTCCTTGAATGGATTTATATTGGATTGAAATATTGGTGAATGTCCGCATTTAACCCTATTAGAGTTTGTTTCTAATAACTGTTTTATTCCTTCTAAGAAAGACTAATTCTTTTCCTATTTTCTTAACTCTACTTTTGTTAATGAAAAGTATATGGTTTTGATAATTTAATCCAGCAAATATCAATCTGAGTTTTCTGTGGAGATAACCTGTAACTCACTTCTATTTCATTGGTGGACTGTCTGGTAACTCTCTGTTCACAGTTTTATTCTTGCTTTGACTTTCTTACCTGCCTTGTTTGAAGTTATTCTTGAGTCCTCATAGTATCTCTTGCTTACTAATCGAGCTGTGATGCGGAGATGCCCTTAATGACTTCCATCTGTAAAGAACCCACCCTTTCCCATGGGATCTATGCGTAGACTGGAAAGTACTCTCAAAACTTGGGCTCTCTAGCCAGTCTCTCCTACCTTTTGCCAGGGCCTCTCACATCAGTTGTTTCCTACTTAGATGAAAAGCTTATGAGTCCTTCCTAATATTTTCTCTGGGATCTCTATGTCAACATGACCTACAATTCTCACTGAATGGACTGCTACCTCCACCCAACAGAATGGTGGATTCTTCCCCCTAACTTTTTTCTTTTATACAAGATTAGTTTGCTTTTATTGCTAGCACAATCAGGTGTATATTTTCACTTCTGTGATCCAAATTGATAGGTTCCTCTGGCAAAATTTTTGACTTTTCATGATTGATCCCACTCTGGTAGTATCAGCACCAGGTAAATTGGGGTAAAGAAGTGGACAGGTACAGCCCCATCCAAGAGAACTAAAGATTCCCAGTGTTCTTATTTAAGTTCTAAACACACATGAGTAAAGACCTTTTGGTTTACTGCTTCTGTTGGCTTTCATTAATTTCTGAAACATCAAAATTACTATGCTTTTCTCCATCTTCTTTCAATTTTTGTGTATGCATGAGTGAAAGAAAGTATTTACCTGCCACCTTGCTATCATTGGAATGTTGCTTCCTTTGGTCAAAATAATATACTTTAAGAAAGCAACTAGAGTCTCATTTAGTAGAGGGACCCAATAAGATATGAACCAAATTCATGAGTTGTACAACTTGATGATCTGATGATTTCTTATAATGTAGCTTCCTACCCTAGGGAGTCACTAAGACATAGAGATATTTCCTCTAATTTGTTTGCTGTCTCCATCTAACTAGTAATCTTCCTGCTGTAGCAGAAATGAACATCTGATAACGGAAACTACATTTCTCCTGTGGTACCAACATCCCCAGTCCCCTCAAAGAGGGCAGTCTTAATGACTCTTACATCTGGGTCAATGCGAAGCCACAGAACAGATAGCTGGGGTATTATCTAATGGAGAGATGCATCATTCCCAAAGTTTGAATTTCATGAATGTGTTCTATCTCTATTTAATTGGAACTTTTACTTCTTCCAATAAAAAACATTTTACAAACAGCCATCAACCATCACCATCATGACATAATAACAGGAAACAGCCTATCACCCTCCATACAGGAAGTTTTTAATGGCTAATAAAGTCTTTTGCTGAAAATAAAATGGAACTTTTTTAAAGAAGAGGATAAAAACATATTTGGAAGAAATATCACCAGAATATTTCTGCCAAAAATTCACTCACATGGCTCCATCAGTGTCCCTGTACCGCGGAGACGGGCACAGGCCTCGCAGTTCACACGGAACGTTTCCCACAGGTCATCAGCTGTAGCTCCTTCGACAAAGAATTTCTCTAGTCACACTTCTGTTTTATTTGGGGATCTAGAAAATCACCTCAGGCAAAGCTTGCATGCTAAGGTTTCAGAGAGACTGTTAAAATGCAACCCCACAGAAGTGAGAATAAGGGGAAAAGAGGAGAAAACCAGGAAAGTTATGTGCTATGGATCTGTCTACAATTTCACCAAGACTGGCCTAATTATTCCAACACCAGCAATGTCTCCATAGAAGTTACTAATGATTATTGAATTTTGTCAAAAGTTCTGAACCTCAAGAAAAAATGATTTTCTGCTACCTTCATTTGTCAGACATCATCCCAGGAAACATCAGGCTCATGTTCTCTGATAATCCAGTCAGTATCTAACAGGTGTCATTCACTCTCTCGGTTATCATAGCAAATATCTACATCAATTCTTGGAAACAAAAATATCATAATGTGTCAGAGAAGATCACATGAGAAACACAGCAAGCATGTGTATCAGGCATCTCTTATTCTTAGAAAAAATCACTGATATTGTGGGGTCTCACCCAATGACTAATCACAAAAGGTACTGGCTTCAATACAACTGACACATTAATTTGGGATTAGTTTTTAATACATGAGGGAGGGGCACATCTACAGCACAATCTAATCTGAAGAGAGGATTCTCTGAAAACATAACAATTGGCCAAGAAGCACATAAACAGACAGCCAACAGCACTAGCCATAAGGAAAAATATATAAAAAATCACATCCAGTAGGACAGGTATAATGAGAAAGGGTATCAATGGTGCTGATGACGACGGACAAAAGTTAGAAGTCCCCTTCATTGCTGCTAAGAATACTTACCAGTGGAGTTACTTAGAAAATACTGTGTCAGTTCCTGAGAAGGTTACATGTAGAGCTATCTTAGCCAGAAATTAACTCAGCAATAGAAAAATGAAAATATATGAGAATTCAAAATAATAATAAAATAATTATAATAGTATCATCACAGCAGGCAAAAAATAGAAATAATTTAAATGTCCATCAATTTGGAAAGATGGCTCAGGGGTTAAGACTCTGCCTTGAAAGCAGAAGGAGTTGAGTTCAGATCCCAGATAGGTAGAAATGGCAGTGACTTACACTTCCTGCTTTGGAAGGCAGAACCTGGGAAATCCCAGAACAAAGCAAAAATGAGGCAGAACCATCCAGGATGGTTCCCAAAATCACCCTTTTCCTCTATGAGCACACACAATGCCCTATGATACTCACTGATGCACACACACAGACGTCCCCACACACACACACACAGAAAAAAAAGTCCATCAATTGATAAATGGATAGATTAAAGATTGCATGTGAATGCAATGAATAACTTTCAGTAATCAAAATAAATAGATATACTGATACATGACACATCATTAGTGAATCTTGAAAATGTTACACAATTGAAAGACACCAATCAAGACAAGCTACACACTGGATGACTCAATTTCTCTGAAAAGTGCAAAACATAAATCTGTAGAAAAAGAATAGCTTAGTGTCTAATGCTAGGACATAGCATAGTGTCTAAGGCTAGGGGGTTAAAGTGAGGGGGTAGAAAGATAATTGGACATGGGGGTTTAGAGTGGTGGTAACAATATTTTCATTGGATGCTGATGATTAGACTGCTAGAGAGTTGCACAGCTCTGAATATACTAAAAAACATTATGCTGTGTATTTTGAATGAGTGCCTTGCATTGTCTACAAATTAAATCACAATAAGGTGAAATAATTGGTTTGAGCTTACTAGAATAATCAAAAGCTAAACAGATGTTACTTCCATTTTCACAAATTTGATTTAAAAAGGTCGTTTAGTAAAATGTCACTTAAACAAAGTGAATAATAACATAAATAATGTTTCAAATAATCATAGTCTCAAACTCAACAACATATTTGAAAATGCATTTTATTTTATATTTCAATGAATTCATAAATATTTACTTATGGCATCTATTGTTTTAAGTTATTTACTATATATTATTTATTGGCATGTATAGCTATTAAAATTTATTTATCTGAAATTACTAGTGTATCTTGTTAAAAATATAGACCATAATTTTTAATATGTGAATATTTCATATTAAATAGACACATTAATGAAAATATTCGTGTATTTGCATATGAAAATGCATTGTTGGTAATAGTTTCCTATGATATTTTTTAAGTTTGTAAGTATTGTGAAAAACTTTTAACCACTATTAAGAGAAGAGCAGAGTTTCTTAAATAGGAGCAGGCGTTGGTCACAGGGATCCTGTGTATCACTGGACTTCACGTTAATATTCCTGATGCAGCAGATCTAGGAAGGGACTCAAGTATCAGTGTTCTTTAGCCAATGACTTAAAGAAATTGGCCTTATATTTGATGGTGAGGGAAAGGACATGCTATGAGGGGAGGAACCTAAGTATCATTGTAAGAAAGTATTAAGATGGTTTTACTATAGAATACAGGTTTTGTGAATATGGGTAGAACATGAGCAAGTTGAGAGAAGGATTAAGAAAGAAGGTCTTTACTTTGAATTAGGTGCTGTTGGAAATTTCTCAACATGTTATCAATAGAGAGAGGAGTCCAGCGAGAGGAAAAGCAGTATTTGGAGAAAGAGCAGTCACTCATTTGAGCAAGACAAAAATATTTTGTAACTTGCATTCTGTACGTTGACCTTGTGTTCTTATCTGTACTTAGATAAGTTTATAAAGTAGCCTTGCTCTGTATCATTTATCATGGTCAAAGAGTAACCTTGGGCTTAGTTTACTGAGAGACTTTGTCTTAAATCAGCATACCACGTGCCTTGCCAAGTGGTTGTGCTCTCAAAGGCTAGGAGCAGCCCTCCTCTACCTTTTCCTCCTTCCTCATCAGTTTTAGGTGATAGGCACAGTACTTTTCCAGAAACCTGCATAATTTGAGAACTGGTGCTCAAGAGGATATCTGACTTCACGGTCAGGTTTGAAATGTGTGTGTGAAAGAAAACACATAAACACAGTCTTTTTAAAATTTATTTTAATTTTTCCTTTTTACAGATCAATGAGTGAATATCCTTACCAGCCTCATTCCTCCCTCCCTACCTTCCTTTCTACCTTCTCTTTTTCCTTCCCTCCCTTTTCCTCCCTCCCTCTTCTTCCTTCTACCTTTTCTTTCTTCCCTCCCTTCCCCTTTTCCTCCCTCCCTCCCTCCCTTTATAGGTGTAACCTGCTCCCTCCCACCCTCTTAACCATCAGCTTGTATGGCTTCCAGGGTCCCCTCTGAATCATATGCTCTAGTGGGGATACAGGCCTCTGTGGCAGACCAAGAGGCCCTACTTGGATGGATGACCATTGATATGAGTACTCCCTTACCCCGTCCAACCCCTCACCCCTAAGGATCCTACTGCTTGAAATTATTTCTCCTGAAATAATTTGCTAGTCTATGGAGGCATGTTGATACGTCAGCCTTTGTGCAGGTCGAATAAGGTCAAGTCTCATTTTAGTGAATAAGACTTCAGGAGCCATGTATTGAATGGAGTGTTTTGACCAGCACCCCATCTTTAGGCACTTATAGTCCTACTACCCCCTCTTCTGCAAGGTTCCCTGAACCTTAGGATGGGGAAAGATTTGGGTGGCCTGGTTCTGGGTGAACATTGTAGGGTCACTAATATTCTGCACCTTGGTTGGCTGTTGTCAATTTGCTGTTCCTACACTACACAAGGCTGTCTGCATGTTGAGATCCTCTCCTATCCAAAGATAAACACTGTCTTAAGATGCAAAAGCATAAGCTTTAAACCAAAAGTAGCAGTGGATAATATATCTTGGAAAAACTGAATCCACAAAGATTATGTAATGTGACAACTTTAACTAGACAGATATGACCAGCATCATCTAGTTACACCTTTTCCTCAAGCTCCACCTGCCTTCTTGGACCAACTTAAGATTCAGGACTTTGTGTCACTCTTTTCTTTGCCTAGCAACAGGCCCCTACTCGTAGGATACTTGATGTAAAACCATGTGACTTACTCACTAAATCGTGAGCTCCCTGTGAGCAAGAATTGTGCTTTCTTCCCAATCATTGCCTGTTTCCCTGTTCGAATAGTGCTGAAAGAGAAGGCCTCACTTCCTTCCTCAGCATGCAGAGACAGACAAGTCCTGGTTCCTTCTTTTCCATGCTATATCTTGTAAAAGCATCTTCTTTGCTTTGACTTCATGGTATAATACCTTTTTTTTTAATTTGTAGATGTAGATCCCAAATGCCTTACATTTCTCATCTATTATTTTAGCAAAAAAATAGAATTTGATAGAATCTATTTGGGTAATGAAATGAGTTTCACTTCATAACAAATCACAAGTTGTTCTCAAGCAAGCCCTCCCTGTCTTGCCTCTCTCAGATGTTTGGTCTTTACGTAGCTGTTTTATGGTCACCCTTGGAAAGTTAGGCGAAACTGACTTTAAAATGAAACTTTTCCTTTGGGCATTGCATGTGTTTGAGACATATTTTTTGAATTTGTTGTTTCAATTAAATGTTCTGACATACTTCCTTTTACCCTTCTTCTGGGACAGGCTTTGATACAGCAGACTTCTTGGCTCTGACGCTGGGATGGGAGAAGATATTTGGCCAAAAATGATATCCAGCACAGCCTCAAGAGTATTGAGTTTCACGCCAAGCTGAGTCCTATTTAGATCTGGTTTAGTTAGTGGTTTAGTTAGTTAGATGTAAATGTCTCAAAATGCTTATAAAATGCTAAAAAGGTTCAGGGGGGACATGAAATGGTTCACTCTGAACATCAGCCTAATGAATTAAGTATAAATGAGACAGAAGCATATGGATCTCATTGTCTTAAAATCTATACAGGGGCTTAAAATAAAGACAAAGAATGAATTCCTTGGTGACATGTGTTTTGGAGCTTGCTGAACTGAAGATGTTGGAAAGTTCCCCAAGACATTTATCAAGACTGAAGTGCCACTGGCTCCATCCATTCTCATGTGTGGTCGGTCATGGAGAGATGCCTGCTCTTTCCTTTCTGCTTCCCTGAGATATGGATCTACTCAATGCCACGAGTGCCTGCAGATGCAAGCAGACCCCATGTTCTCTCGGTCTCTGAGAGCATGTGCTTCTTAAACGATGTGGGAAGAGGGGCTTCCTTGTCTTTCCACCCCTGCCCCGAGTTCCATTCTGCAACTTTGTCTATTCCCTCTTCCACACCAGGGACTGTCAGCAGTCACATGGGTGGAACTATGCTCCACCATAAGCCTCCAGTGTCACCTGCATTTGGGTGTCTGCTGGTGCTTGCAGATCACAGTGGGTGGATTGTTCTTAACTTCTGATCCTTGCAGCAAAGTATGCCGTATGCATGCCTCTGCCACCACAGTGGGCTTCCTGGTGCTTGATTCCCCCCTGCAAAGAGAGAATGACTTTCTTCCACATTTACCCATTGACTCAGAGGCTTCTTGGTTGGAAAAGTAGGGAAATAGATTTGACCTCCAACTCTGCTGTTTTATTAAGGCGTGTGTGTGTGTGTGTGTGTGTGTGTGTGTGTGTGTGTGTGTGTGTGAATTATAGTGTGTATTATAGTATATAAATAATACTTTTTACCACAATCAAAAATGTTCAGTTCTGCTTCCACTGTCTCAGATGTGTATCAGGGGCAGTCTTTGGCAATGTTCTGTAAACTGTAGGAATCACTAGATTTCCTATTTTGGGGCTCTACCTTCATTATTAGAATACTTGGCTAGAATACACGAAGTCCTAATTTTGATCCCCAGCACCACATAAACCAATGTGGTGACATACCTGTAAATTACAGCATTTTGGAAGAGGAAGCTTGAGGATCAGTAGTTTAAGATCTTCCTAGGTAACATGAGTTCTAAGTTACTTTTGGAAGTAGGGAACCCTATCTGAAGAAGAACATGAAAAACAAGGAGGGGAAAAATATATTGAATATGAAAGAAAGGAGAAGAAGAGCAAAAGAGGAAGAAATCATTGGTCTCCAAAGTGTTCAGAAAAGTCAGCTACCTCCCGGAAAGGGTAAAGTGGTATCTGGGAATCTTCAGATGCTCCAGGCATCTATTTCTTCTCAGCTTTCCAGTTTTTATGATTCTGGCAAAAAAAAAAAAAAAAATGTTCTCCCCAGCTAGACCAAGGAGGCATGCAGCTCTGGTTGTACTGTGTTCACTGGCAAAGCCTTTTACCAGAGGTTGTGACTTTGCTTACATCTGAATGGTCCCATAGAAGCAAGTCTGCATGCAATATCTACATTCGTAGATGGCTTGATTTGCTTGTAGAGTTGGGGTAGTCATCTCACGTGAGAGAAACGCCTTGCATTTTTGTCGTTTCTTTTTTCTTTGCTATGGTCTTTTCTCCTTCTGTTCAACTCTTCTTCCTAACACTTTGGGACTTGTTTTCAGAAATGCATCCAGTTGTTTCTTGGGTTCAGATTATGGTCACTGAGTAAGCCATGCCAGGATGTGAGACCAGGAGAAAATGTCAGTTCAAATGGACATGAACTGACCAATCGCTACTGAGGACAGCTGAAATGACACTTTGGTCATGAAGTCCTGACTAGCTGGTATAATGTGACCCATTTTCTATTTTTGTCACAGATAGATATAAAAAGATGAAGAATATATTTAAAGCTAGGGTATGTTTTCTTTTTTTTTTCCCCCCACTGGTTGATTTTCTTTTTTTTTTTTGCCACTTTTTTCCTTCATTTATTTTTTCCTTTTAGAAATTTCCAAAACATAATTTGCTGTTTTGAATTGCGAATGTAAATTGATTTTTTATACATTTTTTATTACCGCTCATACAAACTTAATAGGTAGACCAGTTCCTTCCCTCCCTCCTCCTCCCCCCGAACCTCTTGCTCCCCCTCTCCTCCCTCCCCATCCCCCAGTGGGAAATGCCACTGGGTCCTTGTACGTCATCGGAGAGGAGGACCCAGAGGAGAGTTAAGCATACACAATAAAGGACTCTCTGGGAATTGGGGGGGAGGCACTAGGGTATGTTTTCTTCATTGTGTTCTTTAGAGCATTTTGATTCAATTTCAGTCCCTGTTAAGCAATAGAAGAGGGATGTATGCTGAGAAGAAAAGGGAGCCGGTTTCTGATGGTGTAATCTCTGTGTGAAGCATGTGTCAACTTTACCGTTCCATTGGGGGTTACACACTGTTTCTGAGTGCATTTATGAGGGATTTGCCTCATATTTAAATTGGTGGGTTAAGAAAATCAGATGACCTTCACCATTGCAGGTAGGTGCATCATCCATTATACTCAGGTTTTAGACAAAATTCTTTGAAAAGGAGAAAGGGGAATTTTTTTTTGCCTGGTCAACTGAACTGGTCTTCTGCTCTTGGATTCTGTTTGACATCAGTGACATTCACATTTGAAACAAAATTTACTATCAGTTTTTATTCATGGGCTACAATAGCTACCCATTTAATAACTGATCAGATAGAAAGCAATTTAAAAGAGAAAGTTTTGGTTTGGTTCATGGTTTAAGGAAGCATGGCATAAAATGGCAGGAAAGACATGGCAGAGTTTGCAGCAGTAGTAACGTATGGCTAGGACTTCTCACAGAGGATAAGGTCAGGAAGCAAAGAGCAATGCATGCCGGGACTCCATCCCTATTGACCACTGCATGTACCTGCAGACTCAGGCCCAGATGAAACCACTGTTTTTCAAGATCTTCAACTGGCAGAGAGCAGATCATAGGAATTCCTGTCTTCTATAGTTGCAGAAGCTATTGATTTCAAATGTGTGTACTGTTTTGTAATATTTTTATATATTAAGACAGTCCCTAACTTGTAATTATCTGAGTTATTGTGTTTCCACTTTATAATGCTGCATCAATAGTAGAAAATAAACTTCGAATGTTTCATTTTGATTTTTCCCCTGATACAATGGCATGCAATAATGCTCTTGTGTTCTGAGTAGTGAAAGTGAGTCTCAGCCCCCAGTCAGTCGTTCACTCATGAGGATAAACAATCTCCCACAGTATACTGCTCTGATAAGTTACGATGTGTGGAAATTCATGTATATAATACACAACTTTGACTTATAATACTTTCAATTTATGACGAGTTAATTCAGATGAACTTAGGAATCATAGAATATGTTGATATTTATTATCTATCTATCATTTATCTTTCATCTATAAATCAGTCTATCATCAATCTATTTGTCATCTATTATCTATATCATCTATCTATCTATCTCTCTAGTATCTAACTCTCCTTTCTTTTTCCGTAGAGGGCACTGACTAATAAATTCTTATACAAGGCATTGCAGGAAAAAATTAAGTATATTTTACTCTTGACATAGTGTGATCATGTCATTATGGGAAGTTAAGGTCCTTTGGAATGAATGAATGCATGTAGCACACATTCACAGAATATGACTAGAGGCTTCCTCTGTTGCCCTCGTGTATTTTCATACTTTCCAATATCTCTAACAGTTGTTAGATCCTTTCTTGCTTTTTTACCTGCCATTTGCTGGTGTTCAGGACTTCAGAAACCCCATTTCCTCTCGTACCCACACCCTTCTTTCTTTCTCTAGTTATAACATTATGCTCATAGCCAATAACAAATTCAATTACAGGAAAAAAATGAAAAAAATAAGAATTCAGTTTAACCAAGCACATGATTGGATTCAAGACCACAACACAACAGCCTTGTATATAGTCCTAGTTACAATCTAAAACAGACATAAATGTTCTTCTCATTCCCATTCCAAGGATGACCGGACGAGATTCACCAGGGAACATTCTGGGGAGAGTTCTTTCCTAGTTGGCAAAAGAAAGAGAGATGACCTCATACATTTGTTCCAGCATTAATTCCTTAGAGGCTTTTACACCAGGGCAAGCTGGGGTTCTTAGTAGAGAAATAGTTTACTTGTTCCTATAGCTCAGTGAGATGCTTGAATGCATGTATAATGCACAAATAAAACATCTACTTCTTAATAAACAGGCTTCATGATGCTTGTCTTAGCTCTAATGGCAATTTAAAAAATAAATTAATCTATAATCATTGAAACAAGGGGTGAAAAGATAGCATTCTTTCCTTTATTTCTCTCTTCCATCTCTCACCAGTCCTCACTTAAGAAGAACAATCCAGGCTTTCCATGGCTAAAACTTATGACAGCATCGAATCAGTCTCTAGCACTCTTGGCTACCTACCTTAGTGTTGTTTGTTCATAACTACAACTTAAATATGGCAAAGACATAAACTCTCCAATCTGAAACAACCAACAATCTTATTAAAGTTATGTCACAACTTTGCCAATATGTGCTATCAGAATTTATCAATCCTTGTGTATTAGTTACTTCTCTCATTGCTGTGATAGAATATTCTATGCAAAGCAACTTAAAGAGAGGGAGGGCTCATTATACTTACAGCGTGAGGGTATAGTTCATCATGTCAAGGCCATGGCAGTTAGGAACAGGAAACAGCAAGCTACATTGTATCTGCAGTCAGGAAACAGAGCAATCAATGTCTATGCTTGCTTGCTTGGTTTCTCATTTTTATTCACATCCAGGACACTAGCTTATGGACTAGTGCTGTTCTGGGTTAAGGTGCATCTTCCTACTTCAATTAACCTAGATAATACCTCACAGGTATACACAAATTTTTACCTAATCTGCATAATTTCTTAAATGTATGCCTAGAGACTTGTCTCCTAGGTGATTTAGACCCTATCAAACTGATAATATTAATCATAATAAGTTCACACCGTGTCAATTTTATATCCAAACGCATCACTTTTAATCCATAACCTTCTACTCTTGTGATTATAAGCTTGTGACAATTTCAAAATGTGAAATTGAGTCCAATTTCAAATACTCCCCATCTTTAGTATGAACTGTCTTTAGCAGTTCTAACATCTAGAAGTCCAAATTCTAAGTCTTTATTTGTTACTCAAGACAATCTTATAATATCTAAACCCCTATAAAATCTAAACCAAGTTACATACATTCAATATGCAATGGCACAGAAAAAAAAAAAAAAAAAAAAAAAAAAAAAAAAAACAACTTTTCCTTTCCAAAAGGGGAGAAATAGGAGGACTTCAAGGGATGATTAGACCCAGGGTAAATTCTAAATGCTGCAAGCTTATGTTTGGTGTCTGGGACCTGTGATGGAATCGTCTAGGTTCCAAAGGGCTTAGCTAGCCCCCAAACTCTCTGCTGTGCCTACAGCACACACAGTCTCTCTCCTGGGAGGAGCCATTCCTGTCTGTGCCTTTCCCAAAAGATAAGCCATTGTACTGGCTTCTTGGAGTCTTCACGGCAACTTGCACTTCACCATCAGGGCTCCACACAGTGGTCTCTCGGGGTATCCTTGCAGGAACTCTGAGCCTCCCACACATTGCCTAGCTCAGAGATATGACACTCTGTGACCCTCTCAATCTTGCGTCTTTCATGGCTGCAAAAACAGCACCATGTAGATAGTGCTGCCAAGTTCTGCCACTATTTCCATTCCTGTCCTCCTTGGACCAGTTTCATTAGCTTCTATGTGCAGAACCTGGGGAAATAATTTTCTAGGCAACTGCTTTCTAGGAGAAGAGGACCCTTTCAGTGACAGTCTTTGTTTCAGTTTAGGATCTCTCCTTTCAAGTGAATTTGCATTTTATAAAATGGCTCCTTTGATAATGAGGTCTTGCTTTCAGAACAGCTTTTCTGATGTTCCTGTACAAAACATTGAGTTTCCCTTTAACAGCATTATTTTCTTTAATATTTATAGTTGCTTTCAAACCTGTCTTGTCTTTACGATTAAACTTGTTCATGCATATGCTTTTCCTTGCCAATATGCACATTTTTAAATATCTTCTTACTTTTCTGTGCTGTCTTTCACTGTAGAGCTAAATAAAGTAACATGGAAATAGTCATACTACGAACAGCTAGAATGTTATCCTGTGTTGAGATTTCTTTTGCTGACTAAACTATTCCATTGCTTTGTAAGTTCAGCCTCACTCAAGTTCTCAAGATACGGGTAGAATGCAACCCAAATTCTTTGCTAAAAGGTACAAAGAACGGCCCCATCACAATTACTGGACGAGTCCTTGATCTTTCTAAAACCTTATGATCTGGACACCTATTGCTCACAAACTCCTGACATTCTCATACTCCAAGTTCCCTTCAGAATAACCCATTTAGTTGAGACTTTTCTAGGCCAAATTATTCCAGATTCTTCCCACAAACCACTTCTGATATCCTAAAAACCACTTGGTCAAGTTTATCATAGCAGTGGCCACACTTTCCAATACTAATTCCTTGTTGATCCACAAAAACAACTTAAGAGAGAGAAAGTTTAGTTTGACTCACAGTCAGAAGCTACAGTCCATCATGACAGGGAAGATCTGATAACAGGAACTGAAAGGAGCTGGTCAAGTTGCATCTGCAGAAAAAAGCAAAGAATAATGAAAGCTGGTTCTCAAGTTAGTTTTTTTTCTCGTCACGAAGTCCATAACCTAAGGCCAGACAATGTACTATTTACTTTTAGTGTGAATCTTCTCAGTCCTGTCAAGTTGATAATCCATATTAAACATGATAGCTTGTCTAAAATTTTCTTTGAATGGTCTGTCTATAAATGGCCATCATTCCTTCTTATTTGTCTATTTGTCTAGTCTGTCTTTTATGAATCTTTTTATTTACTTTATTTCTCTGTAGCAAATGTTTGGTCATCATCTGACCAACTTAATTCCATCTCCCTGCCCTGATTTTTAGTAAGTGTTGTTTCTTATCCAATACCAGATTTATATTCTTACACTGAGTACAGCTATCTCATAATATCTTCATTGTTTGTCACATCCTCACCTCTTCCTCTATCCTCGTGCTTGCATAATGGGGAGTACCTGATTCATTATGAGCCAAATGTCTGTGGCATGGACTTTTGTGTTCCAATCTCGCATGCTGGTTTCCTAGACAAGGAAGTTACAGGTTTTGACTAATAGGTCTTATGAGAAGGAATTGTTTTCTGTGTTGAAAAGAATAGAAATATGGACAGACAGAAAAGAAGAAGAGGCAGAAAGGAGGAAAAAGAGAAGGACAAAAAAGAAGAGGAGAGGGGAGGGGAGGGGAGGGGAGGGGAGGGGAGGGGAGGGGAGGGGAGGAGAGGAGGAGAAGAGGACAATATGGTGACACAGACAGAAAGTGAGATGAGACATGGGGAAAGGATGCTTCTCGTATCTCTGTGACACCAGCCCCCTTTGAAGCTCTATGTTTGTTCTTGGGTCCAATGTGCTACCCTTATATCATAGCACTAATTTTCACCTTTGGATTGATTCTTATTTAGTATTAATTTCTCCCAGAGAATTGTTATCTAACTTGTCCTTTCAAATACTTCTTAAAACCATGTGGAACTACCTCTGTACCAGTTACTCTTATCTGTTGCTATGAGACACCACTCAAACACAAGCAAAGTAAGGGACAAAAGGGAGATTTATTCAGCCAATGGTTCAAGAGGGGAGATACAATCTGTTGTGATCAAAAAGGCATGACTGGCTGGCAGAAGGCCTAAGCCACAACCATTGCAGAGGATCAGAGAGCTGCAAAATTGCAAGTTGCATGAGCAAAGTGGGTGGAGCTACCAACCTCAAGGCCTGCCCCCTGTGGCATGTCTTCTTCAAGCAAGGCATGACACACTAAAGATTCAAACATATGAGCCTGTGGAGAACAACTCACATTTCAAATCATGATGCCCTCCCCAAGAGACTGATGAAAGTTGACGCTGATTAGAGGAAATTTAAGATGCTTTCCTCAGTGGTATATCCACTAATGTAAGGGTCATACTCCACTAAGTATGTGACATCAAAGGCAACTAGATGAAACCCAGTGGGCCACAAATGTGAAAGACATGAATACCTGAAAACAGGAGGGAGTGTGGCAAGAGAGAAGATGAGTTTTAATTGGGAAGTGTCAGCAAAGATGGGATTGAGGATAAGATGCAAAAATGTCATAAGTTCACTATATTCATGTACAATATAAGTTGAAAGATACAATGGAAAGTAAGTTGAAAGAAGCCCATTAATAAGAGATCAGAAAAAAAAGAACAAGAACTGCATAAGTGACTCTTCATAGGCATTGCTCAGGAATTTCAACCTGCTAGCTGCATGATACTGTAACCGGACACCACAGAACTACTTGACCCACTCCTATGACCCACTCCTGACCAGAACTGCCCTTATTTCCATGATCTTAATTTGCATGACTTCTACTTTCATGACAGAGATTGCACAATTAAAAATTACGTGTGCAAAAACATTACTTGTACAAAGCCTCACACTAGTCTTCCAGAACTTTTTACCAACCATATGTATTTCACTACTGTGATGCAAATTACATACCAGGAAAGTATACGCAAAGAAAGTTTCTTTAACTGTAATAACATTTCTCCCATGCAACCACCCCAAAGTTACAGGGAGTGCTCCAGTTGCTTCCCAGCCTATTCCTTGCAGTGATTTTGGTAAGCTAACCCTTGCTATTCTACGTAAAGGGCAATTTCATTCATCACCAGCCAATCCCTAGAGAGTTGCTGGGCACCCAGTCCACTTATAAGTCATGGATTAGGTTACTTGACATTATCCAGCATTATTCCTGTGACCACCTTCTCTTTTTGGACTAGATAGATATTCAGTGTTCTTCATTCTTCAAAATATACATGTTAAATGATGATTCTTCTAGCTCTTTGTAGTGGTTTGTATATAATACCCCCCCAAAGGCTTGTGTGTTAGATCCCTAGTCTTCAACTGGTGGTACTATTTGCAGTGGGGACTTTAGAGCTTTTAGGAGTTGGAAGCTTGCTGGGGAAAGTGTATAACTTGCAGGGAAGTGGGGTGGGGAAGAAGGGCTTGAGGTTTGATGACCCAGCCTCATTCCCTCACTTCCTCCTTCCTCTCTTTCTCTCTCTCCCTCCTGATGGCTGGTGCAATGTAAATCTGCCTCCCACATGGGCCACTTTGCCTGCTCCATGTATTTCCCCATCACTATGGACACAATCTCCTTGCAGTCATAAGCCAAGTAGTAAAATCTTTCTTCCTTAAGTTCCTTAGTCAGAGTATCTTATCACAGCACCAGAAGATTACCTACAACACACTTGATGTGTGACCAAGTTGTCTCGTCCTTCAAACCTATCACAATACCTAGCACCGTAGGATTTCTCATTAGGAACACAATGAATTATTATCTGAGCCAAACTGCTTCTGGTTACAATGCTGCCTCAACACCACTGACTTGTCTCCTCTTCTTCTTGTTTGGATCTAGCCACTTTTCTAAAGCAAGAAATATCTCCATTAAAACTGAGCCTAAGGTTTACATTATCCTCATACTCTCTTCTCTCCTGTTTTTAACATATTACTGTAGCTCAATTCAAAGTTTTTCCTTGATTCCTTCTTCATACCAAGCCTTACTTTCTGGAATGAGGGGCAATATTCCACAATTCCACAGTGTTTCTGTCCTGCACTCACTCCCGTCTCTATAACTCAGGAAGAAAGAACATGAGATGTTGAAACATATACAGGCATGCAGGCAAGCAAGTAATTGTTCCTGCTTGCTCACCCGAAGAGCTTTCAATGTGTGTGCGTCACAAGTAATCAGTCTTTGCAATACAACCTGTGAGTTAGTGAGTTCCTACTAGTCTTGATGAAAAGCCTTCATTGTTTATGCAGTTATTGCTGGGTTTACGTAACTGTATGATAAGGTAAAAGAAAGTGCTAAAACCTCTGTCTTCGATTCAAAGCACAACCATCACATACCATCTTTCATAGGTGGATCCAGGCTGTTTGGATCTGTGCACAATAGGTAAGCAAAAGCATCTGCTTTGTGAAAGATCACTTATTTCATTGTCGAACGAAACACTTGACACAAAAATCGAAATGCTCAGTGACACAAAAGACAAAACAATGTGGAATAGACTCACATTTATGAGGTCATATGAGGCTGTGAGAATGTGATTTCTAAACACAGGCTCTAATTTTCCCTGGCTACAAAGTGACATTCAGCATATGAGATTCCATTTTCAGTGGTGAGTTCATCTTTTACTGCCTTTTATCAGTGCAAATTATGGTGCACCAGGTACTTACTTCTCTATAACAGGAGGGGTCAAGTAGATAATTAATGAGAATTAATCTGTAAAAAGGAATAAAACCTCCAATTCGAACCCTGGTTTATGACTCTGTTTATTATGCAAGCATGAAACTTCAAAGAGAGCTAACTCAATGAGGGACTTTAATTACATTTTATTATATTTAAGAACTTTATGGAAATTTCAGCTGCTGCAAAGAAGTGTTCCTTGAGAACACTTTCCTCCACAGCAGGGCCCCTGTTCCCAGAGAAACTACAGAGGGGAAGCCGCTGGCATCCCTTCAGATCTGGGACAGAAGGGGCAAACAGCTGCTGGCTGAACTGCTGGTGGAGGTGTGGCCAAAAGCAGTTGTTCTCACAAAAGGTGAGCCACAGGTTCCCAATAATACTTTCCCCCGCACTTTTTTAAACATCTTCTTTTTGGAAAAAAAGTTAGTAATAAATTTTACTCTTCTATTTGTGACTTTTGGTTTTGTTTTGTGTTGCACTGGATTAAAGCAGAGCTATATCTATGATGCTGTGTATGGAACTACCTGCTGGAACTTGGTGATCTAACCAATGTGTGCAAAACAGGATTTTACACCTCCCTGCTTCCAGAGTCTATTAATTTTCAACTAATAGACTCCAAAAGTGGTAGCTCTATAAGAATCTCACCCCCGTTTTTAACTCACTAAAGGCCAAGCCACTTTTGAGTAGGCTTATTAGTTATCAGTAGCCACTGCTACTTGGATTGAAGGGCTTTTTGGAATGAAGAATTTTTTTTACTTGGATTTCATGATTACTAATGGGCATGTCTTGTTTAGAAGGCAACATTTTGCAGCCCTTCTCTCTGTCTTCTGACTTCATTTTTTTCCACCCTCTACAATGATCTCTGAGCCTTAAGCAGAGGGTGTGGAAGTCTTGCTTAGGAATGAGCCTTCAATCATCACTATTCTCACTCAGCATCTGCTGCAGCATTGATCTCTGCATTCACCTCCATTCACTGCAAAGAGAGGCTTCTCTGAGTAAGGCTGCAAATAGCCTTTGTGAGTATAAACAGATATGTAGAAGAGAGTTTGATAACATGACAATTTAGCTAAAGCAGCCACAGTGGTCCTATGTTCTCTTAGGACAAAGTCCATACTTGGCCAAGTTTGATCCCTTTTAAAGTCTTACTGAAGTCATGCTTTCCCAATAGCAAACTTCAAGGCCTGAGTTTAGAGACAAGGGTTTAGAAGACTAAATATGAGCTGTGTGTCCTGTGTTGACCTCTCTGGTGGCTCACTACCATAGCCAGATGCAGAACAAAACAGAGAGAAGAGAGATTGCATGAATCCTGGGTTATAATAGTTTAAGAGAACTCTCTTCAACGTGCTGCACAGACACTGAGCACAACCTTCTCTAATACCGTTTACCTTCCATGTAACTCAAGACTAAGAAAAATGACTCTCAACTTGAACTAGTGCCTGATTCCAGGGCGAAGGGCCAGGGTTCCTCCCTTCTGATCCAGCTCAGCTCGGGTGCTAACTTGTCCTGTGGCCGTGGGCAGAGCCATTTAGTCTCTGTGCTGGCCCTGCCCACTGCTAAAATGACAGGGATGATGCCATCCATCTTGACCTCAACGGGACATTGTACAGACAAGTTAAAAGCTTTTCTTTTTTTTTTGTAAAAATGTTTTGGGTTTATTTTATTAAATTTGCGTAATAAGTTTCTCATGATGACAGGCTGAAGGAATGATCAGAAAGGGAAAAAATGAAGGAGAATTAGTGGAAGGAGAATAATTTTATTTATTTGGGATGGTTAAGGGACAGAACAATATGTCCAAAGGTGTTTCTGTAAAGTCAATAAATTAATATAATATTTGAAAGTGATTCTATCATGGGAGGAAGTTGCCCTCCAGCTTGAATAGTTTAACTTTTTCTCTTACCCTTGGCAATGGGTTAGCTCAATCATTCTTTAAATGGTAAAATCTGGGGGCCATAATTCACTTAGAATGAAAGAAAGAACAAAAAGCACAATTTCCTCCCAGGCATTGACCAACAGGGTACAGTGTACTTAAGAGTAGCTATGGATGTCGTCCAACGCAAAATTGTAAACTTACTCAAAACATTATGAAATTGTGTGTGTGTGTGTGTGTGTGTGTATGTGTGTGTGTGCAACTATTTAATGCATTCAACTATTTAGTGCATCATTCTGAAGCACAGAGTTTGAGGATGATAGTGTTGTGTTGCAATGTTATGGTATTAGACACACCAATCAGTGCTGTGAAAAGATAAACTCTAGTGACTGGAATAGGGGAAATTGAATGGAATATTTGAATTTTCCAAGTGCTACTAAAGTTTTTACTCAAGTCATTTGAGGATATCAGGGTAAGAGGTGAAAGATAACTTCATATCAACACTTTAGAAGCATAACCACGCTTTACTGTACATGTATTCACTTACAAATGAGCAGTCTTGTCTTCAGCAAGCTTAAAATGCATTAGAAGGGATGCATGTGTCACAAGTTGTGACAAGGCCTTCTGATGAGTGCCTTTTAGAAACATATGAGAAAGAAAGAAATAAGAAATAAAGAAACACACTGAAAGAAATAGGAGAATGCCTCTAGATTCTTCCTATTGCTGTCATAAAAATACTACAACAAAAACAGCTTAATGGAGAAAAGTTATATTTTGAATCACAGTTCAAGGGTAGGGAAATTAAGGCAGCTGAAGCTTGAAGCAGTTGGCCACATCATGTTCAAATCAAGAAGCAGAAAGCAATGAATGCTGTTGCTCAACTAACTTTCTCATCTTTATTTAGTCCAGGAGCCCAGTTCATAGAATGGTGCCATCCACAGCAGACAGATCACCCCACAACAATTCACCTAAGCAAGATAATCCCTCGCAACAGTGCTTAGAAGCTAAATAATCCCACAAAGGAGTTCTCGGAGCCTTATCTCTTAGGTAAGTCTAGATTCTGTCATGTTGACAACACTAACCATCATGGGACTTACTGCAAACTTTTTGGGAAGTGACAGCAGATGATGACAGGATCATGGAATGCTTCTCAGACAGAGGAGAAGAAAGTACTTATTGGAACTCAGAGCAAGTGATGATAATAAGGTAAGAAGAGCAACCCACATGTACTTACAGCACTGTAGAAGCAGGTAATAATATGGTGCACTCAGAAAAATAGTTCTGCAAAGATGGAGCATTTGGTAAGAGGAAAAAGATAGCTGACGATGAAGTCAGAGCCATCATCGGAAGGCTCCTTCAATGGGAGAATAATATGCAATCAGCCTATATTTTTATTCCTACTTCATCATGTACTGGCCCTAGTATCTAGGTAATTTTCTCAAGTTCTTCATAAGTAAAATATGATAAGGATAGTACCTACATCAAGGGTTTTATGGAAACTAACTATTAGAACAGACACTGGCATGAAATAACTTCTCAATACATTTTTTTGCAATTTATATTGACAGAGATTTTTGGTCTTTATTCTGTGGGTCAAAGAAAGCCACATAGCAATCTGAAGAATGACCATAATAAGAGGTGCATGGAGAATGAAAAGGGGGGCATAGATCATGTTAAAGGGAAGAGAGAGTTGGTTGTGAACTATGAAATGACACTAGTTGTCCAGTTGTGGTCCAGTCAGATGGGCTGAGCAGGTACTGAGAATCAAGTTTGTGTCTCTGGAAAGAAGCCCAATGTGTGATACACTATGACATCCACATCAGTCCAAGACTAGAGGCAAAATTTCTGTCTACATTGAATGAAATTGTTCATGGAAAAAGGTTAGAATGTGAGTCTCACAGAAATATGATACAAATAAGAGAAAATAAGTTTGTAGAGGCCATTGGAGAAGATTTACATTATGGAATCCTATAAACAGCATTTTTAGAAACTGTTATTAAGACCTGTAAACTACATTGATTAATTATCATTTTTGTGGGAAAATGCCTGATGAAAGAAACTCTAAGAAAGGAATGGTGTGTTTTGGCTCATTCTGAGATTGCAGTCTATCATGGTAAGGAAGGCATAGTGGCAGCGGGTCACACTGCATCTAATAGTCAGGAAGCTGAGTGAGAATGCTCCTGCTCAGTAGCTTTGAATTTTCATTCAGTGCAGGATTACAGCACATGGAATTTATCAACCACATTTAGAGTGTATCCTCTCACCTAAATTAACCCAGTCTAGAAAATTCTGTCATGGACATGCCCTGATTTTTGTCTCTTAGATGGTTCTTGATCCTCTCAAGTTGGCAGTATTGACCATATCCATATTTGTCATAAAGACAAACACCATAAATGAAGTACATCCATTTGTAATTCAAATCACAAACAAAAGGCTAATCTCCCAAATAAACAGAAAGCACCTAGAAAGACATGAGAAAAGTACCAATGAGGATAATTGCATATGGATATGAATAGCTTAGGCACAGACAACAAAAGAGATGAAAGTGGCCCACAACAAAAATATAAGGAGAATACAAACCACAGGCTGTATTTTTACTTAATAGTTTTGGGATGAGGGAAGACTTCCAGTTATGTTGTTCTGTTCATGAGACAATGAGGAAATTTACATTCTTCTAAATTTCAGTTAGCACTTGAAATTGTTACGACCTGAATAACCATGAAGAAAGGAAATTTAGAAATATTTATCAGTACAGATGCCTTTACCCCTTATATCAGAAATCTCTTTGCCAAGAGTCCAGTCTATAAATAGTCCTGTTAAAGTATGAAATGATGTATAGAAAAAGTTATTGGTTGTGACAATGTTTATAATAGTCCAAGGTTGGAATCCCAAGGGTGGAAAACCATCCAAGGGATACCACCAGTACAGTCTTGTACATTTTGAGAATGTACTAACATGAAGCCAAAACAATTTTAAAAATGAAACAGAACACACTGTGATGTACTTAAAGGAAGAGTAGAAAGATCTCTGGAACACTGCACCTTATAAACATGAGGGCAAAGCAATTATATGATAAACACTGTTTCTATAAGGAAATAGATAGATTTTAGTAGCAATTGCTATGATTCCCTTTTTATTTCTGTATATAAAATAAATAACAAATTATGTGAAGATTCAAGACTTTTAGAAATCTTCAGTTATAAAATTTAAAAAATGATGTATTGTGTAAAATGAGTTGGGAATTCCAATATGAATTACTAGTTTATAAGCAGGTTATATGTAAAGTAACACTAATCACAAAGAAGAAAGAAGATGACATTAGGAGCATCCACATTTGTACCAAGGCTCAATTTTTTTAGTACAGTTGCCCTCTGAAGAGAGTTAGGATTCTTTAAGGCACATCCAATTTCTGAACAGCACTCAGATTAATGGGATCACATCAAATAGCTCCAACTGACCACACAGTTAACAACTGGAAGATCAAAAAATATTGTCTATAACTGATGTCGAATCCATAAAAGTCTATGAATTTATATGAGCACACCAAGAGAAACCAGAAAAAAACACATTGCCAACTTTTCAAGGGCACTTTTGAATAGAATCAGTTTTCATTACACCGTTGGTAACTTTTAAATGGAGAAAAATTAAGCATGCATTATTTTTCAGGAAGGATTGTTCAAACACATCAACTATTTCCATGCTGAAAAGGGAAAGCTTGAATTTATAGAGGAGTGGCAACTGATGGCTATAGAAATAATAATGGGCTTAGAACATTCTTGTGCAGCCACAGATTAAAGCTCTAATTCAGCAATGTCAGCACTTGCTAATGAATGATAGGTTTTCTCCATCTGTCATCATGTCTCAAATGTCTTATTAAAATCATCGGTTGAATGGTTGATTAGGAACTGAGCATTAAAAGATGCCCTGAAGATGTCTAGCCCTACTCAGTGGGGAGAAATTTGCAAGATTCACATTGCTACCAATGCTTGACCCAACACCATTCATGGTGAACCATTCCACTTGTGATACACTATGAAGTAAACTAGACATATACTGCATCACACAGAAGGTATTACAACTTGACATATTTAGTGGAAGTCTAATAAAGTCTTCCCTGTTAATAGGAAATATGACATTCCCCTATGGGAAGAAGAGAAAAATCTCCATTCTGCTTCTGTTCTCATGTATCCATTTGTCCCGCCTTCTCCATTATTTGATGACCTTCTGAAGATATCATTTTCTCTCTCTCCTTCAATATATTCCTTCCTACCTTTTTTTCCCTCCATGTTTCCATAGGGGCATGCAACTTGCTACCTATTAAAAGGAGTCAAATGCTTTAGAAAGAATGGTTAGATATTTCTTCATGTCTTATTAAATATGAACTCTAGGAACTTAAAATGACAGAAAAATTGTTTCTACTACAGTCACCTAAATCTCAAAACAATTTTACCATTGAGAAAAAGAGGGTTGCTAATCAGTGAGAAGGTGAATTCTACCATCTGATCCATTTCTAGCTCTGGATTCTGGTCTAGCAGGTGAATGGCAGGCTTTTCCATAACCAGCAGCCATTTTCCTCTCTATTCTGCCATTGCCCAAAGATCTAACCCTGAGTGTTGGGTGGGCAAAAAAGAAAGGAGCATGAGAATTCCCCCTTGATGCCTAAGAGCACTACAGGGGGTGAGGACTAGGTGCTGATTCAGGTTCAGTTTCTCACAGCAGTGCAAGTTGGCTAAACCTGCTGACAAAGCCAGCGAGCCCAAGTGGATTTGTTTTCCCATTGCTGTTAATCCACATTACATGGCTTTTGCATGCGAGGGGAGCTTTAAAGGGAACATGCACATGTAGATCTGATGATTTTGGATCTGTTCTTTCCCCAGGCCCCGTGCGCTGACTGGAAATTCTCAGAACTTGTGCTTCTGGGCCTATGCCAAGGGGATTGGGTGGACCTAGCTTTGTTTTTATTACTCTTGCATAGGGCATCGATTGAATTTGTAATTCATTAGATAAAAGTGACACGCTCTTCTTTACATGCCAGCTAAAGGCTTTCATAGTCCCAGATCATTCATGAGTGGCCCTCATTGTGATAATTTCTTTTGATTAAATAAAGAATAGCAGTGAGCTAAAAATCAGCTCACTGCTGGACAAATAAAAAGATTTTTTAAAAAGCTCCTTGGAAAGAGGGTGCTATGGTTTGGATTTTAAAATACTCCCCCAAGCTTAAGTACTAAAGGCTTGGGTCCTTAATTAGTGTTGTACTGAGAAGTGATGGAGCATTTAAGCAATGGGATTTGGGCAGAGTATGTACCCCTTGGTAACATGCCTTGAAAGAGTAAGTTGAGAGCCTGACCCTTTCCTTGTTCTCTTGTTTCCTGGCTGCCATAGATCAGGACATTTTCTTTACCACTTGCTCTTAGGATAATATTCTGCTACAGATCCAATGGGGCAGATATCTATGGACTAAAATCCCTGACTTTATAAGGCCTCAAGGCAAATTTGTCTTATAAATTGCTTTTCTCAAGTACTTTGTCGGTGTGACAGAAAATTAGCACATAAGTTTCTTCCCATCTAATTGAACAGAAGGGAGAGAGAAGGCGCACACTTACAGGTCTCTGAATTGAACTCAAAGTCTGATAGACACTGCTGGGCAGTATCGACATTTCCTTGAGCAAAGGAGAAATTGCATTTGTGCAATGATAGGGAAACTAGGAAACTGGAGAGCATCTGGTCAAAGTACTTTGAATAAATCCCAAGTGAAAAGTGCATAGCAGTGAACATCTGCAAGGAAGAGAGATATACATCAGGAACAAAAACGGGAGAATCTCAAAGGTGCCAAGGCTACATCAAAATGGATGGATTTGTAGAAAACTCGGTAAAGTACTATAAACTATCTGGGGGCAAGAGACAGAATACTTAAATCTAGCAAACACAACCCCAGTCTTGAAAAGATTTTTTTTGGAGAGATGGACAAGCACTAACTAGATAATCACTCAGCATATAAATCAATCACTGTTCAAAGAAGAGATCAGTGCTGCAGGATATAGTGGGGTGGAGGTTTCTTAAGGAAGCAACATCGAGCTGAGTCCTGGAGTGGAAGTGAGCTGAAACTCAACATGGCCAAAGTACTTTATGCAAAAATCCAGAGGTGAGAAGAACATGGTCTACTGAAGAGAAAGAAAGAAGGCCAGAGTATGAGAGGGCTTGGCACAAGATAAGAGCACTTTTACCTTACTGAGAACAATGGTTCTTTATTTGCAATGAAGCTGGCTACATTTCAGTCACCTTTCCCTGTAAGCCAGGAACAGCATTGCATGGACGGAATACCAGTTTGGAATGTTCGCAGCCCATAGCTACCAAAGTCTAAACATGTATCTGTCTGCTATTTAACAAAAAGTTGATTGACTAGTACATTGTGTGGGATTCTGAGTGAGAATCAACTGCTTTAAGTTGTTCTTGTCTCTTTAGGTCACAGATTTTCATCATCAGGTGAGTGGAGCATATTATCCATACACATTTCCTGACTGTTCATTTTGAGAAAAGTGCACTAAGGGAAAAAAGGGAATTTCTTTAAAGACCTGAATAGTTGGTATTCAAAGCAATGGAATCCAGTCTTTCCCTGAACCCCAATTAATGTTTAAGTAGTTCAAAATGCACAGAAAACTGCATATGCACAACATCTCATATAGACATAAGTAAATGCAGTTTTATGAAAGTAGAATAAATATCCATGGTCATTTAGTCCAGATGTTTGGTATCCAGAGAAAGGAGGGAGACTTTATCATTAGCCAAGTTGCCTGGAGATAGGATTGCCACCCAGATATGATCCCATAAACATGCCTTGACTTTAGTAACTCCTAAAATTTCATATGACAATAGAAGAGAGATTTACCATGAGATATTTTTTGTTTCTCTCCTTGACTATATCCTCACCCCCTGTTCTGTCTCTTTTCCTTGGCTCTGGAGTAATGGAATTCCTATTTCACCACACCTTTTACACAGGAAATGGTTCACCCAACACTGGAGACATTGGGAAGAAGATGTCAAAGAGTTAAAGAATGTGGGGAACTGGACTTTTCTCACTGCTTCATAAGTGAACTCCGAGGAATGTCAGCTTTTTATTAGTAGATAACCCCAAGGAAACTAGGATTAAGAATAAGGAGAGGAGATGGAATGTGATTCTGGAAAGCATTCACATAAACTGTTCAAAAGGTAAAATTAAAGTCAGGCATGGTGGCATGTATTATACCTGCAGTGTCAACACTTTGGAAGCACAGTCAGCACAGGTTCAAGATCAACCTGGGCTACAGAGAGAGACAGGCCAACCATAGCCATATAGAAAGAAGAAGAAGGAGGAAGAAGAGGAGGAGGAAGAAAAGGAGAAGGAGAAAGAGGAGGAGAAAGAGGAAAAGGAGGAAGAGGAGGAGGAGGAGGAGTGGTAGGGAAGGGGAAAAGAGGGGTGGGGAAGGGGGAGGAAGGGAGGAGGAAGAAGAAGAATCCCTATGCCAAAAAACGAGTGAACACACATCTCTCCATCAATTAGTAAGGAGCCACTTTTTCTTTGTCATGAGCAGGAATCATTTGTTTTGATATAGGTAGATGCACTTCATCAGATCTAGTATCAATCCTTTACAGCTTGGTTTTTGTCCCCACACACTTGTACAATACCTAATCCCAGACAATGCAAGCTGACCATCCTTATAAATCAGACAATGCCCGAGTGTTATTAAGTCACACCCACACTCCCAAGTATATCTGCTTCCCATTCAAGATTGCCCTAGAGCTTTGAAGTTGTTCTAGCACAATACTCTAGATAATGAATAAACCAGGCAAATTTGCCACTCACAGTTCAAGAAGCTGGGGAGTCCAAAATTAAAGTGTGAGTAGAATTAGTGATTGTTGAGTGCCCATTCTTTAGAGATGACAAGTTTGGTGTATTCTCATATGGAAGAGGGTCCAGATGGGCTCCCTGAAGCTTCTTTCATGAGTGTACCCATTCTTTCCCTAAGGACCACTTCTGAAAGACTTCCACTCTTAACACTACTACCCATAATGCTAGTTTTAAACTGTGAATTTTGTAGGGACACAAATATTAAGGTCACTTGAAAAATTCTCTACAATTTATTTCTTTTTTAACATTTTTATTATTATTTCCGCTCATACAAACTTAATAGGTACACAGGTTCCCTCCCTCCCTCCTCCTCTCCCAGTGCCCCCCCAATCCCCAGAGAATCCTTTAATGTGCATGCCAGACTCTCCTCTGGGCCCTCCTCTCCGATGACATACAAGGACCCAGTGGCATTTCCCTGAGCCCTTTCCCGTGTTCCCCTTAAGCACAGGAACACTTCTGTGGTTGTCACATGCCTTGTAAGTTTCCTACCTAAGTTGTAAGGAAGCTGAGATATTTATTCATTGATTCATTGATTGAAACATTATAATTTCTGGCTCTTCCAAGTGTCTGATGGTAAAAGAGGTCTTTGGGTGGAGAGTCACAGGTAAATGCCAAAGGAACTGAGGAGAGTAATAAAACATGAGAAGACCCTGGTATCTTCTGTTTTGCTTTTCTTGTGTATTTGTTGATTTGATCTTTTGCTTTTTCCACTATTCCTACCAGATCAAGGTTCTCTAAAGGTCAGCTGTATTTTGCTTGGTTTTTAACTATCTCTCAAATACATTGCCTCTTGTCCTATCCCTACTGGGCACTCCATAAATGTTTGATGATAATAGTTGAACAAAGCACAGACTGCGCCTTTAACATGCGTTTCTGTCTAGATTTAGAGGAAAAGGTTTTAGGGAATTCATCATGTCACTAGCTTAGTTGGTAGCCAGTTACCCCATAATCAACCTCCACCCAAGTCCAGTTGTGTTCAGGTCACAAACAGAGGAACACAAAGTACAGACTTAGTTTTCGACATACTTGAAAAGATCAATGACACAATGTTTCACCTCCCACACACTATTCATTGCCTACATTGCTATCTAAGTTTCTGACAGCATACTTTAGAGCTGTTGTACACCTCTGAGTTTTGGAACAAATGAAGTATAAAACAACAAAGGGGTATGTTCTGGGTAGTTGTGGTATGCTGGTCCAAGACAGAGCTTAGGAAAGTGTGAAAAAGTGAAATTGTGTATAGACCTCAGTGAACAGACTCAAGAGTGGTAATGGTTTTATTAAGTAGCCAGATGGCCTTCCAGAGTAGCCAGAAGAGCAGACAGGCCCCAGATGACAAATGATGGGGAGGCCCCTCCCTATGAGCATCTTTTATTTGAGACAATGTGTTGACACTAGGTATGGAATAAATTCATGATTGCACCACTCATGCAAATTTTCAAAGAAGAGCAGGTGCTATTCACTGACCTTCCCAAATGCAAGTTTGTCAGAGAAAATATCCCAACTCTTCCAAATTCAATTTCAGCAGGCTCTAGCCCTATTCCTTCCCCCCCCCAAAAAAAATCAAAAATAAAATTCCAAACAAAAACAAAGTAAGGAAAAAAATAAGTTGAAAATTGTCCTTCTTTTGAAATACTTGACAGATGTCTTGCAGAAATTTAGAGTATCATCTGGCTGCTAAGAATCTAGTCATTTTAAAATGGAGTATTCATGAATTCCTCACAGTCAGATCATAATGGAACGCAATATATACATATAACAAGTAAGTAAGTTTTTATTGGTAAATGATTTCCAGGTACACAAAGACCACTGTAGACAGCTTGTGTTTTAGTCATCAGAAGAAAGGTTAATTGTGTGCACATAGTAATGAGAATGTTCTTTGTGCTTTTGTGTACGTGTATGTTTTATACATCTGAATAACCAAATCGTGGTTCTTCATGAAGAGATGACTCTGAGGCTCTAAATTCTCCAGCTGAGTAGTCTATGCAAGTTGGAAAAAAGAGGAGGGGGTAAATGGTAAGTTGCCTCATGTCCTATTAGTTTTCCAGAACTCAGACTTTGAGATAATTTAGAAAATATTCAGTCATTCACTGAAAATAACTTTTAAATTACTACTGTGTGGCAGGTGCTGTTCATTTTGGTGACAAAAAGAAATAATGCTGTTTCCATGCAGCTTATTCATTGTCATGGAGAGCAGGAGCAGAACGATTAAGGACGTACTTCATAAGAATCAAAGAAATGAATGTGCCAAATTGCAAAGACATTTTAATGGAGAGCATGCTAAATTAAAAGATTAATCTATGGTGCAGTTATAAAAACACAAGCAGGAACTTGGTGAAAGGAGCTGAGAGAATTATGAAAATATCAAGGAGACTAGCAATCCATCACTTGTCAATAAGATCAGGGTTGGAGGTAGAGTTCAGCTTGTAGAATGCCTGCTAAAAATGCTTGATGCCTTAGGTTAGCTCTCCAGCACTGCTTCAACCAGGCCTGGCTGTCTCAGTACTGTGGTGGGGACAACAGAATCAGAAGTTCCGGGTTATCTTCAGCTGCATAAAAAGTTTCTGTGTAGCCTGAGCTAGATGAGGCTGTGTCAGAACCTTTCTGAGGAACATCTGACACTTGCTAGAACTCTATTGGAAGTTTAAAGAATATTTTCTAATTTAGTTTTTCTTTGCATCATATAAATCTTTCGCCTTTTTAAAGACCATGTTGTATGTTGTGGAACTTCAGACTGAGTTGAGGATATTGAACTACTTAGGCTGAAAAAATGAACCCAAAATAGTGGTAGTAGTGGTTTGAAAGAAACCATCATTCAGGTCATCCAGGTGAAAAGAAAGCTTCCTGGAGAGGTGTGCTGGAGAGCATTGGTATTATACTAGAGAGTAAGGGTGTAGGGTTCTCCCTGGCAACTTCTTCATACATTGACAAACCTGATAAAATTATGTCCAGTTCCTATCTGGTCTGAAAACCAAGCATATTTGCTGTCAAAAGAGCGATTTAGTGGGAATCATATGAAGCCAAATCCAGTTGCATTTAATATGGAAAATAGTAAAGCACATGGCAGGTATGAAATACTGTCAGAGTGTCAGAATACATTACAACCACTGGAGGAAAGTCAAAACAGGATGCTATCACTTACCCTTTCCCAGAATTACCGTCTCCCTGCAGATGTTACAAATCCCTTCTATAAAATCCTGCCTTTAAAGTCTCTACTCTCTGTCCTTGACATAGTGTAATTGACATCCACTGCACCTATTTGGTGCCTAATGTCCAGGGATGGCTATTTTACTTCAGTTGAGGTCGAGATCAGTAGAGGTCTATTCTAGCAATAGCAAGCAAGATCTGCTCCACAATCATTCTCCTGGCAGTGCACCCACATCCACCAAACCCATTTCTGAACAAGTGGTGAGTGGCACTCACCAACAAGTGGCAGAACAAGTGGCAGAAGGGAGCAGAGAGAGAATTTCTTTACTGCATGGAGGAATCAAATATAGCAGTGTGTGTGTGCACACCCACAAGCTAACAGGCAGGCCAGCCACAGACAGGAGCTCGAGGAAAGGACTAACCGATGTCATCTAGGAGCAGAGAGGCAGCAACGCTAAAATGAGAGGCAAACACCTGGCTTCTATTTCTGCCTCTGCCGCAGACACTCTGGCAGCTTGTCCAGAAATTGCAAAGTTGTGGGTTTTACTTGGTTGGGAAAAGTTTGCCTTGTGGTTTCCTTTACCCGTGGGAACCTTTTGCTGCTTTCCTTCCTCCTTTTCTGAAATTGTCATCATGATCACCTCTTCTCTGGAATTTGACCAAGTTCCTTGGGAGATTCTAGAACTTGGAGTGGGAGACAGTGTCTTTGATTTTGAGACCCCATTCTCTTTTCTCCACATTCAAAAAAAAAAAGAAAGAAGCCTGTTGCTGACCATTATAAAACAGCAAGCTGCGGTTACAGATCCTATGAGTGGCTTTTGTTTAGAAATGGACACTGATCTAACAGCAAGTGTTTCCTGTGAGAACAAATACCCTTTCCACTGAGAGCAGCACATTAGTAACTGGCCTCATTTCATTCCACAGAGCATCAACAGAGCTCTAGAATGTTAGATAACTCTTAAGTATCAGTCACTCAAGATGTGTGTGTCCACAGGAGGAGATTCAAGAACAAATAAAAATATTAAGGAACTATTTTTAGCATAAGTAGCTTTAGAAAGCTATAGTCAAGACAAGCCCCAGCTAACTTTTCTGATGTAAGTTGGTGAGCTCCTGAGACTTCACATATCTAGCAAATCTACGTAACTAATTCACAGAGAAGAAGGCTAAAACAGACACACTGATTGGAAAATTTGAAGCTTTTCAGGGTTCATCCCTGAGATTGAGGAGGCAATGATGGGGATTAAGTCTTCAAAGTGGCTCACTGGAGGAGGAACATGAAAGACATGAGACTCATTTTACTCACTTGTGAATTGGGACTAGTAAAATTCCTGTCTGCACACATATCTCATAGAGTTGCTGTATGGAATAAGCAAGTTCAAGAATCCCACTTATACTTTATACATTAAGTCATAAATCCCATCACGTAGACATTACCCAATTATGTATTTTCCCTCTGTTTGCAGGTGAGATAGTTTCCAGATCTACCTGTGAATATCAAGACGTGTGGATATTCAAGTCCCTTATATAAAATGGCATACTACTTAAATATAATTCATAGATATCCTCCCATATACCCTATATAATCTCTGTAATTATACTTACTAAAATGCAAACACTATATAAATACACATGTTATTTAGAGAATGCCAACCTGAAAGCAGTCTGGATGTGTTCAGTACTGTTGAAAATATTTTTGATTTATAGTTGATTGAATGCCCAGCATGAGAAGTGTTTGCATATAAAAGATAGATTTTGAAGAATATCTGGTTATTAAGTCTGAGAAAAGCATGAAGATCTAGGAAAATAGTGCCATTAAGAGGACATGTTGTCCAGCCATAGGCATTTTGGTAGAAGAGTTCAGGAGTAACTGATTAATTGGACGAATGCTCAGCGGTGACATTGATATTCTTTACACTTTTCAATATGATTCAAGCTAGTTAGAAGTTGATATTTTCCATTTGCTGTTTCCAACAATCTTAACTTCCTCCTCCTCCCAATGAAATAAATGTGACCACTTCTGGTCACCCTCCTGTGACTGCCAAACCTATTCCTACCTCTGATCCACTTACTTAAGTCTGGGGATGGTATGAAGAGGAGAGAACATGGAGAAGACCATGTCTCGGCATCTCTCTATCAGGGGCTACCCTCCTCTCTGTTGCTCTGTGAACCACACCTTCCTTTTTTTCCCTGGCTCTAGGTTCAGCTGTGCTAATCAGCTTCTGGAGGAGGCCACCACATGTAGAGAGGGAAGAAAGGGAGGCCTGCTCTTCCTCCTCTGCTCTGGCTCTGGTTCACATCATTACAGCATCTTCTTTGGCTCAAAAGTGATGTCAAAAGCCTCACAGCGACACTTTAGAAGTCCATGTTTAGCAGCTCCCCCCGCCCCCCGCAAGTCTCTAAACTCTAAAACTACCCAAATTAGGACTGGCAGAAAGGCTTAGAAGGTAAAAGGTGCCTGTGTGCAAAGCTGATAGTATGAGTCACAAAAGCCCATATCTGATCGAAGGAGAGAGCCAACTTCCAAAAAAAGCTGTCCTCCACATGCATGCTATGCATGCATACACTTGCACCCCTCTCTCTCTCTCTCTCTCTCTCTCTCTCTCTCTCTTTGTTTCCCACCTCTCTCTCACACACATATGCACAAATAAATAAATATATTAGAGTAAACAAGTTTTCCCTTATTTCTTTTTTACTGTATATAATAGATGCCTGCCTTCTGCCATGACCGTCTGTGGGAAATCTCAGAATCTTTTCTTCCTCCTCACCTTTTTAATACAAGCATGAAATGAACAATACTTACATGAATGAATTTAAGTTTAATTTAATAATGTCATGCACCCCAACAATACAAGCCAAATTTGGATAGCATGATTTTTATATACACAATATTTAAAATGGATCATATGTAATATATAATAATGATTACTTTATAAAGTTAAGTAGTTGTACAAAGTACAAACTTCAGCTCTGTTTTCAGTACACAGATGTCTATGTGAATAACAGATGTGCATTATGTTCTTGAATGGTTGCATGACTTCTCTCCAAATCCATTTGTTTGATTTTTGTGCATCTGTTGTTCAGTTCACACATAGACAGCAAAGCATGATGCTGTGTTATTTCCTTGTCAGGGATAAATTCATGTGAAATTTTGTAAAGATGAATAAGCATGAGAAAGCTGACTAGCAAAGATGTAAATTCCACAAAAAAAAAAAAACCAGTGATAACACTGGAAGTGAAAATCAAATACAGGAGTTACAGAATTCAAATTCAGATAATGAAGTTCTAGGAGAAATTAACGGCTATGGAAATATTAATACCCTTGCTAGTCAAGATACTGGACTTAGAGCTGGAGGAAGTTTGTGAATGCAAATTTATTAGCATGAACAAACAGAGTAGGTTTGACCAAAAGCCTGGGATTGTCCCAAAGGAAAGAATGCTGGCAAAATTGACATAGTCAGGAAACTTAAGGAGATATTTCATGACATTGAAAACAAGGAAGATAAAATGTTGAACTCTAACACAAGCTTAGAAATTTGCCAAGACATGCCAATACCAGAATGCTTGGATTATAAATCAGAACATAAAAAAACAGCACAGTTTAAATTATTATTGAAGCCTTTAAAAATATACATTAAACACTTGAAATACTTATGCATCTGATTATTTATAGTGTGCTAAATAAATGTTAGCTTTACTGTTTTATCATTTTTAGCATTTCTGGTACATTTGTAACCAAGAAGAAGAGAATTTTATTTTTGTCTTGACAAAGATGTCTGAGAGCCTTAAATAATCATGGCACTCATGTTTATGACTTAAGACCGCTTGTGTAAGGACAGCTCGACAATTACATCTACAGTCCCATTACCATGCAATGCAAAGACTGTGCTTGCATTTAATAAAAAACTCTTTATAAGAAGTTCTTTCTGCTGAGTGGGGGTAGATTCAGAATGCTTTTCTGGCCTAGATTAAAAATATAAATCTCTGCCTCTTACATTGTCCTGCATTTTTGCTATGAGTTACTAAGATAGAGTAGTCAATGAAAAGACAGAAAACCTAAGTATGAATTTAAATTTTATTAGTTTTCTAAACATATCGAACTCTAACAGATAAATGAGATTGAATAAGTTCAGTGACACAAGATGGAAGAGAGGACAATTACACAGTCATGGATCCTCATAGTCTCATGTGTTTGGCAAGGTCATGGCGTCTTTGAGAGGTGGGGCTTGTTAGAGGAAGATCTTCACAGGGGGTGGGCCTTGAGGTGGATTAGTCTTACCTTACCTCCTAGAGAAACCTATTCTTACAACTGGAGTCTTGTAGCTTTCAGCCTCCAAATGTTTGAAGTGACTTAGCCTGTCTCCAACTCCTGCCAGCCAACCATGCCACTTCCATCATGAAAGATTGTCTTTTCCCTCTGGAACTGTAAGCTGAATAAATTTCCCTTTCTCCCATTAAGCTGCTTGATTTTGGGTATTCTCTCATTGAAACACACAAGGGTAACACACACACACACACACACACACACACACACACACACACACACACACATGAAAGTACAGAGAACAGGTTGAATAAGAGCCCAAAGATATCCAAAATTTGATCTTCAGAGTCTATGAATGGTACCTGACATAGAAAGAAAAGACATTTCAAACATGATTTAATTGGAGATATTATAAAATTGAGAGGGAGGCATTATTCTCAATTATCTCAATAGGTCCTTGATAAAATCAGTAGTGTCGTTATTAGAAGTAGTAGGGTATTTGAGAGGATAGTGGAAAGCATACTGACAAGAAAGCAGTGCAATGAGGGAAGAAACAAGAGGGAATGTAGCAGCCTAAAAAACCTTTCCAGAACCAATACAGTAAGGAAACAAGCTGCAGAACAGGGAGAAAATATACACAAGCCATTCATCTGATAATTACTTACTATTCAAAATATATTAGGAATTGATCTACCTCAATATCAACAAAATAATAAAAATTTTAAAAAGGCAAATCTTCAATTGGTATGCATTCAAAGAAGACATTAAATGGTCAGTGAGTATATAAAATGTGTGTAATACCCTAAGCATCAGGGGGACTTCAAATGAAAACCATAATGAGGTTTTAGACCAACCTGTTAGAACAGTGCTTATCAAAACGGCAATAGCTAGTGAGTATTGGCAAGCATATGGAGAAAAGGAAAACATGGCACACTATCAAGAATAAATAATGTCCCTTCCCCTCCACTCCGCCGCCGCCGGGAAGCGCGCGCAGCCCAGCCTGACCTCACCCCGCCTCTACCCAGGTAAGCTCGGTCCCCGCCCACCCCCAGAGCCCCAGGCCAAATAATACAGTTTAGTGAAAAACGCACAGAAATTAAAAGAAGATCTTAAGAGTTAAAACGACAATGCCAAAGTCTAAGTGCAAATCCATGAGAAACAACAATCAAGTAAACAAATATCCCACTGAAGGAATTAATCCCATAATGTTAGACTCTGACCAGAACAAACCCATGGAAAATGGCCAAGAAAGACTGACCCAGGATGACGACCTTCAAAATATGATCATTACCATGTTCAGTACTATGAAAGAGGAAAGCCGGGAGGAATTAAATAATCGAATCAATCGCTTTGAGGAGGAACACAACAGACACATGGAGGAGTTGAGAAAAACAGTGCAGGAATCAAAAACTGGCATAGAGCAGTTAAAGCAGACTCAAGCAGAGTTTAAAACTGAGCTAAAAGATAAGTTATCTTCAACCCAGAACTCCACAGAGTCTTATCAGCAGAACTAACAAAGCAGAAAACAGAATTTCAGATCTTGAAGATAAAGTGGGAGTATTAACCAGCTCAATGGAAGAGATTGTTAAAGCCAAAAAGATGCTTGAGAGAAATATCCAGGAGATATGGGACACTCTGAAGAAGCCCAATATGCGTATTCATGGAATACCAGAGCAAGAATTTCAAAATACCACCCCTGAGGAAATTTTTCAAATGATCACCAAGGAAAACTTTCCTCATCTAAAAAAAGAGAGGCCCATCCACATACAAGAGGCATTCCACACCCCAAACAGATGTGACCAAAACAGAAGCTCACCACAGCAAATAATAGTCAAAACACTCCACATTCAAGATAAAGAACTGGTGCTGAGAGCTTCAAAGGAGAAAAAACAAGTCACTTTTAAAGGTAAACCTATTAAAATAACAAATGACTTCTCAATGGAAACACTAAAAGCAAGAAGAGCTTGGAGAGACATACTTCAAATATTGAATGAGCAAAAATGTCAACCCAGGCTGATTTACCCTGCAAAACTATCCATCATGATCGAGGGAGAAAAAAAAATCTTCCAGCACAAAGACAACTTGAAGGGATACATGTCCACCAAATCAGGCCTTCAAAAAATGCTAGAAATGATACTCAAGCGTGAAGAAAAAAACAGGCATATCCAGGAGAGCAGAAGGCAAGTATAACACTATTAAAAGTGAAGCAATATACTTATAAAAACTACTAAACATAATAAATGTCTGGAATTAAAAATAGTTTCACCATTATAACACTAAATGTTAATGGAATTAACTCACCGATCAAGAGACACAGATTACAAATTTGGATTAAAAATCACAATCCATCAATCTGCTGCCTGCTGGAAACCCATCTCACCACAAAAGATAGGCACGCTCTAAAAATAAAAGGCTGGTCAACAATTCTACAAGCTAATGGAAGCAGAAAACAGGCAGGGGTAGCCATTATGATATCAGACAAAGTGGACTTCAAACTTACAATATGATGCTGAATGAGAACTGGATTCAGGAAGAAATTAAAAAGGAAATTCAAGATTTCCTGAAAGCGAATGATAATGAAAATACAACTTACCAAAATCTCTGGGACACAATGAAAGCTGTTCTAAGAGGTAAGTTCATACTTCTTAATGCCTACATCAAAAAAATGGAAACATCAGAAATAAACAACTTAACAATGCAGCTTAAAGCTTTAGAGAAACTAGAGCAATCTGATCCCAAAAGTAGTAGAAGAGAGGAGATTAGCAAAATAAGGGGAGAAATATCTGAAATCAAGATTAAGAAAACAATAGAAAAAATCAACCAATCAAAAAGCTGGTTCTTTGAAAAAATCAACAAGATTGATACACCCCTAGCTAAACTAACCAAAAGCAAGAGAGAGAAAACCCAAATTAACAAAATTAGAAATGAACATGGAGTTATCACTACTGATACCCAAGAAATCCAGAGAATTATAACATCATATTTCAAAAACTTATACTCTGTGAAGTTTGACAACACAAAAGAGATGGATGAATTTCTAAGTAAACACAACTTACCTAAATTGAATCAGGAAGTTATGAATTATTTAAATAGTCCTATAACATATAAGGAAATTGAGGAAGAAATCTCGAATCTTCCCACCAAAAAATGTCCTGGACCAGATGGATTCAGCACAGAGTTCTGCCAGACATTTAAGGAGTTAATAACACCAATACTCCTTAAACTGTTCCATCAAATAGCAAAGGAAGGAACACTACCAAATTCCTTCTATGAAGCTAATATCGTTTTAATCCCAAACCTAATAAAGACTCACTTAAAAAAGAAAACTATAGCCAATTTCTCTGATGAACACAGACGCAAAGATTCTCAACAAAGTCTTAGCAAATCGGATTCAAAAACATATTAAAAAGATCATTCACAGGGATCAAGTAGGCTTCATCCCCGGCACACAAGGTTGGTTCAACATACGCAAATCAATAAACGTAATTCACCATGTAAACCAGTCCAAAGTCCAAGACCACATGATACTCTCGATAGATGCAGAAAAAGCTTTTGACAAGATCCAACAGCCTTTTATGATCAAAACGCTAGAGACAGTAGGAATGGAAGGAACCTTTATCAATATAATAAAAGCTGTATACAACAAGCCCACAGCAAGGATTATGCTCAATGGGGAACAATTGGAAGCATTCCCACTTCGATCAGGAACTAGACAAGGCTGTCCACTCTCACCACTTCTATTCAATATTGTACTTGAAGTCTTAGCTGAAGCCATAAGACAAGAAAGGGACATAAGAGGGATTCAAATCGGCAAGGAAGAAGTCAAGCTATCCTTATTTGCAGATGACATGGTCTTATACCTGAGTGATCCCAAAAACTCCACCAGGAAGCTCCTGGAACTAATTGAGAAGTTCAGCAGGGTGGCATGATACAAAATAAATATGCAAAAATCAGAGGCCTTCCTATATGCTCAGGATGAAAGAAGTGAAAAAGCCTTGAAAGAAACAATCCCATTTACTATAGCCCCTAAAAAAATGAAATACCTTGGTATAAACCTAACCAAGGAGGTAAAAGACCTTTACAATGAAAACTTTAAAACCCTAAAGAAAGAAATAGCAGAAGACACCAGAAGGTGGAAAGACCTCCCTTGTTCCTGGATTGGCAGAATCAACATCGTAAAAATGACCAATCCTACCAAAGGCGATATACAGATTCAATGCTATACCAATCAAAATCCCAAAGCAATTCTTCAAAGAAGTTGACCAAACAATCTCAAAGTTCATATGGAGGCACAAAAGACCCAGGATAGCAAAGACAATCCTGAGTAACAAAAACACTGCTGGAGGTATTACCATACCAAACCTAAGTCTATACTACAAATCCATAGTTATAAAAACAGCCTGGTACTGGCTCCAAAATAGACACATAGATCAAGGGATGAGGGTTGAAGACCCAGATATAAGCCCACAAAATTACAGCCATTTGGTCTTTGACAAAGGGGCCCAAAAAATCCAATGGAAAAAGAACAGCATCTTCAACAAATGGTGCTGGCAAAACTGGATCTCCACATGCAGAAGATAAAAGCTGGACACGTACTTGTCACCATGTACAAGACTTAATTCCAAATGGATCGAGGACTTTGATATAAGGCCAGAGACTATAAAAACCATAGTTGAAAGGATAGGGCACTCCCTTGAGCTGATTGGGCTAGGCCAACATTTCCTAAACAGACATCCAATGGCACAGTCACTGCTACCACTCTCAACAGTTGGGATCTTGTGAAATTAAAGAGCTTCTGTTCAGATAATGACATTGTAACACCAGCTCAAAGGCAACCCACAGAATGGGAGAAAATCTTCACTAACCACACATCTGATAGAACTCTGCTGTCCAGAATGCACAAAGAACTTAGAAAACTAAACACCAAGGAAACACTGGCCCAATTAAAAAATGGGCCCTGGAACTTAAAAGAAACTTTACCAGGGATGAAATTAAAATATCTAACAAATATCTTAAAAAATGCTCCACTTCCTTAGCCATCAGGGAAATGCAAATCAAAACTTCCCTGAGATATCATCTCACCCCAGTCAGGATGGCAAAAATCCACAATACAAACAACACCAAATGCTGGAGAGGATGTGGAGAGAGGGGAACTCTCCTACATTGCTGGTGGGAATGCAGGCTCATACAGCCACTCTGGCGAGCCGTCTGGAGATTCTTAAAGAAATTAAAGATTGAAATGCCATATGACCCTGCTATTCCACTTTTGGGAATAACCCCCCATACAGCAGAGGTTCACCTTGATAGCATAAGCACAACCATGTTCATAGCAGCACTGTTTACAATAGCAAAGTCACAGAATCAACCCAAATGTCCAACAGTTGACGAGTGGATAAGGAAACAGTGGTACATCTATACAATGGAGTATTACTCAGCCATCAAAAATGATGAATTACTGGAATTTGCTGGGAAATGGATGTCATTAGAAACAATTATATTAAGTGAAGTATCCTAGACCCAAAAAATTAAGCGCCGTATGTACTCCCTAATAGGTGGCTCCTAGGTGGCCCACCTAGAGACAGTAATTGCAAGGATTATGAACAGGAGGGATGGGGTAGGAGGGCCATACCAGAAACAAGGAGAGAAGGGACCATGTTACAGCAGAGAAAATAGGCCTCCATCAAGGACTCAAATAAGTAATGAGACATCTGATTAAGTTCACAGACTTTTGTTCCTGATCATTTACTACTGAGGGGGTATGATCTCACCAGAAGAGGAGGGCATATAGTCTGGCAGATAAAAAGTAACCATTGTGCAAATGGATGATAGACCCCTCCCTCACTGTGGTTTCCCACTTTTATTACATCTACCTTTCAATGTGCTTTTATCACAAGACTCTAGTTTAACAGCTTTTTGTCTCTGGCCAGGGGATAACAATGCCCACCAGGATGGAGTGAAGGGCATTGCAGGAGCAGCAAAACTGCAAAAGAAAATCAACAAACCACAATCCAGAACTTCAGAGACTCTATATCAACCACCTAGAACTAGGCCAGCTTAATCTCTCCCCATCCTGAAGCTCAGGGAAATTTGCGGAAGAGGGGGCCGTAAGAGTGTAAAAGCAAAAGGATGGGAGGAGCAATGATATGTAAGATACTCCATACAAGTTAGGGCTGAAGCAATCATAATTGGACTTTACATGCCCTGTGCATTGTCCAACACACTGTTGACCTCACAAAGTCTAGCATCTGCTAAAGGCACCAAGATCCTTGGAGGCAAGGGATTGGCAGCCACAGCAGTGTTCCTATACCTCAGGGGAACATGGGAAAGGGTTCAGGGAAAGGCCACTGGGTCCTTGTACGTCATCGGAGAGGAGGGCCCAGAGGAAAATCAGGCATGCACAAGAAGGACTCTCTGGGAATTGGGGCGGGAGGCACTGGAGGATGGGAAGGGAGGGGTGTGGGGAGGAAGAACAAGGGGGTACGGGGGGAGGAGGAGGGAGGGAGGGAACTTGTGTACCTATTAAGTTTATATGAGCTGAAATAATAATAAAAAATGTATTAATAAAAAAATTAAGAATAAAGGAGCCAGAAGCAATCTAAAAAAAAAAAAAAAGAATAAATAATGTCAATAAGTAATGTGACCATTAGGGAAACAATGTACAGGTTTCTCAAAAAAAAAAAAAAAAAGAAAACCCTTAAAACAGAGCTACCAATGCTCTAAGGATCTGCTTCTAAATTACAGATACAAAGGAAATGAGGTCAATATATCAAAAAAAATGTCTGGAAGTCTATGTCTTTTGCACTATTATCCACACTAGCTAAGACATAGATTCAGCTTATCTATCAAAGGATGAATAGAGAGAGAGAATGTGTGTGTGTGTGTGTGTGTGTGTGTGTGTGCATGTGTGAGTGTGTGTGTATGTGTGTGTGCATGTGTTTAACACAATGAAATATTACTTAGCCAAAACAAAAGGAACACTCAGCATCTACATCAACTTGGAGGAATGTGAATGACATTCTACTAAATGAACTAAATCATCCAGATTGATCTTGATCAGTTCCCTCGTATGCAGGACTGGGTTTGGACCACATTAGGAGAAGTCAGTGTTCCCAACTTTCTCATCCACCTAGGTCACTTTATCTGTCTGGGTCTAGATTTCTTTACTAGCAAATGGAAACAATAAAGTCTGTTTATGGGGAATTCTACAAGGATTCAATGAGTTTCTGTTGGCAACAGTTCTTTGTGCTGTAAGATTTTACAAGTCTAGATAACTTGATTATCTCAGAGTCCAACTGGATTGTGTCTGGCCCACCAAAGTGTTTATATATAAAATATAATAATGCTGCTCTGTGTGACGATTCTGAACTAATGTCTCTGAAGGGCCAAATTATAAAAATATATCTAATAGTAACAAAACATTTCTAAGTACTTAAGGCATAATGATTACTCAATAAATATTCTTGGACTCTACCTACTTTACCTCATTTCCCTACTGTCACCTTATTTCAAATACCCAGTGCTCTAATTATTTTTAGCCAATTCTCACTGAATTGCATGAAGTTTATGTGAAATCTTTGTATGCCAAACAGATAAGAAAAACAGAAGTAGGCCACCAACCATCTAGTCATACTTGGAACTGGAGACTAACCAAGACAGTCTTTCAGCTTTGCAAGGAGAATTCAGGGGGGCTGGGTCTTACCAATGCTATTCTCAAGCATATGTCAATCAAGCTCTCTCCTGGATGAATTAGCTCATACTCAATTATCACATAATTCTAATGATACCAAAGGGAAACTTTCCAGCATCATTCTTGATTGCTTACCTGGTTACCAGGGGTGTCATCTGGAATATACATCAAGTATGTATTACTGCAACAGAATATGAAGCTAAGACTGTAAGTTAAAAATTTTTCTAATTATTGAAAATATTAGAGCACCATAGTAATTTACTCCATTGTACTGAGAACATCAAGACACATCTCTTAAATCATATCGTGAAAAAAAGTTTTGACATATTCTATTTTATTTTATTGGGTTTGTGTCTGTGCATATCAGAGGGTACTGTGTGTGCCTGTTGGAGATCAAAGGGTGATCGCAGGAATCATCTTGGATTGCTTCTACCTCCTATTTTCTTTGCTCTGAAGCTTCCCACGCTCCACTTTCCAGGACTGGAAGTACGTGCTGCAGCCATTTCCACCTGGAGTTTTTACGTGGGATTCGGAATCTGAACCTAAACCTTCTGTTTGCAAGGTAGAGTCTTAACCCCTGAGCCATCTCGCTAGCTATATTGTGAAATCTTTTGTCTGATAAATTCTATTTTTTATTTGTTAATTAAATCTGTTCTTGAGCATTTTTATACACATATGTATAATGCATTCTGATTTAAAATAGCCTCGAAAGGTCTTAGCAGTCAAAATGTGTTAATATAATTACATTATAACTTGGTCTCTGAAAACCGCATTCTTTATTGTAGAAGAAAATAGTTGACCAGCAAGTCTAGTCCTTTTACAGGTTCTTAACCTTGCATTGATAGTGTCTGGCTTTCTTGTACTATCATGGCTCACTGTGGATACCCGGCATCCTTTAGGTTATATGTCCTAGCTCCTTTATTTTACCCTGCTTCTCACACCCTGGGAATTCTTTTTTTAACTTAAGGTATTTCTTAATGATAAGAGACAGATAAAAATCAGTGTTCTGTAAATTCATTCACTGTTGTTTAGAACATTAATTGAAGAAAATGTTTGGAAAGCTTATAATCTTTATCTTTTTATTCTAATGCAAGTATTACAGTTATCAGACAACTCTGATCTGTCCTCACATGAGCTCAGGAGTTCACGCACAGCTGCAGCAAATCACATCTAATATTCACTCTTACTACCCAAGCAAGATGTCTGTTCTAAGAGAATTAACAAAGTGTATGTTTCCCATCAGCAGCAAACATAAGTCTTGTATTAATTGAAAAACTGTTGATCATCATGAACTTGGAAAGGTAGGAAAGGGAATTTGAATTGCAAGAAAAAAGAAAAAGCTAGGTGGAAGAAAGAAAGGGAAGGAGAATGGGAACACAAAAGAAAGAAGAAGGAAAGATGATTGAGAAGGAAGATGAAAGGGACGCGAAAGGAAGGAAACAAGGGAACAGAAGGAAACAAGAGAAGAAAAAGGAGAAAGAAGAAGAGGAAGTAAGTGAAAAGATATAAAAAGAAATAGCTGGTACATACTTATAATCAAGTACATGCCTGAAATCCTAGAATTGAGGAGGCAGAGTAAGGAGGATTCTGTAAGTCAGAACCCAACCATGGCTACACTGTGAGACCTTGTCTCAAATTAAATAAATGCAAAAACCATAAGTATCTCCTAAGATTTCACATGGATGAAATTCTGAGGTCTGCAGAGCTGCATAACTTTCAAGAGAAGTCGCTCAGTTTTTCTGGATATGTGCATAGCTTGGAGACAGGAAGGTTCGTACAAAGGAGTATCGTGTGCACAGGGTTGAAGGGCGACTAGAGAGGCTGCCGACAAGCAGCAGCCCTCATGGGAGACTGATACAATAGACGGATTGTTTTAACCAAGAACAACCAAGAAGCACTAGGTCCTCCAGCTTTCTCTCAAAAGGCCAAGGGACTCTGTGGAGAGAAATTCTATTCCATGCAAATATTAGCTCAAAAATAATTAAAAAGGGAAAACAGGTCACTCAACTGTTAATTAGGTAATAATTATCCAAGACAAGGTGTAGAAACCATACTGTACTCCAGAAATATCTAGGTCTAAGAGTCCAGTAACAACACAGAAGTGTGAATTGTGAACTCTGACCAGGATCTAAAATAATGCTATCTCGCGTGGTGTGTTATGAGCACAATGGTGTCAAATATGGAGACACTTCTCTAGGAACATGGGGCTACCAGGGGAATTTCCTTGTCACATACTCCCCCCTTTACATTCTTATCAACAGACTGCCTACCCTGAGATAAAACCTTGTCTGGTATCAGAGGCTGAATAGGAGAAAACTGCTTATTCTGTTTGGATAGTCTTGTAACTGTACTTAATATCTGGCACCTGAGGAAGGCCGGTAATATTAATAAGCAATCTATCTGGAGTGATTATATGTGCCAGGCTCTACCCTGAGAGCTTTGTATGCAGACCTATAACTACCCCAGCTCAGTGAAGCAGGACTTATCATCTGATTCATATTGCAGGGCCGAGGCCTCTGGCTCAGGGTCACGCAGACAGAAAGGAATGACAACAGCACTGAGATCTACTTAGTCTGATTCCAGAGCTTTCAAAATAATTGTTGTTCATTCTCTTCAGCAAGAGACAAAACCTAGTCATTTTATTATTGGTGTTAGCATTATTTTTATAGCTCTTCAGACCTTAACAGAATTCTTTGGAAGCATTATTTTAACTGACCATCACAAGAACACCAAGGTTTTACCCACCTGCTCTATTGGTAGAACTGCCATTAGCACAGGTCGAGGACAAGGCTGGTCATGATAGCCCCACCCTGCACTGTTTCCCTTAACCTCATTCCTGAGGATTCAGTAACATAAACCACCAGGTGGGTTCTCACTCTGGAAACCCTCTTGTCCCTGTCTGCCTCGGATGTGGCCCCTTCTGATGGTCTTTGCCACACTTTTCTGGACATCTTCCTTCTTGGGATTGATCTTGGTGATCTTACTTTGTTGGCAGCATTTAAATCCATGGTTTCAGGAAGCTCTCTGCTTTAGCACTCACCAGGCCCTATTTCTTAATGAGAATAGTGTAGGTGTTAAAGCACCCACCCAGCCTGGCCTGCAGGACAAATGATCTACAGATTTTCAGATATCTACTTTACTAATTATGTGCCCAAGATGTGATTTCTTTTGCTACCTGACATAAGGTTTCTGACTCCTGTTCTGCAGACAATTACTTCTTATGGTTGGTCAGTGTCAGCAACACCAAGGAGATGGGTCTTTGCTAGGATGTCTGGTTTGGAGATGGCTATGGCAGAAATGAGCAAGAGTTCTCAGAGAAAAAAAACCACATGAGGTCAATGCACAGAGAAAGAAAGAGCAGAGTGTGTTAGAATTCAATGCAGATTCTAAGTATACAGCCAAAGGAAATATTAAATAATGGCATGTCAAAGAAACACCTGCACACCCTTGTTTACTGCTGCAGTATTTATATGCGACCAATATATGTGCCATTCAGATGGATGGATTAAAATATATATTTTATGTATTCATATACATGTATGCATATATGTATGTATATATGAGTATTATTTGTCCATTATAGCAAATGATTAAACTGAAGGACATTATGGGAAGTAAAACAATCCAGACATAAGCAGATAAGTTTGGCATATTCTGTCATATGGATGCTTTAAAAAGCCTATCAAAATGCATAATGGAGATAAGTAGAGACTGACAAGGTCAGAACAAGATTGGCTAGTGGGTACCAAAATTCAACAAGACAGAAAGAAGAACTTCTAGTGTTATGCATCACAGTGAAGTGGCTGAAATTCATAATGACTTGCATAATTTAGGATTTACTAGATGTGAGGTGATTGAAGTCTCCAAACATAAAGTAATAAGATGAAAATGCTTATTACCTTGGTTTGATCAGTATATTGGTGTATAGATATTGTAATATCCCACTGCATTCTAAGAAATATGTGCAATTATTACTAATTAATTAATTTTAATGTTTAAGGAAGTAGAAATGATGTCTATCTGGATTTGACTATTCTACATGGTACACATACATTCAATTATCTCACTGTAGCCTGTCAATTCGATAATAAAAATGAATAAATGGACAAAAAATGCACTGTAGAATTAATTAGCAACTAATGAGGTGGTAAATGAATTGTGTTTCTAGGTTGTAGATGGGCATGAATGAATGGGTCAGTGAACAAGCAAAAGGCAGGAACGCCCATTGGGTAAGCACCAGCTGCGACGGCTGCTTTCACAGCTCTATCCACCCCGACAGCTCTGTGACATAAGAGCAGTTATTATACTTACTCCACGTGATTGAGCTTTGCCCAAGATAATCCAGCCAGCAACTGGAGACTTTGGGGTACAGCTTTGGTTGTCTTCACCTGTCTTCAGGATTGGTTTTAATTGGATATGGTGAGTTCAACAGGTCAGAAGACAGATGCTATTAGAACGAGGGCTCGCAATGCACACACAGAGTATCAGAGAGAAGACCCAGCAGGGCCATAGACGGAGCCCCAGGGTCGATGCAGAAGGAGGAGAAAGAAAAGGCCAAGGCCTTACTTTTTTTTTTAGTTACAGAGAGGAAGGGATGTGACTGTTTATAAACAGCTGAGCCTCTGAGCCTGGGATTAGGGAGTTGTGAATAGCTTTTTCTTCCAGGTTGGGAGAGGGGCTGCAGTGGTCCAGTACTTAGCTACAGAGAGAGACTGTGTGGGCAGCGAGACAGTGTCGTCAAGAGAGTTACTTGCTTCCCCTAGGAATTAGCTAACGTTGAAATGAGGAGTCAGTCCTTTACCATAAAACAGTAGAAAATGGAAACCATAGGGAAGCATGGTGACTTAACCTAGAATTCCTACCTCCCATGCAGAAAAATGGAAAACATTAGGAAACATGGGTAAAATTGATAGCTTTTGTCTCTGAAATTAAGAGTGTCTGATGACTTAAATTATGGAAGTTTAGAATGATTTTTTTCCAAAATACTGTTGAAAAGTAACCTGAAAAGGCAGATTGATTCTATAATAGTAGCCTAAGGACCATTTCTCCTTGGCTATGGTCTACCTACTCCGTTATTCAGGAAACATCTTTCCTGTTACACTAACCTCCTTACCTGTCTTGCGGCTGCCCACTTGGAGTGTCACAAGAGAATCCATATGTCCATAGTGCCTCGCGAGTTTATGATCACTTAGAAATGTAAGATGTGTTTACCTCTGCTTCCTATGTTTTTGGATGAGTTGTAGTCAGAGGCAGAACTCTCCACTTTTTTATTTATTACCTACCTAGTATTCTGCAATCACCATGCTAACATTAACAACAATGCCTGATTTTTTCTGAGCATTTACTCTGCGTCTGGCATTGTGTTAACTACTTTGTAATCATTTTCTGATTTAATGCTTGCAGCAAGTCTATGGGATAAGTCATGTTAGACCAGCTTGAGGAAAGCAGAACACAGGTAAAATAAATAAATCTCTAAGATTAGAATGTTAGCATCGGGTTCACCTTGCCCCCAGGTCTATCTGGGATCAATGCTAATGATTTTTGCCTTTACTATTCTGACTTTCCAATCTCAATGTGCATTGCTTTCTGCAAGGTGTATCAGTCAGACTCATAGCTCCAAGGAGTCTCAACAAACCCCCAAACCAGGCAAGCACAGTCTTGGCAGGGAGGCATTCATGGACTAAGTGGGAGCCAGTGGGGTGACCACCTCACTTGTCAAACAGGGAGAATGTGAACACCAAACAAGTTCAGTAGATAAAGGCAAGGGAGGGGTTTGGTGATAGAGAAACAAAAGGAGAGACCAGCAAGAGAAGCTGGCATTAGGCCTCACCGGGGCCAGATACTGGACCAGCATCAAATGGAGTGTGAGGGCGACTCAAGTGAAGCACCATGTATGTTCTTAGGTAGAACCAACCCCCTGATGAAGTCTACAAATTCCAGACTCATGACTGTAGGGTAAGCACAGGCCTAGAAGAAAGGGAACATCTAAAAAGGATGTCCAGTTTTTAGACATTGCTACGCTATCACCATCTACAAACGTGCCTGACTGTTTTCAGAGTTATCTGAGAAAACATGTGGCCCATAAGCTGCAGTTTAGACAAAACTGCCTGGAATATACTGTGTACACACTTGATCAGCAATCCTGCCTCTCCACGTTAGGTCACCACTGACATCAGAGCATCAAGGCCCATCCTCATTGTGGAGGTAGAAAAGAGTCAACTGTGTTGATTCAGATGAAGACTGAAGGATAACCTTATCTACATACATACATATTTCCAAAGGAAGTTCCTGCTTAGCCTAAATTCTCCTTATCTTCTCCCAAGAATTCCTTTGGATTATGATATTATTTATCAGAGATTTCTAAGTAAAATTTATATGTAGCTATGAAGGATAAGATCCGACTCCTCAGTATCCTGTGAACTGAGTGTATGGATGTGAGCATGCGAAGCTCAGTTAACCTACTTGGAAGAGACTGGAATCTAAGGATACAATTAAGCCACACTATATGCAAATCTTACTGGGAAATACCACCCTTACATAGCAAAGTAAGGACCCAGGTGTGAGAGGAGAGCTAAGTAGCAAGGGAGAGAGGGAGAAGGCAAAGGCAAGAAGTTGCCATTCATTATGCACCTTCCATATCATACACATCTCGTATCTTAAGTAGTACAAAAATTACAAATAAGATATCATATTCTCTTCCTTAGTCCAGGAGAGTTGGAGGCACAGTGAGTCAAAATAATTGTTTAAAGTATCTCTCAGAGATTATAATGAAAGAAATAGGATGAAAATACAGAGTGTGATTCCAAAACCCAAACTGTTTTCCACTGTACCCACATGCAGAAAATGACAAAGATAAATTTGTTTTCTCTAACACTCTCCCAAGGTCTACCTCAGTAGCAGTCAGAATTGAAGCACATTTGCAAAGTAGGTCTTTCGGCCTATTCTGTGCCTACCCAGTTTCTCCAGTCCTTCAGAAACAAGGTTATCTGTTATAACTCCCGAAAAAGCCAACCTTCCTGGTAAGCATTTTGGAAAGCAAAAATCCTTTCCTTCATTTTCAAATTGCTTGTCTGTTTAAAAAGCAATATGAAAAGCTTTCGGAGCTTCAAAACTGACCACGGGAAGACTTCTACATGCCATTGTAAACTGTTAACTGCTGAGAAATAAATATCCGTATTTATTTTTAAGATTTCTTTTGGGGCATGAAGACATTCCAGAAACAGGAATGAGGCTTCTATGTAAAACATCTCACTTATCCCTGTATCGACCTATCCTCTGGAGAGCAAACACTGGAGAGTATCAGAGAACAGCTTGGATTGGTGCTGTGGCCCAACAGATGGCTCAGAATCATGAGGGGGCTTTTTAGGTCTTGTGCTGTCATGAACCTACTGGGCATCTTCAGGAAAGTGTTAACCTCAGTAACAACTCAGGCAGAGGTACTTATAGACTTTCGTGGAGGGCTTGTTACAAATTTCTGGTATATGGGCTGGAGAGGTTGCTCAGGGGTTAAGCCTCCGCCTTGCAGGCGGAAGGTCCTGAGTTCAGATCCCAGATCCCACGTATAGACGCCAGACGGAAGCGGGGGCGGCCTGCGCTTCTGGTCCTGGTAGGGCGGAGCCTGTGAATCCCGGGGCAGAAGGAGGTGGAGGCGTCCATGGTGGTTCGCGAATTCGTCCGTGGTTCTACACATACACACACACACACACACACACACACACACACACACACACACAGATGCGCACATGCACATACACACGCATATGCACACAGTTGAATAAATAATAATAATAAAAAAAACAAATTTCTCGTATGCCTCACCTATACCTTAATAAGCATTAAGAAGTAAACCTGATTACTTATGTCTAGACTTTGGGACAATATTCTGTTCACTTGACACTGTGTTTTATACGGTGAACCACTGAAATGCAGTCCAGGACAAGTTTTGATACCAAATGAATCTAGTAGATAGGCTGAAAAAGAAAGCAGTTACTACAAGGCTGAAGAGGAGCAAGCACTATTCCAGGATTAACTGAAAAAAAAAAATCAGCTCATAATCACAACACTGACTCCATGTCAGGAGGAATTCCAAAAGAATCCCTTAAACCAGCTGCTAGCAAATATTTGGTAAACCCAAGGGGAGAGCTGTTTTTGTTTTGTTTCAAAGCTTTAGTGAAATCCTTTCAGCCTGAGAGATGGAAGGGGTAACATTTTCTTTGTTTATCATTAAGGCAACTAAGAGCCTCTGTCCTCTTTCCAGTAGAACCCAAGAAAAAGTGAAACTTCAAATCCAAACTATATTATTAATGTGCATTCTTTGATCATAAGATTGAAATCTTAAAGAAGACTTGACAACTTTACAAAATTGCCTAAAAGTCGAAATTCAAGAATTCTTTTCTATAAACTAAGATCCATCGAGTGTTCCAAACTCAAGCTGTCTGCCACTTTCATTTATGTCTTATTTGGTGACCTTGAACACATTACTGCCTCTATTTTTCTTTTTTATAAATACTTGTATAACAGCTGACCTTCAGACTGAGGGGTTTAACTGCTTTGCACAAGGAATTCTGTCCTTGTACAAAACAGCTTAAATGAAAAATGTCAACAGATTCAGAAAATTAGAAAACAAACAAGACACAAGTTGGTCTGTTTCTCATTCTCTCTCTCTCTCTCTCTCTCTCTTTGTCCTTATTCATTTAACTAACATTTTGCATTCCTCTTGTAGACTCAGAATCGATCCATTCAGGTGGGAAGAGATTACTATAGAAGCAATAAAGGGAGAACCTGGAAGAGGATTCTAAGCCTAATGTCTTGGATTCTTAGGCAAACTGATAATAACAATAAAAAGTGTTCCTGAAGGGATTCACGAAAAGCCCAACATAGGTGGCAGTAACTGTAGCCCTGATCAAGGTACAACCAGTTGTCATGTGGCCCACTCTGTTCCATTGGAAGAGCTGCCCAAATTTCTGATTTGAGAAAGCCTCTGAACTAGCCCTATAATCTGTGGCAAGTGCACCACGATTTCCTAATAATTGTCTATCCTTAAAGCAATATTGGGAGGTGGGTGCTGTGGCTTCTAGAAGATGAAGCCGAGGCATTTAGAAGACAGTTGCAGAATTCTGTCTGCCTCTTTCCACGGCTCAGCTTCTTAAACTGTGGGTCATGGCTCCATAAGGGGGACACATAACTAAGTGTGAGAGTTGTGAAATTGTGGCAACAATAGAAAGGTTTCAAAATACGCAGTGACCAAGGGTTAACTCTAAATCCAATATATAATGAATCCCTGGTGTCTCTGGCAGCATTTGCCCATGTGGCAACATGTGACTTCACTGCAGCTTTAGTTCTGAACACATAGCATGTGCATGTGTGCCCTAAGTGCACACCATGCAAGGCTGATGAACACTGCCTCGAACACCTTGGCTCAGATTCCAGCAGCACTGCATTTTTGCAGTATTTTTGACATATATGCAAAGATTTCTGCTCTTATAAACACATGATGATCTAATTATAGAAAATGAAAATTCTTCATATTTTCCTACCATCATTCAAATTAGCATATGATCAGATTCTATTGTGTTAGGATGTGTGAATTTTTTAAAATGTTAACTTGAATTTTATAAAAAGACAAGAAAGATCACTGAACAAATTTCAGCTTTTGATTGCAACAGCAGTCCCAACAATTTCTATGCTTAATATTTCTGCCACTTTGGCTACATATTCATGCTGAGCACCAGGTCCGCTTTGAAGATTATAAAGCTGAAATATCCATCAACTCTGAAAAATGTTGGAGATTTTCTTCATTATATAGTGTTAAATACTCAGTCAAGACTCAACTCTTTATGTAAAAAATAAACATGTTCATCTCAATGGTATGTAGATTTACTTTAGTGAACCAAAAAATTACTTTAAAATAAATTCATTTATGAGTTATTGTCATGATTGTTTGGCTTACATACACACAGGGTTGCATAAGGACTTCTCGGGTGGAATGGTGTCTTATTGGGAGTTTATTGCCCTCACTGCTGATCTGGTGACCAACTGTGTAAACGAGAAGATGCCCAGTGTCCCTAGGCATCAATGCTTGTACAAATGGAGATGGTAGTCTCAACATCACTTACTACACAAGATTACAGTGATGCTCTGTAGATAACAATGCAGCAAAACATTCTCACTTTGCAGCACTTCCATCGTACTTACCTGGTTCCAGAATAGAAAACAAAAGACAAACAGACATCTTCCTATTTTTTTTGTCCTGTGGGGATGCTCTGCATTTGGCTTTTGGGGGTCATAAGGATAAACTTCTACAAATCAATCAATTCTAAGTATTTGCCTACCTTTGTGAAAGTATTGCAAGTTCCTTTATATGAAACTCCTACGAAATGCTTTCCCGAGTTATGTCTGCAAGAGATCAGTCTTTCCCCATGGGCAGCTGTCTAACATGCTGGAGACTCTTGTTGTAGCTAACATTCCTCCAGGGGCCTTAATAAGTTGCTGAAATTCTGAACATTAATATTGTAATAACATTAGTTTTGCCTTAATGTACTGTGAAAATGTTTAATAAAAATAAGCAACCATTTCTATGCATATTTTCATATCCACAGTCTTTGCATATATGTGGTTTCCTGTAAGCGTTTTTCCATCCTTGAAATCATAAAAATGCTCAAGTTAATGTAAAAATATGGAACCAATTTCACTGGAGATTATTAGTAGAATGATCCCACTTCATGCATTTGTCAAATAAATATGTTTTCAGAAGCTCCTGTGAACTACATGTAAAGATTATTAACTCAAGGAAAATAGTTGAATGTCAGTTTTTAAAAATTATATACATACTTTCTATTTTCTTAATATTTACCAAAAGGTAAAATTGGGGAGGGTGGCAGTTTTGGAATAATGGTACATTTTAAATTTTTCACATTTTAAGCATAGCAATTTATTTCTCAAATTTCAAATACAGCCCACATCTAAATTTCCATGTCATCAACTGTTGCAGATTTATGCCCATCAGGATGGTTATTATTAAAAATTGAAAATAATGGGGCCTAGTGAAGATATAGAGAAACTGTTGTAGCCACTATGGAAAATAGTTTGATGGTTTCTCTGTAAATTAAACATAGAATTACCATATTATCCAGAAATTCAACTCTTAGACATAAATCTAAAAATAATTGAATACAAAGGCTCACAGAAATACTTATTTGAACATTAATCTTCATAGCAAATTTTCATGATGGCTAAAAGATAAGTACAATCCCACACATCTAAATGAGTAAAGTTTTTTTTTTAAAAAAAAAGTGCTAAAAATCACATAAAAATGAAACTGCCAACAAATAAAAAGAAAGTTGGTTCTTGGTTTGGTGCCTCTGTGTTTGTTTGGTTCATATGAAGCTTAGGAAGCTATTCACCAATCAGTTCTTCAGTCTTACTCTGAACTCTGGGATGGAGAGAGACCATGTGGTTGGTCTACACACATCTAGAAAGACAAAATGGTCCTTTTCAGCCTACTCTGGTACTTGTGCTAGAATCTTTTTCTTTTAGGGTTCTCACCCACTCTGTGAAGGCTCCGTATTTCCCCTTGACTTGCTCGGTGGCATGTCTCCTAGCACTGCAACCTGCTTAGGTCCTCTGAAGTCTGCAGCCTCTCCCTAGAGACTTGCATTCTCGCTCATCTATGCTCTGCAACATATTTTATGTGGATTAAGATTCAGAATTATTTTTTGACATCACATGTTTGAAGTGCCTCTGGAAGTCCAAAGAACTATTAGAAAGGCATAGAAAGGGGCTTTCGCGGCAGTCGTAGCTTTTCCTCCGAGATCCTTCCAGCCCATTAGGTTGGTTTTTGGTGCTTTCTAGGCTTAATTTCCTGCTTGACTGGGACTAAATTCACTGAGGACAAACAGGAAATACGGCAGTGCTGGAGCGAATGGAGAAGCGGTTCCTCTTCCTCTCAGGAGGAGTCCAGGGCTTCAGAACCGGAAGGGGGTCTGCTGCGCCTTCCTCTCGTCCTCCAGATCCTTCTTGCAGCCCTCCGCTAACAGACCCGGTGACTGTTGTAGCACATTGTCAGAAACTTCTCATCCTGCAAATTAATTCCAGCTATTTTTTTAAAATTTCTGCCCATAGACTATTGAATCACAGCTCCTGGATACACTTATATTTTGTGGATCATTAGTCTCATAACCCAAAAGGATGAGGTAAGTTTAATAAATCGTTACAGAAGTGAGAACTCCCAAGGAGAGACAACTTTTCGTCCAGCTGGACATTTGCTCTTCAGACAACTGGAACCACCCCTTCTCTGCGTCTGGAAAAGGCCGGTACAGCCAGGACCCAGAAAATGTTTGTCCCATCCATGCGTTCCTCCTACCCAGGATCAAATAGGACACATCTGCTTTCACATATTTTATTTATTCAGACACTAGGCCTGAACTAGGAGGGGAAAATTAATTGCATAGAAGCCAGAAAGCTCATGGGTGGATGCATAAACGAGAAGTACCACATGAACACCAGTCTGTCCTCTGGATGAAAAGGCCAAAGACCAGACCACGATCTTCCAGATACTGCGGTCAGGTGGGATGTGACAGCACAAACCAGTGCCACCCAGAACTACTTGGCTCAGTTTCAAGCTTTTCTTTTTTTCCTTCCTTCTCTTCTTCTTAACCCCCTCTTCCTCCTCCTCCTCCTCCTCTTTTTCTCCTTCTCCTTTCTTCTTCTCTTCCTCTTACCATCCTCCCTCCTCTTCTTCCTTCTTCCTCCTTTTCTTCTCCTCCTCCCCCTCCTTCTTTTCCTCTGCTCCTTTTCCGCTCCTCCTCTTCCTCTTCTCTCTCCTCTTTCTTCTCCTCCTTCTCCTCCTTCCTCTTCACTTTCCCCCTTCTCTTCCTTCTCCTCCTCCTCTTCCTCTTTTTCTTTTTCTTCTTCTTCTCACTTTTCTTCTTCCTCTCCCTCTTCTTCCTCCTCCTCTTCTTCTTCCTCCTTCTGTGCAGACTTGGGTAGATTTCTTAATCTTAGGTCTCCTCTGTGTAACGGACAGTATTTTAAGGCTCTGAACAGGCCATAGATGAATTCATATTACTTAGATTTTGCCAAAACTCTAAACTTGCTTGAAGAGCGGCATTGTACCTGTGCTTCCTACATTCGGTGCACATTTCTGTCATTCTAACATGTACCACCTGGCTGTCTCCAAGGAGATAAACTGTGGCCAGCTACTGTCACCCAATGTTCTGATCTAACGGTGGGTTGGGGTGCTTCTGCTTCTTTTAACTGCAGGCTTCCCATCTCAGCACTGCCTGACTGTCATGCCTTCCCTCCTGCCTCTCACTAGCCATCCTAGCTACATATTTGATCTCTGCTTGTCATGTGAGTTCTCTTGCAGACCACCATTTCCCTACCCTACAGAGAGCCCTGGCTATTTTCCTGTATCGCCACTTCATCCTCCTAACCGCAGGAATGCATTAGGTAACTGTCAGGTGTTAAGAATTGCTAAGATTATGCAACACTGTCTTGAACCTAGAGGAATTTGAAATTATATAAAAAATAAGACGAAAAGGCTTTGAGAGATATAGGAACGCAAGTTCCTGAAAAAGAAGCTGTATTAACTGACTACGCTGATTAGAATTTCAGTGACTGCACTGGAATATTTCAGGTTCAAAGAATAACTGCATTTTATCTTGGGTGATCTTTATTCCCCCTCTGTAGCCATTCCCTGCCCCTCCTCCATGTCTGTCCTAACATTTTGAGATCCAGGGAAAACTTTTTGAAATGTATTAACTTAGCAGACACCAGGTTTTCCAACCAAAAAGCTAAGAATGTTTTCAGATAATATATAAAATCTATAACTAGAGATCTCCCTGTTTGCTGTAATCTGCCTACCTGATGTTTCTACTAATGTATTTGAAGAGGGTCTTGATTTATGGTTTTAGTTGCTGCTGCTGTTGTTGTGTGCTTATAAAAAGCTCAAGGAGCTGTTGACACATGGAATTTGGAGGAACCTGAATCTGTGTTCCTGGGTCATAGTTACTCATATTTACCTCCATAATAAACTCTCTCTTATCCAATGGAGGTGAGAGTTGTGATTTTTTTTTCCTGTTTACAGGTGAAATTCTAAAGGCAACATAAGTTAGGTGCTTCAAAATCGACTCCATCCTCTTGGAACTGCTACTATGAACCCAACACCCTTGGGTTCAAAACCTTAAATAACTCCAACCAGAGCAAGCTCACCTTTGCCCTCTGCCAACCTTCCCACTTTCCCCAGAATCTTCCATGGAGTCCACGTGGAACCTTTCCTGCGAGACAGTCACTGAGCTAAGAGAATTGCTCGCATGACCATTTCATGTAACCACAAACAATGATGTTATCAACTCCATTTCACCAAATAAGCAGCAGAATCACAATAAGAATAGAGTAATTGACTAAAATTACACAATCAGTGTGTGGAGAACAGAGTTTTTTGTCTCCAAAATCTGTGTCCTTAACTAGATGGAGTCATGTCCCAAAGGATCATCTCTCATCTCTCATCTTTTCCTCCCTGTTTTTTCTTCTTGTGTGAGTAAAGAGATACCAGGTACCATTTCTGTTCTTGGATTGCTAGCCGTCTTGAAAGCTCTTGGAAAATTCTACCTTTTCCTGAAAGTTGTCTTAAGGAGTTAGATATAATACCCCAAACTTTTTACTCCTTAGAATTCAATGCACTCAGTTATGAATATTTATTGAATTTTTTTCTATAAATTGCTCCTATAACAAAATAATTTCCCTGTGGTCATATATGTATATATATATATGTATATATATATTTATGTATATATTTTATTAGCATGAAATATCTGAGGCTGGGATATTTATCAATACAGGAATCTGTTGGTTCATGATCCTGAAGTTTAAAAAATCCAGTAGCGCTATACTAGAATTCGAAAGAATCTTCTTGTGTATAAACCATGGCAGAACAATAAGGCAAATGGGTGGGTTGTGGGAGAGAGACGATGGTGGGGAAAACAGACCAAACCCACCCTTTCCCATTGATAGAAACCTCTTCCGGTTATCACCGGAAGATCCACTCACAAGGGCAGAAGCCTCATGACTGTATAAAGTTCTCTTTCAATACAGACACATTGAAGATTAAATTTTCACCTCAGAAACTCCTTCACACCACAGTCATCAGTGACTCTGGATATATAGATTTTGCCCTTATACATATTTTCCTGTTATTACTCTAGTGCATTAGTTTGTCTATTTCTGTGCCAATATAACACATTTTTAATGACTATTGTTCTGTCTGAATAGCCAAGAGGGTTAATCCCTTTTTCCTGGTCTTCACTTTAGAAGCGAAGTGCACAGTTTAGCTGTCCATATTTAAAGTCAAGTTTACAGATGAATTTAGACAGAGATGACGTCTCAAGGACATTAAGCCATTCCAAACCCCACAATGGAGCATACTTCAATAATGAAAGCATTTGTTGCTGTTTTGCTTTGTTCTTAAGGTTTTACAGTTTTCTAGATTAAAAACAACTCGCCAAAAATTTATTAAACTTACTCCATTGGACTTCATACTTTTTCTCAGTGCTATAGCCAGGCTGTCTTCTATTCTATTTTCTATGTGGTCATTTTAGGAGTATCACAAAGTTCTTTTGTTTTTATATGCTGAAGTTACAATTTTCAAGGTACCTTATTATTTCTAATAATAATTTGTAGGTTCATATTGACTTTTATTGCACATATTACCTGAAAGTATGACAGTTATTAATTCTTTCCTTAGACTTTCCTTAGACTTCATTTCCTTTGTGTGTTTTATTGAATTTTCTATGACTCCCAGCACTGCATTAAACAGTAAAGATGACAGCAAGCACTTTGTCCTGCTCTATTTCAAAAAGAACACTGCTAAAGTTTTCCTATTGTGCACGATGTGAACTATAGATGTACAGTAGATGAACTTAAAGAGATTCCATCTTTTTATTCATTTCACTAAAATTAAGTTTTGTCAAAAACGCATACTGAATTTTATCAAATGTTTTTGGTAGCAGTTAGACTTGCTATAAGAATTTTTGCATTAATCTTAATGTTATAAATTAGAATTTTAAATATTTCATTCTATTCCATTCTCAAGATGTTCCTAGTTTATTATTATTTCATATGGAATTATGACCATTTCCTGTAAGTAAAATTTATATAAATATATTTATTTTATCATATATAGAATATTATGTGTGTATATGTATATATATATTGTTCTATCAGTTAAAAAAATCACATAAAATGAGCTTTCTTAGTTTTTCTATCTTGGAAAGGTAATCCTCCTCCTTAAAGTTTTTTAATGAAAACTATCTCTAAAAGCAATTCAGGCATTTTTGAGGATTGAATTACAGTATTAGTAGCTCTATGTATTTAATGATTATTAATTTGTGAGATTCCCTATTAACATTAAGTAAATTTTGTATATATTTTCACAAGATCTATGTTTTGTATGTTTTCATTTGCGTTATAAACTCTTGATGTTATTAATTGGTAATAGTTTCTATTGTTTCCTATACTTACATGAAATTGTTTATTCTGTCATGTTGTTCATTTGACTATTATAATTTTGCAATGAGATTGCTGGGAATTTCTTATGTCAGTGTCACTACTTTATCTTTAACCAGTTTCTGTTAACACGGGACTTTTAAAATGATCTACAAAATATATACATTAAGTGAAGAAATTGATAGCTTTCGTCACATACACAGGACCGAGAAACCATCAGCAGACTCAAGATAATGAAAGCACATATTACTTCCAAGACATTACAAGAAAATGAACACAGGTAACAGATATCTGAAGACATTTTGGCAATTTTTGTCTTCAAAAACCTCTCACCTCCAACTACCATCCCAAATAACTTTTAATCTGTTTCTTGTCATTGTGGATTAACTTGATCTTTCTACATTTTGTACAGGTTGATGCATCCATAAATATCAAATAAATTCTCTCTCAAAATTATGCCAAAGCTACAGAATAAATAGTTCATTCTCTCTTTTTGCTGCTGACAAATGTTTTATTGCACTGATATAGCATTTGTTTATCCGTTGTTTATTAACATTTGATTGAGTTTTCCTTGTCATAAGCCTTCACATACAAGTCTTTATTATCACTTCTTACTGTGATTTTATTTATTGTTTCTATTGTTTATTTATTGTTTCTATTCTTTCTATTGATTTTATTTATTGTTGGCTAATGATCCTTGCTTTATTTAATTGGATTAGTTTGCTGATTTTTGAGCTTTAAAATTTTTTTGATTTAAATATATATATATAATTTACAAATATTTGAAAAATACCTTTTCTATCAGCACCACTTATTAAAAAGAATCTTTTCATCACTGGGTTAGTTTTATATCACATCAGCGCTCCATACATACGTTCATGGTTCATTGTTTGGCTTTTGATTTAGTTCCAGATTTATCTCCTCCATTCCTAAAGGAATATTACACTGCCTTAATCGGTGAGGTATTATCCACTAACTCTTTTTTGTTTGTTATTTTCATTTGTTTTCTTTTTTCTTGTCAAGTTTTCATATACAAGTATAATGAATTTGTGTTTTATTCCCTATTAACCCCCCCTCTCCTCTCCCATCCTACTCCTCTTGTTCCTTTGCACCCAGTCTCCCTCTCACTCCTGCTTCCTCCATTTGCGAGATTCACTGGCCCAATCTAGGACCCCTGCTTTTCCATGTACCTGGGTACCCTTCAGGGAATGACCCTGCTATGCGTTAATACTTTCTCCTTCTCATGACTCAGTCAGCTTCTCAGATTGGCAGCATATATCTTGAGAACCTCGCTTCTCTGGGGTGAAATTTTGATATGTCCACTATTGATGAGGTCTAGTGAGGTGGGTATCGATACATTGAGCTTTGGGTCAGAACCTGTGTAGCACAGCATGACCCACGGTGAGGTTAGTGATTCCTGCCAGGCTATCTGCTGATTTTCGAAAGCTGCTAATGCTAGCCATCCAACTCTGCTCTTTGTTGCAGTTTTTTAAGGATTTGCAGGACCTCTGTAGGTCTATATTTCTAGGTGAATTTTAAAACCCTTCCATCGGTATCTAGAGAATCTCAGCTCATCTTCCTTCCCCAGTAAAAAGACATATTTTTAGCTGAAATTACACTCTGCCAACTTTATTCAGGTGTCGATCTGTGGGTTGAAGGCTGAGCATTTGGGCACATCTGTAAAGAATGAAGGTAAGCCTGTGGGAGATATCTAATGGATGCGGTGAGATCCAGCCCATGGTGCATAGTACCACTCCTTGGGCAGTTGGGTAGGATGAAGAGAGTTGTTGGTTCACTACTTCAGCATACTTCAGCAGATTGTCAGCTGAGAAAGTTTGCTCTTCTCTCAGCTTTCTGTGCATAAGGCTAGCTCCTGATGTTGATGTAGCTCTCCTACCATCCAGATGAACTATAAGCAGAATGGTAAGCAATAATAAGCCTGATTGTTCCGATGTTATTTTGGTCATGTAGTCAAATTGGTGACATAAAGAACAACAACAGCCTGCACTGACTGGTTAGTTATTTGGGGTAGAACTGATACCCCAGTGATAGCATCAAATTCTCTGGTTCAGAAAACACAAAATAGCTCTGAATTTAATTAAGTCACATCCTTTGTCAATTTTTTCTTTATGTTTCCAATTGGGAAAGACACTATAATTTTTTTAATATCTCTTTCTGATTTTTTAGAAATGTTTTTTCTCTACAGTTTTTATGCATGCTCTCACTTGATAGTCTAATTTTATTTTATGTATTTATTTAGTGTGTGTGTGTGTATGTGTGTGTGTGTGTGTGTGTGTGTGTATGTGTGTGATCAGAGGGTACTGTGTGTCTCTGTACAGGAGGAAGGGTGATTTTGGGAATCATCCTGAATTGCTTCTATTCCTTTTTGCTTGATTCTGAGCTTTCCCAGGCTTTACCCACCAGGGCCAGAAGTGTGGGGCTGCTGCCATGTCTGCTTGGCATTTTTATGTGGGACCTGGAATTCAAACTCAGGACCTTCTGCTTGTGAGGCAGATTCTTAACACCTGAGCCATCCCTCCAACCTTTTGATTGTTTTTAATAAATAGAAATATGACTTTTTGTTGAATTAGTATTCTCAATCTTGCTGAAGGTACTTAGTTCTACTAGATTTTTGTGGATCCCATTAGGTTATTCACAAACTCATTCATATTTCCTTAGAATGAAGACACTTTGCTTCTTCCTTTCTAGTCAGATGTTTCTGCTTTTGTTTTTTCTCACATTGCACTGCATGGAACATAAGTGCCCTATTCAATGGAACTGGAGCTGGTTTCTGAGAAAAATAAGCAGTTGGGTGTGATGGCTCATACTTACAACCCAGCACCCAGGAGACTGAGGCAGGTTGACCACAAGGTACAGGCCAAGTCCACATGAGAAGTTCAAATTTAGCCTGGGTTACAGAGCTAGAGCCTGAATCAAAACAGCAACCCAAATACAAACAAACCACCAAATACAAATCAAAAGCATTTTTTTGTCTTTTCTTTCAATCGTAGAACAATTTTCAGAGAAAAGTAAGAGAAGAACCACTCAAAAATCTAAGTTCAAAGGAGAGAGGAGAGAGAGCAAGAGAGAAGGTGCAGATATACGTGCCATGGAACACAGGTGGAGGTCAGAGGACAGCTTTTGGGAGTCCATGTTCTCCTTCAATTACCTGGGATTTTGGAAATCAAATTCAGATCACCAGGTCTGCAAGCAGGCATTTTACCACTGAACTATCTTGCCAGTCCCTAATTTAACATGGCTTCAAGATCTCTAAGTAAAGCTTTAACATATGAATCATTTAAGAAGAAATCAGTGTGGACTTTGGAATTGTTATGACACCAATAGATATTGGGATGCAATTGGCACCTCTGGGAGGGTTCCAGGTTCTTGTGTTCCAGAACAGGAATTAGACAGAGACACATGAAAAGCTACAGAAGAAGGAAGAGTTCATTAGAGAAAGATGTATTTCCCAGGGAGGAAGTAGGCTGGGACAAAAAGAAAGTTTAGCACTTAGAATGGCAAGTGTTGTACAAAGGAAGAAAGGGACCTATAATTATATATCATATAGCACAGGATTGGGGATTATTTGTATAGTATGGGTTTTTGTGTATGCTTATCTACTTCTTGCAGATTAACATACGACTTCATGCATCTCATGTATCATTAACAGTTTAAATCTCTATCCTAGAGTGTGCATTTTAGTAACATAAGCCATCTCACCAGTGACCATATTCTAGAGTGCCTATATACCTGCACCAGTGACTGCCGCTAGTTGTAGTCTGTCCTGACCTCAGGGTTTGCCGCCTTCGCCTTTAACAACAGGTTTCCCTTCTATGCTGATTTTGCAGCCTTTGTATAAAGTCTTTCAGTTCTCACTCTCTACCAACACTGACACTCCCACTTTAATTACATCTGCCTATTGAATGTCACAAAGACAAATGGCCAGGGAGGAGAATTCAATGAGGAAAAACAATGTACCTTGGTAACTTCCAATTTCCGTGTACTTTGCTTTGCATTAGAACACTGACATCAACTGAAATGAAAAATGCAATTTCTAAAGGTATTGAGTAACCTTGCTTTGGCATCTTAAAAGGTACAGACATGTACACACAAGCGCACGCGCGCACACACACACACCATCACTGTCACCACCGCCTCACAGCACACACCACACAACATTTGTCAAACCTGGCTTCTCATGAGGATACCCATGAGAGTTACCACAAAGCAGACAGAAATTTGAGATTTAGACCAGCGCTGCTTTGTGTTTACTCAAAATATCGTTGTTAAAGGACATTGAGGAAGTACTTGAATGTTCTAAGTGATTCCATGGCATGAAAAACTGTCTATCGCCCGTTTGAAACAGGTCTAATGGCTCTGGCATTGGCTGGAGGGGGAATTCCTATGACTGCTCAGAGCAGGACAGACGGCATGCATGAAGCACGCCCAACCACCATGATCACTGATCACAGGGATGGTGGCAACTGTCCAGGGACTGTCACAAGAGAGCTCGGGCACTGTGGGCCAGGAGCATCAGGTTACAGGATATTTGAAGAAGAAAGGAATTCAGAGATTTCTTTAATCAAGGCCTCCCATTTTATTGTGAAAGAGCAAGATCAGGAGTGAAGCAATATGTCCCAAGTGTCAGCTGCATATCACTAAACCAGAGCAAGAACACAGGTCTTTTGACCACTAGCCAGTTGCTCTTCTCACAAAATTATTATTGCCAAGATTTGTCTGTTAATCTGCCACCTGCCTTGTCAAAATTTGGCATAAAGAAAATGATCTAAAGTTTTAACTTTCCTTTGGCATAGCCACATATGACAGGACACAGTTCAGAGAGGACTATTTCCAAAATGGTTTTTAAAATTTTAAATCCACAAGAAAGTGAATAAAGAATAAGTAAATCACTCGCCCTCAGGGAACCCAGCATGCCTTGCATCTCTTCCAGATGTTCTCCAGCTTCCTGTGTCTATAGTTGTTCGAATAACTGATTCTACCATGAGGACACATTCTCCACTTGGAAAGAACCATCAGTTATGATTAGTGATCTCTGGTCTGGTCCAGATTCTTGGGCTCATATAACCGAATAGCCAGTTCTGTGAACATGAAAGCAATCATGTGGAGTGTTGAATCTGATAGATTTGTGCTCAGGGACAATTTTTTCCCCGTTGCTATGCTCTGAACATCTATGTCCTACTAAAGTTCCTATTTTGAAATCCTCATCCCTTGGTTATAGCTTTAAGAAATGGGGCCTTTGGCAAACTATTAGGTCACATAGGCAGAACTCTCATGACAATAGTGCTTTCATAAAGAAGTTCCAGAAAGCCATGACGCTCCTCCCACCATGTAGCACTCATTGAGAAGGCGCTGTCTTCTTCTTTCCAGAAAACATGTCCTCACCAGATACTTGACTTGCCAACAATTTGATCTTGGACTGTGCCGAATTAAAAAAAGAAATGAGAAGTCAGCTTCTGTTGTTTATAATCAGCCCAAATTAATACTGTAAATATTCATCTCTTTTGTATGTATATCACAGTTAAATTCCCTTTAAGAATGGCTTATATTCATTCATGTGTTTATTCCACATTTTGTGTTTTTAATCTGTCAACAGTCATTTAGATCACTTCTACCTTCAGCTCTTTTGGACAGCACTTTTACAAAGATTAATGTACAAATGTTGTTTGGAGTCTTTTGGATACATATTTCACAATACACTTTCTGGCTAGCACTGTAATTCTATGTGTAATTTTGAGAGACACCATGAATCTATGATTCCCTGAAATTATACATCTTACATCCTCACTGGGATTGTATAAGCCTCCAGTTTCTCACAACCTCACCAACACTTTCCATATTCCATTTTTAGTAATAACCATCTTAGAGGGTGTGAATCAATACTATTTTAATGGTATAGAAATGTATGTGCCAGCTATGTTTATGCTTTCAATTTTGAGAATAAATTTTAGGCCAAATATCTCTTATGTGGTATTTTCCCCAAAGTTTACATAAATCTGATTGAGGAAATATCATCTGTACGTTATTTATGAAGAAATTAAGCCTAATCTGGTTTGACTTACTGGTGTTATTAAATGACTAAGATTTGGCAATGGTGAGACTTGAAATTAGACTGACTCCAAAGCACATACACAAAGTTACTCTATTTTTCTGTTTAAAAAAGAGAGAGAGAGAGAGAGAGAGAAGCACATTCTCAGTGACCATTGAAAGCACTAAGGTCAGCTTGATCTTTGTCAGAGACAGTCAGCATTAATTGCTGTATTAATTCAACAATTCGGCTCTCATGTGGGTGAGACATTATCATCATTTTTCTCTAAAAAAAAGCAAAATCCAGCAACGATCTATTCTCTAAGTGCCCTGAATATGGGATGCTTTTTGAAAGCATTAGGAAGCCGATGGATTCATGCAGCCGTTTACTAAGATCATGTTTCCCAATTGCACTACAGAGATTGTCCCATAGATTAGAAAATTTACCTTTGTCCTCTGTGGCTAGACCCTAATGTTTACCTACTTCATCCCAGTCAATCCATGAATAATACTTAATTAAATTCCCACTGTGGATAGGAGACAAGGAACACAGAAAGCACAGGAGGCAACTCCTTTCCCTAAGAATATTGCAATCAATTCAGAGATGGAAATACAAGATTATTTTTAAAATGTACAAACATATCCCAATGCATTGGGGCCAATAGCAGCAAGAAAGGAAAAGTCATGTGAACTGTGCCACAGAATAGTATAGTTGACTGGGGTGGAGACAAGGGCTGTGTACCCTGCACAGGAATCCTAGCTTTGATTTTGCTCTCATTACACAACCTGGATCTTTCCATCAAATCATTATGGGATTCTTTTCCCCTCATAAAATGCATCTCTTATCAAGATGGGCTGGAAAGATGGCTCACGGGTTAAGACTGTGCCTCACAAGCAGAAGTTCCTGAGTTTGGATCCCAGGTCTCACATTAAAAGCTTGGAGCTTTGTAGGCCTGCACTTACACAGTGGAGCCTGGGAAAGCCCAAAGAGAAGCAAGAAGAAAGTAGATACAATCCAGGGTGATTACTGAAGTCACACAGTGCCCTGAGACCCACACAGACACACACACACAATCAATCAATCAATCAATCAGTCAGTGAATCAATAAACAAACAAATAAATAAAGTTTAATAAATAAAGATTAAAATAAAGTTTAAAATAAACTTTAAAAAAAGATTAGTCATTCACACTCTGCAAAGCCAAGAACTCTCAAATGAATCCCATTATAATGAAATACAAGATAATTTATAGTTCCCCCTCAGAAATTCCTGAGGCTACATGATGAATCCTAAACTTCCAAAGGACACACTATGAAATCTCTAGTTAGACATTCTCTAAGAACTTTGTTCCATTAAAGTGTGAATCCCAAATAATGGGTGGTTTCATATGAGAAACAGACTTGAAAGTAACTAGTTTATAAATCAATAATAAAAAAATAGAAGTGGAGAACTCAAATCTTGCTGTCATACAAGATGTAAGATCAGCAATCCATTAGAGAAGAAGCTGAGTCATTTCTTAACAAGCATTTATTGAGTCTCTCCAACATGCCCAGCACCCTGTGGACTAAACACTGGAATATAAACCCTTGAGGAATCTCCATTCCAGAACAGGAAATGCTGCTCCTCTTGAAAAGCTCCAAAGAACACCTGGTAAGGTCACAGTATTTTCTATTAGAGCTTTTAAGCCAGGCATTCTTTATTTTATGTGAAACCAGCTGATTTGGACAGAATCAATATGCATAGCACAACCTGAGAAGGATTTGTGCAATTAGACCCCAGGGAAGCGCTGCTAATAGAGTCCTGACTCCTATCCTGAGACAGTCTGAACCATCTCTTCAGTCTCTATATCATACATTTTTGTAGTCATATTATCTATCATTTGTGCATATAAATATAGGTATAATATATAAGAACATTTACAATGAGTATGTTACAAGCATATACTTATAAAGAATTTTTTAATATCATGACGTTTCTAATCTTGCATAATCATTTTCATTACAGTGTTTTTAAAATGTACACACTCATTTTTTCCTTGCTTTACCAGTGTTAGACTATGATGTTCTATCTTGCAAGCCTTTCAATGAGCAATGTAACAATAGCTACATTTATTTAAGTCCTGAGATGATTAAATCCACTGAAAAACTGCTGAAAATCAGAGAAATTTGGGCTCAGTAGTGTCCTAGTTTACTTTCTTGTTGCTGTGATAAAATATTCTGACAAAAACAACTTAAAGGAGAAAGGACTTACCGTGATCTATAGTATAGAACCACATGGCACCCGAGGTTTAAGCAGTTGGTCCCATTGCTCTGTTAAGAGCATATGACAACAGCTGGCTTTGCATTGGGGAGATAGCTCACAAGCAGAAGAACCTGAATTGGGATCCCAGATCCCATGTGAAAACAACAGCTAGAAATGGTGCCTACACTTCAGGCTCTGGAAAGTGGAGCCTGAAAAATTCCAAGGCAAAGCAAAAAAGAAGGAGAAGCAATTCAGCACAACTCCAGAAGTCATCCTTAGTCCTGCACAGGAACACATAGTACTCTCTGATACAAACACATACACACACACACACACACACACACACACACACACACACAATATGACATATATATTAATATCATAATTTATGTTATTTTTAACATATAGTTGAAATTATATTACATATTTATAATATTAATACCTTTCTTGTATGGTACCACAATCACTTTGGAATTGAACACTCAATTTTTCTACATAACTTAATATTGGTAACTCCTCTAAGCAATAAGAACTGCTGCCTACCTTTTGTACAAAGTCATGTAAAAAGTTGCATCAAGTATTATCATTTTTTGTTAAATGAATGAGAAGTAACTGAATCCTGGGAAGTGGAACTTATCCATTATCCGTCTGCACTTAATAATCTATGTATCTATCTATCTACTGTCTATCTTCCTATCTACTTATCATCAATTTATTTAACATCTCTCTTTTATCTCCCTATCATTTATGTACCATGGGTCAATCAACCTATCATCCATCTATTTAAGCATTGTCTCTTATATTTTGCCTTTCATCTATCTACTACTTTCATCCATCTCTCATTTACCCATATCTATTGTCTACTAATCTCTTAAATACATAGATAAAGCTATAGGCTATCACTGGACACGAGAAAAGGTTATAACTATATATTAGAACATTACATCTTTTTATAAATCCTTTTTATTGAAGAAAATCCAAATATACACAAAAGTGGATAAATGTAATAACTTATCCTGAGGTATCACTACTTAATATCAGTAATTACAAACTAAAACCCAACTTAATGTAAGTCACATGCCTATTCACTTTTTCTTCATTTTGAAACTGATTCATGATGTCATTTCATTTTACTCTTGTATACAATGGTAGGTATTTCTAAAACACAAGAAACTTTGATGTATATAATCCATGTTCCAATAAGTGATCAAGTACATCCCAGTAAAGCAAGCCAGATGAAACTCAGTGGGTCACACATGCAGAAAGGCATGAAGGGAGGAAGACTAGTAGGGCAGAAAATGGTTTGTAGTGGGGAAAAGTGGGTAATACTGGAATAAACAACCTAAGTTCACTACATTCATATATGAAACATTAAAAGAATTTTAAAAGGAAAGGATAAAAAAGCTTTAAAAAACTCATAACTTTGAGGCCATTGTTACACCTGCAAAAGAGTTACATCAAATATTCAGGCAATTTTCCACTTTCATTTGCCTCATTATTTTTTTTACTTGACTTTTGCTTCAGTTAGAATAATGTCATCACATGGTAACACACGGATGCAACCTAAGTCGTCAATTATGGTATAATATGAGCAGCAGCCACATTTAAAGTGTAAATAATGATGAAATTAATGTAAATAATGTTTTCTTGAGCTCAATAAATAAAAAATATTTTGCAATGAAAAATTATTGTGGTTTTTATTGTTGTTCTTGCCATTCTGCTGTTTTGAAATTTGGTGTGTTGTTTCATTTGTAGGACATTTCAGTTTATGCTGACCTGATTTCAAGGATTCACTATCTATTCATGCTTCCTGGTGGGGATCATAAGGTTCTCTCTCAAAGAAATAAGTTTTGGATAATCTAAAATGCAAACCAAGTGGGCTGGGGAAATAGTTTGGCAACTAAAGTACTTGCTATAAACAAGAAGACCGGAGTTTGGATCCCCAAAACACATGTAAATGCAGACATGTGTGGCATCCTGTCTGTAACTTCAAGTAAGACAAAGAATCGTCAGTTAGGGAGCGTGGCAATACTGGTGAGTCTGGATGCGACTGACGACCCTGTGCCAAAGAGTAAGATATACGTGACCAAGTAAGGAATCGTGACCAAAGAGGATTTCCAGTATCAACCTCAAATGGCCACACACACACACACACACACACACACACACACACTATGCAGGTGCACCTTACACATGCACATACACATACGCACACCATAAACATATCCATTTAAAAAGAAAAATGTTTAAAGGGGAAGCATAGAAAAAAATATTAAGGTGATTCTCAGTACTTTTATACATACAGGATTTCATGTGTGTCTCCCCAGGACACACACATTTATTTGTTTAGAAGTGGTGTCCTATGCAGCAGAAGCCCATGACAGGAAGTGACTGGAAAGGCAAACAGAAGGAGGGGAAGCCTGTATAAAATGCACTGTGGAGCTGGCATGAATAGGAGGTTCATTCTGCTGGTGCCATCTGTTCACATGTGGAACAAAAAGGAAAGGTATGTTGTAGCTCCCACCTCCCTTTACTAGTGGATAAGCCTTGGGCACTGCAGCTCTGGGCATCTATATGTAAGTGCCTGATAATTTTACAGAGAAACCCAGAAAAAGAAACTGAGGGCATCTGCTTAGGACAGAGACAAGATACTGATGCATTTAAACTCTCACATCTATGCTGATCTGAACAAAGCCTATAGAATAATGACAGCTAGAGGGAGAAAAAAGACACGATATTCTGGGGTGGGATATCACAGATGCCCATTGCAGTGTACTTGGACCTTAAATAAGTATTACCTAAGAAAAATCTCTTCAGAGTCCTGACAGCCATGACAGGGAATGGAAATCACACTAAGGAATTCTCAGAAGAGCCAAGAATGGAGAATATTGGTTCCAATATTTCAGCTAAATACTCATACTTTTGCAGCTTTGTAATTATTCTAATGTAATCAATTATATGTGGAAGTCTAGCCAATCTCTAATATTCTAATTTTCATGTTCTGAGCCTTAGAGCATCATTTTGTTCTGGAATTAATCAAATTTTCACAAAATGCACACTAACCAATCTGTTCCTAGAAATTATATGAACTGAATAAACATGTTTCTCTCGTGTGTGTTTGAGGTAATTTTATAAAATCATTTCATTAGACATAGAAGAAACTTAAGAGGATGATATGTCACACGAATGCCAATCAAATAAATAAAATTCCTTGAAAGAAATTCTAGAAAGGTGTCATTAAACATGGACTGCTGCTGCCACAGAATACATGTAGCATATCCAGTTCAGTCGAGCATATCAGTTGAGCTTCTCTCTTGCCTGTACAAAATTAGACTGTACAAAGCCATCCTCTGACAGATAAAAGTTGTCAAGCATCAATTCTTCATGGTAAAACTTCCATGATGTTATTTACATACCTAGCTACTATACCATAGCAGACAAGTCATCTACCTCTAGCAGGGAGTCTCACTGTCCTTCACGATATATGAGACAGCTCTAAAAGTAATTGTGTTGAGGATGGATGATCAATAGATAATGTGCTTGCCACATAGGCATGAGAATCTGAATTAAAATCCCAAATACAAATGAATTATAGACACATAAGTTATAGGTACAAAGATCATAGACACTGTAGCATGTCTATAATCTCAATGACATGAGAGTGGAGACAGGTGGATTTTTCCAAACTTATTAGACAGCCAGTCTAGTAGAACTAGTGAGTTTGAGGTTTCATGAACTTGTCTCAAAAAAAGTGAGCAACTGAAGATATGCAACACTGATGTCTGGCCTCCACATGGACACACACACACACACACACACACACACACACGTGCACCCACATGTATATGTGAATGTGAACACTTGCCTACACTACACACCTATAGATACACTCACACACAATTACATTTCTTAATACTACATGCATTATTATCTTTTTTAGCCTGTCATCTTGAGATATATCTGTTGATACATATGTTGAAAATAAATAGGTCATCTTACTCTCCAGACGTAGATCAAGAACCAGCCATATGGCAAGTTTGACTCTGAACAGAGAGTTGGAGATGATCAACTTATCAGGCCTTGTGCAAAAAGCTGAATAGCTTCCCATGGTGGCACTGGAGCATCCTTCAGAACCCCTGAGCAGGCATGTCTAGCCATGCACAAATATCGACACTGGCATTCACAGTATTGAAAACCATGGTTTTGGAAAGTTTAGCATGTTTATTATTGATTAGTTACAGCACCCACCAAGACAATTCAGCTCTTTGGGAAGTTATACATGGGATAGATAAAAGAGAAACAACCAGACTTTCATCTAGACACACTGCCAAGACCGAAAAGTTTCTGGACAACTATCTGATTCGCCTCACTTTCATCCTGGGTTTGGCCTCACGCAGCCATATGTTAAGTGTTAGCACTGTCAGGAATGCGTGCCCTCCTCCTTCCAGGGCATCCTCATTCGATTAGAAGTGATAACACAAATGGATTGAGTCATGACATTTGATGTGTCCCTCCCATTCCAGTAAAAGTGGTTGGAAGGTGTTCAGTACCTGAAATTAGCCAGAACTTCGAGTTATACATCTCCTCCTTAAATTTATCACCGCAGAACCTGAATTTTCTTGACAAGGAAAGCCTTTTTAAATAAATACTTGGAGCTGGGAAGGTGCCCAGCACATTAATCCTTGAACCATACAAAGGGAATCATTTTGTAAATGGAAATAAGTCCTTTAATATAAACTGGGCAATCATTCAATCACTAAGCCTTGCTTTGCAGTATCCTATTTAATCCACCAACCGTTCTGTTCTTTTCCATTCATCCAGTTTGAACCACAAATATGTTGTTTCTCGCTTTGCTCTCTGCAGAATTCCTTTTCTTATCATGATTTGGAAGCATCCAGGAGAATAATATCAGTGCCTGGAAATGAATTATGAATCATTTGGTAGTTGCAGAATCTGAAGGGATAAAAAAAGGCAATAATCCCAAATATACCAGTCATTCTTTCTTAGTCTAATTTTTTGCAAGACAAATGCTATCATTTGTAAACATGCAATAAACTTTCCTTGTTGCAAGTAAATCAGATGAACAAGAAAGTGTCTTTTGGATGCATCATTAAGAAACAAATTTTTTATGGTCAGTGTATGGGCCAGGATGTGAAAATGAGGAAGTGTGTTATAGTAGCTTTAAATGAGAATGTGTCTCACTGCTTTCCACCAAATAAAATAGAAAACTAGAATGCTCTTTCTCTGATCTGCGTCACACCAGCCTACATGTCTGAAGGTCCATCTAGAAATAAGGGTTAACCCTTCCAATGTAGCCTTATGTTCGGGCAGAACAGAGCTTCTGCTACTGAGACCTCAGGCTGGGCCAGAAATAAAAAGTGTGGTACTGGACCACCCCTCATCCTCCAAGGTTAACAAGGAAAGCAAAATAGATGGCAAGCCTAAACTCACATTATAAATCAGTGGCAGGCTAAAAAGAGACCATTCAGAAAGAAACATGCTCAAATTTTGTGTCAGGTTCAAAGAGAAGAGTCTACCTCAGTATAGAAATACATGAGTTTCTGTCTCCCAGATTAGTGACAGCAATTTACAAAGGCAGCATCTCTCACACTGCATGCAGCAACTATACTAAGTACTTCTTAGCCTCCCTGCTTAAAGTGCATTTGATATGTTTAGGTTTTTTGTTGTTTTTTTGTTTTGTTTTGGTAATGCTTCCAATCATAAACTTTATTAGTAAAGATTCATCAATACTAATTTATTAGCAAAGACGGTAAAGACAAGCTCAGGAGATTGCCAGATTTAGCAAATAGAAACACAAAATGACTAAGTTAAACTTGGATCTCAGAACAAGGAATCAGTATAGGCAGGATGCCTGCTTCCATTTGAATTTCTCACGAGACAGGAAAATGTGTACTATCTCTGAGCTCTAAGGTTCACAGAAAGATGAAGTGACTTAGGCATCCTGTTAAATGCTTGTGCTGCCGAGCTGGGACTCTATTTCCAAGGCTCTAACCATGACGTGACCGTGGGATCAAGTACCACCAATAAGGTGGGAGCTTAATGTTAAGTAGTGCTTCCAGAAAGTGGCCTGTCAAGAAAGAGGACATGTTCTTTGTCACACTGCTGCCTGAGAAGATGCGAGGAAGGACGAAGGGGGCGGCATCATGGAGAATTAAGAGCAGGGACACAGCTGTGCTACAGAAGGAAGAATCTAGCTGGGTTCCTGGCCATATGTGTTGTTGACATATCAGCTCCTCCTAAAAATGTCTCTGAAAGACAGAGAGAGATGCACACTTCTGCTTTATTTAAGCCACTATTTCTTTATTATATTTGTTTGAACCCATCATGATTGAAACAAGAGCTTCATTCTTAGAGGTTTATGAGTGCTGCAAAACCAAAACTTTTGAACCAGGAAAATCCATGGATGCACATGGGCACGATATTCCCAAAGGTTCTCTCTCCCTCTCCCTCTCCCTCTCTTTCTCTCTCTCTCTTGTTCTCTCTCTGTCTCTCTCTCTCATTCTCTCTCTCTTGTTCTCTCTCTCGTTCTCTCTCTCTCTCTGTCTCTCTCTCTCTCTATCTCAGTGGACTCTTTTCCTTTTCTAAAGCCTTGGGTCTTCTAAACTCAAGGATTCTTCCCAATAGCATTTAGATGTTTGCTTTAGTCATCCAGAGAAGCAAAGGGCCGTGTCTAGAGGAGCTGTGAAGAATGCTAAAGTATGTTTCACCAAAGAGGTTGGCTGATCATTTTACACGAGTGATTTTGTTGATCTTTCTTGAGTATACTGTCAGGTGGCAGGAAGAGGAGCAATAAATTTAAATAACTTAATATTTTCCAACATCCCTGGCTTTGGGAAAAGAAACATAAAAGTGATTTTCTAATAACAGTGAAGTCTTCTATAAGAAGAAGAGACCAGAATATGATCCATTGCAACTTTCCCAGGTCAAAGTATATTTTATCTAAAATTTATTGCTCGAATGGGGGAATGTTGTTTTTTTTTCAGTGCCTGAGATTTGCCAACTTCAACATTTTTCTTGGTGCCATGAAAGATGTCGCCACTGGCAGTCATCCCCAGTAACTCAGAAGCAAAAATAATGCTAAATGATAAACTATGAGAATGAGAGTCTCTAAATATTTATTAATATGCTTTTTAGAATCTTTGATTAGGACATTTTTTTAACTTACTGAAAGGGATGGAAGTGTATAGAAAAGAGACAAACAAACTTTCAAATGGAAAAAGAGTGAAAGTATGCTAAGGTAAGGGCAAAAAAAGGTTTTTTAAGAAAAAAATTACATACTTTTTTGGCTTGTTTTCATGAAAATACAAATACTGCTGGTAGACTTTTTTTTACAAAGATGAGAATATCTTTCTGTTGTAAATTCTGCTGTGGCTTGACTAGTAAGTATCCCTCCAAGTTCATGGCTACTTGGAACTTTAGGTTTTGACCTAGTAGAAGTTGATGTTTTTGCAAATGGAAAGAGCTGACATCATAGTGCTTTAGAAGGGCTGCCAGTTCAGTGAGTGGCGTATTCGTAAGAAGAGAATAGGGACCCAGACAAAGAAGGCAAGTGTATTGGAAGGAGGTCTCTCTGAACCAGGGAATGCCATGAACTGCTAGTAGCTACAAAAGCTAGGGACAAGCAGCCATGGAGTGGTCTCCTCAGAAGAACTGGCCCCCTAGATTCCTTCATGTTAAACTTCTAGCTTCCAGAACTAGGGCAACCGTTTTCTTATATTTTTTTTAATTTTTTTATTATTATTATTTATTCAACTGTGTGCATGTGCGTGTGTGCATCTGTGTGTGTGTGTGTCTGTGTGTGTGTAGAACCACGGACGAACTCGCGAACCACCATGGACGCCTCCACCTCCTTCTGCCCCGGGATTCACAGGCTCCGCCCTACCAGGATGAGAAGCGCAGGCAGCCCCCGCTTCCGCCTGGCGTCTATACGTGGGATCTGGGATCCGAACTCAGGACCTTCCGCCTGCAAGGCAGAGGCTTAACCCCTGAGCCACCTCTCCAGCCCAACAGTTTTCATATATTAAGCCATTCAGTTGTGGTATTTTGTTAAGTGACCATATATCTCCCAGTTCCCCTCATCTGTGAGAATAACATCTTGTAGATGACACTGACATCCACATTGGGTAGGGGTTGGGAGAACAAGGGGACCCCAATGCTTATTTTTCAGCCTCTCTGGGTCCTGGTTCATGGACGCTATTGCTCAGCAGTTGTGAGGTTTTGTTTCTGTCTGTTGCTGTTGTTTGCTTTTTGTTTTGCTTCAAAATATCTGTTTCTTGAAGACTTTCTATGTGGTCTGCCAAGCTGGGAAGGCTGCTAAACTATGTATCATTGAAAACTTCTATTTACATTGTGTGGCTTTATTATCTTTGATTTCAAAGAAAAGGACACCAAGACAAAGGAAATAAAGCAAAGCAAAATTTTACCAGGTTCCAAGGTCTCTGAGCCTCTCGCCACACAATCACACAATCAGAACGTATTATGTATTCTAAGCACATGGGATCAGACATATACCTGGGAGTTTTGCAAGTGGTTTGCCATCACCAACTATGCACACTTACTGTTCTGTCCTCACTTTGACAAATCTTGATAAACAAAGGAGGACTATATTACTTTTCCTGACTACAGCTCCTGAGTGTGGGTCTCTAGTAAACCCTGAGGGTCTCTAAAAAGCATTTCACCTTTTTTCAAATCAGCACTCACTGAGAACGCAATCAGTTATTCTGCTAGACTGCTAAGACAAAGGAATCCAAGGGCTATGTTGCCAGCTGTAGTTGTTTTTAGCCTTTTTCATGTTAGGAGATCATTACAAACAGTGTCTTGATGGGGAGGTCTTAGAAGCTGGGGCAGCAAAGTCTTTGAATCTTTTTGAAGATCCACACAAACACAGAGCAACTGTAAGAAAACTCAGTTACTCCCAACCGACCTTACTACAAGCCTTGCCACTAACTCTAAAGTAAAAATGGCCAACACATTCCAAGTCGGTAGACATTAACAATCTCAGTATCAGTACCGGAGAAGGTAGAGACACCAAGAGAGTAGCTGAGACTTGAGGGCAGGACGAATCCAGGGTTCTTTTCTTCACAGTATCACCTCTATCGTCCTAATTGTGCAGCTTTAAGCAGTTTGTTGACTCCTGTCAAATCCTACTTTTCATGACCTTCCTCGAGTATTACCAGAGAAACAGACTTTCTTCTGATCAAGACACCGGGTCCACTCAACAAACTGCAGGAAATGCAGAAAAAGAGAGAAATGTGTACATGGAAACATACATATGCATTCAGCACAATTCTACATGTGGAAAACGATATAAGCCATACAAGCTAGCTGCTCAAATGGAAATTCAAGGAAAAGAAACAGAGAGTAGCATAATATAAGGATTTTAAAAGATACAAAAGACACCCTTCAACTTTTTTTTTTATTTTTTGAAAAGCAGAAACTACAAAATTGAGGGACTCATAGAACAATCACCACACCCTGGTCAGAAATGCAAGAAAGTGGTTCCCCTAGAAGACAAGGTACTAGTTGCCTGTGGGAAGGAGCCCCCGCTGCGATAAGATATGGAGAGGTGTGACAAAGAGCTCTCGAAAACTTTAAACCCCTTTCCCTCCCTTGTTCTACCCATATCTGGATAAGCCGAGCTGACAAGAAAGACCACGCTCTCCAATGGCATCTGTGGGGAGTCAAACCACATGAGTGCTCTTCACCTCCCAGGATACCTGTTCTGCTCTCTCCACGACAGATTAGAAAAGCAATAAATTTCTCCCAGTCTTCTCTTGATCTTGTTAGAAGTCCTCAGTTTCAACAGCTAAACCAAATCTCAGATGGGAGGTTGCACTGAGCTCTGTAGAATGACCGCAGTAGGGGCATCTAAGGCGGCTGGCAAAGCTCTCTCCAACCCCTCAGCTTCAGAAAAATCTGATGCAAGTGAAATACGACCAAATGCAAAAATATAATCAGGAAAATTAAATGATAACCACAGATACCCGGACTATAAAAGGAATAACCTATTTAAATACTTCTTACTATTTTGAAATTGTGTGGATCCAAATAAATAATGTAACAGAGAGACATGCATACATAAAGCAATTGGCAGTACCTGAAAGCTTTTCTACAGCACATGTTCTCTAATAAGATTTTTCTTGTGTCTTTTGACAATGTTTTGTAGTTTGACATCTTTGTGTAGCTTGGCTATTCCAAAGCAAGAGTCAGTAATGCTAAATTCCACTACATTGAAACTTCAAATCATACCAGTTCAATTTCATAGATTACTTGTCAACGAATGCAGTGTAGTACGGCTTTTTTCACCTCCTGGCCTGGATCTGTGTGGTCACTATCTGATCTACCATGGTCTTGACTCTCATATATTCATCTGTCATGCCATAGCCAGCTGGCAACATGGGAAGAATCAAAAGTGGAGGCCTGAAATTGTTTATTACAACCACCCATCTTCCACAGGCCAAAACTGACTCATGTGGACATGCTTAGGGAAAGGGATTCTGACCTCCTCTCCTCTCTGTCCTCCCCCTCCCTCCCCCTAGCTTTTCCATCATGACTAGTCTTTCCTCTCAACATGTGCTTATAATGGCTCTCTCCCCATCCTCTCTGACTTTAAGCCATTTCCTCTGCTCTATGTTTTCTCACTTTAAGGCTTTAAAAAAGAGAATCAACATTTATCTAAATGTTTCACAGATCTTTATGCTAAAAACAATTTAAAATTGTTGTTTAAATGTTTCAAACAACTATGGCAGTCTTTTGAATTTTTAATTACATTTTTCCTAAACAAAATATGCCAAGTTTGTGAAATCTAATGGCATAAAGATTCTCACAGGAATCTCTAATTTAAAAAAATATTTATTTTTTGATGGGGGAGAGAGAAGACATGAGGCACGTATATGTCACATATGCATGCAAAGATCAGAGGACAAGTTTTCTTTCCTTCCATGTGAGCTTTGGGACTAAACTCAAGTCACCAGGTCTGTTTGCTGACACCCTTACCTGCTGAACCTTCTTGCTGACCCATAAATCTCCAAAATTATAAAACTTTGATTATAATTACTAAATTATCTTTTGTGTTTATTTTTATTTATTTCAAACTTCTCAAATTCCTTGATTAAAAGAGTGAGTTTGAGCATGTGTTATCATTTTATTTGTATTGATTTCTGCACCATTATTATTGGTTCCATTAACATTTGGGGATTAATGTGTTTTATCTTCTCCAACTTCTGGAGCTACACATATTTAGTTCAATATTTTCACACATTTTGTTTCTGAATTGCCCTTTATAAATAGCTAGGGACCTAGGGATATATATCTGAGGTATCTTCATTGTTGACTGATAAGTATATGCTAATTTCTACCCTGAGAGTTTTCATGAACTGTCTTCATTCATTTTGTGTTGCTAAATACTTGAGAAAGGGCACTTGATAAAGAACAGAAATATTTTCTTACATTACTAAAGGTGGGAGGTCTGTCCAACTGGGTAGTCTCAGACCAGAAGGTCAAAGAGCAACATGGGCTGGGTTGGTCACAGTTGTGCTAGTCTTATCCATGAGGACAGACTCCACAAACTTTTCAGCTTTATTCAAATGACAAGCCAAATTTCAACCCAAGATTTAGAGAGAAAAAAGCAAACCTGAAAAATAGCAAAATGATTATTTAAAAGGTATTTCTAATCAAATTGAACATACCTGGCCTTTTTCACAGTAAACATCTTTTCTTTATATAATTAAACCTGGTTTAGATATCATAACTTCTATGCCACCACATTTTGGCACTGATTAAAACTTGTTTTAGGGACTAGTTTGTGGTACATCTGTAGATATTCAGTGTGTCCTTAAAAGGATATACATTCTAAATATGTTGGTTGCAGAATCCTATCCAGCTCCGTTAGAACAAGTTTATTAATCATATTACTGAAGTCCAAAACTTTAGTTTTGACATAATTATTCAATCAATTACTAGAAAGAGTATATAAAAATTCTTCCAAGTATATGTATTGAAATTAAGTCCAAAAGTTTCATTGTTTGTTCCAGAAAATGCAAAAATCTTAGGGTCCTTTAGCCCTTTTCATTTCAGTTCTTTCTCATATTGACATAGGTAGAAAAATTACCTTTCTAGACTCTTGTAGTTGGTGTTGTGCCATGATTTAGGTTCCAGGAGGAACAAGAGGTGTGAACATTATGTTTTGTCTGTTGCTGCTGGCAAGGAGACATTTATCTTTCCAAGCAATGCTGTCCACTGATGTAAGAAGCACAATTCTTGCCTCAAAGAGGAAACAAAAAAAAAGAGAAATGGTTTAATGTAGAGCCAAATATGAGCTGGGAATAGAGATTCAAGTTTCTCTAAATACCATGTTTTGAAATGGCAACAATATGAAGAAAGAAACTCATAAATCAAGATGCCTTTCCAATACTGCAGTGGAAACATCAAGTAGGTAGATTGCAACAAACTAGGGACATCTTTATTACAATCCTTAGATGCCATGTGATGGCATTCTTAGACCTGTGATTGGTAGAATCTAGGAGTTAGTTTGTACTTTGCAAACTATTTACCTAATTGTCACAAAGATATTAGGTCACATACAGAGGTAGATAATTAATCTAGTAGGGGGCTGCAAATGGTTCGAGACCATTTTGTGATACTCCAAGCCCCCACATCATTAAGGTACTCATTGCTCAGTCAACTTTGTAATTACAGCTTCTTTATAGAATTCTTGTTCACATTCTCTCCTTTCTTGAATGTTGTCAGATAAGATGGTAACATTTTAACAAATGGTGGTTTTGATTCCAAAAAAAAAAATACCATCATCATCACCATACAAAGCTGACCTGCATTTTTTTCTAGGACTCTTATAATTTTGTAAATTAAGCTCAGGTTGTGATATATTTTTAATTAATTTTAGTAAAGGATTAAAAAATTTTATGTCTAGCTTTATCTATGTATTTTTTAGTTAGTGTGTTAATTATTTTTCTCATCATTGTGGCAAAATAGCTGGTAACTTAAGAGTGGAAAAGCTATGTTGGTTTGAAGTTTAGTCGCAGACACCTTTTAAACCTACCTGGCCTGAAACTTTAGACATCCCCAAGTTCTTTTCCTTGATACATTGCACATTTCTTGTGTGTTTCTGTCCTATTCATTCTTTAGACCTGAATAAAAATAGTGAGGAGGACCCAGACCACAACCTGAATACTATATTGCCTTGAAATTTCCTCCATCAAACTTATTAAATCTTACCTTTTAATTCAGCTTCACTCAAGTTCTCAGGACAAGATCAGACTAAAGCTAGACTTGCTAGAATAGCAAAGGAATGACCTCTACCCATGTTCACAATAGAATCTTTGTTTCACTTTGAAACTCATGAGCTGAACTTCTCCTCTTTGCATTTCTCTTCTTTCAAATTCCAACCAAACTGGCCCATTAAGTTCTGCTTATAGCATAGTAGGGCATTTCTAGCCCAAAGTTCCTAACTCTTCCACATTCTTCCTGCAAACTAGTTTTGAAAGTCTAAGAACATACAGTGGCAACCTTGGGGATGATCAAAGGGAAATGCCTCTTACCAGTGGGATGGCCTGAGGTGGGGCAAATTGGTATGCCACAGAGGCCTGAACCCCAACAAGAGCAGACAAGCCACAGGGAACCCTAGGGTCCATAGAAGTAGCCAGGTAGAAAGGGTGGGAAGGAGGAGAATGGATTGATGAAGGTAAAGGAGAAGAATAGGAGGGAGGGGGATGGAGGGAAGCAGGGATGAGTCCCAACATGCTTGTAAAACTAAAAATTAAATATTTTTTTTTAATTATTATTTATTCAACTGTGTGCATGTGTGTGTGTGTGTGTGTGTGTGTGTGTGTGTGTAGAACCACGGACGAACTCGCGAACCACCATGGACGCCTCCACCTCCTTCGGCCCCGGGATTCACAGGCTCCGCCCTACCAGGACCAGAAGCGCAGGCCGCCCCCGCTTCCACCTGGCGTCTATACGTGGGATCTGGGATCCGAACTCAGGACCTTCCGCCTGCAAGGCGGAGGCTTAACCCTTGAGCCACCTCTCCAGCCCCATAAATATTTTTTTTAAAAACGAAAATGAATAAGAAAAAAAAGTCTAAGAACCACATGGCCAGATTTATCGTGTTATCAATTTTCTGTATGTTTTCTTTCTCATTCTTGCGACCACTTAAGGGAAGAAGTACTTGTGTTCACTTACAGATCAAGGGGATTCATACAGTCCACTACAGCAGGGACGTCATGGTGGCAGGAGTGTGAGGCGGGTGTTCACACTGCACTCACTGTCAGGAAACAGAGCGAACAAAAAATAGAATACTATAAAACCTCAAGGTCTGTCCCAATAACACACTTCCTCCAGGAAGGCTTTGTCTCCTAAAGGTTCCCAAATCCTCTCAAGCAATTCCACCAGCTGAAGACAAGTGTTCTAACACATGAGTTTACGTGGGATACTTTGTAGTGAAGCCACAATAGTTAGTAATGAGTTGGTTGGATGTTTTGCATGTCAACATCCAATAGTTCCAGAACATTTGTTGAAAAGGCTCTTTTCTTCTCTTTTTATTTTTTTTTAATTTTTATTATTATTATTTATTCAATTGTGCGTGTGTGCATATGTATGTGCCCGCGCACGCGCGCGCGTGTGTGTGTGTGTGTGTGTGTGTGTGTCTGTGTGTGTAGAACCACGGACGAACTCAGGAACCACCATGGACGCCTCCACCTCCTTCTTGTTTACTCTGCCCCGGGATTCACAGGCTCCGCCCTACCAGGACCAGAAGCGCAGGCCGCCCCGGCTTCCGCCTGGCGTCTATACGTGGGATCTGGGATCCGAACTCAGGACCTTCTGCTTGCAAGGCAGAGGCGTAACCCTTGAGCCACCTCTCGAGCCCATCATTTTCTTCTCTTTTTAAAGAATGTTTTATTTGTTTACTTTCTTAGTGTGCATATGTGCGTGTGTGCGTGTGTGTGTGCGTGCATGTGCGTGCGTGCGTGTGTGTGTGTGTGTGTGTGTGTGTGTGTGTGTGTGTGTGTTTGTCTCTGTGGAAAACCAAGGGTGACTTGCTTCTACCTCCTTCCTGTTTCTCCCTGGGAAGCCCACCAGAACCAGAAGTGCAGGCTGCCACCATTTGCCTGCTGATTTTACATGGGACCTGGGTCCAACTCAGGACCCCTGACCCATCTCTCCAGTCCCGGAAAAGGCTCTTTTCTAACCTACATTGTGTTTGTTCCTTTGTCAAAGACTGATTGCATTCTGATAGACCCATTTCTGGGCTTCTTATTCTATTATATTGACTTATTTGTTCTTTTATGAATGCCACACTCTCTTCTTGAGAGGCATTTTTTTCTGCCTCTATCAACCACATAACTAGCTGTTGAATTCCACAGCATAGCTTGCTGAGATTTTTATAGAAACTGTACAGTATTGAATCTTGCTATTCATGAGTATGAAATACCTCTCCATTTTTTAGTTCTTTTTCATGTCTTTCATTAGAATTTCACTGATATTTTATTATACTTATACATAGTATTTAATTTGGAGAGACTGTTGTAAATGTAATTTACGTTTGTAAATGTAAATGTAATTTTTAAAAAATTTCTAACTCCTTTTTCTGCTTTGCCCTTTGCTCTCTGTACTAGAGTCAAGTGGGAATGCCATATCCTGGGTGACTACAGCACCTCCTGGCTCTCTAGACTTCCTGTCTTCTCTCTGCTCTGAGCGGCCATTAGGGAACAGGATAAGCACCCTCTTCAGACACTGGCTTCATCAGCAGCTGTGCTCGTGGGTAACGCTGCTGTCTGTCAAGAGCTGTCTGCACTTGGGGTGAACGAGAAGCTCTGTTTTCCTTGCTCTGTGGAAGTGCTGATCAGCAGTGCTACCAAATAACACATGCGTTGGCAGCCCAGCCTGTCCCCACCCTGTCATGTCCGGGCAGGGAAGCTTTCTAGGATGTTTGCACCTGTCGACAGCAGTGCTGTGACCACAGGCTGCAATGACCAGGCGTCTCTCCAGCACAAGAGTCTGGGCATTCTTAGGACCCCACTCAGCAACCTCAACCACACGGGTGGGACAGAAGGCAGAGGGGTCTCCACGAAATCCATGTGCTGCTTTTCAATGAACATTGTGCCTTCATGGCTTCTGGAGAAGAGAGAGAGTAAAGAGTTCCAGAGACTTCCTTCCTCTCTCAGAATGTTCTACCTACCGCCCTGAAATGTGTTTGACCAGCTGACCAATGAAACAGGTGCCAAGTTTACAGCAAAATCTGAACTCTGTGTCATGGTCTCTTCCTCTCGCTTCTATTAGGTATTTCTATTCGCTGCTTTAATTTGAGGAGAAGGTGGGCATTTGCTATCCAGAATATCCATTCAACGTTGTCTGTAATAGTGCCCTCTAATTAAAGAAAACCCTCATGTACATCACCTATAATTTCAAATTTTACATTTTAGTTCATAATTATTCTAATTGAACTAATTAGACAACATGTATAGCTGCTACCCTCCTTAAATCAACAGAAGAATTCCACCAAAGATTTATTCCTTCGATTGACATGTACTGGACACTCGCTATCGTCTGCAGGCCCTGTATTAAGTGTGAGGTTTGTAAAAGCAGTAATACCAGACAAATCCCTGTTTGTGGACAGTTGTTATTTTAATCAAGGAAATTGGACAAACTACACAAATAAGTGCAAGTTAGAACTGGTGCTAGGAAAAGAAACATGCAAGAGGCCAAGCTGGAACTAAAGAAATAGACTTATAATGACCCTTCAAGTACAAGAGCTCCCAGTATCTCAACTCCTTCTAGATTTCCCTAGGAGCACTTAAGAGAGAGTCTGACCTATGGGGATTGTGGAGAGAATGCTGACAGAGAGCAGTAAATAAGGAATATTCATTAATGCACAGATAAAGGATTAGAGCTTCATGGAGAAATGATACCACTTTACACAAAATGCAGAATGTTCTGGAACAGTGAACATTTTATACTCCTATTAACATTTTGTGCTTCATGTTCTAATTCTGTTTTATCTCTATCTCTATGGGTCTTTTACCCATGAACAAGTGTAGGTCTTAGCGCAGAGCAAAGGACCCACCTTGCCTCCTTTCCTTCTGGTCCGCAAGAGCGAGGCTGGGGATCTGGGCCTGCAAGTGTTAAGCTGTCTAATCAGGCCGAGGCAGTCTGAGGTGTCCCAGGAAGCTTGGGTGATAATTAAGTTCCCTGTTCTCAGGTTTCTTGTCACCTTCCTTTTAACTGCTGGAAGAGAACGGCATGTTTCAGTCCTGACTGCTGAAGGACTAAATGAGCAGCTGTGGTTTGTTCCCATCTAGCGCAAGTCACTTCCCTGAATATCCTCTCACTTTGGAACTTCTCCAAGGGTATGGGTTTGAACAGTGCTGGTATCTCTAAGCAAGTCCCGTGACCTCCGCAGGCGACAAGGGAGCCTTCATGACTGAGAGGCTTCTGACATCTGAAAGGCTTGTATGCAGATGGAGATCTGAGAGGAAAATAAAAGCTTGCAAAGCCCAGAAAATTATGCTGTTTGGGGGGAATTAAAACAAGAGTAATTATCGTCCCCTGATGACTGGCTTCATGAACCGGAGGCTGAGGCCCAAGAGGTGAAGTGAGTGAGTGAGTTGTATTTGGCCGGGGCCACCCAGCTCTGGCCCAGGGGCACTTTTTCTCCAGGCACCACAAAATCATTATCAGGTGGTCCCAATCATGTCGATATAGTTTTTGAATGGATCACATGTTAAATTCATGGACACTATTATAAAACTTTAATATGATTTTTAGCCCGGTGGGAAAGTAAAAAAAAAAAAAACTTCTCCATCTTTGGGAAGCAAATGTAAAAACATTTGAAGGTGCAATTCTAGTATTCAACAAAAGAGGAAAGAATGCCATGAAAGGGAAATGATTTACTCCAGTCTTCTAAGTCCCAGGCTGGACGGCATTCTTCTAGATCCCACAGGCTCTGTGGAGCTCTGATAACAATGAGACAGACAGAAGTGCAGGGAAACTTGAGCTGGGGCTTTGAGGACCACAGCTGAGCATTCCACAAGGAAAAGGATAGTAAGACACAGGGTGTAGGTCTAGGGAAGACGTGTGAGCCCTGAGCCAGGATTTAGAGGGCATTTGCATTGTTGGGGAAAGGGGTGAAGGAAAGGAAAGGGGGAAGGAAGAAGGGAGGGAGACGGACTGAGGCTAGAATGTGAAAGGAATCAGACAGATTTAGGGTCTATTCAGGAAACATCAAGTGCGTGGTTCAGGGGCACAGAGAAGAAATCACACTCAGCCGTATGCAATCATACTTCACCATACTCACCCATATATGCCAAGTGCTGGGCTAGGTGCTGGGGACTGGCTAGGCTGAGGAGGAGCAACATTCTATGGTCATGGCTTTCCCACTGAATCTTGAAACTAAAATCCAGATAGTTTACCAAATCTGCCTACAGAAAACCAAAGAGACATAAGCACTCTTAGAAACAGCAATAGGAACAATAATCAATATTCATCAGACACACTGCAAATGGCCTTCCTGTGGGGAGCGTTCAGGAGTCTGAGATTGTCTACTTTTCCTGAACTGCACCCAGATGTGTAGAACATCTGAGCTGGTGGACCTCGGATCAAACATTAGACCCTGCCTCCAAAGAAAGCTCTTTCTGAAACCAAGCACGAGCCTTTTCCCAACACACTTTAAAACCTAAGTTTGTATAGCTTAGTTATCAGAACTTAATGAAGATGGATGATGGCAGTTATGATGACATGATCAAACATGTAACTGGTAAGAAGAGAAGGACTCTCGATCGATCCCAAGAGATAGCAACCTCTGAAAGATGGATGCTGATGTCAGCATCGGATTCTGGGTCCTTTTCACTTAAGCAGGCCACTCACTCTCTGTCAGTGGAATTCAGGGGCAATGTTTCCCGTGCGGACCTGGTCTGCTTCAGACCTGTGTCCCATTGACTCCGATCACATCTGATAGAGATGTTCATTGTGTGGTTCAGAAGGCTAACTTCTCAGTGTGTTTGACCTTGTTATTATTTTAACACATGTGCTTGCTTAATGTTAATTTCCTCTTGAGGATCCTTTGCAAACGCCGATGAGGAATGTATGATTGGGTGTCCGCAAGGATGTCTGTGCTCTTCTTTTAAGTAGTATCTTTTATATTCTAGTTATCACATATTTTATTAAAAAGGTAATGACTGTCTGACAGATTGATAAGAGGCTTTGGATTTAATTTTCCTTGGGCAATAAAAAAATCACTTCCTACATAGGGATCAGGATGAAAAACAGCTGTTATAAAGCCTTTTGCAACACCAAACACCCTCTATTTGCATTCAGGTTGTTACGTAGTTGGCAGTATAGAAGAACTGTTAAAATCTGATATTATAATGGATATGACTCAGGGAAAGAAAAAAACTGAAGCAACAGAAGGGTTGAACACACTTCTGGCGAGTCTCCTGTCTGCATTAGTGTGACAGCCCTCTCTTTTGTCAGTTCCCACCCCACAGCCTTGAAGAGTGAAAAACTCGGCTGCCCTTGAGCTTTCCTGACAATACAGACTCTGCAGACTCAAGAGAGACAAGTTGGCTGATTAACTGAGCTACTTCCATATTAGAAAACTAAAGTTGCCACACAAGGTATTCCAGAAGAAGCAGAAAAGAAAATGCTAACTTTTTTTCAATTATAGAAATACTGAAGCTTACAAAACAACAACAGACTTGAAGCTAAAAGCCGTGAACTCGAATGTATTCATTTTCATTTCACCTTTCATTTCATATATTGTTTATGTATAAATGATACAAAGAACAATCTATTACAAAATTTATATGTATGGTTTTTGGAAGGCATGCCCAAAAAGCATTTGACGCATTGGTTAACACATTATAGGACAGGCATTCTTAGAAGCAGCAATGAAAAGATGGTTAATATTCACCAATGCTTCTTTCCCAGGTACAGTATAATTTTCCATCCCACAGAGACTGTACAAGGGTTTGAGATTGTGTATTTTTCCCAAATTGTCCACAGATGTGTAGAAAAGCTGAGCTGGTAGACCTCCAATCAAACATTTAACTCTACCTCCAGAGAAAGATCTTTTAAAAGCAAGCCTTTCCCAATGCATTTTAAAACTAAGCTTATTTAACATTCATAAATATCTATATCATAAATATCTGTGACCCTCAAGGAAGTAATTATAATTTTAGGACCTGTTTTACAATTTATAAATGAGGGAAATAAAGTCTATCTATATCTTCAATATTGTTCCTAGCCCTAATATTTTATAAGCTATTATTTACCAATAATACTCAACCCAATACTTTACTTAAATGATGTCCATTTTACTGAAGGAGTGTTCCATGCATATCAGCTATTATGTAAGCCTCCCTTGTGATTATCAGCATTTATTGAGACCCTCTGCTTGGCAGCAGATGTCACTGAGCACTACCAGCGAGGAATGTGAAGAAGCCTTCATTTTACAGATTCCATTCATAGCTATGTGGCAATCTCAGATCACACACAGACTCCCAGTGTCATATCATTAGCCTTCTGTCGTCCTGTCCCCTTGGGAGGAGTTATCTTTGGGTCTGAGGGTTGGTACTTTGCTCTGCTGGCCGCGGGAAGCCTCACAGCACTTATGGGGTTAGACAGGAGTGAAGAATCCTTTGAGGAAAGTGACAGGCACATTGCACATTGACATTCAAACCCCAACATGCCACAGATTAGCAAACGTGCCTTAGGAATAAAGCATGTGATAGGTCTTTTAATTTGTGTCCTGAAACCCCCAAATCCTCTCTGCCATGTGATCCAAGCCTTTTACACCCAGTTAGAACCTACCTCACTATTTATTTTTAATAGTTAAAGTTCATAAGGTGAAAAGGTGTACTTATGACTGTCATTCACAAATCACAAAAATTATATTTGCGTATTTTATAATTCACAAATCACCAAAAAATTACTTCTGTTTCTGTCAAAGAGACTATAAGCTGCAGAGACTGGGAACCATGATACAAAAGAGTGAGAAGACACTGGAATACACTGGTTTTTTAAAGTGATCTTTGGTGTTAGACAGACATAGTCTTGACTCTCATTTCCATCACTCACTGCCCAGATGATTAAAAAAAATCATATTTTGTAGAAAATTAGAATACTTATTAGAGGTTGATGTAAGAGTTAAAAAGAATTAACACGTGTAAATTGCTCAGAGAACATCTGGTATCCGATAAGGTATTGATGACCTACAATGAGGTGTTTTCATTATTGATGGCTTCTTTGTTGAGTTATAAAGTCTGCCAGTGGAAAATGCATCTTAAACCCATTGATGTAATGAGGAGTTACAAAGTAAGCAATTGGATGCCAGATGCCTATGGCTTGTCCAATTTACTTCTGAGTACGTTGGTACAGGACAACATTATATCCTGCCAAGTAAGCCACTGAAGTAATAAAGTTAAGGTCCAAGTGTCATACAGTTCCCTGAGGTATGGCACAGTTGGCACCATACATCAGGACATGCCTCCTTCCTGATAAAGACATAATGTAGATTGTCCATAGGATTGCTACAGAGACCTTGAGAGTCAGAGATTAAATAAATGTGCAGACATAACATGGGAGTTAGAGCAGTTACCTTTGCACCATTGTTAGAATAGGTTTCTATTTATTTGATCTGTGACCTAAGTCCTCCCAATAGATCAAGAAATCATATCCAATCTTTTTGCTTTTTCCCTCTGTTCAGATCAAATCAATTTTGAGAAACAAATTTATCATATGTCCGAAAGAGATAAATTCATCTGTCAGTCTTAAAGTATCTATGATAATTAGTTACAGATGCTCACCTGACAGTTGAAGGCTAAACCTTTGGGTACATCGGTGAAGAATTATTTACTTCAGTCAAACCCTGGCAAGCCGGTTGGGAAATTATTTAATTGACATAGGAAGACCCAAACCAAGGTGCGTGGGACTATTCCCTGGTTTAGTGTTTTAACAAACTGGCAGACTGCCAAGTGTGCAAGTCTTGTCCCTCTTTCAGCAACCCTGTAAATATGTTGTATTCCGTTCTCTCAGCTCCTGGGGTTGATATGAACTCTCCTATCATTCTACTGATGATCAGCAATTAAGAACCACATGCAGGAATAAAACCTCGTTCCTCTGAGTTGTTTTGGTTCTATATTCATTGAGGAATCTAGAAGTTTCTAAGGTGAGTGCATTGACCATGTGACCATAAGACACCTTCCTCAGCAGAGAACTAGAGACACTTTGAGGAAGGATAAAGAGGAGTCCAGTGTTATTTGATATGCACGAACCAAAAAGCAGCTGGGGAAAGTTGTAGCTAAAACAAGAGAATTTATGTGGTCCTACTGAGCTTTTGCTCAGGAGTGGGGAGGGAACGGGGAGGAGACAGCAGATGACCGTGGGAAATGAGTTGAGGAACAAATCACATCATCTCCACAACTTTCTAATGAAATCTTCTGGGAGCAGACTAGCCAGGAAATGCCTTCCAGCCCTTTACAGTTCCTAAAGGCTACAGAAAGCAACAGGACCTTACAGTGCACAGGCATTGGTCACTGTCAGGTGACCATCCTGAGGTCCCTGGGATCCTTAGTCTCGACATCATCATAGGGAAATAAGTCACTGACTTCCTTGGAGACTTTGTGCAAATTACCTAACATTGCTCCTCACTGTCCAAACATTGACCCCTCGGATAATGTGACAGCATTTAGACTGCACATGAGCAGCAGGTAACACAACAGACACAGTTAATGAAGTTCTACTTTATTGTTCAGACTCCCAGCACATGGGTCTTAGCTTTACACGGAGCCTAGCAGAGGCTGAGGGAGGAGCAAATAAACATCACAGAGTCATTGATTCTGTCCCATAGTCCCACCCACAGATTGAAACACATTGCCAGTTTCCCTTCCAGTGGGAACAATATTTTCCTGTCCTATGACATAGCAGTTCTCCACTTGGACCAATGTGATCAATCTTAGAGAATAAAGGTAAGTCAGAGTTGTTTACAGACAACCCGGAAAGACCAGTTCCAGAACTGAAGCCACGGGAATGTTCAGGCTCGAGGTTTTGAATTCTCACACTAGAGGGGTCTCCGCAGCACAGCACCCTTTCCTCTCTGACTTGAGGTACTACTTTGCTTGTCTGAATCCATGCTTGTCTAAGCTCTCAAAGGGACATTCTGCCTCCATTTGCTTGGAATTGTGGGAGCTCTTTGGCTTTCACAGCCCCACTGCAACAGCCCATATAGAAGACTTGGCTGCTGGAATCCCCACCTGGAGACTGGGTTGGAACAAGCTCTGACCCACTTTCTGCCTCCTGAGTGAAAAGTAGACAAACAGGTTTTCTGAACTTCCTGTTCCTTCTGCCCAGAAGGTCCCTTTCTCTGTTCTTACCTCATTGAATTGCTTTCTCTGGAGCTTTGCTGCAGTTTTCCAATCCCTCCAAGTTACAGCAGCATTGCATAGCACATCAATCACCTTCAGTCACCCCTCTGTCTAGACCCAGCTGTAGAAAGACTGTAGGAATCATGGGGCAGACAGGTACTTCTTACCTCTTTTACATCTTCTGGCCTTTCACAGCAAAGGCCTCAAAGAAGAAGTTCAGCTAGTAGGAAACATATGACAGCAGGTTTGACACAAGTTCAAGGGTTCAGGGTCATCCCATCTGGTTATACCCTTAGATCAGTCAACTCCCACGAGTCTTGAAAAGCAGCGAGGAAAGTGATAGAGGATCCTCAAAGTCAGCTCCAGCTGTCCCATATGCACACATAGGCATGCACGCCCACGCTCATTCCCCAACTCCTACACAAAAAGTCACACTTGCACTCACTGAAGAATTTCAGGAGTGGGAGGAGGACAGGGCTGGCCCCAGGGACACTTTATCTAGCACTGGCATCTTCTCCACTTGCTGGGCTCACCATTAGAGGTGATGTGTGTGGTGTGTGTGTTGACAAAACCTTCCACACCCACTTAATTAGTTTGGCATTTAGAGTGAAAGATATGGTGGTAAGCAGTGTGTATGTATGACTGCTGCCTTTCCTGTATGCATCGTTCCTTAAGGCAATATTCTCCAACGTTCCATGACATGATGCTCCAAGATGTCTTGGGAAGGCTTTGAAGTCCATGGATATCCCTTCAGATATCCTCATTTAAAGTGAATGAGCAGATTATAAAAGAAGTCAATTATAGTAAATATGCTTTTCAAAATAGCTTTAAAATAAATTGGTACAAAAATCACATAGCCATGGCAATCACGAACCACAACCCAATAACACTAAGCCTACAGTGGACCTACCTGAGTAGTGATCAGCTATGAAATGGGGAGAAACCAATGGACCCTATAAAGTATTGATGAACAATGACAAGCCAACAGATTCAGGGGGAGGAGGCATAAAAAAAAAATCTATTGTGGGCTGGGGAGATGGCTCAGAGGTTAAAGCCTTTGCCTTGAAAGCAAAAGCATCTGAATTCAGATTTCCAGATTGCACATAAAAATGCAGGGCAGAAATGGTGTCAGCTTGGAAAGTAGAGACTAAGAAACCCCAGAGCCAATAAGGAGGTACGGCAATTCAAGATGATTCCCGATGTCACTTTTAACCACCACAGGTACATACATTGAAATGCCTTTTTGTACACACACACACACACACACACACACACACACGCATGCATGTTCATGTTTGTGTATGTGTATACAAAAAAAATCTAGTTGTATTCCCCCAATGGGATACAAGACCTGGGGGGGACACAAAATAGAAGAGCATGAATATGGGAAGAAGGCTTAAAAGGAAAGGAGGCTAATGTGGATGGAGTATGGATAAGAAGAGTCAGAGGAGACAGTAATGAGAATATCCTGTCTACAGACATGAAAATATCAAACAAAGAGCAAAATTCATCAATAAAGAAAAGTGAGAGAGAATAACAAAAATTGGCCTATTTTACTTGATTATGGTAATATTAATATTTATTAACACATGAACTTATAAGACCTAACAAGAATCTAATCACTATCATAAGTTTAGGATAACTTATACCAGGTAACTGGTATCAGCAGTAATCAAAAGATGTTACCAAAAACATGTGAATTCTATCAGTGACAATTATAGGTAAGCACTATTTTAAATGTTTTTTGTTGCCAACATTTATAAGAAATTCAAAAAAATTCTACATTTTAGTTGGAAGAGTTGGAGTTTTGAGGAAATAAAATTTATTTTTCCCACCTAAATTCATGGGCATTTTGAGCTCTAGAAGTAAGTTAAGAACTTTTGTATAAGAGGTAGAAGCACTAGCATTCATTCTAGGAAAATGATGAATTGAAAGTTCCCCTTAGAAGGCCTAGGAACATGTGTTTACATTTTATGTTTTGTGAGAAAGAAATTTTACATTTTTATAGCATCCAATTTGAAGTTCATGGTTTTTTGTTTCTCGGCAGGCTATTGCTTTCTTGGTAGACAGAAATTTACTATGGAGAGAAGGGAGAGATATGACTCAAATAGAGGATCTGACCATCCACAAAGTCTACTTAGTCTTGGGGGACTCCAGGAATGTGATTGGTACCAGATGGTATTCCTGGGCTGTGAGCCTGACAGCCCAGCAACAGTGCAGAGCTACACACGCTGAACCTTGCACATATCAGTACTTTTTCCCAACCAAAGATTATACATTTACTCACTTATGTTGCTTTCTGGAGTTTTATAAGATGAAATCAAGTTCAGTGTTCTTCACTATTTGGAACTTCCTTGTGTAAAAAAAGAGTGAGGGTTGTGGTTTAGCTCTTTTTTCAAATGGATGATCATGTCCTGCAGGTCCTCTTTTCTCCCTGGATTTGAAATGTTATCCCTAGGACAGGCTCCACAATGTGTTCTTTGCTGGGCTTCCTATCCAATTCATTAATTTACCTCTTCTGCAAATGTTAGCTACTCTTTCTTGCAGTTCAGGTAAGATTTGGTTCTTATGGATTACTTTGGAATGAAATCCTTTCACAGCACTTAACATTGGAAAGGCAACGAAACAGAGGCTCTCTTTTTGGTGTGTCCTGCCTCAGTGACAACAGTCCCCTTTGGCTTCTTCAGAGTGTCTGCTCAGAATCATCCGGGACCATTTCTGATCTTAACTGCTTCTATCATCACAAAATGTCCTCTTCTTAATCTTATGACTAAGAAGCCAGATTCCTAATAGAATAGGGTTTTGCTGCAACTATTCTCCCTATATAAGTGAATTCAAATTTTTATCTATAGTTTAAAGTAAATATTATTTAGGGAAAATTACCCTTTTCAATATGTTCCACTATATGTTGGAATAACAGAAATCAGTTCTTACCTATGAAAGGATTCCTTTCCTCTGACCCCTCCAGCTACCTATACTTTTATCTCACTATCTCACACTAATTCTGATGCCACCCATGAATGTCACTTAGAGGGTGAGTAGGTATCCCTTTATAAGCTGTGCTCATGCATAAAGATTTTTTAATTCTGCAACTTGTTTAATTAATTGATTGAGCTCTCTTGCTAAACTCCAGGTTCCACGAAGACAGTGACTGTGTTTGCTTCTATGTCCTCTGTGCCTAACTCAGAACCCGACTCACAGCACAACTTCCAGGAAGCTTAGGACCAAAAAGTTATAACTACCTCCAGCTGGAGACGACATAACACTGAGCGAGGAGCCTGCTTTAAGGACAGCATGATTAGGTCTAAATCTGATCATGCTTTTTATTAGCTGCATGACCTTGGGCACATTGCTAAACTCATTGGTGCCTTATTTTACTTATCTGTCCAGTGAGGACAACGGCATGTGTAATCTAAGGTTTTATGAGGACCAAGCACACAGCACAGCCAAGTCAGCTGCTATCATCATGATCGTCATTCAGGGGGAGATTGCTTGAAAGAAAATAAAGATAAGACAGAAAAATAAACTTTAAAAAATCTCAGTTCACATCAAGTCTTTTCCTGGAGCCTTTGCACTAAGGATAATAAAAAAAGAACTTCTCAAACAACAATAAAAGCAACAACAGCAGAAAGAAACTTCAAGAAAGTCGTGATTGACCAAGATTCCTGGAAGCATTATCTCTCCAGCAGGTTGAGGTCTAAACACACTCACTTTCCTTTTAAAATATACAAACTCATTTCTTCATAGATGAAAAAATACTTTTATTGGAAAATAAAATTTATTGGAAAAAAACATTGCTTGGTCACAAACAAGCTTCTAACACTGCTAACTTTCTGACTTAGCAAATTATTCCCAACCATAAGTCATGGCTAGGCTGAGCAGGAAAATGTTGGGACAATGGCCAACGTATGCCTTAGGGTTACATGCAAATTGTTGGTCAGCAACCCCAATTATCAGTGATCTTGTCACAAGCTGATTTCTACTTTTGGTGTGATTGTAGCAATGGAAAAGTAGAGTTTGACTTCACTCTTCTTCATTGCGGTGGGGTATTTCTGAAAACAAATGTGGCTTTGAAAAGATTCCCCTTCCGTGGATATGGAGCTCATATTCAAGGTCAGATGTGGTAGCTCATACCTCTAATGCCACTACCTTCAGGATGCTGACTCAGCAGAGCTGTGAACCTGAAGTCACTATAGCCTATGCAGTGAGATTCTGTCTCAAAAAAATAAAACTAGTAAATATAAAGACAAAAAAGGAGATAATGTCCAAAGCTTTAAAAGCAAGAAAAGAAAAGAAAAAAGAAGTGGTCGGTAAAAGGAAGCTAGCAAGGCCCAGAAGGAAAGAGGTAATAAAGTAGCACAAGCTGCCTTTTGGAAAGAGAATGGAGTGAGGCTACTGAGAAAAACAGACATATTTTGCAAGCAAGCAAATGAGGACCAATGAGGTTGATACAGGAGGAGTCTTCAGTTAGCATGGATTTGCTCTTGGTGGCTCCAACCTCGACAACCAGCATCGCTTTGGTCAGTTCTCTGTAGATACAGGAGTTGTGCCAAAATTTGGTGTTGGAAAGATAAGAAATTACTCACTCTTTTGAATCACACTCAAGGACAATAGTCCTGGTTAAGATGGTGACATCTGGGGAAGGAGATTTGCATCCTACCCTCAAGTATCACCAGCACTCCATAAAAGCTACAAAACGCAGATACTGGAAACCCTAAAAATATCTAGCTGCTTCACTTCAAATTTGCTTTGAGTCTTCTTTCGCAATAGGAACTCTGTTTCTGCCAATTTGAAAGTTTACAGCCCCAGCTGTTAGAGGTTATGTAAGAGCAAAAGAGATCAAAGGGCCTCAAGAATGGAAAATGCATCTGCCGCCTTGGTTGCAGAACAAGGAATGGTAATGCAAACACTCATGGAAACCACGTCTGCCCATCCTGCCCCTCGCGCCTCCTCTCCAGGAAAAAGAACATCACCTTAGAGAAAAGAAAGAGCCCCAAGACATTAGACTCAAATTTAGTAGACAAAGATTAAAAATGAAATGCATACAAGTCATGTAAATAGATTACAGTAGAAGTCAGATTGCCTTTAAGTGTAGAGAAATTGTTCTTTCCTTAAAAAGATGAACTCCATACATTAAATAATGTAATTCATTAGAGTCAGCATGATACTGTCATAGCATTGTTTTCTGGAAGTTTCTTTTACCATTGTTGTTTTAGCTTTTTCAGATAGAGAACCTATATTTTAATTTGTCCTCCAATTTGGTGGCACTGAAAATGATCTATTGACTATCAAACATATGAACAAGGAATTAGAGAAGATGTGACGCTGATCATATGCATGGAGAAACTAGACAGAAAACTAGGGACAATGCAGTAAGAGCAAGTCAGAAGACAAGTGAATGTCAAACGAGTCATCTTTTATGTCCTTGATTTCGGAAAGGACAATAATCAAAGTTGATCAAAATCAGATGACAGAGGAGGGCTAAGGTAGAAGTCCCTGCAGGTCCTTTAGCAGAATATTGTGGAATGCTTTCAGCTTACGGGCCAGCTGCCTGCCCATCCATTTCTAAAAATACCTACTATTCCTGCCCTAAGCCCTGTGTAGTACTTAGCAGATGGTACCCCAAGACCCAAAATGGACTCCATCAGTGGAAAATGCCATGCAGTTTTGCAGTACCTACAAAGGAACTAGAGAAACAATAGAGGAGGGATTGACTTCACTGCAATGGGAGGAATGGGAAGTAGTGGGGAGGAATAGGAAGCTAGTGTGTGGGGTGGGGAGAGATTCCCAAGAGCCAACAGAAGATTCTGGAAGAGCAGCAAAATGAGGGGACAAGCTAGGCATGATGGGCCTTGCTGACTTTAAGGAAGTCGCTCTGTGCTGTCCCATGAACTCTTACACGCCCCCTGTGCCTGGTCCACTTTTGAGCCTGTCATTTTCCTGTGAATAATGGAGGATTATGCTGAAGCAGAGGTTACCAAGACCCTCCAACTTGCTCATTGATTTCTATCTACTCTTGCTCCTGTGACCCTTCCTGCTATTTAGAAACTCAAGTTGCTCCCGTTTCATAAACCTGCTGAGAAACTGTCAGTGCCCTCTGTCCCAAGCCACCAAATAAAGGCCTGCTACGTCTGGTTTTCATGACTCTTCCAACTGTGGCCTGAGCTTTCCATGTCTACCCTTTCTGCTTCCATGTCTAAAATCAGTATGCCCTTCTGCTTGCTCATCTTTTGATATCCAGGTCTCAAACCTTTTATCTAACTTCTCTTCACAGTATACTATTATATCACTTCTCTGAAGTCGTGTAGACTGTGTGGTTTACAGGAAGTCTCGGAGATGCTTAGCTTTCCAGTCCTTGCTGGCTCCATGGGTCACCTGTGTATGTGTAGGCTTTAGTGGCTTCTAAGCATCATGGAACTCAAAGGAGTTCCTAAAGTGAGATGTAAAGCCCAGACTCCAACATCAGCTTTATTATGTCGTGGCTCTGTGTTCTGGGCAAGTGATTTACAATCAGGTATTGGAATGGTGGGCACTCTATTCAGAAACAGGCTCCAAAAATCTGGAATTGCAGATTGCTTGAACCATGTGTTCAATATTGTAATTTTATGTTTTGGGATATAGATCAATTTCATCACAGATATAAAAGAAAATTTTAACTGGATTTTGGCTGCATTGTGCCTTTAGAAATTGACTTTATTTTTTAAAGTGACTATTAACTTTCAATTCATGATAAAAAGGGTTCACTTCCCTTAGAGGAGGAATAGGTCATAATTTCCAGGGTACATGAGATTTTTTATTTAGTTTAAATGCACTTTATTTTTAGACAACCTACATGACATTTTTTTTCTTAAAAACAATGCCTCCACTCCCAATAAATCATGTTCAAAATAAAAGCTCAAGATGACATCAGTCCAGTTGTTTCAAGTCCTGGTGTGGCGATGGAGGACAAGCAGCCGCCAGTGGTGGCAACAGGTGACCCATCAAGTATCTCTCAATTGTTAACATTTTTCCATTTCTAATCCATCTTTAAAGAGAATCATAAATAGTGTCACGCCATCCTCACAGTTAATCCAGAAGAGCAACCATGCCATCTGGGTTCATGTTTTCGCCAATAAAAAACTGGTAGTTATTGAAATTAGCAAGGATGTGCTGGATTTGCTCTGCAGCCACGGTCCTAAAAGGCTTCACCCTTTCTGGTTTCTGTTCTTACAGTTTGCCTTTGAGTGACTGCATGAAACCCTCGATGTACTTCTCGAGGGCCTCTTTCGTGAAGCTGGTTTCCTGCAGGTGATGGTTCATGATGCTATCAACACCGGTGACTACTGTGCTTTCGGGCCCTTCACCCTCTGCGCCTTCAGCGGAAGCATTTCCACCGATGAACGAGTCATCGATGTTACCTTCTGTCCCACTGACCATCTTGCCCTCCGCCTCGAGGCACAGCCCATCCTCGATCTCCGGATCTTGCAGATGTCGGAGGACAGCTCATCATGGCTTGATGAGGTCCCGGAAGATGATCATGATGACGGCAGGAGAGAGGCGGCGGCGGCCGCGGCGCTGGCCTGGGAGCTCGGAGCGAGCGCGGTGCAGCCCAAGCGGCGCTCGGGAGGAAGGGGGAGCAGGCGGAAAAGGGGTACATGAGATTTCTATGATTGTTTTTTTTAACTTAAAATACTTCTAAAAACAGGCAACTTCCCATATCTTAGATATTACTTAATGTAACATGGAGAAAACGCCCATGGAATATAAAAATTAAAGGAGACAAGCTCTACACCAGTGTTCAGGCAGAAAAGTGCTATTTAAGTGTAATTCTGAGAACATGTAACAAGTGCTATTATCTGAAGTTGATTAATAGTAGGGAAAAAAGGGAAGCTTAAACCCGATCTATTTAAAACTGAGACCAAATTGACATAAGAGATCATAGGGAGAAATGGATTGAAAATAGGCCTGCAAATCACAGCTAAAAATAATGAACATAATTTTTTGCTCTTACATTAGATATTCTTCCTTATTATGGTGCCATGATAAATGATAGTTTTGTTCGTCGTTTATTGAGCAAGCACAATATAATTGCTTTCCTCACATTGATTTCTCCACATGCTTAGGAAGATTATTTTTGCAAAAACATTGGGAATCTCATCAGCTTTTCCTAAGCACTATTTTCTCCTTGAAGTTTCACTGGATCTCACTCTGTCAAGTAACGTCCTTCAAGCTGTTGATAAGATCAAGCAGGCTTTTATTTGATTGAATGTATCTCCTATATAAGTTTCATTGATGTTATTTTTAAAAACACTGAATGCTTTCTGTATTTAGAGTCTGGCTAGCTTACTTGCTCTGGGGATCCCAGTTACAGTCTTCTGAGGCTTGAGTTATTGGCTGGGGAGTTACTATACCTACCCAGCTTTACATGGGATCCAAGGTTCTAGACTGTAGTGGTTTTGGAGCAAGGCAGGTGTTTCAACCACTGAGCCATCTCTTTAACACAGAAACGCTTTTAGTAGAATGTCCAGCACCTTAAAGACCTATTAGAGCAATAAATGGGGTGTTGCTATTTTCCTCATGTTTTGCAACACCGTCTTGGAAGTCTTCAAAGCAAAGATATCTCTGAAATACTGCAATGCCACTTTCTTAATGCTCTAAGTGGAATGGATAGAGAAACTCGAAGTCTTCTTGTAGCCAAGCATGGAAGTCTCTGCTACCTTATTTGGTCAACATGTCTTAGATATAATTCGTAGAGTGAAAGATAAAAGGTGAACAGATAAAAGACATGAGTATTATCCTTAAGTGCTGCAAAGGAACATCTTTTCTAGAAGTGAAACTGTGACCCATTCAGGAACCTTTGGTACTTGTTCATCTTAACATCCTACAGACCTGAAAACCATCCTGTTGCAGCCTCCCCCGCACAGGAAGCAGTGTCAGCACCATAGGAAGTCCTTTGGTCTGTCAATGGACTCTAGTACCACACAGGAATTTATGAACTGAAAACAGCCTTGGACTCTCTAGGGTTGCCCAGCACTCCAACTTGTGGACAAACCACAATAGGACATAATATTCTTTCTTGCTAAGTTCCTGTATAATTCTGGTTTGAATATGTCCATACTTGTGGCTTCTATTTCTGCCCTAGTTTTGCTTCTAAATTTTAGAAAATCTGGTTGTCTCTCCTCTCCTCTCCTCTCTTCTCTCTTCTCCTCTCCTCTCCTCTCTTCTCCTCTCCTCTCCTCTCTTCTCCTCTCCTCTCCTGTCCTCTCATCCCCTCCCCTCCCTTCCCTCTCTTCCATTCCCCTCCCCTCCTTTCCCCTCCCCTCCCCTTCTATCTATCATCTGTCTATCTATCTATCTATCTATCTTGGAAATTGATTTTATTTTTTAAGTTGACTATTGGCTTTTGATTAATGAGGCACGTGTATTAACCAATCCCCAGAACATGCTGATGATAGTGCAGAAATTTTCAAATTTGCAAATGTGAAAGTCAAAACACATAGAGGTGATTTGCTACCTATCCTATAATCCCAGCTCCTTAGGAAGGCAGGACAGGAGGACTGAAAGTTCAAACTCCACCTGGGCTATAGAGTAAGTTCAAGGCCAGCCTGGATAACTTAGCAAGATGCTGTCTGAAAAAATACAACAAAAAAATAAATACAGAAAGAAGTCTGGGGATATAATCAGGATCCTTGCCTAGCATGTGCAAAGCCACAGACTAATCCCTAGTACCACGAAAAAAAATATAACAAAAAAGGAGCAGCCAACATGTTCAAGGCAGGGAACAGAAATACCCAGCTGTGTAGCCCAGGGAGAAGATCTCAAGCTCAGGATAAAAAAGAGGGCACCAGATGAACAAAGAATAAAACAGAAGAGCTTGAATATGGATGAAGTGTAAATGAGAAGAGAAGAAAAGGAGAATAAGGGGAAAGAAGAGAGAAGAGAATAAATGGAATGCTTCATACACATTTAAAAATCAATTAGTTAAAAAAAAACAGTTTAACACAAGTAATTTATGGTTGAAGCAGAATTGAACTTGGCATCTAAGCTATCAGTATCATCAATCTCAAGACCTCTATTCAGAGGTACCCTTCTAACATATGGCAAGACGTTTTATTCACCCATCACAGCCTAAACTGCCTAGTGCTTTTCTTCTTCCTTTCTCTCATTCTGTTTTTCTTTACTCCTCCCATCCCATCTCACTATTTGCCCCAACAGGAAAGAGATTTCTTAAAGACTTTTTTTTTAATCTAACATTGTAAGTTATTTATTTATTCGGCATATTAGAGGGCCTTCCTTTGGTGAATACTTCAAAAAAATAGGGTCTACCTTCTTAAAACATACACAGCAAAGAAACATTCCCTCTTCTGTATGTGTCTTGGAAGAGTATTTTGCCTTTGCACTCTGGCTGCCGCCACAGTCTTAAATTGTGTGCTGGGGTGGAGAGATGGCTCAAGGGTTAAGATCCTGCTTTGCAAACAGAAAGAAGGTCCTGAGTTTGGATCCCAGATCCCAGGTAAAAATGCCAGGTGGAAGTGGCGGCTGCCCTGGTGAGCGGAGCCTGGGAAATCCCAGAGCAAAGCAAGAAGGAAGTTATAGAAGCAATCCAGGATGATTCGTGAAGTCACCCTTAGTCCTCTACAGGGACACATAGTGCCCTCTGATACACACACACACACACACACACACACACACACACACACACACTGAATGAATGAATGAATGAATGAATGAATGAATGAATGAATGAATGAATAAAGTAAGTTTAAAAAAAAAGATTGTGTGCTGATGGGCTTTTACCATTACAGGAGCTTGAATTCAATCCACAAAGTTTGTCCATGATGAGATTGACTTCAGCAGAAGCTCTGTGACCTGCGTGTCTGCCGTTGTGTCTTCCTGCTACCCGCTCAACTACAGAACTTCCTGTGGTCACTTTCAAAGACCATGACATTGGTTTTGATTTGATTGTTTCCCCTGTGTTTGAGAATCTGCTTTGAGTTTCTCAGCAAATCTCAAACAGATTTATCTTTTTCAACCCAAGTTATTCTGTTCCTTGAAAGAAGAGATCATCTGTGAGCTGGGCCTACTTTTCATTTACTAGACTGTCAACTTCTCCAAAATGGAATGCAGAGTGGGAGAGCATTCCTGTTTGGACTATTGATATCTGGCATGGAATAGGTGCTTAGCAAGATCTAGAGTAATGAAATGATGAATATATGAGTCCTTTTCCTTACTTTGGTCATCTTTCCATCTTAAAATATGAAGTCAACATCCCCACCCCACCACCCATCTAATTTCTTCAAGAGATCTCACCCTCCCACGTACACCATGTCACTAATAGAATGCTAGATTGAGAGGCACATAATGTAAGCGTCACAATTTCCTCATCCTTTAGGATGTCCTCTGAGAGATAGTCAACCAAAAATATCTGTCCTAGGTTGTTGCCAGTTGCTAAAATTTGAAAAGAGGTTATATTATTTTATAAACTTTTGTGTGTCTGGAAATTCCCATACTAACTTTTTTATTAATTATTTCTCTACTTTTACAAGAATATTAAGTATTCATCCCTGCTTCCCTCCATCACCGTCCCTTCCATGTTCTCTATTCCCTTCATCAATTCGTCCCACTCCTTGCTCTCCTGCTTGTATGCTTCTATGGACTGCAGGGTTCACTCTGGCTTGCCAGGCTTCTGTTGCATATCAAGTTGCCTCTCTTTGGCCACCCCGCTGATAGAGGATTTCCCCTTCACCCATCTAGCTTTAGACCCCAAGGTTTCCACTGTATGTTCTTGAGTTCCTATGTAGTCTATGGGGGCATGTTGGTATGTCAGTCATTATGCAGGTCTGGGAAGAACAAGTCTAACTGTAGTGAGTTCCTAGATGCAGCAGTCCTGCCTTCAATGGGATGCCTTGTCCAGTAGTGAACCTTCCTATCTTTAGGTTCTTACAATCTCATTCCTCCTCTTCTGCAAGATTCCCAAAGCCTTAGAATGGAGAGAGATTAGGTTGGCTTGATTTTGGGTGAGCCTTGCTGGTACTCTGCATTATTGGCCATTTCTGTCCACTTCACTGCTCTACTTATTGCCCTAGGCTGCATCCTATAAGGGTATTAAGATCCTCTATCTCTGCTATAAAAAATCTGCTTGCACACATTGTTACGCATTCATTAGGAGAAATAGTGACTTCAAGGAAATAGTGGCAGCAGGGCTTTTCCCAAATCTGGATGTGATTGCAAACGGTGGTACTTGGTTTTGTTGACACGCATTAAAATATTGATGTAAAATCAACTTGGTCAGAGAGACTGTGGAAGCATTTAGTCTAAAGCTAGAGAGACAGCTTCCTTGAAATAATATCCATTTTTGGTCTTCCTTAAGGGATGCAGTATCTACCTAACCACACAGCAATGTCTCTGATCCAAGGTGTAAAAGAAATCTAGATTGGAATGCTGACATTTTCTAAGGACTAAAATATAAAATAGTATTTGTGATAAAATAAACTGAAAACATACACAATGAATGAATATGTGCATGTGTGTGCATACATGCATGTAGACAAAGGTTTAAAGTGAAAGATCTCTTTCTTACGGAGAATGGGGAAAAGTTTTCTAGTCATTAAAATACCACAACAATGAGTGAAGGTCTAGAAATACAGAAACAGAAAATTCCAGTTTCTAACCCTGTAATTAGATTTCCCTGCTATGCAATTGGGTCAATTAAATAAAAGCACTACAGTATCCTTGTCCATCTCCATGGCAACACGTACATTACAAGTAATTTGAACCATGGCTTTTAAAGGTACTATTCAAGGTTGGAGAGATGGCTCAAGAATTAAGCCTCTGCCTTAATAAGCAGAAGGTCCTGAGTTCAGATCCCAGATCCCATGTAAAAATGCCAGGCAGAAATGGCAGCAGCCTGTACTTCTGGCCCTGGAAAATGGAGCCTGAGAAACTCCAGAGCAAAGCAAATAGGAGGTAGTACAATCCAAGGTGAATCCTGAGTCACCGTTAGGCCGTCACAGGCATATACAATGCCTTCTGATACACACAGACACAGACACAGACACACACAAAAATTAAAGGTACTATCCATACACGTATCTGAATTTTTTAATGAGGTCATTTATACAAAAAAAGAAGTACATTGAAGTAGAATTATTTAATTTGCAATTTTTATGAGAAGGCAAAAATCTAAAGTGAACCAGAGTCTGTGAGGCCAATGTATATTGCATGCTATTGCCGTGCGCCATTTCTAAGTTCTCTAGTGTCTCAGCTCTCGATTTCATGTGCAGTAATCACTCTATCTAGAAGTGAAGTCCTTCAAGTGAGAAATATAAAAACTGATCTTAATATTTTTACTTGGTAACTTTTCTCGGATATATACTACCTGAAGAACTCGTCCAAACTTAGAAGGCAGTAACAACAACAGACTTCTATTTGAAATTCTGGGGCTAGAGAGGTGGCTCAGGGGTTGAGCCTCCGTCTTGCAGGCGGAAGGTCCTGAGTTCAGATCCCAGATCCCACGTATAGACTCCAGGCGGAAGCGGGGGCGGCCTGCGCTTCTGGTCCTGGTAGGGCGGAGCCTGTGAATCCCGGGACAGAAGGAGGTGGAGGCGTCCATGGTGGTTCGCGAATTTGTCCGTGGTTACACACAGACACACACACACACACACACACACACACACACAGATACACGCGCGTGCGCACATACATGCGCACAGTTGAATAAATAATAATAATAAAAAAAAAGAAATTCTGTACCTTGTGTTTTGCTACTAAAGTTGATCTGTGTTCACACGCACATGCGCACAGTTGAATAAATAATAATAATAAAAAAGAAATTCTGTACCTTGTGTTTTGCTACTAAAGTTGATCTGTGTTCAACAGTCTGGTGGCTAGAGATGTTTTTCTTTGTAGCATGAAGGTTGAAGACACTTCTGAAGAACTGTGATAACAGGGGTATATGTTGTCTGGAATAAATACAATGAGAGCAGCATCGAAGATGGGAAGGTTTTGGGAATTAATCATGTGGCGGCTGGCAAGCATGCTGATAAAACTTACAAGCCCTAAACTCAAGACATAGGTCCCAAACAGAAAGTGAATGTGGGTGGTCACAACCATATCAAAACCTAAAGAGCCTCAAACTCTCTCTAGAAGACAAAAAGGGACTGACAAGAGTTTAGGAACAGATATCCAGCAATTTGAATGGTTCATTTTTGAGCATTCTACACATCTCACTGACTTGAATTCCTTCAGTATACCTCATCCAGAAGAGGTTAAAAACTGAGTATTAACCCAAACTTGTTGAACAAACCAAACTCAATTAATTTTCATCAGTCTAAAACTAACAAACTAAAATGCTGTAAATGGAACATTCTGAGCCCTTCCGACCCACTTCAAATGAAAGTATATACAATCGGAGCCAATGCATGATGAACGGGGCATAGTTAGAATTATTTGTTTTAATGTTTCTTCACTATGTGTCTCCAAGTTAGGCATATGCCCGTCTCTCTTCGGTCAACTGGTCTGAGGCTAAAATATGCTCAAGTACCTCAGTCAATTGCTAGTTTTCCAGAGTAGAGCAAGCTTTGATCACAAATCCCTTTGGCCATTCTCTCTATGGTACCAGATCAAAAATAAGGGTATTTATTTCATTTGGCATGAATTGGAAAATTAAATCAACACATCACCAAACACGAGCTCTCCAGAAGATGTGGCTCAGGCAAAGATCCGAGTGCAATCCCAGGAAAACAATTTTTTATGGCACATAAAGTTTTTATTATGCATAGACTCTAAATTTATTTTTAATTTTTTTTCAAGGCTGGCAGTAGGAGCTGGCCTATAGCAAACTGCAGATTGTAAAAATCTTTCCACAATGAGGCAACTACTTTTTCCACGGTGACTGTGGTCCAGGCTCTCACAGCAGTGTTCTTACCACACTGGGTCATAGCCAGGTACCTTGGAGGTTAGACAAATACATCTAGCTAAGGAAATCCTAAATGATAGGCCTGTCACCATGTCCTTTCCCAGATCCCTCCCAGACACCAAGCCACTGGCTCCCTTGCCATCGGACTAGGACACATCCTTCCCTCCTCCCTCAGCTTTTCACACAATGGCCACCATTCTGCATCGCTGTTAGCCTAGGGATTGGCTGTTGCTCCTGGAGGCTTGGAATCCATCTAGAAATGAGACTCTTCTAACCCAACTTCCTGTGCTGACTTCAAGCACACACACAGGGACCGGGCCTGGCTCTCATGGAGAGAGAAAACAACACAGAACACACAACCCTGGGCCTCACACCAGCCAGCAGCAGACTAATAAATCTTTGCTTGTTGCCCTGGGTGGAAGAAACACTTCTGGGATCACTTCTTCTCTACTTGACAGATGAAGTACCCTCCAAACCCCAAAAATGTAGCCTAGATTCTTTGTAGACAGTCTCTGTAGTAAGTTCCAAATAGTTTCTGAAATTAAAGGTTACTTCTTGAAGATCTTAAGGCTATTTCTCCCTCCTCTCTCTCTCACTTTCTTTTAATGATTCAGTCTTACATCGCCCCAACTCACTGTTCTCTGCAAACTTTTGCACTCTTGAGGAGTAAACAAGTATGTACAGACAAGCACGGTATAAGCGTCTCTGCATAAGATATAGGGCCCTTTTAGCAAAGACTTAAAACACTAACAATAACCTTTTCTGCTCAAGGGACAGAACAGTTTCCTTGAAGAACTCATCCCTAAAAGAAAGATGGATTCAGCGACAATATCTACCTCTACCAGCGCTTCCAAGGAGAAAGGATAAATGTAGCTGAATTGTAGCAACAGTACTGGAAAACCAAGCACATGGAGGAGGAGGACGAACTGACATGGAGCTAATTAATGCTCTAACAAGGTCAGCGTTAGAGCAGCAATTACTTGGCTGGACCAACTCATTTGCCTTCCGACCACTGTTCTGTAGCAATGATTCTGGGGTCCACAGATAGGAACTGTGCTAGGCTATATAGGCAAGCAGCAGTTTTCATCTGTGTGTCATATCTGTGGCCTTTGTTCAGAGATCTGAGACGGCAAGTTCACATGTTATTATTTCTGTCTTCCCTTCTTGGGGTCAAACAATACTTTCATTTTGTTCTGAGGGAGTTTTTAAAAAACAATCCATTGATGACACAGTCAATTCTGAACCTATTTTCTGGCTGTCATGATGTTCTTCCTCTTTTCCTAGAACTGAGACATATGATATTTTTAAAAATCAATTATCTAAAGCAAAACTAAACGTACTTTCTATTTATGGATCAGTAGCAGAAAAAGCATTAGAATCCAAGTACTCCCAAGCAAATTAAGATCATCAGACCTCAGCAGAAAACCACCATGAGTCATACTTTCCATCAATAAAACTTCTTAAATATCATGTGGATAGTAATTGGACAAAGGGTCATGAAGCTCCAATTAGAAAAGTTCTGACTCCCAGACTGTAAGAGTAGCTGAATTAAGATGAATGCTACACATTTGAGCAATATTCTTGGGAGTGTGTTTAACCAAGCACAGTTGGCAGTTAGATGGTACCTTGAGGGCAATACAGAGCAAGTGAGGTCTTGCTCATGACTGGAGATCACTTATGATCTTGAGATAATGTGATCTGGGAAGACTTAATAGAGAGTTCTTGAAGTCCTCTACCAAGAAGGGTAAAACTCATACCAACAAATGTTCATTATTTGTGATTACATGGGCGTTCTCTCTCTCTCTCTCTCTCTCTCTCTCTCTCTCTCTCTCTCTCTCTTTCTCTCTCCCTCTATCTCTTTCTCTCCATATTTAATGATGGAAATATGTATGTTTGGTATATAACATAACATAACATGTATATGTTAAGTACTCATGAAAGGTGATATGACATTAAACAGATGAAATTGAAAATTATCAACCGCCCTGGATAGTGAAGGAATGAGTCAGAGACATGAAATTTCATGAAAATTTTATTTTGCTGCTTCACAAAGGATTTTACAGGAAAAAACAGGGACACATAGAATAGCTTTAAGACAAACCCTAGATATCCAAATTCCAACAAGTATAAATCTCCACTGGTGAGATGGCAATATCTTTCAGATTAAAGTGTCTAGATTTGAGTTGACTTTAAATATCCCTTCAAATTACTACAGTTGCATTTTATGAATAAAATATGCACATACCATGCATATATACTTATTTATGCATGTAATATTTTTGTAAGCTGGCTGTCTCCCCTTGAGCAAGTTATTTCCACCCTCCTCCATCCCAGCCATAGGAGAAAATAACGAGCAAAGCTGGGGACACCTCAAGCGTTACGGCCTGATTAAAACAACTGCCTGAACGGCTTCATCTCCCCCAAACCTTGCTCCCGCCTCATGTTCCTGCTTCTTCCACTTCTACTCAACCCTAACTTCTGGCTTTAATTCCATTCTTGCCCTTTAGATTTTGAAAATAGATTTTGTTCCTCTATGTATGTTTCCACTTGCCATCTTTAAAAGGCCTGAAAAACACAATAGAAAGAACGTATTTGTTTGACTCATAACTCCAGGTTACAGTCCACCATAGCAGGGAGGTCACTGTGGCAGGAGCGTATGGTAGCTGGGCACGTCACATCCAGAGTGGGAAACAGAGAGATGAACACAGGCAAGTGTGCCTACGTGCTGGGGCTCAGCTTGCTGCTTCCAGGTTGTATAGTCCAGGGAATGGTTCCACCCACAATTAAGATGTGTCTTCTGGCTTCAGTTAAAGTAGTCAGGGCAATCCTTACAGATTGCTCACTTCTCACACATGATTAAACATCATGACAGGGCCCGCTCTGCCGGTCGGGACGCGCACGCGCGGTCCAGCCGAGCCTCACCCCGCGCCCTAGGACCCCAGGTCAGCCCACAGGGACCCGGCTCCGACTCCCACCATCCAGCCGGGGCCGCGCGGGGGCCGAGGGACGAGGAGGACCTCCCCCTGCGCCCGGGCCCCGCCCCAGCTGCCCTCGGGTTAATTAGCTCCACGCCAACGCGCCCATCCTCCCTTTTCACCCCACCCCGCTCAGGGGGTCAGGACGCGCACGCGGTCCAGCCGGGCCTCACCCCGCGCCCTAGGTAATTCCCCGTTCGGGCCCCGCCCACCAGGACCCCAGGCCAAATAATTCAGTTTAGTGAAATTGAAAGATCTTAAGAGTTAAAATGACAATGCCAAAGTCAAAGTGCAAATCCATGAGAAGCAACACTCAAGTAAACAAATTTCCCACTGAAGAAATTAATCCCATAATGTTAGACTCCAACAAGAACAAACCCGTGGAAAAAGGCCAAGAAAGCCGCACCCAGGATAAGGTCTTTCAAAATATGATGATTACCATGTTCAATACTATGAAAGAGGAAATCCGGGAGGAAATACATAATTGAATCAATCCTTTGAAGAGGAACACAACAGACATCTGGAGGAGTTGAGAAAAACAGTGCAAGAAACAAAAACTGGCATAGAGCAGTTAAAACAAACTCAAGCAGAGTTTAAAACTGAGCTAAAAGACAAGTTATCTTCAACCCAGAACGCCACAGAGAGTCTTATCAACAGAACTAACAAAGCAGAAAACAGAATTTCAGACCTTGAAGATAAAGTGGGAGTACTAACCAGTTCAATGGAAGAGGTTGTTAAAGCCAAAAAGATACTTGAGAGAAATATCCAAGAGATATGGGACACCCTGAAGAAGCCTAACATGCGTATTCATGGAATACCAGAGCAAGAATCTCAAAATACCACCCCTGAGGAAATTTTTCAAACGATCATCAAGGAAAACTTTCCTCATCTAAAAAAAGAGAGGCCCGTTCATATACAAGAGGCATTCCACACCCCAAACAGATACGACCAAAATAGAAGCATGCTGCGGCACATAATAGTTAAAACACTCCACATTCAAGATAAAGAACTGGTGCTGAGAGCTTCAAGGGAGAAAAAACAAGTCACTTTTAAAGGTAAACCTATTAAAATAACAAATGACTTCTCAGTCAAAACAGTAAAAGCAAGAAGAGCTTGGAGAGACATACTTCAAGTATTGAATGAGCAAAAATGTCAACCCAGGCTGATTTACCCTGCAAAACTATCCGTCATGATTGAGGGAGAAACAAAAATTTTCCAGCACAAAGACAACTTGAAGGGATACATGTCCACCAAACCAGGCCTTCAAAAAATGCTAGAAATGATACTCAAGCTTGAAGAAAAAAACAGGCATATCCAGGAGAACAGAAGGCAAATATACCACCATTAAAAGCGAAGCAATATACTTATAAAAGCTACTAAACATAATAAATGTCTGGAATTAACAATAGTTTCTCCATTATAACACTAAATGTTAATGGACTTAATTCACCGATCAAGAGACACAGATTACAAATTTGGATTAAAAATCACAATCCATCAATCTGCTGCCTGCAGGAAACCCATCTCACCACAAAAGATAGGCATCCCCTAAAAATAAAAGGCTGGTCAACAATTCTACAAGCTAATGGAAGCAGAAAACAGGCAGGGGTAGCCATTATGCTATCAGACAAAGTGGACTTCAAACCAAAGAAAATTATAAGAGACACGGATGGATACTACATTTTAGTAACAGGTACAATTCACCAGGAAGACTTCACAATACTGAACATATATGCACCCAATACGGGCCCCTCCACATTCATTAAGAAAACCCTACAATGTCTAAAGCAAGAAATCAACCCCCAAACGATAATTCTTGGGGACTTCAACACCGCCCTCTCAATATGGGATAGATCAACAGGTCAAAAGCTTAACAGACACACTTTGGAACTTAATCAAACCCTGAAAGAAATGGACCTCACAGATCTCTATCGAACTTTTCACCCACGCACAAAAGAATACACATTTTTCTCAGCAGCACACGGAACTTTCTCCAAAATAGATCACATATTGGGCCACAAAATGAATCTACACATATACAAGAAAGTTGAAATTCTAACCTGTGCCCTATCAGACCACCACGGCCTAAAGCTGGACATCCACAACACATCAAACAAGAGAAAATACACTAACTCCTGGAAACTTAACACTATGATGCTGAATGAGAACTGGATTCAGGAAGAAATTAAAAAGGAAATTCAAGGTTTCCTGAAAGTGAATGATAACGAAAATACAACCTACCAAAATCTCTGGGACACAATGAAAGCTGTTCTAAGAGGTAAGTTCATAGCTCTTAATGCCTACGTCAAAAAAATGGAAACATCAGAAATAAACAACTTAACAATGCAGCTTAAAGCTTTAGAGAAACTAGAGCAATCTGATCCCAAAAGCAGTAGAAGAGAAGAGATTAGCAAAATAAGGGGAGAAATATCTGAAATCGAGACTAAGAAAACGATAGAAAAAATCAACCAATCAAAAAGCTGGTTCTTTGATAAAATCAACAAGATTGATACACCCCTAGCTAAACTAACCAAAAGCAAGAGAGAGAAAACCCAAATTAACAAAATTAGAAATGAACATGGAGTTATCACTACTGATACCCAAGAAATCCAGAGAATTATAACATCATATTTCAAAAACTTATACTCTGTGAAGTTTGACAACACAAAAGAGATGGATGAATTTCTAAGTAAACACAACTTACCTAAATTGAATCAGGAAGTTGTGAATTATTTAAATAGTCCTATAACATATAAGGAAATTGAGGAAGTAATCTCGAATCTTCCCACCAAAAAATGTCCTGGACCAGATGGATTCAGCACAGAGTTCTACCAGACATTTAAGGAGTTAATAACACCAATACTCCTTAAACTGTTCCATCAAATAGCAAAGGAAGGAACACTACCAAATTCCTTCCATGAAGCTAATATCGTTTTAATCCCAAAACCTAATAAAGATTCACTTAAGAAAGAAAACTATAGGCGATCTCCCTGATGAACACAGACGCAAAGATTCTCAACAAAGTCTTAGCAAATCGGATTCAAAAACATATTAAAAAGATCATTCATGGGGACCAAGTAGGCTTCATCCCCAGCACGCAAGGTTGGTTCAACATACGCAAATCAATAAATGTAATTCATCATGTAAACCAGTCCAAAGTCCAAGACCACATGATACTCTCGATAGATGCAGAAAAAGCTTTTGACAAGATCCAACAGCCTTTTATGATCGAAACGCTAGAGACAGTGGGAATGGAAGGAACCTTAATCAATATAATAAAAGCTGTATACAACAAGCCCACAGCAAGGATTATGCTCAATGGGGAACAATTGGAAGCACTCCCAAGTCGATCAGGAACTAGACAAGGCTGTCCACTCTCACCACTTCTATTCAATATTGTACTTGAAGTCTTAGCTGAAGCCATAAGACAAGAAAGGGACATAAGAGGGATTCAAATCGGCAAGGAAGAAGTCAAGCTATCCTTATTTGCAGATGACATGATCTTATACCTGAGTGATCCCAAAAACTCCACCAGGAAGCTCCTGGAACTAATTGAGAAGTTCAGCAGGGTGGCAGGACACAAAATAAATGTGCAAAAATCAGAGGCCTTCCTATATGCCCAGAATGAAATAAGTGAAAAAGCCTTGAGAGAAACCATACCATTTACTATAACCCCTAAAAAAATGAAATACCTTGGTATAAACCTAACTAAGGAGGTAAAAGACCTTTACAATGAAAACTTTAAAACCCTAAAGAAAGAAATTACAGAAGACATCAGAAGGTGGAAAGACCTCCCTTGTTCCTGGATTGGCAGAATCAACATCGTAAAAATGACCATCCTACCAAAGGCAATATACAGATTCAATGCTCTACCAATCAAAATCCCAAAGCAATTCTTCAAAGAAGTTGACCAAACAATCTCAAAGTTCATATGGAGGCACAAAAGACCCAGGATAGCAAAAACAATCCTGAGTAACAAAAACACAGCTGGAGGTATTACCATACCAAACCTAAGTCTATACTACAAATCCATAGTTATAAAGACAGCCTGGTACTGGCTCCAAAATAGACACACAGATCAATGGATAAGGATTGAAGACCCAGATATAAGCCCACAAAGTTACAGCCATTTGGTCTTTGACAAAGGGGCCCAAAGAATCCAATGGAAAAAGAACAGCATCTTCAACAAATGGTGCTGGCAAAACTGGATCTCCACATGCAGAAGATTAAAGCTGGACCCGTACTTGTCACCATGTACAAGACTTAATTCCAAATGGATCAAGGACCTTGATATCAGGCCGGAGACTTTAAAAACCATAGTTGAAAGGATAGGGAACTCCCTCGAGCTGATTGGGCTAGGCCAACACTTCCTAAACAGACATCCAATGGCACAGTCACTGCTACCAACTCTCAACAGTTGGGATCTTGTGAAATTAAAGAGCTTCTGTTCAGATAAAGAGATTGTCACACGAGCTCAAAGGCAACCCACAGAATGGGAGAAAATCTTCACTAACCACATATCTGACAGAGCTCTACTGTCCAGAGTTCACAAAGAACTTAGAAAACTAAACTCCAAGGAAAACACTGGCCCAATTAAAAAATGGGCCCTGGAACTTCAAAGAAACTTTACCAGGGATGAAATTAAAATGTCTAACAAATATCTTTTTATTAAAATGTCTAACAAATATCGAGCTCAAAGGCAACCCACAGAATGGGAGAAAATCTTCACTAACCAGAGTGCACAAAGAACTTAGAAAACTAAACACCAAGGAAACCAATGGCCCAATTAAAAAATGGGCCCTGGAACTTAAAAGAAATTTTACCAGAGATGAAATTAAAATGTCTAACAAATATCTTAAAAAATGTGGGGCTGGAGAGGTGGCTCAGGGGTTAAGCCTCTGCCTTGCAGGCGGAAGACCCTGAGTTCAGATCCTAGACCCCACGTATAGACGCCAAGCGGAAGCAGGGGCGGCCTGCGTTTCTGGTCCTGGTAGGGCGGAGCCTGTGAAACCCGGGAAAGAGTAAACAAGGAGGAGGTAGAAGCGTCCATGGTGGTTCCTGAATTCGTCCGTGGTTCTACACACACAGACACACACATACATACATACATACACGCACACACACTCACAACTGAATAAATAATAAAATAAAATAAATTTAAAAAAAAATGCTCCACTTCTTTAGCCATCAGGGTAATGCAAATCAAAACCTCCCTGAGATATCATCTCACCCCGGTCAGGATGGCAAAAATCCACAATACAAACAACAACAAGTGATGGAGAGGATGTGGAGAGAGGGGAACTTTGCTACATTGCTGGTGGGAATGCAGGCTCATACAGCCATTCTGGCAAGCCATCTGGAGATTCTTAAAGAAATTAAAGATTGAAATGCCATATGACCCTGCTATTCCACTTTTGGGAATAACCCCCCATGCAGCAGAGGTTCGCCTCGATAGCACAAGCACGACTATGTTCATAGCAGCACTGTTTACAATAGCAAAGTCATGGAATCAACCTAAATGTCCAACAGTTGACGAGTGGATAAGGAAACAGTGGTACATCTATACAATGGAGTACTACTCAGCCATCAAAAATGATGAATTACTGGAATTTGCTGGGAAATGGATGTCATTAGAAACAATTATATTAAGTGAAGTATCCCAATCTCAGAAAGTTATGCGCCGTATGTACTCCCTAATAGGTGGCTCCTAGTACCAAACTCACCCAGCCCACATTGAAACACTCAAGGGTAAACCTATGTAATATGGTAATTGCAAGGATTGTGAACAGGAGGGATGGGGTTGGAGGGCCACACCAGACACAAGGAGAGAGGGGACCATGTTACAGCAGAGAAAATCGACCTCCAAGGAATGCAACACCTGGTTAAGTTCACAGACGTTCGTTCCTGATCATGTACAACTGAGGGGCTATGATCTCACCAGAAGGGGAGGGCATATAGTCTGGCAGATGAAAAGAGATCATTTTGCAAATGGGTGACTGATCCCTCCCTCACCGAGGTTTCCTGCTTTTATTACATCTACCCTTGAATGTGCTATTATAACAAGACTCCAGTTTAACAGTTTTTTGTCTCTGACCAGGGGGTGACATACAGTGCCCATTAGGATGGAGTGAAGGGCATTGCAGGAGTAGCAAAACTGCAAAAGAAAATCAACAAACCACAATACAGAACTTCAGAGACTCTATATCATCCACATAGAACTAAGCCAGCCTAATCTCCCCCCATCCTGAAGCTCAGGGACATTTGCGGAAGAGGGGGCGGTAAGATTGTAAGAGCAAAAGGATGGGGGGAGCAATGATGTGAAGAGTCTCCTCACTAGATAGGGCTGAAGCAATCATAATAGGACTTTGCATGCCCTGCGCCATGTCCGTCACACTGTTGACCTCACAAAGTCTAACATCGGCTAAAGGCACCAAGATCCTTGGAGGCAAGGGATTGATGGCCACAGTAGTGTTCCTATGCTTAAGGGGAACACGAGAAAGGGTTCAGGGAAAATGCCACTGGGTCCTTTTACGTCATCGGAAAGGAGGACCAAGAGGAGAGTTAGGCATACACAATAAAGGACTCTCTGGGAATTGGGGGGGAGGCACTGGGAGATGGGGAGGGAGGGGTGAGGGCAGGGAGAACAGGGGTTTCGGGGGGAGAAGGAGGGAGGGAACCGGTGTACCTATTAAGTTTGTATGAGAGGAAATAATAATAAAAAATGTTAAAAAAAAAAGATACTCCACACAAGTTAGGGCCGAAGCAATCATAATTGGACTTTGCATGCCCGGCGCAATGTCCAACACACTATTGACCTCACAAAGTCTACCATCTGCTAAAGGCACCAAGATCCTTGATGGCAAGGGATTGGCAGCCACAGTAGTGTTCCTATACTTAAGAGGAACACGGGAAAGGGTTCAGGGAAATGCCACTGGGTCCTTGTATGTCATCGGAGAGGAGGGCCCAGAGGACAGTCAGGGATGTACATTAAAGGACTCCCTGGGAATTGGGGCGGGAGGCACTGGGGGATGGGGAGGGAGGGGTGAGGGCAGGGAGAACAGGGGTTTTGGGGGGAGAAGGAGGGAGGGAACCGGTGTACCTATTAAGTTTGTATGAGAGAAAATAATAATAAAAAATGTTAAAAAATATATTAAACTTGGAAAGTTTCTTATTGAAATATAAACTCCACAAATTTAACGTAATTAGCAAACATGCCTAACATAACTACACTCACAACTGGGTCAGGCAGAGATGATTATAAAGCACCTGTCAGACATGACTTGGTGTTGGTAATTCGTGTTCCCTAACCTGGAGACAGCATTACAGAGAGGTGTTCATCCTCAACCGCATGACAGTTTTACACTGGAACATTAAAACTGACACTGAAATCAGAGGTGCATCTTTCAACTGCTCCCCCGGCAACACAAAATCACTACCATGTAGAATTGTTGCAAGGATAAATGAGAGGAAGCTTGGTGAAGTGGAAAAGGCTAAAATAATGCAGCCAATGCAATGGTTCACTGCAGTGGAGGTGCAGGATTGGTTGAGAGTAGCATCCACTTTCCATTAAGTTTACCTCACAGTCCTAATATGGATGTAGGAAGTTAGCTACTGCTGTTAATCTCAGAAGTTCTTTTCTTCTTGTCTCAGTAATTGTCTAATAGGTATTTCAAAATAAATCCAGTCCCACCACCCAAGCTCAACATCATGGATATCGCTAGCCTTGCTTTTCTTTCTCCAAAGGTTTTCTTTCTGTAAGACAAGAAGCTGGGGGATGACTCAGTGGATAACATCATTCTCCGCACAAGTATGGAGGCCTGAGTTCAGATCCCCAATACCCATGTGAAATTTGGCTCAGGCTACCGGTTCCTGTAACCCCAGGGTTTACAGGGTGAGGCTGGAGTGGAAGAATCGCCAGGTCTTTCTGGCGACTAGTCTATTCACCTTTAGTCAGCTCCAGGTTCAGAGAAAGACGCTGTGTCAAGGGAGTAATGTGGAGAGTGAGAGAGGGGGACAAACGACTTTTCATTTGGCCTCTCACACTTGTACGCTAGCACATAGTATCCACACGTGCACTTTCATGCATGCATGAAGCACACCGCACAATACATCAATAAGTAATAACAAAACAAAAACAAGCAGCAGACGAACTGACAATTTTAACATACCTTCGATTTCACGAGGCATTAAATATATCTAGCTGAAAGAGTTTTGAAATAAAGTTTTCTTTCAGATTGTTTACCTTAAAGTGAACAGTTTCCTGCTGTAGCATAGAAAGCTGGTAGCCTCTGAACTGCAATTTACAGACATCTAGAAATTCTGATATATGCAGAATGCAGGGTCATGTAACTCTATATAATATAAAAGACACACACACATACAGGGCACACATGCATATGCGTGCACACATACACACACACCTATATAATGTTCATAACAATCTTTTAAAACCCCTCTTAAGGGTCGTGTTTCACTGAGGAATGAGAAATGCGGTGCCTCTCAGAGTCCATCTTCATTCTCAAAACACGAAACGCTACTAAATTTTTTAATTCTATTTTTAAAATTCTAAATCTAAAATTCTAATTCTAAAAATTAAAACGACAACAAGTCTTCCCCGCAAAGTACTAAGCATCACGCAATATGGAATATGATATCATGAGCCCGCCTGCCAAGCCTCTTCCTTCAGAGTCCTGACATTTCAGAAATAAAATCTGCCGGAACTTCCCAGGCATAAAAGCAAATGGCTCCTCCCTCCAGCCCCTCCAGGGAAGTGCCCTGGTGGCCTTAAGCTCAGACAGGGAAAGGCGGAGGCATGGACGCATCCCTGCCTCTTCCCCTGGGAGTCTCTCTGACTTGTATAGAATCATGAGTAACTTCCAAACAGCTGAAAAACCTTTGTATTAAGCCGAGGGCATTTTTACGTTTGTGTTCTTAAACTTTGAACCTTTATCAAATTGGAAATGTATTAAACAGACATGAGAAGCTGACAAAAGAATACTTTAGGCTGTATGGAATCCTCTGAAAAAAAATTAAATGAAGGCAGGAAGGAGAGGAAAAAAAGAAAAGAAAGAGGTTGAGGGATAGAGAAAAAAAATAACTTATGCCCAAATCTTTTTTTTTCTTTTTCTGTTCTTTCATGTGTTAGTGTAGGGGTATATTTGTGTTCACATGTGTGTGGGTGTATACGTGCATATGTTGTAAGTGTCTGACCATGTGTGTGCATATATGTGACAGCCCAAGTTTGATACCAGAAATCATCCTCTGTCACTCTTCCATCTTGTTCTTTTTGAGACAGTATCTGTAATCAAATCCAGAACTCACTGATAATGTGAATCTGACTGGTCAGCTTGTTGTCAGGGATTCCCAGATTCTGCCTTCCTGAGCTGAAATTAAAGGTGGGCTGCCAGGCGTGCTCAACACGTCACATAGGATCCTGTCCTTTTAACCGGTGACCTGTCTGCTCAGACCCACAAATCTTAAACAGATGCTTGAAGCAGCCATCATGATGTGGACTTTGAGTTTGCACGCTGGGGAGTATATCTTCATGCTCAAGGACGAGACGGTGCCATCCAGGGATTTTGCTCACAGTTTTCACCCTCAGTCTTCTGTTGATCCTTCTTTCTCAAAAGCCCTCACATGCTAGCGGATGTTTCTAATACTTTTCCTGTGGCGACTATAAATTCCTAATTAAGAACCTTGCCAATCTTCTCATAGAGCCCACGTTTTCCATAAGCATCTTCCAATGAAGGATAAATTTCCAGTTTGCTGGAATATTGCCATGGTTAGATACTGATATCAACTTGACAGCTGAAGCTCTGAGCTCTGGGCACAGCTGTGCGAGCTGAGTTGAGTCCCCAAGCAAGCCTGAAGAAGATAGTCTAAAGAAGATAGTCTAATTGATGTCTAGTTGACTAGTCCCTGGGCAGGTGAATAAGAGGGGGGTACCGTTAAGGAAATCGGCATCCTTTGGTATACTTGGTCAGACATGTTGGTCTGGCAAACAAAGATGGTCCCTCTCAGCGGCCTATGGAGGATACATGGATGTGGTGGGGCCAGTTCCCTTGGCTGCTAGCTGGTGTTGGTATGAGCTCTCCTGCCAAGCTAGAAAAGAAACAATAAGCAGGAATTATAAACCAGAATAAGACCTCTTGTTTCCCTATAAGCCACTTGGTCATGAATTTGTCAGCAACAATGCACACTAACTGCAGCAAGTATTTAAAGCATCCAGTTTCTGTAACTAATAGGCACTAGATAACAAAATAAGACAGAATAGAAACAAGAAAATTAAAACTGAAAAAGGATGTAAATATCCTTGAAACTAGCTTCTTTTAAAGAAAAAGAAAGAAAGCAAGCAAGCAAGAAAGAAAGAAAGAAAGAAAGAAAGAAAGAAAAGAAAGAAAGAAAGAAAGGAGAGAGAGATGGAGGAAAGAGAATGGAGGGGGAAAAGGGAAGGGAGGGAGGGAAGGAGGGAAGGAGGGGGAGGAGGAGGAGGGGCGGGAGGAAGGAGGGGAGGGGGGAGAGGAGGGAGGAGGATGAGGGAGGAGGGAGAGGGAGAAGGGATGAGAAGGGAGGGGGAGAAAGGGAGGGAGGGGGAAGGGAGGGCGGAGGGAGAGGAGGAAGGGAGGGAGGGAGGGAAAAAACTCAGTGGCTTCCTCAGTATTCCAGAGGGCTGGTTCTAGGACTACGGCTCAAATTTCACAGCATCTTTCTCTTATCCATAAGCAACATTCGTTTTTCTAAATGCAAATTCTGTTTTAAGGCTTTAAAATTTTTTAAAGCACCATGTGTCATCCACTAACTAGCCCATTCATCTGTTCTGTGATGCTTTTGAAGCGTCTGTTCCATCCTCAGCCATGTCCCGGGGTGGTGGCCATCGCGTCTTCCACCAGACATCAGAGCAGTTCTCACACCCGGCAGAGGAAGGCAGAGCTCCCTTGCTCCAAACCTCTGTAACCTAAACAAATTCACCCTGGAACATTCCAGAAAAAGAGAGATCTGTCATGCCAGGTCATTTAAAAGTCCTCAGCCACCAAGGGGGAAGAATACGAATGCAGATGAGGGGCTGCTCTCATTGAAAACGAGGGTGGAGACCCTCATCCCTCCTGAGCCAACACGTAGCGAGGAGCTTCCAAACTCTTTCCCAGCTCATGTGGAGAATGGAGTTAGACAAATGCTAATTAAGAAGGCCCATTTTGATTTTCTGCCGCCGAGGTTGGCAAACTTTCTGTAAATATTTTACGCCTTGAAGGCCACACAGCTCAGCTGTGGCCATTCAGCTCTGTTGCTATAGACAAAATGTAAATGAAGGAACGTGGCTGGGTTCCAATAAAACTCCAGTAACCAAACAGGCCATAGGCCAGAGCATGTTTCCAGGCAGAGTGGCCCCCATTGCCTCTTCAATTTTTGCACAGAAACGCTTGCCTCACTCACATGGACCATTCGCTGCACATAAGTTAAAATACAGCATCACAGCATTACTCCGCTGAGGAGCCATTCTTATTTTTCCATCCCTGCTTCCTTTTGTGTGTGTGGATCAGGCGGTCATTTCGCAGAAAGGGAAGCAGGGATTTTATTTCATCTTAAGCATCCGTGAGCAGTGACAAATGATAGTTTTAAAATAGTGTAACATGAAACTGGAAGAAAGGTGGTTCAAGGTGCCTCTATCCAGTCACTTTTTTGACAAGACCACCTGAAGCTAAAGAGACAGTGTAACTTACCCAGTGCCATACATTCAACGTGAGTGAGAGGGACCCCTTTCTGAATTCATCCTTTCTAAGGATGGTCCTAAGTCTATTCTTCTTTCCCTTACTTTATTTTTTTTATTTTGGAGGAAGAGAGAAAGAGTGAGAGAAAGAGAGAGAGAGAGAGAGAGAATATGCCATGGTGCATAGATAGCAATCAGGGGACAATGTTTAGAAGTCAGTTCTCTTCTTCCTCCATGTGGGCTTTTGGGGGATTAAACACAGGTTACCAGGGCTTTGTGAGCAGGTACCTTACCCACTGTGCTATCTTGCTGGCACGGTTTACTGAACTGAAACAAAACCAAAACAACTTTTTGTATAATGATCCAAAGAAGTGTTTTCCCACTGAAGTCCACACCAGCTGGTGAACCATCCAACTTGAGGGCCACATTTAAGGAGATGCCACTCGCCAGGCAGACGCACAGGCAACAGCAAGAGCCTGTGCAGGAGGCTGAGCCCAGCTCTCAAGTTCCGGTTCTGGCAAGAGCACGGCCAGACTTAACAGAGCGATAGCATCTCATTCCTGAGAGCCCATTCTTTTCACAGAGTCACGGGAATCGATGTGGCTCCTCCGAAAGAACGGCAATGACATCTGTGCGCATACCTCTTACATTTGTGGTGGATTTTATCTATAGATACTTAGGAACTGCAGCCTCCTTAGCATCTGTGGGATGGGGTAAAGACCAACTGCTAGAGAAGAGTCAGGAACAAGCGTCTTCGTATTGACACTATTTCCTTTCTTGCTATCATCTCTTCCAGATTCTCCCTTGGCAGCAAGGCTGAGAGAAGGGCGCACACAGGAAAAACTATACACTAGTGTTCAGTTAGTGGTTTGGGATAAGACGGTTAGCCCTATGCAAACTATTTCCCTTCATTGTAAATCATAAAAGTCAATTGTGCAATGTCCATGACCGAGTCACTCTGTAGCGGTTCCAGAGAGAGGCCAGGTAAACTGTTAACAATGACCTTCAGGCACGTACAGCCTACCAGAGCCTTTGCGTTTGAAGTATCCTGGAATCTCGTTCTGTGCGCATTCTGTCCCATCACACAAAGAGATCACAAATCCTTTGTTAATGTGGTATGGCCATTTATGTGTCTTCCTTTGTCTTCTCCTCTCCCTCCCTTATGAGAACTGATGGAGCCGTTTGGCAGCCTGCGGCGAGCAGCATGCCCACACTTGAGGATTAGAGGCCTCTCTTCTGGCCATGAGTTGGATGGTCCCTGTTTCAGACTCACATTTTATTGCTGTGACAAATTCACAGCCCAAACAACTTAGGGGATCAAGGGGTTCATCTGTGCTATGACTCTAGAATATAGTCGATCATCAAATGGCAGGATTGAAGGAACTGGCCACACCACATCTGTATGAAGAGCTGAGAGAGGGGCCGACTTTCTAGCTTGCCAATGTGCAAAACTAACAAGTTAACTCTCAGTCTTTTCTACCTGCTCACAGAGAACGGCTCCAGCCACCATAAACTGGGTCTTCCCACATTGATTAGATATCTCCTACAGACATGCTCAAAGGCTTGTCTTAACTAAAGGACTCTCCATAGGTGTGTCTAAAGGCTAAATTTTCAAACGTCAAGTGGACACCTTCTCAGAACTTCAAGCTCAGCAAGGGCTCTGTGTTTCTACTTCTCATTTTGCTTGCAATGTGCCAGGATTGTATGCGTGGTATAGTGGTAGATTGTCTTAACTGTCTCAATTGAGGTGGGAGGACCCCTCCCTACTGTGAGCAGGATCAATCCCTAGGGAGAATATCTAGATTACATAAAGATGGAGAAAGCTAGTCTATCACTGACAAACATGCTTGCATTCATTCCTTCTGTTTCTTGACTGTGGATGTAATATGATACGTGCTTCAAGCTCTTGCCACTGTCTGTGACTTCCCCACATGATGGACTGGAACCTTGAACTGTGAGTCAAACAAACCCTCTGTCCCTTCAGTTAGCTTCCTGCCAGTTATATTATCCTGGCTACAAATAAATAATCCAAACACTATAGTGAGATGCATTTTGCAGAGCAGCATAGTGAGATTTACGGGGGTTCAATATATTACTGGAGTTCATGGAGCTAATAAATGGAGGTCAAGTATTCCATCCATTTTGACAGAGTTTAGCACCCTTAAAAACCCAGGAAAGATCTTCCAACTTGCAAAAGAAGACTAGAATAAATTTCCCTAAGCTATGGAGTTCACAGTGAATAGGGCCATTCCCTGGGCAGATGGAGAAGAGGGAGAGAAAACTGGTTGGCTTTAGCTGCAGCAAACTAGAAAGTGTGTCCTTCTTTCTCAGCACTCCCTATAGATATGGAATGGAGTTCTCTCTTCCCTTGGCCAGTAGCTCTTCTGCAATGATCATCAAGTTATCACTCTTCCACTGTGAAAATTTCAGAAGCTTTTTGGGTCCTTGGAACCCAAATGTATTTTCCAAATGTATTTTCAGTAGAATAGCACTTAAAAGTCTGCGGCTTCCATTTCCAGCTCTGATTTCCTGGTCCCTGGCTTGCATTCTTTGTGCCCAACTGACTCCTAAATCTGATGACTATTTCACTCTTCCCTGCTTTGCTCACAGGCGCTCTGCTTGTAGATGCCACATCTCAGTCATCCTAGAGAACCAACCCCCAACATTTCCTGGGGCTACCTAATCATTATTTTTTTCACAGTTATTGGTTCTTAAAGCCTTTTATAAGATCTCCCAACTTTCCTCTTCAGTACCTATTTTACTTGTGCAGCTTTTGTAAAACATTCTAATATATAACATCCTGGGCCTTATTTGTCTCCTAGAGGTTACTAGGAACACATAGTAGGTCAGTCATCATAGCAACAACCAAGAGTCTCCATTTCTCCCGCATCACCTAATACTTTGTGATTCTTCCAGGGTGACTACAGAAGTCCATGTGCTTTGTTAACAACCAGACCACTTCCTGTATCTTCACTAACAAGCTTCAGTCCACACACCAAAGTGGGAGACACTTTGTGTGTGGTGGACAGAGGACAACTTTTAGAAATCAGGTTTTCCACATTGGTGCCTTCACCTGCTAAGCAATCATGCCAGTCTACATTTTACATGAAAAAAGGTTAAAAGAGCACTCTTTTTTACCAGTCAATTTTTTTCTTTTTTTTCTCCCACATTTTATATGCTGGCCCTGGGATTGCCTCTGGTGACAAACCAGCAGTGACCAGCTCCTTGACCTCTCCATCACTCCGTGCTGTGGTTTTTGCTTGACTTTCCTGGGCAATGTTTGGTTTTTGCCCACCTCCCTTTCTGCTTTCATCTCCTGATCCCTAACCACAAGATGGGATTCCTTCCCAGCCAGGAGGTAGAATGAAGCCTCAGAAGTCAGCTGCGGGTGGTTGTGATCCCACCTGAAAGTGGCCAGGGAGGTCTGTCCAGTGAGGACACTGTGCCACTGTTGTTCTGAGACACCGGGAGAAGCCAAAAAGAGATGAAAAGATATTTTTCAAACAGGACGGTCAAGTTCTGTGATCGGGGCTAGAGACATCTGCAAGTTGTGTACAGATGGAAGAACCAGAGTTACAAGAGCCAGGAGTCATGGATGGTCCAGACACCGTGAAACTCCAGGCTGCAGCTGGAAGACCATGAAGGCGGATGGTCTCTCCGTCATGCAGCTCCAGGCTGGGGTTGCTGGAGACAAAGCTAGTCTTCTGGAGGATGGAGGAGAGAAATGTCAGTCAGGTGCCATTCATGGTGGGACTAAAGGCCCCAAGAACCACGAGCAGTAACAACACAGTGGGGTACACACAGGCAACCAAGGCTGCAGAGGTCAACAGGGGACTGAGATATGCTTGGGCTGATATTGCCATGGGTACCGAGGACTCATCCTTGGCACACAAAATCCAGACCTGGGGAGCCCATTCTAGGAACCCTTGCATGCAGCAGCTGAACTTCCCACCTACCTGTCTGACTTAAGAATGTTTCTGGATCCGGGTGTGAAGAGCTTCTAGGAGACTCAGATAGAAGCCCGAGAGGTAAGGAAGACGAAGACTCACCATAATGACAATCTTTAATGACTAATGAGTCTCTCTCTTGACATTCAAAGTTAAATCTACTCTGTGATAAAGACAGACACCTATGTTAAAGAATAATAGTAGAAAAACACAAGCATCCTCTGGCATTTCTTATTTATTTATGAGAGAGAAAAAGAGACACAAGCAGGGGTAGGGCATGTGCTTGCCACAGCATATGTGTGGTGGACAGAGGACAACTTTTAGAAATCAGGTTTTCCACGTTGGTGCCTTCACCTGCTAAGCAATCATGCCAGTCTACATTTTACATGAAAAAAGGTTAAAAGAGCACTCTTTTTTACCAGTCAATTTTTTTCTTTTTTTTCTCCCACATTTTATATTTTTCCTAATCATACAAATTCAATAGGAACCCCATCCTCTCCCTTCCTCCTTTCCTCCCCAGTCGCCCCCCCCCCGCACTCTCCCCTCTTCTTTTCACTCCCCCTCCCTCTCCCTCTCTCAGTGCCTCCCCCTTCCTCCCTCCTATCCCCTGGAGCATTCTTGTGTGTGAATGCCAAATTTCCCTCCAGTCCTCCACCCTAGTGAGAGTTTAGGATTCATTGGCATAGCTCTGAGCCCCTTTTTGGCTCCCCATTAGTATGGGAAGTCTATTATGATTGTTTAATCCCTTGCCTCTAAGGATCCTACTGCCTGGAGCCTTCTCCCCTGTGATCCATGCTAGACTTTGGGGGAGGGCATTGACATGTCAGCCATTGCATAATCCATTTACAGATCATTTTTAATTGGATCTATGAAGGTGCCTGATTTGAGGCTTACATAATGTGTTCCATCTTGGCAATTTTATTTAACTCATTCTTTGAGGGTCCTCTGGAGACTGTACACTGTTCCCTCTCAGTGGGAAACATGGTGACATTGCCCAACTGTCATAATGCAAGCTGTTGCTTCTTCACTTCCTCCATGCTAAGATCGAGATAACGAACCACATTATTTAACAGTAAGCAGATTTGGTTTAACACATATTCTTGATAATAACTGTCACTGAAAGAGAATACAAGGTCAAGATACTATGATGTTAATAGTATGCAATTAAATGTGAGAGTAACACTGATGAGCGCCCTTGATATTAACATCTCTGTTCATGGGGACAGTCTATCAGTCATCTAAGTCCACCCTCTTTTGGTGTAAGCCAGTCATTTGGGGACTGTAGTTCTTCAGAACTGAGTTGTCTCCCTCCTGTTTCTCTCGGCATTTTGTGTCTAGTTGTCCTGAACATCATGAGGTCGTATCTCACCTTTTTGTAGCTCGAGACCCAAGCACCAAAGACAACAAAAGAAACATGCCTGGAAAACATCCCCAAGAGCTACCTAACCCTGAAAAGAATCTCCCTGCTAGACAGCTGCCCCTCGTGTGCTTTGATCTATGCTTAGGTAAGCCCTGGAACCCCTGAAGGGTATTTGGGGGTCTGTGGCTTGGGTGGATTGTTCCTCTGTATGCATTATCCATGGAAGGATCCAGTGGAATGGAGGAGGAAGAACAAGCAGATTGGAGTGTTATCTACATGACCCACTTCCCCGCCCTTTCTCTTTTGACAAGCAAATCATTAGAAAATCATTTCGGGGCTGCTGACAACTTTCAGTCAGGCAGTAGGTCAGCTAAGGTGACAGTGAGGTTTCATTTTCCAGTGACGGTCACGTGGCGTCGCATTCCCTAGGTCTGCCAGGATCGCCCAGGGCCTCCTGCTCAGACCTGTCACAACAGGGAGGGAGTGTCACAGTTCGAATGCGAGTTATCCCCCACAGGCTCGCGTGTTTCAATTCTTAGCTCTTGTTCATGTTTGGGAAGGTTTTTGACACCTTTAGGAGGTGGAGCCCTACTGGGGGGAAGGGAGATTACATGGGGCTGGCCTCGAGGTTGGGTAGCCCCTCCCTGCTTCCGCTAGCAGGCTGCTCTTGTAGTTGCAGAATGCTCCTTCTACCTCCTAGGCAGGTGCAGTGATCTGAACCACCCTCCAGCTTCTGCTGCCTGCCGTTGCCTAATGGACTGCATCTCCCCTGCGGAGCCATAAGCCAAGTAAACTCCCTGTCTCCCTTAAGCCAGTGGTGTGAATGTTGTCTCACTGCAACTGAAACCGAACACGTGCTGGGCAGCCCTCCTTCCACCTGGGAACCATGAGTTTACTGCCACACACTAATTAGGGAACTCAGTCTAGGATGGGCAACAATTCAACCAAGAACAGGAAATAAAGATAAAGAAGAATAATGATACACCCCTCCACACACCGTATACACATACTTCCACACATACCCACACACACCAACTCCCACACACCATACTGCATACACAGATGCACACCACGCATATGTTTGTCATCTGTTCAGCACAGTTGCAGTCATCCTCCAGATTCAAACAAGCAAGAAAGGAATGGGCTTAAACTTCCTCTGAAGCAAGCAGAATCCTAGCCGTGCTCTGAGTGTCCGTTAGGCAAGTCCCTGTTTCCTTTCCTTTCAGCCTGACTCTACACTCCCATGGCAATACTGTCCCCTGACTATGCATGGTTTGGCATACCACAGCCCCCAATTCTTCTTCATATCTCTACTTTTGTCATTATTCCCAATCCTACAAAAAAAAAAATGTCTGGCTTCTCTAGCCAAATCCACTCAGGGTTCATACAACAGACACACACTGAGTACATGAGTGAGTCTTGCATGTCAGGGCAGCTCTGGGGACACACATATTCGAAAAGACTGTTCTTCACCCTATAGAACCCATGATCTCAAAGAAAATTCCTATTTCTCTAAACTCACATTAAAGTCATCCATTCTATTTACTTGTCAATTGATGCTCTGCTCTGTTTTTCCACAGGGTGCTATTGCATTGCTGTTTGTCACTTTATTTCATTTAAATCTTTTTTTTGCATGTAAAATGTATTGTTGAGTACACAGGAAAATGAAAATATGTGCTGGGTGACAGAAAAACAGGGAGCTGGTCATCCTCATTTTGCTACGCAAGGCCTAACCCGTTATTTCTCAGCCTCAGTACTGTTGATGTGCAGGGGCTAGTGTTTCTCTGCTGAGGGGCCTGTCTTATGCTTTATGGGATGCTCCCCAGCATATCTGGCCATCACATGCTGGGTCTGCCTGCCCCACCTGTGACCACCAAAGTGTCTCCCAACATCGCCAAATGTTTTTGAGGGAGAGGAAGAATAAAATGGACGACTAACTAGCCATATCCCTAAAGTGTCATGAGTCAACGTTCATCTTTCTGTGTCCCTAAATTCAAACCTACATAGGATATTGACATTAAAACTAATCTATTTAATGTCAGGGGAACCCATTTTCTCAAGGTATTTGAAAGCTATTAAGAAGCCTATTAAACTAAAAGAACAAGGAGGTCAGATCCAAAAAGAGGGAAAATTTGTTTCCAATGTTCATTTTGTGCTTTTGAACAGTGACCCAAATAGCCAGTAGCTGCATATCAGTAAAGTCCCCGACAGTCTCCTGGGATGTTCTAAGCAGAGATCACTAGAACTCATGATCCAATTCCCTGTGTCTCACATCCTCCTTGCAGTTCACAGCTCTGAGCCCCCATCCCCACAGTGACTGACTAGTATGTGACTCCTCCTCACATTCTTCCAGTAGACTAAGACAGACTTTGAAGTAAATTTCATCTTCTTCCTTATCATGCTGAGATTGAAAATTCAGTCTCTGAAGGCATTGTGAAATGTGCCATATGGATAATCTAAAGTATAGAACTACCCAACCGCTACAGCCACTGCCACTCATTCTGGATCAAACAAGAAAGACTGGAACAACACTTACTGGAATTCTGGACTCAGACACTCGCAGTTTTTCTGGGTGGGTTTCAAGAGGAGACATTGTTGAAGGATGTGGGGCTTCTAAAGGTCATTTGATTGCAAGCTCTCTGAAGGCAAGGAGTGACCAAGTCCTATGTCTTAGTTTCATATTTCCATTGCTGTAATGAATACACGATCCAAATAATTTAGGGGAACCAGGAGAATTGCATTCATGCTTATGATTACAGGTTACAGTAGATTGTGTCAGGAAAAGAAGGAAACTGGTCATATCATATTCGCAGCAAGAGCAAAGAATAAGCAAGGACCATGCTGCATTTTGCCAGATAGCTGTCTCTCCATTATATCCACCTGTCTCAAGAATGGCTTCACCCACTACAGGCTGGGTCTTCTAGTACCAATCTCCTACAGGCTTGCTCATAGGTCTACCATAACTAAAGAACTCTTGATCGCTGTGCCCACAGGTCTGTCTCTTTGAAGTGCCAAAATGACACCTGAAACCAGCTGTCACATGCTGCCCTTCTTGGCACTTATCACTGAAGTTGAAAGGCAAATGTAATATCCTATCAATGTCTGTTGATTGAATAACTTCAGAGGACTTGTTTCCTTCCTTTATCATACTTTATTGTACTTTGATATGTGATTTGATATAAATGCATCTATATCAATTCTATTCTTATACTTATAACACTGTGATGCAAATTTATATTATAAATATGGAAATAAACTCCTTTACACTTAATTATATAACAAATGTAAAGTTTTTTAAAAGACCACTGAATATTGCCATAATTTCAGCAGTCTATTAAACTATTTCATGTATTAACTTCACTTATTTTAGATTTCTATATATGTCCACTCTTACATTCTAAAGATATATAAGAATACTACCGGTTATCCCAAACATGCAACATAATGAGTCAAACAAAATTTGCAATTATTCATGGAGCACCTATTTTTTATTTACTCATTTCTTCCATTCTTTTGAAAACCAAGGGCTCACAAAACATCTATTCTTTACAATCACATTATTAAGACCTGATACAGAACATAAGAAGTCAGAAGACACTCCTGCCTTCAAGAAGGTCACAGCCTCATGTACAAAGTAGAAGTGTAAAGACATAGCTGCGTTGCAGTTTAGTAAGAAAGAAAGATGCATAGGGAACATGATGGACAGCCAGAGCAGGGGCACCTGAATTAACCAGAAAGAGGATAGAGATCAGGACATTTGGCAGATGGAAGATGCAACCCAGTGAAGTCTTCCAGTCACTGGAAATTAACCAGGAAGAAGAAAGGGGAGTGAGGGTGTAATGGATTTCAGGCTGGGCAACAACTATAAACAAAGGTATAAATGCAAAAATGTTAGGAAATGGCAAGTGGTGGCATCCAGTGAGTGGAGAAGAACCGTGGACAGCTGGTTCAAAAGCACAACACACTAAGCTGGTGCTTTTGCAAGTTCATTGTGGCTCAATCTGGGTGGGAAGAGGCAAGTCCATACAGAACTTGCTCAGTGAGGAGACTGTGCTTAGAGACAAATCAGAAGGCCAGAAGGCTGTCACTAGGCAACTTTGACCAAACTGGAGAGTAGGGAGGGATGGATCTATCTGACATTAATCTGCCAATGCCAGTGAGATAGTTTCTATGAACTCATGAATCCCCTGATATTGAACCATGTATGTGTTCTTTTTCTGTAGAAGGAGAACCATGCTTCAACACGCTCTTAAGATTTATAATCAAGTTCTGAAACATGATCTTACCTCACACACAAAGCTCCTGATTTTACTCATTAAAATGAAGCCATCGTTCTACAAGCTACCAGTGTCTACTGGTTGCAACTGGTTAAGATTCAGCTAATTGCAGCAGCTTTTTAAAAAAAAAATTGCTAAGAAAAATAAATCCTCTTTGCTAATACAACAGAGCCTAATAACTGGGGTGAGAAGGGTAAACTGGCTACTTATCACTGCACATGGGCTGGTTTTTTCCTTCTGTATAATGTGGTGTATTTTATTCATCAGAGGAAAAGGTCTGGCCCTGGGTTCTACCAGCCTCAAATGAATTATCAGACTCAAAGGAAACAGCATTCATTACTCATACTTTGTTCTCAAAAATGCTCTTCTTGATTTGGAGGCCGAAGTACTCCACTGGGTTCTAGTCAACTAACAGCTACTTGTGTGACCAAGTCCATTAGTTCTGCCTTTGAGGATCTTCATCACTACAGTTAAAGAGAAACAGGGCTGTGAGATGCATGAAAAGGAGTTACCTAATCGGGACAGGAATAATCTAATATCCCTGATCCCTGCTCCAAGAAGAAAGTACACACTGTTCTTTCCACCTCTGGCTTCGTGGAGTGTTCTCTATTCAGTTACACCAATGAATGCTAATCTTGTGATAACACATTCAAATCAGTCACAGACTGATGAATTGTTTCCAAGGATGCAGTCCATCTACCTTTGAAAAGGCATTCTGATAGTTGAATCAGAGCTGCAGATTATTTTTCAGTAGTTTTCTTAATCCAAAGAATGACAGTCACAGAGGAAGCATAATCCAACCAACTTTTCCAATGTCCCTGTAACCTGCTGTTTTATGTGGTTTTGTGTGTGTGTGTGTGTGTGTGTGTGTGTGTGTGTGTGTGCGTGCGTGTGTAAGAGAGAAAGAGAGAGAGAGAGAGAAATATGTACTTCCAAAAGAAGTGTACTTTTAAAAAATAGTAATTAGGCTAGAAAATGAGATGAGCTAAGAGATTTTTTACTAATAATGCATACAGTCCTTAGATCTTTTATTATAATTCCAGGAAAATATGGCCTAAAGGATAAAGTTCAGTTGGCCACATCATGCTGCGTCAACTCTGCCAAGGGGTATAATGACCTTTGGCAGGATGCAAACCCTTGTGAGACCCAGAGTCACACATTCTTTTTTCTCTGCATCACCCCGACTCTGTCTTACCATGAATGTTTGTCAGTTATATCACCTTTGGCTTTCTTCAATGACATCAATCTCAGAAATAATAGGCAGTATCTGTGCTCAAGTTGATGTCTTTGTGAACACCTTACAAATCCTATGTGTCAAAGAGAAAATTCATGGGCAACCTTTATCTTACTGAACAATCCTGTTCAACTTTCCCCAACATTTCAATGATTCTACTTTTTTGCAGGAGTGCTGCAAAATAACCTGTGGCTATAATTACTATATGGGGTTCTTGTTATAAAATAGAAATTTTGGGGCAATACTGAAAACACTGTGTCTGCTGTGTGTACACACAGCATAAGTTCTTCTCATTAAACAGTCTAAGAAGCAAAGTAAATTATTAAAACTAAAGTTTTAATATAAGGTTAGGGCTAAAAGAATATCTTCAGGATATACACATATACATTATTCATGATTCTACACAGGTGCGCTTCTGTGTACGTACTGTTCACACTTGTACAATATGCACATTTGATCCCTTTCAGCAGTTGTTCTAGTACAATTCACCAAAGTTCCCCATTGACCAAAGGAGAAAACCTGATTCGCTTCTCTGTTGTGCCTATAGGCTGGCTTGAGAGCAAATTCAAAGTTTAGTTGTATTACCATGTCAGAGAATAATTATTTAAATGTGACCCTGGTAACTTAAAAGATTTGGCATCAGCATTATATTCTATCTTTGGAATGTTAACCCAGGGTAGAAAATAAAAATGCCCCCACAGATGTAAAAACATTCTTTAGAATTTGTGATCATTGATTTGAACTATAGTTTACCCTCTCATAATTCCGCAAGATAGAGTATAGAGCCAATTACTTGAATAATTAAAGTTTAGGGATCCCATAGAGATCCCTTTGGAGTTCCTACGGGTGTGAAAAATCTTCTAGTTCACTTCCAAACGTGTTTTTGAGGTAATTCAAGGTGATTTAAAAAAAAAAAAAAAGAAAAGAAAAGAAAAATGGTCCCACTGGAATCACAGAAAGGAGTATGAAATTCATACGTCAGAGTCAGTTTCCCTGTGTGTAGCTGTGTTAGGAGACATCGCCTTTCAAGAGGTAATTAAGGAAAATGAGTACATCTAAGTAGATACTAATCTAATATAACTTTTTTTAGAACAGGAGCAGGTCGGGACATAGATGTATACACCAAGAATATGGCATGATGGCAGAAGAACCATGTACAGCTTAGAGAAGCTTCCAGAAGAAACCACTCTACCAACATTTTAAACCCAGGCTTACAGCTTCTTTTATAACTGTGTCTAAAGTTTACCTTATTTGTCATTCATGTCTGTTCAATGAAAACATACTCCTGATTTTAAAAAAAAATACTATTGTTACTTTATTTACTGATTTATTTATTTATTCATTTATTTATTGTTTTGCTATACTAAGGATTGAAGCTAGGTCTTATGCATGCAATATACCATCTCCTAATTTTACTTTTTAGCTTGGGACAGACAGGCTCCACTAAAGTACCATGGTTGGCCTTCAACCCGTTCTGTAACCTTAGCCTTGAATTTCTGGAATTGAAGGTCTGGCTATTTTATTTGTGTTTTAGATTTTAGATTTTTCAGTCATCCACTTGATGATTTCTTCCAACTTGTCTAAATTAAGTTTTTGCTTTATGTGTCTTGTATATTAGATTTTATAGAATTTTCAACTTACATACATAATATGCATGCATATTATATAAAGTAATACACACAAAGTTGGGGTTACTATGACCCATGAATTATTGCTTACTTGTTCACAGCATTGTATTTGGAATCTATAGTTTGTTAAATTTAATACAAAAAGTCAGTTTTAACCCATATCATTAAGAGAAATAGGTATAAGGTATGAATTAACAAATGAATCATAAGGACAAAACGATATTTATACAACTAGTTACTACCATCTGTAGAAATTCAATTAGACTTAAACAAATTCTGATATAAAGAAAAAAATATAGAAAATGTGATTGCAGAAGAGGGTTTCATTGGTCAGAATAGAACAAAGCAGTAAAGTACACTAACAGAGCACAGCAATAAACTAAAGGGATGATTTAGATAGGATAAATTAATTTCTCACAGTTCTGTAAGAAAGGTCTGCAGGCAGAAAGTCTAGATCAAGGTCCAGTGGGGTTAACTTCTGGTGAAAGCTCTCTACCTCTCACTATGTCTTCGGTGATCTTTCTCTGTGCACATACAAAACAAGAGCTCTGACTTCCTTCCCTCTTCTTACAAAAGCATCATGTCTATAAGATCCCGCCACCCCTCCAAGCTACACATACCTCTTGTTATCTCCTTATAGGCCTTGTCTCCAAATGCAGCTGCAATAGGATTAAGAGCTTCAACACAAGTCAGACGTAGTTTATTGCATTTGGATCCTTCAAATTTCATATGGCTTGTAAAATATCTTCACACCATCACTACAATCACTCCCTGTGCCATATATTAATCTATTGTAGTATTAACTGTAACTCCAAAGTCTTACTAAGTGTTATCTAAGTCAGGTATAAGTAAGACTTAAAGTATGATTCCTCTATAAGCAAAGTTTTTCTCCGCGTATCTACCCAAGACACTAGATGTTATATGCTTCCAAAATACAGAATCCAGACAGACATTCATATGAAATTCATGGAAGAAGAGGATATAGACCTTACTTAAGGGGGGAGCAAATTATTAAGGTTTAGTGACAACGACTTTATATCAAACTGCCTTCTAAATATCTATCATTATTATATCCTTAGATTAGAGGAATGTTCAGAGATCAACCTAGAAGCTCTATAATGAAAAGTTTGTATTGCAATAGAATCACAACCAGCCAAAGTGGAGAAAATATGTGACTCTGGATTGCTTGGCTTCAGAGAGGACATCTAAACCACCCACCATCCTAAGGCTCAGGAAGCATCACATTGCGGAAGAAAGGTCAGTGAGGATATGAAAGATTAAAGGTGGCAAAAGCCACAGCCGGACAGTGTCTTCTGGACATGATTAAGCCTGTGAAACCATGAACTCGCTGCAGCTGGGCCATGTGACTTGACCTATCTACCTCACATCATGAAAGAGGAAAGACTTCAAGAAGCACCACACCTACCCCAGAGATTAATGATAGGACAGATGGGGAGAAACACCTCCCAGATATGTGCCTGTTAGTGCATGTCCTTCCTCCATGAATGCCCAGATATATGTCATTCACAGGAACCCAGATGGGCCAAGCAAGCCCTAAACACACAGAAGGACATGAGAAGGAAAGGAAGACAGGCGAGGAAAGAGAAAGCTTGAAACAGAAAACTATGGGGATCGGTGGGGTAATAAGAGATGAAAGTAATACGAATATACCTGTAAAGCTCTAAAATGTTATAAATAAATGGAAAATCAAGAAAAAATTGGGGAAAAAGACAGTGGGTCTCAAACAATACCAAAATTTAAGATGTGGTTTCCTTTAGATCCCAGCACTCAAGGATGAGCCCGTATGACAAGATGCTCTGGATTCCAGGCCAGTCCTGCTACTGTGATTGTCCTCGTGGAACTCCATAGAAGTCTCAAGCCCTCAGCTCTGCACAGCAGTCCTAACAACTGCAGGATGGGCAGCCCAACCCATGGAGATCAAGGAGGTGGGCAGGTAGCCCCATTCTCTGAAACCTGAAAGAAAGCAATGGTTTTGTCCTCAAGACTCGTATAATCTAAGGCTAGTTGGCATGCAGCCCTGAGGCTTTCTGAATCCCTCACATCATCATCCCCTCCTCTCTTGATGAACAGAATATGTCTGCAGCCAAATAGTACTACTTCACCCTGCTGTAAGATATCAGACCTTTGAAAAACTCCTTTACTGGGATCCTGCGCTCTTCCTTATTGTTCAAGCTGGCAGCATCTCTGTGATGTACTCCCACCTCATGCCTTGACTTCAGTGGTGATGACAGATTAATGTCATAGGTCATCTCTCTTCTTGCCAGAATGTGCTCTCATTTGTTGCAACACAAGCCGTGCATTAATCAGCTTTCTGTCGCTTTGAGGAAATGCCCAAGGCAAACCACTTAAAGAGGCTTCAGTTCATGGCCATTTGGTCTGGTCACCTAGGTCCTGTGGCATGGCAGAACATCATGACAGGGAGCATTGAACTGTAGGAATCAGAGAGGAAAGGACCAAGACCCAGCAAACTCTTCGAGGGCCTACTTCCTCAAGTGGGCCCTACTTCTTAACGGCTTTAGACCAACCTTTTCACACATAAACTTTTAGAAAACACCGCAGAATCCAACCCACATCACACAGCTAAGAATCTGCAAAATCTGGGATTTTTCATTTCCTGTTGCTCAGTAGTTCCTTTGCTGTATCATTCTTTTGACATGTTGTTATAGGCAGTAAAGATAAGCCAGGCTACCTGGCTTCAACTTTCACAAACAATCTCCTTAGGTAAGCATCTAAATTCATCACTTACAGTTTGGACTTCCATAAAAAGGCCACAATTTGAAGAGCTTCTTGTCACTTCTTTCATGTCTTAATCTGTTTCTAACCACTTCATTTCTGTCTAAACTTCACCAGCGTTATCCTTGAAGTCCACAACTCAATTCTGTTGTTGGTCAGAGATATTGCCTCTAAAACGTCTCTTTCTCCTCCTAGAAGCACAACAGCCTTTTGGCATCAAGAGTCATTCTGTGGTCTCATTTAACATCCTGTTCCTTTCTGAGGAGCCCTGTATCTAAAACAGTCACAGTGGACAGAAGGACTTTGACAAATGAATTTGATGGGGACAGAATTCAGTTCATATCAGAGCACAGGAGTGGGAGTGATGGAGTGATGAAAAGCTTTATTTAGGTAAAATAAGAGGTGAAAGTTTGAGCAGAAAACAAAAACAACCTCCGGAATCTGGAAGGACCTCTAAGAAATCATAGTTTGTCGTGTAGGTTTCAACAAGTGAACGTCCAAATAACCTAGAAAAGAAGCTTTTCTATTTTAGTTTTAGTATTTATGAATATAGAAACTCTATAAACCCACTAGGCAACCTTTGTAAAGTCTAGGACTTAGTGTACTGAGCACAGGCTTTCTTTTTTTTTTTTTTTTTTTTTTTTTTTGACTCTTGAAGCCTTCAAAACAGATACGCTTATCAAACATGCAATAAAAATTCACATCACTTCATGTGCTCAGTGGAGGATGAGACACACCAACATCCGTGCATTTTCCCTGAAGAAAGCATGGCAGCAGTTGAGGAATACGAAGAGCTCTGGAGGTCGGTTCATCCAGAGCCATAGCTCTATATTTCTTTATTCAGAAAATAAAGGTGTTAAGAATAAGCGGTGTTTGAAAAATGCAAAAAGAAAAACATCCCAGTACCCTCCCATTGTTCTTAAGTATTTAAGCAGCCACAATTGCCAACTTTTTTATTTTTCAGAAACATCCCTTATACAGTCTTACAAGGCTTGATTGTCCAGCATGTTAATTGTTTTGGTGTTTCCAAAATTGGAAATGTCTTTTAATGAAAGCTTTGACAATTGCAACAAAAGAGTTTTTCCTGGCCTTGGACATTATGCTTTTACGATTTCTCAATATCACATCTCTCCTTTCCCACAATGGAAGTTTGGCCGAGAATTTCATAAACCAAAATAAGGTTGAACATGATATGCTATAAAGCATGAAGATGCCCGTGAAGTCCAGTCCAAAGATAAAAATATTTACTTCCACATGAAGCACTTTCGTTGATTCAAAAACAACAAATAGCCCTTTCCTTTATTTTTGATGGAGGCAATGTTTCATTTAAAATGCAGCAACTACCTCACGGGATTTAGGAGGAAATAAGAGACACTCTGTTATTGACCATGAGATATAACAGTGATCCTAATCTTGCTTCCATTGACATGGGGGGGTCATGCCGGCTCAAGTCATGAGTCTTGTCACTTAACGTGTGACCTTTCAAAGTGACTTGTCTGTTCCTGCATGCAAGAGGTCAGATCTGTTTCATAGGACACCTTAACCTATACTGTCCTTGAAATTTGATTCCCGAAGTTTGCATAGTGGTCATATTATCTTTTAAGGTAGGGATTTTCTTTGCTTAAAAATAGCAGTTCCCTGTTTGAGGGCTTTCTGGGTGAGGTAATGGCCACGCATGGCTCTGCAGTTTTAAGATCAGATTCAAGTCTCAAATTCTCAGACACTGGGTAAGGAGACACTAAGAATGTGACTGAAGTGAAGCTTGGTCTCCAGGGCAGGAAATTTGCTCATCTTACTTTTCAGCACCTTTTGTTAGTGAGTTTTAGCCTATAAACATGAGAATCAAAAAAATCTGCATACTTCTCAAAAACTGGGTGTGGTGAAAGAAACCCAAACTCTTTGAAAGTAGTATTGAAGGGAGACAGCAAAATAACTAGGCAGTTTATTTTGAAGAGGGAAGTGCATTGTTCTATTAGTATCAGATGCATTCTGGGAAAACCGTATGCAGTGGTGACAGATCAAGAGGTAGGAGGCTGAACTTCTTGGTGAGCTCCACATCATTAGGCTTAGGCACAATATTTCAAAATGCAAATTGGGTAGCAGGAACAGACAGGATAAGAGACAAGAGATACAAGAATACATTGGAAAGTTTGACAGGAGAAGCTACCCATTTCTTATTTTATCCCCTGGAAACAGAATTCCTCACAGGGGCTCTGCATTCCAAAGTCTCAGACATGATTAAACATCATACCTTTTAAGATGTTTTACTATTCCAAGCAGAGGATATATAAATAACTGCTTTCCAGTTACCACTCCTCGGCCTGGAATTTCAACCGAGTGCCCTTTGGGCTTTAGTCTCCTTTGACCAGACTCCACAGGAGAAAGAGAGAGAGAGAAAAAACAGTATGTGAGTGGGCAGAGAGAGCATCAGCAACAAGGAACAATTTTCTCCTGCCATCAGAAGAAGCAGTCATGTTGTGCATCTACAACGAAAGTTCTAATTCCCATGTCCAAGTGGCTGTATCAGGTGGGACACTGGCTCTTCTGCAGTAGCGGTCATGAAGACATATTTGTCTACCAGAGACAGAATGCTTTAGGATCAACATGCAAATAACATAAATACATCAGTCCAGATGTGATCCGCACAAAGAACTTAATGCACCACGGATGTGTCTTACTTATCTAGTCTCCACAGCCTCTCTGGCCTTCCTTTCAACATCCCTGCATACCCTTCAGACCTTGTACACTTGCACCCACCTCATCTTCTGACCCTCCACATGTTATCAAAACTTTTGTTCACACCACAAAGACCCTTTAATTTGCTCCTTCCTTCCCACTTTTTTTCGGTTTAAAGCTAATAATTTGTGATATACTGGCCATAAAAAGTTATCAGTATTTAATTAATTGATTGTGAGACAAGCATAGTTTAGCATAAATACTTCAGAATTGAAAGAATATACATTAAAATAGTCAGATTGTAGGATCAGAGATGTTGGCTAGGTATCTGTAAGAAGAACCAGCCTTTTGACATGGAAAAATGAAGTAATCAACTATAAAGTTCACACCCAAGAACTTTGCAATCAAAACACAAGACACATACATACCCACAAACAACACCACCACCACAACATTTCAGGTAAGTTCACAATTTCTTGTTGGGCTGCACTCCTAGGCATTCTTGGATGCATTTAGTCTGTGGACGGCAAGCTGAACAGGTTCAGTAGTGTAAAGGGACTCGTCAAAGTTTAAATGTGAGCTTCCCCCACAGGCTTATGTGTTTGAATCTTTGGTGTTAATGTTTGGGAAGGCTGTGGTACCTTTACAAAGCAGAGATTTATTGAGGCTTGGTAGACTGGCCTTTCCTTCTCTCTATCGCTTGCCCTCTCTGCCTCATGATGGCTGCAACAACCTTAATCAGCCTCCTGTTTCTGCCTTCATCCAGGCCTTCTGCTATGCAATTCCTACCATAATGGACTATATTGCCTCTGGAACTACAAGCCAAATAAATATTTCCTTTCTCCCTTAAGTTGTGTGAGTCTGAATATCTTCTCCTAGCAATAAGAAAAGCTACTGAAACAGGACTCATAGTTTGTATTTGTAATTGAGAAAATAAGTATTAGAAAGAGTCCAAGATCCACCTTGGATAAATAACTGAAAAGTCAGTTAAAATACTTTCATGTGGTAAGAGACACAGATGAAGAAAGACAGTTTTTGTAATAAACAGTTTTGGGTATTTCCATAAATAAAAATGAACTTTGAGCCTGTATCATGCTATAGGCCAAAAAAAAAAAATCATCAATTCCAGATAAATGACAGATTTTTAACATGAAAAGTAAGACACTGAAACTTTTGGAGAAAAATTAAAAGAATGTTTGTACACTAAAAAAACAAAAAAAAAAAAAAAAAAGAATATTCTGTGACCCCGGTGGACTTTTTAAATTAAGTGAAGATTATGCAAGAAAAATAGCATCCTAGAAAGTCACTGCAAGAAAGTAGAAAAGTAACTCACATCGTAGGGTAGAGTCACCATGCACATATCCATACAGGAGCCTGAATCCATGCAGAGCACCTATCACCAATAAGAATGAGCCACAGAGCCAAACTAATGCTTCACATTGGAATTCATTTGTTTTCATGCATGCGCAAAGCACCAAGAAAGGAGAGAAAAGAAAAAGATGTCATTGTGAAATGCAGATTAAACCATAATAATGCTATGGAATTATAGAGTGTCTGAAAACTAGTTTAAAATTTTCAAGCATTTTTTGAGGCTGTAATGAAACCTCAATTTTACATATTCTTCTTTTTAATTTTTACTTTTACAAGAATATTGAGTATTTATCCAGCTCCCCCCCCACCCCCGCTTCTCTTCACCATTCCCTCCCACTCCCACTCACCTTCCACCTATATGCTTCTATGGCCCCCCTGGTTCACATTAGTTGTCATACTAGCTTCCTATGGGGGCTCAGGCCTTCTAGGTACATCATGTTACCTCTCTTCAGGCCACTGATATGTGCATTTTCCTTCACTCATCCAGATTTATACCCAAAGATTTCTACTATAAGTTCCCATTCTATGGATATAATAACAGCTACCTGCTAGCCTTCCTATACACCAGACATATTCTTGATTAAAAATGGTAACTTGGTAGACCTACTTGAGAAAATATTAGGATCTGCCAGTATCTACTAAAGCTAATAATTTATAACTTAATAGTTCACTTCTGAAATAAAGTGTTCATCAGCTCATATATACTAGAGTACTAATAGCTGTCTTAATTATAAGTATTAGAACATGGAAATTACTCGTGTCCATAAAATATTAAATAGATTGGTGCACAGCTACACAGTAGAATACTTCATACTAATAGCTATGAACGATCTAATAAAGTGCACAAATATTTATTTATTTTATGTCTTGTAGCATTAGCTTTTTATTTTATTATATATTTTACTTTTAACATTACAAATCTAAATTAAAATAAAACCCTAAATTTATACATGGTATCAAAAAATGGAGTAGTAAGTAGTTGCCCCACAGGGGATAAGCAGCTTGAGTGTATGTGAAGAACTCAAGGGGCAAGTGTCAATAATTTGTTACTTTGCCTGGATGGTGACATTGTGTTCACACAATGTGAACAAGAGCTTCCTATATAGTGCGTGTGTATATGTATAGAGGGTACCCTGTGTGCACCCAAAGGTAATTTCCAGACTTATCCTGGATTGCTTAACTTCTTTTTTGATTTATTCTTGGTTTCTCTGGCCTCCATCTTCCAAGGTCAGAAGTGCAGGCCGCAGCCATTTCCATCTGGTGTCTTTCTATGGGATCTGAGAGTTGAACTCAAGTCCTTCTGCTTTCAAGGTAAAGACTTAACCCCTGAGCCCTTTCCCCAGTCTTCAAGCTTCCTCTTATGGTATGGGTACCTCTT